>CM066036.1:771974108-773238026 GCA_033557465.1 Ichthyophis bannanicus
CCCTTCCCAGCCCTTCAGCTACTGCTTCTCGCTCCTTCCACTTCCACGCGCTCTGCACTCATTCCCTCCCAGCCCCAGCTACTGCTTCTCCTTCTTCCACTTACACGCTGTGCACTCATTCCATTCCCAGCCCTAAGCTACTGCTTATCCTCCTTACAATTAAACGCTCTGCCAATCATTCCCTTCCCAGCCCTCAAGCTACTGCCTTCTCCTCCGTCCACTTCCACGCTCTGCACTCATTCCATTCCCAGACCTCAGATACGTGCGTTCTCTTCCTTCCACTTCCACGCGCTGCCAATCATTCCCTTCCCAGCCCCTCAGCTTACTGCTTCTCCTCCTTCCACTTCCACGCTCTGCTTCTATTCCCTTCCAAGGCCTCGGCTACTGCTTCTCATCCTTCCACGTTCCCACCCTCTGGCACTCATTCCACTTCCCAGACCTAAGCGAATGCTTCTCCTCCTTCCACGTTCCACGCTCTGCACTCATTCCCTTACCAGCCCTCAGCTACTGCTGCTCCTCCTTCCACTTCCACGCTCTGCACAGACATCATCAACATGCCCAGCCCTCAGCTAAATGCTTCTCCTACTTCCACGGCCACGCGCTGCACCTAATTCCCGTCCCAGCCCTCAGCTAATTGCTTCTCCTCCTTACACTTCCACGCTCTGCTCTCATTCCCTTACCATGGCCTCAGCTACTGCTTTCTCCCCCTTCCACGTTCCACCCGCTGCAACTCATTCCCTTCCCAGCTCTCAGCTACTGCTTCTCCTTCTACTACACTTCCACGCTCTGCAATCATTCCCTCCACAGCCCTCAGCTACGGCTTCTAATCCTCGTCCACTTCCACGCTCTGCACTCATTCCCTTCCCAGCCCTCAGCTATGATTTCTCTATCTATTTCAACTTCGGCTGTTCATCTGCACTCATTCCCTCACAAGCACTTTCTCAGCTTACTGCTGCTCATCCTTCCACTTCCACGCTCTGCACTCATTACCTTCCCAGCCCTCAGTACTGCTTCTCACTCCTTCCACGTTCACGCGCTGCTCACTCATTTCCCTTCCCAGCCATCACCGCTATGATTCTCCTCACTTCCAACTTCCACGATCTGAACTCATTCCCCTGCCAGCCCTCAGCTACTGCTTCTCCTCATTTCCATTAAACGCTCTGCACTCATTCCCGTCCCAGCCCCTCAGCTAATGGCTTCTCCTCCGTCCACTTCCACACTCTGCACTCAGTTACCTTTCCCAGACATCAGCTACTGGCCTTCCTCCTCTTTTTCCCCCAAAACCTTTTTTCCACGCTCTGCACACATTCCCTTCCCACCCCTCACCTAATGCTTCTCCTAAATCCACTTCCACGAGCTGCACTCATTCCCTTCCCAGCACTCAGCTACTGCTTCCACTTACAAATTCACGCTCTGCACTATTATCCAGCCTCAGCTAATGCTTCTTCCTCCTTCCACTTCCACAGCTGTGCGCTCATTCACTACCAGCACTCAGTTACTGCTTTCGCCTCCGTTCACTTCCACGCTCTGAACTCATTACCTTCCCAGCCCTCAGCTACTGCTTCTACTCCTTCCATGTCCACGCTCTGGGGTCACGCATTCCCTTACCCAGCCCTCAGCTTACTGCTTCTCCTCGTTCCACTTCCACCCTCTGCAACATTTCCCTTCCAAGCCCTCAGCTACTGCTTCTCCACCTTCCAATGCACGCTCTGCAATCATTCCCTTCCCAGCCCTCAGCTACTGCCTTACTCCTCCTTACACTTCCACGATCTGACATTCATCCACTTCTCAGCATACAGCTACTGCTTCTCCTCCTTCCACTTACACGCTCTGCACTCATTCCATTCCCAGCCCTCAGCTACATGCTTCTCCTCCTACAATTTCCACGCTCTGCCACGCGTACATTCCCTTCCCAGCCCCTCAGCTACTTGCTGTATCATCCATTCCACTTCCACGCTCTGCACTAATTCCTTCACAGCCCTCAGATCTACTGCTTCTCATCCTTCCAGCCACGCTGTGCATTCCTAATGCCCTTCCCAGCCCTCAGATAATGCTTCTCCTCCTTCCACTTCCACACGCTCTGCACTCATTTTTCCCTTCCCAGCCCTCCATCTACTGCTGTACTCCTCACTTAAAACTTACACTTGTACTCTGCACTCAGCTCCCCTTCCCATGACCTAAGATACTGGTTCTTACTCCTTCCCACTTACCACGCTCCTCTGCACTCATTCACTTCACAAGCCTCAGCTTACTGCTTCTCCTCCTTCCACTTCAACACTCTGCACTCATTCTCCCTTCCCAGCCCCTCAAGCTACTGGGGGCTTCTCCATTACATGTTCACCCCTCTGCACTCATTCAAGACAAGCCATCAGCTACTGCTTCTCCTCCTTCCACTTCCACACTCTGCAACTCATTCCCTTAACAGCCCTCAGCTACTGCTTCTCCTACTTCCACTTCACACGCTCTGCACTCATTCCCTTCCCAGCCCTCATCTATGCCTTCTCTACTTTCCAGTTCCACCGCTCTGCAATCATTCCCTTCCAAGCCCTCAGCTAATGCTTCTCCTCCTTCCACTTACACCCTCTTGCACTCATTTCCCTTCCCAGCCCTCAGCTACTGCTTCTCCTCCTTCCAACTTCCCACGCTCTGCAAGCATTCCATTCCCAGCCCTCAGCTAATGCTTCTCATCCTTCCAGGTCCACGACTCTGCACTCTTTCCCTTCCCAGCCCTCAGGCTACTGCCTTCTCCTCCTTACACTTCCACACTCTGCACTCATTCCCTTCCCAGACCTCATCTACTGATTCTCCTCCTTCCACTTACAACGCTCTGCAATCATGCCATACCCAGCCCTCAGCTACTGCTTCTACTACTTCCACTTCCAACGCGCTATGCACCATTCCCTTCCCAGCCCCCTCAGCGTACTGCTTTTCCATCTTCCACTTACACCATCTCTGCACTCATTCCTTCCCAGCCCTCAGCTACTGCTCTCTCCTCCTTCCACTTCAACGCTCTGCCACTCATTTCCCTTCACAGCCCTCAGCTACTGCGTTCTACTCCTTTCCACTTCCACGCTCTGACACTCATTCCTTCCCAGCCCTCAGCTACTGCTTCTCCTCCTTCAACTTCACGCTCTGCACTCATTCCCTTCACAGCCCTTCAGCTACTGCTTCTCCTCCTTCCACTTCAACGCCTCTGCACCTCATTCCCTTACCAGCTATCAGCTACTGCTTCTCCTGCCTGCCACTTCCACGCTCTGCGTCTCATTCCCTTCCCAGGCCCTCAGCTACGGATGGTCTCCGTCCTTCCACGTCCACGCTCTGCACTCATTCCCTTCGTCCAGACTAAGATACTACTTCTCCTCCTTCCACTTCCACGCTGTGCACTCATTCCATTCCCAGCCGCCTCAGCTACTGCTTCTACTCCTTCCAATGCCACGCTATGCACTTCATTCACCTTCCCAGCCCTCAGCTACTGCTTCTCACACTTCCACTTCCACGCTCTGCACTCTCACAATTCCACTTCCCCAGCACCTCAGCTACTGCTTCTCCTCCTTCCACTTCCACGCTCTGCACTCATTCCCTTCCCAGCCCTCAGCTACTGCTTCTCCTCCTTCCACTTCCACGCTCTGCACTCATTCACTTCCCAGCCCTCAGCTACTGCTTCTCCTCCTTCCACTTCCACGCTCTGCACTCATTCCCTTCCCAGCCCTCAGCTAATGCTTCTCCTCATTCCACTTCCACGCTCTGCACTCATTCCCTTCCCAGCCCTCAGCTACGGCTTCTCCTCCTTCCACTTCCACGCTCTGCACTCATTCCCTTCCCAGCCCTCAGCTACTTCTTCTCCTCCTTCCACTTCCACGCTCTGCACTCATTCCCTTCCCAACCCTCAGCTACTGCTTCTCCTCCTTCCACTTCCACGCTGTGCACTCATTCCCTTCCCAGCCCTCAGCTACTGCTTCTCCTCCTTCCATTCCACGCTCTGCACTCATTCCCTTCCCCGCCCTCAGCTACTGCTTCGCCTCCTTCCTCTTAAACCCTCTGCACTCATTCCCTTCCCAGCCCTCAGCTACTGCTTCTCCTCCTTCCACTTCCACGCTCTGCACTCATTCCCTTCCCAGCCCTCAGCTACTGCTTCTCCTCCTTCCACTTCCACGCTCTGCACTCATTCCCTTCCCAGCCCTCAGCTACTGCTGCTCCTCATTCCCCTTCCACGCTCTGCACTCATTCCCTTCCCCGCCCTCAGCTACTGCTTCTCCTCCTTCCACTTCCACGCTCTGCACTCATTCCCTTCCCAGCCCTCAGCTACTGCTTCTCCTCCTTCCACTTCCACGCTCTGCACTCATTCCCTTCCCAGCCCTCAGCTACTGCTTCTCCTCCTTCCACTTCCACGCTCTGCACGCATTCCCATCCCAGCCCTCACCAACTGCGACTCCTCCATCCACTTCCACCCTCTGCACTCATTCCTTCCCAGCCCTCACTACTGCTTCTCCTCCTTCCACTTCCACGCTCTGCACTCATTCCCTTCCCAGCCCTCAGCTTACTGCTTCTCCTCCTCCTTCCACTTACACGCTCTGCACTCATTCCCTTCCCAGCCCTCAGCTACTGCTTCTCCTCCTTCCACTTCCACGCTCTGCACTCATTCCCTTCCCAGCCCTCAGCTACTGCTTCTCCTCCTTCCACTTCCACGCTCTGCACTCATTCCCTTCCCAGCCCTCAGCTACTGCTTCTCCTCCTTCCACTTCCACGCTCTGCACTCATTCCCTTCCCAGCCTCAGCACTGCTTCTCCTCCTTCCACTTCCACGCTCTGCACTCATTCCCTTCCCAGCCCTCAGCTACTGCTTCTCCTCCTTCCACTTCCACGCTCTGCACTCATTCCCTTCCCAGCCCTCAGCTACTGCTTCTCCTCCTTCCACTTCCACCCTCTGCACTCATTCCCTTCCCAGCCCTCAGCTACTGCTTCTCCTCCTTCCAATTCCACACACTGCACTCATTCCCTTCCCAGCCCTCAGCTACTGCTTCTCCTTCTTCCACTTCCACGCTCTGCACTCATTCCCTTCCCAGCCCTCAGCTACTGGCTTCTCCTCCTTCCACTTCCACGCTCTGCACTCATTCCCTTCCCAGCCCTCAGCTACTGCTTCTCCTCCTTCCACTTCCAACGCTCTGCACTCATTCCCTTCCCAGCCCTCAGCTACTGCTTCTCCTCCTTCCACTTCCACGCTCTGCACTCATTCCCTTCCCAGCCCTCAGCTAATGCTTCTCCTCCTTCACTTCCACCCTCTGCACTCATTCCCTTCCCAGCCCTCAGCTACTGCTTCTCCTCCTTCCACTTCCACGCTCTGCACTCATTCCCTTCCCAGCCCTCAGCTACTGCTTCTCCTCCTTCCACTTCCACGCTCTGCACTCATTCCCTTCCCAGCCCTCAGCTACTGCTTCCACTTCCACTTCCACACTCTGCACTCATTCCCTTCCCAGCCCTCAGCTACTGCTTCTCCTCCTTCCACTTCCACGCTGTGCACTCATTCCCTTCCCAGCCCTCAGCTACTGCTTCTCCTCCTTCCACGTCCACGCTCTGCACTCAGTCCCTTCCCAGCCCTCAGCTACTGCTTCTCCTCCTTCCACTTCCACGCTCTGCACTCATTCCCTTCCCAGCCCTCAGCTACTGCTTCTCCTCCTTCCACTTCCACGCTCTGCACTCATTCCCTTCCCAGCCCTCAGCTACTGCTTCTCCTCCTTCCACTTCCACGCTCTGCACTCATTCCCTTCCCAGCCCTCAGCTACTGCTTCTCCTCCTTCCACTTCCACGGTCTGCACTCATTCCCTTCCCAGCCCTCAGCTACTGCTTCTCCTCCTTCCACTTCCACGCTCTGCCACTCATTCCCTTCCCAGCCCTCAGCTACTGCTTCTCCTCCTTCCACTTCCACGCTCTGCACTCATTCCCTTCCCAGCCCTCAGCTACTGCTTCTCCTCCTTCCACTTCCACGCTCTGCACTCATTCCCTTCCCAGCCCTCAGCTACTGCTTCTCCTCCTTCCACTTCCACGCTCTGCACTCATTCCCTTCCCAGCCCTCAGCTACTGCTTCTCCTCCTTCCACTTCCACGCTCTGCACTCATTCCCTTCCCAGCCCTCAGCTACTGCTTCTCCTCCTTCCACTTCCACGCGCTGCACTCATTCCCTTCCCAGCCCTCAGCTACTGCTTCTCCTCCTTCCACTTCCACGCTCTGCACTCATTCCCTTCCCAGCCCTCAGCTACTGCTTCTACTCCTTCCACGTCCACTCTCTGCACTCATTCCCTTCCCAGCCCTCAGCTACTGCTTATTCTTCCACTTCCACGCTCTGCACTCATTCCCTTCCCAGCCCTCAGCTACTGCTACGACTCCTTACAATTCCACGCTCTGCACTCATTCCCTTCACAGCCCTCAGCTACGCGTCTCCTCCTTCCACTTCCACGCTCTGCACTCATTCCCTTCCCAGCCCTCAGCTACTGCTTCTCCTCCTTCCACTTCCACGCTCTGCACTCATTCCCTTCCCAGCCCTCAGCTACTGCTTCTCCTCCTTCCACTTCCACGCTCTGCACTCATTCCCTTCCCAGCCCTCAGCTACTGCTTCTCCTCCTTCCACTTCCACGCTCTGCACTCATTCCCTTCCCAGCCCTCAGCTACTGCTTCTCCTCCTTCCACTTCCACGCTCTGCACTCATTCCCTTCCCAGCCCTCAGCTACTGCTTCTCCTCCTTCCACTTCCACGCTCTGCACTCATTCCCTTCCCAGCCCTCAGCTACTGCTTCTCCTCCTTCCACTTCCACGCTCTGCACTCATTCCCTTCCCAGCCCTCAGCTACTGCTTCTCCTCCTTCCACTTCCACGCTCTGCACTCATTCCCTTCCCAGCCCTCAGCTACTGCTTCTCCTCCTTCCACTTCCACGCTCTTGCACTCATTCCCTTCCCAGCCCTCAGCTACTGCTTCTCCTCCTTCCACTTCCAAGCTCTGCACTCATTCCCTTCCCAGCCCTCAGCTACTGCTTCTCCTCCTTCCACTTCCACGCTCTGCACTCATTCCCTTCCCAGCCCTCAGCTACTGCTTCTCCTCCTTCCACTTCCACGCTCTGCACTCATTCCCTTCCCAGCCCTCAGCTACTGCTTCTCCTCCTTCCACTTCCACGCTCTGCACTCATTCCCTTCCCAGCCCTCAGCTACTGCTTCTCCTCCTTCCACTTCCACGCTCTGCACTCATTCCTTCCCAGCCCTCAGCTACTGCTTCTCCTCCTTCCACTTGTACTCTCTGCTCTCATTCCCTTCCCAGCCCTCAGCTACTGCTTCTCCTCCTTCCACTTCCACGCTCTGCACTCATTCCCTTCCCAGCCCTCAGCTACTGCTTCTCCTCCTTCCACTTCCACGCTCTGCACTCATTCCCTTCCCAGCCCTCAGCTACTGCTTCTCCTCCTTCCACGTCCACGCTCTGCACTCATTCCCTTCCCAGCCCTCAGCTACTGCTTCTCCTCCTTCCACTTCCACGCTCTGCACTCATTCCCTTCCCAGCCCTCAGCTACTGCTTCCACTTCCACGTCCACGCTCTGCACTCATTCCCTTCCCAGCCCTCAGCTACTGCTTCTCCTCCTTCCACTTCCACGCTCTGCACTCATTCCCTTCCCAGCCCTCAGCTACTGCTTCTCCTCCTTCCACTTCCACGCTCTGCACTCATTCCCTTCCCAGCCCTCAGCTACTGCTTCTCCTCCTTCCACGTCCACGCTCTGCACTCATTCCCTTCCCAGCCCTCAGCTACTGCTTCTCCTCCTTCCACGTCCACGCTCTGCACTCATTCCCTTCCCAGCCCTCAGCTACTGCTTCTCCTCCTTCCACTTCCACGCTCTGCACTCATTCCCTTCCCAGCCCTCAGCTACTGCTTCTCCTCCTTCCACTTCCACGCTCTGCACTCATTCCCTTCCCAGCCCTCAGCTACTGCTTCTCCTCCTTCCACTTCCACGCTCTGCACTCATTCCCTTCCCAGCCCTCAGCTACTGCTTCTCCTCCTTCCACTTCCACGCTCTGCACTCATTCCCTTCCCAGCCCTCAGCTACTGCTTCTCCTCCTTCCACTTCCACGCTCTGCACTCATTCCCTTCCCAGCCCTCAGCTACTGCTTCTCCTCCTTCCACTTCCACGCTCTGCACTCATTCCCTTCCCAGCCCTCAGCTACTGCTTCTCCTCCTTCCACGTCCACGCTCTGCACTCATTCCCTTCCCAGCCCTCAGCTACTGCTTCTCCTCCTTCCACTTCCACGCTCCTGCACTCATTCCCTTCCCAGCCCTCAGATACTGCTTCTCCTCCTTCCACTTCCACGCTCTGCACTCATTCCCTTCCCAGCCCTCAGCTACTGCTTCTCCTCCTTCCACTTCCACGCTCTGCACTCATTCCCTTCCCAGCCCTCAGCTACTGCTTCTCCTCCTTCCACTTCCACGCTCTGCACTCATTCCCTTCCCAGCCCTCAGCTACTGCTTCTCCTCCTTCCACTTCCACGCTCTGCACTCATTCCCTTCCCAGCCCTCAGCTACTGCTTCTCCTCCTTCCACTTCCACGCTCTGCACTCATTCCCTTCCCAGCCCTCAGCTACTGCTTCTCCTCCTTCCACTTCCACCCTCTGCACTCATTCCCTTCCCAGCCCTCAGCTACTGCTTCTCCTCCTTCCACTTCCACGCTCTGCACTCATTCCCTTCCCAGCCCTCAGCTACTGCTTCTCCTCCTTCCACTTCCACGCTCTGCACTCATTCCCTTCCCAGCCCTCAGCTACTGCTTCTCCTCCTTCCACTTCCACGCTCTGCACTCATTCCCTTCCCAGCCCTCAGCTACTGCTTCTCCTCCTTCCACTTCCACGCTCTGCACTCATTCCCTTCCCAGCCCTCAGCTACTGCTTCTCCTCCTTCCACTTCCACGCTCTGCACTCATTCCCTTCCCAGCCCTCAGCTACTGCTTCTCCTCCTTCCACTTCCACGCTCTGCACTCATTCCCTTCCCAGCCCTCAGCTACTGCTTCTCCTCCTTCCACTTCCACGCTCTGCACTCATTCCCTTCCCAGCCCTCAGCTACTGCTTCTCCTCCTTCCACTTCCACGCTCTGCACTCATTCCCTTCCCAGCCCTCAGCTACTGCTTCTCCTCCTTCCACTTCCACGCTCTGCACTCATTCCCTTCCCAGCCCTCAGCTACTGCTTCTCCTCCTTCCACTTCCACGCTCTGCACTCATTCCCTTCCCAGCCCTCAGCTACTGCTTCTCCTCCTTCCACTTCCACGCTGTGCACTCATTCCCTTCCCAGGCCTCACCTACTGCTTCTCCTCCTTCCACTTCCACGCTCTGCACTCATTCCCTTCCCAGCCCTCAGCTACTGCTTCTCCTCCTTCCACTTCCACGCTCTGCACTCATTCCCTTCCCAGCCCTCAGCTACTGCTTCTCCTCCTTCCACTTCCACGCTCTGCACTCATTCCCTTCCCAGCCCTCAGCTACTGCTTCTCCTCCTTCCACTTCCACGCTCTGCACTCATTCCCTTCCCAGCCCTCAGCTACTGCTTCTCCTCCTTCCACTTCCACGCTCTGCACTCATTCCCTTCCCAGCCCTCAGCTACTGCTTCTCCTCCTTCCACTTCCACGCTCTGCACTCATTCCCTTCCCAGCCCTCAGCTACTGCTTCTCCTCCTTCCACTTCCACGCTCTGCACTCATTCCCTTCCCAGCCCTCAGCTACTGCTTCTCCTCCTTCCACTTCCACGCTCTGCACTCATTCCCTTCCCAGCCCTCAGCTACTGCTTCTCCTCCTTCCACTTCCACGCTCTGCACTCATTCCCTTCCCAGCCCTCAGCTACTGCTTCTCCTCCTTCCACTTCCACCCTAGGCACTACAGACCTTCCCAGCCCTCAGCTACTGCTTCTCCTCCTTCCACTTCCACGCTCTGCACTCATTCCCTTCCCAGCCCTCAGCTACTGCTTCTCCTCCTTCCACTTCCACGCTCTGCACTCATTCCCTTCCCAGCCCTCAGCTACTGCTTCTCCTCCTTCCACTTCCACGCTCTGCACTCATTCCCTTCCCAGCCCTCAGCTACTGCTTCTCCTCCTTCCACTTCCACGCTCTGCACTCATTCCCTTCCCAGCCCTCAGCTACTGCTTCTCCTCCTTCCACTTCCACGCTCTGCACTCATTCCCTTCCCAGCCCTCAGCTACTGCTTCTCCTCCTTCCACTTCCACGCTCTGCACTCATTCCCTTCCCAGCCCTCAGCTACTGCTTCTCCTCCTTCCACTTCCACGCTCTGCACTCATTCCCTTCCCAGCCCTCAGCTACTGCTTCTCCTCCTTCCACTTCCACGCTCTGCACTCATTCCCTTCCCAGCCCTCAGCTACTGCTTCTCCTCCTTCCACTTCCACGCTCTGCACTCATTCCCTTCCCAGCCCTCAGCTACTGCTTCTCCTCCTTCCACTTCCACGCTCTGCACTCAGTCCCTTCCCAGCCTCAGCTACTACTGCTTCTGCTCCTTCCACTTCCACGCTCTGCACTCATTACCTTCCCAGCCCTCAGCTACTGCTTCTCCTCCTTCCACTTCCACGCTCTGCACTCATTCCCTTCCCAGCCCTCAGCTACTGCTTCTCCTCCTTCCACTTCCACGCTCTGCACTCATTCCCTTCCCAGCCCTCAGCTACTGCTTCTCCTCCTTCCACTTCCACGCTCTGCACTCATTCCCTTCCCAGCCCTCAGCTACTGCTTCTCCTCCTTCCACTTCCACGCTCTGCACTCATTCCCTTCCCAGCCCTCAGCTACTGCTTCTCCTCCTTCCACTTCCACGCTCTGCACTCATTCCCTTCCCAGCCCTCAGCTACTGCTTCTCCTCCTTCCACTTCCACGCTCTGCACTCATTCCCTTCCCAGCCCTCAGCTACTGCTTCTCCTCCTTCCACTTCCACGCGCTGCACTCATTCCCTTCCCAGCCCTCAGCTACTGCTTCTCCTCCTTCCACTTCCACGCTCTGCACTCATTCCCTTCCCAGCCCTCAGCTACTGCTTCTCCTCCTTCCACTTCCACGCTCTGCACTCATTCCCTTCCCAGCCCTCAGCTACTGCTTCTTCTCCTCCTTCCACTTCCCTTCCACGCTCTGCACTCATTCCCTTCCCAGCCCTCAGCTACTGCTTCTCCTCCTTCCACTTCCACGCTCAGCACTCAAACCCTTCCCAGCCCTCAGCTACTGCTGCTTCTCCTCCATCCACTTCCACGCTCTGCACTCATTCCCTTCCCAGCCCTCAGCTACTGCTTCTCCTCCTTCCACTTCCACGCTCTGCACTCATTCCCTTCCCAGCCCTCAGCTACTGCTTCTCCTCCTTCCACTTCCACGCTCTGCACTCATTCCCTTCCCAGCCCTCAGCTACTGCTTCTCCTCCTTCCACTTCCACGCTCTGCACTCATTCCCTTCCCAGCCCTCAGCTACTGCTTCTCCTCCTTCCACTTCCACGCTCTGCACTCATTCCCTTCCCAGCCCTCAGCTACTGCTTCTCCTCCTTCCACTTCCAGGCTGTTCACTCTTTCCCTTCCCTTCCCTCTGCTTATGCTTCTCCTCCTTCCACTTCCACGCTCTGCACTCATTCCCTTCCCAGCCCTCAGCTACTGCTTCTCCTCCTTCCACTTCCACGCTCTGCACTCATTCCCTTCCCAGCCCTCAGCTACTGCTTCTCCTACTTCCACTTCCACGCTCTGCACTCATTCCCTTCCCATCCCTCAGCTACTGCTTCTCCTCCTTCCACTTCCACGCTCTGCACTCATTCCCTTCCCAGCCCTCAGCTACTGCTTCTCCTCCTTCCACTTCCACGCTCTGCACTCATTCCCTTCCCAGCCCTCAGCTACTGCTTCTCCTCCTTCCACTTCCACGCTCTGCACTCATTCCCTTCCCAGCCCTCAGCTACTGCTTCTCCTCCTTCCACTTCCACGCTCTGCACTCATTCCCTTCCCAGCCCTCAGCTACTGCTTCTCCTCCTTCCACTTCCACGCTCTGCACTCATTCCCTTCCCAGCCCTCAGCTACTGCTTCTCCTCCTTCCACTTCCACGCTCTGCACTCATTCCCTTCCCAGCCCTCAGCTACTGCTTCTCCTCCTTCCACTTCCACGCTCTGCACTCATTCCCTTCCCAGCCCTCAGCTACTGCTTCTCCTCCTTCCACTTCCACGCTCTGCACTCATTCCCTTCCCAGCCCTCAGCTACTGCTTCTCCTCCTTCCACTTCCACGCTCTGCACTCATTCCCTTCCCAGCCCTCAGCTACTGCTTCTCCTCCTTCCACTTCCACGCTCTGCACTCATTCCCTTCCCAGCCCTCAGCTACTGCTTCTCCTCCTTCCACTTCCACGCTCTGCACTCATTCCCTTCCCAGCCCTCAGCTACTGCTTCTCCTCCTTCCACTTCCACGCTCTGCACTCATTCCCTTCCCAGCCCTCAGCTACTGCTTCTCCTCCTTCCACTTCCACGCTCTGCACTCATTCCCTTCCCAGCCCTCAGCTACTGCTTCTCCTCCTTCCACTTCCACGCTCTGCACTCATTCCCTTCCCAGCCCTCAGCTACTGCTTCTCCTCCTTCCACTTCCACGCTCTGCACTCATTCCCTTCCCAGCCCTCAGCTACTGCTTCTCCTCCTTCCACTTCCACGCTCTGCACTCATTCCCTTCCCAGCCCTCAGCTACTGCTTCTCCTCCTTCCACTTCCACGCTCTGCACTCATTCCCTTCCCAGCCCTCAGCTACTGCTTCTCCTCCTTCCACTTCCACGCTCTGCACTCATTCCCTTCCCAGCCCTCAGCTACTGCTTCTCCTCCTTCCACTTCCACGCTCTGCACTCATTCCCTTCCCAGCCCTCAGCTACTGCTTCTCCTCCTTCCACTTCCACGCTCTGCACTCATTCCCTTCCCAGCCCTCAGCTACTGCTTCTCCTCCTTCCACTTCCACGCTCTGCACTCATTCCCTTCCCAGCCCTCAGCTACTGCTTCTCCTCCTTCCACTTCCACGCTCTGCACTCATTCCCTTCCCAGCCCTCAGCTACTGCTTCTCCTCCTTCCACTTCCACGCTCTGCACTCATTCCCTTCCCAGCCCTCAGCTACTGCTTCTCCTCCTTCCACTTCCACGCTCTGCACTCATTCCCTTCCCAGCCCTCAGCTACTGCTTCTCCTCCTTCCACTTCCACGCTCTGCACTCATTCCCTTCCCAGCCCTCAGCTACTGCTTCTCCTCCTTCCACTTCCACGCTCTGCACTCATTCCCTTCCCAGCCCTCAGCTACTGCTTCCACTTCCACTTCCACGCTCTGCACTCATTCCCTTCCCAGCCCTCAGCTACTGCTTCTCCTCCTTCCACTTCCACGCTCTGCACTCATTCCCTTCCCAGCCCTCAGCTACTGCTTCTCCTCCTTCCACTTCCACGCTCTGCACTCATTCCCTTCCCAGCCCTCAGCTACTGCTTCTCCTCCTTCCACTTCCACGCTCTGCACTCATTCCCTTCCCAGCCCTCAGCTACTGCTTCGCCCTCCTTCCACTTCCACGCTCTGCACTCATTACCTTCCCTGCCCTCAGCTACTTCTTCTCCTCCTTCCACTTCCACGCTCTGCACTCATTCCCTTCCCAGCCCTCAGCTACTGCTTCTCCTCCTTCCACTTCCACGCTCTGCACTCATTCCCTTCCCAGCCCTCAGCTACTGCTTCTCCTCCTTCCACTTCCACGCTCTGCACTCATTCCCTTCCCAGCCCTCAGCTACTGCTTCTCCTCCTTCCACTTCCACGCTCTGCACTCATTCCCTTCCCAGCCCTCAGCTACTGCTTCTCCTCCTTCCACTTCCACGCTCTGCACTCATTCCCTTCCCAGCCCTCAGCTACTGCTTCTGCTCCCCCTTCCACTTCCACCCTCTGCACTCATTCCCTTCCCAGCCCTCAGCTACTGCTTCTCCTCCTTCCACTTCCACGCTCTGCACTCATTCCCTTCCCAGCCCTCAGCTACTGCTTCTCCTCCTTCCACTTCCACGCTCTGCACTCATTCCCTTCCCAGCCCTCAGCTACTGCTTCTCCTCCTTCCACTTCCACGCTCTGCACTCATTCCCTTCCCAGCCCTCAGCTACTGCTTCTCCTCCTTCCACTTCCACGCTCTGCACTCATTCCCTTCCCAGCCCTCAGCTACTGCTTCTCCTCCTTCCACTTCCACGCTCTGCACTCATTCCCTTCCCAGCCCTCAGCTACTGCTTCTCCTCCTTCCACTTCCACGCTCTGCACTCATTCCCTTCCCAGCCCTCAGCTACTGCTTCTCCTCCTTCCACTTCCACGCTCTGCACTCATTCCCTTCCCAGCCCTCAGCTACTGCTTCTCCTCCTTCCACTTCCACGCTCTGCACTCATTCCCTTCCCAGCCCTCAGCTACTGCTTCTCCTCCTTCCACTTCCACCCTCTGCACTCATTCCCTTCCCAGCCCTCAGCTACTGCTTCTCCTCCTTCCACTTCCACGCTCTGCACTCATTCCCTTCCCAGCCCTCAGCTACTGCTTCTCCTCCTTCCACTTCCACGCTCTGCACTCATTCCCTTCCCAGCCCTCAGCTACTGCTTCTCCTCCTTCCACTTCCACGCTCTGCACTCATTCCCTTCCCAGCCCTCAGCTACTGCTTCTCCTCCTTCCACTTCCACGCTCTGCACTCATTCCCTTCCCAGCCCTCAGCTACTGCTTCTCCTCCTTCCACTTCCACGCTCTGCACTCATTCCCTTCCCAGCCCTCAGCTACTGCTTCTCCTCCTTCCACTTCCACGCTCTGCACTCATTCCCTTCCCAGCCCTCAGCTACTGCTTCTCCTCCTTCCACTTCCACGCTCTGCACTCATTCCCTTCCCAGCCCTCAGCTACTGCTTCTCCTCCTTCCACTTCCACGCTCTGCACTCATTCCCTTCCCAGCCCTCAGCTACTGCTTCTCCTCCTTCCACTTCCACGCTCTGCACTCATTCCCTTCCCAGCCCTCAGCTACTGCTTCTCCTCCTTCCACTTCCACGCTCTGCACTCATTCCCTTCCCAGCCCTCAGCTACTGCTTCTCCTCCTTCCACTTCCACGCTCTGCACTCATTCCCTTCCCAGCCCTCAGCTACTGCTTCTCCTCCTTCCACTTCCACGCTCTGCACTCATTCCCTTCCCAGCCCTCAGCTACTGCTTCTCCTCCTTCCACTTCCACGCTCTGCACTCATTCCCTTCCCAGCCCTCAGCTACTGCTTCTCCTCCTTCCACTTCCACGCTCTGCACTCATTCCCTTCCCAGCCCTCAGCTACTGCTTCTCCTCCTTCCACTTCCACGCTCTGCACTCATTCCCTTCCCAGCCCTCAGCTACTGCTTCTCCTCCTTCCACTTCCACGCTCTGCACTCATTCCCTTCCCAGCCCTCAGCTACTGCTTCTCCTCCTTCCACTTCCACGCTCTGCACTCATTCCCTTCCCAGCCCTCAGCTACTGCTTCTCCTCCTTCCACTTCCACGCTCTGCACTCATTCCCTTCCCAGCCCTCAGCTACTGCTTCTCCTCCTTCCACTTCCACGCTCTGCACTCATTCCCTTCCCAGCCCTCAGCTACTGCTTCTCCTCCTTCCACTTCCACGCTCTGCACTCATTCCCTTCCCAGCCCTCAGCTACTGCTTCTCCTCCTTCCACTTCCACGCTCTGCACTCATTCCCTTCCCAGCCCTCAGCTACTGCTTCTCCTCCTTCCACTTCCACGCTCTGCACTCATTCCCTTCCCAGCCCTCAGCTACTGCTTCTCCTCCTTCCACTTCCACGCTCTGCACTCATTCCCTTCCCAGCCCTCAGCTACTGCTTCTCCTCCTTCCACTTCCACGCTCTGCACTCATTCCCTTCCCAGCCCTCAGCTACTGCTTCTCCTCCTTCCACTTCCACGCTCTGCACTCATTCCCTTCCCAGCCCTCAGCTACTGCTTCTCCTCCTTCCACTTCCACGCTCTGCACTCATTCCCTTCCCAGCCCTCAGCTACTGCTTCTCCTCCTTCCACTTCCACGCTCTGCACTCATTCCCTTCCCAGCCCTCAGCTACTGCTTCTCCTCCTTCCACTTCCACGCTCTGCACTCATTCCCTTCCCAGCCCTCAGCTACTGCTTCTCCTCCTTCCACTTCCACGTCCACGCTCTGCACTCATTCCCTTCCCAGCCCTCAGCTACTGCTTCTCCTCCTTCCACTTCCACGCTCTGCACTCATTCCCTTCCCAGCCCTCAGCTACTGCTTCTCCTCCTTCCACTTCCACGCTCTGCACTCATTCCCTTCCCAGCCCTCAGCTACTGCTTCTCCTCCTTCCACTTCCACGCTCTGCACTCATTCCCTTCCCAGCCCTCAGCTACTGCTTCTCCTCCTTCCACTTCCACGCTCTGCACTCATTCCCTTCCCAGCCCTCAGCTACTGCTTCTCCTCCTTCCACTTCCACGCTCTGCACTCATTCCCTTCCCAGCCCTCAGCTACTGCTTCTCCTCCTTCCACTTCCACGCTCTGCACTCATTCCCTTCCCAGCCCTCAGCTACTGCTTCTCCTCCTTCCACTTCCACGCTCTGCACTCATTCCCTTCCCAGCCCTCAGCTACTGCTTCTCCTCCTTCCACTTCCACGCTCTGCACTCATTCCCTTCCCAGCCCTCAGCTACTGCTTCTCCTCCTTCCACTTCCACGCTCTGCACTCATTCCCTTCCCAGCCCTCAGCTACTGCTTCTCCTCCTTCCACTTCCACGCTCTGCACTCATTCCCTTCCCAGCCCTCAGCTACTGCTTCTCCTCCTTCCACTTCCACGCTCTGCACTCATTCCCTTCCCAGCCCTCAGCTACTGCTTCTCCTCCTTCCACTTCCACGCTCTGCACTCATTCCCTTCCCAGCCCTCAGCTACTGCTTCTCCTCCTTCCACTTCCACGCTCTGCACTCATTCCCTTCCCAGCCCTCAGCTACTGCTTCTCCTCCTTCCACTTCCACGCTCTCTTCACTCATTCCCTTCCCAGCCCTCAGCTACTGCTTCTCCTCCTTCCACTTCCACGCTCTGCACTCATTCCCTTCCCAGCCCTCAGCTACTGCTTCTCCTCCTTCCACTTCCACGCTCTGCACTCATTCCCTTCCCAGCCCTCAGCTACTGCTTCTCCTCCTTCCACTTCCACGCTCTGCACTCATTCCCTTCCCAGCCCTCAGCTACTGCTTCTCCTCCTTCCACTTCCACGCTCTGCACTCATTCCCTTCCCAGCCCTCAGCTACTGCTTCTCCTCCTTCCACTTCCACGCTCTGCACTCATTCCCTTCCCAGCCCTCAGCTACTGCTTCTCCTCCTTCCACTTCCACGCTCTGCACTCATTCCCTTCCCAGCCCTCAGCTACTGCTTCTCCTCCTTCCACTTCCACGCTCTGCACTCATTCCCTTCCCAGCCCTCAGCTACTGCTTCTCCTCCTTCCACTTCCACGCTCTGCACTCATTCCCTTCCCAGCCCTCAGCTACTGCTTCTCCTCCTTCCACTTCCACGCTCTGCACTCATTCCCTTCCCAGCCCTCAGCTACTGCTTCTCCTCCTTCCACTTCCACGCTCTGCACTCATTCCCTTCCCAGCCCTCAGCTACTGCTTCTCCTCCTTCCACTTCCACGCTCTGCACTCATTCCCTTCCCAGCCCTCAGCTACTGCTTCTCCTCCTTCCACTTCCACGCTCTGCACTCATTCCCTTCCAGCCCTCAGCAACGGCTTCTACTCCTTCCACTTCCACGCTCTGCACTCATTCCCTTCCCAGCCCTCAGCTACTGCTTCTCCTCCTTCCACTTCCACGCTCTGCACTCATTCCCTTCCCAGCCCTCAGCTACTGCTTCTCCTCCTTCCACTTCCACGCTCTGCACTCATTCCCTTCCCAGCCCTCAGCTACTGCTTCTCCTCCTTCCACTTCCACGCTCTGCACTCATTCCCTTCCCAGCCCTCAGCTACTGCTTCTCCTCCTTCCACTTCCACGCTCTGCACTCATTCCCTTCCCAGCCCTCAGCTACTGCTTCTCCTCCTTCCACTTCCACGCTCTGCACTCATTCCCTTCCCAGCCCTCAGCTACTGCTTCTCCTCCTTCCACTTCCACGCTCTGCACTCATTCCCTTCCCAGCCCTCAGCTACTGCTTCTCCTCCTTCCACTTCCACGCTCTGCACTCATTCCCTTCCCAGCCCTCAGCTACTGCTTCTCCTCCTTCCACTTCCACGCTCTGCACTCATTCCCTTCCCAGCCCTCAGCTACTGCTTCTCCTCCTTCCACTTCCACGCTCTGCACTCATTCCCTTCCCAGCCCTCAGCTACTGCTTCTCCTCCTTCCACTTCCACGCTCTGCACTCATTCCCTTCCCAGCCCTCAGCTACTGCTTCTCCTCCTTCCACTTCCACGCTCTGCACTCATTCCCTTCCCAGCCCTCAGCTACTGCTTCTCTCCTCCTTCCACTTCCACGCTCTGCACTCATTCCCTTCCCAGCCCTCAGCTACTGCTTCTCCTCCTTCCACTTCCACGCTCTGCACTCATTCCCTTCCCAGCCCTCAGCTACTGCTTCTCCTCCTTCCACTTCCACGCTCTGCACTCATTCCCTTCCCAGCCCTCAGCTACTGCTTCTCCTCCTTCCACTTCCACGCTCTGCACTCATTCCCTTCCCAGCCCTCAGCTACTGCTTCTCCTCCTTCCACTTCCACGCTCTGCACTCATTCCCTTCCCAGCCCTCAGCTACTGCTTCTCCTCCTTCCACTTCCACGCTCTGCACTCATTCCCTTCCCAGCCCTCAGCTACTGCTTCTCCTCCTTCCACTTCCACGCTCTGCACTCATTCCCTTCCCAGCCCTCAGCTACTGCTTCTCCTCCTTCCACTTCCACGCTCTGCACTCATTCCCTTCCCAGCCCTCAGCTACTGCTTCTCCTCCTTCCACTTCCACGCTCTGCACTCATTCCCTTCCCAGCCCTCAGCTACTGCTTCTCCTCCTTCCACTTCCACGCTCTGCACTCATTCCCTTCCCAGCCCTCAGCTACTGCTTCTCCTCCTTCCACTTCCACGCTCTGCACTCATTCCCTTCCCAGCCCTCAGCTACTGCTTCTCCTCCTTCCACTTCCACGCTCTGCACTCATTCCCTTCCCAGCCCTCAGCTACTGCTTCTCTCCTCCTTCCACTTCCACGCTCTGCACTCATTCCCTTCCCAGCCCTCAGCTACTGCTTCTCCTCCTTCCACTTCCACGCTCTGCACTCATTCCCTTCCCAGCCCTCAGCTACTGCTTCTCCTCCTTCCACTTCCACGCTCTGCACTCATTCCCTTCCCAGCCCTCAGCTACTGCTTCTCCTCCTTCCTTCCACTTCCACGCTCTGCACTCATTCCCTTCCCAGCCCTCAGCTACTGCTTCTCCTCCTTCCACTTCCACGCTCTGCACTCATTCCCTTCCCAGCCCTCAGCTACTGCTTCTCCTCCTTCCACTTCCACGCTCTGCACTCATTCCCTTCCCAGCCCTCAGCTACTGCTTCTCCTCCTTCCACTTCCACGCTCTGCACTCATTCCCTTCCCAGCCCTCAGCTACTGCTTCTCCTCCTTCCACTTCCACGCTCTGCACTCATTCCCTTCCCAGCCCTCAGCTACTGCTTCTCCTCCTTCCACTTCCACGCTCTGCACTCATTCCCTTCCCAGCCCTCAGCTACTGCTTCTCCTCCTTCCACTTCCACGCTCTGCACTCATTCCCTTCCCAGCCCTCAGCTACTGCTTCTCCTCCTTCCACTTCCACGCTCTGCACTCATTCCCTTCCCAGCCCTCAGCTACTGCTTCTCCTCCTTCCACTTCCACGCTCTGCACTCATTCCCTTCCCAGCCCTCAGCTACTGCTTCTCCTCCTTCCACTTCCACGCTCTGCACTCATTCCCTTCCCAGCCCTCAGCTACTGCTTCTCCTCCTTCCACTTCCACGCTCTGCACTCATTCCCTTCCCAGCCCTCAGCTACTGCTTCTCCTCCTCCTTCCACTTCCACGCTCTGCTCTCATTCCCTTCCCAGCCCTCAGCTACTGCTTCTCCTCCTTCCACTTCCACGCTCTGCACTCATTCCCTTCCCAGCCCTCAGCTACTGCTTCTCCTCCTTCCACTTCCACGCTCTGCACTCATTCCCTTCCCAGCCCTCAGCTACTGCTTCTCCTCCTTCCACTTCCACGCTCTGCACTCATTCCCTTCCCAGCCCTCAGCTACTGCTTCTCCTGCTTCAACTTCCACGTCCACGCTCTGCACTCATTCCCTTCCCAGCCCTCAGCTACTGCTTCTCCTCCTTCCACTTCCACGCTCTGCACTCATTCCCTTCCCAGCCCTCAGCTACTGCTTCTCCTCCTTCCACTTCCACGCTCTGCACTCATTCCCTTCCCAGCCCTCAGCTACTGCTTCTCCTCCTTCCACTTCCACGCTCTGCACTCATTCCCTTCCCAGCCCTCAGCTACTGCTTCTCCTCCTTCCACTTCCACGCTCTGCACTCATTCCCTTCCCAGCCCTCAGCTACTGCTTCTCCTCCTTCCACTTCCACGCTCTGCACTCATTCCCTTCCCAGCCCTCAGCTACTGCTTCTCCTCCTTCCACTTCCACGCTCTGCACTCATTCCCTTCCCAGCCCTCAGCTACTGCTTCTCCTCCTTCCACTTCCACGCTCTGCACTCATTCCCTTCCCAGCCCTCAGCTACTGCTTCTCCTCCTTCCACTTCCACGCTCTGCACTCATTCCCTTACAAGCCCTCAGCTACTGCTTCTCCTCCTTCCACGTCCACGCTCTGCACTCATTCCCTTCCCAGCCCTCAGCTACTGCTTCTCCTCCTTCCACGTCCACGCGCTGCACTCATTCCCTTCCCAGCCCTCAGCTACTGCTTCTCCTCCTTCCACGTCCACGCTCTGCACTCATTCCCTTCCCAGCCCTCAGCTACTGCTTCTCCTCCTTCCACTTCCACGCTCTGCACTCATTCCCTTCCCAGCCCTCAGCTACTGCTTCTCCTCCTTCCACGTCCACGCTCTGCACTCATTCCCTTCCCAGCCCTCAGCTACTGCTTCTCCTCCTTCCACTTCCACGCTCTGCACTCATTCCCTTCCCAGCCCTCAGCTACTGCTTCTCCTCCTTCCACTTCCACGCTCTGCACTCATTCCCTTCCCAGCCCTCAGCTACTGCTTCTCCTCCTTCCACTTCCACGCTCTGCACTCATTCCCTTCCCAGCCCTCAGCTACTGCTTCTCCTCCTTCCACTTCCACGCTCTGCACTCATTCCCTTCCCAGCCCTCAGCTACTGCTTCTCCTCCTTCCACTTCCACGCTCTGCACTCATTCCCTTCCCAGCCCTCAGCTACTGCTTCTCCTCCTTCCACTTCCACGCTCTGCACTCATTCCCTTCCCAGCCCTCAGCTACTGCTTCTCCTCCTTCCACTTCCACGCTCTGCACTCATTCCCTTCCCAGCCCTCAGCTACTGCTTCTCCTCCTTCCACTTCCACGCTCTGCACTCATTCCCTTCCCAGCCCTCAGCTACTGCTTCTCCTCCTTCCACTTCCACGCTCTGCACTCATTCCCTTCCCAGCCCTCAGCTACTGCTTCTCCTCCTTCCACTTCCACGCTCTGCACTCATTCCCTTCCCAGCCCTCAGCTACTGCTTCTCCTCCTTCCACTTCCACGCTCTGCACTCATTCCCTTCCCAGCCCTCAGCTACTGCTTCTCCTCCTTCCACTTCCACGCTCTGCACTCATTCCCTTCCCAGCCCTCAGCTACTGCTTCTCCTCCTTCCACTTCCACGCTCTGCACTCATTCCCTTCCCAGCCCTCAGCTACTGCTTCTCCTCCTTCCACTTCCACGCTCTGCACTCATTCCCTTCCCAGCCCTCAGCTACTGCTTCTCCTCCTTCCACTTCCACGCTCTGCACTCATTCCCTTCCCAGCCCTCAGCTACTGCTTCTCCTCCTTCCACTTCCACGCTCTGCACTCATTCCCTTCCCAGCCCTCAGCTACTGCTTCTCCTCCTTCCACTTCCACGCTCTGCACTCATTCCCTTCCCAGCCCTCAGCTACTGCTTCTCCTCCTTCCACTTCCACGCTCTGCACTCATTCCCTTCCCAGCCCTCAGCTACTGCTTCTCCTCCTTCCACTTCCACGCTCTGCACTCATTCCCTTCCCAGCCCTCAGCTACTGCTTCTCCTCCTTCCACTTCCACGCTCTGCACTCATTCCCTTCCCAGCCCTCAGCTACTGCTTCTCCTCCTTCCACTTCCACGCTCTGCACTCATTCCCTTCCCAGCCCTCAGCTACTGCTTCTCCTCCTTCCACTTCCACGCTCTGCACTCATTCCCTTCCCAGCCCTCAGCTACTGCTTCTCCTCCTTCCACTTCCACGCTCTGCACTCATTCCCTTCCCAGCCCTCAGCTACTGCTTCTCCTCCTTCCACTTCCACGCTCTGCACTCATTCCCTTCCCAGCCCTCAGCTACTGCTTCCACTTCCACTTCCACGCTCTGCACTCATTCCCTTCCCAGCCCTCAGCTACTGCTTCTCCTCCTTCCACTTCCACGCTCTGCACTCATTCCCTTCCCAGCCCTCAGCTACTGCTTCTCCTCCTTCCACTTCCACGCTCTGCACTCATTCCCTTCCCAGCCCTCAGCTACTGCTTCTCCTCCTTCCACGTCCACGCTCTGCACTCATTCCCTTCCCAGCCCTCAGCTACTGCTTCTCCTCCTTCCACGTCCACGCTCTGCACTCATTCCCTTCCCAGCCCTCAGCTACTGCTTCTCCTCCTTCCACGTCCACGCTCTGCACTCATTCCCTTCCCAGCCCTCAGCTACTGCTTCTCCTCCTTCCACGTCCACGCTCTGCACTCATTCCCTTCCCAGCCCTCAGCTACTGCTTCTCCTCCTTCCACTTCCACGCTCTGCACTCATTCCCTTCCCAGCCCTCAGCTACTGCTTCTCCTCCTTCCACTTCCACGCTCTGCACTCATTCCCTTCCCAGCCCTCAGCTACTGCTTCTCCTCCTTCCACTTCCACGCTCTGCACTCATTCCCTTCCCAGCCCTCAGCTACTGCTTCTCCTCCTTCCACTTCCACGCTCTGCACTCATTCCCTTCCCAGCCCTCAGCTACTGCTTCTCCTCCTTCCACTTCCACGCTCTGCACTCATTCCCTTCCCAGCCCTCAGCTACTGCTTCTCCTCCTTCCACTTCCACGCTCTGCACTCATTCCCTTCCCAGCCCTCAGCTACTGCTTCTCCTCCTTCCACTTCCACGCTCTGCACTCATTCCCTTCCCAGCCCTCAGCTACTGCTTCTCCTCCTTCCACTTCCACGCTCTGCACTCATTCCCTTCCCAGCCCTCAGCTACTGCTTCTCCTCCTTCCACTTCCACGCTCTGCACTCATTCCCTTCCCAGCCCTCAGCTACTGCTTCTCCTCCTTCCACTTCCACGCTCTGCACTCATTCCCTTCCCAGCCCTCAGCTACTGCTTCTCCTCCTTCCACTTCCACGCTCTGCACTCATTCCCTTCCCAGCCCTCAGCTACTGCTTCTCCTCCTTCCACTTCCACGCTCTGCACTCATTCCCTTCCCAGCCCTCAGCTACTGCTTCTCCTCCTTCCACTTCCACGCTCTGCACTCATTCCCTTCCCAGCCCTCAGCTACTGCTTCTCCTCCTTCCACTTCCACGCTCTGCACTCATTCCCTTCCCAGCCCTCAGCTACTGCTTCTCCTCCTTCCACTTCCACGCTCTGCACTCATTCCCTTCCCAGCCCTTCTCCTCCTTCCACGTCCACGCTCTGCACTCATTCCCTTCCCAGCCCTCAGCTACTGCTTCTCCTCCTTCCACTTCCACGCTCTGCACTCATTCCCTTCCCAGCCCTCAGCTACGGCTTCTCCTCCTTCCACTTCCACGCTCTGCACTCATTCCCTTCCCAGCCCTCAGCTACTGCTTCTCCTCCTTCCACGTCCACGCTCTGCACTCATTCCCTTCCCAGCCCTCAGCTACTGCTTCTCCTCCTTCCACGTCCACGCTCTGCACTCATTCCCTTCCCAGCCCTCAGCTACTGCTTCTCCTCCTTCCACTTCCACGCTCTGCACTCATTCCCTTCCCAGCCCTCAGCTACTGCTTCTCCTCCTTCCACTTCCACGCTCTGCACTCATTCCCTTCCCAGCCCTCAGCTACTGCTTCTCCTCCTTCCACGTCCACGCGCTGCACTCATTCCCTTCCCAGCCCTCAGCTACTGCTTCTCCTCCTTCCACTTCCACGCTCTGCACTCATTCCCTTCCCAGCCCTCAGCTACTGCTTCTCCTCCTTCCACTTCCACGCTCTGCACTCATTCCCTTCCCAGCCCTCAGCTACTGATTCTCCTCCTTCCACTACCACGCTCTGCACACATTACCTTCCCAGCCCTCAGCTACTGCTTCTCCTCCTTCCACTTCCACGCTCTGCACTCATTCCCTTCCCAGCCCTCAGCTACTGCTTCTCCTCCTTCCACTTCCACGCTCTGCACTCATTCCCTTCCCAGCCCTCAGCTACTGCTTCTCCTCCTTCCACTTCCACCCTCTGCACTCATTCCCTTCCCAGCCCTCAGCTACTGCTTCTCCTCCTTCCACTTCCACGCTCTGCACTCATTCCCTTCCCAGCCCTCAGCTACTGCTTCTCCTCCTTCCACTTCCACGCTCTGCACTCATTCCCTTCCCAGCCCTCAGCTACTGCTTCTCCTCCTTCCACGTCCACGCTCTGCACTCATTCCCTTCCCAGCCCTCAGCTACTGCTTCTCCTCCTTCCACTTCCACGCTCTGCACTCATTCCCTTCCCAGCCCTCAGCTACTGCTTCTCCTCCTTCCACTTCCACGCTCTGCACTCATTCCCTTCCCAGCCCTCAGCTACTGCTTCTCCTCCTTCCACTTCCACGCTCTGCACTCATTCCCTTCCCAGCCCTCAGCTACTGCTTCTCCTCCTTCCACTTCCACGCTCTGCACTCATTCCCTTCCCAGCCCTCAGCTACTGCTTCTCCTCCTTCCACTTCCACGCTCTGCACTCATTCCCTTCCCAGCCCTCAGCTACTGCTTCTCCTCCTTCCACTTCCACGCTCTGCACTCATTCCCTTCCCAGCCCTCAGCTACTGCTTCTCCTCCTTCCACTTCCACGCTCTGCACTCATTCCCTTCCCAGCCCTCAGCTACTGCTTCTCCTCCTTCCACTTCCACGCTCTGCACTCATTCCCTTCCCAGCCCTCACCTACTGCTTCTCCTCCTTCCACTTCCACGCTCTGCACTCATTCCCTTCCCAGCCCTCAGCTACTGCTTCTCCTCCTTCCACTTCCACCCTCTGCACTCATTCCCTTCCCAGCCCTCAGCTACTGCTTCTCCTCCTTCCACTTCCACCCTCTGCACTCATTCCCTTCCCAGCCCTCAGCTACTGCTTCTCCTCCTTCCACTTCCACGCTCTGCACTCATTCCCTTCCCAGCCCTCAGCTACTGCTTCTCCTCCTTCCACTTCCACGCTCTGCACTCATTCCCTTCCCAGCCCTCAGCTACTGCTGCTTCTCCTCCTTCCACTTCCACGCTCTGCACTCATTCCCTTCCCAGCCCTCAGCTACTGCTTCTCCTCCTTCCACTTCCACCCTCTGCACTCATTCCCTTCCCAGCCCTCAGCTACTGCTTCTCCTCCTTCCACTTCCACGCTCTGCACTCATTCCCTTCCCAGCCCTCAGCTACTGCTTCTCCTCCTTCCACTTCCACGCTCTGCACTCATTCCCTTCCCAGCCCTCAGCTACTGCTTCTCCTCCTTCCACTTCCACGCTCTGCACTCATTCCCTTCCCAGCCCTCAGCTACTGCTTCTCCTCCTTCCACTTCCACGCTCTGCACTCATTCCCTTCCCAGCCCTCAGCTACTGCTTCTTCTTCCACTTCCACGCTCTGCACTCATTCCCTTCCCAGCCCTCAGCTACTGCTTCTCCTCCTTCCACTTCCACGCTCTGCACTCATTCCCTTCCCAGCCCTCAGCTACTGCTTCTCCTCCTTCCACTTCCACGCTCTGCACTCATTCCCTTCCCAGCCCTCAGCTACTGCTTCTCCTCCTTCCACTTCCACGCTCTGCACTCATTCCCTTCCCAGCCCTCAGCTACTGCTTCTCCTCCTTCCACTTCCACGCTCTGCACTCATTCCCTTCCCAGCCCTCAGCTACTGCTTCTCCTCCTTCCACTTCCACGCTCTGCACTCATTCCCTTCCCAGCCCTCAGCTACTGCTTCTCCTCCTTCCACGTCCACGCTCTGCACTCATTCCCTTCCCAGCCCTCAGCTACTGCTTCTCCTCCTTCCACGTCCACGCTCTGCACTCATTCCCTTCCCAGCCCTCAGCTACTGCTTCTCCTCCTTCCACTTCCACGCTCTGCACTCATTCCCTTCCCAGCCCTCAGCTACTGCTTCTCCTCCTTCCACGTCCACGCTCTGCACTCATTCCCTTCCCAGCCCTCAGCTACTGCTTCTCCTCCTTCCACTTCCACGCTCTGCACTCATTCCCTTCCCAGCCCTCAGCTACTGCTTCTCCTCCTTCCACTTCCACGCTCTGCACTCATTCCCTTCCCAGCCCTCAGCTACTGCTTCTCCTCCTTCCACTTCCACGCTCTGCACTCATTCCCTTCCCAGCCCTCAGCTACTGCTTCTCCTTCTTCCACTTCCACGCTCTGCACTCATTCCCTTCCCAGCCCTCAGCTACTGCTGCTCTCCTCCTTCCACTTCCACGCTCTGCACTCATTCCCTTCCCAGCCCTCAGCTACTGCTTCTCCTCCTTCCACTTCCACGCTCTGCACTCATTCCCTTCCCAGCCCTCAGCTACTGCTTCTCCTCCTTCCACTTCCACGCTCTGCACTCATTCCCTTCCCAGCCCTCAGCTACTGCTTCTCCTTCTTCCACTTCCACGCTCTGCACTCATTCCCTTCCCAGCCCTCAGCTACTGCTTCTCCTCCTTCCACTTCCACGCTCTGCACTCATTCCCTTCCCAGCCCTCAGCTACTGCTTCTCCTCCTTCCACTTCCACGCTCTGCACTCATTCCCTTCCCAGCCCTCAGCTACTGCTTCTCCTCCTTCCACTTCCACGCTCTGCACTCATTCCCTTCCCAGCCCTCAGCTACTGCTTCTCCTCCTTCCACTTCCACGCTCTGCACTCATTCCCTTCCCAGCCCTCAGCTACTGCTTCTCCTCCTTCCACTTCCACGCTCTGCACTCATTCCCTTCCCAGCCCTCAGCTACTGCTTCTCCTCCTTCCACTTCCACGCTCTGCACTCATTCCCTTCCCAGCCCTCAGCTACTGCTTCTCCTCCTTCCACTTCCACGCTCTGCACTCATTCCCTTCCCAGCCCTCAGCTACTGCTTCTCCTCCTTCCACTTCCACGCTCTGCACTCATTCCCTTCCCAGCCCTCAGCTACTGCTTCTCCTCCTTCCACTTCCACGCTCTGCACTCATTCCCTTCCCAGCCCTCAGCTACTGCTTCTCCTCCTTCCACTTCCACGCTCTGCACTCATTCCCTTCCCAGCCCTCAGCTACTGCTTCTCCTCCTTCCACTTCCACGCTCTGCACTCATTCCCTTCCCAGCCCTCAGCTACTGCTTCTCCTCCTTCCACTTCCACGCTCTGCACTCATTCCCTTCCCAGCCCTCAGCTACTGCTTCTCCTCCTTCCACTTCCACGCTCTGCACTCATTCCCTTCCCAGCCCTCAGCTACTGCTTCTCCTCCTTCCACTTCCACGCTCTGCACTCATTCCCTTCCCAGCCCTCAGCTACTGCTTCTCCTCCTTCCACTTCCACGCTCTGCACTCATTCCCTTCCCAGCCCTCAGCTACTGCTTCTCCTCCTTCCACTTCCACGCTCTGCACTCATTCCCTTCCCAGCCCTCAGCTACTGCTTCTCCTCCTTCCACTTCCACGCTCTGCACTCATTCCCTTCCCAGCCCTCAGCTACTGCTTCTCTCCTCCTTCCACTTCCACGCTCTGCACTCATTCCCTTCCCAGCCCTCAGCTACTGCTTCTCCTCCTTCCACTTCCACGCTCTGCACTCATTCCCTTCCCAGCCCTCAGCTACTGCTTCTCCTCCTTCCACTTCCACGCTCTGCACTCATTCCCTTCCCAGCCCTCAGCTACTGCTTCTCCTCCTTCCACTTCCACGCTCTGCACTCATTCCCTTCCCAGCCCTCAGCTACTGCTTCTCCTCCTTCCACTTCCACGCTCTGCACTCATTCCCTTCCCAGCCCTCAGCTACTGCTTCTCCTCCTTCCACTTCCACGCTCTGCACTCATTCCCTTCCCAGCCCTCAGCTACTGCTTCTCCTCCTTCCACTTCCACGCTCTGCACTCATTCCCTTCCCAGCCCTCAGCTACTGCTTCTCCTCCTTCCACTTCCACGCTCTGCACTCATTCCCTTCCCAGCCCTCAGCTACTGCTTCTCCTCCTTCCACTTCCACGCTCTGCACTCATTCCCTTCCCAGCCCTCAGCTACTGCTTCTCCTCCTTCCACTTCCACGCTCTGCACTCATTCCCTTCCCAGCCCTCAGCTACTGCTTCTCCTCCTTCCACTTCCACGCTCTGCACTCATTCCCTTCCCAGCCCTCAGCTACTGCTTCTCCTCCTTCCACGTCCACGCTCTGCACTCATTCCCTTCCCAGCCCTCAGCTACTGCTTCTCCTCCTTCCACTTCCACGCTCTGCACTCATTCACTTCCCAGCCCTCAGCTACTGCTTCTCCTCCTTCCACTTCCACGCTGTGCACTCATTCCCTTCCCAGCCCTCAGCTACTGCTTCTCCTCCTTCCACTTCCACGCTCTGCACTCATTCCCTTCCCAGCCCTCAGCTACTGCTTCTCCTCCTTCCACTTCCACCCTCTGCACTCATTCCCTTCCCAGCCCTCAGCTACTGCTTCTCCTCCTTCCACTTCCACGCTCTGCACTCATTCCCTTCCCAGCCCTCAGCTACTGCTTCTCCTCCTTCCACTTCCACGCGCTGCACTCATTCCCTTCCCAGCCCTCAGCTACTGCTTCTCCTCCTTCCACTTCCACGCTCTGCACTCATTCCCTTCCCAGCCCTCAGCTACTGCTTCTGCTTCCACTTCCACGCTCTGCACTCATTCCCTTCCCAGCCCTCAGCTACTGCTTCTCCTCCTTCCACGTCCACGCTCTGCACTCATTCCCTTCCCAGCCCTCAGCTACTGCTTCTCCTCCTTCCACTTCCACGCTCTGCACTCATTCCCTTCCCAGCCCTCAGCTACTGCTTCTCCTCCTTCCACTTCCACGCTCTGCACTCATTCCTTCCCAGCCCTCAGCTACTGCTTCTCCTCCTTCCACTTCCACGCTCTGCACTCATTCCCTTCCCAGCCCTCAGCTACTGCTTCTCCTCCTTCCACTTCCACGCTCTGCACTCATTCCCTTCCCAGCCCTCAGCTACTGCTTCTCCTCCTTCCACTTCCACGCTCTGCACTCATTCCCTTCCCAGCCCTCAGCTACTGCTTCCACTTCCACTTCCACCCTCTGCACTCATTCCCTTCCCAGCCCTCAGCTACTGCTTCTCCTCCTTCCACTTCCACGCTCTGCACTCATTCCCTTCCCAGCCCTCAGCTACTGCTTCTCCTCCTTCCACTTCCACGCTCTGCACTCATTCCCTTCCCAGCCCTCAGCTACTGCTTCTTCTTCCACGTCCACGCTCTGCACTCATTCCCTTCCCAGCCCTCAGCTACTGCTTCTCCTCCTTCCACTTCCACGCTCTGCACTCATTCCCTTCCCAGCCCTCAGCTACTGCGTCTCCTCCTTCCACTTCCACGCTCTGCACTCATTCCCTTCCCAGCCCTCAGCTACTGCTTCTCCTCCTTCCACTTCCACGCTCTGCACTCATTCCCTTCCCAGCCCTCAGCTACTGCTTCTCCTTCTTCCACTTCCACCCTCTGCACTCATTCCCTTCCCAGCCCTCAGCTACTGCTTCTCCTCCTTCCACTTCCACGCTCTGCACTCATTCCCTTCCCAGCCCTCAGCTACTGCTTCTCCTACTTCCACTTCCACGCTCTGCACTCATTCCCTTCCCAGCCCTCAGCTACTGCTTCTCCTCCTTCCACTTCCACGCTCTGCACTCATTCCCTTCCCAGCCCTCAGCTACTGCTTCTCCTCCTTCCACGTCCACGCTCTGCACTCATTCCCTTCCCAGCCCTCAGCTACTGCTTCTTCTCCTTCCACTTCCACGCTCTGCACTCATTCCCTTCCCAGCCCTCAGCTACTGCTTCTCCTTCTTCCACTTCCACGCTGTGCACTCATTCCCTTCCCAGCCCTCAGCTACTGCTTCTCCTCCTTCCACTTCCACGCGCTGCACTCATTCCCTTCCCAGCCCTCAGCTACTGCTTCTCCTTCTTCCACTTCCACGCTCTGCACTCATTCCCTTCCCAGCCCTCAGCTACTGCTTCTCCTCCTTCCACGTCCACGCTCTGCACTCATTCCCTTCCCAGCCCTCAGCTACTGCTTCTCCTCCTTCCACTTCCACGCGCTGCACTCATTCCCTTCCCAGCCCTCAGCTACTGCTTCCACTTCCACTTCCACACTCTGCACTCATTCCCTTCCCAGCCCTCAGCTATGAATATGGGATGGGGGGGTATTGTTAACGCTAGATAGCCGCAGGTGCCGCTACCACACGCCCTGATGCTATGCGTTTAGTATTAGTGCATTCTGGGGTGGAGCAAGGCGGCATTTATGCTAACCGGGCTGCAGGAATATTGAGCCTCTGCCCAGTTAGTGACCTGTGGGTATAATAAGGCGCAGCAAAGTTTGGCCTATCTTTACCCACAGAAGCTAACTGGGTAGGGGCAATAATGAGTTGCTGTCCGGTTAGCTTCCAGCTTTTGCGGCCACCTGGATATTCAATGCCAGTGGCCAAATATGGCAACAACATTTAATATCCGAGGTTAGTTTTCAGCAGCGACGGCTAGCTATGTTAGCAGCGCTACTCGCCATCACTGAATATCCCCCTATAAGAAACAGAAAGGGTTGTACACTAGAAAAAAAGATGTTTCCAAGGCAGGATTTAAAGACTATAATTTCCAGAACACCAAGGAGAGAGAGGATTATTGGGCCCTGGGGCAGGTTTCTGAGAGACAGCTGGATAGAGTTCCCTGGATCCTCTCAAAAAGAAGATTAGGAGTAATAAAAGGGTGTTTAGAAGGGGAGCATTGAGGCACAGGAGGGTGTGAAAATGGCCACCTGTATGTTTTTCCTCATGCCTAGAGTGTGAGACAGATGGTGAATAAGGTGTAGTCTCAGAGGAGGCTCCACTGAACATGTGATAAAAGAAGCAGCCTTGCAACTAGTAGGAGAAAATGATGCGTTGTATAAAGCTCGCCACAATAAGACCTATCCCAAAGAAACCCACACTCGACAAGAACAATCCAGCAGCATACAGACCAATTTCCAGCATACCCTTTCTGGCAAAAATCATCGAAAAAATAGTACAGCACCAACTACAAGAACACGTTGACAACCACGCTCCACTGGACAACAACCAACACGGTTTTCGCCCCAACCATGGAGTTGAAACTCTACTGATATACCTCTGCGACAACATTCTTCGACTCATAGACAACACCAAGAATGGAATTATAATGATCTTCATCGACATCTCGTCAGCATTCGACACAGTAGACCACAAAACTCTCCTGGAAAGACTACAAAACATTGGGTTACATGGTCCCACCTTAAAATGGTTCCACTCATACCTAAATGACAGGCAGATACAGGTCAAGGTAGGCTACAACACCTCCCGACCCATAAAAGTCCTCCAAGGAGTACCACAAGGATCGACCCTTTCAGCACTCCTATTCAATATCTACAGCCAGCCAATATGCGACATCATGAAAAAGAACAACATACAATACACAATCTACTCAGATGATATCATGATATACACACCTATCACAGTCGACAACCCGGACTACTCCAAAATAACAAACTGCCTCATACAAATGACAAGATGGTGTCAAAACAACAACTGTGCTTTCCTGTCTAATCAATGTGTTTATACCTCAAAATTTCCTGTCATTTATTTATTTATTTATTTATTTAAAGTTTCTTTTATACCGCACTATTCGGCATCAGCACGGTTCACATAGAACAAAAACATCTCAGTACATTTAACAAGTATGAGTTTACAGATAACAGTTTAAGAACTTGGATAACTGGGATACTCTATTTGTAGAACCATTCCATAAACTATTTACATGAGATCAACAAAAACATAAGTATTTCTAAGTGTATATACAACTGCATTGCGTAATTCTAATACATTTGGGTTTTTGTTAAGCATTGGAGGTATATGTCATGATTTGACAATTTCCAATCTGTAATCAAAAACCACTGCTGATCACTGGAAGTAGCGGTATACAAATGTATACTAAATAAATAAATAAAATAAACCTCTCAATAAACTATAGCAAGACCGAGGCACTAATCATCACTCGTAACCCGGCCTTCATCCCACACCTGACATCAAGATAAAAAACACAACCATACCTATAAAATCGCAAGTAAAGTACCTCGGAGTGACCCTGGACAAGGAGCTGAATCTCAAACCACACATAAGCAAAACCATCAGAAGTGCATACCACAGGATGAGAATCATCAGAAGACTTAAGCCCCTCCTCGCTCCTGAGCACTTCTGTACAGTATGCCAGGCACTAATAACCCCCATACTAGACTTCTGCAGCCCAATCTACCTTGGTATAGCAAAACAAACACTCAGAGCACTACAATTAGCACAAAACACAGCATAATAGCTGGCTCAACAAGACAAGAACACATCACACCCATTCTAAAAGATCTACACTGGCTCCCAATCAGATCACGCATCAAATACAAAACAATCATAAACATCTTCAAGAGCAAACAACACTCTTCAGCCAACAGCCTACATACCCTCATATAACCTGACACAAGCACACGCCCAAGGAGAAGAGGCACCTCCAACCGTGTAAACACCCCAAAAGACTTCATAAAGACGCGCAAGGACACCACAGAATGAGCACTCTCTCTGGCTGCCCCAGCAATCTGGAACACCCTCCCAGACGAACTGAGAATAACCACAGACCTCAAAGACTTTCACAAACAGCTAAAGACAACGCTATTCATTGAACACTACGGACATGCCACATGATCTACTAACAAGCAAGAACAACTGACCTACCCCCCACCATGACCCATGTATAGAAGAATGTATATAGCACACGATGTATAATAGCGTACAATGTACATAGCTCCACTTAAATCAATTACACAACACATCAAACACACAAACGCATCACTGCATGAAAACACATGAGCACTCCTTTGCAGTGAGACAGCTTTGATTCTAGGAGAAGGCGGTATAGAAATACTGTTAAATAAATAAATAAATAATTAAAACTGAGAGAATTTAGAAGAGAGTCTGATTAGATATAAAGGGAATAACTAAAAGCTGTGAGAACATGTGGATGGGCACCATGGATAGGCATCTACTTATCTCTATAATATAGCAGCGTGTGTGGCAGAGTATGAACCTTGAATGTAGGCTCGATCACTTATATCTCGCAAGCAGTGTAAATGTTTATATTAACTGGGGTGGAACCAGGCTGCTGGCATTAACCCTTAAAAAGGAATTAGAGCAGCTTTTAAACTAGATAATAGGGGAAAGGGGACGGTCACCCAAGAGCGCATGGTTCGGAAGGATGTATCCTTGAAGGATACTAGCAAAAGAGAGAAATTAGGGCATCCTGATAGAGAGGTTCCAATAAAAATAAAAGTAACCCAGATGCCCTTAAGTACAGAGCAGACAGAGCTGAAATATTCCAACTTACACAGCTCCCTCCCAATGGAACAACCTGCCTTACGCACTAAGAGCTAACAATGACCTAAAAGATTTCCGGAAAGACCTAAAAACCTATCTATTCCAGGAATACTACAACTTGTCCTAAAGCAACTATATATTAGGCTAGGTAAATAACCATGAAACGCTTGTAAATATGTATATAATACTAGGCTACGTAAATAATCCATGAAACGCATGTAAATATACATATAACCTTACAAATATCATACTGTATAATTCCAATTCAGTGTTATGCATATGTAAATAAATTAGACTCCTGTTATATGTAAAATGTTTGCTGTGATAGTTTAATGTAAAACTGCTACTGATCGCTGGAAGAAGCGGTATACAAATGTAACCAAATAAATAAATAAACTACCCTTGTCAACTGATAACCAGATTGTTAATATGAATAAAATACAACCTCTAAAATGCTTGTTTGCAAATGCCGGAAGTCTAAAAAATAAGACTGGAGAGCTAGAATATATAACACTAGATGAAATGTTAGATATAATTGGCATCTCAGAGACCTGGTGGAAGGAGGACAACCAATGAGATACTGTGATTCCTGGGTACAAGCTATATTGCAATGATAGGGTAGATTCAAATTGGTGAGGGGTTGCGCTCTGTGTTAAAGAGGGCATTGAGTCACACAGGCTAAATGTTTTGCAGGAAAGAAAACACACTGTAGAATCTCTATGGACAGAAATTCCATGTAAACAGGGAAAGGCGATGGCAGTGGGGGTGTACTATCGACCACATGGCCACAATGGACAGATGGATGATGAAATGCTAAAAGAAATCAGGGAAGCTAACAAAAGGTACAGCACAGTAATAATAAGTGATTTCAATTAGCTGAGATTTAATGCTAAAAAATGTAGGGTGATGCATTTGGACTGCAAAAAATCCAAGGGAGCTGTGGTGTATAGGGTGAATTACTTTTGTCCATTAAAGAAGAGCGGGACCTAGGTGTGATTGTGTCTGCTGATCTTAAAGTAGCTAAACAGGTAGAAAAGGTGTTGGCGTAAGCTAGAAGGATGCTTGGGTGCATAGGGAGAGGAATGGCTAGCAGAAAAAAGGAGGTGATAGTGCCTCAGTATAAGTCTTTGGTGCGACCTCATTTGGAGTATGGTGTGCAATTCTGGAGACCGCACCTTCAAAAGGATATAAACAGATTGGAGTCGGTGCAGAGAGTGCCTACTAAACTGGTTAGTGGTCTTCATTATAAAGAATATGAGGACAGACTTAAGGATCTTAATATGGACACCTTAGAGGAAAGGCGGGATAGAGGTGCTATGATAGAGATGTTTATGTTTCAACTGTTTATTGAACCACCACGGTATAACAAACCGCAGAGCTATTTGTTACAGCAACAATGATCAGTGTTTTATCCCACTCACAGCACAAATGTTAAAATTCAACATTTTTGCATTTTTACCTTCCCCCCTTCCATCGTCTCAATCCCCCTCCCCCCAATCCTGTGCTCCTTTACTCTATCCACTGGCCATAGTCGAGAATAAATCCCTCGTCTGGGCCCTAGGGATGTGGGAACTCTTACCCCCCCCCGCCCCCCCCAGAGATATGACAAGTCAGGGCCACTATCTAATAAGCTTCCTTCCCCCTCCCCATCTATCCTATACTCTCCCCTCCTCCCCCCCCCTACCTGCTTCTCCTGTGGGCAAGGCCACCACCATGTTCCACATCACTCTAAAGGTCATTGAGGATGTACCTTCGACTGCGAGTGGGTAGCACCTGGATGTAAGCATCCCAAACCGCATAGAATCGGGATAGGCGTCTGCATTCTGCCACGGCCCACAACTTATCAATTTGCAAATGGTTATGTAGAGCGTTACACCATTGCCAATAACTGGGAGGATCCATGGATTTCCAGCCCTGGAGGATTATCCGGGTCACCAATGCCCAGGAGAGGCATAACCAGTGTCGCTTACTCTTCCCTGCGACTTCCAGCCCTTCCATCACATGCAGAAGGGCAGTTTGCGGGTGAGCCTCCACCTCTGCTAGAACACCTGCTCTGTAAAATTGTGTACGTCCTGCCAGTATTTGTAGATCCCCGGCAGAACCACAACAGATGAACTAACTGGGCTCCCTGCTCCCCACACTTAGGGCAACTGAGCCAGCCTTCATATCCCATGGCCCTCAGGCGTGCCAGCGAAAGGTATGCCTGCCGAATTATGCAATATTGCACGTCACAGAGAGAGACCATGGCTGTGAAACGCGGGATCTGAGCAATGACTTTCCACACGTCTTCCCCTGTCAAGGTTGTGTTGAGGTCAGCATTCCAAGTCTCCGCTAATCGGCAGCAGGTAATTTGGAATCCCTGGTTGTGAAGGATGATGTACCCAGGAGATCGTAATCCTACCAGACTCTTGCAAGTCCTCTAGATCTGTACAAAAGTCACTGAATAAGTTGCTCACTTCGAGGTTACCGAGGTAACCCTGAAGTTGATAATAGGAAAAAAGTTCTCCATCATTCACTCCATAATGTGCTCCCTCAACCGTCAACACCTGGTCAAGGTGTTGGTCCCAATCCCTGCCACCAACGAAAGCGGGCCGAAGCCAAGCCCAGTGTAAAGTCCATGTTCCCTTGGATTGGTAAATAAACGGACTGAGAGTCTGAATGGTTTAAACACGAACAGATCCATTTTCAAATTTGACAGGTAGACCTAACAAGAGGGCAGCCCCGAAGGTCAGCTGGTAACCTGCTCCCTGGATCATGTAAGTCGTAGCAAAGATGTAAGGGGGCAATCAAGGCCCTCTCGCAGGCCAGATTCATATATTCCTGCATTTTAAAGATCCAATGCTTCAGATGCCACAGCAGACATGCTAAACTATATGTCCGAAGGTCCAGAACTCCCATTCCCCCTCTGTGCCAAGAGCCCTTGAGTGTTGAAAGCGCTATTCTAGCCCGATGCCCCGACCAATGAAAGTGGGAGAATAGACGGTCCAATCTGAGGTCTTTCCTTAAAATCCATATAGGCAGCATTTGAAAAGGGTATAGCCAGCGTGGGAAGAGTGTCATTTTAAATAATGCTATATGGCCCCCCAAGGGTTTGGGTCAGATGTGGCCCCACGTTACCATGGTAGAGGTCCCATAGGGCCGACGGCACCATCTCCCCCAAGTAGCAAAATGAATCATATGTCCAACTAAGCGGAAACCCATCTGAGCAGGATGGATGCAGGGAATTGCAACTAGGCATTGCCTCTGATTTATCTAAATTGAGTTTGTAGCCTGAGAATTTTCCAAAAGTTGTGAATTCATCTAATAGGGCCAAGAGGGTGCCGTGAGGGATGTAAGGTACACCAACAAGTCATCTGCGTAAGCCGCTAATTTGAATTCATATGTCCCCATCTGTACGCCACATTTCTCCGGGTTCTACTGGATTTGGGATAGCAATGGCTCTAATGCTAAGAAGAACAACAAAGGAGAGAGGAGACAGCCCTGACGTGTACCATAACTCAAGGTGAATCGGGTTGTGTGGATGCCATTGATCAAGAGCCATGCCCAAGGTTCTGAATAGAGAGCTTGCACAGCCTGAAGGAAAAGGCCCTCGGCCAAATCATTCCAGCATCATAAACATGTATTTCCAGCCCACTCTATCAAAAGCTTTCTCAGCATTGAAGCTAATAAGCAAGGATGGGATGTTTGCTGATTTACAGAGGGACATTGCTGCCAAGATTTGATGAATATTGCCCACTGCCTGCCGCCCCTTTATGAATCCTACTTGGGTGGGGTCTGCCAGAATTTTTGCCATGATTTTAAGATCCACGTTCAATAAAGAGATAGGGCAGTATGAGCCAGGGAGCACGGGGTCCCGGTCGGGCTTGGGGATTACCGTTATGAGGGCCTCATTGTTGTGGTATGGGAACCTCTGCAGCGACACTAAGGGATATGTTTACTAAGCCATCTTAATGTGCGCTCTGCGACGTTATCACGCGATAAGGTACCTTATCGCGCGATAATGGCGCTTTATCGGGCCCAGAGGTACCTTAGCGCGTGATAACGCGCGCAGCGGCGCAAATGAGCGCTGAAGGCGGAGAAAGGCTCCCGGAGGGCGGAGGAAGGCTCCCCAGGGGCGGAGAGAAGGGGTCAATGGGTGGAGAGTGGGAGGGGAGAGGCTTCCCGCACACTAACGATGTGAAATCCGAGGCTCAAAACTAACGCCAGTGAAACCCTGGTGTTAGAGCTGATTTAAAGGGAAAAGAAACCATTTACGTCAGCAATGTACAGCAAAACCAGGGAAACCTACAAAAAGTGATAAGTGTGATACATGTGCACGGAACAAAAGGGCAAATAAACAGTGAAAATGTCCGGAACAAAATTGAAAAAAAACATAACCAAGCTGGGCAATAGTGATATTAATGGGAAACATCAAACCCCCCCCCCCAAAAAAAAGATATGAATATTGCAAGGGTCTATGCTCCGTCCCCATCCAAGGTGAATGAGCCCACAGTGAAAGTGCGCAGAGTAGGGTTTTCCCTCTCCAGTGGGCAGGTGTCCTGTGGCGTGCGCATGTTCCACAACAGCAGGGCGGGCATGTCGGAATGGGCAACTGGACAGATGCTTGAAAAGGGGACACAGAGGGCTGCAGGCGGCACATGCTGTGGTGCAGCTGGGCCACAGTGCAGACTAGAGTGATGCCTAGGTGGCCCATGGGAATGCTGAAACAGTAGTGCAGCCAGACAGCAACTGATGAGGGCCCAACATGGGCATGAGTGTGCTTCCCACAGTGTCACAGGGGATAGTACCCAGCAGGTACCCCCAAGGGCACAGAACATTGGCAGGTGGTGCTGGGGGGAAGCGCGGACAGCTATGCAGGCACCCCTACCCCAGAACCCACACCATAGGCAGCCACCTACCCACACACTCCACCAGCACCACCAGCAGAAGGGCAAGTCAGCAGGGTGGCAGAGGGGTACTGGTGGGGGAGGGGGCAGTGGCAGCTGCCCAGAGCAGACCGTGGCCTAGCCCTGTGTAGGTGGGTGCCATGCACTGCAACAGACAGGCTCTGTCTGACAAACAGTCATGGTATTTCCAGGGAATGCACTGTCTCTGTGGCAACAGTGTGGTGCAGGGCACCCAGCCACTGTGTTCAGGAACAAAAAGTCACAGGTTCAAGTCCCAGCTCTGGCTCCCACCAACCCAGTCCCCATATTTTACTCAGTCCTAAACCGTGGTAATAAAGAGGGAACCTTTATTGCAGATAACATAAATGTGCCTGAAATGCCTATACTTTACCCTACAGAGCACAGACACCATAACCATGCGCATTACCTAGAGCAGAGTCCCCCAAATGCAGTCCTGGAGGGCCAAAAATCATTCAGGTCTCATGCTGTCTCTAATATAAGGACATGTTAGCATGGTGGCAGAGGGGTACTGGTGGTGGAGGGGGCAGTGGCTGCTGCCCACAGCAGACTGTGGCCTAGCCCTGTGTAGGTGGTGCCATGCACTGCAACAGACAGGCTCTGTCTGACAAACAGTCATGGTATCTCCAGGGAATGCACTGTCTCTGTGGCAACACAGTGGTGCAGTGCACACAGCCAGTGTGTTCAGGAGCAAAAGATCACAGGTTCACGTCCCAGCTGTGGTTCCTGCCAACCCAACCCCCATATTTTACCCACTACTACAACGTGCTAATACAGACAGAACCTGTAGTGCAGATGACGTAGACATGCCCAAAACACCTACATTTTACCCTACAGAGCACAGACACCATAAACATGCGCATTACCTAGAGCAGAGTCTCCCAAATGCAGTCCTGGAGGGCCAAACACCATTCAAGTTCCATGCTGCCTCTAATAAATGTGGCTGTGCTGCATTGCTATGCACCGCCCCCATGGTATACAGATGTATCTCATGCATATTCATTAGGGACAGCATGAAAACCTGAACAGTGTTTGGCCTTCCAGGACTGGAGTTGGGAACCTCTGCCCTAGAGCAGCGGCCAACAGAGGCAGACACACCCGCACCCACAGGCTCCATTATCCCAAGCCTCCTGGAGAGGCAGGATGTTGGGCCCTGCATGCATCTCCCCATACTAGCACTTGCATACCTTAGCAATGCCACCCTAAACATGGGAAAACTGTACACAGCTATCAAAAGGTTGCTATGATAACTGGCAGATAGCAATTCCTACGTTAAGCACAATTGGCTGATTGAGCTGCATCATAGCAACCTTTCTGATGTCTTTGGAGTGTGCCTCAGGTCTGGTGTCTGACAGAGTGACCCCAACAGTATTGCATACCATAGCCATGCCTGCACTGTGCCCAGGACTGGTGTGGTGGCCAGGGCTGCCAAACACCTCTATAGTTGCACAATGCTGGCATAGGTGTGTGGAGTGTGTGTCTGTCTATTCAGTGTGTGGTGGCTGCCAACACCCTGTGATAAGGAAGCTTATCATAGCTCAGGTAGGAGCTGTGGAAGGGATGATGTGACTCTGAACAAGCAACCTGTCAGTTCTGGTAGAAGTGAGAAAACAGAGTTTTCACATAGAGGACTACCAGTCCCAGAATGCACCAGGTTTCCAGCAGCCATGAGAGGGGCTGAAGTGAGAAAATGTGTGTGCAATCAAGAGAGCTATGAGGTAATCCCTAAGCACTCATCTCAAAGGGCAGGGCCTGATTCAAGACAGCTGTGCTGTGTTAGGGAGCAGCACACATTAGAACAGGATAAGAATAGAGCTTTTTCTTCAGATAACAGTTACTACAAGCTCCAGCCCAGCTTCAAGAACAGCTTCAGCAACTGCTACAGAGGAAGGAAGAGTTTCAAGAAGAGCTTCAGCAACGGCTACAAGCACCAGTATCACCTGGAGAAACAGAAGCCAAGCCAAGCAGATAGAGAGAGAAGGAAACTCTCTGGAAGGAAGAGAAGAAAGGCCAGTGGAAGGTCTGGGAGATTCCAAGGCAGTACCCATACTGGAAGGTATTCCAAAAGCCAGCAGAGTCCATTGGACTGGATTCAGCCAGAGGAATGGAGTGGCAGAGATAGGAATCACCAGTGGCTACCTGGAAGAGAGAAGACTGCATGTGGAAGGGACTTTCAGACCAAGGCCAGAAGGTATGTGAGAGGAGATCCAGTGTCCAGGGATCAAGATTGGAAGGCTGGACATCAGAATTGGGTTACATATTGGCCAGGCTATACAGAGAGGAATGATGATGGCAGGAGAGGCTCAGGTATGAACACTGATCCAGACCCTATCTATAATGGAGAATGGCAGCAAGGGAATAAGCATTCTCCTGATAGTGCCTTAATGAAAGACTCGTCTGTGCCAATGTATGATAGTGACCCTATGATAATTGATACAGCAGATGAAAGTACAGTTTACATGGACTGTTCTCTATCTAAATGCTATTGCTAGCTTTCTATGAGCAAACACATCAGCCATCACAAAGAAACCTAACTTTGTTCTTTATTTCCACTGCAAACAGCTCTTAAAGCAGGATTTGGGTTCACACAGTAGCAGCCAGCCAGCTAAAGGCTTACAGCAGGTCAATTGATAGTAATTAAAGCTGCACCTGATTGTGTGTGTGAGCAAGGGAGAATCACTGTTGAGATCTGCATGGAAAATAAGCGGAAGTTAACCTAACCAGCAAAGTTTATTCTTTTCTTTGTGCCTTGGTATTTGGTAATTATTTGCTAAGAAAACATTAGCTAATTGCCTGACAAGCTGAAGGTTGTTTTCTGGTTTATTTTGTGATTTTTGTTATCCATTTTAAACACTGCAAGCAAGTAACCTCATTTATAGTGCTATCAAGCATACATGTGCTGGGTGAATTAAACCCCATCAATAAAAGAAGTATTTTATTGATCTTACCACTTGGTTTCACAACTCAAATTATTGTCATCAGCTGTGTTTGGGAGTGAATGAACTACAATACCCACAATACCTTGCAAGAATCATATGAATATATGCATCGTCAAGATTGTGTAAGTTCTCACCCTAGGCAGCCGTCTGACAAATGGCGTAGTTTTTCGGATTGCTCTTGCACCAAGAGGATTTACTTGTTGTGGATTACAAATAAAAGTCAAGTTTAAAGCTGTAAGAAGATTTCTTCCCCTCATCTGCACTTTGGAAGAAAAGTGGTTGTTCCAGGAAGCTGTCCCAGATGAAGAGACCCTGTGCAAAGCTGGATTCATCACTGAGACAAGGTAATATGTACCTGGGCATGTCTAGTGGTGGATGTGTGTAAGCAAAGGGGGGTAATTGAAAAAAAAAAAAAAGTTGAAAAAAAACACACCTGGTTGGAAGGTGCTGCTCTTTGGTTTTTTTTTTCCCTTTTTTCTTGCAGGGGTCAAGATGGATCCGAGGGAGATGGCTCAGTGGATGGCAGCCCAATTTAGCAAGCAGCAGGAGCTATCACAGCAGGCCCAGGACACTGCTATGAAGGCCTTAATGGAACAGCAGAAACCAGTGCTTGATCTGGTGCAAGCTCTAGTTCAGCTGCAGAGCCAAAGTGGAACAGATGCAAGACCAGCAGTTAGTACTGGTGCACCACATGTGGACACTGTGGGACTCAATCAAGGGATTGGGGCATTTAATTTTGGGAAATTAACTCCAGAAGATAATGTTGATGATTTTCTAGAGTCTTTTGAAAGAGTGGCACAGGCTTTAGCATGGCCAGAGACCCAGTGGGCAGTAAGGCTGGCAGCCTCATTAACTGGTGAGGCACTAGCAGCTTACAGAGCAATGCCAGCAGCCCAGGCTTTGATTTATAAGGATGTAAAGGCAGCTATTAGAGATCGCCTAGGGTTGTCTATTTCAGAGTATAGGCGAATGTTTAGAGCTGTTACATTGAAAGTGGGTGAGACACCCAGGGCTCTGAGTCAGAGAATCAGAAGTTTAGCTGTAAAATGGTTGGAGCCTGAGCAAAAGACAGTAGAAATGTTATTAGATATTATAATGCTGGAACAATTTATGCTTGGGGTACCTAAAGATTTGAATGTTTTTCTTATACAGCAAAATTGCCAAAATCTTGGAGAGGCAACCGTGCTAGCAGAGAGATTCTTGGAAGCCACGCAGGCTTGCCATAGAATGGGTGGCCCTCTAAAGATGGATGCTGAGGCTAGATGTGCTGTATCAGAAAAAGGAATAATTAAGAATGTTTCTGAAAATGAATGTACTGTATCAAACCAGATGACACAGTGGAATAGAAGGAAATGTTTCAAGTGTGGAAAAGTGGGACACTTAGAGAAGAGATGCCAGACACACACTAGTTTAATGGGTCTGGATTTAAAACAGCCCAAGGAAGGATTTCTTTTGATGGTTGATGTGCAAGGAATTACCACAAATGCATTATTAGACTCTGGGGCAGACCAGAGTATGATGTCAAAAAGGCTTTGGAAGAGGATAGAGGCCCAAGAAAGATTTGTGCCTAGAACCCCTGAAAGCCAAGTTCACATCAGATGCATTCATGGTGCTGCATCATCATATCCCACCTATAGGCTAAAGGTTAAGTGCCTAGGGAAACAAGAGGAAGTCCTGTTAGCAGTGGTGCCTAGGCTACCCTTTGATTTGGTTCTAGGAAGAGACTGGCCAAGATTTAAGCAGGGTCTAGTGGAAGGACTAGGAAAAAAGGAGGGAGAAAGTTTAATGGTAGTAGCTCCCGGGCCTTTATTTGGAAGTCCTCAGACCCCAGCTAAAAAGATGGTTAAGCGTCCAGAAGACCAAGCTACCCCAAAGCAGATATTCGTCCTAAAGTACCATAAGGTCTCTGAGAAGGCCCAAGCTCCTAGGCGGGCAACCCCTCAGTCTGCTGGGTTTGACCTGTGCAGCATAGAAAATGTGATTGTACCTAGCCAAGGGAGAGCCCTGGTTGACACCGGTCTCCAAGTGGAAATACCAATTGGATGTTATGGGAGAGTAGCCCCAAGGTCCGGATTAGCCCTTAAATATTTCATCGATGTGGGTGCGGGAGTAATTGATCCCGATTACAGGGGCAATATTAAAGTTCTGTTGTTTAACTTTGGACAGAATGAGTATCATGTGAAGACAGGAGACAAAATTGCCCAATTGATCTGTGAGAGGCTGGGTTTTCCACCTGTGGAGGAGGTCACATCCCTAGAGAATTCTGAACGTGGAGCCAAAGGTTTTGGTTCTACTGATGTCAAAGGGGTTAAAAGCTTAGCTGCCACCTGTGCCCGAGAGAGGGAGGTGAGTGAAGAGGAAGATTTGGGACCCCAGGTATCTGATTGTAAAGAAAAATCAGAGCCCCAAATAGGTGAGGACCTGACAATGGTACAACAGGAAGAAATTAGGAAGTTGCTTAAGGAATTCCCAGATGTGTTGACACCCATACCTGGGGAGACCCATTTGGTGGCCCATGAAATAATAACTCCACCTGGGAAATTGGTTCGTCAAAGGCCATACCGCTTGCCTGAAGCCAAAAGACAGGAGGTAGTGGCACAAGTCCAGGAGATGTTGGACATGGGGGTAATAGAGGAGTCAAAGAGTCCCTGGAATAGCCCCATAGTCCTGGTGCCGAAGCCTGATGGATCCTTAAGATTTTGTATTGACTTCCGGCAGGTAAACGCCATATCAGTTTTTGATGCATATCCAATGCCAAGAATTGAGGAGCTGCTAGACCAGCTGGGACAGGCTCAATACTTAACCACCCTTGATATGACAAAAGGATATTGGCAAATCCCGCTCACCAGGGAGTCAAAGATGAAAAACTGCGTTCAGCACCCCCGTTGGCCTTTTCCAGTTCAAGAGGATGCCTTTCGGACTGCATGGAGCAGCGGCTACCTGCCAAAGGTTAGTGGATCAGGTACTTCGACCCCACCAAAGTTATGCTTTTGCATACATGGATGATGTCATAATCCATAGTAACACCTGGGCGGAGCATTTGAAGAGGATCAGGGCAGTCTTGTGCTCTATGAAGCAAGCGGGAATCACTTTAAACCCGAAGAAGTGTGCCTTTGCAAATAGGGAGGTAAAATACCTAGGCCACCTAGTGGGAAGAGGAAAAATTAAACCTCTATTAAGCAAAATAGATAGCATCAGGAATTTTCCTCCTCCAACAACCAAGAAACAACTAAGAAGTTTCTTAGGACTTATTGGATACTACCGCCGGTTTATACCGCAATTCGCAGAGAAAAGTGCCATTTTCACGGATATGCTGCGAAAGAATTGTCCAAACCAGATAAAGTGGACACCAGAAGCTGAAAAAGCGTTTTCAGTATTAAAAGAAAAATTGTGTACAGGACCGGTACTGAAAGGAGTAGACTTCAAGAAACCCTTTCTGGTTCAAACCGATGCATCGGATGTAGGGCTAGGAGCAGTCCTATCCCAGTGCCATGATGGGGAGGAGCATCCTGTGATGTACCTGAGCAGGAAGTTATCACTGGCTGAACAAAAGTATTCCACGATAGAAAAAGAGTGTTTGGCTATCAAGTGGTCAGTGGAGGCGTTAAGGTTTTACATTACAGGGAGAAAGTTCCAGTTGGTCACGGACCATGCCCCACTTAAGTGGTTGCAGCAAATGAAGAACCACAATGCCAGGTTGACCCGCTGGTACATGGCCTTACAGGCGTTTGATTTCCAAGTTGAACATCGTGCCGGGAAGTTACACAAGAATGCGGATGCACTTTCCCGTATTACGGACTGTAGAGAAGAAGTTTCACCAGTAAAACCAGTCCGTAATAACTTAAGCAGGGGGGTATGTGATAAGGAAGCTTATCATAGCTCAGGTAGGAGCTGTGGAAGGGATGATGTGACTCTGAACAAGCAACCTGTCAGTTCTGGTAGAAGTGAGAAAACAGAGTTTTCACATAGAGGACTACCAGTCCCAGAATGCACCAGGTTTCCAGCAGCCATGAGAGGGGCTGAAGTGAGAAAATGTGTGTGCAATCAAGAGAGCTATGAGGTAATCCCTAAGCACTCATCTCAAAGGGCAGGGCCTGATTCAAGACAGCTGTGCTGTGTTAGGGAGCAGCACACATTAGAACAGGATAAGAATAGAGCTTTTTCTTCAGATAACAGTTACTACAAGCTCCAGCCCAGCTTCAAGAACAGCTTCAGCAACTGCTACAGAGGAAGGAAGAGTTTCAAGAAGAGCTTCAGCAACGGCTACAAGCACCAGTATCACCTGGAGAAACAGAAGCCAAGCCAAGCAGATAGAGAGAGAAGGAAACTCTCTGGAAGGAAGAGAAGAAAGGCCAGTGGAAGGTCTGGGAGATTCCAAGGCAGTACCCATACTGGAAGGTATTCCAAAAGCCAGCAGAGTCCATTGGACTGGATTCAGCCAGAGGAATGGAGTGGCAGAGATAGGAATCACCAGTGGCTACCTGGAAGAGAGAAGACTGCATGTGGAAGGGACTTTCAGACCAAGGCCAGAAGGTATGTGAGAGGAGATCCAGTGTCCAGGGATCAAGATTGGAAGGCTGGACATCAGAATTGGGTTACATATTGGCCAGGCTATACAGAGAGGAATGATGATGGCAGGAGAGGCTCAGGTATGAACACTGATCCAGACCCTATCTATAATGGAGAATGGCAGCAAGGGAATAAGCATTCTCCTGATAGTGCCTTAATGAAAGACTCGTCTGTGCCAATGTATGATAGTGACCCTATGATAATTGATACAGCAGATGAAAGTACAGTTTACATGGACTGTTCTCTATCTAAATGCTATTGCTAGCTTTCTATGAGCAAACACATCAGCCATCACAAAGAAACCTAACTTTGTTCTTTATTTCCACTGCAAACAGCTCTTAAAGCAGGATTTGGGTTCACACAGTAGCAGCCAGCCAGCTAAAGGCTTACAGCTGGTCAATTGATAGTAATTAAAGCTGCACCTGATTGTGTGTGTGAGCAAGGGAGAATCACTGTTGAGATCTGCATGGAAAATAAGCGGAAGTTAACCTAACCAGCAAAGTTTATTCTTTTCTTTGTGCCTTGGTATTTGGTAATTATTTGCTAAGAAAACATTAGCTAATTGCCTGACAAGCTGAAGGTTGTTTTCTGGTTTATTTTGTGATTTTTGTTATCCATTTTAAACACTGCAAGCAAATAACCTCATTTATAGTGCTATCAAGCATACATGTGCTGGGTGAATTAAACCCCATCAATAAAAGAAGTATTTTATTGATCTTACCACTTGGTTTCACAACTCAAATTATTGTCATCAGCTGTGTTTGGGAGTGAATGAACTACAATACCCACAATACCTTGCAAGAATCATATGAATATATGCATCGTCAAGATTGTGTAAGTTCTCACCCTAGGCAGCCGTCTGACAACCCTCTACAGCCCTCACTGCTAGCACTATTGCCAGTATTGGCCTGACAATGTGCATAATGAGGAGCAAGGTACTGTGGGAATAGCCTGGATAGTGTGGCCTGGCCTGGCCGCATCTGCACAGGGCATAGGGCAATGGCTCGGACATTGTAGTGCCTGGCCACCACCTGCACGGACAGCGTGGCCGCAGCATGTCCTGCTGGGAGGTCACTCTCACCCTGACTGAGCAGTGACCACGGCATGGCTAGGTTCCCCCATAGTGCTATGTAGTAGTTTTCTCATGTGATATTTATGGGTCCCTTTTGGGACCCAATCACTGACTTATCTGTTTGGTGTGTATGCTGACATCCCAATTCTGGGTACATGCATCTCCTCCAGGACCATGCACTATGGACTAGCTAGCAGACTGTCTGCAGCTAGTATGTGTCTTGCTGGAACACCTTGCAGGGTGCAGTGGCTGGAGACTTGCTGCTGGAGAATGTCAGATAGTGGTGGGGGGCAGCTGAGCATTTTCAGGCCTACTGTCTGTCTGCTATTGCTTTATGGATGTGTACTGCTCTGCATTGCCTGCCCTGTAGGGTGTCTGTTCCCCAGCAGGACTGGGGTTGATGGTCCTCTCTACTGCTACCATTGCAGGGAGGTCAAATGTGGATCTATTGGTGGGTGATCCTGTTTTCCACCCTGAGCCCCAGAGGGTGGGTTGTGTGGTGGTACATAATCCGCCTATGGGTCCAAACACCCCCCCCTACCCCAATCATGTAACCATGGCACCAACACAGGATATGCACTATTCTGGGTGCATCATAGCCCATAAGGGCTAGACATGACTGAGAAATACAGAAGGACACAGATGTATCCTAGGTGTGTCTGCAGGAACTACCTATCACACACAGTAGCACTGATGGGGACCCACAGCATGGCGTATTTCAGCCATGAAAGGTGCTGTGGACCTGGTGCTTGGCGCCCCACCTCACCCTCAGGGTGAGCACAGTACCCGCACAATGTGACGGTCTGTGGCTACTCTGTGCCAGTACCACACACGGTCAATTCCCCCTACCAGGCCGAGGTGCTGTAGGGGTGCATACCTTATCTTGTGCCCATCTGTCAACTGCTGATTTGCATGTGCAGTGCATCATGGGTACGGGTGGGTTAACCCTATCCTGGTCACCATAGCAGACAGTTTGTGTGGTGAGGTGCAGTCCTTCTGCGACCAGCCAGGGGTTTGTTAGCAACTATAGAGCTGTAACCCACTGGTTACTTCACTACCTGTGAAGCCAGAGGTCATGGGTTCAAACTCATGGTGGGGTTATTTGATAGGGCTGTCTGAGGCATTGTCTATTTTTAATGTACATTAGTGTTACCAGCAAAAACACCCTCAGAGTACTGTAACCGTAAGGCGCCCCATAAGGCACCTTATAGGGTGCCCTATCAAGCGCCTTATAAGGTGTCCTATAGGGGACATTATAGGGTGCCTTGGCGGACAGTGCACTTTATAATGTGCCCTATGGAGTGCGTTATGGGGTGCCTTGTGCGGCACCATAGGTTATGCCACCATGAGGGTGTGTTTGCTGGCAGCAATAATTAAAATACAAATAAAATGCCTCAAGAAACAATACTTACATATCAAAGCTGATGCCTCAGCCAACCTTATGCATTAGGCACACTGGGGGATCAAACTCATGACCCCTATATCATCAGTCAGTGTATTAACCATTGTGCTACACCTCTGTTTCTATGTTTGCATGTCTGGATGCATACTTCAGATTACTGTGCGTTAACGCGCTTAGCGGTGCTTCGCCCGATAATGTGCGCAGCAGCGTGCGTTATCGCGTGATAATCCTGCTTTGCTACTTTAAGACTGAAACGCCCACTCCTTTTATGGCAGCCTGCACACTATCGCCGGGTGCACGTTAAGACGGTTTAGTAAACATGCCCCTAATTGTTGATACATGTCAGTAACATGGTAACATAGTAAATGACGGCAGATAAAGACCAGCATGGTCCATCTAGTCTGCCCAGCAAGATGGCAAGTGTAGGTGCACCTGTTGCTCTATGCAGGCCACCCTCCCCATGTCTTTGTTTAGGGGTGAACCCACCACTCCATGTAGGACACCCCTATTTGAGACGTTAGTAAGGGGTAGGCATACTTGGTCCCTGGTAAAATTCTGCGCTAAAGACATCAGGGCCTGAGGCTTTAGGTGTGCATAGCCCTTTAATCACTCTGGATCTCGCCTGTTGTGAAAGGCTCATTTAATTGGGCTTGTTTGGTCAGGTCCAAGCAGGAAAGATCACAATGCTGCAGATAGGCAAGGGTGCCCTGACCATTTCGGTCATTCGCTGTGTATAAAGTACGATAGTATGTCAAAAACATCTGTTCTATCGCTGCCTGGGAAGTCTTTATTGTCCCATCTTCAGTTGTTATCGCCGAGACCGTTTTAGTGCCTCCTGCAGTTTTGATCAGAGAGGACAGAAGTCTGCTTGATTGATTGCCAAATCGATACAATTTGTACCTATAGTGCTGCATCGGCTTTTCGCTCTGGCATGAAGGAGAGTATTTAATCGACTTTGAAGGGACAAATAAGCCTGCTGATTCTTGTCTGTGTCCTGACAGTCTAGCTTCCTAAGGAGCGTCTCCCCCATTCCACCAGTTTCTTATTATGGTCTTTCCATCGTTTACTTATGTAGCTAATCACCGCACCTTGCAGGTAAGCTTTGGCAGTTTCCCAGAACAAAATGGTGTTGTGCATTAGTATCTGCGAAATAGTCCCACTGTCAAAAGGGAAGCGCCAACCTCATATCCCAATTTGTGGAGGGGGGGGGGACAGGAGGAGATTCAGCCACACCATAGCATGATCTGAAATCTGAACATTACCAATTTGGGCCCCCTCCACCCCACCCAACAAGCTCTGTGAGACCAGAAAATAGTCAAAGCACAACCATGTACCATGTGCTCTGGACATGTGCATATAATCACGTTCGCTAGGGTGTAATGTGCACCAGACATCAAGGAGCTCCTTGCTTTCACAGAGTGCCATGAATCTATGTCGCTGCTGAGAGTCGCCTTGTCCTCTGGGCTGAGATTGATCTATTAGTGGTTCTAGTACACAGTTGTAGCCCCCCCCTAAGATTAACTCCCGTTCCCCCACTTGTAGCAAGTTCTGCACCAGCTCATTGAAAAAATCTCGTTCATAGTGGTTCGGGCCATAAATATTTCCCAAACAAACCGAAACCCCCTGAATCTGACCCCACACACAGAGACTGCGGCCTTCTGAGCTTGTTGTGATCCATTCTACTTGGAGGTCAACTCCTTTTCTCATCAATATCACTACTCGCGCCCGCTTCCCCACTGCCCGTGCCCTGTAAGTCTCTCCTACCCACCAGCATTTTAGTTTGGCATGTTCCATTTCTGTCATGTGGGTCTCTTGAAGGAAAGTGACATCCACTTGTTTGTCCCGAAGTGCCTTACCTTATTTATTTATTTATTTAACAGTTATTTATATACCGCTCTTTCCCTAGTATCAAGTGCGGTTTACATGGAACAGTAGGTTAATTGGTATGTAATATACCAAGTCAGTTTACATAGAACAGATAATTATAATTTACAAGGAATGTTGTAACATTAAAGGTATAACATATTAGAACATATACATTGTTAGTTTAAATCTATAATCATCATGTGAATGAGAGTGTGGTATGGTTAATAGTGTATTAGTGATATTTATTTTGAAAATAGAGTATGTAATAATAATGTATAAATGTTAGCCTGTATCTATTTGAGTATCTTTTTATCGGGCACCCCATCCCGCAGACATTCCAAGAGAAGAAACGAAGACCTTTGTTACTCATGTTATTCTGACTTGATAATAAACGTAATCCTTGCAGAGTTGAAGTCCATTTAGGAGGGTCCTCCAGCCCAGGTCCCATTGCCACCCCCTCCCGCGGAGGCTTCATCCACAGGAGAAATTTTCTTTCCCATCCTCACTAAGTAACCACTTGCTTGAATATCCGAGCAGAGTCAATCTTACCTAATACCTCTGGCTCTAGGACTCCCAGTGTTCCTTCAGTCTGTTCCCTCACCCCTCCCACTATCCCCTTCCTTCTCCCCAATCCTGAATGTCTTTCTGTGCTCCTGCAGGAATCCACTGGAGATCCATAGTAGCATTTGGGCCCACCCACCTATCATGCCTCATATCTATTCCTGCGCCTCACTGGTCAAGCTAACGCTCCCCTTAGGTTAGATTCCTTTGCCCCACCAGTCTATCCTCCCATTCCCTGCCGGGGCCTAGTATCTGGTGGTCAATCATCTGTCCCCCACCCTCCATCCCACAGGACAAGCCACCAGCCCTCCGTACAAGCTGGGGCCATAGGGTGGGCGCGACCCCACCCGGTAGCCTCATTATTGCAAGTAACTATAGGCCAGAGCGAATTTTAGCCAACCTACCCCCTTACCCGGACCTTGAGTCCCTTTCTTCCCAGCCTCCTCGGTCCCTCCACATATATCTCCACAGACCTCCTCCCCATGGCCATCCCCAATGCCCAACTCAGCATGCCATATCTCTTTTTTAATTATGTACATACGTTTCACATCATTATATAACTTAATTGCATTTAACATAACTTGACTTAACTTGGAGCGGGAAGCACTCTTCTCCCAGGTTCGCTTCGCTCCTTTCGCCCTGAGCCACCCGTTGGACCAGTGTAATAGTATTGCCTCAGGCGTCCTCGACCTCTGCCCCTGGACCTTATCAGAGATATTATAAACACGACAACGAACAAGGAGATCGAGGTGATTCCACATTGCGTGGTCTGGGCTTCCAATGAATCATTGGCGATATTAGCTAGGCTAATACATGGGGCAGGACCAGGGGATCATTCCCCATAATTTGCCTCACCCCACATCTTATCCCTCCCCAATTAGTCTGAGGCTCGACACACTTGTTCCCAGAAGGAGTGCTCCCCCCTAAACATTACACATGTTCCAATATACGTCGCTATAAACCAAAATCAGTTCTTATTAGGCCCATATAGCAGGTATTGCCCAGAGCGGTGTCCACTGAGGAACGAGAGGCTGCCCCACTTCCAAAGCAGTGCAGATGTGTAATAGCCTCCCTAGAGATATTTAAATACCTCCGTGGCATAAATGCACAGGAGGATAGCCTCTTTAGATTGAAAGCAAGTTCCTCTACGAGGGGACATAGGATGAGGACGAAAGGGGATAGACCCAGGAGTAATATGTGGAAATATTTTTTTTTCAGAAACAGTGGTAGACGTATGGAATAGTCTCCCAGTGGAGGTGGTAGAGACAAAGAGTGTATCTGAATTCAAAAAAGCATGGGATAAACACAGAGGATCTCTAAAGGGAAAAAGGGGACTGTTGTAGTTGACATGGAAGGGCAGACTAGTTAGGCCAAGTGGGCTTTTTCTGCTGTCATGTTTCTATGTTTCTAAAAGCTGGGCATGAAATTCTAAACATAGAAAGTTTTTTGAGGTCTGAGAGAGCTGTTCTGTGTTGGTGCCGTTGGCTTATTCAACCTGATTGTTGACAGAGAATAATTTATCTTGGTCTTTATATTCCATTTAACCCTGAGGAGTTCCAGGTGGGCTACAAGCATTTGTAAAATATTAACTAACATTTAAAACCTTATACAATCAACTAGAATAAGGTATAATATGGAAACCTGAACCTGCTAGAGATAAGAGCATATAAATAGGGACTCGTATGCTTAGCAGTCCCTATTCATGGGACTGAACACTGCCATGGAAAACCCCTCTAATTGTGGGGTGCAGTTGGGGCCAAATGGCTAACTATATGGATAGCAGTGTTTTAATCTGAGTCAGAAAATGCTGTTGTAAATTAAACCCCAGAAGTCCCTGTAGAGCGGCTGAGTATTACCATACCACTCTTTACATATCTTCAGCTCTGCCACCTATCAGTATAGCATCGCTGAATATATACCATGGTCAGCAGATAGGAAAATGTGCTCACCACCACTATTGAATCTTAGGACTTCGCAATTAGTTTTACTCTCAGCAACACAGAATATTTTGTAGAAATTCAGTGCCAAAAATATGCCCCAGTGTGTCACAGATATACACAACATACTTTTTAATTTCAGCTTTTTCCAGTGGCCATTCTTAGTGGAAATAAACACAATTTTGTGATGAACTGAGCAGGATAAGTGTGTACCTGGGGTGTCTCGAAGAACATCTCCCTCTCTTCCACTGTGATTTTAAAGATGTTGGGTTGAGGGGCTCCAAAGAAGACAATCTGCTCATACTGGAAGGTTTCCAGAGGCTTTGGGTCACTTCGTTTGTATACAGAAACATTCTCTGCACTGACCCCAAGCCAAAGATCATTGGGGAATCCTCCTTCGTTACACTGTGAAGGTAAGAAGCATAAAGTATAAGTTGACACACAAATGGTAACTTGTCATACTACCCGCATAGCTACAACTTTCAAGGTGAATGCATGTAGACCCTGGCACTCCATTTCCTATAGGACCAAAAGAATGGACACAATTTTAAAACTGTCTTTGCCCTAACCATGCCCCTGCTAAGGACTCAGCTAAAGGCCAGCAAAAGTATGTGCATTTTGGGGCAAAGTGTCAACTTCTACCCAACACAGAATGGCAATTTTCTAAATGGGCTAGTTTTGCGGATACTATGACATTCATGAACCCTACTCCTAAGCCAGGTATGTGGGCAATTTCTGTGGGTAAGACAATGTTTTAGCTGAGTTCAGGAGTCCCCTTGGGCAGGCTACAGCTGCATGACTAGTTCCACTCCTCCTGGTGCTAGAGCTCCACTGCCTCTCAAACACTGGATCTCCCTCTGCCCATAGATCACTGCTTGGCTGCTCCATCTCAGTTGCCTGGGGCTGTATCTCAGCTACCGAATCCCACTGCTCCATCTGAGTTGCCTGTAGCCATTTGTTACTCTGCTGTTTCTCAGATGTTGGATCCCATTGCTCTGCCTGAGCTGTCTGTCACTTCACTGTCTCTCAGACACTGGACCTCATTGCTCTGCCTGAGCCACCTGTCACTTCACTGTCTCTTAGACGCTGGGTGCTATTTCTCTGCCTCAGCTGCCTGTTGCTGGTTGTCACTTCGCTGTCTCTCAGACACTAGACCCATTGCTGCGCCTGAGCTGCCTGTTGCTGGCTGTCACTCTGCTGTCTCTCAGATGCTGGACCCATTGCAGTGTCATGCACTTGGGAAGCAGAAATCCAGGGGAAATGTACATGATAGGGGGTAAGAGGGTGGTGTGCACGGGCCAGGAGAAGGACCTTGGTGTGATTATTTATGCGGATCTCAAGGTGGCAAAACAGTGTGACAAGGCAGTGGCAAAAGCCAGGAGGATGTTGGGCTGCATACAAAGAGGAATTACCAACAGAAAGGAAGAGGTACTAATGCCACTGTATAAGTCACTGGTGAGGCCTCACTTGGAATACTGTGTTCAGTTTTGGAGACTATATCTTGCAATGGATGTAAAAAGACTGGAAACTGTTCAGAGGAAGGTGACCAAAATGATTTGGAGCCTGCGTCAGAAGCCTTATGAGAAGAGACTTGAAGACCTAAATATGTATACTCTGGAGGAGAGGAGGGATAGGGGAGATAGGATGGTTAAGGGGATGGAAGGATACTCCTATGAAGAAAGGCTAAAAAGGTTAGGGCTCTTTAACCTGGAAAAGGGACGGCTGAGGGGGAGATATGATAGAAGTCTATAAATTAATGAACGGAGTGGAACAGGAAAACGTAGATCAATTGTTTACATTATCAGAATATAGAAAGACCAGGGGACATGCAATGAAGATACAGGGTAAACTATTTAAGACTAATAAAATAATTTTTTTTTTCACTCAACGTGTAATCAAACTCTGGAATTTGTTGCCGGAGGATGTAGTGGAGGCTGTTGGTGTAGCTGGGTTTGGGGGAGGTTTGGACAAGTTCCTGGAGGAAAGGTCCATGTACCATTATTAGGAAGGGACCCAGGATATCACTGCTTGACCCAATACAAGCATTGTGGAACCTGTGTCTTTTGGGGAAACTGCTAGGTACGTATGACCTAGATTGGCCACTGTTGGAAACAGGATACTGGGCTTGATGGACGTTGGTCTGACCCAGTATGGCATATCTTATGTTCTTATGATTCAGACCTTTAAACAAATCCGGCAAAGCCTTAGAAATTGACCAAAAGGGAGCCCCCTACGCAGCAGAGCCGGATGGTGGCTGTGGTATCTTAATAAACTGTTTTGTTGACTGGGTTTACAAAATAAAGTGGTGGATAATGTGTCTTCATGTCTGCATATGAAGACATCCAAAAATTCTATATGGTATTTATGGATGTGAGCTGTGAATTTAATGTTGGATTTGATGGTGTTAAGCCAATGAAATAATGCATTGAAGATTCTCAGCTGTTGAAAGCCAGAGAAAAAATATATCATCAAGAAACCATAACCACGGGGGAGGGGGGGGGATAAACTGAAAATTATCCGCAAGATAAATGTGTGTTTCTTCCATGTCGGATAAATACAGTGTAGCTATAGAAGGGAACGCTGTACCCCCCATAGCAATGCCACAACATTGCTGATAGAAATGGCCAATATCCTGATGGATATAAGTATATAATGCAGTTACATCTAAGGTGACAAGGAAGGCTTGATCAATGGGACCCTCATAGTGACAAAATCTGTAAAAAATGAGACGTAACCCGCAAATAAGATCTAACATTTTAGGCTTCTTGTTTCAGAAACACATCACAAAATTGGGATAAAGGTTCCAATATAGAACTCCTACAAGAAATAATGGGTCTACCCAGTGGAGATGTCAGAGATTTATAAACTTATGGAACTGTGCACATTACAGGAATCTTTGGATGGGATTGAACCAAAAAAGACACCTCATGAGCGGTGATCCAGTCATGTTGATGGGTGGTAGTCACTAAAGTTTTTATGATGGTTTGTAATTGAGAAGTCGGGTCTTGCTGAAGTTGTTGGTAATACGTGGTGTTGCCAAGTTGATATAAGATAGAGACATCATTGCGGATGTGAGATGGATCCTTGAAAAGACTAAAGAATACCAAAAGGATATCTATTTGTGTTTTATCGACTATAGCAAGGCTTTTGACTGTGTAAACCATGAGAAACTCTGAGCGACATTAAGAAGCATGGGTATACCAGAACACCTGATCGTACTCTTGCACAATCTGTACATTAATCAAGAAGCAACAGTTCGAACGGAACAAGGAGAAACAGAATGGTTTAAAATAAGCAAAGGTGTAAGAAAAGGCTGCATACTTCCCCCCTACCTGTTTAATTTATATGCAGAACAAATCATCAGAAAAGCAGGATTGTATGAAGACAGCAGAGGTGTGAAGATTGGTGGAAGACTCATCAACAACCTTCGCTATGCTGATGATACCACATTACTGGCTGAAAGTGAAGATGATCTGAAACATTTGCTTCTGACAATCAAAGAACATAGTCTCAAAATGGGCCTGCACCTTAATGTAAAGAAGACAAAGATCATGACAACTGGCATAATCAACAGGTTCATCGTTGAAGGAGAAGAAATTGAAATCGTGAACAACTTTAACCTACTTGGATCAACTATCAATAAAGAAACAACAAGCAGTCAAGAAATCAGACGACGCATTGCTCTTGGCAGAATGGCTATGAAAGACCTAGATAAGATTCTCAAGAGCAGAGATGTCTCTCTCCATACAAAGATTCGACTTGTTCAAGCCATGGTATTTTCAATAACATCATATGGATGTGAAAGCTGGACAGTGAAAAAGATAGACAGGAAGAAAATTGATGCCTTTGAATTATGATGCTGGCGGCGAATACTGTGTATACCATGGACTGCCTGAAGAACAAACCAGTTGGTACTAGAGGAGATCAAACCTAAGATTTCTTTAGAAGCTCACATGACAAGACTTCGACTTTCATACTTTGGACACATCATGCGAAGAGAGAGATCATTAGAGAAAGACATCATGCTCGGCAAGATAGAAGGTCAGCGCAAAAGAGGAAGGCCAACAATGAGATGGATCGATACAATAACAACAGCTACAGGTACCAGTCTGTCAACAATGAGCCGCCTGACTCAAGACTGAACACAATTTAGAATAGCTATCCAGAGGGTCGCCATGAGTCGACTCCGACTCGACGGCACTTAACAACAACAACCTTCACCGCTTTGTAGAGCTGGATTTATCCATAGCCAGTGCTTGTGCTCGGCTCCCTACAGGTGGGGAGGAATAGCCTAGGAGTCAGAGGGACCAGTGTTCAAATCCAATGACATGCCTTGTCACTTACTCCTCCATTGCCTCAGATACAAACTTAAGGGTCTCTTTACAAAGGGTATTAAGTTCTTGCCCTTAATGTACTAAAACTGATGTACAAGTCTCCATGGTAAGTGTCAGTAGCATGACCTGGTAACTAACATGCAGATACCCTAATGCATGGCATAATTACCATGGGCTCACCTATTTTATTTATTTAACAGGTTTTTTATACCTCTTTATCATTTCAGTCAAAGCGGTTTGCATTGTAATTTAAACTTGGTCATGTACATTAAACAGGGACATTGATAGCTTGGATATTTATGAGGCAATGGAGGGCTAAATGACTTGTCCATGGCCACAAGGAGTGCTAGGAGGAACTGAACTCTGGCTTCTTGGTTCCCAAGCCAGTGCTCTAACCACTAGGCTACTCCTCCTCCCTGTCTAGACCTCCTAATGGTGTGGTGTTAGCTGCACTCACATTAATTGCAGAATTCTCCCCTTGCAGTAACTGAAATGTGCTCTCCATATTCACTTTGTGCCCCTAACCCGCTCACTCACTACACCAATGTGAAACTGGCAGTTAGCACTTGAATCAGCGCATGGTAATCATCATGCCCCGTGGTAACAGAAAACACATGATAACTGCTTAGTGCACTTTAGTAAAACAACCCCTTAGAATTTAAGACCTGCAGGGACAGCAAAATACATACTGTATCTGAATATAACTCACTTTAAACCACTACTGGAAAGGTACATACTGAAATGTCATAGTTATAATTATGTCAAGTTTCCGACTGTATAAAATCTATGTAAATAATTCTCAAACTGTTTTATGTAACTTGTTGATTAATTGTAAACCGTCCCTGATCTCTGGAAGGGGCGGTATAGAAAAGTATGACAAATAAATAAATGTCAATAGATAATCCTGGCTGGGAGAAGTCGATATTGCTGGGAAAACTGGGGCTGGATGTATTGGGCCCGATTCTGTCCCAGACGTAGATCTCCCTCTGTGCTCCATTTAAAAGCTGCGATGCTGGCCGCCAAGAAAACGATTTTTTTCCTGCAGCCCGACCCCTGATCTGGCCTCCTAAGGCCAGGGTCAGGCTACGGGGAATAAATCCTGGCCCTCCTCTGCCCCATCCATGCCCCGGCAGCAGCAAAAACAAACATCCAGGGAAGTTATTCCATCTTGGAAATGGAATAACTTCCCCGGACATTTCGCCTGCCCTGGATGTACAGGGTCGACATTAGAATCGGCCTGTACGTCCGGGGCTGGCGATTGCCCACTGCCCACCCACTCTGCCCCTGTGCCGCCCATTTCCCGCCCCCGTCTAACTTTCCAGCACAACAGGCAGGGAAGTTATTTGTTGGGGGCAGGTGAAGCCACGAATAGCGAGGATGGACGACCTGTCGGGCCGCCCATCCCTGATATTCATGGCTCAGAATAACCCCCATTGCAAATACTTACAAAGTCATCAGTGTTTATGCTCTTGGAGTACCTATGGACAGGAGGGAAGGGCACATGTGGGATGATCTTTGCTGGGGATTACTGAGAACAGAAGAAACAGCAATCAGTTCTTACCTCTACATCAAAAAGTGTTGAGCCATATCCTGGCCACTCCTTGACAATGGACATGTATTTCGCCATGGCATCATGCTGAGACATCCCCTGCAGCCTGCTCCATTTCTCCAAAATGCTGGTCCGAGTGGCCGACAGTTCCTCCTTCTCCCACATTTCCAGAATCTCTTCCTCTTCCATCTTCTGCTTCTTCAGAGAACCTGCCTTGAGGCCACGTTTCAAGGTTCCCTCCAGGAAGCTTGTCCTTCTCCTTTCCAAGCCATGAGCAGATAAAGTGCTGCTGCTTTTAGTGGACTGCAGGATTTTGTTTCTGAGCCGGGTTAGTGGATAAATATTTTCCAGGGACCATGTGGCTTTGGAGTAGCTTCCGTGCAGGTGCTGCAGCCTTAGTGCTGAGAGCTGCTGCAGAGTCTCTTCGGAGGCTGGGAAATGGCCTTTGATAACACTTTCATGAGCCTGTAAGCAACAAAGCAAATGATTCAACAAATCCAGGTTTCCAGAGGCTTATCAGCTGTATCTTAAAATTACACAAAATTTCATTTTCTAAACCTCTGTCTGCCATTATATCGTTTAGCCTAACCCTCATTAACCAACTCCGTTCAAAAAACAGCTTTAAGTTTCAAAGTGAAATAATAATAATAAATCTTAAGCACTTTGGCCGCCTCCAGGTACCAAATCTTTTTAACCATGCCAAGTGTTCAAGGGGTTGTGGTGTGTATTAATCCCCAGTCTTTTGCTATGAAGGAGCGAAAGGGCCAGCAGCATCGTTAGCGTTAAGTACGAAGAAAAGCAAAGGGGTAGATGTTCTCAGCTCTGGAATGGAACCCAGATCCTGAGGAGTGGTGAGCAGCCCTAGCAAAGGTCAAGACAGCACTAGGGACATTTCTTTTGAAGGGGCTAAATATGGGGAAATCCTTTAGTAAATCTAGACCTAAATGCTTCGGTCTAAGCAGCTGTGTCTCCCTATTCAGTATAGGACACTCGCCTTTGTCTTCCTGTGCTTTCTATAGTATCCACACCCCTCTTTCTTCTCCACATCCCTTTTCTCTACAGAAATGTTAGGCCCTTCTTAAAAAGTACTTGGGTGTTTGTTGCTTTTGCTTCTTTTTGTTAGTGATCTGGTGTATATTCTTATGTTTATCTTTCATTGTCTCATTTTAGAGACTTTGCATCTCCATGTATCCGATTTAGAAGTCTTAATTCCCTCTCTCTGTAACAGCCATCACCAGCAAACAAGTCCTACCTGCTCAAACATGAAAGCAAACTCCACAGTCTCTTCTAGAACATTCTCAGTGTCCAAGAAACAATAGAGCTTGAAATACAGTTTCCTTCCATCTTCTTCTTTTGGATTTTTTACTCTGAAGAAAAAGCACAGAAAAGGAGAACTCAGGAAGACATGGAGTATAGACAGGAGAAGAAGCAATGTGTAAAAGCCTGGTTAACAGAAAGCAGTGATTGGAGCCTGCCTCACTGTCCCCATCCACATCTCACTACCTGTTACGGGAGGTTTTATGCGAGAAATTTCTACTGGAGACAACGCAGACAGGAAAATATGTAGGTTGCTGAGTTACAGTTGCCAGATATCTTTGGTCCAAAATCAGGACATTTTTTCAAAAAATAACACTTTTCAAAAAAATGCTTTAATAGGCATCAAACAAGGTAAAACATTATTTACATGTATTTACTGTTTGACAATATTTGATTTAGCAGTTTTTCGTCAGCCAAAACCTTTTTGTACATATCACCAAAAGATAATGACTAGTTTATTTTAACTTAAAGCAAGAATTTTACAGTTTTAATATCCAATTGATTTCAATCATCCGTCCATTGCTTCTTGCACACTGAAAATACTCGTTCCACTAGTGACGTTATACATAATTGCAAATTAATTTATATTAGTAACATTACTATAATTAGCCGTTACAGTTTTGTTTCAGTAAACAAAGGTTGAATATGAAAAATTCCATCATAATTATTATTGTATGTTGTCAGCCACAACCAAAAATGCTGAGTCATGTAGTTATAATATAATTAATTAACCAGGCCCCTTACCCTACTGGTCTGGCTGATACAAGCAGAAAACGCTGAGTCATGTAGTTATAATATAATTAATTAACCAGGCCCCTTACCCTACTGGTCCGGCTGATACAAGCAGAAAACGCTGAGTCATGTAGTTATAATATAATTAATTAACCAGGCCCCTTACCCTACTGGTCTGGCTGATACAAGCAGAAAACGCTGAGTCATGTATTGGTATGCTTTCTGTCGCTGTCAGCGATTGTGGTTTGTATTGTTTGAAAAAAACAGAATCTGAAAGGATGTGAGTTTGCGTTAATCTATTTCATAAACAGCAGTTGGTTAATAAATATTACGGTTATCGCTTGTAGTTGTTTAACAATGCCTCGAAAGTGTGTTAATCGTCCAGATTCATTTTGCTACATCTGCGGTGAGGTTACTTTTAAGAAGCAGAGAAGACGTTTTACTCCGCTTGTTAAGACATGTTATAAGCTGTACTTTGGATGTCAAGTCAGTGACCAGGACAAAAATTGGGCGCCTCACGTCTGCTGTATTACCTGTGTCAGACTCCTAACAGGTTGGGTAAAGGGTGTTCGACACTTGAATTTTGCTGTTCCAATAATCTGGAGGGAACCAAGAGATCACTTGACAGATTGCTACTTTTGCCTTACAAACATTGCAGGCATTATTTCAAAATCAAAATACACTGTAAATTACCCAAATTTACCATCTGCCATGAGGCCTGAGCCTCCCTGTCAAGAATTGCCGGTGCCAAAACCTCCAGAAAATCTTAGTGAATGAGGATGAAGAAGAAGAAGATAAATCAATGAATGCTGATGATGTTGACGATGATGGCGATGCTGTAATGCAGGATCCAAGCTTTGAGGCATCCGGTTCCTCTTCTGAACCACATTTACTGGACCAAGGCAATTTGAATGATCTCGTCAGAGATTTGAATCTTTCAAAGCGACAAGCAGAACTGTTAGGGTCATGATTGAAAGGCTGGAATCTTCTTCAGAAAGAAACCAAAGTGTGCACTTTTAGAAATAGGCATACCGAGTTTGTGGATTACTTTGCCTTTGAAGATGGAATTGCTTTTTGTTGTGAAGTTAAATCCCTGATTTAAACACTTTGTCCGGATTATAGAACAGAGGATTGGCTACTATTTATTGATTCTTCTAAATATAGCCTAAAATCTGTGCTTATCCACAATGGAAATATTTTACCATCAGTTCCAGTAGCTCATGCCGCCAATATGAAAGAAACTTACAGCAGTATGCATCTCCTGCTAACAAATATCAAGTATGAAGAACACAAGTGGAATATTTGTGACGATTTAAAAGTAATTGCCCTCTTGCTTGGACAATAGCTTGGTTGGACAAAGTATTGTTGCTTTCTGTGTGAGTGGGACAGCAGGGACAGGAAAAATCATTACATCCGGAAACAGTGGCCAAAGAGAACATCACTAGTCCCAGGCCAGAAAAATATTGCACATGACCCACTTGTGGAGCCGAATAAAGTATATCTACCTCCACTCCATATAAAGTTGGGTCTTTATGAAGAACTTTGTAAAAGCCATGGATAGAAGTGGACTTGGATTTGCATATCTAAGAAAGACATTTCCACGAATCAGTGAGGCGAAAATTAAAGAAGGGATCTTTGTAGGACCTGATATTAGAAAACTGATGAAAGATGAAAACTTTGATGGTCAGTTGAATGAAACTGAAAGAGCTGCATGGGAGTCCTTTAAGACTGTTTGCCGCGACTTCTTGGGAAATAACAAGGCAGACAACTACACAGAATCAGTGGATACTCTACTGAAATCTTACCAGAAACTGGGATGTAACATGTCTTTGAAAATGCACTTCTTGAATTTACACCTGGTTTTTTTTTCCTTTCAAATCTAGAAGCAGTCAGCGATGAACATGGGGAAAGGTTTTATCAGGACATTTTGGTAATGGAAAATAGGTACCAGGGCAAGTGGAGCTCCAGTATGCTTGCAGACTATTGGACCCTTAAGAGGGATGTGGGGGTGGAATAACTTCCCCAGCCATTTCACCCGGGCCGCCTCTTCTCCGCCCCCGACTAACTTCCCCGCACAATCTTAATCATCTGTCAAAATTTTACAGAAATTCAGAACAAGTCAGGACAAAAAGCCAAGATTCAGAACAAAATCAGGACATTTTCAAATCAGGACAAGCTTCCAAAAATTAGTACAATCCAGATAAAACCAGGACATCTGGCAGCCATATGCTGAGTGCAAGACATATTTGCAGCATGATCTTTTCCAGTCCTTCTGGAGGACGTTTGCAGTGTGTGAGGGGTTGTTGCTGTTATTTTAAGCTTTTCAGTGGTTTTTCTGTGTTCCCCCTGTTAAGCCCCATCCAGAATATGAAAATATCTTTCCTTGCTGCCCCAAAATCCATCATGCCCACATGCTCCTTACCGATTTGTGAAGCCACAGGTACCTTCGGAGCAGGGGTGCTTCTGCCCCACCAATGTGGTCATTTAAACTGGAGCCAACTGAACCAAAGCCCAGAACAAAGAGAAGTCTCAGGCAGCTAGTGCTCTTGCCCCAGGTAAGACACCTGCTCCCATGATTCAGCCAAGAAGGGGGAGGGGAGATTTGTAGGGCAGAGTTTCTGAAGGGATGGGTCTTAACTGCCTTGTTAACTTGGTGGTGGCCCCTGCCAGGGTGGAGGGCGCCTAGAAAACCATTTCATGCATGTTGGAGGTATCTTTATAGTGAAATGAAAGATTCTTAACTGGGACTTACTGCATCTTTACAAGCACAGCAGATGGGGAGGGGTGCCCTGGAGAGTACTAACCTGCACATTAACCTGCCGATGCTTTTGGGAGGAAAACATGCATGCAGCTTGTTAATTTCTCTACATCGAGGGTCATTTTATAACAGGGCACCATTGGTAAGAACCTCCTTGGGTGCCTACTTGTCTTATAAAACACTAGCATAAGTGGCAGAGATCGTGCCTTCCGTAAAGGTGCAGGCATTTATTCTGGCCTTAGAAGTGGTGTATATGCTGCCGCCTAAAATGTTCTGCCACCTATGTAAACTACAGGATTTTATCATTTCTTTTGGGGCAATTTCTCCAAATTAGTTACTTTTGCGCATAACATGAGAGTCATGAACCTCACTCCTAAGCCGGGGTATGTGGAGCACGATCTCAGTCGCTCAAATTTACTGCTAATGCTCGGCGTAGTACCTGCATCGTGCCAGAGAGCCGCCCTCTGAAGTTTGCTAGACGTAACATGTATGGGCAATTTATCAAGGTGCGCTTGGGAATTCTTCTTAATCAAGCCTGTGGTCCCCAATACGATGGGAAATATCTCTCTATCTTTCTGGCAAATATTCTTGGTGTCTGACTGCATTTCTTGGTTCTTAAAGATCTTCTCCCTCTCAACCCAATTCACAGAATAGTTGCTTGGGACTGACATTGCTATAATCAGTGCTGTCTAGTGTTCTCCTTTATTTATTTATTTTATTTATTTATTTAACTGTATTTATATCCCGCTTTTCACCGGGCCAAAGCGGTGGGACATATAACCAGGGGGGGGGGGGGAATCAAATGTGGGGAGGGGGGCCATCACCGGGGGTTCAACATTGATGATTTACCACTATATCCGGCTTCCTCACATCCAGCCTTTTATTGGTCAGAATGGGAGTATCCCAGGTGATCATAACCTCTTCATTCTCTGTAATTCTCTTAGGGTCATGATCCCAGTGCTTTTCAGGCACAGTGATGTTGTAGTGTTTACAGAGTTTCCAATGGATGAGACGTGCTACTTTGTTGTGCCTTGCCTTCAGAACTTCACAGCCAGCAATAAGGTAAGTCACTGTTTCCAGCTCTTTCCTACAGAATCAGCGTATGTCAACTTTTGGACTGTCTGTCTTGATTAGATTATAAACTCTCATGAGCAGGGACCATCTTTTATATGAATCTGTACAGCGCTGCATACGCCTTTTAGCGCTATATAATTGATTATTATTAGTAGTAGTATGTCCGTTTTGCCAGTTTTTTCAATGCTCACTGTAAACCATCATGTCCATAATCCGCTATCCTGAGTTGCAACTACCAATCTCTCATCCTATGGTTTCAGTTCACCTCTCCTTAACCATTCATGTGTCTGTTCTTGATTGACAAAGGGTTCCTGGAGTAACACTTTGTATTTCCCACTATATTTGTGTATTTTCCACTTGTTTTTAATTGTTTGCTTTTCTAATTATTTGAAGAGCTTTTTCTCTTGTTTTGCAAGTTTTGTTGCTTCCTTTCCTTTGTATGTATGTGTGAATGTATATAGTTTACCCTGTTTTCCAAGTTACTTGTTCCTGTTCAATGTAATGACATGACTTTCATTCATTGTCGGTTACCTTCTTGTTTTATGTAAACCGCGCTGATCGCAAATAGTGCGGTATATAAGAAATAAAAATAAATAAATAAATAAATGTTTATGGATTCTCACTCATTACTTCTAGTCATTGGAATGCTTGCCCAAGTTTGATAATGGAGACACATTCTGAAAAAAAAAACAATTCTCCAGAGATTATGTGCTGTTGTTCATGGTAAACCGCTTTGGTACAAAAGCGGTATATAAAAACTGTTTAAAAAAATTTCAGTACTTTTTTTGTGTTTGGATCCATTGATGCTGTTAGATAGGCCGAGAGGCCTATGATACTAGCTCTATATGTGTAATCAATCTCTATGAGACCTAGCCCTCCTTCAGATCTAGGGATGTGTAGCCTCGGCATACATTGATTCTTGTAAATTACCTCATGGTAATGGAGTAGTTTTTTTGTTTGAGCGTCCAGTTTTTCAAAATCTTTAAGAGGCCGGTCTACAATTCCAAAGCTGTATGAGATGACAGAAATTTGCCAGCTGATTGATGGCTTGATTCTTATTCCATAATGTTAAAGTGCTTTTCAATAACGATTTTAATCTCCTATGGTATTTTTTACTGATCTTCTCTCTCATTAATTTCTGCTCAAGTGTTGTTCTTTCCTCTACTCCAAGATATTTCTATATGCCTTCCTTTTCAAATTCCTTGATGTCACAGTCCTTACCCAGGAAGCTATTTTTCATTTTGCTCAATTTTCCTCTAAAAAAATTGCCTTAGCATATTTGTCAAGGCCAAAAGTCATCCTGATGTCACCAGAAAAAGCTTTTCACTACACAGAGTTGTTCTAATTGCTGGTCACTGGAACTGTAGAGTTTCAGATCATCTATAAATAGTAAACAGGATGTTACCTCTGGGCTTTTACCTTCTTTAGGATTCAGGCTAAATATGCATCCCGAAGAGTTGATGAGAGTACTCAGTAGATTAAGCACCATACAAAACAGAAATAGCAACTATTTCCATGAAATATTCCTCACTGAATCTTGATATTAGGAATGATGTCCTGGCCATTTTCATACTTCAAAAATAGGGTGGTTTGCTGCATTGTCAAGGTGAACTTAATGTACTCAAAAATCCCCAGAATATATTTTATACATCTCAAGGCAATGTATTATCCAAGAGTGTGGGAAGCTGTCAAAAGCTTTCTTATAACCATGCTATATTGAGATTTCTGCTTTTCTTAGCGCTGGTCATGATGGCCTTATTCAACATTAACTGGTCTTTGTTTCCATATGCTCCTTTTTCACTGCTCTTTTGCTCTATTCACATAGGAAAATGTGGTAGGGAGGTTCTGGAGGCTAAATTTAGACTTTTAGGTAGGAAGATGAAATCCAGAACTTCCAGGGTAGCATTCTCCAAAATGCTTCCCATTCCACGCGCAGGACCCAAAAGGCAGGCAGAACTCCGGAGTCTCAATGCGTGGATGAAACAATGGTGCAAGGATAAGGTTTTTAGATTTGCTGGAACTGGGAAACATTCTGTGGAAAGGAGGGGCTCTTCCGAAGGGATGGGCTTCACCTTAACCGCGATGGAACCAGGCTGTTGGCATTAACCTTTAAAAAGGAGATAGAGCAACTTTTAAACTAGATAATAAGGGAGAGCCGACAGTCGCCCAAAAGCGCATGATTCGGAACAATGTATCCTTGAAGGATACTACCAAAAGAATGAAGTTAGGGCATATCAGCAGAGAGCTTCCAATAAAGACAAAAGTAGCCCAAATGCCCTTGAGTACGGAGCAGAAAGAGCTTAAAGATTCAAAATTACCCCTGCCTACCGATAGCCAGATTAATATGAATAAAATATAGTTTCTAAAATGGTTGTATGCAAATGCTAGAAGTCTAAAAAATAAGATGGGAGAGTTAGAATATATATTCCATTCAGTCCCATTGCTTTGTCCACTTTTAGTTTAGCTAGTTCCTCATGAACATGACCTCTGAAAATCGTTTGTTCCTTTTTGTGGGTGTTGTCTGAGGTCCTGGTCCTGGCCCTTCTTTATCTTTTATCTTTATCTTTATTATTTCTTGATATACCACCCATGGCAGCGAGGCATCAGAGTGGTGCACAGTTAGAATTTAAAAAAAGAAAATTCATCTGTGAAATATTTGTTAAGCAATTCCGCTTTATCCTCATCAGCTTTTACATATCCTTCCCCTTCACCCTCTCACTAAAATATCAGAAAAATGTCTCCCCCCCGCCCCCATTATATTGCATTGGCTATTTCTTCTTCTTTGTGTACCTTTGCTTTCCTGACTACTTTTCCATCCTAAGTAGTTTCCAAATATAGATGCCTGTCTCCCTCTCTCTGTGATCTCTTGTATTTCATGAAGGCCGCCCTCTTTTTCTTCACCTTTTCAGCTACCTCTTTTGAGAACCATAGCGGCCTCCTTTTCCTTTTCTTTACCATTCTAACAAAAAGGTTGGTTGTCCTTAAAATATCCCCTTTCAGTTTTGCCCACTGTTTTTTTAAATTCCCCAGCTGTTCCCATCCCACTAATGACTTCTTGAGGTATTGCCCCATCCTGGCAAAGTTTTCCTAAAGTCTAAGACTAAAGACTAAAGACTACGACTTCAGTTTTCCTAAAGTCTAAGACCCTTGCTTTTGAATGGATTTTAACATCCCTAGTCCAAATATTGAAACACACCATCTGGTGATCACTGGATGTGAGATGATCTCCCACTATAACATTAGAAACACTTTAACCATTGGTAAGCACCAAGTCCAGTATGGCCCCTTCACGTGTGGTTCTGTTACCAGTTGCCTGAATAGTTCTCCCTGTGGAGAATCCAGGATATCCTTACTTCTAGATGATACTGCAGCCAGAATCTGCCAATCAACATCTGGCATATTGAAATCTCTTATCAGTAGCACTTCCTCTTTCCTAGCAATGCTGTGTATGTCTTCAATTAACTCTCCGTCCACGTCTTCTCCCTGTGATGGAGGTCTGTATATCACGCCAATGCAAATAGATTTCTCTTTCCCTCTTTCTATTTTAATCCACGGTGCCTCCTCTCTCCCTTTTAAGCCCTGTATTTCCATAGTTTTAATATTAGGATAAAGGATAAAGCAGAATTGCTTAACAAATATTTTTGTTCTGTGTTCACAGATGAAGAACCAGGAGCAGGACCTCAGAAAACACCCACAAATAGGAACAGAAGCGAGGGACATCTTGAACAATTTTCAAAAGACTGTGTTCGTGAGAAACTAGCTCAACTTACAGTAGACAAAGCGATGGGACCGGATGGGATACACCCTAGAATACTGAGGGAACTTGGGGACGTTCTAGCAACTCCACTGACTGACCTTTTCAATGCCTCGTTGGAGTCGGGACTGGAGAGAGGCTCATGTGGTGCCTTTACACAAAAGCGGAAGTAAGGATGTGGTTGAAAACTACAGGAGTTATTTTAACTTCGGTGGTGAGTAAATTATTGGAAACGCTGCTGAAAGAGAAAATAGTGAGGTTTCTGGAGTCCAGCGGATTACAGGATCCAAGGCAGCATGGATTCACCAGAGGCAGGTCTTGTCAGACAAATCTGATTGATTTCTTTGACTGGGTGACCAGGGAGTTGGACCGAGGGAGAGCTCTAGATGTGGTGTATTTAGATTTCAGTAAAGCCTTTGACACTGTTCCTCACAGGCAACTTATAAACAAACTGAGCACCCTGGGGATGGACCCTAAAGTAACTGCTTGGGTTAGAAATTGGTTGGGTGGGAGGCGACAAAGAGTACAAGTAAATGGAGCTCACTCTGAGGAGAAGGATGTTACCAGTGGTGTGCCCCAGGGATCTGTCCTTGGTCCGATTCTTTTTAACATCTTAGTTAGTGATATAGCGGAAGGGCTGTCGGGTAAGGTTTGCCTCTTTGCAGATGATACCAAAATCTGCAATAGAGTAGACACCCAGGAAGGTGTAGATAACATGAGGAGGGATCTAGCTAAGCTTGAAGAATGGTCTAGAATTTGGCAGCTGGGATTTAATGTTAAAAAATGTAAGGTCATGCATTTGGGCTGCAGCAATCCAAGGGAGCAATACAGTATAGGAGGTGAAGTACTTTTATCCACTAAAGAAGAGCGGGACCTAGGCGTGGTTGTGTCTGATGATCTTAAAGTAGCTAAACAGGTAGAAAAGGCGACGGCAAAAGCGAGAAGGATGCTTGGGTGCATACGGAGAGGAATGGCTAGCAGAAAAAAGGAGGTGATAATGCCTCTGTATAAGTCTTTGGTGCGACCTCATTTGGAGTATAGTGTGCAATTGTGGAGACCGCACCTTCAAAAGGATGTGAACAGGACGGAGTCGGTGCAGAGGGTGGCTACTGAAATGATTAGTGGGCTTCATTATAAAGCATATGAGGACAGACTTAAGGATCTTAATATGTACACCTTAGAGGAAAGGCGGGATAGAGGTGATATGATTGAGATGTTTAAATACCTCCATGGCATAAATGTTCAGGGAGAGAGCCTCTTTCAATTGAAAGCAAGTTCTGCTATGAGGGGACATGGGATGAGGGTGAACATAGTAACATAGTAGTTGACGGCAGATAAAGACCAGCATGGTCCATCCAGTCTGCCCAGCAAGATGGCAAGAGTAGGTGCACCTGTCGCTCCGCGCAGGCCACCCCTCCCCATATCCTTGTTCAGGGGTAAACCCACCACTCCATGTAGGACACCCCTATTTGTTGAGACGTTATATGGTTCAGAAGTTAGATGGTACCGTTTATTTTGTTTTTATCCTATTTCTGTAAAGGGATCCTCTGTGTTTGTCCCATGCCTTTTTGAATTCCGTCACCGTGTTCGCCCCTACCACTTCCATCGGGAGGGCATTCCAAGCATCCACCACCCTTTCAGTGAAAAAATATTTCCTGACATTGCCTTTCAATTTACCCCCTTGCAGTTTCATGTTATACCCTCTAGTTTTACAGGTTCCCCGTCTTTGCGGAGGTTTGTTTGTTCATCATTTCTCTTTAAGTATTTAAAGGTCTGAATCATATCTCCCCTGTCCCTCCTTTCCTCCAACGTGTACATATTTAGGTCTTCAAGTCTCTTCTCATAAGGCTTCTGACGCAGGCTCCAAATCATTTTGGTCGCCTTCCTCTGAACAGTCTCCAGTCTTTTTACATCCTTTGCAAGATATGGTCTCCAAAACTGAACACAGTATTCCAAGTGAGGCCTCACCAGTGACCTATACAGTGGCATAAGTACCTCTTCTTTTCTGCTGGTAATCCCTCTATGTATGCAACCCAACATCCTCCTGGCTTTTGCCACCGCCTTGTCGCACTGTTTTGCCACCTTGAGATCAGCAGAGATAATCACACAAAGGTCTTTCTCCTGAACTGTGCATACCAACCTTTCGCCCCCTATTGAAAGGTTGGTATGCACAGTTCAGGAGATAGATTCAGGAGTGATATGCGGAAATATTTTTTTACGGAAAGAGTAGTGGATCCATGGAATAGTCTACCAGTGGAGGTGGTAGAGATGAGGACAGTAACTGAATTCAAAAAAGCATGGGACCAACACAGAGGATCTCTAAAGGTAATAAGTGGACTGTTGTAGTTGTTGATATGGAAGGACAGACTAGATAGGCCATGTGGTCTTTTTCTGTCATCATGTTTCTATGTTTCTATTATTTTTTACATATAGTGCCACTCCTCCTCCTCTTCTTCCTACCCTGTCCTTTCAATAATGTATAGCCTGGTATATATCCCAGTCATGGTTGTCCGTGAACCATGTCTCTGTAACTGCCACTAAATCCAAGTCAGCCTCTCCCATTAAAGCCTCAACATCTGGGATCTTATTTCCCAAGCTATGGGCATTTATAGACACTGTTTTCCAGATGTTGCCCCTTTTACCTATTTATATAAAGGTATTTAATGTTTCACTTACCTGGGGACTTTCTTCACCCATCCCCAATGAATCTAGTTTAAAGCCCTCTTCAATAGGTTAGCCAGTCTGCTACTGAAGACATGTCAACTCTTCTTGTAGAGATGGATGTCATCTCTGCTCTGCAGCCCTTGGAACATCATCCCATGGTCCAGGAAACCTCTCGATGACACCATTCACACAACCATGCATTTATCTCCAGGATTCAAGCTTCTTTGCCCTGGCCTTTACCCTCAACAGGAGGGATTGAAGAGAATACCACCTGCACCCCTATCTTTTTCACCCTCTGTCCCAGAGCTATGAAGTCATTCTTGATACACTCAGAGGGATACCTGGCAATATCATTTATGCCAATATGGATGAACAACATCGGGTAATAGTCAGTAGGCTTGATGAGTCTCAGCAAACAAGATTCTGAAGACTTTTATGCAGTCCTCAGTTCTTTCACAGGCTAATCAGGCCCACTAACCCCTGATGAGGTGTGAGTGGCTTCAAAGAGCTTGCTTTGAAATGGAGAGACCCTGTTAGGGTTGTTGGAACATATAAATGTCAGGTCTTCTGTTAATACAGCTTGATGTCTTGGATCTTCCTCAGTATCTTTGATTTTAATCCTTTTAGATACCCATCTACCTGGGAGACCTCCACACACAATGATTTTATTTTCCTTCAGTGTGCTTTTTCCAAGGAGGAATTATTGTTCTTTTTTTCTTCTAGCCCTACATTTTAGTTGGTAATATACTTGCATTAATAATTTTAAATGCACAATATTGTATTCCATTTATTTTGGTGATGTCAATAAATGGTCCCTTTATACAGGTTATGGCCTTTTTCATCTTAATTATCATACTTTTAACCTTCTGTGTTAAATTTAACTTGGATAATATTTCCTTTGCCTGGTACTGAGAGTATTCATCTTTTTCCACGTGGACTAGGAGTTCGATCTTGAATTCCTCTACCTCTGGGTCTTTTTCCTCCCTTTCTTTCTCCTTTTCAGTTGATTTCTTTTTGTTTATCTCACACTCCTATATTTCCATATCTCTAAACATCATCTCCCCGTCAACTGCTCTTTCTTTTTCTGTGTATTCTTGTCTTCTGCTACTCTACCGAAGTCTCCTCCTCCTCCCTGTATTTCTCTTTCCACAGAAGCCCTCAGTTGCTTCACTCACATATTTCTTTACTTTTATCTGCAAAATTAAAGCTCTTCAATTTGCATCTGTTGCTTTTTGCAATTTCTCTTGTGGCAGTTTTCCTCTTTCTTCCAGGTTCTGGTGGATTCTCTTTATACCCTTTTGATATAAATATAGGGTTTGTAGTGCATTATCTCCTCTTTATCTGCAGAAATCCACTTAACGTTTTCATCAGTTTCTGTGGTTTATCTCCTGTCACAGTGGGTCCATGAACTGGCTCCACATGTCCTTTCTCCATGGCAGGGGCGCTATCTGCATCTGCAGTGTCTGCGCTATTGCAACCTCCATCGTTATCCCTAGTGCAGAAGCTACTGGTGGCCACCCTTTTATCCTGGGTGATGTGCGGCCAGTATGCATTTTTCTTTTTCTTTCCTACCATATTTCAATTGTAGTGTTGCCTCGCTGGCATTTAATATAGATTTTGTACAACGGGGTCACCATGTGAAGGTACTCAGCAAGACTTATGGAGGAAACGATATTCTCTCTCCCTAAGAGATGCACAGCAATTCATCAACCACAGCTAGTGAATTTCATACTGCGCATTCCTTTGACCCTCATCCATGTGCTTGCCCACCATGAAGATACGTGCCGTTATGTGATTTCATGGACTTTTATGCTGGTCAGTGTTTGATAAGAGCCCACAGAGGCACAGTAATGATTAAAATACCGACTAAGTAGGCACTCATGCTGCAACTTAAAGTACATGGCTGTTTAGAACATTACCCCCAGGGCTTGGAAATATCATGTACTAGTTGGAGACAGGACAACTTGCAATAAGCCATTCTTAAAGTGCAGTGAATGTAGAAATGGACGCGTCCTTCTTCGAGCACATTGTCGCAGTTCAGACAATGCTCATGCATCGTTTCATTCATTTGGGAGATTTTTTTTAAACTTTTTTTTTTCATTTTTTGTGTTTAGTGTGCATCATTTTACAATAGTGAACACTAAAACAACTAGCAGTCTGCTCTGTGGTGGATTGAATCACTTTTACAGGACCATACTTTTAGAGTAAGATATGGAGGTGCACGGTGAAAACAGTATTCCTTATTCTGAGGGGAGTCGCAAGACTCCCTTTGTCTCCCGTGTTATTTAACATCTATTGTCCGGCTCTCCCTCCAAGGGACAAGCTCACGCACCAAGTTCAGCTCTCCCCAAACAGACAACAGACGAAGACTCAGGAAAACAGGCATCACCCCAACGAAACATCACATAAAATCAACATGCACGCCACATACTTCCTACCACTCTACCTACTCGTCACACAACTCCTCCCACCCACCACACACGTCCACTACCCACAAGCAAACACAACATGGCACCCACCAACTGCTCTGCCATATTTAGAACCACAGCACACACACAAAGAATCACTCAGAACTTACCAGGCAAAGCGACCAAACAGACACAAATCAAACCCCCACACCTGCACAAAGGAAGCACATATAACAGCAACCTCATCAACAAAGACAACAACGATTGAGCTCATAAACGCCAGATCCGTCTGCAACAAGATACACACTATTGTAGACCACATAGAAGAGCGACAGCCCGACATACTATGCATCACAGAGACATGGCTCAACCCTACCGACAACGTACTACTCAACCAACTAGTACCAGACAACTACTCAGCGTACAACTGCCCACGCACCCACAAGCGTGGAGGAGGAGTTCTGATAATAGCGAAAACAAAACTAAAGTTCAAGACACAGAACTTCACCGATACACAGCAATGTAACTCAATTAGTATCAAGAACAAGAACATTGCAATCTGTCTAACCTACAGAGCACCCAGAGCTCCACCCGACGAACTAGCCCTCTCACTCGAAGAAGCCTGTGCCATAACAACAAACAACAAACCAGCACTACTGATTGGAGACTTCAACCTCAAGTCCACCAATGCCAAAGACGCAGAGGCCTTCCTTCAAGCAATGACCTCACTTCAATTCACACAGATAATCAATGCACCAACGCACAGACATGGATCATCCCCAGACCTCATCTTCACATCCAATTACCTAACATCAAGAGACCTAATTTCTCCACCTACCATTACCCCAGTGCCATGGTCTGACCATTACCTGATTGAGACAAAGTTGCGATCTCAAGAGGACCAGACAAACGAAAGAGCTGACATCTCACTCACACAAAGACGATTCAAGCATTTCGACAGGGACGAATTCATACAGGACACAATACATCACCTGAACATTACTACAGACAACCTGGAGGAACAAGTTGCAAGCTGGAACAGCATTTTAGCTAACGCCGCCATACCATCTGGTCGCAGGACCGAGAAACAACACCACAACAAGAGAAAAAACAAACCTTGGTACTCAGCAAAAATACGACAGGAAAAGAGAGCTCAGGAAGATTGAACGGAGATGGAGAAAAAACAAAGCAACTGCCGACCAGCAGCTTTACCTAACAAAGCAAAAACAATACAATGAACACATCAACCAATCAAAGAGGGAATTTCACACAAACATGATAAACACTTCCATCAACAAACCCAGAGAGCTCTTTGAAATAGTAAAGATCCTCACAAAAGAGCAAACATCAGAAGGGGAAGTACAAGTTGATCCACAGGAATTCGCCAACCACATCAAAGACAAATTTCACTCCACAGAGCGAACAACACCTAGTGAAACCACCAGGACGGACGGACACCCCAAAACCTGGGGCACATTCTACTCACCCTCAACAGAACAGATATCCCACATCATCTCTACAATCAATACAAGCACTGCGCCTACAGACCCATGCCCAGTGTCATGGGTCAAAGCCACCAAATCCACCTTCATCCCCACCATACATAAAATGGTACACAACTCACTCTCTCAAGGTCTCATGCCAAAACAACTAAAGCTCGCCTCAGTAAGACCAATCACAAAGAAAACAACTCTCAACAAAAAAGATCCAGCAGCATACCGACCAATCTCCAGCATACCCTTCCTCGCGAAAATCATCGAAAAAACGGTTCAACTTCAACTACAGGAACACATCGACAAACACAAAACACTCGATGACAACCAACACGGATTTCGTCCCAACCATGGAGTCGAAACACTACTGATCTACCTCTTCGACAGCATCCTAAGAATAATTGACAACACCAGGAATGGAATCATAATGATCTTCATCGACATCTCCTCAGCCTTCGACACAGTGGACCACAACACGCTCCTGGAAAGACTAAAGAACACTGGGATACACGGCATCACATTGAAATGGTTCCACTCATACCTAACAGAAAGACAGCTACAGGTCAAGTTGGGACACAACACCTCCCGACCCATAAATGTCCGACAAGGAGTGCCTCAAGGATCCGCACTCTCAGCTCTCCTATTTAACATCTACATACAACCAATATGCAACATCATGAAAGAGAACAACATTCAATACACAATATATGCAGACGACATCATGATATACACCCCGATATCAATCGACAACCCGGACTTCTCTAGGATAACAGACTGCCTTACCCAAATGGCAAGCTGGTGTCAAAACAACAACCTCGCAATAAACTACAACAAGACCGAAGCTTTAATCATCACTCGGAACCAAAACTTCATACACCCACCAAATATAAAGATACAAAGCACTACTATACCAATAAGATCAGAAGTGAAATACCTCGGAGTTACTCTGGACAATAAACTCAATCTCAAAACACACATAGACAAAACAATCCAAAAAGCCTACTACAAGATGCGAATCATCAGGAGACTGAAACCGCTACTCGCCCCGGAACACTTCCGGACCGTCTGTCAAGCACTGATAACCCCACTGCTGGACTTCTGCAATCCGATATACCTTGGGCTACCGAAACAAGCCCTCAAACCACTCCAACTGGCACAAAACACTGCAGCACGAATCATATCAGGAACTGCAAGACAGGAGCACATCACACCTACCTTAAAGGACTTACACTGGCTTCCAATCGGTGCTCGTATCAGATACAAAACCATCATAAACCTATTTAAGATAAAACAGCACACATCAGCCAACAGCCTGCACTCCCTCATACAACCAGACACCAGCACTCGTCCCAGAAGAAAACAAACACACAACCGAGTCAGCACCCCCAGTGAATACAAACACACACGCAAGGACACAACGGACAGAGCACTCTCCATGGCTGCTCCAACAATATGGAACAAGCTCCCGGACGATTTGAGGGCGACTACAGAACTCAAGGACTTTAGAAAACAGCTAAAAACCATGCTGTTCATTGAACACTATGGACACATCACATAACCTCAGAGAATGCATAACAGCACATGATACCACCTAAACAACGTATGTATGGAATATGTTTTTGCACCACTGTACATAGCCCACTCTGTACATAGCTCATGCCAATCTAGCACACAATACAACACACACTCAATTTCACCCTCACTGCATGTATAACACACTCACCTTACCCGATTGTTTGCTGTGATACTACCTTGATTATTAAGATAAGGCGGTTTAGAAATACTGTTAAATAAATAAATAAAATAAAATTGTCAACCTCTAGGGGCAATAGTAAGAAAATATGGGATTAAAGTTTACGTCTATGCTGATTATGTTCAGTTTATTGTCCCACTGGAAGATGAGAGACCTGCCTCTATTCTAAACCTTACTGCTTGTTTGCATGAGGTTAGAACCTAGCTTGGTAATAGCGAATTACTACTTAACATCACTAAAACTGTTTGTTTGTGTTTAGGAGGGATAACTAGGAACACGTTAGGTATCCTTCTGATGACTGATGAAATTCCCATATCCTGAGTGAAAGAACTATGGGCCCTTCAAAGGTATTTGCACAGTTTACAGACCCATAAACTATGTCAGTGCTGCTTAGAGGCATATTCAGTGGCAATGGCATGTTATGTACCACTGAATATCGCTGAATATCTCCACCACACGCTAACCACTTAGCATCGGGGTGTGTCAGGGGCTTTCTGGGGGTGGCAACAGTCGCTAACTGGGCAGTGGCTCAATATCGCCGCTTGTCTGGCTGCGGAGGCTGTGTGGCCGCATATGAACCTGGCATTGAATATCTGGGGTTAAAATTCAGCAGCGGTAGCTGCCATCTCTATGTAATGTCGGGCCCTATGTTCTTTGGGGCTAAATATAGAAAGTGGGGGGATCGAAGCGAAGCAGGTCAACTTTGTACCCCATTCAGTAAATTAAAATTAATTTACCAACTTAAACCTTATTTGGGGAGATAGAATTACGAGTAATTGTATAATGTTTATTACTGTGCATATTTGATTATTGCAATGGGTTAAAAAGTACTGTAGATGGTTAAGAAAATGACAGCAGGGTTTCTGTTAGGGGGTAGGAAAAATGAAAGTGCACATGCAGTACTGGGAAACTGCATTGGCCCCCATTAAACAAAGGTGTCTTCAAGGACTATAAAAGGGGTCTGCTACTTCTGGAGAGAGATCTGCAATTGTAAGTATTTACGTCTGGGAATTTTTCTAAATCTTGGGGAAAAACAAATTCTTTAGATTAAAGCTGATTACATTGTAACATTGTAAATGACGGCAGATAAAGACCAGCATGATCCATCCAGTCTGCCCAGCAAATATACGGCAAGAGTAGGTGCACCCATCGCTCCGTGCAGGCCACCCCTCCCCATGTCTTTGTTTAGGGGTGGACCCACCACTCCATGTAGGACACCCCTATTTGTTGAGAAGTTAGATGGCTCAGTTTATTTTGTTTTTATCCTGTTGCTATAAAGGGATCCGCTGTGCTTGTCCCATGCCGTTTTGAATTCCGTCACTGTATTTGCCCCCACCACTTCCATCAGCAGGGCATTCCAAGCATCCACCACCCTTTCAGTGAAAAAATATTTCCTGACATTGCCTTTCAATCTTCCACCTTGCAGCTTCATGTTATGCCCTCTAGTTTTACAGCTTCCCTGCCTTTGGAAGAGGTTTGTTTGTTCATCGTTCCTCTTCATTTATTTATTTTATTTGGTTACATTTGTATACCGCTTCTTCCATCGATCAGTAGCGGTTTATCTTACACAGCAAACATTGGCTATATATGATAGGAATCAACATTATTTACATCTTCATTATGGGGTAGGTGTTTATACGTTTGTACATTTATACAATTTGCATTATTTCCATCTTCATTATGGGGTAGGTGTTTATACGTTTGTACATTTATACAATTTGCATTATTTCCATCTTCATTATGGGGTAGGTGTTTATATGTTTGTACATTTATACAATTTGCATTATTTACATTTATGCAGTATGAGCCATCTACAGCTGCGTTTCTATGGTTGAGAATATGTACATTTGTGGTTGCAACGAAATAGATTTGCTTAATGCTTACTCTTTAAGTATTTAAAGGTCTGAATCATATCTCCCCTATCCCTCCTCTCCTCCAAAGTGTACATATTTAGGTCTTCAAGTCTCTTCTCATAGCGTTTCTTACGCAGGCTCCAAATCATTTTGGTCGCCTTCCTCTGAACACTTTCCAGTCTTTTTACATCTTTTGCAAGATATGGTCTCCAAAACTGAACAGTATTCCAAGTGAGGCCTCACCAGCGACCTGTACAGTGGCATTAGTACCTCTTCCTTTCTGCTGGTAATCCCTCTTTGTATGCAGCCCAACATCCTCCTGGCTTTTGCCACCGCCTTGTCGCACTGTTTTGCCACCTTGAGATCATCAGAGATAATCACACCAAGGTCTTTCTCCTGAACCATGCACACCAACCTCTCGCCCCCAATTGCGTACATTTCCCTTGGGTTTCTACTACCTAAGTGCATGACTCTGCACCTTTTCGCATTAAATCATAATTGCCAAGCTTTAGACCATTCTTCCAGCTTTTGTAGATCTTTTCTCATGTTATCCACTCCCTCGGGGGAGTCCACTCTTGCAAATTTTTGTGTCATCTGCAAAAAGACAGACTTTTCCATTGAGTCCTTCAGCAATATCACTCAGAAATACATTGAGCAGTGCCGGGCCCGGGACCGAACCCTGGGGCACCCCGCTAATCACCTTCCTCTCATCCCAGTGAGCTCCATGTACAATCACCTTCTGTCGTCTGTCAGTCAACCAATTTCTAATCCAGTTCACCATCTTGGGACCCATCCCCAAGCTACTGAGTTTGTTGACAAGCCTCCTATTAGGAACAGTATCAAAGGCTTAATCTGTGAACCCAGTGTATTTGTTAAATCAGTCAGGGTACTGTGTAGCAGCCAGCTTTTAATAAGTTTTCTTTCCCTCCCTCCCTCTCTCCCTGACACCCACCCACCCCTGGGATAATCGTAGCTTTATAGGTGCTTAAACCTCTTAAAGGAAAGGAGGTGCCATATTCACTCTCAGGTGCAGTTGTTTCTCCTCATCAGGCATACATTAAGGACCTGAGATTAATTAAGCTTCAGGTGCACAAAGTACATTAAACGTATTAACAAACAACAAAGTGTGCCTTTGAGTCAGTCCTGACTCCTGGTGACCCAGAAGCTCCTGGGTTTTCCAGGCAATGGAGGATTAAGTGACTTGCCAAGGCCACAAGGAGTGCTAGTGGGAACTGAACACTGGTTGCTTGGTTGCCAAGCCAGTGTTCTAACCACTAGGCTACTCCTCCACTCCATTCAATGTATTAGGAATAGTTTTATTAGTATAAGTATCCCCAGCAACCCTTAAGGAACTTAAACATCTAAACACAACCTTAAAACTAAGATGCAGATAGCAGTCCAGCAGTGAGATGGGGGCGTTCCAGTCTTTTGCACTGAGTATCACATGTATGACTTTCTCCCAGTTGGTGAGGGGTCTTACTTGTGCACAAGGTGGAAGGAGATCTTTGCTCTCAGGGAATGAGTCTGATCTCTAGAGGCTAGAGTAGCAGACTTGCAAGACATAAGGAAGACAGAGAGGTACATAGACGAGACCTACAGGGATATAGTCCTCAAGTCCCACTTCCAGTCTAGCATCATCCCTGTTGCCATGGAGGAGAGAGGTCACGTAACAGGAGAGCATCACAGGAAGTGATCCTATAGCTAGGACCTGTCCTCCAGGTGATGTAAAACCCTCTCGCACCGAGGAGGTTTCTACAGGGCCATGTGCCCATGAGGGAAGGGTTAGGACTGCTATTATAGTTGGTGATTTGATCATTAGGCATGTAGATAGCTGGGTGGCTGGTGGACGTGAGGATCGCCTGGTAACATGCCTGCCTGGTACGAAGGTAGCGGACTTCACGCGCCACCTAGACAAGGTCTTAGATAATACTAGGGAGGAGTCTGCTGTCTTGCAACATGTCGGTACCAATGACATAGGAAAATGTGCTACGGAGGTTCTGGAGGCTAAATTTAGGCTTTAAGGTAGGAAGTTGAAATCCAGAACTTCCAGGGTAGCGTTCTCCGAAAAGCTTTCCATTCCACGCGCAGGACCCAAAAGGCAGGCAGAACTCCGGAGTCTCAATGCGTGGATGAAACAATGGTGCAAGGATGAGGGTTTTGGATTTGTTAGGAACTGGGGAACATTCTGGAGAAAAGAGGGGCTCTTCCAAAGAGATGGGGATCACCTTAACCGGGATAGAACCAGGCTGCTGGCATTAACCTTTAAAAAGGAGATAGAGCAGCTTTTAAACTAGATAATAGGGGAGAGCCGACAGTCGCCCAAGAGCGCATGGTTCGGAAAAATGTGTCCTTGAAGGATACTTCCAAAAAAATGAAATTAGGAGGGAGGGAGGAGTGGTCTAGTGGTTGGGGCAAGTTACCTCAGACAAGAAGGCCAGAGGTTCAAATCCCACTAGAGGACAGCAACCTTGTGCCAAAAGGAGTGGAGTTTCTAGTCCCACAGGTGCTCCCTGTGGTCTTGGGCAAGCTCTTAACCATCCATTACCCTTGTTCCCTGTAAAATAGTTATCTCCAAGTTATAATGCCCTGTTCAATGTAATTTCAGATTGTTCAATGTAAACTGCCTTGATATCATGAAAGGCAGTATATAAAAATGTTAAATAACTAAATAAATAAACATCAGCACAGAGGTTCCAATAAAGACACAGGTAACCAAATGGCCTTGAGTACAGAGCTTAAAGGGGTATGTTTACTAAACTGCATTAGTGCAATCCACATTAGGAGCCACAGTAGAGACAGAAACCCCAAATAAGGACATGGGCAGTACATCGTTGCTGAGAACACACACTACAAGGCACCATAAATGAACGAGCACTACAGGGCACATTACCGCACGTTAATCTTAAGAAGGCACGCAGGCATACAATCACAGCAACAGAGCTGTAGCACAATGGTTACAACACTGACTGATGGTACAGGGGTCATGGGTTCAATTCCCCAGTGGACCTAATGTATAAGGCTGGCTGAGGCAGCACCCTTTACATTTAAGTAGTGATTGTTGAGGCATTTGACATGTATTTTAATTTGTGCTGCCAGCAAACACACACTCACGGTGGCATAACCTAAGGTGCTGCATAAGGCACCCCATAATGCACTCCATAGGGCACATTATAAAGTGTACTGTCCGCCAAGGCACCCTATAATGTCCCCTATAGGACACCTTATAAGGCTGTGAACAAAGCCCTGGCTGGCTGCAGGACTGCACGTCACCACACAAACTGTCTGCTGTGGTTACCAGGATAGGGTTAACCCACCCGTACCCATGATGCACTGCACATGCAAATAGGCAGTCGAGAGATGGGCACAAGATTGGGTATGCACCCCCACAGCACCTCGGCCTGATAGGGGGAACAGACCGTGTGTGGTACTGCCACAGAGTAGCCACAGACAGTCACATTGTGCGGGTACTGTGCCCACCCTGAGGTTGAGGTGGGGCGCACAGCACCAGGTCCACTGCACCTTTCATGGCTGAAATGCGCCATGCTGCAGGTTCCCAGCAGTGTGTGATAGGTAGTTTCATTAGACACACCTAGGATACATCTGTGCCCTGCTGTATGTCTCGGTCATGTCTAGTCCTTATGGGTGATGATGCACCCAGAATAGTGCATATCCTGGTTGGTGCCATGGTTACCTGCTGTAGGTTAAGGGGGGGGGGAGTATGGACCCATGGGCAGACCATGTACCACCACACAACCCAACCTCTGGGGCTCAGGGTGGGAAACAGGATCACCCACCAATAGATCCACAGTCTACCTCCCTGCAATGGTAGCTGTAGAGGGGACCATCAACCCCAGTCCTGCTGGGGAACAGACAGAGCAGTACACATCCATAACACAGTAGCAGACAGACAGCAGGCCTGGAAATGCTCAGCTGCCCCCCACCATTATCTGATATTCTCCAGCAGCAAGCCTCCAGCCACTGCACCCTGCAAGGTGTTCCAGCAAGACACATACTAACTGCAGACAGTCCGCCAGCTAGTCCATAGTGCATGGTCCTGGAGGAGCTGCATGTACCCAGAACGGGGATGTCAGCATACACACCAAGCAGATAAGTCAGTGATTGGGCACCAAAAGAAAACCCATATATATCACATGAGAGAAATACTATATAGCACTATGGGGGAACCTAGCCATGCCATGGTCACTGCTCAGTCAGGGTGAGAGTGACCGCCCAGCAGGACATGCTATGGCCACCCTGTCCATGCAGGTGGTACCGGGCACTACAATGTCCGAGCCATTGCCCTATGCCCTGTGCAGATGCGGCCAGGCCAGGCCACCCTATCCAGGCTTTTCCCACGGTACCTTGCTCCTCATTATGCACATTGGCAGGCCAATACTGGCAACAGTGCTAGCAGTGTGGGCTGTGGAGGGTGTTGGCAGCCACCACACACTGGATAGACAGACACACACTCCCCATACCTATGCCAGCATTGTGCAACTATAGAGGTGTTGGGCAGCCCAGGCCACCACACCAGTCCTGGGCACAGGGCAGGCATGGCTATGGTACGCAATACTGTAGGAGTCACTCCCCAGGTTGGTAAACACTGTCAGATACAAGATCTGTAGCACACTCCACAGACATCAGAAAGGTTGCTATGATGCAGCTCACTCAGAATATTGTACTTAACCTAGGAATTGCTATCTGCCAGTAATCATAGCAACCTCTTTAAAGATGTGTACCATATTCCCAGGTTTAGGGTGGCATTACTAAGGTATGCAAGTGCTAGTATTGGGAGATGCACGCAGAGCCCAAAGTCCTGCCTCTCCAGGAGGCTTTGGATAATGGGGCCTGTGGGTGCGGGTGTGTCTGCCCCTGTTGGCTGCTGCTTTACGGCAGAGGTTCTCAACTCCAGTCCTGCGGTGCCAAACACTGTTCGGGTTTTCATGCTGTCCCTCATGAATATGCATGAGATACATCTGCATACCATGGGGGTGGCGCATAGAAATGCAGCACAGGCATCTTTATCAGAGGCAGCATGGAACCGGAATGGTGTTTGGCCCTCCAGGACTGCATTTGGGAGATTCTGCTCTAGGTAATGTGCATGTATATGGTGTCCGTGCTCTGTAGGGTAAAATGTGGGTGTCTTGGGCATGATTACGTCATCTGCAATAAAGGTGCTGTCTGTATTAGCACGTTGTAGTAGTGGGTAAAATATGGGGACTGGGTTGGCAGGAACCACAGCTGGGACTTGAACCTATGACCCTCTGCTTATGAATACACTGGTTTTGTGCACGGCACCACCTTGTTGCCACAGAGTCAGTACATTCCATTTTCTTTCTTGGTCCGTTTCTCTGGAATTCTTTACCGCCTTCCCTCAGGTTAGAACCTTCTTATCCTCAATTCAAGTCATTACTCAAAACCCATCTGTTCACGCAGGCTTTTGACCTTCCCGCCAGTACCCCCCTCTGAATTTGTAGTTGGTTTCTTGTTTTGTGCTGTTTGTCTGTTAGTGCCCTGTCTTTCCTTGTTTTGTTTTTAGTTTTATTTATTCTTATTTTAGTTACCTGGTTTTACTGCTGTGTGTTGTGTGCTTTGCTTTCCTATTATTTTATGGCGTTCTTTTCTATGATTTGCAGTGTGGACCTTTTATTGTACACCGCTCTATGCTTTGGCCGCAGCGGTTTATCAAATGTTTTAATAAAGATAATAAAGATAAAGATAAAGAGACCATGACTGTTCATCAGACAGGGCCCGTCTGTTGCAGTACACGGCACCCACCTACACAGGGCTAGGCCACGGTCTGCTCTGGGCAGCTGCCACTGCCCCCTCCACCACCAGTATCCCTCAGCCACCATGCTGACATGCCCTTCTGCTGGTGGAGCTGGTGGTGTGCCGTCTCAGGCCATCCAGTGTGCAGGTAGGCGGCTGCCTATGGTGCGGGTTCTGGGGTAGGGGTGCCTGCATAGACGTCCACGCTCCCCCCCAGCCCCGCCTGCCAATGTTCCATGCCCTTGGGGGTAGCTGTTGGGTACTATCCCCTGTGACATTTTGGGAAGCACACTCGTGCCCATGTTGGGCCTTCAGCAGTTGCTGTCTGGCTGCTCCGCTGTTTCAGCATTCGTATGGGCCAACTAGGCATCACCCTAGTCCACACTGTGGCCCAGCTCCACCACAGCATGTGCCGCCTGCGGCCCTCTGTATCCCCTTCTCCGGCATCTGTCCAGTTGCTGTTCCGACATGCCCACCCTGATGTTGCGGGACATGTGCACCCATAAGAATCCTGTCCGATGGTGGGGAAAACCCTGAGCAGCGCTATTTCACTGTGGGCTCACTCACCTTGTATGGGGACGGAGTATAGACCCTTCCACGATTTATATCTGTTCTATGGAGCTTACTCGGGGGGGGGGGGGAGGGGTTGATGTTTCTCATTGATACCACTACTGGCCAGCTTGGTTATTGTTTTTTTCCAGTTTGTTGGGGTAATTTTCAGTGTTTCTGTGCCCTTTTGTTCTGTGCACATGTATCACACTTATCACTTGTTTTTGATTTCCCTGCCTGGGCTGTACATTGCCGACACTGAAATGGTTTCTCTCCCCTGTAATGTGCATTTAACGGCACGTTTTCATTCGCGTTGGAATTCAGCTCTGAAAATCAGAGCGTTAGTGTGAAGGGAGCATCTCCCTGCCCACTCTCCGCCCACTGACTCCTTCTCTCCGCCCTCTCTCCACCTTCTGCGGTATTTTACCGCGCCGCGGGAGTTTACGATCGTTAACGTTACATAACGTGCGTTATTCACGATTACCGCAGTTTAGTATTTTATTTATTTATTTATTACAGTTTCTTATATACCGCACTATTTAGAATCAGCGTGGTTTACATCATAACAAAACGACCATAACGACAGACTGTCAGGTTTTACATTGAACAGGAGTACAAACTTGGATAACCGGGTTAACTATATACATAAGCTATCTACACTGCAGATATAAGTTGTAAGGGCATTTCTAGACTGGGTCATTTCTTGGAAGGGATATCTAGTTCAGTTGCTGTCTGGGAAGTATTGGCGGAAAAGGTAGGTTTTGAGAGCCTTCCTGAACTGATATAGATTGGTAATGGCCCTAATGTCGGGGGGTAGAGTGTTCCAGCATTTGGGGACATAAAAGCTGAATGCCCTGTTTGTGGTGTTCGTGTTGGACTTTGTCGAAGCCTTTGGTATAGCTAGCAAGTTTACAGCTGATGTTCTTCTTGATCTGTTGGGGGGGACCATGTGGATTAGAAGCGTGAGTGAGAGGGATGAAGTACCTTTGATTGCCTTGAATGCTAATAAAAGGGATTTGAAGGTGATTCTCCCGTGGATTGGTAGCCAGTGCAGCTGTTTGAGAATAGGAGTCACGTGGTCGTTTCTGGATGCACCGTAGAGGACCCTAGCTGCGGCATTCATGGCCAACTGTAAGGGGGTTAGTGTGGATTGGGGGAGACCTTGTAAGATGGCATTTGCAAAGTCAAAATGCGGCAGGATCAGCGCTTGATATATGGTTCGGAAATCGTCTGGGTCCAGCAGGGAGCGTAGGTGTTTGAGGGAGCGGATTTTGAAGTAGATGGCTTTGACTATGTTGCTTATGTGGCGTTTCATGTCTAGATGTTGGTCCAGGGTAAACATACCCCAAAGATTCCAAATGAATCATGCATACCGATAACCAGATTAATATGAATAAAATACAGCCTCTAAAATGCTTGTATGCAAATGCTAGAAGTCTAAAAAATAAGATGTGAGAGTTAGAATATATAGCACTAAATGAGAAGTTAGATATGATTGGCAACTCAGAGACATGGTGGAAGGAGGACAACCAGTGGGACACTGTGATACCTGGATACAAACTATATCGTAATGATAGAGCTGATCATAGTAACATAGTAACATAGTAGTTGACGGCAGATAAAGACCAGCATGGTCCATCCAGTCTGCCCAGCAAGATGGCAAGAGTAGGTGCACCTGTCGCTCCACACAGGCCACCCCTCCCCATATCCTTGTTCAGGGGTAAACCCACCACTCCATGTATTTGTTGAGACGTTATATGGTTCAGAAGTTAGATGGTACCGTTTATTTTGTTTTTATCCTATTTCTGTAAAGGGATCCTCTGTGTTTGTCCCATGCCTTTTTGAATTCCGTCACCATGTTCGCCCCTACCACTTCCATCGGGAGGGCATTCCAAGCATCCACCACCCTTTCAGTGAAAAAATATTTCCTGATATTGCCTTTCAATTTACCCCCTTGCAGTTTCATGTTATGCCCTCTAGTTTTACAGGTTCCCCGTCTTTGGAAGAGGTTTGTTTGTTCATCATTTCTCTTTAAATATTTAAAGGTCTGAATCATATCTCCCCTGTCCCTCCTTTCCTCCAAAGTGTACATATTTAGGTCTTCAAGTCTCTTCTCATAAGGCTTCTGACGCAGGCTCCAAATCATTTTGGTCGCCTTCCTCTGAACAGTCTCCAGTCTTTTTACATCCTTTGCAAGATATGGTCTCCAAAACTGAACACAGTATTCCAAGTGAGGCCTCACCAGTGACCTATACAGTGGTATAAGTACCTCTTCTTTTCTGCTGGTAATCCGTCTTTGTATGCAGCCCAACATCCTCCTGGCTTTTGCCACCGCCTTGTCGCACTGTTTTGCCACCTTGAGATCAGCAGAGATGATCACACCAAGGTCTTTTTCCTGAACTGTGCATACCAACCTTTCTCCCCCTATCGCGTACATTTCTCTTGGATTTCTGCTACCCAAGTGCATAACACAGCACTATGTTGCATAAAATCGTAGTTGCCAAGCTTTAGACCAGTCTTCCAGCTTTTGTAGATCTTTCTTCATGTTAAGCACTCCCTCGGGGGAGTCCACTCTGTTGCAAATTTTTGTGTCGTCTGCAAAAAGACAGACTTTTCCATTCAGTCCTTCAGCAATATCACTCACAAATACATTGAACAGTGCCAGGCCCAGGACCGAACCCTGGGGCACCCCGCTAATCACCTTCCTCTCATCCGAGTGAGCTCCATGTACAATCACCTTCTGTCGTCTGTCAGTCAACCAATTTCTAATCCAGTGTACCATCTTGGGACCCATCCCCAAGCTACTGAGTTTGTTGACAAGCCTCCTATGAGGAACAGTATCAAAGGCTTTGCTGAAATCCAGGTAGATGACATCCATCGCATGCCCCTGATCTAGTTCCCTGGTCACGCAGTCAAAGAACTCAATCAGATTTGTTTGGCAAGATCGTCCTTCGGTAAAACCATGTTGCTTCGGGTCTTGCAAGCTGTTGGTTTTCAGAAAGTTCACTATTCGCTCTTTCAGGAGTGCCTCCATTACCTTTCCTGCCACCGAGGTAAGGCTCACGGGCCTGTAGTTTGACACTTCTTCCCTGTCACCACTTTTGTGTAGAGGTACGACATCAGCCATTCTCCAGTCTTGAGGAACCTCTCCTGTTTCCAAGGATCTGTTGAAGACATCCTTTAACGGTCCTGCAAGAACCTCTCTGAGCTCTTTCAGTATCCTGGGATGTATCCCATCCGGTCCCATGGCTTTGTCCACTTTCAGTTTAGCAAGTTGTTCTAACACCTCTTCTTCTGTGAATGGTGTGGTATCTACTTCATTCCCATTTTTATATTTGGGAGTCACAGCTGGTCCATCCCCAGGATCTTCTTTAGTAAACACAGAGCAGAAGTAATTGTTTAGCAATTTTGCTTTTTCAGTGTCACTTTCCACGAGTCCTTTCCCAGCACTTCTGAGTCCTGCAATTCCAACTCTGATCTTTTTCCTTTCCTGAATATACCTGAAGAAATTTTTGTTGCCACCCTTAACATCTTTAGCCATCTTTTCCTCTGCTTTTGATTTTGCTATCCTTATTACTCTTTTAGACTCTTTGAGTTGGATCCTGTATTCACTTCTATGTTCTTCTGTCTGCAAGCTTTTGAATTTTGCAAAAGTTGTGTTTTTTACCTTTATATGAGCAGCCACCTCTTTGGAAAACCAAATACGTTTCCTTCTCCTCTTGCTTTTATTTACTTTTCTTACATATTTATCTGTTGCTCCTTTTATTGCCTCCTTTAGTTTAGCCCATTGCAATTCCACTTCCTTTATCTCTTCCCACCCCGTCATCTCCTCCTTTACGTATTCTGCCATTTTATTGAAGTCAGTGTATTTGAAGTTTAGGACTCTGAGCTTGCTATGATTGGCCTGTACCATGGCTTTTATTTCAAACCACACTGTGTGATGGTCGCTGTTGCTCACAGGGGCACTCACGCAGACATTCGACACACTATCACCGTTGGTGAGCACTACATCCAGCGTTGAGCTTTCCCTGGTTGGTTCCATCACCATTTGTCTAAATAATGCATCTTGGAGAGCATCCACAATCTTTTTGCTTCTTTCCAGATGTGCAGAAGGAGTAATCCAATCCACATCAGGTAGATTAAAGTCACCCAATATGATTGCTTCCCCCTTTGATGCTATCTTGGCAATATCTATAATCAATTCATTGTCTCTCTCTTCAATTTGAGTCGGAGGTCTATAGACTACAGCAATATGGATGACGGTGCCATCTCCTCTCTCCAACGCAATCCAGAGCGCTTCTTCTTTTCCCCATGTCCCCTGCATTTCAGTAGCTTTAATATTGCTTTTGACATACAAGGCTACTCCTCCTCCTTTTCCATTTTCTCGGTCCCTTCTGAATAGATTATAGCCAGCTATGGCTATATCCCAATCATGTGATTCATTAAACCATGTTTCTGTAATGGCCACAATGTCCAACTCTGTTTCCACCATTAGGGCTTCCAGGTCTGGAATTTTGTTGGCTAAGCTTCAAGCATTTGTGCTCATTGCTTTCCAGCACTTTCCTGGCTTGTGTGTATTTTGCATTGATTTTGTTCTGCCCACTTCCTCCCACATGTTTTTGATGTGTGGTTTAAAAGTGTGGCTGTTTCTGATGTTGTTCTGCTTTTGTTGGGGGTGGCATGCAGATGTTGACCTTCCACATCCGTCACCCCCTTTTCCTAGTTTAAATGCATGTCCACATACTGCCTGAATTTTTCACTTAGGATTCTTTTCCCTGTGGAAGAGAGATGTAGTCCATCAGCACAGTATAGTCTCTTGTTGGTCCATCTGTTGTCCCAGTTGCCAATAAATCCGAATCCTTCTTTTCTGCACCAGGTCTGGAGCCATGTATTAAAGCTGTTAATGCGATGCAGTCTTTTTGTCCCCTTACCAAGAACAGGTAGAACCTCTGAGAATGCAACAGTGTTAACAACGTGCTTGAGTTTCTCCCCCAGAGATTGGAAGTCCTTTTGGGCTGTAGAGGCACTGTTCCTAGCCAGGTTGTTTGTGCCTAGGTGGATAATAACATCAAGTTTGGAATGTTCACTTTTTGCACTAAGTAATTCAACAACTTGGTTTGTATTCCTGCTGGCTGAAGAGCCTGGTAGGCACATGACTATCTTCTCTCCTTTGAACTGTGTTCCCAAGTTGGTGCCTCTGATGATGGAATCTCCAAGTAGAAGTAGTTTTCTGTTTGGTGAGGTTTTCTTCATATTTAGTGCTTTAGCAGTGGATTGGGCATTGTCTGACTCATTTAAAGGCCCTTCAGTTTCTTTGAATTGGGCATCCTCATTATCCAACGCAGAGAAGGCATTGTGCAGGGATATCTCTTGATGTATAGGATGTCTTTGTGTTACAGGTCGCAATCTACCAGAACCCACTGTGATCCATTTGTTCCTGGGGCGTTTGATTCTTTGTGGGAGTGGTGGTGGACTTTGTTCAGTTTGTATCCTAATTGGTGGAGGGGTTGCGCTCTATGTTAGAGAGGGCATTGAGTCAGAAAAGATTAAAGTTTTGCAGGAAACAAAATTTGCTGTAGAATCTCTATGGATTGAAATTCCATGTAAAAAGGGGAAGGCGATGGCAGTGGGGGTGTACTATCGATCACCTGGCCAGAATGAACAAATGGATGATGAAATGCTCAAAGAACTCAAGGAAGCTAACAAAAGTTATAGCGCAGTAATAATAATGGGTGATTTCAATTACCCCGGTATTGACTGGGTCAGTGTCACAGCAGAACATGCTAGGGAGATAAAGTTTCTAGATGAAATAAATGACTGCTTCTTGGAGCAGCTGGTTCATGAACCGACCAGAGGGGAAGCCATTTTGGACTTAGTCCTTAGTGGAACACCAGTTCTGGTGCAAGAGATAAGGGTGTTGGGCCACTTGGCAATAGTGATCATAGCATGATTGCGTTTGATTTAATTAATGGAGGAGGGATGGTAAGGAAATCCACCTTTTAACTTTCAAAAGGGAGACTATAATAAAATGAGGAAAATAGTTAAGAAAAAACTAAAAAGAGCAGTTGCAAAGGTTAAAGACTTACAGTAAATCAAGGTTGAGTGTTGTTTAAAATTACTATCTTGGGAGCCCAGATCAGCTGTATTCCACACTTTAAGAAAAGTGGAAGGAAGTCCAAAAAACGTCCAGCATGGTTTAAAGGTGAAGTCAGAGAGACTGTTGCTGCCAAAAAAGCATCTTTCAGGAAATGGGAAAAAGAGCCAAACAACGAAACCTGGAAACAGCACAAGCACTGGCAAGTTAAATGCAAGGCATTGATAAGGCAGACAAAGAAAGAATTTGAGAAGAAACTTGCCGTGGAAGCAAAAACACGTAATAAAGACTTTTTCAAGTACATTCGTAGCAAAAAACCTGTGAGAGAGTCAGTTGGACCATTAGATGATAGAGGGGTAAAAGGGGCAGTAAGAGGGGACAAGGCTATAACAGAGAGACTGAATGAATTCTTTGCTTCAGTCTTTACTGAGGAAGATGTAGTTATGTTACCCATGACTGAAGTGGTATTTAAAGGTGATACTGCAGAAGAATTGAAAGAAATATCGATACACCGGGAAGATGTATTACAACTATTTGATAAACTGAAGAGTAGCAAATTAAGTGGACCGGATGGTATACATCCAAGGGTGTTGAAAGAACTGAAATATGAAATTGCAGACCTGCTATTAGTAATCTGTAAACTATCATTAAAATCATCTGTAATAGATGAAGATTGGAGGATCGCCAATGTAACACCAATTTTTAAAAAGGGTTCCAGGGGTGTTCTAAGAAACTACAGACCGGTGAGCCTGACATCAGTACCGGGAAAAATGGTAGAGAGCATCATAAAGAACAAAATTAGTGAACATGTAGATAGTCATGGCTTAATGGGAACATAACGTAACGTAAACAATGGGAACATAAGAACATAAGATATGCCATACTGGGTCAGACCAAGGTCCATCAAGCCCAGTATCCTGTTTCTGACAGTGGTCAATCTAGGTCATAAGTACCTAGCAGTATCCCCAAATGACACAGTTTCCTCAGTGCTTGTATGGGGTCAAGCAGTGATGTCCTGGGTCTCTTTTAATAACAGTTTATGGAACTCCAGGAACTTGTCCAAACCTTTTTTAAACCCAGCTACACTAACAGCTTTTACTACATCCTCCGGTAACAAATTCCAGAGTTTGATTACACATTCAGTGAAAAAATATTTTCTCTTATTAGTCCTAAATAGGTTACCCTGTAGCTTCATTGCATGTCCCCTAGTCTTTTTATATTCTGATGACGTAAACAATCGATCTACGTTTACCCGTTTCACTTCATTCATTAATTTATAGACCTTTATTATATCTCCTCTCAGCCGTCTCTTTTCCAGGATGAAGAGCCCCAACCTTCTTAGCCTCTGTTAATAGGAGTATCCTTCCATCCCCTTTACCATTTCGGTCGCTCTTCTCTGTACCTTTTCTAATAACGCTATATCCTTTTTAAAATACGGTGACCAGAATTGTACACAATACTCAAGGTGCGGTTGGACCATGGAACGATACAGAGGCATTATAATATCCTTTGTTTTATTTTATGTTATTAGGATGTAGTGAAAGCTGTTAGTGTAGCTGGGTTTAAAAAAGGTTTCTCCAAGTTTCTGGATGAAAGGTCCATAAACCATTATTAAAAGGGACCCGGGATATCACTGCTTGACCCAATACAAGCACTGTGGAACCTGTGTCTTTTGGGGACACTGCTAGGTACTTATGAGCTAGATTGGCCACTGTTGGAAACAGCATACTGGGCCTGATGGACCTTGGTCTGACCCATTATGGCATATCTTATATTCTTATGTGTCAGTTTAAGCTTTTAGTAATGGTCTTTAAAGCAATTAAGTTAGCTCGGCCTCTGTATTTGCAGAATATGTGGTTAGGTATAATCCAGGGAGAGCACTCCATTCCTCACAGGGGAATTTGTATGAGATACCAGGAGTAGTATATGTTTGTGAGGTAACATGGCGGGCGAAAGCCTTTAGTGTAGCTGATCTGGGTCTAGATGTGCCTGACAAGCTTGATGCAGGCCTGGTTTACCCCATTGCATGCAGGGATATAAAATTCAGATTTCTCTATTGCACTCAATAAGAAAAGCAAGACTACAAGTCCCTGCATGGAATGGGGTAAACTCAGGCCCGGATCAAGCTTGTTGGGCGTATCTGGAGCCAGACTCTAGGCTAGTCCGGAACAATGGAATGCCCTGCCAGTCTTTTTAAGAGAGGAAGTAGGTTTAATGAGCTTTAGAAATGGGTTGAAAATTTTGTTGATTCCTTTAGGTGGTTAACACTGGTTTTACTATTACTATTATTTTTTACTTTATTTTTATGCAATTTATCCAAATGAAACCAAGAACAAATCTTGTACAGAAATTGAGTAGGGTACAGACATAAATACTCAGGAAATAACAAAAGATAATACCACCCTAGCCACTCCATCCCACCACAAGAGGCAGACCCATTCATAAACACTACATCAAGGAAAAGGTAGACATTACAGCAGATTATCATAAAGTTCACGAAGACTCGGGGATGGAGTCAGCACTGGCCTTCAAATGTTGGGCGTTCAAGAAGGCCAGCAGCTGGGAGGGCTCATAAAATATATAGGAAACTGAGTGAAATTTAATCATACACTTGCATGGATATTTTAGGAAAAAGAATGCTCCCAGCTGCTGGACCCCCAGACAAAGGAGGAACTCTCGACACCTCTGTTGTGTCTCTTGCGAGATCGGGAAATATGCGGACTGGGAGACCCCAAAACAACAAATGAAAAAAGAGCCAAACGATGAAAACTGGAAACAGCACAAGCACTGGCAAGTTAAATGCAAAGCATTGATAAGGCAGGCAAAGTGAGAATTTGAGAAGGAACTTGCTATGGAAGCAAAAACACGAAATAAAGACCTTTTCAAGTACATTCGTAGCAAAAGGCCTATGAGAGAGTCAATTGGACCATTAGATGATAGAGGAGTAAAAGGGGCAGTAAGAGGAGACAAGGCTATAGTGCGGAGAGACTGAATGAATTCTTTGCTTCAGTATTTACTGAGGAAGGTGTAGGGATGTTACCCAAGACTGAAGTGGTATTTAAAGGGGATACTGCAGAGGAATTGAGAGAAATATCGCTACACCAGGAAGATGTATTACAACTATTTGATAAACTGAATAGTAGCAAATCACCTGGACCGGATGGTATACATCCAAGAGTGTTGAAAGAATTGAAATATGAGATTGCAGACCTGCTATTAGTAATCTGTGAACTTTCATTAAAATCATCTGTAATATCTGAAGATTGGAGGATCGCCAATGTAAACTTCAGTTCCATTGCATTACGACCACCATCAAACAAGCCTACCAAGAAGAGAACAACAGCAGCTTGGTACTCCACAGAGCTTAGAACGTCACTCTCCTGCTTGAGAAAACTAGAAAGACGCTGGCGCCGTACTCACTCCTCAGAGGACTTAAGGACATACGACACTCAACTAGAAAAACACCGCCAAGCAATATCTGAAAGCATGAGGAGATTCCACACTGACACTCTAAAGCGGTCCCTAAACAAGCCACATGACCTCTTCACCATGGTAAAGAACCTAGCAAAAGAGCCAGTACCAGAGCAACCTAGTCAAATCCACCCTCAAGCCTTCACCGACTACTTAAAAGCAAAACTGTGCCAAACTAATAAGTCCCTCACACATACCATGGCACTCGAGCTGAGATCCTCAGCCCGACTGTCTGCCTTCTCTAAGCCATCTGCCAAACACATTGAGGACATAATTGCTGGAATGAACACAACAACCGCACAAACCGACCCTTGCCCGGTGTCCTGGATAAAAGAGTTACGACCGACAGTCAGCCCTTTTATAGCAAAGCTAATGGATTGCTCATACACGACAGGCACCTTTCCCCAATCCCTAAAACGTACCTCAATCAGGCCACTCCAAAAAAACAACAAACTGGACCCTAAGAAGCCCGACTCATATAGACCGATATCCAGCATACCACTGTTGGCGAAAATCGTCGAGAAAGACGTCCAAAGACAAATTCAAGATCATATTGACGCCTCCGCACCACTTGATCCGTGTCAGCACGGCTTCAGAGCCGCACATGGGGTTGAAACTCTCCTCACCATCCTCTTCAGTACCATAATTGCAAGAATTGACAGCATACGCCAAGGATACGTATTCACATTCTTGGATATAGCGGCGGCCTTTGATTCTGTTTCCCATGACATCCTCTTACACCGCCTCAGAGGGAAGGGGATTTGTGACTTAGCACTCGAATGGTGCAAGTCATATCTCTCGGATAGATGGCAACATGTAAGATCAGATGAAGCAACATCAGAACCTTTCCACTAGAGCCAAGGGGTCCCACAAGGTTCCTCTCTATCTGCCCTGTATTTTAATATTTATATGCAACCGATCTGCGAGATCGTCCAGTCCTTCAAGGTGCAATGCCTGTTATACACAGACGACGTGCTCCTATATATGCCTTTTGCAACGGAGAACCCCGAACTCTCACCACTCACTGACTGTTTCAACGCATAAGAACATAACATAAGAACATAAGATATGCCATACTGGGTCAGACCAAGGTCCATCAAGCCCAGTATTCTGTTTCCAACAGTGGCCAATCTAGGTCATATGTACCTAGCAGTTTCCCCAAGGGACACAGGTTCCACAATGCTTGTATTGGTTCAAGCATTGATATCCCGGGTCCCTTCTTAATAATGGTTTATGGACCTTTCCTCCAGGAACTTGTCCAAACCTTTTTTTAACCCAGCTACACTAACAGCCTTTACTACATCCTCCGGTAACAAATTCCAGAGTTTGATTACGCATTGAGTGAAAAAATATTTTCTTTTATTAGTCTTAAATAGTTTACCCTGTAGCTTCATTGCATGTCCCCTAGTCTTTCTATATTCTGATAAGGTAAACAATCGATCTACGTTTACCCGTTCCACTCCGTTCATTAATTTATAGACTTCTATCGTATCTCCCCTCAGCCTTCTCTTTTCCAGGTTAAAGAGCCCTAACCTTTTTAGCCTTTCTTCATAGGAGTATCCTTCCATCCCCTTTACCATTTTGGTGGCTCTTCTCTGAACCTTTTCTAAAATCGCTATATCCTTTTTAAGATACGGCGACCAGAATTGCACACAATATTCAAGGTGCGGTCTCACCATGGAACAATATAGAGGCATTATAATATCTTTTGTTTTATTTTCCATTCCTTTCCTTATCATACCTAGCATTCTATTTGCTCTCTTGGCTGCTGCTGCACACTGGGCCGAGGGTTTTAACATGGTATCCACAATGACGCCTAAATCTTTTTCCTGGGTGGTAGTTCCTAATGTGGAACCTTGCATCGTGTAACCATAGTTTGGGTTGTTCTTCCCTAGGTGCATAACCTTGCACTTGTCCACATTAAATTTCATCTGCCATTTCGATGCCCAGTATCCAGATGGCTCCAATCACAAAACCTGCGAATCCAACATAAGAAAACCAAAGTCCTTTTCGTCACCAAAGATCCAAAATTCATCACACCACCATGCTTAAAGGTCTTAGATGCAGAACTACTTACCAAACCCTCTATTAGATATCTAGGAGTCACACTTGACCAGCGACTCGACATGAAGACCCATATTGGCAATGTAGCAAGAGCTATATACCATAAAATCCAATCACTTAGACACATACGCACCTTACTGGAACCTGGCGACTTCCGCACAGTATACCAAGCCTTGATCATACTGCATCTTGACTATGCAAACGCCATACTCCACGGTCTCCCGCAATCCACGCTACACCCTTTACAGCTTGCAATAAACTCTGCTGCAAGAGTGCTCCAGGGCGCTTCCAAGTGGGAACACATTACACCCATCCTTAAACAACTTCACTGGCTCCCCATAAAAGGCAGAATTACGTTCAAAACCATAATTCTGACCTTCAAGATCATAAATAAGCTCGCCCCACCAGCCCTAGCAGGGGGTGGCTGAAAGCACTAAAATACAAAAACACAGCAGACTTTAATAAGTACATACTTTTACATACTGGAAAGTATGGACTTATTAAAGTCTGCTGTGTTTTTGTATTTTAGGGCTTTCAGCCACCCCTGAAGAAACCTCGGGGATTAAGGCACTGGCCCAGCACTGTTATTCAAGTATTGCTTGCAAAGTTAAGTTCTGTTAACCACTCTTTCGATGTACCTTGGCTGAGTTTTCTGGCTGAAATTGTTAACCCTTTTGGAGTGAAAGAGTTGGTTGATGCCTGCCCCAGAGCAACTATTCATCAAAGGTCGTTGATGCTTTAAGGGCTATGCCATGTCAGATAATTCTGACTGGATTTTGTTTTGCCCGGGAAGTCTGAGACCTATTGTTGCTTCTGTGTGCAGGTTTTTCAATTTAGCTTTGCCAAAATCTAAACATTATGAATTATATATCTGCAGTTTCTATGAACACACCAGTTTTTGATGATACCGTTATACTTTCAAGTTAAGTTTACAGAGTTGAGTCTCTCTTTTTTGACAAATTTTTAGCTCTATGATTAGTCTGACTATTCTATTTATGTCATCAGTAAACTAACCACGTCAAACAGAAGTTCAGCCAGCTCTTTCTGTACAGTTGTAAATAGTTACCCCCTTGTTGTCTATCCATGTTCTGTTGCCTGTTAATTATAAACACAAATCGACTGTTTTGAGATGTGTATTTAATTGGTTCTATGTAAACCGCACTGATGGAAAATAGCGCGGTATATAAGTGCATGTAATAAATAAATAAATAAAATGTAACGCAATTTTTAAAAAGGGTTCTAGGGGTGATCCGGAAAATTACAGACCAGTGAGCCTGACGTCAGTACCGGGAAAAATGGTAGAAACCATCACAAAGAACAAAATTACACAGCATGTAGATAGTCATGGCCTAATGGGAGACAGCCAACATGGCTTTAGACACTAACAGCCTTTACTACATCTTCCAGTAACAAATTCCAGAGTTTGATTACACGTTGAGTGAAAAAATATTTTCTGTTATTAGTCTTAAATAGTTTACCCTGTAGCTTCATTGCATGTCCCCTAGTCTTTCTATATTCTGATAATGTAAACAATCGATCTACGTTTACCCGTTCCACTCCGTTCATTAATTTATAGACTTCTATCATATCTCCCCTCAGCCGTCTCTTTTCCAGATTAAAGAGCCCAAACCTTTCCAGCCCCTCCTCACAGGAGTATCCTTCCAACCCCTTTACCATTTTGGTGGTTCTTTTAAGATACGGCGACCAGAATTGCACACAATATTCAAGGTGCGGTCTCACCATGGAATGATATAGAGGCATTATAATATCTTTTGTTTTATTTTCCATTCCTTTCCTTATGATACCTAGCATTCTATTTGCTCTCTTGGCCGCCGCTGCACACTGGGCCTAGGGTTTTAACATGTTATCCACAATGATGCCTAAATCTTTTTCCTGGGTGGTGGTTCCTAATGTGGAACCTTGCATTGTGTAACCATAGTTTGGGTTGTTCTTCCCTAGATGCATAACTTTTCACTTGTCCACATTAAATTTCATCTGCCATTTTGATGCCCAGTCTTCCAATTTATCAAGATCCTCTTGCAATTTTCCACAATCCTCTTGGGTTTTAACAACTTTAAATAGTTTTGTGTCATCTGCAAATTTGATAACCTCACTCGTTATTCCACTTTCCAGGTCATTTATGAATATGTCAAAAAGCAGCGGACCCAGCACAGATCCCTGGGGTACACCACTATTCACCTTTCTCCATTGGGAAAATTGGCCATTTAGCCCAACCCTCTGCTTTCTATCTTTTAACTAGTTCCTGATCCACAGTAGTACACTGCCTCCTATTCCATGACTCTTTAGTTTTGCCAAAAGTCTCTGATGAGGGACCTTGTCAAAGGCTGAAAGTCCAGATACACTATATCAACTAACTCACCTTTGTCCACCTGTTTATTCACACTTTCAAAAAAGCATAACAGATTAGTAAGACAAGATCTTCCTTGTCTAAAGCCATGTTGGCTGTCTCCCATTAGGCCATGACTATCTTCATGCTGAGTAATTTTATTCTTTTTGATGGTTTCTACCATTTTTCCCGGTACTGACGTCAGGCTCACCGGTCTGTAGTTTCCCGGATCACCCCTGGAACCCTTTTTAAAAATTGGTGTTACATTGGCGATCCTCCAATCTTCAGGTATTAGAGATGATTTTAATGATAGTTCACAGATTACTAATAGCAGGTCTGCAATCTCATATTTCAGTTCTTTCAACACCCTTGGATGTATACCATCCGGCCCAGGTGATTTGCTACTCTTCAGTTTATCTAATAGTTGTAATACATCTTCCCGATGTATCGATATTTCCTTCAATTCTTCCGCACCTTCAAATACCATTTCAGTCATGGGTAACATCCCTACATCTTCCTCAGTAAAGACCGAAGCAAAGAATTCATTCAGTCTCTCCGCTATCGCCTTGTCGCCTCTTAGTGCCCCTATAACTCCTCTATCATCTAATGGTCCAACCGACTCTCTCACAGGTTTTTTTTTTCCATTTCCTGAAAGATGCTTTTTTGGCAACAACAACCTCTCTGACCTCCCCTTTAAACCATGCTGGCAGTTTTTTGGACTTCCTTCTACTTTTCTTAAAGCGTGGAATACAGCTGGCCTGGGCTTCCAAGATAGTATTTTTCAACAACACCCAAGCTTGATGTAAGTCTTTAACCTTTGCAACTGCTCCTTTTAGTTTTTTCTTAACTATTTTCCTCATTTTATCATAGTCTCCCTTTTGAAAGTTAAAAGGTAGTACTGTGGATTTCCTTACTATCCCTCCTCCACTAATTAAATCAAAGGTGATCATGCTATGATCACTATTGCCAAGTGGCCCCAACACCCTTATCTCTTGCACTAGATCTGGTGTTCCACTAAGGACTAAGTCTAATATGGCTTCCCCTCTGGTCGGTTCATGAGCCAGCTGCTCCAAGAAGCAGTCATTTATGTCAGCTAGGAACTTTATCTCCCTAGCATGTCCTGCCGTTACACTGACCCAGTCGATACCGGGGTAATTGAAATCACCCATTATTATTACTGCGCTATAACTTTTGTTAGCTTCCTTGAGTTCTTTGAGCATTTCATCATCCATTTGTTCATTCTGGCCAGGTGATCGATAGTACACCCCCACTGCCATCGCCTTCCCCTTTTTACATGGAATTTCAATCCATAGAGATTCTACAGCAAATTTTGTTTCCTGCAAAACTTTAATCTTTTCTGGCTCAATGCCCTCTCTAACATAGAGCGCAACCCCTCCACCAATTTGATCAGCTCTATCATTACGATATAGTTTGTATCCAGGTATCACAGTGTCCTACTGGTTGTCCTCCTTCCACCATGTCTCTGATATTCCAATCATATCTAACCTCTCATTTAGTGCTATATATCCTAACTCTCCCATCTTATTTTTTAGACTTCTAGCATTTGCATACAAGCATTTTAGAGACTGTATTTTATTCATATTAGTTTGGCTGTTGGTAGATATGGGTAATTTGGGATCTTTAAGCTCTGTCTGCTCCATACTCGAGGGCATTTGGGCTACTTTACTGTTTTTTGGAACCTCTCTGCTTTTGGTAGTATCCTTTAAGGATACATTCTTTCGAACCATCTGCTCTTGGGCGACTGTCGGCTTTCCCCTATAATCTAGTTTAAAAGGTGCTCTATCTCCTTTTTAAAGGTTAATGCCAGCAGCCTGGTTCCATCCCGGTTAAGGTGAAGCTACACTGGACATGGGCATGTTTCGAAGTGAGCTGCTTCAGGAGTGTATCCAACAAGCTATAAAATCTTACAATCTGTAAAAATGTTTGACTGATACAGTGATTTTTGAAGGACATTCAAAGTGGCACTTTTATAGTATGGACTGTATAACTCTTTTAAAAGTTTATTTACTAAACATTAGCTGAGGATTGGAAATAATGATTTGTATATTTTTTATAGATTTATTTATTTATTTATTTAAAAGTATTTCTATACCGCCTTCTCCTTCAATCAAGGCGGTCTCCACAGCAAACAATCATAAGAGTGGTTCAAGTGTGTTCATGCAGTGATACAGTTTGTGTGTTTGTGGTGCTGTATATTAGATTCTTGGTGAGCTATTTACATCATGTGCTATTATAAATCTTATGTACAAGTGTTTGGGGCAGGGGGTTGGTTGTTTGTTGTTGCTTGGTGAGTAGATCATGTGATGTGTCCATAGTGTTCAATGAATAGTGTTATTTATATTCTCTTATATACTGTGCTATTCTGCATCAGTGCAGTTTACACTGAACAAACTGAAATTACATTGAACAGGGCATTATAACTTGGAGATAACTATTTTACAGGGAACATGGGCTATGGGCTTAGGGTTAAGTGTTTTGCCCAAGACCACAAGGAGCACTTGTGGGACTAGAAACCCCAGTCCTTCCAGCCCAAGGTTGCTGTCCTCTAGTGGGATTTGAACCCCTGACCTTCCGGCCTGAAGTACCTTGCCCCAACCACTAGGCCACTCTTCCACTCCAGAGGACAGAGGAAGATGTTGTCTTAAGCTGCTTCCGAAAGTCTTTGAGGTCTGTTTTTAGTCTTAGTTCGTCTGGGAGGGTGTTCCAAATTGCTGGTGCAGCCAGAGAAAGGGCTCGTTCCGCGGTGTCCTTGCGGACCTTGGTGAGGTCTTTTGGGGTATATACACGATTGGAAGTGCCTCTCCTCCTTGGTCGTGTGCTTCTGTCAGGTTGTATGAGTGTTTGTAGGCTGAGGGCTGATGACTGTTGTTTGATCTTGAAGATGTTTATGACTGTCTTATATTTGATGCGTGAGATGATTGGGAGCCAGTGTAGATCTTTCAGTATAGGTGTGATGTGTTCTTGTCTTGTTGTGCCAGATATTATGCGAGCCGCTGCGTTTTGTGACAGTTGCAGCAGTCTGAGTGTTTGTTTTGATAGACCAAGGTAGATTGGGTTGCACAAGTCTAGGAGTGGGGTTATTAGTGCCTGGCAGACTGTACGGAAGTGGTCTGGGGCGAGGAGGGGCTTAAGGCGTCAGATAAGTCTCATCCTGTGGTATGCGCTTTTGGTGGTTCTGCTTATGTGTGATTGTAGATTCAGTTCCTTGTCCAGGGTTACTCCGAGGTACTTTTATGGGTATGGTTGTGTCTTTTATCTTGATGTTGGGTGGAGGGACGAAGTCAGTGTTTCGAGTGATGATTAGTGCATCAGTCTTGCTGTAGTTTATGGTGAGGTTGTTGTTTTGAAACCAGTTGGTCATGTGTATGAGACAGTTTGTTATTTTGGAGTAGTCCGGGTTGTCGACTGTGATAGGTGTGTATATCATGATGTCATCGGCACAGATTGTGTATTGTATATTGTGTTCTTTCATGATGTCGCATATTGGCTGGATGTAGAGGTTGAATAAAAGTGCTGATAAGGCTGATCCTTGTGGTACTCCTTGTAGGACTTTTATGGGTCGGGAAATGTTGGGGCCTACCTTGACCTGTATCTGTCTGTCGGTTAGGTATGAGTGGAACCATTTCAGGGTGTGTCCATGTAACCCAATGTTCTGTAGTCTTTACAGTAGAGTTCTGTGATCCACTGTGTCAAATGCTGATGAAATGTCGATGAAGATCATTAGTATTCTTTTCTTGGAGTTGTCTATGAGGCGGAGAATGTTATTGAAGAGGTATAGCAGGAAGCAGGAGTGTTTCAACCCCGTGGTTGGGGCGGAAACCGTGTTGGTTGATGTCTAGTGGAGCGTGGTTGTCAATGTGGTCTTGTAGCTGGTGCTGTACTGCCTTCTCGATTATTTTTGCCATTAGGGGTATGCTTGAAATCGGTCTGTATGCTGCGGGATTGTTCTTATCGAGTGTAGCTTGTTGAATACACTCCTGAAGCAGCTCACTTGTGAAACATGGCCATGTCGGGTATAGCAACATTGGCTGGAAGACACGCTCAGATAAGTTGGAGATGTTAAACATTACTATGAGGAACTTTAATGAATAAATCATGGAGTTTTAAAGGGGTTTTTAAGATTAGTGAGGATTAGTGCCCTAGGCCTGAGGTCTTTACCCCTTTTTTTAAATGCATTCAAGTCAATACTGACTCCTGGAGACCCAGCAGCCCCTGGGTTTTCTTGGCCTTTCTTCCGAGGCAATGGAGGAAAAAGAGATTTGCCCAAGATGTGCCAGTGGGAATCAAACCCAGATCTCTTAGGTAGTAGGCAGCTGCTCTAACCATTAGGCTACTCCTCCACTCTTTTTTTATAAAAAATATCTTACATTATTATCATATTTTCAAAAATCAAAAAAAAGAAAAAAATGGATAGAAACATTGATTAAGTATTGAGGATTAGGGATATTCTTCTCGTAAGTGTTTTAGAGTAACATTTACCAATGCCATCTTGTATCCTTGCTGTTACAACATATGCAGTTGCAGTTGTAGTTGTAATCTTGGTTCTGCATTTATTTATTTATTATAAATTTCTATACCGCATTTTCCTGAAGATCAAATGCGATTTACAAGGAACAACATTTTGAATTGTACAGAGGACGGTACATCTTCAATTACAAAGAACTTTTATAATTATGTACATGAACTGCAAAGGCCAACTCATATCGCACAATGTATAATTTCTTTAAACTATATACAATTTCATTGATAGGTAGGGGAATATGAACAGTTTCAGTGTCAGGTAGTAGAGTATGTTGGGAAGGGTTACATAGTAACATAGTAAATGATGGCAAATAAAGACCAGCGTGGTCCATCTAGTCTGCCCAACAAGATGGCAAGAGTAGGTGCACCTGTCGCTCTGTGTAGGCCACCCCTCCCCATGTCTTTGTTTAGGGGTGAACCCACCACTCCATGTAGGACACCCCTATTTGAGACGTTAGATGGTTCAGAAGTTAAATGGTACCGTTTATTTTGTTTTTATCCTGTTGCTGTTAAGGAATCCACTGTGTTTGTCCCATGTCATTTTTAATTCCATCACCGTGTTTGCCCCCACCACTTCCATTGGGAGGGCATTCCAAGCATCTACCACCCTTTCAGTGAAGAAATATTTCCTGACATTGCCTTTCAATTTACCACCTTGCAGCTTCGTGTTATGCCCTCTAGTTTCACAGCTTCCCCGTCTTTGGAAGAGGTTTGTTTGTTCATCATTTCTCTTTAAGTATTTAAAGGTCTGAATCATATCTCCCCTGTCCCTCCTCTCCTCCAAAGTGTACATATTTAGGTCTTCAAGTCTCTTCTCATAAGGCTTCTGTCGCAGGCTCCAAATCATTTTGGTCGCCTTCCTCTGAACAGTTTCCAGTCTTTTTACATCTTTTGCAAGATATGGTCTCCAAAACTGAACACAGTATTCCAAGTGAGGCCTCACCAGTGACTTGTACAGTGGCATAAGTACCTCTTCCTTTCTGCTGGTAATCCCTCTTTGTATGCAGCCCAACATCCTCCTGGCTTTTGCCACCGCCTTGTCACACTGTTTTGCCACCTTGAGATCATCAGAGATAATCACACCAAGGTCTTTCTCCTGAACCGTGCACACCAACCTCTCACCCCCTATCGCATACATTTCCCTTGGATTTCTGCTACCCAAGTGTATGACACTGCACTTTATCGCATTAAATCGTAGTTGCCAAGCATTAGACCAGTCTTCCAGCTTTTGTAGATCTTTCCTCATGTTAACCACTCCCACGGGGGAGTCCACTCTGTTGCAAAGTTTTGTGTCATCTGCAAAAAGACAGACTTTTCCATTCAGTCCTTCAGCAATATCACTCACAAATACTTTGAACAGTGCCGGGCCCAGGACCGAAACCTTGGGCACCCCGCTAATCACCTTCCTCTCATCCGAGTGAGTTCCATGTACCATCACCTTCTGGGATGGTAGGGGAGTGACAATGTATTATGCAGGAAAGTTTATGAAGAAGAGGGAGGGGGGCCAATAGTGTTGTGATCAGTATGTGTTCCAAATGGAGGGTAAATAGATGAGTTTTACGTTTTTTTCGGAAGGTGAGGAGGTTGTTTACTTCTCTTAGGTAGTCTGGTAGATTATTACAAATGTTAGGGGCAAAGTGGGAAAAAGCCCTGTTTGTTAATTTTCTTGATTTCCTGAAGTCAGAGAGTATTGCGAGTTTATTTTTATTGCAGCCACATTGAGAGAAAGTGGTAGCATCTTTAGTGATGAATGATGAGAGATATGATGGGGTAATTTCTTTGATTAGTTAAAAAGTTGTGACTAGTACTTTATAGTCAATATGGCTTTGTAACGGGAGCCAATGACGATCATACAATATGGGCGTAATGTGGTCGATGGGGTTGCAATTCATTGTTGTCCTGGCTACGACGTGTTGAGCTAATTGGAGTTATCTTAGAGTTTGTTTAGTGGTGCCTTGTAGAACTGTGTTGGCAAAGTCAAAGTGTGGGGTAATAATAGCAATTTGAAATCATGTTGGTGAAACAGGGGGTGGAGCTGTTTTAATAGTTTGAGTTTAAAGAAAATCTTCTTTGCTGTTTGTCTGACATGTGTTGTCATATTGAGGGTGCAGTCAACGATTACGCCTAGGTATTTTACCTCATTTTTGACTGGAATGTTGGTGTCTTGGATCTTGATAGATGTGGGAGGATTGAATCTCTGGTTTCTTGTTACATACAGTGCTTCAATTTTGTTAAAATTGATCTTAAGGTTGTGGTTCGCTAGCCATATCATTAAATTTGTAAAGCAATCTGTAATTTTTTGTGTAGATGGGTTGTGGATGTTGAGTGGGAGATAACATTATATCATCTGCATATATGTCGTAGTTTAACTGGAATTTCTTAAAAATGGAGTAGATGGGTTTGAGGTAAATGTTAAAGAGGAGGGCTGAGACAGCAGAGCCTTGAGTAAGGTCTTGTTCCTGATTGTAAGATTCAGATAGCTATTGCTCAATTTTGACTTGTGTTCTACCAGTTAAGTAAGAGGTGTACCATCTTAGAACTGTGTCCTTAACTCCTATTTGCTGTAGTCTGGTGAGCATGATGTGATGGTTAATACTGTCAAAAGCTGCAGTTATGTTTATGAATATGAGGAGGAATGCATGTTTAGCATCATCGATGCCTTGCGTGAGTTTGTCGAATAGTACAGTAAGGAGTGTTTCTACATCGTGATATGGGCGAAAGTCATATTGGTGTTCGTCTAGGGAGGCAAAGTGGTCGATGAGGTCTTGAAGTTGCATTTGAATTATCTTTTCAATGATTTTGGCTAAGAAAGGGAGGCTGGAAATAGGTCTGTATGAAATAGGGGAGATTTTATCCATGGAGCTGTTTTTTTAGAATGGAGCAGATTAGTGCATGTTTCAAAGTAGCAGGGAAGTGACTATCATGTAGGGAGAGGTTGATAATGGGGAGAATAAATGAAAATAGTTCCAATTTAGTCGCTTTAATCCAGCTTACTGGACAAGGATCAAGATATGATGTAGTTGTGTTGAGTTTGGTGATGACATTATTGAGAGTGTCTTTTGAGATAGGAGAGAATATAGACCAGGTGAAGTTTAGTGTTGAGTCGGGTATATTTTGGATGACTATGAGTATCTGTTGAATTTTAAGTTTATCCTTGTATAGGTTGGCCAGAGTTTGAGGCGCTATGGGGTGCTCAGTGGAGTCATTGCTGGTAGATTTATTAGTAAAGGATTTAACTATTTCAAATAGTTCCCTTGGGCGTTTTAGGGATTTGGATAGGATGCTGGAGTCATGGTCCTTTTTGGTAGCATTTAAGGTGTCCCTGTAGCGCTTGAGTGTGTTCAAATATTTTGTTTGGTGGATTTTAGATTTAGAATTGTGCCATTTGTGTTCACATTTGCGCAACTCTGCTTTTAGGTCAGTGTTAAACCATGGTGCATTTTTGTTTTTTTGAGGTATAAGTGTAAAGTATAAAGTGGCGGCATTAAATATAACGTTGTTCCATGAGGTATCAACTTCCTTGAGGTCGGTAGGAGCTTTAGTGAGGTGTTGAGTGATTTGATTCAGAAAGTTATCTTTGTCGAACTTCTTGTACCTTGTGGGATAAGGATTATATGTGCGTTTTGAGTTTGTGATGTCATAGGATGGAAGCTGGAATTTTATTAAGTGGTGTTCGGACAAGGGGATAGGTTATATTTCTAGAGTTGTTGGGTTGTAGGCATTATAAAGAAGAGTGGATAAGAATACTAGATCTAGTGTGTTACCTTTAACATGTGTTTGCGTGTTAATTATCTGGTGAAAGTCCATGTCAGATATGGAGGTGAGAAAATTCAACATTTGATTGTGTGATAATGATGGAAGATTGAGATCACCTAATAGTACAACAGGTTTATTGTCAGTAGTGGTGCATAGAAGTTCAGTAATTATGTCCAGGTTTTCAGCTTTTGGGTCTGGTGGTCTGTATGCTAGGCATATCTGTATGTGTTTGTTTTTTATTGTAATTAAATCTATGTTTTCTATGTTATTAGAGGTGATTAGGGAGGATTTCAGATCTTCTTTTATTATTATAAGGACACCCCCTCCTCTTTTAGAGGTTCTGTTAGCTTGATATATTTCATATCCAGGGGCTTTAAGTTGGTTAACTATTACAGTATCAGCATCAGAGAGCCAGGTCTCCATTATACATACAAGGTCTGGTGAGTTGTCAGCAAGTAAGTCTAGAAAGATTGGTATTTTCTTTTTAATTGATCTGGCATTGACCGGTGTAGCTGACAGATCTGATGGCGTTTCTATTTGCTGGAATGGTGTCTGTGCTCACCTGCGTGCCCCACCTAAGGGCCATGCCAAAGGGCCCTCTGGCGAGTCACTCAGGTGCAGGCCCACCAGATGAGGGTGTGCCCGCTGGGCACAGGGTTTAAATCGCCAGTCGCCACTGCCTGTGATGATGCAGTATGCGAAGCAGGCAGGCAGATCGCGTGCAGCGAGAGTCCACCCCGATGGAGAGGAAGGAGGAGATGGTAGATCCTGCAGGAGGCTAACCTCGGATGCTGGTAGTCTTGCGATGGAGAGTGTGAGGGAGCACATTGTCCTGCCTCCTGAGAGGTTGTGGTGGTAGTTGAGTCCCCCGATGGTGCCAAAGAGGGCTTACTCAGCTGGACGCAGGTTTTAAATCGCCGATCGCCACTGCCTGTAATGATGTAGTAAGCGGAGCAGGCAGGCAGATCGCTTGCAGTGAGAGTCCACTCCGATGGAGAGGAAGGAAGAGATTTATTTTTTATTTATTTATTTATTTAACAGCTCTTATATACCACACTATTTTTATCAGCGCGGTTTACAAATAACAAAGAATACTCAGATCAGAGGAGACTGATTGGGTAGCTCTTGCAAGAGGCTCACCTTGGATGTTGGTAATCTTGCGATGGAGTGAGTGAGGGAGCACGTTGTCCTGCCTCCTGGGGGGTTGTGGTGGTAGTTGAGTCCCCCGATGCCACTTATGTAGCTGTAGCTCATAATCGTGTTAAGGTAATTCTTGATGCATTGTTCATATACATTCAGATTTGCCGTTAACTCTAGAACACCACTAGCAAGCGACAAGGGAAACACGAGTTGTAGCCACCTTTATAATATTAAACAAAGGCTAGTTTAAGCCACTACATTAATAGGCTACAACCCAATAATTTTGACAATGCTCATCCAGAGGGCTATAATGTCCCCAGGCATTCTAGGAATATTGACACTATCAACCATAACACATACCCTCACGCCTTCCCCTCAGCATATTTATTTATTTAACATTTCTTATATACCGCCTTTCAATGGTATCAAGGCACGTTACATCGAACATAAACAACAGAAGTTGCATAGAACATGGTTACAACTAACAAGATACATGAAATTTGAATCCTTATGTACTTAACTATCTACAGTTTAACTCTAAGGCAGTTAAGTATTTACTGTCTAATCCATGGGCTGTTAACTACAGTTTGAATAGAATAGGGTCCAGTTTTTGGTGTTTTCGATTGGGTATGGGGGAGATTAACAGTTTGTCCCATAACAATTCTGGAATATGTGCATTTTCAGCATCTTCCTGAAGTCCATCAGGTCAGTAGTTGCTCTGAGATTAGCCGGAAGGGAGTTCCATAAGGTAGGTCCGTATATGGAAAAGGTGTGACGGCATGTTTCTTGTGTAATGGTTGTTTTATGTCTGGGAACTTTAAGGAGATTTATGATTTGGTCTCTTCTTGGTCTGTTGTCCCTAGGTGTGTGTATGAGAGATTGTAAGCAGCCAGCATTTAGATTGTGTATACTCTTGAAGGTTTTCATGATTGATTTGTATTGTATTCATGCTTGGATGGGCAGACAATGTAGCTCCTTTAATACTGGGGTGATATGCTCTTGTCTAGGTGTCTGTGATACAATGCAAGGTTCGATATTAGGAACCACCACCCAGGAAAAAGATTTAGGAGTCATTGTGGATAACATGTTGAAACCCTCCACCCAGTGTGCAGTGGCAGTCAAGAAAGCAAATAGAATGCTAGGAATAATAAGAAAAGGAATGGACAATACAACAAAGGATATTATAAAGCCTCTGTATCATTCCATGATGCGACTGCACTTTGAATATTGTGCGCAATTCTGGACGCCGTATCTTAAAAAGGATTCACCAGAGGCAGGTCTTGTCAGACAAATCTGATTGATTTCTTTGACTGGGTGACCAGGGAGTTGGACCGAGGAAGAGCTCTAGATGTGGTGTATTTAGATTTCAGTAAAGCCTTTGACACTGTTCCTCACAGGCGACTTATAAACAAACTGAGCACCCTATGGATGGACCCTAAAGTTACTACTGGGAGGCGACAAAGAGTACAAGTAAATGGAGCTCACTCTGAGGAGAAGGATGTTACCAGTGGTGTGCCCCAGGGATCTGTCCTTGGTCCGATTCTTTTTAACATCTTTGTTAGTGATATAGCGGAAGGGCTGTCGGGTAAGGTTTGCCTCTTTGCAGATGATACCAAAATCTGCAATAGAGTAGACACCCAGGAAGGTGTAGATAACATGAGGAGGGATCTAGCTAAGCTTGAAGAATGGTCTAGAACAGTGATGGCTAACCTTTTTGAGCCCGAGTGCCCAAACTGCCGCACAAAACCAAAGAATTTCCTCAAAGTGCCAGCACGTCATTTGCATAAGTGGTCTTATTTGCATAAATATTTGCATAATGTTACCATACACTAACTCTTAGTAAACATGTCTCTTAATGAGTGTATGGATAAAGAAAGACTAAAAGATTTCTACATTACTATAATCCAGTGCCAACCGCCAGGCACATTAGGAACTACTACAAACGCTGCCCATTTAGAACCCATAGCAAACCCGCCGTATCCTGACAGCATTACCAAGACTCACAAAGCACCATACCCTACCTATCAAAAGGCAACACTGCAAATATTAAACCAATACATTTCAGAGAATACTGGGGAAAGAGAACAAGTGGCAACGTCAAATAGGAATTTCCTCTTGTACCAAACAAAGCGCAGATGTTAATGATGCACATTTCCCAGAGCTGACATATTCCAGTTAATAAATTCAAAATAAAGAGATATCTTTCTACCTTTTGTGCATTTTTTTTCAGTTGCAATTGGTCCAGCCATTTTCTTCTGGTTTCTTCATGTTTTCTGCTAACTCTCCATCGTCTGCTGTCCATTTGTCCTTTCTTCTCTCTTCTAGTTTTTTTTCCATTCTCTCTCTCTACATCTGCTTTAACATACTAATCTTTCTCCTTTTGCTCTTTCCTCATTCCTATTTCATCCACACAAATTTTACCCCTCCATCCTCAATCCCCAATTACTCTCCCAATACCTGGCCAATTGTAGATTTTTCATCCCTCCTACACAAAATATTTTTCCCCTCTCTATTTTACTCTCCCAGCCCCATCCCATTCTAATCCTCCCCCAACATCAGCTCCCTTCTAGTTCCAGTCTCACCCAGCATCCATTCCCTTCTTCAAGCCCCCCACTTCCCCTCAGCCCATTTCCATTCCAAGCCCCGTCCCCATCAGCTATTTACAGTTCAAGCCACCCACTTCCCCTCAGCCCATTTCCATTCCAAGCCCCATCCCTAACAGCTATTTGCAGTTCAAGCCCCCTTCCACTCAGCCCATTTCCAGTCCTAGCAACCCCCCCAACCCATTACCAGTCCTAGCCCCCCATAGCCCACTCCCAGTGCTAATCCCACCAGCCCATTTCCAGTCCTAACCTCCCCATCAGCCCACTCCCAGTCCTAATCCCCCATCACTCAATTTTTAGTTTAAGCCCCCCCAGCGCCCATCACCACTCCTAACCCCCCCAGCCCAGCGCCCATCACCACTCCTAACCCCCCCAGCCAGCCCTGTGCCCATCACCACTACTAACCCCCCACCGCCAGCCCAGTGTCCATCACCACTCCTAACCCCCCCAGCCCAGTGCCCATCACCACTCCTAAACCCCCCCACCCCAGCCCATCACTACTCCTAATCCCCCCACAGCCCAGCCCAGCCCATCACCACTCCTAACCCCCCCAGCCCAGCCCAGCCCAGCCCATCACCACTCCTAACCCCCCCTCCAGCCCATCACCACTCCTAACCCCCCCAGCCCAGCCCAGCCCAGCCCATCACCACTCCTAACCCCCCCAGCCCCGCCCAGCCCAGCCCAGCCCAGCACCACTCCTAACCCCCCCAGCCCAGCCCCGCCCATCACCACTCCTCCCCCCCCCCCAGCCCATCACCACTCCTACCCCCCCCAGCCCAGCCCAGCCCAGGGAAAATTTAAAAAAAAAGAAAACCTGTCTGCTGCCGCTGTCGGGGCCGCCGCGGCAGAATCGAGCGTGCCGCGGGGCCCCCCTGTACCCACCCGGCAGAGCCTGCCCTCCCCGTAGCAGCTCTCTCTTTGGAGCTGCAGTCAGACGCGCCGGCTTGCAGAGCGCGAGGGAAGAGTTTCTCCCTCGCTGCTCTGTTAAGCCCGCGGGGGCTGATGGGAAGTTCCCATCAGCCCCCGCGGGCTTAACAGAGTCGCGAAAGGGAAACTCTTCCCTTCGCGCTCTGCAAGCCGGCGCGTCAGACTGCAGCTCCAAAGAGACAGCTGCTACGGGGAGAGCAGGCTCTGCCGGGTACAGGGGGGCCCCGCGGCACGCTCGATTCTGCCGCGGCGGCCCCGACAGCGGCAGCAGACAGGTTTTTTGTTTTTTTTTCAATTGCGGACCTTCAGGCGTGCCAGCTGCAAGGCCTTCGCGTGCCACAGCTGGCACGCGTGCCATAGGTTCGCCATCGCTGGTCTAGAATTTGGCAGCTGGGATTTAATGTTAAAAAATGTAAGGTCATGCATTTGGGCTGCAGCAATCCAAGGGAGCAATACAGTATAGGAGGTGAAGTACTTTTGTCCACTAAAGAAGAGCGGGACCTAGGCGTGGTTGTGTCTGATGATCTTAAAGTAGCTAAACAGGTAGAAAAGGCGACGGCAAAAGCTAGAAGGATGCTTGGGTGCATAAGGAGAGGAATGGCTAGCAGAAAAAAGGAGGTGGTAATGCCTCTGTATAAGTCTTTGGTGCGACCTCATTTGGAGTATGGTGTGCAATTCTGGAGACCGCACCTTCAAAAGGATGTGAACAGGATGGAGTCGGTGCAGAGGGTGGCTACTAAAATGATTAGTGGGCTTCATTATAAAGCATATGAGGATAGACTTAAGGATCTTAATATGTACACCTTAGAGGAAAGGCGGGATAGAGGTGATATGATTGAGATGTTTAAATACCTCCGTGGCATAAATGTTCAGGGAGAGAGCCTCTTTTAATTGAAAGCAAGTTCTGCTACGAGGAGACATGGGATGAGGGTGAAGGGAGATAGATTCAGGAGTGATATGTGGAAATATTTCTTTACGGAAAGAGTAGTGGATCCATGGAATAGTCTTTCAGTGGAGGTGGTAGAGATGAGGACAGTAACTGAATTCAAAAAAGCATGGGACCAACACAGAGGATCTCTAAAGGTAAAAAGTGGACTGTTGTAGTTGTTGATATGGAAGGACAGACTAGATAGGCCATGTGGTCTTTTTCTGTCATCAGGTTTCTATGTTTCTATGTTTCTATAGTGTTATTAGAAAAGGTACAGAGAAGAACCAACAAAATGGTAAAAGGGATGGAAGGATCCCTGTCACGGCAGGGACTAGACTGTGGCCTAGGCGAACAGCTAGGCTGCCGGATGACCCTCTTCGTTGAAAGGAGTAGTTGTGACACGAATGGGTCAGGTGTTCAAATAAGGATTTATTCCCCTCCCGGGGTTGGATTCTCAAAAGTATAATATAACAGAAGTAAGGACAAAAGCCATACACTCTGGCAGGTAAGTAAAGGAAATCAAATACAGCTTCTTGCTTCTTAATGAACTTATAATCACAGGCAACTATATTATTCAGCATACAGTTCCTTTTTCCAGACGTCACTTCTGTGCTTTTCACAGCTTCCTTAAGCAGTGCTCTAACTCTGGCTTCAAAAAACAACCTAACGCAAATCTCTACCATATAAATGACACAAAACAAAAGTAGAAGAAAAAAGTCTAAACACTGACGTTTATGTGTATGATAATATGCAATGTAATGTCGGAAGCGTAGCCTTGAGGTTCTATACACCTCTTGAAGCTATCATTTCCATTTTGCTCAATTTTTGAGCTCCCAAAGGAGCTAAACAGTACACAAGGCAAAACACCACCATTAAAGTGTCACCATTAAAAACTGAATTAAATATTTGTAAAAAGTTAAACTTGTGTAAGAACAAGAGGAACCTCCAGCCCCATGCTGCTACAAAACTGTCAAATACCAAACAGAAGTCACTTATCTGAATCCCCCGTTGTTTGAGGTTACTTTCGCAGTAAAGCTGAGGCTCTTGCTGTAAAAGAAAAGTGCTACTTCAAACCGCAACCATTTTCTTGAAGAAGGACTAATAATCGAATGCAAAAGTATAGCGCGGACACAGCACTGCGTTTCGGGCGGTCAATTTTCTGTCGCCCTTCTTCAACACTCAAGCAACTGCACCAGAGAGAGTCCATGTATGAATTGACGAAAAACGCCAGCGCATGCTCAAATGGCGATCAGCAGTATAAGAGAGCAGTATGAGATCGCCATTTGAGCATGCGCTGGCGTTTTTCGTCAATTCATACATGGACTCTCTCTGGTGCAGTTGCTTGAGCGTTGAAGCAGGGCGACGGAAAATTGACCGCCCGAAACGCAGTGCTGTGTCCGCGCTATACTTTTTGCATTAGATTATTAGTCCTTCAAGAAAATGGTTGCGGTTTGAAGTAGCACTTTTCTATTACAGCAAGAGCCTCAGCTTTACTGCGAAAGTAACCTCAAACAACGGGGGATTCAGATAAGTGACTTCCGTTTGGTATTTGACAGTTTCGTAGCAGCATGGGGCTGGAGGTTCCTCTTGTTCTTACACAAGTTTAACTTTTTACAAATATTTAATTCAATTTTTAATGGTGACACTTTAATGGTGGTGTTTTGCCTTGTGTACTGTTTAGCTCCTTTGGGAGCTCAAAAATTGAGCAAAATGGAAATGATAGCTTCAAGAGGTGTATAGAACCTCAAGGCTACGCTTCCGACATTACATTGCATATTATCATACACATAAACGTCAGTGTTTAGACTTTTTTCTTCTACTAACTCTGGCTTCAGCACAAAGAGATAATTTTGTCAGATAGTGTTAATGTACAGTCCATGGCTTCCTCAATAGACAGCTCACTAGCAGAATCTATTAGCATTGGTTCCTGCTGTGCTTTATCTGGACAAACATCTTCCTTATAACAAAATGTTTGTAGACTTTTCAGTGCCGTGTCTTCACCAGGATTATCTGACTCGCCCTCTCTAAAGTAAGGCAAACTGCTACCGTCTAGCTCAGAGTAGAAGAGAGGAGAAACACACTTCTTATAATAGCTTTTCCCTTTAAAGCCTCGTTGTGTCCTACCTTTAATACTTTGCTGTGGATAGTGGTACTGCTCTGCTGTGCTATAAAAGGATTTCTCCCTGGGAAGTCTCCTTCGGGGTTTGGTTTCTTCAAACTCTTCCCCTTCAGATATGCAGATATCCTCCACACAGTATTTCTCCCCCTCTAGGGCTTGTAACTGTTTCCAAGTGTCACACTCTTCAGATACATACGGTTTCTCTCTCTCTTCCTTCCATTCACTCTGCACAGCACGTAGCTTCTGAGAATCAAACTGCGTCACAGATAACTGACTCTCACAGCTGATTTCTCCTCTGAATCTCTCCCTTGGTTCTTTCCTGTTCCTCCAACTTGAAGTGGAACTCTCACAGGCTCTCTCGTGGACTCTATCATGAGTTTTCCCAACAGCTCTCTGACGTCCTCCCTGTGAGTCTTGCTGCAGTGCTCTGGGTAAAACTCCCTGCACTTCTCCCTGCAGTTCTGTTGAACCTCCTGGCAGTCCTGTTCTCTCTAACTGTTCTGAGTACTTCTTATACTGCTGATTAGGCGTTTCCTTGCTCAGGTGAAAGCTATTTGAATCAAGAGCTGGGAAATGTTTGCTAGTTGGGCGGGGCTGTAGACCTCGTGTCTGGGTCTGTTTATGTTGCTCCTGGCAACTAGGGATCATGTGGCTTGCCTGCCTGTCAGAATCTGATCTGAATCTAACAGATTCCTGTGCTTTCAAGGCAAGGGACAGATCTTCCTCATTACATCCCCCTATGAGGAGAGGCTAGAAAGGTTAGGGCTCTTCAAATTGGAAAAGAGAAGGCAGAGGGGAGTTATGATAAATTAATGAATGGAGTGGAATGGGTAAACATAGATCGATTGTTTATGCCATCAAAATATAGAAAGACTAGAGGACATGCAATGAAGCTACAGTGTAACCTATTTAAGACTAATAAGAGAAAATATTTTTTTCACTCAACACGTAATCATACTCTGGAATTCATTACTGGAGGATGTAGTAAAAGCTGTTGGTGTAGCTGGGTTTAAAAAAGGTTTGGACAAGTTCCTGGAGGAAAGGTCCATAAACCATTATAAATGGATCTGGGAAATCCACTGCTTGCCCCAAAACTGTCCAGCTTGCTTTTAGTTCTCCCTCTTGCACATTCCAAGTTCATTTCCCTGTTTAACATTTAATGTTTTAGTGCCTGTTCTTTATACCTGTATATTACCTGTACCATGGTTCTCAGTTCTATGTAAACTACCTGTTCTATGTAAATTGTTTTACTGTTTCATGTTATATGTAAACCGCACTGATTTTAAAGAGTGCGGTATATAAAAGTAAATAAATAAATAACAATACAAGCATTGGGGAACTTGTGTCCTTTGGGGAAACTGCTAGGTACTTGTCCAGCAACGGGTGGAGGTTATGTAGAGTCCTTAGTCTTTGACATGCTGCTGCAGTTGTTTTCTTAACATGTGCCTGGAAATTACGTTTATGGTCTAGTGTCACACCAAGGTATTTTACTTCTGATTTGATGGGGATATCATGGTTTTTGAATGTGAGTTTCTCTATTGGAACATAGATAGGGTTTCTGTTCACCACCAGTGTTCTGTTTTGCTCAAATTCAGCATGAGCGAGTGCTCGTGAAGCCATTGTGTCACTTCATTGAGACATGAAAGGATGGTGGAGAAGTCTGAATTTCTTGTTGCAAATGTGGTTTATAGCATGAAACATTATCTTGTGTTTTTGGAGGATGCTATATATGGGCATATCCTGGTCATACACTCATACTACTGCTCCAGAATGGAAGTGGGAAGCTATAAAACTTGGAACCAAAATACAGGCCACAAACGACGACTCAGCCACATTAATCTAATCAACCCGGGGCCCTTCTCTTCTACTGCTAACTCCAGACTTCGCTCCTTTCACCTTGCTGTGCCTTACACCTGGTACAAACTACCTATGTCTGTACGCCAGGTACCTTCTCTAACCCTCTTCAAATCCAGGCTGAAAACCCACCTCTTCGCTGTTGCTTTTGGATCTTGACTCACCTGATCTCCTTTTTCTTTCCTCTTGCTTTATCCCTACCTACACCTTCTGTGTTTGTCTTGACTAGATCGTAAACTCTGATGAGCAGGGACTGTCTCTTACATGTCTGTGCAGCGCTACGTACGACTTGTAGCACTATACAAATGCTCAGTAGTAGTAGTAGTAGCATAATTCTACCACTACAGATTGCGTACCAGACCTCAAATGATCATTAATCAACCCCTGATCAATCAGAAACAAGATACTAGTGATAAATGACCACATTATTGACAATAATTTGGACATCTTGTTCATAACTGAATCATGGCTCACTGCTAACAAAACGGTGCTAATAAACCAATTAAAACCAGAAAGATACAATATCTTTAACCATCAAAGATCAAAAACAAGGGGAGGAAGAGTAAAGCACAGTTACTTACCTGTAACAGGTGATCTCTGGGAACAGCAGGAATAAGTCTTCACATATGGGTACGTCGGTACCGACGGAGCCTGCGCGGGAACGCTCCCCAGCGTCTAATCAGAAAGCTTTTGGGAGCATCCCTCAGCGCCTGCGTGCTGTCTTCCCGCTTTTCCAACTGTCTCTCCTCAGTTGAGTTTTATAGCTGAGACAAAGAGAGAGAGAGAGGAAAGAGATAGAGAGATACAACTCCTAGAGGAGGTGGGTGGGTTGTGAAGACTTATTCCTGCTGTTCCCAGAGATCACCTGTTACAGGTAAGTAACTGTACTATCTCCAGGAACAAGCAGGAATGAGTCTTCACATATGGGGACTCCCAAGCTGAGATGCCTGGAGCCTTAGCATGTTGGAGATTGAAACATGCTACATCTCATATGGCCAGGCATCCTGAGGATGGAGGGCAGGAGTTGAAAAGAGAAGAGCTGTAGAAAACAGCTAACCTAAGGACTACAGGCAAGGAGTCCTTGTATGTATGATAACTATCATGAAATATATTGAAAGGAACAATAGCAATATGGACCTCACCTACTGGATTGCAGGAAGTAGAGAGGCTGATGGAGTCTACTGGGGATCCAGTAGAGGATTCTTCAAGGTGACCTCACTGAAATGAAGGGAAAGGTCAAACCTGGAAGTGACAGGTGACCCCAGGACTCAACTGGGGTAGTAGAAAAAAACGGTGAGTCTTTAGTGGGAAGCTTCTTGGAAAAAGCTGAAAACTCTTTTGACTACAGGGTTATGCACGGTTAGGAGCAAAAGAGGAAGACTGACCAATTTAGACAAACTGGCCCAGTCCCTGAGGGAAGAAGGGGTCTGGAAAAAAACCCGTATTCCCAAGAAGGGACAGGGGTCTGAGGAGTTGAAAACCTCAGATCTTACTGAAGATCCACCATGTCTTTCCTAACTGAGGAGAGGTAGGAAGATAGTGGAGCATAGAGCTTCAGGGATACCTAAACCTAGGGTTATGGTAGGAGCTGTCAGTACCACAGCAGTGGTTGTGTGCATAATACCCCAAACATACTGTGGAACAGCATGACTATGGGCAAAGCCTACTGTTTGGAACATATAGGAAGGTAAAACCTTTATGAGCATAGCCCGTTAGAGAGATAAATATGTAAATACATATCTACCTATAACAAGGTATCTCAACAGATACACATATATACATATTGTCATGAGGTAGACAGCACTGAGCCTGAAATAATAAAGGGAAATGTAAAAGAAGAGCTTACCTCACAGCCACATGTGCAGTTGATTCATTCACATTGCAGGGGAGCAGGGAATGGAGAAACAAACTTTCCTCATGGCATTAGTGACGCAGTAAAAATTCAGAGTTCCAATCAGGTTCACCTGGGGGAAGAGTCACGTTCTACGTCTAACAAGCAGGGAAATAAAACCAGGTGGGAAATTCCACAAGGGGAGATCAGTGTGATCAGAGAGATCAAGGGAGATCGGAGAGAGAAGGAGACCAGGACTCTGGAGCAAACACAGAGAGACACGCTGTCTTGGAGAACCAGGGCTGAAGGGAAGCAGGCTGTTGAACCCGAGAGGGCTGGGAAGAACAGTGAAAAAGACTTCCAAGCCAGAGGGGTCTTCGTGCAGAGGAAAACAACCAAGCAGGCAGAGAGAAAAGGTCACACCCAGGAAAGCTCACTGAGACCAGGAAGTGAATTCAGCTCAGCTAAGCCCAGTGTCTGGTACTCACGGAGAAAGGCAGTTTGCACCCCGGAGAAGAAGCCTTGGCTAGAGGAGGAAGGGCTGGAAACAATCTTCAACCAGAAGATAGATAAGTACCCTGTCTTCTATAAAGGGAAAGAACTGGGTCCTTGTATAAAAAGCCAAGCTTATAGGGTTGTAGAAAACCCCTATTGGAATAGGTGGTGGGAAGAAACCCCAAGCACAACTCCTTGTATAGCTGAATGTACAAAGCAGTCTCCTCTCCCAGAAGCTGAGGTCTCCCGAGGCAAGGTTCTGAAAGCAGTGATACAGAAACATGGTGCCCATATACAGGACCAAGTCCTGAGGTTATGCAGTGGGAAAGTTCAACCCAGAGGTCATTCCAGAACCGATGGAGTGTGCTTTATGCATTTCAGATGAGATAGAATCTCTTTGTTAAAAAGAAGCAAGAAGAAGCGTAAGTATTGTTTGGAAGAAACTTTTATTTACCTGTGAAGCAACAGTTTATTTATGTTATCCTTGTTTGAAGTATTCAAAAGGCAATCCTCAAGGGAAGGGGAATAAAGCCCAGTTTTAATTTACACTTTGGACACGACTACAGAGTTTTCCTTTTACAACCCAGGCTATACCCTATGTCTAGGCGGGCGCCTAAGGCAGGTGTAGTCTCACAATATATATATGTGTATATATATATATATATGGGTATATAGCAATAGTGAGATCTAGAAGGGCATAACATATGCACACGTAGCTGACAGACATATATATCTATAGAGATGTACATATATATATATATATATATATATATACATAAGAACATTCACATGGGAGATGTGAAGAGGAAAGATTCATCTAATAACAAGAAGGTGGAACCTACTTGAGAAGATATATAGAGAATCTATTCCTCCTGGTTATGATGGTGCGGGAATGCTATCCAGTGAAATAACCAGGATGGTTACGTGAAAAAACAGAGGATAATATCAGTCTGTAAACAGCAAGTCCTGAGTTTTGCAGAACTCTAGCATGGTAAATGGACAGAAAAACGCATAGAATGAGATACCAGGATGACCCACTTGAGGGACAAAAAAGGGGTATCATGTGTTTTTTAGTTAAATATGTGCTGTCCATGAAGGCTTAGGATACCATGAGGACAAGCTGCAAGGAAAAAAGAGCATATTCCCTGTAGGAATTGGACAACTCTTCAGACTTTCACGTAGAGAAGGCTTATGTCCTTTGTTTGAAAAGGAGATAGTAGGGTGTGAAGAACCCTCACAGTCATGGGACATGACTGAGGAAGCCTTTTTCAACCATGTAGGATAGTTATTAGAGAAAACAATCCCATGCTCTCTAGCGAGGGCCCATAGTGAAAAACTTCTCTGTAGGATTGCAGAGAGCATTATGCAGGAGAATTGGGAGATAGAACTGGCTGCTGGGAAAAACAGCAGCCAGGTCAACTATGCTGCCAAACCCAAGGGATTGGAGATGGCAAGAATAGAAGATAGTGTGATAAGCCTGTAGTGATAAGGATTATCCAAGAAAGATGTAACACTGTCTTGGAATCACTACTAAGGTGAGACAGGAGTAGTGGAGGACAAGACTGGAAACTTGTGGAAAGGTACCAGTAAGCCAATCACTAGGACTCCTGCATGGGTAGCTGCTGAAAAAGACAGCAGAGAGAAGCTTTCTGTGTAAAACAGAAAGAACAGACAGAACAAGAAAATCCGTGTCCCTGTCTGATGAGCTGCCCAGGCAAAAAGGAGGGAGTTTACTCAAGAGAAAAAACTCCACACTGGAATGGACAGAAAGACTATAAAGGCTAAAGAAGTCCTCCAGTGGTATGATACCACTCTTACAGGGGAGAAACCTGGATAAGAGGGTAGAGAAAGAAGAGCTGAAGGGTGACTTACCATATGGTAAGTCTGTGGGAGGAAAAAATTCATGTTGGTACAGAAAACTATCATGTGACAGTTGTAAAACCTCTCTTCTTGGCAGGAAGAAGAGGAGAATTCTGTAACCCATAGACATGAATATCCTGACAGCTCAACATATCTAGGAGCAACTGGATGTCCTAAGAAAAGAAATCTATGTGTAGAGTTTTGAATGAAAAAACAGTGAAAAAACTTCTGCTGAGAAGAAGTCAACTGTTGGTTGTAACCCCCAAGAGGCAGAAAAAATGATTAATCAGAAACTCTATGGTTGCTGGGTTTGTTTAGCCTGGTGAGAGTTTGAATTTTTCAGACCAGGACGATGCCTCCCCTGCTTGGGAACATCTGTATGGTGGGCAGGAGAAGAAGAAAACCTTCTCCTCCTAGGGAAAGAAGGTTTGGTAGGGCATTTCCTACCTACTGGGGAAGGAGAAGGCTTAGGATAGCCTTCAGAAACAGGGAAGTCAGTGAACCACTGAGCAACCTGATGTAAAGACTCCTTATTGAAGAGATTTTCTCCAGTGCAAGGAGTATTACCCAGTCTTTGTAGTGCTCATTTGTCTAAGTCTGAAGCTTGGAGCCAGGCTCTACGTCGTGCTCCTATAGCTATAGCAGAAGTTCTGTTAATAGACTCAAATGAGTCTAGGGAAGCACGAGTAAGAAACCAAGAGATATTTTGCAGATGACTAAGTAGTAAGGAATAGTCTGCAGTCTTGGGCTCTGAAAGAAAAGGAGTCAAAAGATATAATTTCTTTGTGAGCTCCTGAAGAGATAGACTCATATAAAAAATATATGAGAGAATTCTTGCTGACAGCATGGATGTCTGGAAGGTTTGACATCCAAAGGCATCTAGTGTCCTAGACTCACGACCTGGTGGGTAAGAAGAGTGCTTTTTCTTACTTTTCACCTTCCTCATTGCTGATTCCACTACAATGGAATGATGAGGAAGTTGAGTCTTTGGAAACCCTGGAGAGGGGGGCACTTGATACAGAAGATCAGTTGCTCTAGAAGGTGGGAGATACCCTTAAAGGTGCTTCCCACATTCTTAGAAGAAGATCCCGCAAGGAATGATGCAAAGGAAGCATTATGTTCTCCTTTGTTCCAGTAGAGACAGAGCCTTGTGTGGGATCATGGCCAGGGATAGGAATGGAAAGGGATCTTGCCATATCCAAGAGGAAATCCTGAAAAGAAGGACCTCCAAAGAGAACCTTCCCAGGACAGGCTAGATCTGAAGAACTAGCCTGGGCACCGGAGGATCTACCTGAGTATATAGGAAGATAAGATCCTGCACGGTGCAGAAAAGGATCCCTAAGGGATGGGTGTTGGTACTGGAGGTCAGGACCTGTGACAGTCAGTACGACATCGTCTATGCCAGGTATCGACTCCAGACTTGGTATAGAAAGGAGTGACCCTGATGCAGGAAGCATAGAAGGAGCTGGCCCCGATGCTACTGCGGATACCGGTACCGAACCCGATACCGGTAGCGTTGTTGGAATCGAAGGCGATACCGACACTGGAGCAGTCACTGGTGTCAGCTCAATTGGTACCGAGGTAACCGAACGCCTTCGGTAATCATCCTCAGTACCTAGCGTCCGGTACCGATAGGTGTCGGTACCGAGACGTGTCGGTACCCAGTCTTCCAGAATAGAGATCGATTCCAGACTCGGCATCGAGGGGAGCGAGTCTATCGATGCGTGTCTAGAGGGTACCGACGTCGGTGGTAGTATCGGCGTCGATGCCGATACTGGAAAGTCAATCTGGAGCGTATCCACCGGTCCCGAAGGTACCGAGGAAGCCAGATGACGATCCCTGGTGAGGAGTGGAACGTCTAACACCAGTGCCGATGCTGGGGTATCGGTACCGCTCGAAGTGGATGCCACCACCGAGCATGGCTCAGGTATGTTCTGTGAGGGGTGAGCCCCAGGAACAACCTGAAACCCCTCATAGGCTTTGGAGACCGAAGACTCTCGCTGGGGTTTTGAAGCCAATGGACCCTCGAGGGCAAGGCTGGAGCCGTCTTCATGCTGTGCATGAGGCCTACCACTCGAGGGTTGGCTAGTCTTAACAGACTGTTTGTGGGTTACCTGATCCCGAGTAGACCTAGTATCGAGGGAAACTCGGTGTTGAAAATCTCTTCTCACAAAACTGTAGCCGGAGGGCTGCGGAGAAAAATGGTCAGGACCCAAACAGGTTAAACACCAGCTTTTGGAGTCTAAGAATAAAGCTGTACCGCCACAGCTTAAACATTTTAGAGAAAGAGGCTGGCGGTTCCATGATGAACATGGACAGACCTAGAAGGCCTCAAATTTAAGACAGAAGAAAAAAGATACCCTGAAGGGAAAATTTTTCAGTAAAAAGAAAAAAGAAACACTGGCGGTACTGGTGGAGTCGGGGAGACAGCTGCGACCACAAGAAATAAAAGAATTAAAAAAAGAATTTTCTGCGGTGACAGGAGGACGTCCTGCCGGCTCCGCAGAAAAACGAAAACTGAGGAGAGACAGTTGGAAAGGCGGGAAGACAGCACGCAGGCGCTGAGGGATGCTCCCAAAAGCTTTCTGATTGGACGCTGGGGAGCGTTCCCGCACAGGCTCCGTCGGTACCGACGTACCCATATGTGAAGACTCATTCCTGCTTGTTCCTGGAGATCCATTATAGCCAAAAAGGAATTACATGAGGAATAACTGAAGATTCACAGGGCATGGATGTATGGATGTATCACCACATTTAAGACTTTAAACACAATGGCCCCAGCCCCCTTGACAAAACTTATCACCAAAGACATATCCCAAACCTCGCTTCGGAGAGGCCACACGAACAGAATTAGGATCCCGAAAGAATTCACAACTGCTAAAAAGACTACTAATAGGAAAGCGTTCTCACATGCAGCTCCCACCCTATGGAACTCACTCCCTGAAGAAATAAGAGCATTAAATGATGCAAAGGAACTCCGCAAGAAATTAAAAACTTATCTATTCACCTCTCATTTTGGCACACTTGAAAATACCTTACCTCAGACAGGTAATGGTTAATAACAACCCAGGGTACACCAACTCTAATTCTCCTAGCAAACTACAATTACAATTAAAATCGAATAAATAACTACTTGTAAATCCTGTATATAAATATATGTAATAAATCAAAATATGTAAATAAGTTTGTTTGTTATTTAACAAGTTTTACCATATTTAGTCATTCATGATTAATGTATATTGCAAAATTGTACCAAGTTAACAAATGTTCCATGTAAAACAGCTACATTGTACCTAGTTAACAAATGTTCCATGTAAAACAGACTTGTAAATCTGTTCATTCTTGTTCATTGTAAACCGCACCTGATCTGTGGAAGGTAGCGGTATATAAGCAACTGTTAAATAAAAATAAAAAAAATAAAAATGTATTAGTGGTGAAGAACAAATACCTGATGTTTTGCTTAGTATATAGACCCCCCCTTGTCAGATGGAGGGGAGCTGTCTTCCATACTTGATATTATATATTACAAAGACCCATCCAATAAACACATACTAGTATTAGGAGATTTGAATCTGCCACAACCACCTCAAGGGTTCTTGAATTCGATGGATGCAAGAAGCTACCCACATAAAAGATAATACCTTGCACCTTATTTTCATTCCTCCAGATATAGAGAACTCACGGACTGATGCAAATGTTCAAATCCAACAAGTTCCATGGTCTGATCATCACTTTATAAATTTCACCATACCGTATATCACAGGAGGGATGCACACAAGGCAAGTCAAATTCACACGTAGGAAGTTCGGTAAGTTTGACGAGAAAGAGTTTCTAGAAGAAATAATACCGCATCTCCACTCAGATATAACAGACACAGATGTTTTCATAAACAACTGGAATTTAGTAATGGGTCAAGCTGCTTCAGATTCACACATTGGCTCAGATCACAAGAAGGGGAAAAGAAAAAGTGCATTGTGGTATATCAAGACATTTGAGACATAAAAAGCAGCTATGAAAATTAGAAAAGAAATGGAGAAGAATGAAGGGTTCAGGCGAAAAATTAACATACATAAATAAACTAGAAGAATACCGTAACTGCATCAACAAAAACAAGAGAGACCATCACTCTAAACTTATAATGTCTGTTTTAAACAACCAAAGGAGATGTTTGACATTGCGAAAGCATTGATAACAAACCCAAAAGAAAACCTAACAAATCATTCTCTGACTGCTCAAACAATGGCACATTCTATATGGGAAAAATAGGCAACTACTCATTATCAGATTCCTTACCCAAATCAGTAAATACTGTTTCAAGCAGCCTCTGGTCTAAATTCTCCCTAATATCCGCCAAGCAATTGGATAACATTATAAGAACCTCAACACAACTTCACCATTAGACTGTTGTCCATTAGTATGGATAAAAACGTTCCGTGAGGATCTATCATCCATAACCATCAAGCTGCTTCATTCCTCTCTAGAGCAAGGGTAAATGCCCAAAGAATTAAAAAACATATCTATCCGACCAATGTTTAAAAACAAAGCTCTGGACAATGCAGACCCAAACTGTTATAGACCAATATAGAGTTTACCATTTTTGGTGAAAATATTAGAAAAAAGTTGTACAATACCAGTTGCAGGATCACGTTGATAGCTATACTCCTCTCAAGCTGCAGCAACATGGGTTTAGAGTAAGACACAGCGTGGAAACCCTCCTCCTAACACTAATGGACAGGCTAATAAAAGGGATTGAAAAGCAAAAACTGTTTTTTATCCTAATATTCCTGGATATTGTAGCAGCCTATGACTCCATAAGACATGATCTTCTCTTAATCAGGTTACAAGAAATCGGTCTTAGGGATAAAACCTTGATGTGGTTTGAATCAAACTTAACTAACCTTAAACAGCAAGTAGAAATGGGTAGCAGTACATATAACTTCTACAGCCAAAAACAAGGAATTCCTCAGGGTTCAGCTCTATCAACTCTATTGTTTAATTTATACATTAAACCCATATGCAAGATAATTCATGAAAACAATATCTTTTTATCATATTTATGCGGATGACATCATGTTTTACATACAAATTAACACAAAGCAACCCAATCTTACAAAAATAGCGGAATGTTTCAATGACATCACCACATGGCTAACTGAGCATAATTTACGTATAAATTACAAAAAGATAGAAAACTTTTTTATTTCAAGGGACAAATCATTCAGGCCACCAGAATCCATAAAGGTAAAAGAATTCATCCTCAAGGTAAAAAAAGAAGTGAGATACTTGGGTGTTACATTGAATCAGCAATATACTCAAAACTGAAGATGCTTGAACATCTGAGACCCCTCCTATCAACAAGTGACTTCTGAACAACAGTTCAAGCAATGTTCTTCCCACATATCGATTTCTGCAAGAGTATTCTAATGGGCCTCCCAAAGCAAGCCATTCACCACCTGCAAATGGAACAAAATATTGCAGCGAGAGTCATTGACCAAGTGCCAATTCAGGAAAGCGTAGTTACTCACCTGCAACGTGTGTTCTCCAGGGACAGCAGGAATCAGTCTTCACTTATGGGTGACATCGGCACTGATGGAGCCCGCGCAGAGCAATTCCCCCACTTTCAAAGAAAGCCTTTTGGATTGCTGCCACTCATGCGTGGTCCTCTTCCCGCCCAAGGGTGCCATTTTGCTCAGTCAGGACCCATAGCTAGAGCCCTACTAAGCAGATGGCAAGGGAAGGATAAGAATAGCAACTCTTAAGGGGAGGTGAAGACTGATTCCCGCTGTCCCTGTAGAACACCTGTTACAGGCGAGTAACTACACTTTCTCCAGGAACAAGCAGGAAGTCAGTCTTCAATTATGGGACTCCCCAGCTACAGGCTACCGAACCTATAAGCAAAACGTCTCCGCGAACCTGTGAGCAAATGCCGACGATCCAAAAGGAGCCCGAGTTCTCAGGTCCTCGGAGGCTAAGCTCCCGGTAGCCACAAAAGGAGGATCAGAGGGCAGGAATTGCTTAAACCCCGAAGAGATTGCGGAGTACTGCCTGGCCGAAGGTGCTGTCCCAGAGGGACTCCTTCTCCAGGCAGTAATGCGAAGTGAAGGTATTCGCTGAAGACCAGATCACAGCCCTGCAAATGTCTGTCAGAGGCACTGAGCGCAGCGAAGCCACCGACGCCGCCTTGGCATGGACACCATGCACGGTGACTCGCCGATCCAGTGGGGCCCCAGCCTTTGCTTGAGCGAAGGTGATGCAGTCTGCCACCCAGACGGAAAGAGTGCGCTTGGTGACTGCAAGCCCCACATGGTTAGGATCGTAGGCGATGAAGAGCCAGTTGGACTTGCGATGACCCTGAGTTCGCTGCAGGTAGAAGGCGAGACCCCTCTTGCAGTCGAGGAGTGGGGGGGGGGGGGACCACCGATGCCCAGTCGGCATGATGTCTTGCAAAGAAAGTCAGTAAGACTATCTCTTGGTTGAGATGGAAATCTGAGACAACTTTCGGTAGGAACTTGGGGTGAGTTCAGAGGACCACCCTATTCCTGTAGAACCTGGTGTAAGGAGCTACAGCCATGAGGGCTTGCAGTTTGCTGACTCGTCGAGCCGAGGTCAGCACCACAAGGAAGACTACCTTCCAGGAGAGGTGCTGAAGCGAGCACATTGCCATTGGCTCGAAAGGCGACTGCGTAAACTGCATGAGCACAATGTTCAGGTCCCACTCTGCTGGCAGAGCTCGGACGGGGGATTTGGAAAGCCCCACATGAAGCAGGAGACCAGAGGCTGGCCCAAGAGGGGTTTACCCTCGATGGGGAAATGATTAGCTGAAATGGCGCTCAGGTGAACCCTGACTGAATTGGATTTCAGCCCCACCGGGTGGAGCAGGAGAATGGATCGATCTGGAGCTCGGAGCACCAGACCAAGAAGTGCCACCACTTGAAGGCATAGGCCCATCTCATCAAGTCCTTCCTCGACATGAGCAGGACTTCCTCGATCTCCTCTGGGAGGTGCAGTGAGGCTAAAGAGACCTGTTCAGCTGCCAGGCTGTTAGGGATAACAAGTCCAGATTCGGGTGAAGCACTTGCCCCTCCTCCTGTGTCAACAGACCCGGGGCACTGCCCAGAAGGATTGGAGGTTTCAGTGAGAGTCGGAGTAGCAGCGGGAACCAAGGCTGATGAGGCCACAAGGGAGCCACGAGAATCACCGAGGTTCGGTCCCGCCGAATTTTGTAGAGGGTCCTCGCAATGAGAGGAGTGGCAGGGAACGCATACAGAAGCCCGGAGGACCAGTTCAGGAGGAACGCATCTGGGGCTACCCTGCTCAGGTGCGGTATCGGCCTGCAAAAATGGGGGAGCTGTGCATTCACCAGACTGGTGAACAGGTCTATGGACAGAGTCCCCCAGCGGCGAAACAGATGGAGAACCACCTCTGGACTCAGGCGCTACTCGTGTGGGTGGAGAAGCCTGCTGAGCCTGTCTGCGAGGACATTGTTTTGGCCCGGGAGGTATACAGCTTTTAGAGTCATGCCCCGGCATACGGCGAATTTGCAGAGGAGGATTGTCTCCCGACAGAGGAGGCGGGAGCCTGTACCCCCTTCCTTGTTTATGTAGAACATCGCGACCTTGTTGGAGGTCTGCACAAGCACCGATTTGCCTCGCAAGTGGTGCTCGAAGAACTTCAGGGCCAACCGAACCGTTCGAAGTTCGAGCAGGTTGATTTGCAGCTGAGATTCCTCGGATGACCACCATCCCTGGGTACGGAGGTTGTCGCAGTGGGCTCCCCAGCCCAACAATGAGGCATCTGTCTTCAAGACAAGCTTGTATTGTGGAGTCTGGAAGGGCATGCCCCGAAGAAGGCTTTGGGGATTTTGCCACCAATCCAGGGAACTGGATAGGCTGCGTGAGACCGAGATGGGGTCCCAGAGCCAGCCCGAGGCTTGGGACCATTGCTCTCTGAGGCACCTTTGAGCAGCTCGCATATGCATGTGAGCATGGGGAACGACGTGCACGGTCAAGGCCATGTGCCCCAGAAGGAGCAGTATGGCCCGCGCCAAGACCCTGGACCAGCTTTGGACCTTGGCAGCCAGAGCGTGGAGGTGGTCTGCGTGTGCTTGGGGAAGTAAGGCGGTCGCCCATTCGGTGTTGAGCAGAGTGCCGATGAACTCCAGTGCCTGCACCAGTTCGAGGTGAGACTTGAAGTAGTTGATTAGGAAACCCAGGCGCTCGAGGAGGAGGATTGTGCACGACACTGAAAGGCGAGCCTCCTCTGCCAATGCACCCATGGCGAGCCAGTCATCTAGGTAAGGATAGATGGATATGCCCTTCAGCCAGAGATGGGCTGTGGCTGCCAACAGGCATTTTGTGAAGTGGGGCAGACGCGAGCCCGAAGGGGAACACTCTGCACTGGAAGTGATCACACTGCACCCTGAAACACAGGTACTTCCTGTGCTTGCGGTGGACAGGGATATGGGCGTAAGTGTCTCTGAGATCCAAGGAGCATAGCCAATTGCCCTGCTGGAGGAAGGGCTGTAGGACGCCAAGTGATAGCATTCTGAACTTCTCCCACACCAGAAATTTGTTTAGGGTCCTGTGATCGAGGATGGGCCGCGAGCCCCCTGTCCTCTTTGGAACGAGGAAGTAATGGGAGTAAAACCCCCGACCTCGAAGGTGTGGCGGGACCCTTTCGACCGTCCATTGAGCGAGGAGGTTGTTCAACTCTTGCTGTAGGTAGGTCTGGTGCGAAGGGAGCCAAGTAGGCTCCGCTGGGAGAGAAGGAAGGAGGGAGTCTATCCAGATGAAGATGATAACCATCTCGGACTAACTGGAGGACCCAGGTGTCCGATGTGATGGCCTCCTACTCGGGAGCAAAGAGGGACAGATGTCCTCCCACCGGTGAGGGTGCCGCCGGGTGCGAGAGGCTATGCGTTTGGTGTCAAAACCCTGGGGTTGGCTGGGGTGGCGCCGGTGGTTGGGCCTTGGGCTCCTTAGTTTTCCGGTGACCCTGAGCTCCCCCTTTTCCTTGGCCACTGGGCGCCGGTGCAGGGGTGGGTGGATAGGGTAGGTATCCCTGGTAAGGGAGTTCCTTCTTCTGGAAGAAAGGCTTCTTACTGTGCTGTTTCTACTGGGGAAGGGACGAGGTTTTGTGAAAGAGATGGGTATGGGTCACGAACTCTGTCTCGATCTCGGCTGCCTTATCCTACATGGGCTTGCTGAACAGCTGTTCGCCGAGTCAGGGAACATCCAAGAGTTTCTCCTGGACCACTGTTCCAGGTCTGAGGACTGGAGCCACGCTTGACGCCAGGCTCCGATGCCAGCCGCTGCCACACGGGTGAAAGATTTGAACCCGTCATATGCGGTACAGGAAAGGTATTTTGAGCAGTTGCGACCGATCTCAGGAGTGTCTGAAATCTGAGAAGGTGTTCACCTCCGAGGCCCGCAGAGAAACTGCTGAGCTCTTTAGCGAGGTCGTGAAGGAACATACCCATATATAGCTGGTATGCCTGGATGCGGCACCCCAGCATGGATCCCTGGTAAGCCTTATGCCAGAGAGCATCGAGGGCATGGGATTCTCTAGAAGGCGGGAACGAAGACTGCGACTTCCGGCTCTTCTGCTTCCGCATCGCGGATTCCACTACCATGGAGGTATGGGGAAGTTGGGTCTTATGAAACCCAGGGCCGCGCTGGACTCTGTACATGGCATCGAGTCTTTTACTGACAATAGGTACCAAGGCGGGTGCTTCCCACATACGGAGGAGCAGCCGGGTCAAGATGGACAGTACAGGAACCATGAGAGACTCCCTAGGGGGAGACTCATATTGCAAAATGTCAAGTTCCTCTGCCCTTGGCTCTTCCTCAGTCTGCGTGGGCAGATTGAAGGCCCAAGCCATATCCCGTACAAATACCAAGAAGAAGGTATCTTCGGGAGGTGACTGTCTTTGCAAGGCGGGTGGGGACGGGTCAGAAGGGAGGTCCCTGTGGGCGCGGGTTTCAGGGGATGTGTCCCCATCCAATTCCCAGCCCGAGAGGTCCGAGAAGGACTCAGAGTCGGGATGATCCTCATGTCTGATGGCCAAGGCCCACTTGGAGCCAGAGGCACTGATTTGGAAGACCTCGTCCCCGAGGAATGGGACAGCATGCGAGACCGGTGCCAAGGACCCTAATGAAACCCATGGCTCTCAGGAGTTTCCAAGGCAGTTTTCAGAACCACAGTAAAGGGTCCCTCGGTCTTGAGGCGCGAGTCAGCCTTGCTGGGCAAGAGCGCCTGCTGGGCAGCTAGGAAGGCATAAATGCTGTGCTCTAGTGCCAGCATGCGGGACTCCCACTCTGGAGTGGATCCTTGTGACACTGATGCCGTGGTTATCGGGTCTGGCTTGGAGGAGGAGAGGGTGTCCTTATCGGGACGACCCTCAGGAGAACGGACGCCATTGCCAGAGGTCTCCGTATCTGTACGAGGTACCTTTCAAGGCCACTCCTTGTCCGACTCTTGGGAACGCCGGGGAGGGCTAAGGGAATGAGTGCGAGACTGCTCACACTTATCTGGAGCCCCCGACAGTGACTGAGGTATTCTTCTTCTTTTGCCGTTCCACCTCGGCTGAACCCTAGTCAGAGTAACATCTGGGACATGGAGTCACTGCGGGGGACCCTGCAAGTTGTGGATCGGTGCAGCAGGGTGCCACCGGGGACCCCGGGGCTGCCTTACGGAAAAGGTCGTCCGACCTCTCCTTACGGCTTAACAAGGCCTTAGCGGACATTTTCTTACAGAGCGAGCAGAGCTCCGGGTTGTGGTCAGCCCCCAGACACCACAGACAACAGTCATGGGTGTCTGTGGGTGACATATTTTTGGAGCATCTGTCACATTTTATGAAGCCGGTGGCCACGGGGGCAAAAAGAGCCCCTGCGAGGTTGAATGCCCTCGAGGCCAGCAGTTAGATAAAAGGGCACAAAAAGGGCCTGAAGAAAGAAAAAAGAAAAAAAGGGAATCTCCTGGCCCGCAGTGGAAGCGGGGGCGTCAGGGAGGACGGAAGAGGACCAGTGCAACTGGAAAAAAGGCCGAAGGGCCAGAAGAGGAAAATGTTTTTCCGAGGGATGAGGACGTACATCCGAAGGTCTGCGGAAAAAGGTAGACTGAACAAGATGGCACCCATGGGCAGGAAGAGGACCATGCTTTTGTGGCAATCCCCCAGGCTTTCTTTGAAAGCTGGGGAATTGGTCCGTGCAGGCTCCATTGGTGCTCATGTTACCCATAAGTGAGGACTGACTTCCTGCTTGTTCCTGGAGAACATATCATACCGATATTAGAACCGCCACAGCAGAGGTTTATTTTTGATCGGGGAGTTCTGCAACAGCAGCTGTGTGTAATTATCTGAGGATTCACATCAGGGAGAGTGTCTGCCAATCAGAGAGCTCTACATCAGCATTAGAACTGCCACAGCAGAAGCGCGCCCGCGCTTTGCGGGCCCGCGCCTGAGGGCCTCGCAAGAGGGCCCTTTGGCGTGGCCCTTAGGCGGGACACTAGGCGAAAGGATTATATATGCTTGAACACGTAAAAGGAGCAGTTATCAACTAACCGCAAGTACAACCCTCTAGCGTTTGCTCTATAATGCTGTTGTTACCATTATGCCTTATCTGTTATCAAGGTATCCCTGTAATCTTACAACATCAATACAGCCAAAGCAGTTATATCTGGTTACCCCCTGGCACTTGGTTTCTGTTATGCACATACGTTTTCATAAAACCGCAACACTGGAAACAGGGCTCATGTAGTAACTCTAGTTCAAAGAGGCAATTGCATTCAAATGAAAGACCTCATTTCGAAGCAAAAGTAAATCAAGCTTTACAAAATACAGATAAACTAACTACAATTGAATTAATAAATTGTAGATCCGTATGCAACAAGGTCCAAACTATAGTTGATCATATAGATGACGCTCCACCTGATGTGCTCTGCATCACAGAATCCTGGTTAAATCCTACTGATAATGTAATTCTCAATCAGCTTGTCCCAGAATCTTACTTTGCTTATAGCAGCTCTCGTTCAATCAAACGTGGAGGAGGAGTACTTATAATTGCAAAAAAGAGTTTAAGATTCAGAGTACAATGTATCTTAGAATCGCCACAGTGTAATTCCATTAACATTGAGAATAAGCACATGGCAATTAGTTTGCATTATAGAGCACCAAAAGCATCTTCTGATGAACTTGCCTCAACTCTGGACACTATCTGTTCAATCACTTCCCCATACAAACCCTCAATAGTGCTAGGTGACTTCAACCTTAAATCAATTAACCGTAGAGACTCTGAGTCATTCCTTCAAGCAATGGACTCACTACATTTCACACAAATAGTTAATGCACCTACACACACATATGGCTACTCGCCTGACCTCATCTTAGATGGTCTAATTTCAACTCCTACCATCACCCCAGTTCCTTGGACAGATCACTACATAGTTAGAATAGAAATTTTATTACAAACAAAAAATGATATGAACCTAGACCACAAATGCTATCACAGACGGTTCAAAAAATTTAACAAAGATGCTTTTATACAAGATACTTTACCTCTTCTATCTGCAGATTCAGTGAAATTAGAGACACAAGTAACAGAATGGTATCACATAATTTCTAATGCAGCCAGAATGACAGACATGAGACCAAGGGAAGCAAGGATTAATAAGCAACATCACAAGCCATGGTATTCTACAGCTATACGTTTGATGAAAAGAGAGCTCAGAAGAATTGAGCGTAAGTGGAGAAGGAATAAGGTGACAGAATTAAGGCTGCTTTACTTAAATAAACAAAAAATATACGATGAGCATATTAAAAACTCTAAGAAAGAATACCATACAAATATAATAAATAATTCCATCAACAAACCTAGAGAACTGTTTGAAATTGTAAAATCTTTAACAAAGGAGCAAAAACAGAAGGGGAAGCTCAAATTGAACCGCAAAAGTATGCGGACTATATTAAGGAAAAATTCCACTCTAAGACAAAAGCTACAGAAAGACTTAACTTAAAATCAGTCTCAAATTCCAGGGTTTGGGAAAAATTCTCCTTTCCATCAAAGGAGCAACTCTTGCACATTATTTCTTCTATAAACACATGCACTTCTCCCACTGACCCATGTCCTGTATCGTGGATCAAGTCTACAAAGTCAAATTTTATTCACATCATACAAAACATTGTGCAAAATTCCCTCTCTCAAGGTATTTTACCAGAGCAACTTAAGCTTGCAACTGTTAGACCAATTCCGAAGAAAACAACGCTAGACAAGAATAATCCAGCAGCCTACCGGCCAATTTCCAGCATACCCTTTTTAGCAAAGATCATAGAGAAGATAGTGCAACTTCAACTTCAAGAACACATTGATGTTCATGCACCCCTAGATATTAACCAACATGGTTTTCGCCCAAACCATGGAGTTGAAACTTTAATGATTTATCTTTTTGACTGCATACTCCGCACCATTGATGACATTAAGGGGTTTGTTTACAAAGCCGCGGTAGTGGTTCGCGATCGCGATCGCAGCCGCGGCCCCATTGAAATCAATGGGGCCGCGGCTCCGATTACGATCGCAAACCGCTACCGCGGCTTTGTAAACAAGCCCCTAAGAAAGGTATTATAATGATTTTTATAGACATCTCTGCAGCATTCGACTCAGTAAATCACAATAGATTATTAAATAGATTAGAGGAGATTGGTCTACATGGGGTCACTTTAAAATGGTTCCATTCCTATTTGACAGAGAGATTTTTACAAGTAAAGATAGGGGAAAAAACCTCTATGCCCATAAGAGTAATACAAGGTGTACCACAAGGATCTGCACTTTCATCGCTCCTTTTCAATATTTATATGCAACCAATATGCAAAATTCCTTTGAAAAGTGGAATTAAGTATACAATCTATGCTGATGATATTATGATTTTCACAACTATCACTATTGAGAACCCTGATTTCTCGGGCATTACAGAATGTCTCTCAGAAATGTCCAACTGGTGTAAAACAAACAACATGGAAATTAATTTTAGCAAAACAGAGGCGTTATTTATTTCTCGTAACCATAATTTTGCGCATCCTCCTGACATCAAAATAGATAACTCAACTATTCCTATTAAATCAGAAGTGAAATATCTTGGAGTTACTCTGGATAATGAGTTGAATCTCAGATCACACATAAATAAGACAATTAAAAGCGCTTATTACAGAATGAAGCTCATCAAAAGACTAAGGCCGCTTCTTGATACTGTTCACTTCAGAAATGTTTGTCAAGCATTGATTACTCCATTACTTGATTTCTGTAATCCAATATATCTGGGTTTATCTAAGCAAGCACTTAAGCCTTTACAACTGGCGCAGAATACTGCTGCACGTATAATTTTTGGTCTATCAAGTAGAGAACATATAACTCCCATCTTGAAAGAGCTTCACTGGTTACCTATAGCTTCACGTGTAAAATATAAAACTATAATTTATATTTTCAAGATAAAACAACAATATTCTGCAGAAAGCCTGACATATCTCATACAGTCAGATATTAGCAACAGACCTAGAAGAAGAGGATCTGACAACAGAATCAGCTTATCAAATGATGTCAGAAAAACACGTAAAGACACCTCTGAAAGGGCTTTCTCTTTTGCTGCACCTTCCATCTGGAACTCTCTACCTAATGAGCTGAGAGCAGCTCAGGACATCAATGACTTTAGAAAGCAACTGAAAACATCTTTGTTTATAGAACACTACGGTCATGCAATTAACTAACTTAATTTGTCTGGAATGTAAATCATATACATATTGTATAATAGCTCACATTATAGTATAGCTCACTATGTAGATAATGCAACTCACTCTAACACATTATACCATAACTTTAACTTTTATTTCTTTACATTTTCTCACTAATACTCTTAATATCTTTGTTTGTAAGACCGCTTTGATTGTATGATAAGGCGGTATAGAAATCCAATTAAATAAATAAATAAATAAAACATCTACATTGGTTACCAATGGTTACCAATGTTTAATATATACATTGGTTACCAATGGTTACCAATGTTTAATATATACATTCAACCCATCTGCGACATCATCAAATCCTTTAATGTCAGTTACATGATATATGCAGACGACGTGCTACTATATATGCCAATATCATTGGATTGCCTAGACCTTACCCCGCTGACTAACTGCTTTGACACCATATCAGAGTGGCTCCTATCACAAAACCTGAGAATACAGCACAAAAAGACAGAAGTCCTGTTCGTCTCGAGGAACACCAACTTCACCCCTCCTAGTTGTATTAACGTAAAGGATGCCCAACTCCAAGTTAAACCGGCGATACGCTACCTGGGAGTAACGCTGGACCAAAACCTTGACATGAAGAACCACATAGCCAACACAGTCAAGGCAATCTACTTTAAAATCAGATCCCTCAGACACCTACGCATGCTACTTGAACCGGATGATTTCCGTACCATTTATCAAGCCCTTATACTCCCCCATTTCGACTTCTCAAACTCCATACTACAAGGACTCCCCCGGTCCACCCTGAACCCCCTGCAATTAGCCATGAATAGTGCAGCGAGGGTACTCCTCGGGGCATCCAGGAGAGATCACTTAACACCCCTTCTAAAACAGCTACACTGGCTCCCCATTCAAGCAAGGATCAGTTTCAAGACCTTACTGCTAACATTCAAAGCGGCTAAGGGGCTCACCTCTTCCTCTCTCTCAAACCTCATACAACCACTTGCACCAAACAGGCCACGAAGAACAGCAGAATTAAACACACTAGTTATCCCAAATGACACCACAAGATGCACTAGATCAACAGCCAACAGAGCCTTCCGACTCTGCGCCCCGACTTTATGGAACAACTTACCAGCACAAATCAGAGCAGTACCCAACTTGAGTCAGTTCAGAAAGGCACTAAAACATTTCCTCTTCCTTAAATATCTCAATGACAGCTCCGAACATAACCCCCAGGCGAATAGCTTGAGTGGTCAAACAAACAGACCCTCATAACAGGCCAACTTCACAATGTAAATAACAAGCAGTTCCATGTACTATTGTACCACCTTTGTATATAGTTAACCATGATATCCCTTATTAGATAACCCTCCATTGTATTTAGTTTCCCCTATTTCGCCAAGTTATACTTCCTGTTAAATGTAACTGACCAGACATATGTAAACTGTCGGATGTTTTCTGTTCAATGTAAACCGCGCTGATGTCTAATAGTGCGGTATATAAGAATTGTTAATAAAATAAATAAAAATAAATAAATAAAATGGAAAGCAGGATAAAGTTTAAAGTACTACTCACAACATTCAAAACATTACAAAATGAATCCCCTACATATTTGAGATTGATTATTCAAACGAACCTGGAAAGCAGAACAGAGAAGTGGTGGAAAAAACACATTGGTAGTTCCACCAAATTACCGGAAAAGCAACGCATCAACTTGCAGAAGCACATTCCTACTCCGTGCACCACCACTTTGGAACTGCCAGACAATCTAAGAACTACCCTGGACCCAACCGTATTCCGCAAATGACTAAAATCTTTCCTATTTAAAGATCACTTTGGAGACTCGATATCTTGACTCAAAACAGCTAAGGTCAAGTTTAGTGCTCAGTGCAATACTGTTAACTAGAACAATCAGATGTTACTACATGTACATGTAAATAAGTTCAAGAAATCTAATTGTAAATAATGTGATTAAGATTATATGTACATGTCATCTGACATACTCTGTTAACACCGTTCCAAGTAAGTTTATGTTGTATTGAGTTCAATGTAAACTGCTTTGATTCTGGAAAGCAGTATATAAGTGCACATAAATATAAGTGCACATAAAAACATGTTTTCCAAGTTGTTACTCCTGTTCTATGTGAAGCCAAGCAGTTTGTTATGGTCATTTTGTTGTATGTAAACCGCGCTGACAATAGTGCGGTATATAAGAAATTGTAATAAATAATAAATAAATGAATAAATAAATAAAAATAATAGTACCCTTCTCTTGCTCTGTAAAAAAATTAACCAACAAAGTTGCCCTTCTAGATGCCTTCTCTAATGAGGTCTCTAGGATTTGCGTTAGATCTAAATCATCTACATTAAACAGATTGTTGGCACCTCTCTCAGTAAACTCAACAGCCACACTTTGAGGTATATAATATATATACAAGTAATACAAGAATTGTCAAACATAGTACATAAAATAACCTCCCTCAGAGTGAAGAAACAAATCTAAATCATAAACCCTGATGTGCTTAAGGAAAAGCCTCCATTTAGTCACTACTTTTTGTCGGAACCTTCATTCGAAAGGGGGAGGAATCAGCTCCTACCCCTCGCCGTGATTGTTCCTTTTGTTAATTTTCAAAAACCAATGTAATTATAAAACACTTAACTGCAGAATGAATTCAACTGCTTTAAACTCCTCCTTCTTCTTCATGAGCTGAAATCCACAGAATCCAAGATGGTATACGACGTGGCACGTTTTGGGTCAGAATGCCATGACCCTGCATCAGCAGCTGTTACTACCATAGGCATCTTTTGTAACCTGATGCAGGGTCATGGCACTCCGCAAAAGAATAGTAGTGTAATGGGTAAAATCGCACAGCTGGGTGAGAGTGCTGGTAAGAACCCCTCCACCCAGTGGATCGCATCTAGGACATCTTTCAAAGAAACATCACTAGAAGCAGAGCCAAACAAAGCTAACACTACCATTAGATGGTAAAGACATGGAAACAAGATAACATATCCTTGCTCCAGAGGAAGAGTCCACTCCTGTTGGAGCCACAGCGGTAAGAGAGGTGGAGGCAGAAAGAAAACTCCCGCTCCCCCCCAGAGGAGCAACCTGAGAAATGTACAAAGTCAACACCACTAGGCTGGGGGGGGGGGGGAGGGAGGGGTACAAATCCCCGAATTTAGAGATTTAGAGAAGCATCTGGTAAAGTCGCCTTGACCAACACCTGCGAAATAGATGATCCTGGAAAAGCAGCACATACAACAGGATGGTCCATCAGGCTTTTAACCACCTGCGGCTCCACAGGCCCCCTACTCTGTGTTCCTCTTGCCCATTTACAGGTAGTAAAAGAGGAATATCAGTCACAGATGCTCTTCAGGTGCTCCTAAGGAGTTCCCAGGGGACCGATCATGCCCTTAGGTCACGCCCCTTAGGAGCACGCGCCTGAAGCCACGTCCCGCTGTGCTCTCTGGATTTTGGAGGGCACCAAACCATTCAGGTTTTCAGGCTGTCCGTAATGAATATGCATGCGATACATTTTAATACAATGGGGGCAGTGCATGCAAATATATCTCATGCATATTTATTAGGGACAGCCTGAAAACTTGAATGGTTTGGTGCACTCCAGGACTGGAATTCGAGATGCCTGCTCTAAGCAGTCGAGACTGTTAGTGTGTGGCAATATCTCACTAGCTACCACCAGCTGACATGTGCACTCGTTGTTTCATAGCATGCTGAGCAGATAGTGCAGAAATAACCCATGCTATTTAGTGCCCGCACTGTTAGCACAGGTCATTGCATGATCCAGCCCACACTAACAGCGCTACTTAGCAACTTGCCCCTAAGTTTGTACCTGAGGCAATGGAAGGTTAAATGACATGTATCCTAACCAATAGGCTATCCCACTCCAAGTAATAAACTACCAGCACAGGAACACAGAGGGAGCAGGACCCTCACACCAAACAACAGGAACACACAACAAGCGAGGGCCAGTAAAGGGTCACAGGTTTTATTTAGAAAAACTCCTACGCGTTTCGGCGTCAAGCCTTCCTCGGGGGGGGGGGGGGGGGTACGCATCTTAAAATATAAAACAAATACAAAATTAAATAAAAATAGTGTACAATAAATAAATAAAAGTCAGACATATATTAAATTAAAAGTAAAAATAAAAAAGAGATAGTGAACAACACTGATAATAAAAGAATAAATACGTATGTGGTTATATTTAGGACATAAACTGCATAAAAAGAAAAATAATAGAATTCAGCAATTAAAATATCAAAAGGAACAAATCACATAAAAACATGAATATAATAATTTAAAATTATTAAAATAATTAAAAAATCTGATAAATAAACATATAATAAAACAAAAAAGCAGCCAAATTGCTAAAGGAATCTTACAATGGAGCTGGGTGGAGAAGAACCACAGCAGAAGTACTTACATAGGGCACCTTATGAAAAAAGTCGTCTTTAAAAAGACACCATTCAGATTGAAGCTTGAAGGCTAAAAAAAGAACAGAATGTAATGTGATTTTACAATCGTGTCTTTGTATCACACAGAGCCAGAGAGGGAAGGAAAACCAAAGGAGCAAATATTCAACAGGGCTAGATATAATTGTAGAATGTAATGAGGTGAGTAAAACTGAAAGCTGGAGCAGTGAACTGTAAATCGTGGTATCTACCAATAGGGTTTATGTCAATCATAAGATGTAGTGAAGAAGAAAAGAGCGTATGGCTGATCTTTTTTAAAACACGGAACCCTTTCAAACAACATGGGGAAAGGTGGCCTGCACCTACTCTTGCCATCTTGCTGGGCAGACTAGATGGACCATGCCGGTCTTTATCTGCTGTCATCTACTATGTTACTATTCAAAAACACTTAAAAAACATAAGTATGAATGAAGTGGGAGAAGTGCTGTTTACAGTAAAACAATGTATTCTGTTACACCTTAGCACATTGTGCACTTACCCAGCAAATCGTAGAGGCCAAGCGTATTTGTGTTTTCGTCAAAAATAATTTTTGCTACAATGGAAGGCAAATGTCCGTCGGCGTCTCTTTTTATACCGCTCGGTTTCCATGCCAAAAAAAACATTGATTGACATGAGATTGCGCATGACCAAGGAGTGACCAAAACTGCAGGCGAAGAGAGTAATTTACCTGAGGATCTGTCTGATAAGTAGAGAATGAGCCAAACTGATAATAATGAGAGAGCCATTTAACGTTGGAGACATGGCACAAGATAATGAGTCTGCAGACTGTGCATATAATTTGTATTGAACGGCAGATTCCTAAAAACATGATGAATAACTCACAGTGCCCCACTTCTTTTCAATGTCTTCCTGGCTCCCCTTGCCCTTGTTGTCCAGCAATTTGGTATCTCCGCGTATTATTACGCGGATGATATTCTTTTCTTACTCCACACTGACTCTCTTAATCCGGACATTTCACCTCTTAACTGTTGTCTTTCTGCTGTTGCTTCCTGGTTCTCCTCTAACTATCTTCATGTTAACCCTTCTAAGTCGTTTGCCACTTGGTTCACACTAGGGAGCACCTCACCCACATGTGCCCCGATCTTCTCTTCCCAGCCTATTCCCTTGGTTTCTTCTTTTCGTTATCTCGGTGTGGTTCTCGACTCTTCTCTTTCCTTCAGGGAACACATTTCTTCAGTTGTCCAGCGGTCTTTTCTCTCTCTTAAACAACTACGAGCTGTTCGCCCTTTTCTTTCTTCTCCTGCTTTAGCCACACTTCTGCTTTCTTTAGTTATATCCAGGCTCGACTATTGCAATGTCGTCCTGGCAGGTCTCCCAAAGTCCCAAATTGCTCGAATCCAGCGTGTTCAGAATACCGCAGTTCGTCTCTTAACTCACGCCTCCCGTTACGATCACGTCACCCCTCTCCTCCTGCAACAACACTGGTTACCGGTACCCTTTCGTATCCACTATAAGATTCTTGTTTTCGTTCACAGGGCCCTCTTCACAGGTGTTCCTCTCTATCTTGCCGATCAGGTTCACTTTCACACCCCCCACCGTTCCCTCCGTTCCATTCATCTTAATCGTATGTTCCTTCCCCCTCCCCCCCCCCGCACATGCCCATCTGGAATCCATCCGTTCTTCCGCTTTTTATTTCTTGGGTCCACGACTCTGGAATTCACTCCCTCTTTCCCTCCGCTCTGAAACATCTCACCAGCACTTTAAAACAAAGCTAAAAACCCACTTATTCACCATGGCATTTAACCTCCCCCCATAACCTTGCCCTCTTGTCTGCTTTTCTTTCTTGCTCTCTTTCTGTCCTACCTTTGTTGTCGTGTTTCCGTTTTATTTGTTTTGTATTTTTTCTCCTCCTTACTGTTTTTAATGATGGCGTTCTTTTCCTATTTCTGCAGCCATGTAATTTTAATTGTAAACCACCCAGATGCCTATTTTGGTGTGGGCGGTATATCAAATTTTAATTAAACATAAACATAAACATCAGATTCAGAAACATGCTTACAAGATTGAGGAAACCTTCTTTATAAAAAGATATTGTGAGCTAACATACTTGGGTTAGAGGAAATTTTTATATAGCATTGGAAACCGGCTTTTTGAAATTTAATAAACGTGAGCGCGCTCATAGTGGAAAGGCTGAACGGATCGGCATGGGACAATAAAGAGGGAAGACTCCCAGGCAAAATTATGTGAAAAAGAATATAAGTGACACTGATTATAAGGTTTTTTTTTACTCTTTATAGCACGGCATGAAACAATTGCAGTATGTTAAGAGAATACCCTAAAGCTAGAACAATGATAGGTTGGCCCATAGTCATTAAACCGTGTACCTCTTGTTTTTATCTGTTGTAATTTGATTTATTTTAGAGTATTATTATTGTTATTGTTGTTTTTATTTTTCCTGTTTTATTTGCGTACAGGTCCCCTCCCCTTTCCCCTTTCTTATTTGCCCTATGCTGGTGCTTTACACACCCATTTTATATGACCTCTTATTATATTATAGGTACTTACATGCATAATCTTTTATATATAGCAATTATAAGAGTACGGTGTCCTGTGAGTTCTTATTTTTACCCTTACTTTTAATTTTGTTTTTATTTTTATCATTATTTATTTATCTATTGTCACACCCCAGCCCCTGGCCACGTGCCTAAAGAGCTAGGGTGAACATTATGTCCTTCATAAACGGAAGGCACTCAACTAGCTACTGGGGAAGAGCTGAAGACTTTTCAGAGTAAAGCCAGCATTTATGATGTGGTTGGATCAAAGCCCTCGGGAAGTCTGACTGCTGATGTAGCTGCGCATGAAATGAGAGTCAGAAGCTGTAAAGATGTCTTACGCATTGGAACATGGAACGTACGAAGCATGAACCAAGGGAAGTTGGAGGTGGTCAAGAATGAAATGGAACGTGTACAACTTGATCTGTTGGGTGTCAGCGAACTGAAATGGACTGGCATCGGGCACTTTGCATCAGATGATCACATGGTCTACTATGCTGGAAATGAAAGACAAAGAAGAAATGGTGTTGCATTTATAATAAAGAAGAAACTTACAAGAACTGTAATGAAATACAATGCAGTCAGCGAATGCTTAATCTCTATTCGTCTATGAGGATTGCCTATCAACACAACTATAATTCAAGTATATGCCCCAACAACAGCTGCAGAAGAGAATGAAATTGAAGAGTTCTATGAACAAGTACAAGTTGAAATTGACAGAACATGCAAACAGGATATCCTGATAGTCATGGGTGACTGGAACGCAAAAGTTGGCAACAAAGAAGAAGGCACAGTAGTTGGAAAATATGGACTTGGCCACAGAAATGAAGCTGGAGAAAGACTGATAGAATTCTGCAAGACCAATGATCTATTCATCTCAAACACCTTCTTCCAGCAACACAAGCGGCGACTGTACACATGGACTTCACCCAATGGATTGCATAAAAATCAAATTGACTACATCTGTGGAAGTCAATGATGGAAAAGTTTTATAACATCAACAAAGACAAAACCTGGAGCTGACTGTGGTACAGATCATCAACTACTAGTATGCACACTCAAGCTAAAGTTGAAAAAGAGCAAACCACTCATGAATGCAGCAAAATATGACCTTGAGAATATATTACTGGAATTTAAAGACTGCCTGCAAAATCAATTTGCTGCTTTAGATACAAATGACAGAGCTCCGGAAGAGTTATGGAATGACATCAAGAAGGTTGTGATGGAAGAAAGCGAGAAGTATCTACAAAAGGTGAAAAAGCAAAAGCGGCCAAAATGGATGACGGAAGAAACTCTGAAAATTGCCCAGAAACGCAGAGAAGCTAAAGCCAGAGGAGAAAGAAAGACAATCGCAGAATTCAACAGAGATTTCCAAAGTGCAGCAAGACAGGACAAGGAAAAGTACTACATTGACAGTTGCAAGGAAATAGAAGCAGAAACTATTAGAGGAAGAACAAGATCGGCTTTCCTAAAGCTACGAGAGTTAAAGAAAAAGTTCCAGCCTCGAATTGGAATGTTACAAGATGCTCATGGTTCTATGTTGAATGATGCTGAGAAGATCAAGAAAAGGTGGAAGGAATATACAGAGTTTTTATATGATAAAGATCAAGTGGACCAACAGCCGTTTCAACCTGTACCTTATGATCGGGAACCATTGGTGATGAAAGAAGAAGTTGAAGCAGCATTGAAAGCCTCATCAAAGAACAAAGCACCAGACATTGATAGCATTCCTATAGAAGTATTGCAGCAATCTGATGCAGCTGTTACCATACTTACAAGGCTCTGCCAAGAAATATGGAAGACAACATCATGGCCAACTGACTGGAAAAGATCTGTTTATACCAATACTAAAGAAAGGTGATCCAACTGACTGTGGAAATTATCGAACAATCGCTCTGATCCCACATGCCAGCAAGATTTTACTGAAGATTATTCAAAAGAGACTACAACCATACCTGGAACAAGAACTACCTGAAGTGCAAGCAGGGTTCAGGAAAGGGCGAGGAACGAGAGACATCATTGCGGATGTGAGATGGATCCTTGAAAAGACTAAAGAATACCAAAAGGATATCTATTTGTGCTTTATCGACTATAGCAAGGCTTTTGACTGTGTAAAGCATGAGAAACTCTGGGCCACATTAAGAAGCATGGGTATACCAGAACACCTGATCGTACTCTTGCATAATCTGTACATTAATCAAGAAGCAACAGTTCAAACGGAACAAGGAGAAACAGAATGGTTTAAAATAAGCAAAGGTGTAAAGCACAGTTACTTACCTGTAACAGGTGATCTCTGGGAACAGCAGGAATAAGTCTTCACATATGGGTACGTCGGTACAGACGGAGTCCGCGCGGGAACGCTTCCCAGCGTCCAATCAGAAAGCTTTTGGAAGCATCCCAATATGCCTGCGCGCTGCCTTCCCGCCTTCCCAACTGCCTCTCCTCAGTTAAGTTTTACAGCTGAGACAAAGAGAGAGAGAGAGCGAAGCAAGGAAGGGAAAGATAGAGATAGAGAAAAAGCAACTCCTAGGGGAGGTGGGTGGGTTGTGAAGACTTATTCCTGCTGTTCCCAGAGATCACCTGTTACAGGTAAGTAACTGTGCTATCTCCAGGAACAAGCAGGAATGAGTCTTCACATATGGGGACTCCCCAGCTCATATGCCCGGAGGGAGTCATAGCATGTTGCAAGTCTAGAACAAGCCATGCTATACCTCAGGACCTCAGGCATCCTGGGGATGGAGGGCAGGAGTTGAATATAGAAAAGGAGCTGTAGAACAGCTGGCTAGAACAGGGCTTCAAAGGGAAGACCCTGTATCGAGGGCATTTAGTAGTAAAATATTGTGATCTGGACCTCCCTTGTTGGCATTGCACAGGAGCACTGAGCTCCATATGGATCTGATAAAAGAGCCAGTGAATATGCTCAAGGGGTTCCTCACTGTAAGTAGAGGTAACAAGTTGATCAAAAACAAGTGGAGGCCAGAACCCTTCAGGGTTAGAACAAATAGCCCCAGGGAAAAAAACCTGGGGTAGTATAAAAGTAGAGCTTCAGCAGACACGCAGAAGGTACTATTGAATTAAAGCTTAAGCTGTTTTGGTCTAAGAAAAAAAATGAGTCTGACCTAAGTGGACTGGGGTTGGATCAGTCCATATAGGGAGAAAGGGTATGGAGACCCTTGTACCTGATAAGGAAGTAAGAACAGACTCAGAAGCGCTAAGCTTTAGAGTAACTGAAGCTCCGCAATGTCTTTCCTAAATGAGGTCACTTAGGAAAGAGAAGGTATATGGAGAGCTTCAGGAGTACCTAAACCCAAAGGTTAAGGTAAAGAAAAGGGTTATTAATTACCACAGGAAGTGGTTATAGGTATAGTCCCCTAAATATGCCGGAACAGCATTGATAGGGGTAGTGCCCATCTGTCAGGATCATATAGGAATGTAAGGATATCTGAACCTAACAGATAGACAGATAAGTAGATGGATACAGATCTATCTAAAAATATATCTCATATGGCTATAAATATATATACATATGTATATACATATATATATACATATATATATATACCGAAATATATACACATATAGAGGCATATATGCATATATCCCAAAGAGATATATATATATGGGCAGAAGATACACAGATAGATATATCTGTATATCTGTATATCAGATAGTATATATCTGTATCTATCTATCTATCTATATATATACCCAGAAGAGTAGGTCGGCATACGGAGACCTGTCTCCAGGTATATGGATGGAGAGATGTTCAAAGATCCCCATCACCCTTATAGGGAGAGAGGGAGATTTATCTGACAACAAGAAGGTTGACACCTACTTGAGTAGATAAACAGGAAAAAATCCTTTCCTCCTGGTTATGAATGTTATAGTCAGAGGAAGGTTGTCCTTGACAAAAGGGTGGCTTAATTCTTTGTAGAATTTGAGCTGTTGAATAACCAGGATGGCCTACCTGAAGATGGCAGAGGATACATTAGTCTGCAGACCAGAAGTCCAGATATCTCCAGAGTTGTGGTATGGAGATTGGATAGAGGAGGCTACTAGAGTAAGATACCCTAGCGATCCTTCTATGAGGGCAAGATGGGTATTAGATGTCCTCTAGTTGCCAGAAAATTTTTTATCCCTGATGGGAAAAATCCCAGGCAATATGGGCCAAGCCAGGGAGTTGGCCCCTCTTTTAGGCTTTCACGTGATAAAAAGCCTGAGGCTTATGCCTTAACAGAGATTTAAGATAAGATGGAAAGGGTAGAATACCTGCCAGGCATGAATATGACTGGGGGAAACCCTTTTACACCATCTGGGGTTATCTGCTAGGGAAGATATTGATGCTCTCTAGCAAGGGCCCATAGTGCAAAGCTACCCTGTAGAGTTGCAGAGAGCATGCTGCAGGTTGGTTAGAAGAAAAACTGGCTGTGGACAATCCCTGGTGAGGAATGTGGACAACCAGTAGGTAACCAACTATTTTGCCAAGGACAAGGACAAAGGCAAAGAATAGAAGATAACCTAACCAAACTGTGAAACAGGGTTTCCCAACGAGGTTAATAACCTGTTTGGGACTTAGTACTGAGGTTAGGAGGATTGCTAGTGGAGAGGAAGCCCGGGTTGTGTAATGAACAAAACCTGTGGCGTAACCTCTAGAAATTTTTGCATCTGCAGCAAGTATGAGGGCAGCATAGAGAATTTCTTTCCCCTACTCTGTAGATTGGGAAAAAGAAAAACCAACAGACACGGTAGGACTTCCTACTGTCTGAGGAGCTGCCCTAAGGTAATAAGGGGGAGACAACTCCAAAAGGGGAATCCCCCGGTAGAAGAGGTAGAGGACCATAGGGGCTTACCCGTATAAAGAGTCACTCTTACAAAGAGTTGCAGGAGACCAGTATGGAGGAAATCTCTGACAGGTGAGATGATACATGCCAGTAGATGGAAACAACTGTCTATTGATAGTTGTTACCTCTCCCTCTCCTCGAAGAGGAAGAGGAAAAAATCTGTTAAGAATGGGCATGATCATCATGAAGAGTCTTAAGAAAAGATGTCTCATGAAGAGATATCTAAGTAGGTTAGGATAAAATTAGTGCAGATACTGCAAATAAAAAGAAGCAGACTGCTATCCCAACCCCCCAGACAAAGGGGCAATAATCTATTTAAAACCCTGCAACTGCTGGGTTTGCTGACCCTGTTGGGGTTGTGGATTGCTCAGACTAGAACGATGTTTCCCCTGTTTAGGGACATCTGAATGATGGGCAGATGATGGGTAAAACCTTCTCCCCTTAGGGGTTGAAAGTTTGGTAGGACATTTCCTACCTACTGGGAAAGAAGAAGGCGCAGAGCAGCCTCTGGAAAAAGGAAAGTCAGTGGAGAACTGAGTAACCTGAAGTAAAGACTCCTTGTTGAAGAGATTCTCTCCAGTGCAAGGAGTATTTCCCAGTCTTTCCTGTGCCCATTTGTCCAAGTCTGAGGCCTGAAGCCAGGCTCTACGTCATGCCCCTATAGCTATAGCAGAAGTCCTGCTAACAGACTCAAAGGAGTCTAGGGTAGCACGAGTAAGGAACTTAGAGATATTCTGAATATGACTAACCAGTGAGGAATAGTCTGAACATCTGGGCTCCTGAAGAAAAGGAGTCAAAAGATGTAATTGCTTTGTGATCTTTTCAAGAGATAGATCCATATAAAAAATATATGAGAGAATCCTTGCTGAAAGCATGGAGGTCTGGAAGGTTTGACATCCAAAGGCATCTAGTGTCTTAGACTCACGACCTGGTGGACAAGAAGAGTGCTTTTTAGTACTCTTCACTCGCCTCAATGCTGATTCCACTACAATGGAATGATAAGGAAGTTGAGTCCTTTGAAACCCTGGAGAGGGAGGCACCTGATATAGGAGATCAGTTGCTCTAGAAAGTGGGGGTACTTTTAAAGGAGATTCCCACATTCGTAGAAGGAGATCCTGCAAAGAATGATGCAAAGGAAGCATTATATTTTCCTTTGCTTCGTTAGGGACAGAGAGGTATTCTGTACTCCCTTGTGTAGGATCTTGTCCAGGGACAGGAATGGCAAGTGATTTTGCCATATCCAGGAGGAAAGTCTGGAAAGAAAGATCCCTGGAGGGAATTCCCCCTGGATAGGCTAGATCTGATGAAGAACTAGCCTTAGCACCAAGGGATCTATTCCAGTATATCGGAATAGAAGATCCTGAATGGTGCAGAATGGGATCCTTAGATAGTGGTTGCTGGTACTGCAGGACAGAACCAGCAACAGTCGGTAACATGTCGTCCATGCTTGGAATCGATTCCAAACTCGGCATCAAGGGAAGCGATCCTGATGAGTGAAGCATGGAAGGTACCGACTGTAAAGGTACTGTGGATGTCGGTACCAATGTCAGTACCAAAACTGATGCCGGAGGAAGAAAACCAACCGGTGGCAACTCTAACGGTATCGGTGGAACTGAGGGTTGCGGATCCGAGGTATCGGAACTGAGCCTCCGGTACCGACGGGAGTCGGTACCAAGGCGAGTCGGTACCCAGTCCTCCAGACTGGAGATCGATTCTAGACTCGGCATCGAAAGAAGCGAGTCTATCGATGCATGTCTGGAGGGTACCGACGTCGGAACTCGTATCGGTGTCGATACCGATACTGTAGAATCGATCTGAAGCATATCCACCGGCCCCGTAGGTACCGGAGACGCCAGACGATGATCCTCGGTGAGGAATATTTCATCCAACACCGGTGCCGATGCCGGGGTATTGGTACCGCTCGAAGCGGATGCCACCACCGGACATGGCTCAGGTATGTTCTGTGAGGGGTGAACCTCAGGAACAACCTGAAACCCCACATAGGCTTTGGAGGACGAAGACTCCCACCGGGGTTTTGAAACCAGTGGATTCTCGAGGGCAAGGCCGGAGGCATCTCTATGCTGTGCATGAGAACTGCCGCTCGAGGACTGGCTAGTCTTAACAGACTGTTTTTGGGTTACCTGATCCTGTGTAGAAGAAGATATAGTCGGTGCCCTGAAGTTGGAAGGGGACCGCGTGTCGAGGGGAACTCGATGTTGAAAACTGCTTCTCACAGCACTGGTGCCCGAAGGCTCCGGAGGACAATGGTCAGGACCCAAACAGGTTAGACACCAATTGTGAGTGTCTAAAAATAAAGTTGTACTGCCACAGTTTGTGCATTTCCTGGGGAAAAAAGCTGGCGGTTCCATGAGGAAAAATGGAGAGGCCTAGGCCTAAGAACCGTGACACTAAGATAGGAATTTTATATTCCTTAAGGAAAAAATTTTAAAAGAAAATAAGAAAGAAACACCGGCGGTACCGGTGGCGTCGGGGAAGGCAGCCGCGACCATAAGAAAACTAAAAAAAAATAAATGAAGAATTTTCTGCCGTGACAGGAGGACGTCCTGCCGGCTCCGCGGAAAAACGAAAACTAAGGAGAGGCAGTTGGGAAGGCGGGAAGGCAGCGCGCAGGCGTGTTGGGATGCTTCCAAAAGCTTTCTGATTGGACGCTGGGAAGCGTTCCCGCGCGGACTCCATCGGTACCGACGCACCCATATGTGAAGACTCATTCCTGCTTGTTCCTGGAGATGACAAGGCTGCATACTTTCCCCCTACTTGTTTAATTTATATGCAGAACAAATCATCAGAGAAGCAGGATTGTATGAAGACAACAGAGGTGTGAAGATTGGTGGAAGACTCAACAACCTTCGCTATGCTGAAAGTGAAGATGATGTGAAACATTTGCTTCTCACAATCAAAGAATATAGTCTCAAAATGGGCCTGCACCTTAATGTAAAGAAGACAAAGATCATGACAACTGGCATAATCAACAGGTTCATCGCCGAAGGAGAAGAAATTGAAATTGTGAACAACTTTAACCTACTTGGATCAACTATCAATAAAGAAGCAACAAGCAGTCAAGAAATCAAACGACGCATTGTTCTTGGCAGAATGGCTATGAAAGACCTAGATAAGATTCTCTAGAGCAGAGATGTCTCTCTCCATACAAAGATTTGACTTGTTCAAGCCATGGTATTTTCAATAACATCATATGGATATGAAAGCTGGACAGTGAAAAAGACAGACAGGAAGAAAATTGATGCCTTTGAATTATGCTGCTGGCGGCGAATACTGTGTATACCATGGACTGCCCGAAGAACAAACCAGCCGGTACTAGAGGAGATCAAACCTAAGCTTTCTTTAGAAGCTCAGATAACAAGACTTCAACTTTCATACTTTGGACACATCATGCGAACAGAGAGATCATTAGAGAAAGACATCATGCTTGGCAAGATAGAAGGTCAACGCAAAAGAGGATGGCCAGCAATGAGATGGATTGATACAATTTATTTATTTAACAACTTTTATATACCGCGCTATTTGTTATCAGTGCGGTTTACATATAACAAAGGTTGCACAGTCAGAAGACTGTTCTGTGCTTACATTGTAACAGGAGATTAAACTTTGAGCAACAGGGAAACTATATACATATGTACATCAAACATAATTAGATTAGGTTGGTATTTTCAAGAAGAGCTAAGGCAAGCTCAAAATACTTGTGACAAAGTTATCTATGTAGAGAATGAAAGGTTTGTGGGCGTTGGTGTGTGGATGATCAGAGGCGGAGTGGATGCTTGTGCAAAGTGAAGTAGGAAAATGTGGTGTTTGATTGCCTTACAGAACTGAATAAGGTCTTTGATCGATCTTATTTCTGGTGGAAGGTCGTTCCAGCATTTCGGGGCGTAGAAGGCGAAGGTTCTTTTCTTGGTCGTCTGGGTGCACTTGGACTCTTTAGGGATGATCAAGGTGTTGTCAGTTATTGACCTTCTCATTCTGTTTTTCGGGATGAGGGTGATAAGGTCACTGAGTATCGTGAGGGCTAGGTTATTGATGATCTTGAAAATGATGAGAAGGATTTTGTATGTTAACCTGCAATGAATTGGTAACAATAGCAGCAGCTACGGGTACCAGTCTGTCAACAATGAGCCGCCTGACTGAAAACCGAACACAATTTAGGATAGCTATCCAGAGGGTCGCCATGAGTCGACTCCGACTCGATGGCACTTAACAACAACAACAAACGGGTTGAAAACTATCTTCAGCACTGAGGCATGTTGGGAGTTGTAGTTTCCTTTTAAAAGTATAGCCGTGACAAACCAGTATGAAGGTAAATTATAAAGATTTTATTTCCCCAATGTCACAAGGTTCAACATAAAGCATCAGGATATTCTCTCCCGTTAGTATTTCCAAAGATATTTACAAAACTCAGGTTGAATGTGTTTCACAGTCACTACTGCTGTTCAGGGGTTTTAATCCAAAACATAGCAGATAAAACAAACCACAAGCTTCTTCACTCAGCTTAGTAAAAATGTTCTCTTTTATCCTTTCCTTCTTTAGTAACACCAAGCACAGGTGCTAGGCAATATTCCTTTGGTTAAACAAGCTCTTACCTTCAACAAGGTCAGGCTTCTTTACTCTGTTACCCAAAAGCGCATATCCTGAAAGCTATTCTTCAGTTAAGGACTCCATGCTTCCAGCCAAACAATGTGCAATTCATGGGAAACTCAGGCAGTAAGGAATCCTATTCGCTAGGATCTATCTGCATTTCTTCATGCTCTGAAGAAACATCAAGCTGCTCTGAGCTTTCCCCGTATCTCCCAGGATATACTTTCTCAGGGGATCTCTGTAATTCCCTCCAGCAGTGGTCTACCTGGTATGGAAGACAGGTATCTGGAGTTTGAGCTATCTCTTTCTGGCTAGGTTCACAAACCTCTCTCCAGCTGCGGTTAAACATTCCTGGCCTCCTTGCTTAAGTTCCTCTTTGGTGTTAATCGACGGCTCCCTGTTCCCGGCTGGGTTCTTCTGACTCCTAGCTTGAGCCCTGGGCACCCACCTCTGAACACCTTGAGACGTCCAGTCCAGCATAGACGTGGGAAGACTTTTATACTTTCTCTCCCTGAGCTGTGTCTTCCTGGTACCTCTCCTGACGGCTTCTCCCTGGAGCTCTCCACCTTGGAACTGCGGGCCTCTTTGGAACTTTCTCTTATCCGGCATCAACAGCCCCTCTGGCTGCCTTTCTTGGTGTTGCTTTGTCGCCTTCTCCCTCTTCTTCTTCTTCTTCTCTCCTTCTAAGCAAGGCTTATAAAGCTGCATCTCTGTCAGGGTCTCTCTCACTCCCCTCAGGTGTGTGTGATCATCCCCTAAGTTTGTAACTACCTCAGGATAGCTTGGGTGTGGCAACCTAACTTCAGACTCTCTGTGCTTACTCCCTCTAGCTGCACTCTGCAGTGTGTGTATTGCAGACCTGTCACGTTCTTTAAAGGTACATTCACTAGTTTTTCCTATCTCCATAGGCTCACTAGCATCTTCCTCATCACACTATGTAAACACAAGTTTCCTCGCTTTACATTTTTCCAGCCCCTTTAACGGTTTAATGACTATGGAGCAACCTATCATTGCTCTAGCCTTAGGGTATTCTCTTAACATATTGCAAAAAGCATTGAAAAGGTCAGACAGTAGAGCCGTTAGAACTTCCCCAAGTTCCTTCAATACTCTTGGATGTATCCCATCTAGCCCCATCATTTTGATTACTTTTAGTTTAGCTAGATCCTCACGAACACAGTTTGCTGAAAAGCAGTGAAGATCCCCTTCATTTCTGTTCCTATTTGTGGGGGTTTTCTGAGGTCCTGCTCCTGGCCATTCATCTGTGAACATAGAATAAAAATATTTATTAAGCAATTCTGCTTTATCCTCATCAGCTTTTACATATTTCCCTCCTTCACCCTTGATTCTGACAATACCGCTTTTGCACTTTTTCCTCTCGCTAACATATCTGAAAAATGTCATGTCACCCCATTTTATTGCATTGGCTATTTCTTCTTCTTTTTGTATCTTTGCTAGCCTGAATACTTCCTAGCTTCTCTAAGTTTTTCCAAATATTTATGCTTGTCTTCCTCATTCTGTGATCTCTTGTATTTTATGAAGGCCATCCTCTTTTTTTTCTTCACCTTTTCAGCTACATCTTTTGAGAACCATAGTGGCCTCCTTTTCCTTTCACATGTATTTATCTGTCTAACAAAAAGGGTTGTTGCCTTTAAAATACCCCTTTTCTGTTTTGCTCATTGCTTTTCTACATCCCCCAGCTGTTCCCAACCCGCTAACGACTCCTTGGAGGTTTTATCTAATCTCGGCAAAGTTAGTTTTCCTGAAGTCTAAGATCCTCTCTTTTGAATGGATTTAATTAGCCCTAGTCCTAATATTGAACCACGCCATCTGGGGGCAAATACAGTGACGGAAATCTAAATGGCATGGGACAGACACAGTGGATCCCCTTATAGCAAGAGGATAAAATCAAAGCAAACAAGTATCTTTTATACTCAATAAATAGAGGGGGGCTGACCTGAACCGAGCAGCAGGTACAGCACTAAAACAGGCATAGAGGGGGAGGGGGCTGACCTGCATCGAGCAGCAGGCACAGCACTAAAACAGGCATAGAGGGGGAGGGGGGCTGACCTGAACCGAGCAGCAGGTACAGCACTAAAACAGGCAGAGAGGGGGAGGGGGTCTGACCTGAACCGAGCAGCAGGCACAGCTCAAAAACAGTCATAGTGAGTGAGGGCGGCTCACATGAACAGAGCAGCAGGCACAGCACTAAAACAGGCATAGAGGGGGAGGGGGGCTGACCTGCATCGAGCAGCAGGTACAGCACTAAAACAGGCACAGAGGGGGAGGGGGGCTGACCTGAACCGAGCAGCAGGTACAGCACTAAAACAGGCATAGAGGGGGAGGGGGGCTGACCTGAACCGAGCAGCAGGCACAACACTAAAACAGGCATAGAGGGGGAGGGGAGCTGACCTGAACCGAGCAGCAGGCACAACACTAAAACAGGCATAGAGGGGGGCTGACCTGAACCAAGCAGCAGGCACAACACTAAAACAGGCATAGAGGGGGAAGGGGGCTGACCTGAACCGAGCAGCAGGCACAACACTAAAACAGGCATAGAGGGGGAGGGGGGCTGACCTGAACCGAGCAGCAGGCACAGCACTAAAACAGGCCTCGTGGGGGAGGGGGGCTGACCTGAACCGAGCAGCAGGCACAACACTAAAACAGGCATAGAGGAGGAAGGGGGCTGACCTGAACCGAGCAGCAGGCACAGCACTAAAACAGGCATAGAGGGGGAGGGGGCTGACCTGAACCGAACAGCAGGTACAGCACTAAAACAGGCAGAGAGGGGGAGGGGGGCTGACCTGAACCGAGCAGCAGGTACAGCACTAAAACAGGCATAGAGGGGGAGGGGGGCTGACCTGAACCGAGCAGCAGGTACAGCACTAAAACAGGCATAGAGGGGGAAGGGGGCTGACCTGAACCGAGCAGCAGGCACAACACTAAAACAGGCACAGAGGGGGAGGGGGGCTGACCTGAACCGAGCAGCAGGCACAGCACTAAAACAGGCACAGAGGGGGAGGGGGGCTGACCTGAACCGAGCAGCAGGCACAACACTAAAACAGGCACAGAGGGGGAGGGGGGCTGACCTGAACCGAGCAGCAGGTACAGCACTAAAACAGGCATAGAGGGGGAGGGGGCTGACCTGAACTGAGCAGCAAACAGGCACAGAGGGGGAGGGGGGCTGACCTGAACCGAGCAGCAGGTACAACACTAAAACAGGCATAGAGGGCGAGGGGGGCTGACCTGAACCGAGCAGCAGGAACAGCACTAAACCCGGCACCGCGGGGGAGGGGGGCTGATCTGAACCGAGCAGCAGGCACAGCACTAAAACAGGCATAGAGGGGGAGGGGGGCTGACCTGAACCGAGCAGCAGGCACAACACTAAAACAGGCACAGAGGGGGAGGGGGGCTGACCTGAACCGAGCAGCAGGTACAGCACTAAAACAGGCATAGAGGGGGAGGGGGGCTGACCTGAACTGAGCAGCAGGTACAGCACTAAAACAGGCATAGAGGGGGAGGGGGCTGACCTGAACCGAGCAGCAGGTACAGCACTAAAACAGGCATAGAGGGGGAGGGGGGCTGACCTGAACCGAGCAGCAGGCACAACACTAAAACAGGCATAGAGGGGGAGGGGGGCTGACCTGAACCGAGCAGCAGGTACAGCACTAAAACAGGCACAGAGGGGGGCTGACCTGAACCGAGCAGCAGGTACAGCACTAAAACAGGCATAGAGGGGGAGGGGGGCTGACCTGCATCGAGCAGCAGGCACAACACTAAAACAGGCATAGAGGGGGAGGGGGGGCTGACCTGAACCGAGCAGCAGGTACAGCACTAAAACAGGCATAGAGGGGGAGGGGGGCAGACCTGAACCGAGCAGCAGTTGCAACCACTCTAGCCACCTTACTGGGCAGGCTAGATGGAACATACTGGTCTTTATCTACCATCATATGCTATGGCCCAGTTCTGTAAGGCGAATAGCAGGGCTGTATGTCCCAGTGGGATGTACAGCCTCAATATCCGTCTGGCCCATATTCAGCAAAGCCATCCCCTGCATGCACACAGCTTCAGTGCGGGGAGATCTGAGCAGGGACAGCATGGGAGCGGAGAGTGGGTGGAGTGCGGGTAGGCCAGGCACCCGGACATACAAGGCCGATTCAGGCCATGGCCCTGTATGTCCCATCAGGACATGGAGTTTATACCACCTTGGAGGTGGTATAAGCCCCAGGGGCTGCAGCGGGCGGCACAATCAACTCCATCACACGGCCAGTGGAGGGGCAGGTGAGTCCCTGCCACCCGATCCCGGTACTGGCTGCCCCGGCTGAGGATCGGGCAGCAGGAAAACGGGTGTTGGCACTGCGGTGGCTTGGCTGCGAAGCAGGGAGGATGTATCCCATGGTGTTTCAAGGGCATGTTTGGCCATCTCAGTGCCCGATCCTGCACCCGCGGGAACGTCTAGCTCCCACCGTGCAGAGTGCAGAATCGGGTACTAACGGGGACGTCCTGTTTGGGGGCATCTGGACTGCCCAGATGTGCCCCTTCCTGCATCAGGCTCCATATTACTAAGTTACTATGGTGATCACTGGATGTGAGATGATTTCCCATTAGAACATTAGAAACACTTTCCCCATTGGCAAGCACAGGGTCAAGTATGGCCCCTTCATGTGTGGGTTCTGTTACCAGTTGCCGGATAATTCTTACTGTAGAGAATCCATCATCTCCTTACTTCTAGATCACATTGCAACAGTTATAGAAATATGAATTCAGTTACTGTCCTCATCTCTACAACCTCCACTGGGAGACTATTCCATGGATCCACTACTCTTTCCGTAAAAAAATATTTCCGCATATCACTCCTGAATCTATCTCCCTTCATCCTCATCCCATGTCCCCTCATAGCAGAACTTGCTTTCAATTGAAAGACTCTCTCCCTGAACATTTATGCCACGGAGGTATTTAAACATCTCAATTATATCACCTCTATCCCACCTTTCCTCTGAGGTGTACATATTAAGATCCTTCAGTCTGTTCTCATATGCTTTATAATGAAGACCACTAATCATTTTAGTAGCCACCCTCTGCACCGACTCCATCCTGTTCACATCCTTTTGAAGGTGCGGTCTCCAGAATTGCACACCATACTCCAAATGAGGTCGCACCAAAGACTTATACAGAGGCATTATCACCTCCTTTTTTCTGCTAGCCATTCCTCTCCGTATACACTCAAGCATCCTTCTAGCTTTTGCCGTCACCTTTTCTACCTGTTTAGCTACTTTAAGATCATCAGACACAACCACGCCTAGGTCCTGCTCTTCTTTAGTGGACAAAAGTATTTCAACCCCCATACCTTATTGCTCCCTTGGATTGCTGCAGCCCAAATGCATGACCTTACATTTTTTAACATTAAATCCCAGCTTCCAAATTCTAGACCATTCTTCAAGCTTAGCTAGATCCCTCCTCATGTTATCTACACCTTCCTGGGTGTCTACTCTATTGCGGATTTTGGTATCATCCTCAAAGAGGCAAACCTTACTCGACAGCCCTTCCGCTATATCACTAACAAAGATGTTAAAAAGAATCGGACCAAGGACATCCCTGGGGCACACCATTGGTAACATCCTTCTCCTCAGAGTGAGCTCAATTTACTTGTACTCTTTGTCGCCTCCCACCCAACCAATTTCTAACCAAAGCAGTAACTTTAGGGTCCATCTCTAGGGTGCTCAGTTTGTTTATAAGTTGCCTGTGAGGAACAGTGTCAAAGGCTTTACTGAAATCTAAATACACCACATCTACAGCTCTCTCTCGGTACAACTCCCTGGTCACCCAGTCAAAGAAATCAATCAGATTTGACTGACAAAACCTGCCTCTGGTGAATCCATGCTGCCTCGGATCCTGTAATCCGCTGGACTCCAGAAACCTCACTATTTTCTCTTTCAGTAGCGTTTGCAATAATTTACTCACCACCGAAGTTAAACTAACCGGCTTGTAGTTTTCAACCACATCCTTACTTCCGCTTTTGTGTAAAGGCACCACATGAGCCTCTCTCCAGTCCTTTGGCACCACTCCCGACTCCAACGAGGCATTGAAAAGGTCAGTCAGTGGAGTTGCTAGAACGTCCCCAAGTTCGCTCAGTATTCTAGGGTGTATCCCATCTGGTCCCATCGCTTTGTCTACTTTAAGTTGAGCTAGTTTCTCACGAACACAGTCTTCTGAAAATTGTTCAAGATGTCCCTCGCTTCTGTTCCTATTTGTTAAGCAATTCCGCTTTATCCTTATCAGCTTCTACATATTCCTCCCCTGCACCCTTGAGTCTGACAATACCACTTTTGCCCTTCCTCTTCTCACTAATATATCTGAAAAATGTCTTATCCCCCCATTTTATTGCATCGGCTATTTCCTCCTCCTTTTGAATCTTTGCCTTCTTGACTACTTTGCTGGCTTCTCTAAGTTTTTCCAAATACAGATGCCTGTCTTCCTCTCTCTGTGATTTCTTGTATTTCATGAAGGCCTCCCTCTTTTTCTTCACTTTTTCAGCTCCTTCTTTCGAAAACCATAGCGGTCTCCTTTTCCTTTTACCTTTATTTGCCATTTTAACAAAAAGGATCGTTGCCCTTAAAATATCCCCTTTCAGTTTTGCCCACTGTTTTTCTACATCCCCCAGCTGTTCCCATCACACTAATGACTCCCTGAGGTATTGGCCCATCTTCGCAAAGTTAGTCTTCCTAAAGTCTAATATCCCCAACTTTGAATGGATTCTAACAGCCCTAGTCCTAATACTGAACCACACCATCTGGTGATCACTGGATGCAAAATGATCTCCCACTATAACATCAGAAACACTTTCACCATTGGTAAGCACCAAGTCCAGTATGGTCCCTTCACGTGTGGGGTCTGTTACCAATTGTCTGAATAGTTCTCCCTGTAGAGAATCCATGATCTCCTTACTTCTAGATGATAATACAGCAGGAATGTGCCAAGCAACATCTGGCATATTGAAATCTCCTATCAGTAGCACTTCCCCTTTCTTAGCAATGCTGCGTATGTCTTCAATTAACTCTCTGTCCACCTCTTCCTCTTGTGAGGGAGGTCTGTATATCACACCAATGCAAATAGATTTCTCTTTCCCTCTTTCTAGTTTAACCCACAATGCCTCCCCTCTCCCTTTTAAGCTCTGTAATTCCAAAGCTTTAATAGTAGTTTTTACATATAGTGCCACTCCTCCTCCCCTACTTCCTACCCTGTCCTTTCTGAATAAAGTATAGCCAGGTATAGTTACATCCCAATCATGGTTTTCTGTGAACCATGTTTCTGTAACTGCCACTAAATCCAAGTCAGCCACTCCCACCAAAGCTTCAACATCAGGGATCTTATTTCCCATGCTACGGGCATTTATACACACTGCTTTCCATATGTTACCCCTGTTACCCATTTCCAGAAAGGTATTTAATGTATCACCTACCTGGGGGCTTTCACTTACCTGGGGGCTTTCCTCACCCATCCCCAATGAATCTAGTTTAAAGCCCTCTTCAGTAGATTAGCCAGTCTACTACCGAAGATGCATTGACCTTTCTTGGACAGATGGATGCCATCTCTGCTCTGCAGCCCTTGGAACAGCATCCCATGGTCTAGGAAACCAAAATGCTCTCGATGACACCATCCACACAGCCATGCATTCACCTCCAGGATGCGAGCCTCTCTGCCTTGGCCTTTACCCTCAACAGGGAGGATTGAAGAGAACACCACCTGTGCACCTAACTGCTTTACCCTCTATCCCAGAGCCAAGAAGTCACTTTTGATACGTTCCGAGGTATACCTGGCAGTATCATTTGTTCCAACATGGATTAGCAACATTGGGTAATAGTCAGTGGGCTTGATGAGTCTCGGCAAACTCTCCGTAACATCTTGGATTTTGGCACCAGGCATACAGCATACCTCTCTGGACATCAAGTCTGGTCGGCAGATGGACGCCTCAGTACCCCTCAGAAGAGAGTCTCCAACCACCACTACCCTTCGTTTCCTTCTAGTCACTGATTCTGCAACTTTGGGGTACTTGAGCTCTGGTTCTTCCCTTTCCAGGGATGCTTTCACCTCCTCCACTTCCAGGGCTGCATAATGGTTCTTCAAGGGCTGGAGAAGTTGGATTGGTGATTTTGCAGGCCCTGGTGACTTGTGTCCAACCATCGACATTCTGTTGGCACCCATCTTCTCCTCTGCTGGAGAGCTTGGTTGCTGCAAGAAGCATCTCATCAATGTACTTCTCACTGTCTTGAATGCTCCTCAGCCTCGCCACCTCCTCTCTGAGTTCCTCCACTTGTTTCCTCAGAGCTTCAGCATGCAGGCACCCTGCACATGGAACCGGTCCTTCAACTGGCATTAGGACCTCTGTCTGGACCAAGGCAGAAGCTGTAACGGGGGCAACAGCTTTAGCGATACGATTTTTCCCAGCCATTGTTCTGTTCGTGGAGCTTAGGTATCTGTTAAAGCAAAAGAGAGAGATCTACCAAGTACCAGCCGGTTTCACAGCTGTCCTTTCAGAGAAAAAGCTGTTAAATCTCTTTAATTATATTCAAAATGTGCTGGTGCAATTCTCTGTGATTTGTTAAATGGGGAGGTGCCCTATAAAGCAAGGCTGCTCACTAGGGGTGGGTGGGATTCGGGGTGGGTAGGGAGGGAACTAACACCTGATTAGGTGTTACCAGTTTCCAAAACTGAGGAGGTTACTAGAGTTCAGCAACCTACTGTGCTCAAGGAAAGTTCCACTAAAGCACCAAAAAGAAAGTAACCTTGCTTTAAAAATATACAAAAAACCCTTTTAAGAACTCCCAGTCAGAGAGCTAGCAATTTTATATAATAAAATAAACCCTCAAATCCTTACTGTTGGTTGATCTGTAGAGCCCTTGTTAGGAAAGCCAATGTACCAATCAATATCTGGCATATTGAAATCACCTATAAGTAGCACTTCTCCTTTCATGGCAATACTGCATATGTCTTCTATTAAATCTCTGTCCACTTCTCCTTGCGAAGGAGATCTCTATCTCACACCAATGCAAATGGATTTCCCGTTCCTTCTTTCTAGTTTAACCCGCAGTGCCTCCTCGGTCCCTTTCAAACCCTATTCTATAGCTTTAATATTATTTTTTACATATACTACCACTCCTCCTCCTCCCCTTCTTCCTACCCTGATACTTCCTGAATAAAGCATAGCCCGGTATAATTACATCCCAGTCATAGTTGTCCATGAACAATGTCTCTGTAACCGCCACTAAATCTAAGTCAGGCTCTTTCATTAAAGCCTCAACATCTGGGATCTTATTTCCCATACTATGGGCATTTATGCACATTGCTTTCCAAATGTTGCCCCCTTTACCCATTTTTACAGAGGTACTTAATGTTTCACTTACCTGGGGGATTTTACTTACCTGTAGGCTTTCTTCACCTATCCCCAACAAATCTAGTTTAAAGCCCTCTTCAGTAGGATGGTCACTCTGCTGTGGAAGAGACTTTGACCCTGCTTTTGTAGTTGGACATCATTTCTGCTCTGCAGCCCTTGGAAAATCATCCCATTGTCCAGGAAACCAAAATGCTCTCGATGGACACCAACCACTCAGCCATGCTTGGCTTCTCTACCTTGGCCTTTACCCTCAACAGGGAGGATTGAAGGGAACACCACCAGTGCCTCTGTCTGCTTCACCCTCTGTCCCAAATCCATGAACCTACTCTAGATGCACTGAGAGAGATACCTACTACTACTGATCATTTGTATAGCACCACAAGGCATATGCAGCGCCGCACAGACACATGTAAAAGATGGTCCCTGCTCTTAAGAGCTTACAATCTAGTCAAGACAGAAAACACAACAGCTGAGGACAAGAATACATCTAGTGGAATGGTAAGGAAATACATAGGAGACTAAGCAGATCAGGATCCAAAAGTGGCCTCAAAGAGGTTTCAGCCTGGATTTGAAAAGGACCAGAGAAGAAGCCTGATGTATAGACTCGGGTACTTTGTTCCAGGCATGAGAAGCAGCAAGGTCAAAGGATCAAGGTCTGGAGTTGTCAGTAGAAGAGAAGGGCACAGATAGAAGGGATCTGCCAGAAGAGTGGAGTTCCCAAGGAGGGGTGTAGGGAGAGATAAGAGAGGAAAGGTAGTGAGGAGCAGCAGAATGAATGCACTTATGGAAGTTTTAATTGGATACGGAAATGGATAGAGAGCTAATGAAGTGACTTGAGAAGAGGGATTATATGAGCACATCGAGGCTGGCGGAAGATTAGCCATGCTGCTGAGTTTTAATCAGATTGAAGGTGAGAGATGTTGCAATAGACTAGAGGGAGGTGACTAAAGAGTGGATAAGTGTCTTAGTAGTGTGTTCAGAAAGGAAGGGGTGAATTTTGCTGATGTTATAGAGAAAGAAGTGACAGGTTTTAGCTTCAGTTGGATGTGTGTGGAGATACCTAGCAGTATCATTTGCGCTAACATGAATGAGCAACATTGGATATTAGTCAGTAGGCTTGATGAGTTTTGGCAAACTCTCCGTAACATCTCAGATTTTGGCACCTGGCAGACAGCATACCTCTCTGGACATCAAGGCTGGTTAGCAGATGGCCCTCAGTAGCCCTCAGAAGAGAGTCACCCACCACCACTACTCTTCGCTTCCTTATGGTCACTGATTTTGCAACTTTCGGGTGCTTGAGCTGTGGTTCTTCCCTTTCCTGGGAGGCTTTCACCTCTTCCACTTCATTCTGCAGCATGCCATCTGCCAAAGAGCTTGGATACTTCAAGAAGCATCTCATCAATGTACTTCTCACTGTCTTCAATGCTTCTCAGCCTCACCACCTGAGCTCCTCCACTTGTTTAACAAGGGCTTCAAGCTTGCAGGCATCTTGCACATGGAACAAGTCCCTGTTTATTTTCCAAGATGCTTCTGGGGATACAAGGATCATAATGAGAACGTCATACAATCATTTTACAGGGAGTGTCCTGGAATTTCAGGAGTCATCATTACATTTTTGGATTCAAAGCGCTGTTATTTTACCAGGAGCAGACTTGCAATTCATGGGATAAATAAATACTTCATTTGAAACGCGTAAACGTAGATCAATTATTTAGGCCATCAAAAAGTAGAAAGACTAGGGGACATGCAATGAAGCTACAATGCAACCTATTTAAGACTTATAAGAGAAAATATTTTTTACTCAACGCGTAATCAAACTCCAGAATTTGTTACCAGAGGATGTAGTAAAAGCTGTCAGTTTAGCTGGGTTTAAAAAAGTTTGGACAAGTTCCTGGAGGAAAGGTCCATAAACCATTATTTAAGAGGACCCGGGAAATCCACTGCTTGCCCTCGGACAAGCATTGTGGAACCTGTGTGCCTTTGTGGGGACCTGCCAGGTACTTGTGACCTGAATTGGCCACTGTTGGAAACAGGATACTGGGCTTGATGGACCTTGGTCTGACCCAATATGGGATTTCTTATGTTCTATGGAATCAAACCTTAACTAATCCTCTCTTCATTTGTCAGGAAGAAGTACGGTAAAGCTGATTACATCAGACACAACATTCCCATTGAGTGAGTACCTCTCAAACCTGGCCAGTATGTCTGCAACAATCACTCTGCTCTCAATAGCCTTCTCCATGGATGTGCTGTGTTCAAAGAGGGCAAACATATTGTGACTGTCTTCCATGTTAAGTCCACGGATCAACTTCTCTACTACCTGCATGGAAAGAGGGTAAGAAAATGGTCAAGAGGAAGGAACGACAAAGAAAGACCTGCAGTCAGAACTCTACTTGCAAATTCTGTATTACGTATCTGAGGGGGAAATTCATAGTTGCAGTCTTTTTTTATCCCATTTCCTTCCTAAAGAAGGTTTACTTTCTCTCTTTTTTCAGAACTTTTTTTTCAAAAGTGCTACTAATTGAATGGTTGTTTTTGTTATTGAAATTAGAACTAACAGCAATAAAAGAATAGAGGTGGAGCTTTTTGCCTATCACACTTTTGCCTTAAAGAGTCATTTTGAAAACTCTATTCATATCTGGACATCCAAAATGGCCATTCAGACATCCCAGTCACATCCAATTTCCCAAAATGTTCCAAACTTACACATGTCTGATAGGATCATGTCCCTGTCATACAGGGGAATGACGGAGGTATATCCAGGTTCTTCCAGAAAATGCGTGACTGACACATATAAAACCTCCTTGTTTAAACTTGCCCCTGGGCATGAGCAGACATTTGAAAAGATCTAGGGCCTGATTTTCATCTGGGGGGTGTTATGTTATGCATAGCCCGCCCGCCCGCCATTCATCTAACCCGGATTTTCAATGCTGGGGCAATATGCGGCACAACCCGGAAGCCACAGGAGCTAGCCGGGTAGCAACAAATTTTGACGCTACCCACTTAGCCCCTGTGCCTGAAAGATAGGCGAGGAAAATCTCTAAGGCACAGAGGGCTACGTGGGTAGCATCAAAAATCACTGCTATCTGTTTAGCCCTTTCCTCTGTTCCCACTCCACCTCCACCCACATAGCATCTGGGCGCGTTAGGGACTTAGCTTGGATTTTCGAAGGGCACTACCCGTGTAGATGCCTTTTGAAAATCCAAGATAAGGCATTTAGATGGGTAACTAGGGCAGTTACCTGAGTAAATGCCTTCAAAAATCAGGCCCCTAGATTTTGCCAGCTGTCAACAGTAAAAAAAAGAGGGGAGTGTCCCCTGACTCCCTCAATATTTTTTGCCAATTCAAAAAAACCTTTTGGGTACATGGCGAGGCCGTTGGGTCACTTCACATCTCCCTTTCTAAAATGGCAGATGTGGTGCATCTACATGTGTGCGCCCTGAGATACTGGCACATCTGCCAATGTCTGTATTTCACATGTGCATGCTTCTGAAATCGTCCGATTTTCTACACGTCCCTGTCCAGCTCTGTATCTGGGGGCAGAGAGAGGGTGACGTTTAGACAGCATTTACACATGTGTAGTACCTTCACAGACTTTCAGACATTTTGACATGGACTTCCTAGGTTTCAATAGACTTGATGCTTACAAATGGGAAAGATTTCAGATGTTGTAGCGGGTGATCATCTGGCATGCAGTGATCACTAGATGTGCACATTAATATTAGGATACAGATGCGCATGAAATGAGAGTCAGAAGCGGTAAAGATGTCTTACTGTCTTACGCATTGGAACATGGAACGTATGAAGCATGAACCAAGGGAAGTTGGAGGTGGTCAAGAATGAAATGGAACATGTACAACTTGATCTGTTGGGTGTCAGCGAACTGAAATGGACTGGCATCGGGCACTTTGCATCAGATGATCACATGGTCTACTATACTGGAAATGAAAGACAGAAGAAATGGTGTTGCATTTATAATAAAGAAGAAATTGAAAGAACTGTAATGAAATACAATGCAGTCAGCGAATGCTTAATCTCTATTCGTCTACGAGGATTGCCTATCAACACAACTATAATTCAAGTATATGCCCCAACAACAGCTGCAGAAGAGAATGAAATTGAAGAGTTCTATGAACAAGTACAAGCTGAAATTGACAGAACATGCAAACAGGATATTCTGATAGTCATGGGTGACTGGAACACAAAAGTTGGCAACAAGGAAGAAGGCAAAGTAGTTGGAAAATATAGACTTGGCAACAGAAATGAAGCTGGAGAAAGACTGATAGAATTCTGCAAGACCAACGATCTATTCATCTCAAACACCTTTTTCCAGCAACACAAGCAGCGACTGGATTGTATAAAAATCAAATTGACTATATCTGCGGAAGTCAATGATGGAAAAGCTCTGTAACATCAACAAATACAAAACCTGGAGATGACTGTGGTACAACTACTAGTATGTAAACTCAAACTAAAGCTGAAAAAGAGCAAACCACTCATGAATGCAGCAAAATATGACCCTTGTAAATATACCACTGGAATATAAAGACTGCCTGCAAAATCGATTTGCTGCTTTAGATACAAATGACAGAGCTCCAGAAGAGTTATGGAATGACATCAAGAAGACTGGGTTGGAAGAAAGCGATAAGTCTTGTCACAAACCCAGCCCCCGAGCCACATGCTTAAAGGGTCAGGGTGGACATTATTGTTTTCATCAAAAGGTGAAACTTTTCTTAGTCCAGATGCATGCTGGTACTAGTAGTCCCTTTCTTGAAATAATTAGTTGTGAAAGCCATGTGTAAGGTAAAGGATAAGGTTTATTCCCATAATGCACAAACAAAGGTTCAACGAAGGAAACAGGATTCTCACCTCATTCAAGATTTTCAAAGAGGTATTTACAGAATTCAAAAGTTAGATGTGCTTCACAGTCTTATTAGCTATGCAGGTGTTAGAACAAACCAGTTCATGCAAACAAAACCAAGCTTCTTCTTTTAGCTTATCAAAACTGTATTTTAACGTATATCCTGCGAGCTATACTTCTGCCAAGGATTCCAAACTCCCGGCTAGACAAAGTGTACAATCCATGAGACAGTCAGGTAGCAATGAATTGGGTTCAGCAGGGTCTATTTGCATCTCCTCCTGTTCTGACGATATATCTGCTGACCCTGAGCTTTCCTCATGTAATTCTGGTTTCACTTCAGAGTTTCTCTCTAAAACGCTCCAGCCTTGCTCTACCTGGTCTGGAAAACAGGTAACAGGACTTTTAGTTAGCACCTTTTGTATAGGTTCCCAAACCTCTCTCCAGCTGTGTTTACTGCACCTACGGCTCTCTGGTTTCCATGGCTTTCTAGGGCTTGGCCACAGTTCCCGGTTCAGTGTTGTGTTTCTCAGACTCCTGGGCTGAGTCTTGTGCACCCACCTCTGAACTCCTTGTAGCTCACGGTCAGGAAAGGAAGTATGCAGGTACCTCTGCTCTCTGAGCTGTGCTTCTCTGGTATTTTCTTTACCAGGCACTTTCCAGGTCCCTCTCCTTTCTCTGTCTTCCTTGAAGACTTCTCCCTGGAGCTTTTCACCGTGGAACTGTTTCTCTTGGAACTTGTTCCTTCTCTGTAAGGACCGCAAATCCAATTGCCTCTCCTTCTCTCCTCTGAGCTGTCTCCTTCCTCTCTCTTCTGCGTCTGCTGCTGCTCCTTCTGTCCTGTCTAAGCCATGCTTATAAAGCTGCTTCTCAGGGTTTCTCTCACCCTGACCAGGTGTGTCTGATTATCCCTTGAGTTAGTTATTGCATCATCCAAGCTTGGGTGTGTCACCCTCTAATTCTTCGTGCTTGCTCCCTCTGGCTGCACTTTGCAGTAAATGCACTTTAGGTCTGTCACTTTCTTTAAAGGGATCAGTGATTTTTCCTATCTCCATAGGTTCACTGGCCTCTGCTTCATCACATATCCCCCCCCCTTAAGATATTACGGGCTGGCGTTCTTTCATCTGCACAGCTCGTAATCCTAGACATGGCGTCAGCATTTTGGTGCAGCTTTCCTGCTCTGTGCTCAATCTTATAATCGAAAGGCTGCAATGCCATATACCAACGGGTCAACCGGCTATTGTGGTTTTTCATCTGATTCAGCCATTTTAGGGGTGCATGGTCTGTGACTAACAAAAATCTTCTTCCGGTCAGATAGAACATGAGGGATTTGACTGCCCACTTAATGGCTAGACATTCTCTTTCTATTGTCGAATACTTCTGCTCCGCCAGGGACAGTTTCTTACTCAGGAACATGATCGGATGCTCTGTTCCCTCATGCTTCTATGAAAGAACAGCTCCTAATCCCGTTTCTGAGACATCTGTTTGAACAATAAATTGTTGCCCAAAGTCCATGCCCCATAATACTGGCGCTTTACATAGCTTCCCCTTCAATACTATGAAAGCCTTCTCAGACTCGAGGGTCCATTTTAGTTGGTTTGGGGCATTTTTCTTTAACATGTCCGTGAACACGGCACTCTCTTCAGCGAAATGAGGAATAAATCGCCTGTAATATCCTATGAGACCTAAAAAACTTCTTAGCTGTTTTTTTATTTAGTGGCCTTGGAAAGTCCTTGACACTTTCTATTTTGTTCAGTAGAGGTCTGACCGTACCTCGTCCGACTAGGTGTCCCAGATATTTGACTTCTTGTCCAGCGAACATACACTTTCCTGGATTCAACGTCAGGCCAGCTTGTCTCATTGCCTGCAGAACCGCTTCCGCTCGGGGCAAATGCTGGTCCCAGCTGGAGCTGTGGATGATAATGTCATCCATGTAAGCGACGGCATATTCCTGATGTGGACATAACACAAGGTCCACTAACCTCTGACAGATTGCTTCCGTGCCATGTAATCCAAGTGGCATCCTTCGGAATTGAAAAAGTCCAAATGGTGTACTAAAGGCCGTCTTTGAATGTGACTCTCTTGTTAAGGGAATTTGCCAATACCCCTTAGTCATGTCAAGTGTGGTCAGGAATTTGGCCCGTCCCAACCGATCCAGTAATTCCTCAATGTGTGGCATCGGATACGCGTCGAACATCGATATGGCATTCACTTGCCGAAAATCGATACAAAACCTCAGCGTGCCATCTGGCTTTGGCACTAGGACAATGGGGCTACACCAGGGACTCCGGGATTCTTCAATAATTCCCATTCTTAACATTTCCTGTACCTGAGCCACTACTTCTTGTTTCTTGGCCTCAGGTAGCCGATAGGGCCTTTGCCTGATCACTTTACCCGGTGGAGTTATTATTTCGTGAGCCACTAATTCTGTCTCACCAGGAATGGGTGTCAAGACGTCAAACGTTTCCAGTACTCTGGCCAGTTCTTGCCTTTGTATCAGGGAAAGTTCTTCACTTATTCTTGGTCCGGGATTGGTTCTTTATTCGGCTAGTTGTGGGCCCAAGTCTTCCTCTACTTTTTCCTCACAAGTAGCTGACAATCCCTTTACGTCTGTTCGACCGGTCGATCCGAACCCTCCGGTTCCTCGACCTGTAGGGGTCACCATGGGTACTTCTTCTAAAGGAGGAAATCCAACTCTCTCGCAGATGAGTTGCGCAATGCGGTCACCTACTTTGACAACGAAGTCTTCTTCTGCAAAGTTGAAAAGCAACACTTTAATTACCCCCCCTATAGTCTGGGTCAATTACACCCGCGCCCACATCTAGAAAATGTTTTAAAGCTAACCCAGATCGTGGTGCAATGCGTCCATAACATCCCATGGGCATTTCCAGTTGAAGGCCCGTGTCAACTAAAGCCCTTCCATGTTTAGGAATTAGTTGTTCCACAGCGCTGTATAGGTTGTATCCAGCTGCCTGGGATGAGGCTCTTCGTGGACTCTGCGCTCTTTTGGACATTTTACAAAATTTTAGTACAAATTTTGACTTACTTGCAGACTCGCTCTTCATAGGCTGTCTCTTTAACTTTTGGTCCATCTTCGAAGATTTTATGAAGAGTGGACTAGGAACCACAGTTACCATGGCCTCTGCCCTCTGGTAGTAGTCCTCCTTATCTAGGGCTTTGGACTGGGTTCGTGTAGACACGAGAGCTACCCTTAGATGCAAGCCCTTTTCCAACCCTCTTCTGAATTGGGGCCAATCCCTACCTAACACCAGGTCGTGTGGTAACTTCGGAACTACGGCTACTAATATTTCTTTTTCTATCCCTAATCCTTTCACTAGTAGCTTATATATAGGGTAGAAAGATGATGCTCCATGGATGCACCTGATCCTCACTTTTCCCTCTGCTCGGGTCGGTACTGACTCAGACTGATCTTCTATGGTACGCCAGTGTTTCTTGGAGATCATGCTCTGATCCGCACCTGAGTCGAGTAGAGCACTTGTAGTTATACCCTGCACTTTAACTTCCAAAAGAAAACCTTCTATTATCATTTTTGCATTTTCAGTTATTAGTGCGGTACGCACTTTGCATTCTTTTTGCACATGCCCCACATTCCCACAATGAAAACACCTTCTCTTTTCGGAGTGATTTCTTTGCATAGGCATACAAGTTTTTAAACCTTCTAGTTTTGACTTTGGCCCCCTTTCTGATGGCTGCAAAATAGCCTCTGCTGCCGTTTTTGAAACCTCACACTTTTTGTGAGCAGCCAATTCTGCTTCAAAATATCTTTTCGTCAGGAGGGTCGCTTCCTCCTTGGTATGGCAATTTTGCAATATCAGAAAGGTCTGCACCTCTTTAGGTACAGCAGCCATGAACTGTTCTAGTACAATGGTATCTACTATTGTATCTATGGTCTTACCCTCAGGTACCAACCATTTCATTGTTAAGCTTTTAACCCTTTGACCCAGAGCTTTCAGTGTCTCACCAGCTTTAAGTCTGGTAGCTCTTAACATACGGTTATAAACCATAGGAGTTAACCCAAGGCGATCTCTAATAGCCTTTGTTACTTCTGTATAGTCGTTGGCAAGAGCTGCAGGCATAGCCCTATATGCGTACAACGCCTCCCCTGTGAGCGAATTTGCCAGGCGTATGGCCCACTGCTCTCTTGGCCATCCCACAGTATGGGCTATCCTATCAAAGGATTCCAGGAAATCGTCTATATCATCATTAGGCGACAACTTCCCTAATGTCAGTGTCCCACAAGACAATGGTCCTACCATACAATTGCTAGCTAATGCGTCCAGTCCCTGAGGAGACGGAGCTGCTTCCCTCGTCGTCCACTGGTTAGCCAGCCAAGCTTCCATCAGTTCAAGTACAGGTCTCTGCTGCGCTTGCATAGCTGTCACAGCCTGTTCCTGCGCTTGGAAGGCCATCTCGTGTTGTTTCTCAAACTGCGCCGCCATCCATTGTAGGACTTCTTTTGGCTCCATGGCAGCCGCTTTTCCTGTAGAAAGAGAGAGAAACACAAAAGCCACTAAGTGCGGTACTGGCAACTCTTTGTCAGACCCCCTTTTATCTGGACTCTCAGGACTCTTGCACCTGAATCCGCCACAGGTTATGCCTAATTACTCATTACCTGCATCAGGCGTTGATTCATGCCTTTAGAAAAAGATGCGTCAGCTGGTCCTCCACTGTTCAACCACTGCTGGCAGCAAATCTTCTCCGTTTCACTTGGTGTTTTTAAACTCCGCAGCTTTATCCTGAACAAGTGTAGTCTTATTTTCTTCGCAAAACATCCAAAAACGACGCCACTTTGTCACAACCCCAGCCCCCAAGCCACGTGCTTAAAGGGTCAGGGTGGACATTATTGTTTTCATCAAAAGGTGAAACTTTTCTTAGCCCAGATGCATGCTGGTACTAGTAGTCCCTTTCTTGAAATAATTAGTTGTGAAAGCCATGTGTAAGGTAAAGGATAAGGTTTATTCCCATAATGCACAAACAAAGGTTCATCGAAAGAAACAGGATTCTCACCTCCTTCAGGATTTTCAAAAAGGTATTTACAGAATTCAAAAGTTAGACGTGCTTCACAGTCTTATTAGCTATGCAGGTGTTAGAACAAACCAGTTCATGCAAACAAAAACAAGCTTCTTCTTTTAGCTTATCAAAACTGTATTTTAACGTATATCCTGCGAGCTATACTTCTGCCAAGGATTCCAAACTCCCGGCTAGACAAAGTGTACAATCCATGAGACAGTCAGGTAGCAAGGAATTGGGTTCAGCAGGGTTTATTTGCATCTCCTCCTGTTCTGACGATATATCTGCTGACCCTGAGCTTTCCTCATGTAATTCTGACTTCACTTCAGAGTTTCTCTCTAAAACTCTCCAGCCTTGCCCTACCTGGTCTGGAAAACAGGTAACAGGACTTTTAGTTAGCACTTTTTGTAAAGGTTCCCAAACCTCTCTCCAGCTGTGTTTACTGCACCTACGGCTCTCTGGCTTCCATGCCTTTCTAGGGCTTGGCCACAGTTCCCTGTTCAGTGTTGTGTTCCTCAGACTCCTGGGCTGAGTCTTGTGCACCCACCTCTGAACTCCTTGTAGCTCACGGTCAGGAAAGGAAGTATGCAGGTACCTCTGCTCTCTGAGCTGTGCTTCTCTGGTACTTTCTTTACCAGGCACTTTCCAGGTCCCTCTCCTTTCTCTGTCTTCCTTGAAGACTTCTCCCTGGAGCTTTTCACCGTGGAACTGTTTCTCATGGAACTTGTTCCTTCTCTGTAAGGACTGCAAATCCAATTGCCTCTCCTTCTCTCCTCTGAGCCGTCTTCTTCCTCTCTCTTCTGCGTCTGCTGCTGCTCCTTCTGTCCTGTGTAAGCCATGCTTATAAAGCTGCTTCACAGTTAGAGTTTCTCTCACCCTGACCAGGTGTGTCTGATTATCCCTTGAGTTAGTTATTGCATAATCCAAGCTTGGGTGTGTCAGCCTACCCTCTGATTCTTCGTGCTTGCTCCCTCTGGCTGCACTTTGCAGTAAATGCACTTTAGGTCTGTCACTTTCTTTAAAGAGGGATCAGTGATTTTTCCTATCTCCATAGGTTCACTGGCCTCTGCTTCATCACAGTCTCTACAAATGGTGAAAAATCAAAAACGGCCAAAATGGATGACAGAAGAAACTCTGAAAATTGCCCAGAAATGCAGAGAAGCTAAAGCTAGAGGAGAAAGAAAGACAATCGCAGAACTCAACAGAGATTTCCAACGTGCAGCAAGACAGGACAAGGAAAAGTACTACAATGACGTATGCAAAGAAATAGAAGCAGAAACTATTAGAGGAAGAACAAGATCGGCTTTCCTAAAGCTACGAGAGTTAAAGAAAAAGTTCCAACCTCAAATTGGAATGTTACAAGATCCTCAAGGTTCTATGTTGAATGATGCTGAGAAGATCAAGAAAAGGTGGAAGGAATATACAGAGTTTTTATATGATAAAGATCAAGTGGACCAACAGCTATTTCAACCTGTACCTTATGATCGGGAACCATTGGTGATGAAAGAAGAAGTTGAAGCAGCATTGAAAGCCTTATCAAAGAACAAAGCACCAGGCATTGATAGCATTCCCATAGAAGTATTGCAGCAATCTGATGCAGCTGTTACCATACTTACAAGGCTCTGCCAAGAAATATGGAAGACAACATCGTGGCCAACTGTCTGGAAAAGATCTGTGCTTATACCAATACTAACGAAAGGTGATCCAACTGACTGTGGAAATTATCGCACAATCGCTCTGATCCCACATGCCAGCAAGTTTCTACTGAAGATTATTCAAAAGAGACTACAACCATACCTGGAACAAGAACTACCTGACGTGCAAGCAGGGTTCAGGAAAGAGTGAGGAATGAGAGACATCATTGCGGATGTGAGATGGATCCTTGAAAAGACTAAAGAATACCAAAAGGATATCTATTTGTGCTTTATCGACTATAGCAAGGCTTTTGACTGTGTAAACCATGAGAAACTCTGTGCCACATTAAGAAGCATGGGTATACCAGAACACCTGATCGTTCTCTTGCACAATCTGTATATTGATCAAGAAGCAACAGCTCGAACGGAACAAGGAGAAACAGAATGGTTTAAAATAAGCAAAGGTGTAAGACAAGGCTGCATACTTTCCCCCTACCTGTTTAATTTATATGCAGAACAAATCATCAGAGAAGCAGGATTGTATGAAGACAAACAGAGGTGTGAAGATTGGTGGAAGACTCATCAACACCCTTCGCTATGCTGATGATACCACATTACTGGCTGAAAGTGAAGATGATATGAAACATTTGCTCCTGACAATCAAAGAACATAGTCTCAAAATGGGCCTGCATCTTAATGCAAAGAAGACAAAGATAATGACAACTGGCATAATCAACAGGTTCATCGTTGAAGGAGAAGAAATTGAAATCGTGAACAACTTTAATCTACTTGGATCAACTATCAATAAAGAAGCAACAAGCAGTCAAGAAATCAGACGACGCATTGCTCTTGGCAGAATGGCTATGAAAGACCTAGATAAGATTCTCAAGAGCAGAGATGTCTCTCTCCATACAAAGATTTGACTTGTTCAAGCCATGGTATTTTCAATAACATCATATGGATGTGAAAGCTGGACAGTGAAAAAGATAGACAGGAAGAAAATTGATGCCTTTGAATTATGGTGCTGGCGGCGAATACTGTGTATACCATGGACTGTGTGAAGAACAAACTAGTTGGTACTAGAGGAGATCAAACCTAAGCTTTCTTTAGAAGCTCAGATGACAAGACTTCGACTTTCATACTTTGGACACATCTTGCGAAGACAGAGATCATTAGAGAAAGACATCATGCTTGGCAAGATAGAAGGTCAACGCAAAAGAGGAAGGCCAGCAATGAGATGGATTGATACAATAACAGCAGCTATAGGTACCAGTCTGTCAACAATGAGCCGCCTGACTGAAGACCGAACACAATTTAGGATAGCTATCCAGAGGGTCGCCATGAGTGGACGCCGACTCGATGGCACTTAACAACAAGAACAGGTGGAAGCGGCTTATTCAAAAGCAGTGGGTCCTAGACTTCAGGAAAACTAATTTTGCAAAGATGGGCAACTACCTCAAGGAGTCATTAGCTGGATGGGAACATCTGGGGGAAGCAGAACAACAATGGGCAAAACCGAAAAAAAAATAAAATATATATATATATATTATAATTTAATAATTTATTTATTCAATAACATCATATCAGACAAAACAACATTGTCCCATGTAACCTCTAAGAACATACAGACTACCGCTATAGCTTCATTCAATAAACCATTATAACATCAACTTTACTCCCCTCTACCCACAATGCTAAACCTCTCCAACCCCTCTACATCCCTTCACCCCGCTGCCTTCTCCTTCACCAGTCCCAGTAAAGAGTCCAAGATGTCTCTATCTGTTTACACCACTCTTGCTGAATAGCTTTAATTCTCTGGAGCTGATCATGAAATCCAGATATATTTGGTAGGATGGCTGCTTTCATGTGTAGAGCAATCTCACCTCTTGCTGCAACAACAGCATACTTCAAGAAGTCCCAAAACATCTTCCTCACCCCTGGATCATACACTTCAGGGTACCGGCCTAATGAGACCCCCATGATTTCTTCCATACATACAATGCATTGCTCCCAATATTCACGCACTGCTGGACAAAGCCACCACATGTGATTGTAAGTGCCCTTCTGCCCACATCCCCTCCAGTAGAGATCAGAATCACCCCTCCCTCCCTGTATTTTACACAGCCACACAGGGGTAAGGTGCCAGCAGAATAGAGCTTGAGTAGAGACGTGGCCTAGTGGTTAGGGCAGTTAGGGCAGCAGCCTAGAGCAAAACAGACCAGAGTTGAACTCCCACTGGTACTCCTTGTGGCATTGGGCATGCCACTTAACCCTCCATAGCCACATACTATACCTGAATGTAACTCACCTTGATCTTCTCCTGGAAAGGTGTGAGCTAAATACTAATAAAAATTTCAGCCTGTTTTCCACAACATTAGTTGCAATGGAAATTTTGTGAACGTTGAGGAAAATTCTTCACTCTCTTGTATGTAGCTCCACTCCCCGATCCCAGATCCTGTTCCCATTGGGCATTATGGTGCAGCATATTTCTGGAGGGACCCTGCAATGTTCTATACAACTTTGAAATTAGCCCCCAATCGCCCCACTGCCCTAGTTAACATCTTCCCCTTCTCCATATCCTCCCCCACACTTCCTGATTGTAAATAATGTCTAATCTGAAAATAGCCAAATCGGTCTGTCCAAGCCAATTCAAACCTTCAAAAGCCCTCAAGACTCTCTGGTCAAACAATTGCCCCAAGCAAACCAATCCCTTCCCTTCCCAATGCTTAAACAGCCCCGCTGAGAGTTCAGGAGGAAAATCAACATTATATATTATAGGGGTCCAAAACAAAATCCGTTTTCCCTCTAATAACTTCTGTTGAGCCCCCCTCAACACCTCCAGGAAGAGGCGAGCACAGGGGTTCTGAACCCCAGCCAGACTAAATCCCCCTAAGGTAACCAAATCGTATGCTCCAAGGGGATCCCTCCTCCTAACTCTGTTCAATGGCCATCCACCGCTTAACAGGGCCCTTAGTCCACTCTCACAAGACTGAGCCGCTACACAGTAGCATTTAACGTTTGGCACACTCAAACCCCCCTCCATTTTGCTCAGACTCAGGGTCTTCCATGCCACCCTAGGTGGGTGACCCTTCCAAATGTAGTGAAAATTTTCTGTTCCAACATCCGAAAGATAGCCCCAGAACTGCCACTGGCAATGCTTGGAATAAATATAGCAGCCGAGGGAGCACTACCATTATCACCATTGCAATGCTCCCTATCCATGACAATTGAAACCCCTGCCACCTCTCCAGATCTCCAGCTATCTAGGAGATCCCAAAATTAACCCTGCAAAGATCCCCCTGGGTTTATCGTGAGCTGCACCCCCAAGTACTTCACCCCCTGCATAGACCATTTAAAAGAGAACGTCTCTTGAAGCCTTCCCTCCAGCTCTGGGAATGCTCTAAAAGGGAACACCTCTGATATTCGCATGTTAATCTTGACTCCAGCCTGTCTTCCATACTCCTGCAGCTCCCAAAGAAGCAGTGCGGCGGCCTCTGCATCCCAAAGAGCAGATCATCAGCAAAAAGTGTAATTTGATAATCCTCTCCTTCCACCCTAATCCCTTGGATATCCGCTCTCATCTGGATCCAAGCTGCTAGGAGCTCTATAGATAAAGCAAACGATAAAGGGGATAGGGGACATCCATGACGCATTCCCCTTCCCAAAAAGAAACTTATTTACCATGACACATGCTCTCTGCTTTGCATATATAGCTGCACCCACCCAATAAAAGTCTGCCCAAAGCCAATTTTCTCCAAAGTTCAAAACATAAAACCCCAACTAACCTGATCAAAAGCCTTCCCTGTATCTATTCAAATCTAGGTTAAAAACCCACCTCTTTGAAGCCCTTTTGAATCCAGAAGCTCCTCACTCTCTTGTCCTACTTATGTGTATCTTACCATACGCTAGTCCACAATTTCACTATGAGGGTCATTTTAAAAGGTTTGATTGTGGTTTGGACATCTGATTTGATAACCTCACTCGTTATTCCCTTTTCCAGGTCATTTATAGAATATAGAAGAAACTGTAAAATTTATGAATATGTCAAAAAGCAGCGGACCCAGCACAGATCACTGGGGTACACCACTATTCACCTTTTTCCATTGGGAATATTGGCCATTTAACCCTACCCCCTGCTTTCTATTTTTTAACATGTTCTTGATCCACAATAATACACTGCCTCCTATCCCATGATTTTTTAGTTTTGCCAAACGTTTCTGATGAGGGACCTTGTCAAAGACTTTCTGAAAGTCCAGATACACTGTATCAACCGACTCACCTTTGTCTATCTGTTCATTCACACTTTCAAAAAAACATAACAGATTAGTAAGACAAGATCTTCCTTGCCTAAAGCCATGTTGGCTGTCTCCCATTAAGCCATGACTATCTACAATATGTTGAGTAATTTTGTTCTTTATAATGATTTCTACCTTTTTTCCTGGTACAGACGTCAGGCTCACTGGTCTGTAGTTTCCCGGATCACCCCTACAATCTCATATTTCAGTTCTTTCAGCACCCTGGGTTTATGACATGCAGTCCAGGTGATTTACTGCTCTTTAGTTTATCAATTAGCTGAATTACATCTTCCTGATTTATAGAAATTAGCTTCAATTCCTCTGATACATGACCATTAAATATCATTTCTGGCATGGATAAGTTTCCTATATCTACTTTAGTAAAGACTGAAGTAGAAAAGTCATTCAGTCTCTCTGTTATGGTCTTGTCCCCTCTTAATGCCCCTTTTAGCCCTCTAGGTGGTAGAGATGAGGACAGTAACTGAATTCAAAAAAGCATGGGACCAACACAGAGGATCTCTAAAGGTAAAAAGTGGACTGTTGTAGTTGTTGTTATGGAAGGACAGACTAGATGGGCCTTGTGGTCTTTTTCTGTCATCATGTTTCTATGTTGCTATGTTTCTACATCTAATGGTCCAACTCGCTCTCTCACAGGTGTTTTGCTACAAATGCACTTGGAAAAGTTTTTATTTTGCACTTTTGCTTCTATGGCAAGCTTCTTTTCAAATTCACTTTTTGTCTGCTTTATCAATGCCTTGCATTTAACTTAGCAGTATTTATGTTGTTTTTTGGCTTTTTCCATTTTCTGAAGGATTCTCTCTTAGCTATAACTGCCTCTCTTACTTCATCTTTAAATCATGCTGGCTGTCATTTGGCCTTCCTTCCACTTTTCTTAAAGTTGGAATATATCTATTCTGGGCTTCCAAGATAGTATTTTTAAATAATGCCCAGGTTTGATGTAAACTCTTAACCACTGCAGTTGCTCCTTTTAGTTTTTTTCTTAACCATTTTCCTCATTTTATCATTGTCTCCTTTTTGAAAGTTAAATGCTAATACAGTGGATTTCCTTGTTATCCTCCTTCCATTTATTAAATCAAATGTGATCCTGTTATGACTTAATCACCCCCGTAATTTCTTCCTTATCCAACAGCTCTACTGCCTCCGCTGTCAATTTATTTAATGAGATGGAGTCAAGGTAGCTGTCATTAGCACCTCCCTCAACCCCTTCTGCCACGTCATAAAGTTCTGCATGTTCTTGTTGTTAAGTGTCGTCGAGTCGGAGTCGACTCATGGCGACCCTCTGGGATAGCTATCCTAAATTGTGTTCGGTCTTCAGTCAGGCGGCTCATTGTTGACAGACTGGTACCCGTAGCTGCTGTTATTGTATCGATCCATCTCATTGCTGGCCTTCCTCTTTTGCGTTGACCTTCTATCTTGCCAAGCATGATGTCTTTCTCTAATGATCTCTCTCTTCGCATGATGTGTCCAAAGTATGAAAGTCAAAGTCTTGTCATCTCAGCTTCTAAAGAAAGCTTAGGTTTGATATCCTCTAGTACCGACTGGTTTGTTCTTTGGGCAGTCCATGGTATACACAGTATTTGGCGCCAGCACCATAATTCAAAGGCATCAATTTTCTTCATAAAACTCCTGAAATCTTTCATGCAGGGCCCCTCCTTCCCACAACAGTTCTCCCTGCATCCCCTTAACTACTCCCACCTGACCCCATTCATACCTCTGGCAATGTTTATGCACTAGCATGTGCCCAGTCTTATTACCATGTTTGTAGTAAGGATGCGGCACCCTCAACGGGTCCCATTCAACATAGCTCTGCCCTGAGTCTCCCTCAACTCCTTCAATTTATGCTGTCTCTCTGCTGGCTCTGTCATTTCTAGTCCATCTGCTCCAACCGTCCAATCTCCACCCACAACACCTTCCCCTCCATTTTTCACTTCTTTTGTGCTCCACCATCTCACTAACCAACCCCTAACCACTGCCTTAAGGGCATCCCACACTCCCTCTGCTGAAATATCCCTCTCCCCATTAAGCTCAAAATATTCTCTAATACAATCCTCCACATCCTGAACCATCTTGGCATCTCTCAGGAGACAATCATTCAAGCGCCATAACCAACGACTTTCCTCCATCTCCACCGGCCTCAATGTCTTACACACTGGTGCATGATCCGACCATGTCAAGCATTCAATCTCTACCCCCTCCGCCTATGCAGAGCTGTCTTCTAGAAAGTAGTTGATTTGTAGGAGCCATGAGGGTTTGAAAAACAGGTGTAGTTCCATCCCTGGGGATGCAGCACATGCCAAACATCTTGTAAGTCCCATGCCTTCATAAACCCCTTCAACTTTCTCCTACCACCTGCTTTACCCACCCAACCTCCCATACTATCCATGCCCGGGTCCAACATTATATTAAAGTCCATCCCCATAAAAAAGTCACATGCCCCAATTCTACCATTTGGGTCCCCACCTCTGCAAGAAAATCCCCCTAAACCCTCATTGGGGCATACACATTAATAAGATTAAGTTCCTCCTGGGCTACCCAAGCTTTAATTATGATATAGCTCCCCTCTGGGACCCGTATCATCCTCTCTATCTGCACCCCCTAAGTTTCAGGCATAAGGAATGCCACCCTCCACCCCTAGAGTTTGAAGCAAAATAACTCCCAGAATAATCCCTATTTTTCAGCAGCCCTTCATCCTCCTTCCTGAAGTGAGTTTCTTGAATCATCCAAATGTCCATTTTAGCTCTCACTGCAGTATCTTATGCTTATAGGGCTAGTTCAGGTCATTGAAGGACATTAAATTCAACATTGTCCTACCCATCTCTATACTCAAATCCCATCTCCATCCACCTCCTATAGTCCAACCCCTCCCGACCCCATACCCCCCACTCACACCCACCCCAAAGATTAAATGCCAATTGAGTGGTCTTTATTTATTTATTTAGCAAGGTTTATATACCACCTTTCACCATGGTCATGGCAGTTTACTTTGAACAACTGATAAGAGATTACATTGAACCAATTAAACTTATGTACAGTTAAGTAAATGCTTCTTAACATTGCTCGTTATTTACATTAATGTGAACTTATGTACAGCCTAGGGTAAACACGTTTGGTGTTCATTTTGTTGTTGTCCATTGATGTTGTTTGAATTTTGATGGTGGGGGGGGGGTTAGGTAGGGGGGCCAAAGTGAGTTTTCAGGTATTCTCGGAATGTTGGTAGGTCTGTGATGGTTCATAATGAGCTTGCGAGTGATTCCATGCTGATAGTGCATACAGTTTAAAGGATCGTGCACATGTTTGTTGGATCATGACAGAAGTGCTCACCCTGCAGGCCATCAAAATGCTCTGATGCACCACTACCTCTCTTCCTCAATGTTCACACCCCTAGTCGCTCCACACCTTCATTCATCCCTTGAAGGACTACAAAAGGGGACTGCTACTTCTGGAGAGAGATCTGCAATTGTAAGCATTTACTTCTGGGAATTTTTCTAAATCTTGGGGAAAAGGGAATTCTTTAGATTAAAGCTGATTAATATGTGAACCCAGTGTATTTGTTAAATCAGTCAGGGCCTAGTAGCAGCAAAGAGCTTTCAATTTAAATTTAAAACACAGCTGAGAGCTTTCTGGTTAAATTTAGACCCCCAAGACTCCCTCTATCCAAGCAAGGACTGTGGGACTCCCCCTGGAAATTGGTCACAGATTACCTTAGAAGCACAGCACAGGGTACTGCATAGCAGCCAGCTTTTAATATGTCTTTTTCCCTCCCTCCCTCCCCACCACACACCCACCCCTGGGATAATTGTAGCTTTATAGGTGCATAAACCTCTCAAAGGAAAGGAGGTGCCATATTCACTCTCAGGTGCAGCTGTTTGTCCTCATCAGGTATACATTAAGGACCTGAGATTAATTAAGCTTCAGGTGAACAAAGTACATTAAACGTATTAGGTGTAGTTTAGTAGTATAAGTATCCCCACCGACCCTTATGTTTATGTTTATGTTTATTTAAAACTTAGGTAAAGACGTAAATACCTAAACACAACCTTAAAACTAAGATGCAGATAGCAGTCCAGCAGCGAGATGGGGGTTTTGCAGTCTTTTGCATTGAGTGTCACATGTATGATTTTCTCCCATTTGGTGAGGGGTCTTACGTATGCACTAGGTGCAAGGAGCTCTTTTCTCTCAGGGAACTAGTCCGATCTTTGGAGGCTAGAGTAGTAGACTTGGAGGACATAATGAAGACAGAGAGGTACATAGACGAGACCTACAGGGATATAGTACTGAAGTCCCACCTCCAGTCTGGCAGCATCCCTGTTGCCATGGAGGAGAGAGGTCACATGACAGGACAGCATCACCCTGGTGTGGCAGGAATTAATCCTGTAGCTAGGACCTGTCCTCCAGGTGATGTAAAACCCTTTCACACTGAGGAAGTTTCACCAGGGCCATGTGCCCATGAGGGAAGGGTTAGGACAGCCATTATAGTTGGTGATTCGATCATTAGGCATGTAGATAGCTGTGTGGCTGGTGGACGTGAGGATAGCCTGGTAACATGCCTGCTCGGTGCGAAGGTAGCGGACTTCATGTGCTACCTAGACAAGGTCTTAGATAGTACTGTGGAAGAGTCTGCTGTCTTGGTACATGTCGATACCACTGACATATTAAAATGTGGTAGGGAGGTTCTGGAGGCTAAATTAGGCTTTTGGGTAGGAAGTTGAAGTCAAGAACTTCTAGGGTAGCATTCTCCGAAATGCTTCCTGTTCCACGCGCAGGACCCAAAAAGCAGGCAGAGCTCCGTAGTTTCAATGCGTGGATGAGATGAGGGTGCAAGCATGAGGGTTTTGGATTTGTTAGGAACTGGGGAACATTCTGGGGAAAGGAGGGGCTCTTCTGAAGGGATGGGCTTCACTGTATCCAGGATGGAACAAGGCTGCTGGCATTAACAAGGAGATAGAGCAGCTTTTAAACTAGATAATAGGAGAGAGCCGACAGTCACCCAAGAGCGCATGGTTCAGAACAATGTATCCTTGAAGGATACTACCAAAAGAATGAAGTTAGGGCATATCAGCAGAGAGATTCCAATAAAGACAAAAGTAGCCCAAATGCCCTTGAGTACGGAGAAGACCCAGCTTAAAGATTCTAAATTACCCCTGCCTACCAATATCCAGATTAATATAAATAAAATACAGTCTCTAAAATGCTTGTATGCAAATGCTAGAAGTCTAAAAAATAAGATGGGAGAGTTAGAATATATAGCACTAAATAAGAGGTTAGATATGATTGGTATTTCAGAGACATGGTATAAGGAGGACAACCACTGGGACACTGTGATACCTGGGTACAAACTATATCGTAATGATAGAGCTGATCAAATTGGTGGAGGGGTTGTGCTCTATGTTAGAGAGGCCATTGAGTCACAAAGAATTAAAGTTCTACAGGAAACAAAATTCTCTGTAGAATCTCTATGGACTGGAATTCCATGTAAAAAGGGGAAGGCGATGGCAGTGGGGGTGTATTATCGACCGCCTGGCCAGAATGAACAAATGGATGATGAAATGCTCAAAGAAATTAGGGAAGCTAACAAAAGTTACAGAGCAGTAATAATAATGGGTGATTTCAATTACCCCGGTATCGACTGGGTCAGTGTCACGGCAGGGCATGCTAGGGAGATAAAGTTCCTAGATGAAATAAATGACTGCTTCTTGGAGCAGCTGGTTCATGAACCGACCAGAGGGGAAGCAATTTTGGATGTAGTCCTTAGTGGAACACCAGATTTGGTGCAAGAAATAAGGATGTTGGGGCCACTTGGCAATAGTGATCATAGCATGATTGCGTTTGATTTAATTAGTGGAGGAGGATGGTAAGGAAATCCACAGTACTACCTTTTAATTTTCAAAAGGGAGACTATGTTAAAATGAGGAAAATAGTTAAGAAAAAACTAAAAGGAGCAATTGTCTTCAGTAGATTGTAATCTCCAATGAGCAGGGACCATCTTTTACATGTACCTGTACAATGCTGTGTATGCCTTGTAGCATTTTACAAATGATAAGTAGGATGGCATGCAATTCCGGGATCCTGTCTGACCTGCCTGTTGGTTGCCTGCTTGTTCTTGTATATAATGGGTGACATGCTGTACCGGTCATGCCTCTTTAGTGCACTTAGGACCAGCAAGCCTATCTCAAGCCTGCCATTCATCTCGAAGATCATTGAAAAAACAGTGCAAAAACAACTACAGGACCACATCAACTTGAATGCTCAACTAGACACCCACAAGCACGGTTTCAAGCCACAACACAACATGGAAACCCTATTAACCTCCCTCTGATAACCTCATAAAAGGCATTGACAACATAATAAACAGATTCCTCCCGATCTTCATGGATATTTTGGCGGCCTTCAATATGGCATCCCACACCATACTACTGCAATGCCTCCAAGAGATCAGGCTCCGCAATAACACCCTAAAATGGTTTAGCTCCTACCTGAGCAACGGAATGCAACAAGTAAAATGTGATGAGAAGAAGTCATCACAGTTCACCTCCACACAAGGAATCCCTCAGGGATCTGCACTTTCATCTATACTCTTTAACCTATACATACAGCCCATATTAGCATCATTAAACAGCACAAGATACATTACCACATATATACTGACGATATCATGATCTATGCCCCAATAGACCTGCTTGCACCCGACCTAATTCCTATAACCAAATGCCTTGAAGACATGAACTCCTGGCTTACCAACAATAACCTAAAGGTTAACTTTGATAAGACAGAGGTGCTGTTTATCTCTAGAAACTCTACATTCAACCCACTGCAAACAATCAACGTTCTACACAAGACAATAACACTAAAGGACGAAGTAAAATACCTGGCCATCTTCCAGGACAAAAACCTCAACCTACATACGCACATCAACAAAACTGCTGAAAGAGCCTACCAGCGATTAAAACTTATTAAGAGACTCAAACCAGTCCTAAGCCAGGTCCATTTCCATACTGTGTGCCAGGCCGTTATCATTCCAGTTTTGGACTATGGAAATTCACTATACCAAGGCCTCCCCAAGCAGACCATCCACCTACTCCAACTGGTGCAGAATACGGCAGCACAAATCATCACAGGCACTGCCAAAAATGAGCACATCATGCCCATACTATAATTGCACTGGCTACCAATTCACACCATGCAAGATTCAAAGCAACCTTGAACTTATTTAAAATCATTCACCATTTCTCAGCAGATGTGCTCCAGAACATAATAACCAGAGACACAAGTAACAAACCCAGGAGAAACAACGAGGAAAACATGCTCATCACACCTGCGAGATATCATAGAACAAATCAATCAACGTCCAATAGAGCACCCTCATTCTTGGCACCTGCCCTACGGAACTCCCTTCCCGAAGGAATAAGAGCCCTGAAAGACATCAAAGACTTCCACAAGACACTCAAGACCCTCCTGTTCATGGAATACTTTGGACATGTAACATAATCAGCACCTAGCAGCAGAATACTGCTCCAAATAACCCGCAGACAACACACGCAATAACAAAAGAACTAACTGTATATAGTTTGTATATTGTTCATAACCTTCCCCCTTCCCCACCCCCACCTGTTAAATGTTTCCCAACAAGTTATACTGTAAACCACTTTGATTGAATGATAAGGTGGTATATAAAACTGGTTAGATAAGTAACTAAATAAATGAATAGTATGAAAGTATTTTTGTGAGGTCTTGAAAATATCTCAAGATGATCTCCCTCCTCTGATCCAGATACAATATTTGTCCTTGTGGACAGCTAATGTGGATCCAGGACTAAGCAGGCCCAGGTGGGAGTTATGGACCTTACTGGGTTTTTAGAAAGCTCTTTGGATATTATAACAGAACGTGTTACCCTTCTTGTCACGTTCTCTCTCGAATCAGACGCAATTTAGTATTGCATTCATTCTTTAAGAACATACAGGAATAGTTTTTGTGTGTTTTTCCTGATTTTTCTAGGGACACCCAAAGAAGGAGAGAGGAATTCTAGGGGTTAAAGCCAAGAGTTCTGGCTCTGAGGCTAATTTTCTGTTAACATTTCTGTGCTGTTCTTGTATTTCTTATAAAGAGACCCTTGTCCGACTTTCTCCGCGTATCGCTAACAAGGCAGCAACTTGATATCACGAAGCAGCAAGCGCAGCTAAGCCGGATATTCAGTGCCGCGGCTAGCCGCATTAGGAGCGCTAGCTGCTGGCGCAGAATGTCAGGCCCAGTATGTTTACTGAACCCAAGCAGCTTCTGGAGTTTATGCTGACTGAGCTGTAAGGTTCATACAAGTCTCCTGATGGTTTTACAGGTCCTAGATTCTTCTTTTCTTGTCCCCATCAAAATATAGTGGACTTATTTTGTCATATTATTTTTCTTTATTTTATTATTATCTTGTGTACTATTGCTGATTTTCATTCATTCATGTATTTTGCCTGGATGATGCTATATTGAAACTTAGAAATAAAAAATTAAAAAAAGCTAAGTGTGTAAGCAGAAGCTCTCCGGGAGGATGGCCAGTAGCGCTTACCTCACCCGCAGTAGTATGGGAGTTGATGCTGATCTTACAGGACCCTCCTCCATGACAGTATACTGTTGTGGTCATTTTTTGTCTCATGATGATTGCTGAAATCTCTTCCTGTGATGGCACAAACTCTCTTGTCTTGGTCTTTTTCAGGGATTCACTGATGAATTCGGCATACCTGTCAAGTTCAGTGCATGCAAACTGCTCCTTCACTCTGGTAAGGAAAGAAGGACATGTTATCCTGTATGAAGCCCGAGAAACACAACCAAATTTGAAACTATTCCAGGAATCTCTCTGTTCCCTTTTCCATCTCTTTCCCTTTCATAGTCATCTCTAAAACAAAATATGAAAAATGCAAATAAACAGGTCTGTGTCGTTATGAAAAGGGCTCCCAGAATAACCTTAGTAATGCAGAAATCCTGTTGCACAGTTGCACCTGTTGTAACTATGATCATGCACTAGGAATGTGCATTCATTATTGCACTAACGAAGAAGGAGTAGGTTCATGGTTACAGCGCTGTGATAAGAACCAGGGAAGCCATGGTTCAAATCTCATGGCTGTTCTTTTTAATCTTGCACAAGTCATTTAACTGTTTCCTTGGGTACAAATTTAGGGGAGCTATTCAAAGCATTTTATCTGGTTAGCAGACCTGCAAACCGGCTAAAATGTGGTTACTGGTATATTCAGTGCAGCAACGCAGTTAGTGCCTCTAAATACATCCTCTTAACCTGGTTAAACACCCTGGGGTGATATTCAAAAGCATTTACCTGCTGCACAGACATGCTAATGCAGCAGGATATCCGCAGCTGCTGTCGCTACACGTGCTGATGCGAAGCGCTTAGCACATGGGGCATTTTGAGGTGCAGCAGAGGCAGATGTCACTAACTGGACATTGAATATATTAAGCTGCTGCCCAGCTAATGACATGCAGGTAAAGAAACGCGCGGCAAAGACCTGCCTAACTTTACCAACAGAATCTAACCGGGCAGTGGCTCAATAGCTTCTGGGGTCTGCGGTGACCCGTATCCTCAATGCATTGGATATCCGGGGTGAGATTTCGGCAGAGATGGCTAAGTGCTTTATAAGCATCACCAGCCACTGAACATCCCTCCCCCTGTTTCTAACCAGTTAGCAATGGAGAGAATGAAGCGGCACCAATAGTTACCTGGTCAGCGGCGATATTGAACAACTAATTCGCTACTTAAAACACCTAAATTTAGGACAGGTGAAAGGCTGTTCTAACATTAGATGCCTTTGCAACCCAGCTAGCAGCTGAATATCACCACTGACCAGAGAGCAAAAGTGCTACCTGGGCAAACCGGTTATTCAGCACCAATCGCTGCATATAGCCTGGCACTGACTAGCCAGTTTTAAATTAAAGTAACAACAGCCAGCTAGTTTAACAGCAATGACCATCACCCTAGATACTCCACCTTAGATTGCCGGCACTCCAGAGACAGGAAAATACCTACTGTACCTGAATGCAACCTAGACACTCCACATTAGATTGCCGGCACTCCAGAGACAGGAAAATACCTACTGTACCTGAATGCAACCTAGACACTCCACCTTAGATTGCCAGCACTACAGACACAGCAAAATACCTACTGTACCTGAATGCAACGTATATACTCCACCTTAGATTGCCAGCCCTCCAGACACAGGAAAATACCTACTGTACCTGAATGCAACCCAGACACTCCACCTTAGATTGCCAGCCCTCCAGACACAGCAAAATACCTACTGTACCCGAATGCAACCCAGATACTCCACCTTAGATTGCCGGCACTCCAGACACAGCAAAATACCTACTGTACCTGAATGCAACCCAGCTACTCCACCTTAGATTGCCGGCACTCCAGAGACAGGAAAATATCTATTGTACCTGAATGCAACCTAGACACTCCACCTTAGATTGCCAGCACTCCAGACACAGCAAAATACCTACTGTACCTGAATGCAACCCAGCTACTCCACCTTAGATTGCCAGCCCCCCAGTCACAGGAAAATACCTACTGTACCTGAATGCAACCCAGCTACTGCACCTTAGATTGCCAGCCCCCCAGTCACAGGAAAATACCTACTGTACCTGAATGCAACCTAGACACTCCACCTTAGATTGCCAGCACTCCAGACACAGCAAAATACCTACTGTACCCGAATGCAACCCAGACACTCCACCTTAGATTGCCAGCACTCCAGACACAGCAAAATACCTACTGTACCTGAATGCAACCCAGCTACTCCACCTTAGATTGCCAGCCCCCCAGTCACAGGAAAATACCTACTGTACCTGAATGCAACCTAGACACTCCACCTTAGATTGCCGGCACTCCAGAGACAGGAAAATATCTACTGTACCTGAATGCAACCTAGACACTCCACCTTAGATTGCCAGCACTCCAGACACAGCAAAATACCTACTGTACCTGAATGCAACCTAGATACTCCACCTTAGATTGCCAGCACTCCAGACACAGCAAAATACCTACTGTACCTGAATGCAACCCAGCTACTCCACCTTAGATTGCCAGCCCCCCAGTCACAGGAAAATACCTACTGTACCTGAATGCAACCTAGACACTCCACCTTAGATTGCCAGCACTCCAGACACAGCAAAATACCTACTGTACCCGAATGCAACCCAGACACTCCACCTTAGATTGCCAGCACTCCAGACACAGCAAAATACCTACTGTACCTGAATGCAACCCAGCTACTCCACCTTAGATTGCCGGCACTCCAGAGACAGGAAAATACCTACTGTACCCAAATGCAACCTAGATACTCCACCTTAGATTGCCAGTCCTCCAGACACAGGAAAATACCTATTGTACCTGAATGGAACCTAGATACTCCACCTTAGATTGCCAGTCCTCCAGACACAGGAAAATACCTATTGTACCTGAATGGAACCTAGATACTCCACCTTAGATTGCCAGCCCTCCAGACACAGGAAAATACCTATTGTACCTGAATGCAACCTAGATACTCCACCTTAGATTGCCAGCCCTCCAGAAACAGGAAAATACCTACTGTACCCGAATGCAACCTAGATACTCCACGTTAGATTGCCAGCCCTCCAGAAACAGGAAAATACCTACTGTACCCGAATGCAACCTAGATACTCCACGTTAGATTGCCAGCCCTCCAGAAACAGGAAAATACCTACTGTACCCGAATGCAACCTAGATACTCCACCTTAGATTGCCAGCCCTCCAGACACAGGAAAATACCTATTGTACCTGAATGCAACCTAGATACTCCACGTTACATTGCCAGCCCTCCAGACACAGGAAAATACCTACTGTACCCGAATACAACCCAGCTACTCCACCTTAGATTGCCAGTCCTCCAGACACAGGAAAATACCTACTGTACCTGAATGCAACCCAGACACTCCACCTTAGATTGCCGGCACTCCAGAGACAGGAAAATACCTACTGTATCTGAATGGAACCTAAATACTCCACCTTAGATTTCCAGCCCCCCCCAAAGACAGGAATATACCTACTGTACCCGAATGGAACCTAAATACTCCACCTTAGATTGCCAGCCCTCCAGACACAGGAAAATACCTACTGTACATGAATGCAACCTAGACACTCCTCCTTCGATTGCCGGCACTCCATAGACAGGAAAATATCTACTGTACTTCAATGCAACCTAGATATTCCACCTTAGATTTCCAGCCCTCCAGACACAGGAAAATACCTACTGTACCTGAATGCAACCTATATACTGCAGCTTAGATTGACAGCCCTCCAGACACAGGAAAATACCTACTGTACATGAATGCAACCTAGACACTCCTCCTTTGATTGCCGGCACTCCAGAGACAGGAAAATATCTACTGTACTTCAATGCAACCTAGATATTCCACTTTAGATTACCAGCCCCCCAGACACAGGAAAATACCTACTGTACCTGAATGCAACCTAGACACTCCACCTTAGATTGCCAGCCCTCCAGACACAGGAAAATACCTATTGTACCTGAATGCAACCTAGATACTCCACCTTAGATTGCCAGCCCTCCAGAAACAGGAAAATACCTACTGTACCCGAATGCAACCTAGATACTCCACGTTAGATTGCCAGCCCTCCAGAAACAGGAAAATACCTACTGTACCCGAATGCAACCTAGATACTCCACGTTAGATTGCCAGCCCTCCAGAAACAGGAAAATACCAACTGTACCCGAATGCAACCTAGATACTCCACCTTAGATTGCCAGCCCTCCAGACACAGGAAAATACCTATTATACCTGAATGCAACCTAGATACTCCACGTTACATTGCCAGCCCTCCAGACACAGGAAAATACCTACTGTACCCGAATACAACCCAGATACTCCACCTTAGATTGCCAGTCCTCCAGACACAGGAAAATACCTATTGTACCTGAATGCAACCTAGATACTCCACCTTAGATTGCCAGCCCTCCAGACACAGGAAAATACCTATTGTACCTGAATGCAACCTAGATACTCCACCTTAGATTGCCGGCACTCCAAAGACAGGAAAATACCTACTGTACCTGAATGCAACCCAGCTACTCCACCTTAGATTGCCGGCACTCCAGAGACAGAAAAATAACTACTGTACCTGAATGCAACCCAGCTACTCCACCTTAGATTGCCAGCCCCCCAGACACAGGAAAATACCTACTGTACCTGAATGCAACCTAGACACTCCACCTTAGATTGCCAGCCCCCCAGACACAGGAAAATACCTACTGTACCTGAATGCAACCTATATACTCCACCTTAGATTGCCAGCCCTCCAGACACAGGAAAGTACCTACTGTACCTGAATACAACCCAGACACTCCACCTTAGATTGCCAGCCCTCCAGACACAGGAAAATACCTACTGTACCTGAATGCAACTTAGATGCTCCACCTTAGATTGCCAGCCCTCCAGACACAGGAAAATACCTACTGTACCTGAATAAAAATAAAATCATAAAATACAAAAAATTGCAAAAAAACCATTCAATATGGAGAAATACAAAAGAGATGAGGATCATAAATCCAAAACACCAAAACCAATCTAGGAGCAGGAGTGAAAGGTGCTATTACCTTGAGAACTTGATAAGAATACATCAATAAAACCTTAGATTGCCAGTCCTCCAGACAGAGGAAAATACCTACTGTACCTGAATGCAACCCAGACAATCCACCTTAGATTGCCAGCCCTCCAGACACAGGAAAATACCTACTGTACCTGAATGCAACCCAGATACTCCACCTTAGATTGCCATCCCCCCAGACACAGCAAAATACCTACTGTACTCAAATGCAACCTAGATACTCCACCTTAGATTGCCAGTCCTCCAGACACAGGAAAATACCTACTGTACCTGAATGCAACCTAGATACTCCACCTTAGATTACCAGCCCTCCAGACACAGGAAAATACCTACTGTACTCGAATGCAACCTAGATACGCCACCTTAGATTGCCAGCCCTCCAGACACAGCAAAATACCTACTGTACTCGAATGCAACCTAGATACGCCACCTTAGATTGCCAGCCCTCCAGACACAGCAAAATACCTACTGTACTCGAATGCAACCTAGATACGCCACCTTAGATTGCCAGTCCTCCAGACACAGGAAAATACCTACTGTACCTGAATGCAACCCAGACAATCCACCTTAGATTGCCAGCCCTCCAGACACAGGAAAATACCTACTGTACCTGAATGCAACCCAGATACTCCACCTTAGATTGCCATCCCCCCAGACACAGCAAAATACCTACTGTACTCAAATGAAACCTAGATACTCCACCTTAGATTGCCAGCCCTCCAGACACAGCAAAATACCTACTGTACTCGAATGCAACCTAGATACGCCACCTTAGATTGCCAGTCCTCCAGACACAGGAAAATACCTACTGTACCTGAATGCAACCCAGACAATCCACCTTAGATTGCCAGCCCTCCAGACACAGGAAAATACCTACTCTACCTGAATGCAACCTAGATACTCCACCTTAGATTGCCAGCCCTCCAGACACAGGAAAATACCTACTGTACCCGAATGCAACCTAGACACTCCACCTTAGATTGCCAGTCCCCCAGACACAGCAAAATAGCTACTGTACCTCAATGCAACCTAGATACTCCACCTTTGATTGCCAGCCCCCCAGACACAGGAAAATACCTACTGTAGCCGAATGCAACGTAGATAATCCACCTTAGATTGCCATCCCTCCAGACACACAAAAATACCTACTGTACCTGAATGCAACCCAGACACTCCACCTTAGATTTCCAACCCTCCAGACACAGGAAAATACCTACTGTACCTGAATGCAACGTATATACTCCACCTTAGATTGCCAGCCCTCCAGACACAGGAAAATACCTACTGTACCCAAATGCAACCTAGACACTCCACCTTAGATTGCCAGTCCCCGAGACACAGCAAAATAGCTACTGTACCTCAATGCAACCTAGATACTCCACCTGAGATTGCCAGCCCTCCAGACACAGGAAAATACCTACTGTACCTGAATGCAGCTCAGATACTCCACCTTAGATTGCCAGCCCTCCAGACACAGGAAAATAGCTACTGTACCTGAATGCAACCTAGATACTCCACGTTAGATTGCCAGCCCTCCAGACTCAGGAAAATACCTACTGTACCTGAATGCAACCCAGACACTCCACCTTAGATTGCCAGCCCGCCAGACACAGGAAAATACCTACTGTACCCGAATGCAACCCAGATACTCCACCTTAGATTGCCAGCCCTCCAGACACAGGAAAATACCTTCTGTACCCGAATGCAACCTACATAAGAACATAAGAACATAAGATATGCCATACTGGGTCAGACCAAGGTCCATCAAGCCCAGTATTCTGTTTCCAACAGTGGCCAATCTAGGTCATACGTACCTAGCAGTTTCCCCAAGGGACACAGGTTCCACAATGCTTGTATTGGTTCAAGCATTGATATCCTGGGTCCCTTCTTAATAATGGTATATGGACCTTTCCTCCAGGAATTTGTCCAAACCTTTTTTAAACTCAGCTACACTAACAGCCTTTACTACATCTTCCGGTAACAAATTCCAGAGTTTGATTACACGTTGAGTGAAAAAATATTTGCTTTTATTAGTCTTAAATAGTTTACCCTGTAGCTTCATTGCATGTGCCCTAGTCTTTCTATATTCTGATAAGGTAAACAATCGATCTACGTTTACCCGTTCCACTCCGTTCATTAATTTATAGACTTCTATCATATCTCCCCTCAGCCGTCTCTTTTCCAGGTTAAAGAGCCCTAACCTTTTTAGCCTTTCTTCATAGGAGTATCCTTCCATCCCCTTTACCATTTTGGTGGCTCTTCTGTGAACCTTTTCTAAAATCGCTATATCCTTTTTAAGATACGGCGACCAGAATTGCACACAATATTCAAGGTGCGGTCTCACCATGGAACGATATAGAGGCATTATAATATCTTTTGTTTTATTTTCCATTCCTTTCCTTACCATATCTAGTTTATTTATTTATTTATTTATTTAGCGTACATTTATATCCCGCTGCTTCAAGTGATCAGCAGCGGTTGTTACACATGGTGATGTTGGCTGTACTGGCCAGGAATTAGGTTATAACACTCTGATTAGAGGGGGGGGGGACACAGCAGAATACAGTACAGATTACAGGCTTACAGTTGATTGCTATATACATAATTACACATGATTGTTATATACATATTTACAATTGACTAAACTGTAAAACTTTATAAGTGGTCTGCATATGTATATGTATATTTACACGCGGTTGCGTGTAGCTCATGATGTTAGGTTGTAATGGGATTTGAAAAGGTGCGTCTTAAGCTCTTTTCTAAAGTCCTTTAGATCACAGATTTCACGCAGATCACTTGGCAACCGATTCCAGAGTGTAGGAGCTGTAAACGAGAAAGCTCTGTTAGTGGTACAGGCATTAGCCTTTGTGAATGATCTCGGGAGGCAGATGGTGTTGAGGTTCGCTGCTCTCCTACTTCTGTTGTTGGGTGGATTGGAAATCAAGCTGTTGAGGTGAGAGGGTGCTATATTATGGATAAGTTTGAATGTAGTGACTAGTAATTTGTACTGAATGCGGGCCGTGATGGGGAGCCAATGCAGCTCAATTAGGGTGGGTGTAATGTGGTCAGAGAGTTTTTTTTGCATGATAAATCTGGCTGCAACATGTTGTGCCATTTGCAGAATATTTGTAGTTTTCTTTGGCAAACCTTGCAGTATGGCATTGCAGTAATCTAGGTGTGGAATGATGAGTGCCTGAGCGACAGATCTGAAGTCATCATGGTCAAGGATGTTACGTAAAGGCTGCAGTATTCTTAATTTGTGGAATATGGCTCGATTGGTGTTTCGCAGGTGCCTGTCCATATTTAGGTTGTTGTCAAGCATCACACCTAAGTATTTTATTTCTGATTTTATGTTGTAAATATTGTTGTTCATGGTGACATTTTTAGGGGGCTCAAAACCTGGTTTCCTGGAGATGCACATTGCTTCTGTCTTCTTATGGTTAATGAGCATGTTATTTCGTTGGAGCCAGATTTGAAGCTCGAGAAGGCAATTTTCAAGCTTACTGATGTTCGGGTTGTTTGCATCCAGTTGTGTGTAGAGCATTAGGTCATCAGCGTAGATATGGTAGTTGATGCCGTGGGTCTGGAATATTTTGCACCCTGGTTGCAGGTATAGATTGAATAAGAGAGAGGAGAGGGCGGAACCTTGCGGAATGCCCTGGGTTTGTGGGAAGGGAGTTGCTTTGTCGTTGTTGAAATTGACCTGCTGCATTCGGTTTGTTATATAGGAGGAGAACCATTTTAGTGGGGTCCCTGCAATGCCTATGGACTCAAGTCGTTCCAGTAGTGTTGAGTGGTGCACTGAGTCAAAGGCAGCTGAGATATCAATGAAGATAAGCATATACATCGTGTTCTTGTTCTCCAGCCCCTTAAGTAGATTGTCCAGCAAGGCTAGCAGGAGGGTTTCCACACCATGATGTTGTCGAAACCCGTATTGATGCACATCCAAGGCATTTGTATCATCAATGTGGTCTTGCAGTTGCTGCTGTACTGCCTTTTCAATGATTTTGGCGAGGAAGGTTATACTTGAGATTGGGCGGTATGAGGTAGGGTCATCTTTGCTGAGTGATTTGTTCTTCAAGATGGGGCGTAAAAGTGACTTCTTGAGGAGTGATGGCATGAGACCTTGCAGCAGTGATAGGTTCACTATATGGGAGATGTGCTGCGCTATTTCCTCTTTGGTTGCCTTGATCCAGGAGGCTGGACAGGGGTCAAGAGGGGAGGTGGTGGTTTTTAGGTTGGTGATGATGGCTTTTATCTGTTGATTGTCCACCTTCCGGAAGGTTAACCATTTTCTGCTGTGATCGGTCCTTTCCTGTGTGCTGCTCTCTTGATGGAAGTTGGTTGGGTCCAGCGTGGGGGTGATGAGGGTAGGTGCTGCAGGATTGAGTTTGCTGGCATAGTGATCTGCCAGTTGTTGAGCTGTTATGGAGCCGCTGGAATTGTTGTCTTGTGGGGCTTTTGTGAGGGATTTGACAAGCGCGAATAGTTCTCTGGGCCTGTTGAGGGCTTTATTGAGAGTGATCGTGTGGTGCGTTCTCTTTGCTTGGTTTACTTCATTCCTGTAGGTTGATAGGCGGTCGAAGTAGGACTTTTTGCATTCCTCGGTTTTGTGCTTTCTCCATCTTCGCTCATGCCTTCTCAGGTCCTTCTTCAGTTCCCGTAGCGTTGAGGTGTACCATGGTTCAGTCTTGACCCTGGTTAGGTGCCTTGGGTGACTAGTATTCTATTTGCTCTCTTGGCCGCCGCTGCACACTGGGCCGAGGGTTTTAACATGGTATCCACAATGACGCCTAAATCTTTTTCCTGGGTGGTGGTTCCTAATGTGGAACCTTGCATCGTGTAACCATAATTTGGGTTGTTCTTCCCTAGGTGCATAACCTTGCACTTCTCCACATTAAATTTCATCTGCCATTTTGATGCCCAGTCTTCCAATTTATCAAGATCCTCTTGCAATTTTCCACAATCCTCCTGGGTTTTAACAACTTTAAATAGTTTTGTGTCATCTGCAAATTTGATAACCTCACTCGTTATTCCACTTTCCAGGTCATTTATGAATATGTCAAAAAGTAGCGGACCCAGCACAGATCCCTGGGGTACACCACTATTCACCTTTCTCCATTGGGAAAATTGGCCATTTAGCCCAACCCTCTGCTTTCTATCTTTTAACCAGTTCCTGATCCACAATAATACACTGCCTCCTATTCCATGACTCTTTAGTTTTGCCAAAGGTCTCTCATGAGGGACCTTGTCAAAGGCTTTCTGAAAGTCCAGATACACAATATCAACCGACTTACCTTTGTCCACCTGTTTATTCACTCCTTCAAAAAAACATAACAGATTAGTAAGACAAGATCTTCCTTGTCTAAAGCCATGTTGGCTGTCTCCCATTAGGTCGTGACTATCTACATGCTGAGTAATTTTATTCTTTATGATGGTTTCTACCATTTTTCCTGGTACTGATGTCAGGCTCACCGCTCTGTAGTTTCCCGGATCACCCCTCGAACCCTTTTTAAAAACTGGTGTTACATTGGCGATCCTCCAATCTTCAGGTATTAGAGATGATTTTAATGATAGTTCACAGATTACTAATAGCAGGTCTGCAATCTCATATTTCAGTTCTTTCAACACCCTTGGATGTATACCATCCGGCCCAGGTGATATGCTACTCTTCAGTTTATCTAATAGTTGTAAGACATCTTCCCGATGTATCGATATTTCCTTCAATTCTTCCACACCTTTAAATACCACTTCAGTCATGGGTAACATCCCTACATCTTCCTCAGTAAAGACCGAAGCAAAGAATTCATTCAGTCTCTCCACTATCGCCTTGTCGCCTCTTAGTGGTCCTTTAACCCCTTTATCATCTAATGGACCAACTGACTCTCTCACAGGTTTTTTGCTACGAATGTACTTGAAAAGGTCTTTATTTCGTGTTTTTGCTTCCGCAGCAAGCTTCTTCTCAAATTCTCTCTTTGCCTGCCTTATCAATGCCTTGCATTTGACTTGCCAGTGCTTGTGCTGTTTCCAGGTTTCATCGTTTGGCTCTTTTTTCCATTTCCTGAAAGATGCTTTTTTGGCAACAACAGCCTCTCTGACCTCACCTTTAAACCATGCTGGCAGTTTTTTGGACTTCCTTCCACTTTTCTTAAAGCGTGGAATACAGCTGGTCTGGGCTTCCAAGATAGTATTTTTCAACAACACCCAAGCTTGATGTACGTCTTTAACCTTTGCAACTGCTCCTTTTAGTTTTTTCTTAACTGTTTTCCTCATTTTATCATAGTCTCCCTTTCGAAAGTTAAAGGGTAGTACTGTGGATTTCCTTACTATCCCTCCTCCACTAATTAAATCAAAAGTGATCATGCTATGATCACTGTTGCCAAGTGGCCCCAACACCCTTATCTCTTGCACTACATCTGGTGTTCCACTAAGGACTAGGTCTAATATTGCTTCCCCTCTGGTCGGTTCATGAACCAGCTGCTCCAAGAAGCAGTCATTTATTTCATCTAGGAACTTTATCTCCCTAGCATGTCCTGTTGTGACACTGACCCAGTCGATGCCGGGGTAATTGAAATCACCCATTATTATTACTACACTGTAACGTTTGCTAGCTTCCTTGATTTCTCTGAGCATTTCATCATCCATTTGTTCATTCTGGCCAGGCGGACGATAGTACACCCCCACTGCCATCGCCTTCCCCTTTTTACATGGAATTTCAATCCATAGAGATTCTACAGCAAATTTTGTTTCTTGCAAAACTTTAATCCTTTCTGACAGAATGCCCTCTCTAAAAGAGAGCGCAACCCCTCCACCAATTTGATCAGCTCTATCATTACGATAGACACTCCACCTTAGATTGCCAGCCCCCCAGACACAGGAAAATACCTACTGTATCTGAACGCAACCTAGACACTCCACCTTAGATTGCCAGCCCCCCAGACACAGGAAAATACCTACAGTAGCTGAATGCAACCCAGATACTCCACCTTAGACTGGCAGCCCTCCAGACACAGGAAAATATGTACTGTACCTGTATGCAACCTAGATACTCCACCTTAGATTGCCAGCCTTCCAGACACATGAAAATACCTACTGTACCCGAATGCAATGTAGATACTCCACCTTAGATTGCCAGTCCTCCAGAGACAGGAAAATACCTACTGTACCTGAATGCAACCTCGATACTCCACCTTAGATTGCCAGCCCTCCAGAGACAGGCAAATACCTACTGTACCTGAATGCAACCTAGACACTCCACCTTAGATTGCCAGCCCTCCAGACACAGGAAAATACCTACTGTATCTGAGTGCAACCTAGATACTCCACCTTAGATTACCAGCCCTCCAGACACAGGAAAATACCTACTGTACCTGAATGCAACCTAGATACTCCACCTTAGATTGCCAGCCCTCCAGAATCAGGAAAATACCTACTGTACCTGAATGCAACCCAGATACTCCACCTTAGATTGACAGCCCTCCAGAGACAGGAAAATAGCTACTGTACCTGAATGCAACCTAGATACTCCACCTTAGATTGCCAGCCCTCCAGACACAGGAAAATACCTACTGTACCTGAATGCAACGTAGATACTCCACCTTAGATTGCCAGTCCCCCAGGCACAGGAAAATACCTACTGTACCCGAATGCAACCTAGATACTCCACCTTAGATTGCCAGCCCCCCAGATACAGGAAAATACCTACTGTACCTGAATAAAAATAAAATCATATAATGCAAAAGATTGCAAAAAAACCATTTCAATATGGAGAAATACAAAAGAGATGAGGATCATAAATCCAGAACACCAAAACTAATCTAGGAGCAGGAGTTGAAGGTGCTATTACCTTGAGAGGTTGATAAGAATACGTCAATAAAACCTTAGATTGCTAGTCCTCCAAACAGAGGAAAATACCTGCTGTACCTGAATGCAACCTAGACACTCCACCTTAGATTTCCAGCCCTCCACACACAGCAAAATAGCTACTGTACCTGAATGCAACCTAGATACTGCACCTTAGATTGCCAGCCCTCCAGACACAGGAAAATACCTACTGTACCTGAATGCAACCTAGATACTGCACCTTAGATTGCCAGCCCTCCAGACACAGGATAATACCTACTGTACCTGAATGCAATGTATATACTCCACCTTAGATTGCCAGCCCTCCAGACACAAGAAAATACCTACTGTACCTGAATGCAACCTAGATACTGCACCTTAGATTGCCAGCCCCCCAGAGACAGGAAAATACCTACTGCACCTGAATGCAACGTAGACACTCCACCTTAGATTGCCAGCCCTCCAGAATCAGGAAAATACCTACTGTACCTGAATGCAGCCTAGACACTCCACCTTAGATTGCCAGCCCTCCAGACACAGGAAAATACCTACTGTACCTGAATGCAACCTAGATACTCCACCTTAGATTGCCAGCCCCCCAGAGACAGGAAAATACCTACTGTATCTGAATGCAACCTGGATACTCCACCTTAGATTACCAACCCCCCGAAAGACAGGAAAACACCTACTATAACTGAATGTAACCTAGATACTCCACGTTAGATTGCCAGCCCTCGAGACTCAGGAAAATACCTACTGTACCTGAATGCAACCCAGACACTCCACCTTAGATTGCCAGCCCTCCAGGACACACGAAAATACCTACTGTAGCCGAATGCAACGTAGATAATCCACCTTAGATTGCCAGCCCTCCAGACACACAAAAATACCTACTGTACCTGAATGCAACCTAGATACTCCACCTTAGATTGCCAGCCCTCCAGAGACAGGAAGATACCTACTGTACCCAAATGCAACCTAGACATGCCACCTTAGATTGCCAGTCCCCGAGACACAGCAAAATAGCTACTGTACCTCAATGCAACCTAGATACTCCACCTGAGATTGCCAGCCCTCCAGACACAGGAAAATACCTACTGTACCTGAATGCAGCTCAGATACTCCACGTTAGATTGCCAGCCCTCCAGACTCAGGAAAATACCTACTGTACCCGAATGCAACTCAGACACTCCACCTTAGATTGCCAGCCCACCAGACACAGGAAAATACCTACTGTACCCGAATGCAACCCAGATACTCCACCTTAGATTGCCAGTCCACCAGACACAGGAAAATACCTACTGTACCCGAATGCAACCCAGATACTCCACCTTAGATTGCCAGCCCTCCAGACACAGGAAAATACCTACTGTACCTGAATGCAACCTAGACGTTCCACCTTAGATTGCCAGCCCTCCAGACACAGGAAAATACCTACTGTACATGAATGCAGCCTAGACGCTCATAAGATATGCCATACTGGGTCAGACCAAGGTCCATCAAGCCCAGTATTCTGATTCCAACAGTGGCCAATCTAGGTCATACGTACCTAGCAGTTTCCCCAAGGGACACAGGTTCCACAATGCTTGTATTGGTTCAAGCATTGATATCCTGGGACCCTTCTTAATAATGGTTTATGGACCTTTCCTCCAGGAACTTGTCCAAACATTTTTTAAACCCAGCTACACTAACAGCCTTTACTACATCCTCCGGTAACAAATTCCAGAGTTTGATTACACGTTGAGTGAAAAAATATTTTCTTTTATTAGTCTTAAATAGTTTACCTGTAGCTTCATTGCATGTCCCCTAGTCTTTCTATATTCTGATAAGGTAAACAATCAATCTACGTTTACCCGTTCCACTCCGTTCATTAATTTATAGACTTCTATCATATCTCCCCTCAGCCGTCTCTTTTCCAGGTTAAAGAGCCCCAACCTTTTTAGCCTTTCTTCATAGAAGTATCCTTCCATCCCCTTTACCATTTTGGTGGCTCTTCTCTGAACCTTTTCTAAAATCGCTATATCCTTTTTAAGATACGGCGACCAGAATTGCACACAATATTCAAGGTGCGGTCTCACCATGGAACGATATAGAGGCATTATAATATCTTTTGTTTTATTTTCCATTCCTTTCCTTATCATACCTAGCATTCTATTTGCTCTCTTGGCCGCTGCTGCACACTGGGCCGAGGGATTTAACATGGTATCCACAATGACGCCTAAATCTTTTTCCTGGGTGGTGGTTCCTAATGTGGAACCTTGCATCGTGTAAACATAGTTTGGGTTGTTCTTCCCTAGGTGCATAACCTTGCACTTCTCCACATTAAATTTCATCTGCCATTTTGATGTCCAGTCTTCCAATTTATCAAGATTCTCTTGCAATTTTCCACAATCCTCCTGGGTTTTAACAACTTTAAATAGTTTTGTGTCATCTGCAAATTTGATAACCTCACTCTTTATTCCACTTTCCAGGTCATTTATGAATATGTCAAAAAGCAGCGGACCCAGCACAGATCCCTGGGGTACACCACTATTCACCTTTCTCCATTGGGAAAATTGGCCATTTAGCCGTACACTCTGCTTTCTATCTTTTAACCAGTTCCTGATCCACAATAGTACACTGCCTCCTATCCCATGATTCTTTAGTTTTGCCAAAAGTCTCTCATGAGGGACCTTGTCAAAGGCTTTCTGAAAGTCCAGATACACAATATCAACCGACTCTCCTTTGTCCACCTGTTTATTCACTCCTTCAAAAAAACATAACAGATTAGTAAGACAAGATCTTCCTTGTCTAAAGCCATGTTGGCTGTCTCCCATTAGGTCGTGACTATCTACATGCTGAGTAATTTTATTCTTTATGATGGTTTCTACCATTTTTCCCGGTACTGATGTCAGGCTCACCGGTCTGTAGTTTCCCGGATCACCCCTCGAACCCTTTTTTTTTTTTTTTAAAACTTTTATTTTCATTTTGCAACAAACAAAAGAAACAACACACCAAAAGAGACAAAACAAGTATACAATAAGGAAAAGTAAACCCATTACCCCCCACCCCGATGCTTCTTCTCTACCCGATTATATCAGCATGTGAGCGCTTCCAATTAACAGTGATTATACATCAAACGATCAAAAGAGTATCTACAATACAGCATGATCATGGGACAGAGATATATACAAAGTTAGACAGTCAGATGAGCATTTAGCAAAATGTACATAGTCATTGAGCATCTTCCATTAAGACCAATGAGAAGGAGTCTGAGCGGAGGAAGCGAACAGACGAGGTATTTGTTCATATTTACTGTAAAGACAGGCATGATTCCACCATTCATTGGGGCTCAGATGGGAGCTAATATTCCAGTATTACTTAATTAGGGAAATAGCAATGCCAAGCATAAAGTTCGAAAGGAGATAAGCCATTTTTGGGAGAGAGGGGATCCCCGCAACTGGGCGAAGTCCCACTATCCTCCAAGAAAGGGGCTCCTGAGAGTGCGAGATAGACTAAATACGACCCCAGACCCGACGCCAGTAATACTGTAGTGCGGGATATTCATGCATAACATGAGGCAATGAACCAATGGCCGCAGGACGTGTCCAGCAACCATTGCCCTGAGTAGTGTTCCATTTGTCTAATCTGTGAGAAGTGTAAAAACACCGGTGGGCTAGAAAGAAGAGGGTCTGAGTGAGTGAGGCGAATCGGGAACCCGTGTCCCTCTACTCCAGATAAGGCTCCATTGCTCCGAGGTCAAAGTCACATGCAATTCTCTCTCCCATACTTTCTGCGCTATAGGGGTATCTCTAGTTATAGCATTACATTAGGTTTAGTAAAATTGGATGATACACCCGGTGAGCTACCGAGAGATCGGAAAGTCTCCAATCAACCTTATGTAGGGAATGCCGATGGCGGGAGTACTCTAGTGCTCCGAAGGCGATGCTGAAGTTGCACTGACCAGAGTCGGGAGTCTAAAGATTGCATAAGAGTATTAAAGGCACCTAAAGTGTCTAAAAGCATTGGTGGATAGTGGGAGTCTGATGGGAGAGTCATACCAGGGAGAAAGGTAAGAGGAATCGGTTTGCAAAGGCCCGCTTCTACATCTAGCCACACAGGTCTACTCGGTACTGGATCTTCCAACCAACGAGCACCGTGTTTGAGAAGAAAAGATTGAGGGAACACTTGAGTAAAATCGCCACCAAGTATTAATGGAGCATTGGCAGAGGCCTAGGCCAACTGCGCAATACTTGCATAGTAAGCAGGGTTGTCCACATTCGGGGCATAATGCAAATACACGTGAATTCACTATCTCCAACCTCAAGGTGTACACGGGCCCATCTACCCTCCTTGTCAGCGCTAATATCAGGTACAGTAGCGTGCAAAGACTTCTTAACCAGAATGGTTATCCCGTACCATTTGGAAACGGTGGGAGAATAGGCAGCTACCATGTGAGGCTTAGCATTGAGTTTCAGTGTTTCAGCAGAGTTTAAATGCGTTTCCTGAAGAAACACTAAATCAACATGCTCATGGCTAAGATAGCTAAGGATTTTCTTTCCTTTGAGTGGACCATTAATGCCTTTGACGGTGAATGATAAGATTTTACATAAGGCCATTCAGAAAAGTTAAAAATTCTGAGCATGATAGCACACATAATTTCACTATGTCCCTCAAGCTGACTGTATCTGGCTGTACACATGACATAGGAAAAATAAGCTAATATAATACAATGAAGCGCCCCACATTAACAAAGAAAACCGCAGTACGGTAGAGGAGAAGCAAAACCCCAAAATTACTGGCGACCATGTGTCTGCGGGGAGAAACCCCAGAGAAGGCCGAAATTGAAAAACACATAACCTGTAGGACTGTGCGTGCTCCGAATCCGACCGAGGCACACATCATGAAGGGATAGGAGACCAAAAAAACAAAGTCATATAGAGAAAGAAAGAAAGTCCAGGCTATTTCTGTGCTTGGCTATGACCGCCGCATCGGGCCCTTCAAAATGGCGGATAGAGCCGGCAGATAAGAGTCCAAGATTTGGGATTAGCGCATCTGCTCTGCTTCTTTGGAGTCTAAAAATGTTGATAGTAGATCAGGATCTTCGAACGTCCTGGTTTGGTTGTGGAGAGTCACTCGGAGCTTCGCTGGATACAACAGGCCAAAGCGAGCCTGTAGCTGTTGAAGTCGAGGGCGAAAAGCAAGGAGTTTCTTCCGACGGTCAACGGTAGGCTTTGCCAAATCAGGAAAGAAGGAGACCTTACTACCTTCAAATTCCAAGTGATGATTCGCTCGGGCAACATGTAAAATTTGTTCCACTTGTTGATATCGTAGCAAGCTAAAGATAATAGGCCGGGGGGTCGTGCGGTTGAGCGCCATATGGGCAGGAACACGGTGTGCTCGATCGATTTCCAGTTCTCTGTGAAAAGTGATCTTCAGCAAGGAGGGAAGAGTTTTGAGCAAGAATTCTCTTATATCTCCTGCTTCCACCCCCTCCGGCATTCCGAGGAGCCTCACATTGTTGCGACGGGCTCGATTATTGCTATCTTCTAACTCCTTTTGAAGATTCTGTATCTGGCGCTCAGCCTTGTCCAGTTTGCCCAGGCGCACCTCGTGCGAGTCGAGGACCCCCGCCATGTTGTCCTGCCGTAATGAAAGACTTTCAAGTCGGTCCTGGAGCACTCCAAAGTCTTCTCGCATGGCGCGAAGCGCTTCTCTCCATTGGAATGCACCAATTCCTTCACGCCGCGTATTTCCTCCAAAATCTCCAGGTGCATTTCGGGGTTTTCACGAAATGGGACCATCTTCTGTGGGGAGGACACCTCTGTTTTGGAGCGTTTTCCGTGAGAAGAAGAAGGAGACCCGAAGTCCAAGCGCGCTGGTTTATGGGCCGCCATCCCCCCCGAGGTGCCCCGGTCAGCTCGGAGCGAAATAGTAAATTTGTATAGGTATTAAGTCAGGATTCTAAGTAGGCCTCTCGGGAGCTTCAACGCAAAGCGTCCTACCCGCTGGACATCAGGCTCCGCCCCCATCCCCTCGAACCCTTTTTAAAAACTGGTGTTACATTGGCGATCCTCCAATCCTCAGGTATTAGAGATGATTTTAATGATAGTTCACAGATTACTGATAGCAGGTCTGCAATCTCAAATTTCAGTTCTTTCAACACCCTTGGATGTATACCATCCGGCCCAGGTGATTTGCTACTCTTCAGTTTATCTAATAGTTGTAAGACATCTTCCCGATGTATCGATATTTCCTTCAATTCTTCCACACCTTTAAATACCACTTCAGTCATGGGTAACATCCCTACATCTTCCTCAGTTAAGACCGAAGGAAAGAATTCATTCAGTCTCTCCGCTATCGCCTTGTCGCCTCTTAGTGCTCCTTTAACCCCTTTATCATCTAATGGACCAACTGACTCTCTCACAGGTTTTTTGCTACGAATGTACTTGAAAAGGTCTTTATTTCGCGTTTTTGCTTCCGCAGAAAGCTTCTTCTCAAATTCTCTCTTTGCCCTGCCTTATCAATGCCTTGCATTTGACTTGCCAGTGCTTGTGCTGTTTCCAGGTTTCAATCGTTTGGCTCTTTTTTCCATTTCCTGAAAGATGCTTTTTTGGCAACAACAGCCTCTCTGACCTCACCTTTAAACCATGCTGGCAGTTTTTTGGACTTCCTTCCACTTTTCTTAAAGCGTGGAATACAGCTGGTCTGGGCTTCCAAGATAGTATTTTTCAACAACACCCAAGCTTGATGTACGTCTTTAACCTTTGCAACTGCTCCTTTTAGTTTTTTCTTAACTGTTTTCCTCATTTTATCATAGTCTCCCTTTCGAAAGTTAAAGGGTAGTACTGTGGATTTCCTTACTATCCCTCCTCCACTAATTAAATCAAAGGCGATCATGCTATGATCACTATTGCCAAGTGGCCCCAACACCCTTATCTCTTGCACTACATCTGGTGTTCCACTAAGGACTAGGTCTAATATTGCTTCCCCTCTGGTCGGTTCATGAACCAGCTGCTCCAAGAAGCAGTCATTTATTTCATCTAGGAACTTTATCTCCCTAGCATGTCCTGTTGTGACACTGACCCAGTCGATGCCGGGGTAATTGAAATCACCCATTATTATTACTGCACTGTAACCTTTGCTAGCTTCCTTGATTTCTTTGAGCATTTCATCATCCATTTGTTCATTCTGGCCAGGCGGACGATAGTACACCCACACTGGCATCGCCTTCCCCTTTTAACATGGAATTTCAATCCATAGAGATTCTACAGCAAATTTTGTTTCTTGCAAAACTTTAATCCTTTCTGACTCAATGCCCTCTCTAACATAGAGCGCAACCCCTCCACCAATTTGATCAGCTCTATCATTACGATATAGTTTGTACCCAGGTATCACAGTGTCCCACTGGTTGTCCTCCTTCCACCATGTCTCTGATATTCCAATCATATCTAACCTCTCGTTTAGTGCTATACATTCTAACTCTCCCATCTTCTTTTGTAGACTTCTAGCATTTGCATACCAGCATTTTAGAGACACTCCACCTTAGATTGCCAGCCCTCCAGACACAGGAAAATACCTACTGTACCTGAATGCAACCCAGACAATCCACCTTAGATTGCCAGCCCTCCAGACACAGGAAAATACCTACTGTACCTGAATGCAACCCAGACACTCCACCTTAGATTGCCAGCCCTCCAGACACAGGAAAACACCTACTGTACCTGAATAAAAATAAAATCATAAAATACAAAAAATTGCAAAAAACCCATTCAATATGGAGAAATACAAAAGAGATGAGGATCATAAATCCAAAACACCAAAACTAATCTAGGAGCAGGAGTGAAAGGTGCTATTACCTTGAGAACTTGATAAGAATACGTCAATAAAACCTTAGATTGCCAGTCCTCCAAACAGAGGAAAATACCTGCTGTACCTGATTGCAACCTAACTCCACCTTAGATTGCCAGCCCTCCAGACACAGGAAAATATCTACTGTACCTGAATGCAACCTGGATACTCCACCTTAGATTGCCAGCCCTCCAGACACAGCAAAATAGCTACTGTACCTCGATGCAACCCAGATACTCCACCTTGGATTGTCAGCCCTCCAGACACAGGAAAATACCTACTGTACCTGACTGCAACCCAGATACTCCACCTTTGATTTCCAGCCCTCCAGACACAGCAAAATACCTACTGTACCTGAATGCAACCTGGATACTCCAACTTAGATTGCCAGCCCTCCAGACACAGGAAAATAGCTACTGTACCTGAATTCAACCTAGATACTCCACCTTAGATTGCCAGCCCTCCAGACACAGGAAAATTCCTACTGTACCTGAATGCAACCTAGATACTCCACCTTAGATTGCCAGCCCTCCAGACACAGGAAAATACCTACTGTACCTGACTGCAACCCAGATACTCCACCTTAGATTTCCAGCCCTCCAGACACAGGAAAATTCCTACTGTACCTGAATGCAACCTAGATACTCCACTTTAGACTGCCAGCCCTCCAGACACAGGAAAATACCTACTGTACCTCAATGCAACCTAGACGCTCCACCTTAGATTGCCAGCCCTCCAGACACAGGAAAATACCTACTGTACCTGAATGCAACCTAGATACTCCACCTTAGATTGCCAGCCTTCCAAAGACAGGAAAATATCTACTGTAATTCAATGCAACCTAGATACTCCCCCTTAAATTGCCAGCCCTCCAAAGACAGGAAAATATCTACTGTAATTCAATGCAACCCAGACGCTCCACCTAAGATTGCCAGCCCTCCAGACACAGGAAAATACCTACTGTACCCGAATGCAACCTAGACACTCCACCTTAGATTGGCAGCCCCCCAGACACAGGAAAATACCTACTGTATCTGAACGCAACCTAGACACTCCATCTTAGATTGCCAGCCCTCCAGAGACAGGAAAATACCTACTGTACCTGAATGCAACCTAGACACTCCACCTTAGATTGCCAGCCCTCCAAACACAGGAAAATACCTACTGTACCTGAATGCAACCTAGACACTCCACCTTAGATTGCCAGCCCCCCAGACACAGGAAAATACCTACTGTACCCGAATGCAACCCAGACACTCCACCTTAGATTGCCAGTCCCCCAGGCACAGGAAAACACCTACTGTACCCGAATGCAACCCAGATACTCCACCTTAGATTGCCAGCCCCCTAGACACAGGAAAATACCTACTGTACCTGAATGCAACCCAGATACTCCACCTTAGATTGCCAGCCCTCCAGACACAGGAAAATACCTACTGTACCTGACTGCAACCCAGATACTCCACCTTAGATTTCCAGCCCTCCAGACACAGGAAAATTCCTACTGTACCTGAATGCAACGTAGATACTCCACCTTAGATTCCCAGCCCCCCAGACACAGGAAAATACCTACTGTACCCGAATGCAACCCAGACACTCCACCTTAGATTGCCAGTCCCCCAGGCACAGGAAAATACCTACTGTACCCGAATGCAACCCAGATACTCCACCTTAGATTGCCAGCCCCCTAGACACAGGAAAATACCTACTGTACCTGAATGCAACCCAGATACTCCACCTTAGATTGCCAGCCCTCCAGACACAGGAAAATACCTACTGTACCTGAATACAACCTAGACACTCCACCTTAGATTGCCAGCCCTCCAAACACAGGTAAATACCTACTGTACCCGAATACAACATAGACAGACACTCCTCCTTAGATTGCCAGCCCTCCAGACACAGGAAAATACCTACTGTACCTGAATGCAACCCAGATACTCCACCTTAGATTGCCAGCCCTCCAGACACAGGAAAATACCTACTGTAACTGAATGCAACCTAGAGACTCCACCTTAGATTGCCAGCCCCCCAGTCACAGGAAAATACCTACTGTACCTGAATGCAACGTAGATACTCCACCTTAGATTCCCAGCCCTCCAGACACAGGAAAATACCTACTGTACCTGAATGCAACGTAGATACTCCACCTTAGATTCCCAGCCCTACAGACACAGGAAAATACCTACTGTACCCGAACACAACCTAGACAATCCACCTTAGATTGCCAGCCCTCCAGACACAGGAAAATACCTACTGTACCTGAATGCAACCCAGATACTCCACCTTAGATTGCCAGCCCTCCAGACACAGGAAAATACCTACTGTACCTGAATGCAACCTAGAGACTCCACCTTAGATTGCCAGCCCCCCAGACACAGGAAAATACCTACTGTACCTGAATGCAACGTAGATACTCCACCTTAGATTCCCAGCCCTGCAGATACAGGAAAATACCTACTGTACCTGAATAGAACCTAGATACTCCACCTTAGATTCCCAGACCTCCAGACACAGTTAAATACCTACTCTACCTGAATGCATCCTAGATACTCCACCTTAGATTCCCAGCCCTCCAGACACAGGAAAATACCTACTGTACCTGAATGCAACCTAGATACTCCACCTTAGACTGGCAGTCCCCCAGACACAGCAAAATAGCTACTGTACCTCAATGCAACCTAGACACTCCACCTTAGATTGCCAGCCCCCCCAAAGACAGGAATGTACCTACTGTACCTGAATGCAACCTAGATACTCCACCTTAGATTGCCAGCCCTCCAGACACAGGAAAATACCTACTGTACCTGAATGCAACCTAGATACTCCACCTTAGATTCCCAGCCCTCCAGACACAGGAAAATACCTACTGTACCTGAATGCAACGTAGATATTCCACCTTAGATTGCCAGCCCTCCAGAGACAGGAAAATACCTATTGTACCTGAATGCAACCTAGATACTCCACCTTAGATTGCCAACCCCCCCCCCCGAGACGGGAAAATACCTCCTGTACCTGAATGCAACCTAGATACTGCACCTTAGATTGCCAACCCCCCCCCCCCCCGAGACAGGAAAGTACCTACTGTACTTGAATGCAACCTAGATACTCCACCTTAGATTACCAGCCCTCTAGACACAGGAAAATACCTACTGTACCTCAATGCAACCAAGACACTCCACCTTAGACTGCCAGCCCTCCAGACACAGGAAAATACCTACTGTAGCTGAATGCAACCTATAGACTCCACCTTAGATTGCCAGCCCCCCAGTCACAGGAAAATGCCTACTGTACCTGAATGTAACCTAGATACTCCACCTTAGATTGCCAGCCCTCCAGACACAGGAAAATACCTACTGTATCTGAATGCAACCTAGATACTCCACCTTAGATTCCCAGCCCTCCAGACACAGGAAAATACCTACTGTACCTGAATGCAACCTAGATACTCCACCTTAGATTGCCAGCCCTCCAGAGACAGGAAAATACCTACTGTACCTGAATGCAACCTAGATACTCCACCTTAGATTGCCAACCCCCCCAGAGACAGGAAAATACCTCCTGTACCTGAATGCAACCTAGATACTCCACCCTAGATTGCCATCCCCCCCCCCCCCGAGACAGGAAAGTACCTACTGTACCTGAATGCAACCTAGATACTCCACCTTAGCTTCCCAGCCCTCCAGACACAGCAAAATACCTACTGTACCCGAATACAACGTAGATACTCCACCTTAGATTGGCAGCCCTCCAGACACAGGAAAATACCTACTGTATCTGAATGCAAGCTAGATACTCCACCTTAGATTGCCAGCCCTCCAGAGACAGGAAAATACCTACTGTACCCGAATGTAACGTAGATACTCCACCTTAGATTGCCAGCCCTCCAGACACATGAAAATACCTACTGCATCTGAATGCAACCTACACACTCCACCTTAGATTGCCAGCCCTCCAGACACAGGAAAATACCTACTGTATCTGAATGCAACCTGGATACTCCACCTTAGATTGCCAGCCCTCCAGACTCAGGAAAATACCTACTGTAACTGAATGTAACCTAGATACTCCACGTTAGATTGCCAGCCCTCCAGACTCAGGAAAATACCTACTGTACCTGAATGCAACCCAGACACTCCACCTTAGATGGCCAGCCCCCCAGACACACGAAAATACCTACTGTACCTGAATGCAACCTAGATGCTCCACCTTAGATTGCCAGCCCTCCAGACACAGGAAAATACCTACTGTAACTGAATGCAACCCAGACACTCCAGCTTAGATTGCCAGCCCCCCAGTCACAGGAAAATACCTACTGTACCTGAATACAATCTAGACACTCCACCTTAGATTGCCAGCCCTCCAAACACAGGAAAATAACTACTGTACCCGAGTACAACATAGACACTCCACCTTAGATTGACAGCCCTCCAGACACAGGAAAATACCTACTGTACCTGAATGCAACCCAGATACTCCACCTTAGATTGCCAGCCCTCCAGACACAGGAAAATACCTACTGTACCTGAATGCAACCTAGAGACTCCACCTTAGATTGCCAGCCCCCCAGTCACAGGAAGATACCTACTGTACCTGAATGCAACGCAGATACTCCACCTTAGATTCCCAGCCCTCCAGATACAGGAAAATACCTACTGTACCTGAATGCAACCTAGATACTCCACCTTAGATTCCCAGCCCTCCAGACACAGGAAAATACCTACTGTACCTGAATGCAACCTAGATACTCCACCTTAGATTCCCAGCCCTCCAGACACAGGAAAATACCTACTGTACTTGAATGCAACCTAGATACTCCACCTTAGACTGGCAGTCCCCCAGACACAGCAAAATAGCTACTGTACATCAATGCAACCTAGACACTCCACCTTAGATTGCCAGCCCCGCCCCAAAGACAGGAATATACCTACTGTACCTGAATGCAACCTAGATACTCCACCTTAGATTGCCAGCCCTCCAGACACAGGAAAATACCTACTGTACCTGAATGCAACCTAGATACTCCACCTTAGATCCCAGCCCTCCAGACACAGGAAAATACCTACTGTACCTGAATGCAACGTAGATACTCCACCTTAGATTGCCAGCCCTCCAGAGACAGGAAAATACCTACTGTACCTGAATGCAACCTAGATACTCCACCTTAGATTGCCAACCCCCCCAGAGACAGGAAAATACCTACTGTACCTGAATGCAACCTAGATACTGCACCTTAGATTGCCAACCCCCCCCCCCCCATGAGACAGGAAAGTACCTACTGTACCTGAATGCAACCTAGACGCTCCACCTTAGTTTTCCAGCCCTCCAGACACAGGAAAATACCTACTGTACCTCAATGCAACCAAGACACTCCACCTTAGACTGCCAGCCCTCCAGACACAGGAAAATACCTACTGTAGCTGAATGCAACCTAGAGACTCCACCTTAGATTACCAGCCCCCCAGACACAGGAAAATGCCTACTGTACCTGAATGTAACCTAGATACTCCACCTTAGATTGCCAGCCCTCCAGACACAGGAAAATACCTACTATATCTGAATGCAACCCAGATACTCCACCTTAGATTGCCAGTCCCCCAGACACAGGAAAATACCTACTGTATCTGAATGCAACCTAGATACTCCACCTTAGATTCCCAGCCCTCCAGACACAGGAAAATACCTACTGTACCTGAATGCAACCTAGATACTCCACCTTAGATTGCCAACCCCCCCAGAGACAGGAAAATACCTCCTGTACCTGAATGCAACCTAGATACTCCACCCTAGATTGCCAACCCCTCCCCCCCCGAGACAGGAAAGTACCTACTGTACCTGAATGCAACGTAGATACTCCACCTTAGATTGCCAGCCCTCCAGACACAGGAAAATACCTACTGTTTACGAATGCAAACTACACACTCCACCTTAGATTGCCAGCCCTCCAGACACAGGAAAATACCTGCTGTACCTGAATACAACCAAGACACTCCACCTTAGATTGCCATCCCCGAGACACAGGAAAATACATACTGTACCCGAATGCAACGTAGATACTCCACCTTAGATTGCCAGCCCTCCAGACACAGGAAAAGACCTACTGTACCTGAATGCAACCCAGACACTCCACCTTAGATTTCCAGCCCTCCAGACACAGGAAAATACCTACTCCACCTGAATGCAACCTAGATACTCCACCTTAGATTGCCAGCCCTCCAGACACAGGAAAATACCTTCTCTACCTGAATGCAACCCAGACACTCCACCTTAGATTTCCAGCCCTCCAAACACAGGAAAATACCTACTGTACCTGAATGCAACGTAGATACTCCACCTTAGATTGCCAGCCCTCCAGACACAGGAAAATACCTACTGTACCTGAATGCAACCCAGATACTCCACCTTAGATTGCCAGCCCTCCAGACACAGGAAAATACCTACTGTACCTGAATGCAACCTAGAGACTCCACCTTAGATTGCCAGCCCCCCAGTCACAGGAAAATACCTACTGTACCTGAATGCAACGTAGATACTCCACCTTAGATTCCCAGCCCTCCAGATACAGGAAAATACCTACTGTACCTGAATGCAACCTAGATACTCCACCTTAGATTCCCAGCCCTCCAGACACAGGAAAATACCTACTGTACCTGAATGCAACCTAGATACTCCACCTTAGATTCCCAGCCCTCCAGACACAGGAAAATACCTACTGTACCTGAATGCAACCTAGATACTCCACCTTAGACTGGCAGTCCCCCAGACACAGCAAAATAGCTACTGTACATCAATGCAACCTAGACACTCCACCTTAGATTGCCAGCCCCCCCCAAAGACAGGAATATACCTACTGTACCTGAATGCAACCTAGATACTCCACCTTAGATTGCCAGCCCTCCAGACACAGGAAAATACCTACTGTACCTGAATGCAACCTAGATACTCCACCTTAGATTCCCAGCCCTCCAGACACAGGAAAATACCTACTGTACCTGAATGCAACGTAGATACTCCACCTTAGATTGCCAGCCCTCCAGACACAGGAAAATACCTACTGTACCTGAATGCAACCTAGATACTCCACCTTAGATTGCCAACCCCACCAGAGACAGTTAAATACCTACTGTACCTGAATGCAACCTAGATACTGCACCTTAGATTGCCAACCCCCCCCCCCCCCACGAGACAGGAAAGTACCTACTGTACCTGAATGCAACCTAGATACTCCACCTTAGATTACCAGCCCTCTAGACACAGGAAAATACCTACTGTACCTGAATGCAACCTAGACGCTCCACCTTAGTTTTCCAGCCCTCCAGACACAGGAAAATACCTACTGTACCTCAATGCAACCAAGACACTCCACCTTAGACTGCCAGCCCTCCAGACACAGGAAAATACCTACTGTAGCTGAATGCAACCTAGAGACTCCACCTTAGATTGCCAGCCCCCCAGTCACAGGAAAATGCCTACTGTACCTGAATGTAACCTAGATACTCCACCTTAGATTGCCAGCCCTCCAGACACAGGAAAATACCTACTGTACCTGAATGCAACCTAGATACTCCACCTTAGATTGCCAACCCCCCCAGAGACAGGAAAATACCTCCTGTACCTGAATGCAACCTAGATACTCCACCCTAGATTGCCAACCCCTCCCCCCCTGAGACAGGAAAGTACCTACTGTACCCGAATGCAACCTAGATACTCCACCTTAGATTACCAGCCCTCTAGACACAGGAAAATACCTACTGTACCTCAATGCAACCAAGACACTCCACCTTAGATTACCAGCCCCCCAGACACAGGAAAATACCTACTGTACCTGAATGCAACGTAGATACTCCACCTTAGATTGCCAGCCCTCCAGACACAGGAAAATACCTACTGTACACGAATACAACCAAGACACTCCACCTTAGATTGCCATCCCCGAGACACAGGAAAATACATACTGTACCCGAATGCAACGTAGATACTCCACCTTAGATTTCCAGCCCTCCAGACACAGGAAAATACCTACTCTACCTGAATGCATCCTAGATACTCCACCTTAGATTGCCAGCCCTCCAGACACAGGAAAATACCTTCTCTACCTGAATGCAACCCAGACACTCCACCTTAGATTTCCAGCCCTCCAAACACAGGAAAATACCTACTGTACCTGAATGCAACACAGACACTCCACCTTAGATTGCCAGCCCTCCAGACACAGGAAAATACCTACTGTACCTGAATGCAACCCAGATACTCCACCTTAGATTGCCAGCCCTCCAGACACAGGAAAATACCTGCTGTACCTGAATGCAACCTAGAGACTCCACCTTAGATTGCCAGCCCCCCAGTCACAGGAAAATACCTACTGTACCTGAATGCAACGTAGATACTCCACCTTAGATTCCCAGCCCTCCAGATACAGGAAAATACCTACTGTACCTGAATGCAACCTAGATACTCCACCTTAGATTCCCAGCCCTCCAGACACAGGAAAATACCTACTGTACCTGAATGCAACCTAGATACTCCACCTTAGTTTCCCAGCCCTCCAGACACAGGAAAATACCTACTGTACCTGAATGCAACCTAGATACTCCACCTTAGACTGGCAGTCCCCCAGACACAGCAAAATAGCTACTGTACATCAATGCAACCTAGACACTCCACCTTAGATTGCCAGCCCCCCCCCAAAGACAGGAATATACCTACTGAACCTGAATGCAACGTAGATACTCCACCTTAGATTGCCAGCCCTCCAGACACAGGAAAATACCTACTGTACCTGAATGCAACCCAGATACTCCACCTTAGATTGCCAGCCCTCCAGACACAGGAAAATACCTACTGTACCTGAATGCAACCTAGAGACTCCACCTTAGATTGCCAGCCCCCCAGTCACAGGAAAATACCTACTGTACCTGAATGCAACGTAGATACTCCACCTTAGATTCCCAGCCCTCCAGATACAGGAAAATACCTACTGTACCTGAATGCAACCTAGATACTCCACCTTAGATTCCCAGCCCTCCAGACACAGGAAAATACCTACTGTACCTGAATGCAACCTAGATACTCCACCTTAGTTTCCCAGCCCTCCAGACACAGGAAAATACCTACTGTACCTGAATGCAACCTAGATACTCCACCTTAGACTGGCAGTCCCCCAGACACAGCAAAATAGCTACTGTACATCAATGCAACCTAGACACTCCACCTTAGATTGCCAGCCCCCCCCCAAAGACAGGAATATACCTACTGAACCTGAATGCAACCTAGATACTCCACCTTAGATTGCCAGCCCTCCAGACACAGGAAAATACCTACTGTACCTGAATGCAACCTAGATACTCCACCTTAGATTGCCAGCCCTCCAGACACAGGAAAATACCTACTGTACCTGAATGCAACGTAGATACTCCACCTTAGATTGCCAGCCCTCCAGAGACAGGAAAATACCTACTGTACCTGAATGCAACCTAGATACTCCACCTTAGATTGCCAAACCCCCCAGAGACAGGAAAATACCTACTGTACCTGAATGCAACCTAGATACTGCACCTTAGATTGCCAACCCCCCCCCCCACGAGACAGGAAAGTACCTACTGTATCTGAATGCAACCTAGATACTCCACCTTAGATTACCAGCCCTCTAGACACAGGAAAATACCTACTGTACCTGAATGCAACCTAGACGCTCCACCTTAGTTTTCCAGCCCTCCAGACACAGGAAAATACCTACTGTACCTCAATGCAACCAAGACACTCCACCTTAGACTGCCAGCCTTCCAGACACAGGAAAATACCTACTGTAGCTGAATGCAACGTAGAGACTCCACCTTAGATTGCCAGCCCCCCAGTCACAGGAAAATGCCTACTGTACCTGAATGTAACCTAGATACTCCACCTTAGATTGCCAGCCCTCCAGACACAGGAAATTACCTACTGTATCTGAATGCAACCCAGATACTCCACCTTAGATTGCCAGTCTCCCAGACACAGGAAAATACCTACTGTATCTGAATGCAACCTAGATACTCCACCTTAGATTCCCAGCCCTCCAGACACAGGAAAATACCTACTGGACCTGAATGCAACCTAGATACTCCACCTTAGATTGCCAACCCCCCCAGAGACAGGAAAATACCTCCTGTACCTGAATGCAACCTAGATACTCCACCCTAGATTGCCAACCCCTCCCCCCCGAGACAGGAAAGTACCTACTGTACCCGAATGCAACCTAGATACTCCACCTTAGATTACCAGCCCTCTAGACACAGGAAAATACCTACTGTACCTCAATGCAACCAAGACACTCCACCTTAGATTACCAGCCCCCCAGACACAGGAAAATACCTACTGTACCTGAATGCAACGTAGATACTCCACCTTAGTTTTCCAGCCCTCCAGACACAGGAAAATACCTACTGTAGCTGAATGCAACCTAGAGACTCCACCTTAGATTGCCAGCCCCCCAGTCACAGGAAAATGCCTACTGTACCTGAATGTAACCTAGATACTCCACCTTAGATTGCCAGCCCTCCAGACACAGGAAAATACCTACTGTACCTGAATGCAACCTAGATACTCCACCTTAGATTGCCAACCCCCCCAGAGACAGGAAAATACCTCCTGTACCTGAATGCAACCTAGATACTCCACCCTAGATTGCCAACCCTCCCCCCCCGAGACAGGAAAGTACCTACTGTACCCGAATGCAACCTAAATACTCCACCTTAGATTACCAGCCCTCTAGACACAGGAAAATACCTACTGTACCTCAATGCAACCAAGACACTCCACCTTAGATTACCAGCCCCCCAGACACAGGAAAATACCTACTGTACCTGAATGCAACGTAGATACTCCACCTTAGATTGCCAGCCCTCCAGACACAGGAAAATACCTACTGTTTCCGAATGCAAACTACACACTCCACCTTAGATTGCCAGCCCTCCAGACACAGGAAAATACCTGCTGTACCCGAATACAACCAAGACACTCCACCTTAGATTGCCATCCCCGAGACACAGGAAAATACATACTGTACCCGAATGCAACGTAGATACTCCACCTTAGATTGCCAGCCCTCCAGACACAGGAAAAGACCTACTGTACCTGAATGCAACCCAGACACTCCACCTTAGATTTTCAGCCCTCCAGACACAGGAAAATACCTACTCTACCTGAATGCAACCTAGATACTCCACCTTAGATTGCCAGCCCTCCAGACACAGGAAAATACCTTCTCTACCTGAATGCAACCCAGACACTCTACCTTAGATTTCCAGCCCTCCAAACACAGGAAAATACCTACTGTACCTGAATGCAACACAGACACTCCACCTTAGATTACCAGCCCCCCAGACACAGGAAAATACCTACTGTACCTGAATGCAACGTAGATACTCCACCTTAGATTGCCAGCCCTCCAGACACAGGAAAATACCTACTGTTTCCGAATGCAACCTACACACTCCACCTTAGATTGCCAGCCCTCCAGACACAGGAAAATACCTGCTGTACCCGAATACAACCAAGACACTCCACCTTAGATTGCCATCCCCGAGACACAGGAAAATACATACTGTACCCGAATGCAACGTAGATACTCCACCTTAGATTGCCAGCCCTCCAGACACAGGAAAAGACCTACTGTGCCTGAATGCAACCCAGACACTCCACCTCAGATTTCCAGCCCTCCAGACACAGGAAAATACCTACTCTACCTGAATGCAACTTAGATACTCCACCTTAGATTGCCAGCCCTCCAGACACAGGAAAATACCTTCTCTACCTGAATGCAACCCAGACACTCCACCTTAGATTGCCAGCCCCCCAGACACAGGAAAATATCTACTGTACCTGAATGCAACCTAGACACTCCACCTTAGATTGCCAGCCCCCCAGACACAGGAAAATACCTACTGTACCTGAATGCAACGTAGATACTCCACCTTAGATTGCCAGCCCTCCAGACACAGGAAAATACCTACTGTACCTGAATACAACCGAGATACTCCACCTTAGTTTTCCAGCCCCCCAGACACAGGAAAATACCTACTGTACCTGAATGCAACCCAGATACTCCACCTTAGATTGCCAGCCCTCCAGACACAGGAAAATACCTACTGTACCTGAATGCAACCTAGATACTCCACCTTAGATTGCCAGCCCCCCCCCCAGAGACAGGAATATACCTACTGTACCTGAATGCAACCTAGATACTCCACCTTAGATTGCCAGCCCCCCAGACACAGGAATATACCTACTGTACCTGAATGCAACGTAGATACTCCACCTTAGATTGCCAGCCCTCCAGACACAGGAAAATACCTACTGTACCTGAATGCAACGTAGATACTCCACCTTAGATTGCCAGTCCTCCAGGCACAGGAAAATACCTTCTGTACATGAATGCAACCTGCCTTGAACTGCTACTTAAAAGGACACGTTCTAACTCCAAAATTCATTCCTTTCTCATGGCACAATGTAATGAATTGCAGCATCTTCAATTCGTTTTGCTGCGATTACTGTTGTTCGTGCTATTCATTTTCTTCAAAGGCATGCATGAGTGCTCAGGCACAGTGGTGCCGCTCTGGGAGAAGGGGAAGAGGTGGCAACAAGCGAGAAGCGTGATGCACTTCTGCCAAACATGTTGAAATTCTTTAACAAGCAGGCAAACAAGCCTACCCCTGCTTGGCTTATCCAAATCCCATGGGCGAGGAAGTTAAGTTGGACTGGAAGAAAGAACACAATATCAAGACGGAGAACTATTTTCTCTGAAGTTTTCAAAGAAAGGGGGGAATTCTATGGTAGTTTGTGCTAGTGCTTCTGGTAAAAAAAAAGAAAAGAAGTCTCAGAGCACACAGGACACAAATGTCTGTGACAAGCATGGGAAAGCACGCTTTATTTTCACAATTTTAGGGTTGTTAACTGGGTATTGGAGGGAGATAGTGTTTAATTGGTGCCAGTTGGGGGATCAGTAAAGGGATGGAGAGAGAACACTGGGAGACAGGGATAGTGAGCGATGCATATCTCTTAAAAGCACTGAAAGGGTGTTTAATGCTTACTTCCAAAGTTTATCAGTGTTAGCCGGTGCAGGCTGGGAAGTGCATTAGTGTGTGTGTGTGTGGAAGAGATAGGGTTGAGTGTCTTGATAGCACAGAGAGGTGCTTTGCAATAATCTCTCCCCCACTGGCTGTATAGAAAAGTCATTTGTATATAGTTGTCCCTGTTATCCAAGTTTATTGCCCTGTTTTCTGTAAACTCATACGTGTTAACTGTACTGAGCATTTTTGTTCCATGTAAACCACGCTGATGCCGAATAGTGCGGTATAGAAGAGACTGTAAATAAATAAATAAATAAATCTATACCACTATGAGTTCCGAAAAAAGTTAAAAACCCATCTTTTCCTTGAACATTTTTCCCTTCCACCTTAGCTCATAACCTTTACACCTTCCTCCCTATTCTCTCTGCAACTCTCAAATTCTTTTACAGAACCATATGGCTCATTGTAAACTCATATGTAAATAGTTGATCTTTGATCTTTGTAATTAGTTCTTCTCGTTACCATATTTATTCATCGTTATCTTGTTCCATGTAAACAGTTGAAACATATTGCTAAATATGTTCTATGTAAACCGTCTTGACTTGTAGAAAGACGGTATATAAAAATTGTTAAATAAATAAATAAATAAATCTATAATAACAATAGTACTAGAATTGTTCACTCTTCTTTCTTTAGTTGAAATCCTAGCCAATTTTCAGTGCTAACCCACTGAATTTACTTGTGCAAGTCTTAGGGTCCTAAGTGTAGTCAACTATTTTCAAAAGGTGAGATAAAAAGCCCAGAAAGGCATTTGCTGAATATTAGAGAGTTCACCAAACTTTCACTACACCTTATAGCTTTTTCTTAAAAGGAGAGGAGAAAAACAGTTATATATGCAGAATCTCGCATACCTATTTGTAAATAGTGTTTTACCTGTTAACCCTGTTCAAGCACCCTGTTTATTGTAAGTTCATTGTTCAAGCACCCTGTTTATTGTAAGTGCATTTGTAGTCCTCTACACTGCACAAATATGTTCCCTGTGAACCGCGCTGATGGTGAATAGTGCAGTATAGAAAAAACAATAAATAAATAAATACATTTATATTAAAAAGATGTGGCTACACGATATGTAACTTCAAGCACATTCATTTAGCAGTGGTCATAGTAACATACATAGTAATATAGTAAATGACGGCAGATAAAGAGCAGTATGGTCCATCTAGTCTGCCCAGCAAGGTGGCGTGTAGGTGCACCTGCCGCTCTGTGCACTATCCCTCCGGCAACCTCAAGCTCCAGGTGTGCACTCCGCTTTACTTCAAGAATGTTTTGCTTATCTTCGGTTGCACTTTATTTATTTTTTATTTATTTATTTAACAGTTCTTCTATACCGCTCTATTCTAGATCAGAGCGGTTTACATCCAACATCAACCATACAACACAGGAACCCTGAGTTGCATTTACAATAAACAGGAGATCAACTTGGAAGTAACTGGGGGGAACTATGTACATTGTATAACATATCTACATCTTATTTACACTGGGGGTCCTGATTCCATTTCAGTGGGTATCTTCTGATCGATCAGTTGATTATCCTTTTTCATGCTGAGTCTGATTGTTTAATTGCAATGAGTGATTGTCTGAGGGGGCATATGTATGATTACTAGTGCTGGATTCAGGGTAGTATGTGGTGAATAGGTGCTGCTTTAGTGCCTTCCTGAAGTCAATTAGGTGAGTGATGTTTCGAATAGAGGTGGGGAGCGCGTTCCATGCTCTGGGTGCGTAAATCGTAAAGGCCCTATTTGTCGTTGCTTTTGTGCATTTTGTTATTACTTTTGGGACCTCTAGTGTGTTTTGCATCATGGGTCTTCTGTTTCTGTTCTGTGGTACTTTATGTATCATCTTGCTGAGGGATGTGGAGGTCAGGGTGTTTGCGGCTTTGAAAGTTAAGGTTAGAACTTTGTGGCGGATTCTTGCTTGAACTGGTAGCCAATGGAGGTTCATCAGTACTGGCGTTATGTGCTCTCTCCGTGAAGCCCCTGTTAGTACTCTTGCCGCAGTGTTCATTGCAAGCTGGAGAGGAGCCAGTGTTGCTTGAGGGAGACCGTGTAGAATTACGTTGGCATAGTCGAAATGTGGTAATATTAATGCCTGATAGATCGAACGGTAGTCGCTGAAGTCAAGCAGCGGTCGGAGATGTTTTAGGGTCCTTATTTTCATGTATACTGTTTTTACTGTGTTTCTTATGTGGGTTTTCAGATCCAGTTGTTGATCCAGTGTAACGCCAAGGTAGCGGATTGTGGGTTTGGTTTTCAGCTCTGTGTTGCCGACCTTTAAAGAGAGTGGAGGGGTGAAGTCCTGGTTTCTTGAGATGAAAAGGACATCTGTTTTACTGTAGTTGATTCTCATGTTTTGTGTGCTGAACCATTCTGCTGTTGCCTCAAAACATCTTGTTAGTGGGGAGAGGTCTGGATGGTTGGTCCTGAATGGGATGTATAGTAGGATGTCATCTGCGTAGGCTAGACAGTTGACCTTGAATGAACGTGCTAGGGCACATATGGGCTGCATGTAGATGTTAAACATCAATGCAGATAGTGACGAGCCCTGTGGTACACCCTGGTTCTGTAAAAATGGTTCAGAGGTTGTGGAGCCTGACCTTACATGTTGCCATCTATTAGTCAGGTATGACTTGCACCACTTTAGGGCTGTTCCCTGAATTCCTTTCTCGCTGAGACGTTGTATGAGGATCTCATGGTTCACCGAGTCGAAAGCCGCTGCAATGTCGAGGAATATGAGGGCGAATCCTTGATGCATTTTGTCAGTTCCAGAGACTAGATGGTCAAATAGGTTGGTGAGGAGGGTTTCAACCCCATGTGCTTCTCTGAACCCATGCTGGGAAGGATCCAGTGGGGCTTCAGTATCAATATGCTGTTGGATTTGGCGCTGTACTAACTTTTCGATTATTTTGGCAAGCATAGGGATACTTGAAATTGGTCTGTATGATTCCACTTTCGTTGGGTCCATCTTGTTATTTTTGAGCAGTGGTCTGATTGATGTTTGTTTCAGACTTTGTGGAAATGATCCGGATGTAAGAGATTGGTTTATTAATTCGCTCAGATATTGGCTTAAGTCACATCGTAACTCTTTTATCCATAAAGCAGGGCATGGGTCATTGGGTGCAGTAGTGGGGTTGATTGCAGCGATCGTGTCTTCAACCTCTCTGCGTGATATTTTTTCAAAGTCGGATAGTGGTGATGGTTGGGGCAAGTTGTGCTGAGAGCTGTTTTCCGCGGAGTTCGAGCTTGCACCAACCTGGGTGACTTCAAGTTGTAGGTAGTTGGTTGCAGATGTAGTAGTCCGGATCATTTTTGACTGTAAGTAGTTGGAGTATGCCTGGGGGTGTGGCATCTGTGACTGGTCTGCTGGAGGTTCTCTTATGAGAGATTTCACTATATTGAAGAGATCGTGTGGCTTGTTTAGTGACCGCTTCAAGATGTCGGAATGGTATTGTTTCCGCTTTTTTGTTAATTCATCGCGGTGTGATTTTAGGTGAGCGATGTAGGTATCTTGTGCTTCAGTAGAGTGGGATCGGCGCCATCTTCTCTCGAGCCTGCGCAGGCACTTGAGTGAGTCTCGGAGTTCTCTGGTATACCATGGTGCATGCTCTCGTTTCTTTGTTGTTGTTTTATTTGTGGCTGGTAGACATGCGATGGTCTTGAGGCTCTCATCCCAGGTGGACACCAATGCATCTAGGTCGTGTGGTATGTTGTTGATGAGTGGGAGGATCTTCTCTCGAAGCTCTTCTTTATTGAAGGGGCGGAAGCGCTTCAAAGAGGTTTCGTGGACAGTGTTGTTCTTGTTTGAGTTTTTATTGTGTGTGTTAGTAGGTATCTGGAATTGGATTAGGCTGTGGTCAGACCATGGCACAGGCGTTATGGTTGGTGGCATTGGTTGGGTGGTATCTTTATCTGTCTGTGGGGCAAAGATCAGGTCAAGTTTGTTTCCCTTGACGTGGGTGGGATTATTGACTAGCTGATCGTAGCCTAGTTCTTGTAACGCTTCTAGGAAAGCAGAGGCTTGCGATTCCTGTAGCGTAGGCAAGTTGAAATCACCTAGGATCCAGTTCTGGGATCGTGGTTTGTTTGAGTTGCAGGCGAGGCCCATAATCGTTGCAAGATCTTCTGAGGCTGGTGTTGGTGCCCGGTAGAGTAGGTTGATCGTGCAGGTGTCATTTGTTATGGTGAGGGAGTCCAGGTGGGCTGTGCTGGTTGAGTTGCACATCTGGAAGCCTAGGCAAGTTTTGACAAGGATGAGTGTTCCTCCACCTCTCTGATTGGTTCTATGGCATGTGTGGACTGAGAAACCTGTGGGTATCATCTGGTTGATGATTGCGTTGTCACATTCTGATAGCCAAGTTTCTGTGATCATGATGATATCAAGATCATGGGTCGTGATCAGATCGGTGATTATTGGCCATTTTGTACGTATTGACCTTGCGTTGATGAGTGCACACTTTAGGGCTTGATGGTGTTGCTGACGGTCCAGATGTGACTTCTTGAGATGTTGAAGTGGGATGTGTAATAGATGTGAGTGATGTGCGTCCTTGGGTTCTCTTGGGGGGTGTTGGTGATTCTCCGTCCATCTTTTCCCTTCACTGCGGAGTATTGGGATGTGCCCCTCAGAACGATGCCCCTCAGAACGTCCAAATAGTGTTTCACCAATGGCTTTGTCAGGGGATTACATATTCAAACAATGTACTATGAAGAAAGCAAACAGACAGGGCCCGTTTCTGTACCACGAATAGCAGGGGTGAAGGTAAGAACATAAGAACATAAGACATGCCATACTGGGTCAGACCGAGGTCCATCAAGCCCAGTATCCTGTTTCCAACAGTGGCCAATCTAGGTCATACGTACCTAGCAATATCCCCAAAAGACACAGGTTCCTCAATGCTTGTACTGGGTCAAGAATTGATATCCTGGGTCCCTTTTTAATAGTGGTTTATGGACCTTTCCTCCAGGAACTTGTCCAAACCTTTTTTAAACCCAGCTATACTAACAGCCCTTACTACATCCTCCGGTAACAGATTCCAGAGTTTGGTTACACGTTGAGTGAAAAAATATTTTCTCTTATTTGTCTTAAATAGTTTACCCTGTAGCTTCATTACATGTCCCCTAGTCTTTCTATACTCTGATAGCGTAAACAATTGATCCACGTTTATCCGTTCCACTCCATTCATTAATTTATAGACCTCTATCATATCTCCCCTCAGCCGTCTCTTTTCCAGGTTAAAGAGCCCTAACCTTTTTAGCCTCTCTTCATAGGAGTAGCCTTCCATCCCCTTCACCAATTTGGTGGCTCTTCTCTGTACTTTTTCTAATAACGCTATGTCCTTTTTGAGATACGGTGACCAGAATTGCACACAATATTCAAGGTGCGGTCGTACCATGGAGCGATACAGAGGCATTATAATATCCTTTGTTTTGTTCTCCATCCCTTTCCTTATGATACCTAGCATTCTATTTGCTTTCTTGGCCGCCGCTGCACACTGGGCGGAGGGTTTTAACATGTTATCCACGATGACTCCTAAATCTTTTTCCTGGGTGGTGGTTTCTAATGTGGAGCCTTGCATCGTGTAACTATAGTGTGGGTTGTTCTTTCCTAGGTGCATAACTTTGCACTTGTCCACATTAAATTTCATCTGCCATTTGGATGCCCAGTCTTCCAATTTATCCAGATCCTCCTGCAGTTTTCCACAATCCTCTTGGGTTTTAACAGCTTTAAACAGTTTTGTGTCATCTGCAAATTTGATAACCTCACTAGTTATTCCCTTTTCCAGATCATTTATGAATATGTCAAAAAGTAGCGGACCCAGTACAGATCCCTGGGGTACTCCACTATTCACCTTTTTCCATTGGGAATATTGGCCATTTAGCCCTACCCTCTGCTTTCTATCTTTTAACCAGTTCCCGATCCACAATAGTACACTGCCTCCTATCCCATGACTTTTTAGCTTCGCCAAAAGTCTCTGATGGGGGACCTTGTCAAAAGCTTTCTGAAAGTCCAGATACACTATATCAACCGACTCACCTTTGTCTACCTGTTTATGCACACCTTCAAAAAAACATATCAGATTAGTAAGACAAGATCTTCCTTGTCTAAAGCCATGTTGGCTGTCTCCCATTAGGCCATGACTATCTTCATGCTGAGTAATTTTATTCTTTATGATGGTTTCTACCATTTTCCCTGGTACTGACGTCAGGCTCACCGGTCTGTAATTTCCCGGGTCACCCCTGGAACCCTTTTTAAAAATTGGTGTTACGTTGGCGACCCTCCAATCTTCAGGTATTACAGATGATTTTAATGAAAGTTCACAGATTACCAATAGCAGGTCTGCAATCTCATATTTCAGTTCTTTCAACACTCTGGGATGTATACCATCCGGTCCAGGTGATTTGCTACTATTCAGTTTATCAAATAGTTGTAATATATCTTCCCAGTGTAGCGATATTTCTCTCAATTCCTCTGCAGTATCACCTTTAAATACCACTTCAGTCTTGGGTAACATCCCTACATCTTCCTCAGTAAAGACCGAAGCAAAGAATTCATTCAGTCTCTCTGCTATAGCCTTGTCTCCTCTTACTGCCACTTTTACCCCTCTATCATCTAACGGTCCAATTGACTCTCTCACAGGCCTTTTACTACGAATGTAGTTGAAAAAGTCTTTATTTCGTGTTTTTGCTTCCGTAGCAAGTTTCTTCTCAAATTCCCGCTTTGCCTGCCTTATCAATGCTTTGCATTTAACTTGCCAGTGCTTGTGCTGTTTCCAGTTTTCATCATTTGGCTCTTTTTTCCATTTCCTGAAGGTTGCTTTTTTGGCAGCAACAGCCTCTCTGACCCCACCTTTAAACCATGCTGGCAGTTTTTTGGACTTTCTTCCACTCTTCTTAATGCGTGGAATACAGCTAGTCTGGGCTTCGAGGATAGTAGTTTTAAATAACGCCCAAGCTTGCTGTAAGTCTTTAACCTTTGGAACCGCTCCTTTTATTTTTTTCCTAACTATATTCCTCATTGTATCATAGTCTCCCTTTTGAAAGTTAAAAGGTAGTACTGTGGATTCCTTTACTATTTGTCCTCCAATAATTAAATCAAACATGATCATACTATGATCACTATTGCCAAGTGGTCCCAACACCCTTATTTCTTGCACCAGATCTGGCGTTCCACTAAGGACTAGGTCCAGTATGGCTTCCCCTCTGGTCGGTTCATGAACCAGCTGCTCCAAGAAGCAGTCATTTATTCCATCTAGAAACTTTACCTCTTTAGCTTGTCCTGCCGTGACACTGACCCAGTCGATACCGGGGTAATTGAAATCACCCATTATTACTACTCTGTTGTGACTTTTGTTAGCTTCCGTGATTTCTTTGAGCATTTCATCATCCATTTGTTCATTCTGGCCAGGCGGTCGATAGTATACTCCCACTGCCAAGGTCCCGACGGAACGTCCATTCCCGCTATTCGTGCCCCCCCACCGGCATCTAACCTCCCTGCCAGTTGCGCGGGGAAGTTAAACGGGGCAGGGAGGGGTGGCTTGGGGGCAGAGTTGGGGTGGGTGGTTGGCGGTTGCTGACCCTGGACGTACAGGGCCAATTTGACTTGTGTGGGGAAGTTATTTCACCTCCTAGGTGGAATAACTTCCCTGGACATTTGTTTTTTTCCTGCCCAGGGCACAGATGGGTCAGGGAAGCCAGGGGACATTTCCCGCAGCCTGATCCTGGCCTTAGGAGGCCAGATCGGGGGTTGCACTGCAGGGAATAAGCACTTTATTCTGGTGGCTGGCATCGTGGCTTTTAAATGGAGCCGTGGTGCCATGGCAACTGGACATCCTGGCGCCACAGCTCCATTTAAAACCCCTGACTGAATTAGTCAGGCTTTTCCTGTATGTGCAGGCCAGGCTGAATCGCAGTCCCGGCCTGCACGTACAGGATTGATCGTAATTCTGATCCCACAGGGCTAGATATGTCCCGCGGGATCAGAACCGTGACCCCCCTCTGTACGTCTGGTCAAACCGTACATCTGGGATGAAATGAGCCTGACAGTGTATACAATTTTATTTATTTATTTATTTATTTATTTATTTATCTGCAAGGTTTTTATATACCGCCCCTTCCAAAGATCAAGGGCGGTTTACATCGAACTCAACCGAATAAATTAAACAAGTGGGAGGTAATCAACATAAGGGGTGTTTCAATACTTCGGGGATTCTATTAGTCAACTATGTATAGTGTAGCTATATACAGTACATCATGGTTTTGCATAGGGTTGAAGGTGTATGGATGTTCAATTGCATGTAGGTGTGGCGTGTTGTGATGGGGTTTTCTGGGTATATTGGTGGGTTAAAGTGTCTTTACCATAGTGTTCGGAAAACAAATGCGTCTTAAGCTGTTTTCGGGATGTTTGAAGGTCCTTTATAGCTCTGAGTGTGTCTGGGAGGGAATTCCAAAGGGTAGGGGTGACATATGAAAATGTTACTTGTGGCTTGTTTGGTTTTCCGATAGGTTGAGAGTATTTTGATTGTGTTCCTGTGGCATCCTCTTCTATTCATCATGTCCATGGCTGGATGTAATAGTATGGAGAGGAATGAGGGGGTCACTAGGAGTCTGAATTTTATTCGGCTTGCAACTGGAAGCCAGTGGAGTATGCGCATGATGGGTGTGATATGGTCTTGGGGGGGAGGGGTTGTAAATTATTCTGGCTGCAACATTTTGGGCTGTTGGTTTATAGTTTTCTTTGGTAGGCCGTGGAGTAGGCTATTACAGAAGTTGAGGTGTGGTGTGATAAGAGCTTGTACAACTGATCTGAAGTCTTGGGGGTTGAGTAATGGTCTTAGATGCTGGAGTGTTCTAAGTTTGAAAAATATTTTTTTTGTGATTAGTTTTATGTGTGATTCCATGTTAAGGGTTTAGTCTAATATGACACCTAGATATTTTACTTCTTTTCTGATTGGGATGTCGGTTTCATGTGTTGAGAGGTTCGGGGGGGGGGGGGGAGTAAAATGTTGGGTACTTCTGTTTTGTTAAAGTTTATCCGAAGATTCACTGAGTTTAGCCAAGATTGGGCTTCTTTGATGCAAGAGATGAGTGGATGTTGATTTGGGTTTGCGATGACAATGGGTACATACAGCATCATATCATTGGCGTGAATATGATATCCTACTTTGAAGTTTTTGAATACGTCACATATAGATCAGAGGTATATATTAAATAGTAGTCCGGACAGTGCTGAGCCTTGGGGGATTCCTTGTTCTTGTTTGAATCGTAGTGAGGTTTCCGTGTCTATTTGGACCTTTTGAGTGTGATCTTCTAAGTATGATCTGAACCATTGGAGTGTTGTGCCTGCAATTCCGATTTGTTCCAGTCTTTTTGTCATGTTGTTATGGTTGACATTGTCAAATGCTGATGCAATGTCAGGAAAAACTAGGATAAATGCATTTTTTGTATCGTCTAGGCCATAAATCCGTTTGTCAAAGAGAGTCAATAGGAGCATTTCGGCTCCATGGTGAGGTTGAAAACCATATTGATATTCGTCTAGGGGAGCATAGTGATCATTGTGATCTTGTAATTGTATTTGGACAGATTTCTCTATTATTTTAGCTAAAAGTGGAATGTTCACTATAGGTCTGTAGGAGCTAGGACTGGTTCTGTCAAGTGTCCTATTTTTGAGGATCAGGAAGATCATAGACTATTTTCAACTGGCATGCAACCTTGTGAAAGTGATTGGTTTACTATGGGTAGGATGATGGGGCAAATTTGGTTTTGGTTGCTTTAATCCAGCATACAGGGCATGGGTTAAGTGCAGATGTGGCAGTGTTGATTATGTTGATGATGTTTAATAGTTGTGTTTGGTCAATTGTGTGGAAGGAGCTCCAGGTATTGAGGTTTGTGTAGTTTTCTTGTGAGGGTGTGTGGTCAGCCACTGGGTTGCTTTTCAGCTTGTCTGCAAAGTGGTTTGCAAGTATTTGTGGTTTAATGGTACAAGTGTCTGTGTCTGTGTTGGAGGTTTGAGCTAGGGATTTGACTATATTACAGGGTTCCCTTGGGAGATTTAGGGGTATGTTTACTAAACTGCAGTAATGTTACAGACCATGCGTTATGTAACGTTAACACTCATTAGATAACGTTAACGCGCGGTATGTAACGTTAACGCACGTTAACGTTACTTAACGATTGTTAACGTCCCCGGCTGCGGTAAACACCGCAGAGGGTGGAGAGAGGGCTGGGGAGGGGGGGGGGGAAGGGGTCAATGGGCGGGTAGTGACTCCCTGCACACTATGCGCTGAATTGAAGGGCTGAATCCTACCACGAATGAAAACCTGCCGTTAGATGCACATTTGCAGGAGAGAGAAACCATTTAAGTGTCAGCAATGTATAGCATAGACAGGGAGCCCAAGAAACGTGATAGTAGTGCTCCATGTCCAGCACTAGCATAGTGCCCAAGTATGAAAGGCCACTATGGCGATGGTGCAAGTGGGGCATAGGAGGCTGCAGGTGGGACATGAAACAGGGGCAGCAGGGGCACAGGGTGGACTAGGCGGGTGCCTAGGTGGCACATAGAAACCGGAAATCATCATGACAGCAGCTGACAAAGTCCAAACACAATCCACCTACATCACCTACAGTTGCCAGGGCACTGACCTGACATACCCCCAGCCAACCCTCCCCCAAGCGTAAAGAACAGACTATTGGTAGGTGGTGATGGGGGGGATGTGAGGATGCATATGTATGCCCCATGCCCCAGACCCCGCTCCCTAGGTGACCACCTACCCACACAGTGGATGGCCTGGGACTGCGCACTACCAGCACCAACAGCATATGGCCATATCAGCATGGCAGGGGGGGGGGGTGCCCATGCTGGAGGGGGCAGTGGCACCTGCCTGCAGTGGACCTAGGCCATGCCCTGTACCAGTACGTGGTGTGCAGTGCAACATAAAAGGTCTGGCTGAGGAAAGGTACAGGTAGCCTCAGGGACTACCATGCATCTGTGGCAACAGTGTGGTGCAGTATACCCAGTGAGTGTGTCCAGAAGCAGAGGGTCACAGGTTCAAGACCCAGCTGTCATTCCTGCAGAGCATGTCCCTATGTTTTACCCTACAATGCAGATACAACAGCAACATGTGCAAAGCCCAAAGCAGCGGCGAACAGGGGTACAAACACCCACTCACACAGGCTCCACAATCCAAAGATGCATGGAGAGTCAGGCTTTTGGCCCCAGCATTGAGCTGCAGTTATCACCAGGGCACTACTACTACCTCCTGCACAGTTTAGCAGTGTCGGCACTGTGATCAGGACCAGTGTGGCAGGCCAGTGTGGTAGGACCAGTGTGGCAGGACCAGTGTGGCAGGGTTGCCAACCACCCCTATCTGTGCACAATGCTGCAATAGGAGTGTGTGTGTGTATGTCTATCCATTGTTTTGTAGCTGCCCACACCTCACTGGGCCCACAATGTCCCACTGTTACCAGCGTTAGCCTGAATATGTGCATAATGAGGAGCAAAGTGTTGTGGGTATGGCCCGGACAGGGCGGATTGGCCAGGATGCATCTTCACAGGGTGTGGGGCAATGGCTGGGACACTGTAGTGCCCGACCACCGCCTGCATGGACAGGGTGGCCACAGCATGTCTGGTCCTAGAGGGCCACATGTGACTGCAAGATACAGATGGACACCAAATTACCTTCAGCTGCACTGCTAGGAACACCTGTCACACACTGGCAGTGATGGGGATGTACAGCAGGGCCTATCTCTAGCACCACATGTACTGCGGACCTAGTGCTGGGCACCCATCCTATCCCTCAGGGAGAACACAGAACCTGCACAATGGCATGGTCTGTAGCTACTCTGTGCCAGTATCACGTATTGTCAGTTCGTCTTTCCAAGCTGAAGTATCGGAGAGGTGCAGACCCCATTTGCTGATCAGCTGTAGACAGCTATTCAGCATGTGCATTGCATCATGGGTACTAGTGGGGTTACCCTATCCTGGCACTCAGAGCAGACAGTTTGTGCGGTTACCTGCAGTCCTTCTGTACCCAGCCATTGCTGTGACATACACCACAGAGGAATAGCCTACTGGTTAATACAATGCCATTCTTGGCAGTGTTCATGGGTTCAATACCTCATTGTTCCCTCCTCTCATGCTTGTCCTACTCAAATAGTGTGCATGCCTGTAATAGTCATATTTTTGCAGATTTGTGCTGCCAGCCCATAATACCCTCACAACAATTGCCAACATTCCCTCGGTCCGTCTATCTGCGTCTGTCAGCTGTGTAGAGTCCTGTCTGCCTGTGCAGGCTGTCACCCCATGTCATGCACTGCTACCCTTTTCTGCATTGCGCCTCTTCATACTTGCCTCGCCTGTGCCTGATCTGCATGGCACCACCACTCCTCTGTCCACCCATCATTGTAACTATCCTGCCACCTCTGCCTCTACTGGGGGACACGTATTCCCATCATCACTGTCTTTCCAGTACTTTACATTGCCAACACATTGTGCTGTGGTACAGTTGCCCCCACCATGTTTGTCATCGGTACTGGCAGCCATATGGGATGCCCACAGATATGGCAGGTCCAGCGGCTCCCAGCTCTCCCTCCTTCACTCACCTGTTCATTGCCTTTCCTGAGTGCTCTATCTAGTGTTAGGGCTACATCTGTCTCTGTTCCTCACAGGTCATGCATGTCATCCTGCAGCACCTTGCAGCCCTTAGGCCACACTAACCTAGGACCCCATAACCTTGTTAGGCCACCATAACCTATGGTTCTGTAACCCAGGGTGCCCTCTAAGGTGCCCTGTCCAGGGGTGCCTAATACGGCACGTAGCCTAAGGAGTCCTACTGTATAGGGCACCTTACAAAGCGCCTTATGAGGCACCTTACAAGGCACCTTATAAGGCACCTAACAAGGCACCCTACAAGGCACCTTATAAGGCACCTTACTTATACAGCACCTTACAAGGCACCTAACAAGGTGCCCTACAAGGCGCCTTGTAAGGTGCCTTAGAAGGTGCCTTGTAAGGTGCCTTAGAAGGTGCCTTGTAAGGTGCCTTATGAGGCGCCTTGTAGCACGTGTTAGTTTGTAACATGCGTTAGCTGATACGGCTTGCTGTAACGATGCACTGCCCACGCCTTTATATGGCCATCTGTACTTTTACCGCGGAACCTAACGCGAATGACATTACCTCAGTTTAGTAAACATACCCCTTAGTGTTTTGTTAGGAATATTTGTATGGTGTGCTTTCTTTCTCTCTAAGATTGCTTCTTTGTATTCTTGTAGGGCTGTCATATACGCAATTCTTGTTTCCGTGCCTTTTGTTGCTCTCCATTTGTGTTCTATCTTTCTTAGTTCTTTCTTTCTAAAGGTGCGGAAGAATTGAAGGAAATATCGATACATCGGGAAGATGTATTACAACTATTAGATAAACTGAAGAGTAGCAAATCACCTCGGCCAGATGGTATACATCCAAGGGTGTTGAAAGAACTGAAATATGAGATTGCAGACCTGCTATTAGTAATCTGTGAACTATCATTAAAATCATCTCTAATACCTGAAGATTGGAGGATCGCCAATGTAACACCAATTTTTAAAAAGGGTTCCAGGGGTGATCCGGGAAACTACAGACCGGTGAGCCTGACATCAGTACCGGGAAAAATGGTAGAAGCCATTATAAAGAATAAAATTACTCAGCATGTAGATAGTCATGATCTAATGGGAGTAACTAATAAGGATATATACGGTCACTTACTGAGCTTAAATAACGCTAAGAAATAACTGTATGTTTTCAGCTCAACTCTCAACCATGAGTTCAGTATTGGTATTGCTAAAGAAAACTATTCTTGGATGCAACAAGGTCTCAGACTGTTACGAGGCATTTGTTCAGCCAGACTTGCTGGGATGGACTGCCTTCTTAGCATCAACGACCTTACTCTGTTGTCTATCCATATAGTTTTCTTATTTATAGTTGCATTATTTTTCCAATTATAATATGTTCCAAAATGTAGGCAATCTCTTATTTTTTTAAGATTCTCATACACATTATGTCAATCATCAGATGATATCGCTGAGCTTATTAAATTTTCTTAAGCATAACTCGAACAAAACAGTGCTTATCTGATAATGAAAATGATCTTGATTCGTTGAAACATTGTAACACTTCAGTGCAGAAGATGTTTGCAGTGCAGCTCAGGTAGAAGATGTTTCCCAACGTCTAACAAAGAGTGCTTCCACGTTTCACTGCTCGTTTCCTCAGGGGAACGAAACTCCAAACTCCAGAACACACTTTTCAACCTGCACGGACTATAGAAAATCTTGCGGTGTAAATTAGCTATCTTATTCCGAACTCCTAAATATGACTTTAGTACACCATCAAGAGAAACATTGAGCTAAACATTGACCTAATGGGAGACAGCCAACATGGCTTTAGACAAGGAAGATCTTGTCTTACTAATCTGTTATGTTTTTTTGAAGGAGTGAATAAACAGGTGGACAAAGATGAGTCGGTTGATATAGTGTATCTAGACTTTCAGAAAGCCTTTGACAAGGTCCCTCATCAGAGACTTTTGGCAAAACTAAAGAGTCATGGGATAGGAGGCAGTGTACTATTGTGGATCAGGAACTGGTTAAAAGATAGAAAGCAGAGGGTAGGGCTAAATGGCCAATTTTCCCAATGGAGAAGGGTGAATAGTGGTGTACCCCAGGGATCTGTGCTGGGTCCGCTGCTTTTTGACATATTCATAAATGACCTGGAAAGTGGAATAACGAGTGAGGTTATCAAATTTGCAGATGACACAAAACTATTTAAAGTTGTTAAAACCCAAGAGGATTGTGGAAAATTGCAAGAGGATCTTGATAAATTAGAAGACTGGGTAGCAAAATGGCAGATGAAATTTAATGTGGACAAGTGCAAGGTTATGCACCTAGGGAAGAACAACCCAAACTATGGTTACACGATGCAAGGTTCCACATTAGGAACCACCACTCAGGAAAAAGATTTAGGCGTCATTGTGGATACCATGTTAAAATCCTCGGCCCAGTATGCAGCGGCGGCCAAGAGAGCAAATAGAATGCTAGGTATGATAAGGAAAGGAATGGAAAATAAAACAAAAGATATTATAATGCCTCTATATCGTTCCATGGTGAGACCGCACCTTGAATATTGTGTGCAATTCTGGTCACTGCATCTTAAAAAGGATATAGCGATTTTAGAAAAGGTTCAGAGAAGAGCCACTGAAATGGTAAAGGGGATGGAAGGATACTCCTATGAAGAAAGGCTAAAAAGGTTAGGGCTCTTTAACTTGGAAAAGAGACGGCTGAGGGGAGATATGATAGAAGTCTATAAATTAATGAACGGAGTGGAACGGGTAAACGTAGGTCGATTGTTTACCTTATCAGAATATAGAGAGACTAGGGGAGATGCAATGAAGCTACAGGGTAAACTATTTAAGACTAATAAAAGAAAATATTTTTTCACTCAACGTGTAATCAAACTCTGGAATTTGTTACCGGAGGATGTAGTAAAGGCTGTTAGTGTAGCTGGGTTTAAAAAAGGTTTGGACAAGTTCCTGGAGGAAAGGTCCATAAACCATTATTAAGAAGGGACCCAGGATATCAATGCTTGACCCAGTATAAGCATTGTGGAACCTGTGTCTTTTGGGGAAACTGCTAGGTACTTGTGACCTGGATTGGCCACTGTTGGAAACAGGATACTGGGCTTGATGGACCTTGGTCTGACCCAGTATGGTATATCTTATGTTCTTATGTTCTTTAGCATTGTAAGTTCTTTGGTGTACCATATTTCAGTAGTTCTAAGTTTTGGTTTTGCCTGGATATTTGTAAATGTTGCTGCCTTTACAATTGTGGTGTTCCATGTGTTTATGGATGTGTTTATGTCAGTTAGTAAATCATTTAGTTGTGGGAATATATTCTTAAGGAATGTGTCTTTGTTGAATTGAGTGAATCGTCTTATTTGGGTTATTTCCTTAGTTTGGGGATGACTGTATGGGTTGATGGGAATGCTGAATTCTATTAAGGTGTGGTCTGAGCAGGGGATTTGTTTTGTGTTAGCGGGAATAAATGTTATGTGTTTAATGATACTTTTTGGTAAGAAGGCTAGGTCTAGGGTGTTCCTTTTAAGTTTGTGGGTGTGGAGACTGATGGAATCCCATGCCGTTCAACGAATTGAAGAATAAGGTTGCTTGTGTGTTGTGTAAGGATAGTAAATTAAAGTCCCTGAGGAGGATGTGTGGTTTTCTTAATGATGCTGTGCATGCAGATTCGAAGATATAGGTTAGGTTATTATGGATGGGGGTTGGCGGTTGCAAACTAGGCAGATGGACAGCTGTTTGTTTTCTATGGTTATTATGTCCATGCCATCAAGGTTGTTGCAGGTGTTAAGTGTGAGGTTTAGTGCTCGTTTACTTATTATGAGGACCCCCTCCTCTTTTATTGTCCCTTGGACAATTCAGTTGTTGGTATCCTTTAATTTTTAGCTGGTTTAGAATTACAGTATCAGTTTCTGAAATCCAGGTTTCCGTGATGCATAATAAGTCAAGGGGTGGCCTGCACGGAGCGGCAGGTGCACCTACTCTTGCCATCGTGCTGGGCAGACTAGATGGACCATGCTGGTCTTTATCTGCCATCATTTACTATGTTACTATGTAAGTATGGCTGGAATTTTGTTCTTTATGGACCCTGCATTAATTACTATGCATTTTAGTGGGGTGACTGCGGCAGGGGAGGGATGTATGGGATTGTTTTGTGTGTGTATGTTTATCAGTCTGTATAGAGTTCTATTTTGTTTAGAGTTATGTGGCCTATGTGTATTTCTGTGTGTGTGGTGGGTGGGGTAAAACCTGGAGTGGATAATGGGAATGTATAATTGTGGTGAAGTTTCTGCTTGGAGAGCTGAGTAGAGGGTAGGGGAGTGGGTTAATATTAGTAGTAGGAGTACTAGGATCAGTATTTTTATATCTTTCATTGTGGATCAGAAATTGGTTGACTGACAGACGACAGAAGTTGATGGTAAATGGAGCTTACTAGGATGAAGGGAAGGTGATTAGCAGGGTGCCCCAGAGTTCGGTCTGGGGCCCCGCACTGTTCAATGTATTTGTGAGTGATATTGCTGAAAGACTGAATGGAAAAGTCTGTCTTTTTACAGATGACACGAAAATTTGCAACAGAGCGGACTCTCCCAAGGGAGTGGTTAACAAGAGGAAAGATCTACAAAAGCTGGAAGAGTGGTCTAATGCTTGGCAATTAAGATTTAATGCAAAGAAGTGAGGTGTCATGCCCTTGGGTAGCAGAAATCCAAGGGAAATGTACACGATAGGGGCGAGAGGTTGGTGTGCACGGATGAGGAGAAGGACCTTGGTGTGATTGTTTCTGTAGATCTCAAGGTGGCAAAACAGTGCGACATGGCGGTGGCAAAAGCCAGGAGGATGTTGGGCTGCATACAAAGAAGAATTACCAGCAGTACTAATGCCACTGTATAAGTCACTGGTGAGGCCTCACGCTGTTGTCTAATAGTGCGGTATATAAGAATTGTTAATAAATAAATAAATAAATAAAATACTGTGTTCAGTTTTGGAGACCATATCTTGCAAAGGATGTAAAAAGACTGGAAACTGTTCAGAGGAAGGCAACCAAAATGATTTGGAGCCTGTGTCAGAAGCCTTATGAGAAGAGACTTGAAGACCTAAATATGTACACTCTGGAGGAGAGGAGGGACAGGGGAGATATGATTCAGACCTTTAAATACTTAGAGAAATAATGAACAAACAAACCTCTTCCAAAGACGGGGAAGCTGTAAAACTAGAGGGCATAACATGAAGCTGCAAGGGGGTAAATTGAAAGGCAATGTCAGGAAATAGTTCTTCACTGAAAGGGTGGTGGATGCTTGGAATGCCCTCCCAATGGAAGTGGTGGGGGCAAACACAGTGACGGAATTTAAAATGGCATGGGGCAGACACAGTGGATCCCTTTACAGCAACAGGATAAAATCAAAATAAACTGAACCATCTAATTTCTGAACAAATAGGGGTATTCTACATGGAGCGGTGGGTTCACCCCTAAACAAAGACATGGGGAGGGATGGCCTGCACAGAGTGGCAGGTGCACCTACTCCTGTCATCTTACTGGGCAGACTAGATGGACCATACTGGTCTTTATTTGCCGTCATTTACTATGTTACTATATTACTATGTGTATGGCGGTGAGAAGATCTGTGTCTCTGGTAGGGTTGTTGATACTGTAGAGGGTATAGGGTTTGATCTCTGGGTTTTTTTGTAAAGTGTTATGCTGTGGAGAGACTTTTTAGTTGGGTGGTGATGGGGTTGATAAGAGGGAGCAGTGAGATAATTAGGGTGGAATATGTGGATGCTATTTTCGGCTTTTTATACCTGGGTGAACTACTTACAGTGTTGGTCAATAGGATCTATATGGTGGGTATTTTGTTACAGCTTGTACATTTCAAAATGTTATTTACAGAGATGTTACATAGTGATTATAGGATTGAGAATTTGTAACAGGTCTGCTGCATACTTGGTTTGCTTACAGTGTTGTTAAACAGCATACAGTGTGGTAGATTTGAATATCATTCAGCTCTGGCTGGAAGGAAGCAAATTAATATGGTGACCAGTTGAACTGTGGTTCAGTTTCGTGAGAGTGATCAATGGGTGTGGAGAGTTGTTCTGGCTTGGTAGTCGAGTTCTTGTGAGGCCGTTCTATGGAAGCATTCAATATCCATTCGAAGAACAAAGCAGATAACAAGTAATTCTGTATTTTCATACTTTGCACCTTTTCTATGGAACAATCTTCCAATGACCCTAAGAGAGATTAAGAACCTCCAAACTTTCAGAAAAGAACTAAAGACACACCTCTTCACCCAGCATTTCCATAATGTGCAGCACAGCTCTGATCAGACCCCACTAGATCATACCAACTATCAAACACAAGATGACCCTATTATTTTATTTTATTTCAATTTTTTATATACCGCGCTATTTACAATCAGCGCGGTTTACAGAGAACCAAAGACCAGAACAACAGGCTGCTCGGTATTACATAAAACAGGAAAATAAACTTGGATAAGATAAACATGGATAATATGGGGGTAAAACTATATACATTGAACTATATACATAGGATATTGATCTGCTACCCTACCCTACCCTACCTAACATATTTCACACTCAAACTCATTATCCACTGCCCTCTGCCTAGTCTTTCTTTAAGCCAAACCACTGAAGTAACGCAATGTATTAATTTATTAATGTATTAATCTATGTATTAGTTCTCTGTATATATGTTGGCTGTAAATAGTTTCTCTTTTCAACAGCTAGTTAAAGGTCTAAGTTATTGTTCTTTGTAAATAGTTACTATGTTTTTCATGTTTCTTATGTTCAGTGTCGTCATTATTACTGTTTTCAGTTCCATGTAAACTGCCCTGATCTCTGGAAGGGGCGGTATAAAAAAGCTTGCAAATAAATAAATAAATAAATAAATATCACTATAGCACGCCATGGTTCATGCCTAAGGGCCATGCCAGGATTTTAAAATGTACCTTGTGGAGGCGGCAGAGGAGCAGTCTTCGGCCCAATTGGCTGTGCCGGGGTGGAACACGAGGAGCTTGGTCACCCACTCATCACTGGTGCTGCCGATCAGGTCGAAGGAACAGAGACCGGGCTGCTACCCACATCCATTCCTTCCACAATCAGCTCTAAAAGCTACATCAGCAAGCACACTTAGAGAACCATTAACTGCAAGCCCTCTATGAACAAAACCAAAATACCTGTACTCCGTGCACCATACAACGATCACTCATATCATGAATCTTCACCAAACCATTCAAAAAAACGCCATGCATGCGGTTTATATTAGATCCCTACCTCAACTCTTAAAGGGAACCACACTCAAAATACAATTATGTTTAAAAGCAACAACTAGAGAAAAAAAGGCAAACCTTGCACCTAGTTCACCTCATATACAAATATCCCAATCTGTTTGGGAATTTAGTCTTTGCTCACACATAAGTACATTTTGTTCTTTACTCAGGCTACCTCTACCACTAGTTATTGCATCAATGCAGAAATATTGTAATTGGAGTGGAGGAGAGGCCTAGTGGTTGGGGCAAGGTACTTCAGGCCGGAAGGTCAGGGGTTCAAATCCCACTAGAGGACAGCAACCTTGGGCTGGAAGGACTGGGGTTTCTAGTCCCACAGGTGCTCCTTGTGGTCTTGGGCAAGCCACTTAACCCTCCATAGCCCATGTTCCCTGTAAAATAGTTATCTCCAAGTTATAATGCCCTGTTCAATGTAATTTCAGTTTGTTCAATGTAAACCACGCTGATGCAGAATAGCATGGTATATAAGAGAATGTAAATAAATAAATTTTGCAAATGAATGTCCCAACTCCAGACAGTGTTGTACAATCAGGGCTTCTTTACGCCTACATCATAGTCTACTTTTATGTTCACTCATCCTTATCTTAAAACAGCGTATAGTTTTCCCCACATACAATAAAGCACAGGCACAGCGAATACCATACACAACAAAACTAGAATCACATGTGGTCTGTTTCTTCAACATATAATCTCTACCCCATATGAAAATTTTGTAATTTCTAATGAGATCGAGCAAATAGATCAGCTTCCACAGACCCAATGGCCTGGCTCAAACTCCTGAGCCAAAATTAATGGGTGAAGACAGGCAGGACTCAATATTTCTTTTAAATTCTGATCTCTTGATTCAGTTTCATATTTAGCTTAATGGATTAGATCCCCATATACAATTTACAATAAATTATCATGCTGATAAGATTAATTTTCTAGATGTACAAGTGATAGGCAAGTTGATGGGTGGGAAATGACAGCCTATAAGAAAAATACAGACAGGAACACCTTTTTGCACTTCTCGAGTGCCCATCCAGTTAGGTTAATGGAAGGGTTACCCTTTTCCCAGTTATGTGTTTTTGAAGGAATCGCTTCTCCCTAACTGATTTTAAGGCTAAGGCACAGGGTTTAAAGGTTTAGAGCAAGGGGTTATCTGAGTAAGACAGGGGAAAGGGCATATCGCCGAGCATTATACAACAACAGGGATTGGCTTCTTCAACCTCATAACAATAGAGCGCAAAATGAGCAGGATGTATGTGTGAATTTCATCTCTCATTTTTCTCCTATGAGTTTTCGGATTCAATGGATTTTGAATAGGCATGCCAAAATTTTTCAGGCAGTCCCTGGGCTAATGGGTAGATGCCCCCAATATGTTTGGTCAAGGGATCAGAATTTAAAAGAAATATTGAGTCATACCTGTCTTCGCCCATTAGCTTTGGCTCAGGAGTTTGAGCCAGGCCATTGGGTCTGTGGAAGCTGATCTATTTGCTCAGTCTCGTTGGAAATTACACAATTTTCATATGGTGGTAGAGATTATATGTTGAAGAAACACACCACATGTGATTCTAGTTTTGTTGTGTATGGTATTCGCTGTTTATTGTATGTAGGAATGGATGTGGGCATTTTATACCCTGTATGTTTGTTTTCATCATAGGAATTGTTTGAATATGTAATCCCCTGACAAAGCCATTGGTGAAACGCTATTTGGACGTCCTGAGGGGCGTCAGGGTGCAAAGTGCTACTGGAGATAAGCAAAACATTCTTGAAGTGAAGCAGAGTGCACGAGATTGCCGGAGGGATAGTGACCGCTGCTAAATGAATGTGGTTGAAGTTACGTATCATGTAGCCACCTCTTTTTACATATAAATACAGTGACATTGAGAATTATAGTAGTTAAAAGATTGAATACGCTGTGGAGAAAGTGATTGATGATTAATATGAAGAAGAGGAGTTTTTTCTCGGGTCGCTGATATACTGGGATGTGAGACAGCAGTGATATTTCTAATGCTATTCACGTATTAGTTCCCCTGTTGCTCCAAGTTTATGCTCCTGTTACAATGTATGTTCCAAGTTTAAACTCCTGTTACAATGTAAGCACAGAACAGACTTCTGACTGTGCACCCTTGTTGTATGTAAACCGCACTGATAACAAATAGCGCGGTATATAAAAGTTATAAAATAAATAAATAAATAAATAAATAAAATAAATAAATAAATAAGCCCCGTTGGTTCTGAGAGCCGTTTTTCTCCTTCTCTCTTTTTAATAAAAAGCTATAAGGTGTAGTGAAAGTTTGGTGGAGTGTTATAATACATACGTTTACACTCTGGAAGTGACCATAAATGCTGAGAATATTATAGAGCGACAGTCTCTGGGTGAAACACAGACACATAGAAAATGACCCCCAATAAAGACCATAAGGCCTGTCCAATCTGTCTGTTGAAACAAAGCTACAGTAACGTAGAGGAGCAGTTAATGTTTGGTAGGAAGAAGTGTATTAGAGAAGTGAATGATAAGCTCTTACCGTTTCAGGTGGAATTTAAGATAGCGCAGGATCCCTCGGCTGGGGACGAAAACGCAGCTCATGCAGGAGAGGAGCTCCCAGTGGCGGACATTTCCAGTACTGTTTGGCTGTGGGACACAGGTGGTTTGTTTGATCAGCTGACAGTATATTTCATCACAGAGGGCCTTCAGATCATGGCAGGTCTGCAGAATCCCCTGGATAATGGGTTGGGGGTCCTCTATCACTTCCATCTCCTGAAGGGAACTGAAGATCTTCAGAGCCTCATCCTGTAGGGTTGTGTATCCCCTCTCTTTTTGTACTAGAATTAAAGAAATAATAGATTATTTCCTTCCCCTCAAATTAGTTTTAGAGTTACTGAAATCTGAAGAGAAAACTGGCTGATATTGTGCCTTAGATCAAATTACTGATTGAGAGTCAATACTTAAAAGCCGCAGTGCAGCTGGCCATTTCTCTCCATATGCACTCAATATCCTTCTGGCTTTTGTTATCACTTTTTCTACCTGTTTGGCCACGTTAAGATCATCAGGTACCATCACCTCCAATTCCTGCTCTTCCTTTGTGCACAGAAGACTTTATCCCCTGTACTCTGCTGCTCTTAGGTTTCTGCAATCCAAATGCATATCCCTGCAATTTTAGCTGCCAAATACTAGACCATTCTTCTAGCTTCGCTAGATCCCTCCTCATCCCATCTATACCTTCCAGGGTGTCTAGCCTATCACATACTGTGGTGAAGAATGCCCTCCAGAAGAGATCGAGATAGAAGAAAATCCTGGAAAGCGAAAGAATTTACACAGGATTTTCAATCCTAGAAGGAAAAAAACATACTGCTCTGCTGAGCTGAGCACAGACACCAGCCCAGGGGAGGAGTTAGCCAATGCTGATTGGGCACACCCAGGGGTTGGACAAGGTGTGCCGGGAAAAGAATCCCTTTTTAAAGCTTTGAACAAAGCTGCTAAGCAGACGACGAGTGAGAGGATGAGTGAGACAAGGAGTGAGACTACGAGTGGGTCTGAGACCAGGAAGCAGTTTGGCTGTACGAGTGAGTCTGGAAGATTTGAGAGTGTTTGGAAAGGTTCTGCAAGGAGTTCTAAACGTGCTGCTAAGAGGAGTCCTATGAGGAATGGACAGAGCCATGTTTTAGAATCCTGGGAGAAGACAGAACCCTGGAATAGAAGGCCTCAAAGGCAGGCATATGCTGAAGGAAACTCATTCTACAGAATAGAGCCTGGACCTGGAAAGCCCAGAAAAACCCACACCTGGAAAACTCCTGAGCTACCAAAGAGGAGAGAAGCCTGGCAGAAAGAAGGCATTTCTGATACAAGCCACGATAGAGAAGGTAAAGCACAACTTCCTATTTTTGGTGCTTTGTTGAAGAAACCTGTGCATTGCCCTGAACTGTATAAGCCAAGCGCTACAGTGGGAACAGTTAGTGATTGGGAGAAAGGCATAATATTTGCTGACAATTGCCAAACTGACAACAAGCAGGCTGAATTGCTCCTTCAAGAATTTAAGCAGTTTCTAGAGCTGAAAGCAGGAAACCAGCAGAAGCTTAATGAAGATAGTAGTTCTGTTAAGTCAGAGGATTTGATGCAGGTAGAAAATGATTTACCTACCGTAAGCACTGACCCTTGTAGCATGGACTGCTCTGTATGTTGTAAAGAAGAGTAGTATAAAAGAAGCTTTGCACATTTGTATAAGAGGAATACAAACGTTGCTGTTTCTGCTGCCTGTGCCCTGAGAGGTAATTAATTGCACCTGTGTTCTGAACCCATGCTGTGAAAAGAACAGCTGGTATTATGAGGCTGCAATATTCATAAGTTACCACTCGAGACAGAGCTGAGTTAAGCTCCTCTATAGATGAAAAGCTGAAGTCAAAGCTAATTCTATTTCAGTTGTCCCTAAGTTCCTGTTCCTTTCTGCTTATGTTAAAAGTGCACCCTTTATGTTTATGTATATGAATTTTGATGCGCTGGAAGAACTTCCCCATTACAAATAAATATTCTTGCAAGCCTTACCATTTTGTCGCAACTACACTTTATTCCTGAGAGAAAACAGAGTGAACTACAATTCCCAACATCCATAGGGAACAGTTCCATCTCTACTAAAAGGGACAATAAGGCCACTCCTGCCTGTTAGCTCCAAGGCGCAGGCAGGAGCGTCGCAATACAAAGAGACCAACCTTACCCAACAGCCTTCTATACTATCACTTACAAATACTAGACCATTCTTCTAGCTTCGCTAGATCCCTCCTCATCCCATCTATACCTTCCAGGGTGTCTAGCCTATCACATGCGAAGAGACCAACCTTACCCAACAGCCTTTCTATACTATCACTTACAAATACTAGACCATTCTTCTAGCTTCGCTAGATCCCTCCTCATCCTATCTATACCTTCCAGGGTGTCTAGCCTATCACATGCAAAGAGACCAACCTTACCCAACAGCCTTTCTATACTATCACTTACAAATACTAGACCATTCTTCTAGCTTCGCTAGATCCCTCCTCATCCTATCTATACCTTCCAGGGTGTCTAGCCTATCACATACAAAGAGACCAACCTTACCCAACAGCCTTTCTATACTATCACTTACAAATACTAGACCATTCTTCTAGCTTCGCTAGATCCCTCCTCATCCTATCTATACCTTCCAGGGTGTCTAGCCTATCACATGCAAAGAGACCAACCTTACCCAACAGCCTTTCTATACTATCACTCACAAATACTAGACCATTCTTCTAGCTTCGCTAGATCTCTCCTCATCCCATCTATACCTTCCAGGGTGTCTAGCCTATCACATGCAAAGAGACCAACCTTACCCAACAGCCTTTCTATACTATCACTCACAAATACTAGACCATTCTTCTAGCTTCGCTAGATCTCTCCTCATCCCATCTATACCTTCCAGGGTGTCAAGCCTATCACATACAAAGAGACCAACCTTACCCAACAGCCTTTCTATACTATCACTCACAAATACTTGACCATTCTTCTAGCTTCACTAGATCTCTCCTCATCCCATCTATACCTTCCAGGGTGTCGAGCCTATCACATACAAAGAGACAAACCTTACCCAACAGCCTTTCTATAGTATCACTTACAAATACTAGACCATTCTTCTAGCTTCGCTAGATCCCTCCTCATCCCATCTATACCCTCCAGGGTGTTGAGCCTATCACATGCAGAGAGACCAACCTTACCCAACAGCCTTTCTATACTATCACTTACAAATACTAGACCATTCTTCTAGCTTCGCTAGATCCCTCCTCATCCCATCTATACCTTCCAGGGTGTCGAGCCTATCACATGCAAAGAGAACAACCTTACCCAACAGCCTTTCTATACTATCACTCACAAATACTAGACCATTCTTCTAGCTTCGCTAGATCCCTCCTCATCCCATCTATACCTTCCAGGGTGTCGAGCCTATCACATGCAAGGAGACCAACCTTACCCAACAGCCTTTCTATACTATCACTTACAAATACTAGACCATTCTTCTAGCTTCGCTAGATCCCTCCTCATCCCATCTATACCTTCCAGGGTGTCGAGCCTATCACATGCAAAGAGACCAACCTTACCCAACAGCCTTTCTATACTATCACTTACAAATACTAGACCATTCTTCTAGCTTCGCTAGATCTCTCCTCATCCCATCTATACCTTCCAGGGTGTCTAGCCTATCACATGCGAAGAGACCAACCTTACCCAACAGCCTTTCTATACTATCACTTACAAATACTAGACCATTCTTCTAGCTTCGCTAGATCCCTCCTCATCCCATCTATACCCTCCAGGGTGTCTAGCCTATCACATGCAGAGAGACCAACCTTACCCAACAGCCTTTCTATACTATCACTCACAAATACTAGACCATTCTTCTTGCTTCGCTAGATCCCTCCTCATCCCATCTATACCCTCCAGGGTGTCTAGCCTATCACATTCAAAGAGACCAACCTTACCCAACAGCCTTTCTATACTATCACTCACAAATACTAGACCATTCTTCTAGCTTCGCTAGATCCCTCCTCATCCCATCTATACCTTCCAGGGTGTCGAGCCTAGCACATGCAAAGAGACCAACCTTACCCAACAGCCTTTCTATACTATCACTTACAAATACTAGACCATTCTTCTAGCTTCGCTAGATCCCTCCTCATCCTATCTATACCTTCCAGGGTGTCTAGCCTATCACATGCAAAGAGACCAACCTTACCCAACAGCCTTTCTATACTATCACTTACAAATACTAGACCATTCTTCCAGCTTCGCTAGATCCCTCCTCATCCTATCTATACCTTCCAGGGTGTCGAGCCTATCACATGCAAAGAGACAAATCTTACCCAACAGCCTTTCTATACTATCACTTACAAATACTAGACCATTCTTCTAGCTTCGCTAGATCTCTCCTCATCCCATCTATACCTTCCAGAGTGTCTAGCCTATCACATGCAAAGAGACCAACCTTACCCAACAGCCTTTCTATACTATCACTTACAAATACTAGACCATTCTTCTAGCTTCACTAGATCTCTCCTCATCCCATCTATACCTTCCAGGGTGTCTAGCCTATCACATGCAAAGAGACCAACCTTACCCAACAGCCTTTCTATACTATCACTCACAAATACTAGACCATTCTTCTAGCTTCGCTAGATCCCTCCTCATCCCATCTATACCTTCCAGGGTGTCGAGCCTAGCACATGCAAAGAGACCAACCTTACCCAACAGCCTTTCTATACTATCACTTACAAATATGTTAAAAAGAACCAAGCGCAGCACTGGTAATATCCTTCTCTTCAGAGTGAGCTCCATTTACCATTATCCTTTGATGCCTCCCCTCAACCGGAACCATGTCAAAGGCTTTGCTGAAATCTAAGTGCACCACATCTAGGTCTCTCCCTTGGCCCCACTCTTGTCCTCCACTCAAAGACATTAATCAGATTTGTGTGACAACTACTACTACTACTGCTACTGATCATTTGTATAATGCTACAAGGTGCACACGGCACATTGTAGCCTGCTTCCAGTAAACTCATGCCGCCTCAGACCCTGAAACGCACTGGATTCCAGAAACCTCACTATCCTCTGTTTTAACAGCATTTCCATTAATTTATTTAACACAGAGGTCAGACTTACTAGCCTGTAATTCCCATCCTCTTAATTTCCACTTTTGTGTAGAGAAACCACATGTGCCCTTCTCTAGTCCTCTGGGACCACTCCCGACTCTAAAGAAGCACTGAAAAGGTCAAACAGTGGAGCTGCCAGAACTTTCCTAAGTTTTTAAAATATCTTTGCGTGTCTCCCATCCGGCCCCATCGCTTAGCTAACTCCTCACAAAAAATGTCTTCTGAAAATTGTTCATGATCAAACTCATTTCTGTTGCTACTGTATTTGTGGGTGTTTCTGAGGTCCTGCTCCTGGCCCTTCATTTATGAACACAGAACAGAAATATTTACTTAATTACTGTTGCACTCCTTCCTGTCACGAACATATTTCTTTATTTCCAGAATTCGATATACCACTATACGAGCACAAAAATACACCTCAAAACTGTTTACAACGCCTCTCAACTACTTAAAGCAGATTATAGTGTCAAGGGTGGAGAGAAGAGGGAGAATACAGCAGGTGCACCTGCTCTTGACGCCTTGCTGGGCAGACTAGATGGACCATGATGGTCTTCATCTACCGTCATATACTATGTTACTATTCCCCTCCACGGACCCAGCTGGTAGTGGCCCATGTGACGCAAATGGTACTTAAGAATCAGACAGAGACTCAACAAAGTCTAGATTAAATAAACAGGTTTTTATAGCCTTTTTGAATTTGGAGTAGAAAACGGGAAAGCCTAAGTATGGAAAGGCTGCATCTCAGGAGAGCTCAAGCCGAAAAACGAGGAGGAAGAGGAAGAAGCAGAGGGGCCTGGGAAGAAGGATGTGAACAAATGGGCATGTAAGATGTGACAAAGTGTGAGAAATGAAGCCAAGTGGGGAGACTGAAGCAAAGAATTCATTCAGTCTCTCTGCTATGGCCTTGTCCTCTCTTAGTGCCCTTTTACTCCTCTAATATCGAAGGATCTAACTGACTCTCACTGGGGTTTTGCTACAAATGTACTTTTATTATGTACGTTTCCTTCCACAGCAAACTTCTTTTCAACTTCTCTCTTTGCCTGCCTTATCAATGCCTTGCATTTAACTTGCCTTACTTATGCTATTTCCTGTTTTTGTCATATGGCTCTTTTTTCTATTCTTTGAAAGATTCTCTCTCAGCTTTAACAGCCTCTCTCACCTCACCTTTTCGTTTGGCCTTCCTTCCACCTTTCTTAAAGAGTGGAATATATCTAGTCTGGGCTTCCAAGATAGTATTTTAAATAATGCCCAGGCCTGATGTAAACTCTTAACCTTTGAATTTTTGTCATTTTTTCATAGTCTCCTTTTTAAATAATAAATGCTAACGCAGTCAAATTCCTTGCTATCCTTCCTCCATTTGCTAAATCAAATGTGATCATGTTCTGATTTCTATTAACAAGAGGCCCCAACACCATTACTTCTCACACTAGATCCTGTGTTCCACTACGGACTAGATCTAAATTAGTTTCCCCTTTTGTTGGCTCATGAACCAGCTGCTCCAAGAAGCAGTCATTTATTTCATCAGGAAACTTTATCTTCCCAGCATGTCCTGAAGTGACATTGACCCAGTCAAAACCAGGGTAATTGAAATCTCCCATTATTACTGTGTTGTAACTTTGATAGCTTTCCTAATTTCTGTTAGCATTTCATCATCTGTCTGTTCATTTTGGCCAGGCATAATGGTAGTACACCCCCACTGCCATGCTCTTCCCCCATTTTACATGGACTTTCTATCCACAGAGATTCCACAATGCATTTTGTTTTCTGCAAAACCTTTACCCTGTTTATGTTTATGTTTATTTAAAACTTGGTATACCGCCCAACACCATGGGCACCTGAGCGGTTTACAATAAATTAAAATAATTTAAAAATATTCGAAAATATTTACAAATGTTTAAACATAGGGCTGCAGGAAAAAGAAAAGGAACGCCAATTTAAATGATAGAAAAGAAAGGAAAGGAAAGAGAGAGAAAAACAGAAGCCAATAACAATTACAAATACAAATAACATCATGAAGCAGAAGAGGGAGGGGGGTTAGGGAGGGAGATTGAATGCTACTTGAAAAAGATGGGTCTTGAAGGATTGGTAGGACTCCTCTGCACGGAGCGAGGGAGGGAGAGTTTGACTCAATGCTCTGTAACACATAGCGCCACCCCTCCACCAATGTGATATACCCTGTAATTGTGATATAGTTTGTAGCTGGTATCACAGTTTCTCATTGGTTATCTTCCTTCCAACAGGTTATATCTAACATTTCATTCAGTGCTATATATTCAAACTTTTCCACCTTATTATTTAGACTTCTAGAATTTGCTTACAGGCATTTTAAAGTTTGCTTTTTGTTCATATTAACAATCTGGCTATTGGATGACAGAGACATTTTGAAATCAACTATGATTTTTACTTTAGGGCACCTCGTTTACTTTTAGCTTTATTGGAACTTTTCTATCAGACTTTCTTGTTTTGCTAGTATCCACTACTACCACTACCACTAATCATTTGTATAGCGCTACAGTATATATGGATAGTATTCTTTAAAGATACTTCATTCCGAACCATCCGCTCTTGGACAGCTGTCGGCTTTCCCCCATTACCTGGTTTAAAAGCTGCTCTATCTCCTTTTTAAAAGTTAACGCCAGCAGCCTGGTTCCACTCTGGTTAAGGTGGAGACCATTTTTTTGGAATTTTACTTCATGTATATAGCATATTTCATGTAAATAGTTCTTGTATATAGTTCAGCCCCTGTTATCCAAGTTTATATTCCTGTTCGATGTAAAACCAAACAGAATGTGTGTATTGGTCACTTTGTTATACTGTAAACCGCGCTGATACAGAATAGTGCGGTATATAAGCAACTGTAATAAATAAATAAATAAATAAAAGCCCCTGCCTTCCTCAGAATGTTGCCCAATACCTAACAAATCCAAAACCCTCTTCCTTGCACCATCGTTTCATCCATGTATTGAGATTCCAAACCTCTACCTGCCTTTTGGGTCCTGCGCATGGGACAGAAAGCATTTCTGGGAACGCTACACTGGAAGTTCTGGATTTCAACTTTTTACTTAAAAGCCTAAATTTGGCTTCCAGAACCTGCATCCCACAATTTCCTATGTCACTGGTAATAACATGTACCAAGATAGCAGGCTTCTTCCCAGTACTGTCTAAAACCTTATCTAGGTTGCAAATGAGGTCCACTACCTTTACAACAGGCAAGCAGATAACCAGGCAATCCTCACATCCACGAGCCACCCAGCTATCTACATGCCCAATGATTGAATAGCCAACTATACCAACTGTTCTAACCCTTCCCTCATGGGCACATGGTCCTGGAGACACATCCTCAGTGTGATAGGGTATTACAGTATATCACTTGTAGGACAAGTTATAACTACAGGATCACTTCCTACTCTACCAAGATGGTACACTCCTTTCATGTGACCTCTCTCCTCCATGGCAGCAGAGAGGCTGCCAGACTGGAGGTGGGACTTCTCAACTATGTCCCTGTAGTTCTCGTCAGCTCATCCAAGTCTGCTACTCTAGCCTCCAAAGATGAGATTTGTTCTCTGAGAGCAAAGAGCTCTTTGCAGCTAGTGCACACATATGACCTCTCACCAACTGGGAGAAAATCATAGATGTGACAGTGCAAAAGACTGGATAGCCCCCATTTCTTGGGAGGAGTGGTTCAGTGGTTGGGACATGTTACCTCAGGCCAGAAGGCCAGGGGTTCAATTCCCACATGGGGACAAGCAACCTCAGGCCAAAGGGACTGGGGTCTCTAGTCCCATGGCCACTCCTTGTGGGCTTGGGCAAGCCACTTAACCCTCCTTTGCCTCAGGTACACTTAGATTGTGAGCCCTTCAGGGACAAGGGAATAAAAAGTACCTGTTGGTATACATGTAAACCGCACTGATTCTAAAGAGCGCGGTATAAAAAAAAAAAAATTTCACTGCTGGACTGCTGTCTGCAGTTTAGATTTAAAGATTTTGTTTAGCTTTTTAACGTTGTTCACTTGCTTAAAGTTGCTAGCGGAATAGAGATGCGTGAACAATATAATTATATCTAATAAGTATAAGGGACATTTAGTGTTAAATTCATGGTGAACTGCAAGGACTTAATCAGTCTGCTTATAATGTCTAATAACTTGCTGATGAAGATAATCAGTCAAATTTCAAATTCAGTAAGATCACTCTTTTCCCCTTAACTTGTTTAGAAGGTTATAAATCAATGCTTATGCCTGGGGTGGGAGGAAATAAACACTAACCAAAAATTTATTTTATTTATTTATTTCTTTAAACTTGCTTCTGTATCACCTTTCTACAATTCAAGGTGGTGTACAAATAACAAATTTGTAGCAAAGCTTGGTCAGTACATTGTTTTTATGAAAAGGAACAGTAAAGAGGTACAAATTAGTTTAGCAGATTTACTTCCACTATTTATAGTTATGGTTTTACTGGCTAGATTAGTCCATTTATGTTCATATAAACAGGAACAGTGAAAGGTACAATAGTGTAACAGTTTAACTTCCTACTATTTACAGTTATGGATTCACTGGGTATATTAGTCTACTTATGTTTCTATAGCAGAGTATCTGTCATTGTGTACTTAGAGTGTATTTAATGATGACTGAATTCTGGTTCTGTGTCCACATTGTATTCATTACTAAAGAGGTAGGTTTTAAGCTTTTTTCTGAATTAAGACAGCTCCAGGCTTTCTCTTAGAGCTGGTGGAAGTGAGTTCCATAGTGCTCTGTTTCAGATGAACTGCTTGCTCTTGATTTTCTCGGTTGGGAGCTTTAGGAGGTTAAGTGGAGGTTTTTTCGGGACCACTGAGCTGTGGATTTGGAGTTTAGAGGCATAAGACAGTTTGCAGATTCCTTGTGTAGGATGGTAAGGGCTTTGAATTTGCTTCTGACAGTCTTGTTTGCTTGTGCAGCACTGCGTACGGCTTGTAGCGCTATATAAATGCTCAGTAGTAGTAGTAGTAGTCGTCATGGGTAGCCAGTGTAACAGTATAAGTATTGGGGTGATGTGGTCTCGGCAAGGGGCTCTGGTTGTGGCAGGTGAAGGCCTGTGATCCACAGTGTCTGACATAAGCAAGCAAGCCTAACTAGCTTGACCTGTAAATGAAGTCTGTAGAGAGGCCCATAGGAATTGCACATCCCCCAATATGCTGCTGTAGAATTAGAACTCAGTAAAAGCATTGATTTAGCTTAGACAAGCAGAATAGATGGAAAAATACAGAGAAATATGTTTAAAACTGCTGACAGAGAAATTACAGAGCCCTGCTTCCCTACACGTACAAACTAGCTCAATGGCCTTGAAAGAAGGAAAGTAACAAGTTGGTGAACTGGCCATTGTAATTGGGACTAGAAGGGGGGTGAGCAGGTGCTGAGCCCACTCAAAGAACATAATTGGATAATCATATCAGTACTGGGACCAATAGAAGGGGTACGGGAGGTACGGGAGGTTACCGGGACCAATGAAATGTTTTTCTATACCTAGAATGGAGCAAAAGTCTATAAAAGTTGTTGTATTGCCAGAGAACATTGCTCAGCCATTTTGAAATTGACTTTGCTTGAGACTTGTGCACAAATAAATGATTTGGACCTTCTGAACAGACTCCTGGTATCATTGGTTTGTCTGCGCTCTGCTGCTACATATTCTTGGTGCGTTGGCCGGGAAGTTGTGGAATCAGAGTGTATATAGGGCAATATACCACAACTTTCCGCCTCTACAGGTTTGGTCCTGCCGGGATCGCGCCCTTCCGACGGGGGCTGCTCCCTGGCGCCGCCGGTCCCTTGCATCGGAGGGAGCTGGTCGGACCTCGGCGGGTGCCGGACCCGGCTGGAGCCAACACCTCGAACCCGAGTGAGGGGAGTCCGAGGTCCAACTCATGCGCCTGCTTGGGAAGTTTGAGGACCGGATCCGGTGAGTAAAGTTTTGATTTGTTATGTCTAGACAGATAAGAAAGAGCAGTGCTGCCATTTGAACTTGGAACTTGGAAATTGGTAAGAGAGCTTGATCACCTCTCAAAGACGGGCCGAGTAACCCCGCATGAGTATTCGCAGGGCGAAACCCCCGTCTTCTTGTATTTTGGAAATTGAACAAGACTAGTCAGAATAGATAGAAATGAATGCATTCTGGGATACGTTGCTAGCATGATTGTATGAATGAAGTGTGAATGAGAGGTCTGGCAGCACGGACCAAGCGAAGGCGGACCCCTGAGTAGCGCATTTCCTGACCGGGCGACCGCGTTCAGGTCGCAAAAAGGGGGAAGCGATTGTCGTCTTGTCTAGTTATTTGTTTTCCTTATACGTTTCTAGGACCGTGAGGACCCCTTACCCATGGTCCGCCCTCCTTTTCCCTTTTGTCTGTTGTTGCGCGCACACATCGAAATGGGAGGGGCGGGGTCTACTAGGAACACTCCATTAGAATGTATGATCGCACATTTTAAAGAAGGATATTCCGGAGACTATGGTATTAAAATGACTGCAGCCTGTTTACAGATTTTGTGTACTAGGGAGTGGCCCGATCTAGACCCCACCTGGCCCCGAGAGGGAACCTTTAATGTAGGAATTATTCAGTTAGTGCACCGTAGAGTGCGAATAGCGCATCCCGATCAGTATCCCTATATAGATTCCTGGTTAAGTATTTGTGAAGATCCGCCCCCTTGGGCGAAGCGCTGTTATGAAGAACAGTGCAGAATAATGTTAGCAAAGACAGATTATAATCAGAAAATAGAACAGCCTAGAAAGAAAGGGAAAGGTGAGAAATCCAGGAAGAAACCCATCCTGGTAGATCCTGATTCCCCAGAAATGATTACCCGACAGCCCCAAACTCAGCGCCCAGTGAGAGTAGCCCCACGTCCTGCCCCAGAGCCCCGGAGACAGCAGGAATGGGACCCAACCCCTGAGTCATTACCCAAAGAGCAGGTAGATGAACTCCCTTTAATTGAAGAAGATGATTCTACCGAGACAGAAAAAGGAGAATCAGATACAGAAACAGAGAAGGAAGAAGCTGAGAATTCCCCGAGTGATACTGACAGTGTAAAAGTGACTGCCAGTGTTAGCTCGCCAGTGAAAAGTAAATCTAAAGTAAAGCATGAAGAAAAGAAGAAAATAACCCCTGACAGGACAGTTACGAGAATATCTCTCAGATCCCAAAAGACATCTACTGCCAAGATGATGCCTTTAGGGCAAGTCCCGGGAATACCCATAAGAAATGAAGATAATGAGGTGGTGGCGGGACCCCTAAATTATGTGTATGTCCCCTTGTCTACCAATGATTTGTTAAACTGGAGGACACATTATGCCTCCTATACCAATAAGCCCCAAGAGCTTACAGAATTAGTGAATACTATTATGGAAACCCACCAACCAACATGGGCAGATTGCCGCCAGCTTCTGTCCATCTTATTTACTATAGAGGAGCGGACACGAATTAGAAAAGCAGCTATAGATTGGCTGGCAGATAACCCAGTAGCTCCAGGAGAAAGGGGGGAGGAAAGAATAGATAATCGGGAAGCGTCCCAAAGAGAATTCCCGAATGAAGACCCCAGATGGGATCCAAATACAGAAAGAGGATCCAGAGCCCTAGCCCGTTTTCGACAAGGCTTTATACAAGGCCTGAAAAGGGGGGGCCAGAAAGCTATGAATCTTTCCAAAGTCACTGAAGTTACCCAAGGCATAGATGAGAGTCCAGCAGTGTTTTATGAAAGATTAACTGAAGCATATAGAATGTATACTCCCTATGATCCCGATGCACCAGGAAGTTTATGCATGGTGAATTCTGCTTTTGTAAATCAGTCTCAACCAGACATTAGACGTAAATTACAGAAATTAGAAGGGTTTGCGGGCATGAATGCAACTCAGTTATTGGAAGTCGCTCATAAAGTGTATGTGAATCGTGATAATGAAAGGCAGAGAGAATGTGAGCGAAAGATGAAGAAGAAAGCTGATTTTTTGGCTGCGGCCATAGTTGAACAGAAACGGGGAGGCATCCCTAGTCGACGGAGCAGAGAAAGGGGGCGGGGCCGAGGCGGAGGCCGGCCCCAGCTAGGCGTAAACCAATGCGCCTACTGTAGGGAGGAAGGACATTGGAGAGATGCATGCCCGCAACTTGAAGACGCCCATCAAGATGACAAAACCAATCATCAATGGAGAGAAGAAAGATGAGGCCGTCCCCGGAACCGCGGAGGAGCCAATCGAGAGCAATACCAGCGTGAAAGAGGAGAAGCCATACAAGCATTGGCTACGACAGCCCATGATGAAGATGACGTGGATTAGGACAGACCGGGCTCCGAATTTGCTTTAGGTCTCCAGGAGCCTATGGTCGGAATACAAATAGGAGACCAAGTTATGAACTTTATGGTTGATACTGGAGCAGAACATTCAGTAGTAGACAAGAAGATAGCCCCATTTTCTACAAAAGCAGTCACCATTGTAGGAGCAACTGGTGCCAAAGCTACAAAACCTTTTCTTCAGAATCGCATATGCAGTCTAGGAGGACAACAAATAACTCATCAATTCCTTTATATGCCTGAATGTCCAGTGCCACTACTGAGACGAGATATGTTAGCCAAACTACAAGCCCAAATATCCTTCACTGAAAGAGGAGAAATGCAAATGACAGTAAATTCTCAAGCCAAACCAGCAGGAATGATGCTGCTTACAGTTCCCCGAGAAGAAGAATGGAGATATTACAATGATGATGCTGTCCAAGACACCTATTTTGAACAAACTTTGAAAAGTATTGATGCCCCACCTGGAGTATGGGCAGAAGGCAGTCCTCCAGGCCTAGCCAAACATATAGCTCCAGTAATTGTAACCCTTAAGCCTAGTGCTACACCAGTACATGTCAAGCAGTACCCTCTCCCAAGAGCTGCAATTGAAGGTATCCACCGCCACTTGCAAAGATTACTAGAACATGGCCTACTGAAAGTATGTCAATCCCCAAGGAACACTCCACTTCTGCCAGTGAAAAAGCCTGGAACAGATGACTACCGCCCAGTGCAAGATCTAAGAAGAGTGAATGAAGCAGTTGAGACCATACATCCAGTTGTACCCAATCCTTACACTCTTCTAGGACTAATACCTGCTGAAGCTACTCACTTTACTGTACTAGATTTAAAAGATGCGTTCTTTTGCATAAGATTAGCCCCCATAAGTCAGATATTGTTTGCATTTGAATGGCAGGACCCTATCTCTGGAAGAGGGGGCCAACTTACCTGGACACGATTACCCCAAGGATTCAAGAATTCGCCTACCATCTTTAGTGCTGCACTGAATCAAGACCTTTCAAGCTATCCAGTGGCCCTGGGGAAGAGAGTGCTTCTCCAATACGTGGACGATCTGCTGATAGCTGCTGTATCAGAAAGTGAATGTATACAAGCCACCAAAGACCTCTTGCAGTTACTAGATGAAGCTGGATACAAAGTTTCCAGAGCAAAAGCACAACTATGCCAAAAAGAAGTGAAATACTTGGGCTTCTGTATAACCAAAGGAAGCCGAAAATTAGGCAGAGAGAGAAAAGAAGCAGTATGCAGAATTCCAACCCCAACTACCAGAAAGCAAGTCAGAGCCTTTCTGGGAGCGGCAGGATATTGCCGAATCTGGATTCCCAACTTTGCCCAAATCGCCAAACCACTGTATGAAGCCACAAAAGGAGAAGAAAAATCGCCACTGGAGTGGGGACCTGAGCAGGATACAGCCTTCAAGACGTTAAAGGAAGAATTGATGTCATCACCAGCCCTTGGACTACCAGATGTTCACAAGCCTTTCCACTTGTTTGTACATGAAGCACAAGGAAATGCCTTAGGCATGTTGACTCAGAAATTGGGAAATTGGGAGCGACCTGTAGCATACCTATCGAAACAATTGGACACTGTGGCCAAAGGATGGCCACCTTGCCTGAGAGCAGTCACAGCTACAGCATTGTTAGTGAGTGAAGCAGATAAGCTCACACTAGGACAGAATCTACGAGTCACTGTGCCACATGCAGTCCTTGCCCTTATGGAACAGAAAGCAAATCATTGGCTCACCAATTTCCGAATGTTGAAATATCAGAGCATGTTATGTGAAAACCCACAGATACAACTGGAAGTGAGCCATGCCTTGAATCCAGCCACATTGATACCTGTTAGTGAAGAACTCCCAGAACATGATTGTATAGAAGTCATGGACACTGTATTCTCCAGCCGACCTGACCTGACAGATGTGCCCATAGACAATCCAGACCAAGTCTATTATGTAGATGGAAGCAGTCTCATCATCAATGGACGATGCTGCGCCGGATATGCAGTAGTCACTCAACATGAAGTCGTTGAGTCATCAGCTCTAGCCTCAGGTACATCAGCCCAGAAAGCAGAATTGATAGCACTTACTCGAGCACTACTGTTAGGTGCCAAACTGGTGCTAAATGTATATACAGACTCTAAATATGCCTTCACTACCCTACATGCCCATGGAGCTCTCTATAAAGAACGAGGACTCATCACGTCCGGAGGAAAATCAGTCAAGTATGGCCCCGAGATACTGATGTTACTTGATGCAGTATGGGCCCCAACTCGTGTAGCTGTCATGCATTGCAGAGGACATCAAGCAGGAAAAGGAGAAGTTGCCCGAGGAAATAGGTTTGCAGATGCCTCAGCACGACAGGCAGCTATGACAGGACAAATTACACCACAAGCTATGCCGATGCAGGCAGCATTGTTTCCAGTACCCTTAAACTTATGGACACCACGATATATCACCAAAGAATTAGATTACTACTGTAACAAAGAAGATGGAGTACTGAAAGATGGATGGATTGAGCTGCCACCAGCAGAGGGTAGTCAACCCCCAGGACGAATAGTAATTCCCGAAGTGTTAGGTCCAGCCTTTGTCAAAGCGTTCCACGAAGCCACCCACTATGGAAAAAGTGCTATGGAAAGAGCACTCAGACCACATTTCTGCATTACCATGATAGCAGCCCTATCAGCTTCAGTGGCACGCCAGTGTTTAATTTGTGCCAAAAATAATGCCAAGCAAGGTCCCACACCACCACCCCGAGTTCAGTCAGGAGGTGTAACCCCCATGCACCACCTGCAAATTGATTTTACTGAAATGCCAAAAGCCAATGGATATCACTACCTATTAGTATTAGTTTGTACTTTCTCTGGGTGGGTAGAAGCCTTCCCAACCAGAACTGAAAAAGCTCAAGAAGTCACCAAAGTTTTACTGAGAGAGATTGTCCCTAGGTTTGGAATTCCAGCAGTAATAGGGTCAGACAATGGGCCCTCATTTGTCTCCCAGATTACTCAACAGTTAGCAAAAGCTTTGCAGATACAATGGAAGCTTCACACTGCATACAGACCCCAGAGTTCAGGGAAAGTTGAGCGAATGAATCGTACCCTAAAAGCCCAAATATCTAAGCTCTGTCAGGAGACACGCCTGAAGTGGCCCCAAGTGCTCCCAATAGCTTTACTCAGAATACGCTCAGCTCCTGTGAAGTTAACAGGATTTTCCCCTTTTGAAGTTCTGTATGGTAAACCTCCACCAATAGTGCAGGGAATTAGAGGAAGTCTAGCCCAAATTGGTTCAGAAATAACCAGGCAAGAACTCCTAGCTCTTAGTTTTGTTCTGCAGACCCTTCATGCGTGGATCCAAGACCAGTTACCTATCAACTTGACGGAACCCTTGCATCCCTACCAGCCTGGTACCTCGGTGTGGATCAAAGATTGGAAGAAGACACCGTTGGAACCCCATTGGAAGGGACCATACACCGTCATCCTGTCTACCCCAACTGCAGTAAAGGTAGCAGAAATCGATTCCTGGATCCACCACAGCAGAGTCAAGCCCGCAGCTGATCCCGAACCTGAGCAGTGGACAGCAGAACAGCATCCTGATGCACCTTTGTGAGTTACTCTGAGACGGCAACCAGCAGCTTAGACACTTTGTCACAGTGCCCTGCAGTAGCCAAGTCTTTCAAAGAGGATTGCTGTTTTCCATACAGCAAGAGTTTGTTTCAACGAACCTCATGTGTGTGATTTTACACACTACTTTGATGCTACATTGATTGACCATACTTCAGAAGCCAACTGAAATTGCTAAGTTGGTTAATGTGTGATGGACAACTTGAGGATCTTCAATCAACACTCAGCACCCGTTGAATTGCTTTATTAGCAAACGGGACGAAGAAAAGAACGTCGTGATCAAGATTTTCAAGCTGAGGATTCAGAAGAACTCCAATCAACATGTATCTTTACCTTTGCTTTGCCCTGGTTGCCTGTTTTGGAGGCTTTGAACTGACTCATGCCTTACCTCCATGCACTGCTTGCATTACTTCTACTCGAACTGGACTGAAAGTAACTCAGACTTTGATTTACCATTCTTATTATACCTGCACTGGTAAAGTGACTCGGTGTATTTATAACACCACTGAACTAAATGTTTGCACTAAAGGTAAATCTAGAGTATGCTATAATCCGCATCAGAATCCATCCTATTACACGTTGGAAATACGATGGAATGATGCAGATGGACCTTTAATCAATGCCACACAACCACTTAGAGATCCTAGTAAACCTGCTGTTTTGAATTTTGATGCATGTGATGTTATAAACAGAGATAGTCGCTCTAAATGTGGTACCTGGGAAAAAGCATACCGTAATGATCATAAGTATATGTGCCCAGAAGGTGCCACAGGATGGGGGAAGTGTACAGGTAAGAAGGGTTCATATAGTACTGCAACAGCAGCAGATTACTATTGCCCAAATTGGGAATGCGTCTTTTATGCTACATGGAATGCTGGTATAGTAGAAGAAGCTATAGATAATCGAGTGGCCACTTTAACTAAGTCTAAATCAGATGACAAATGTAAGAAAAGTGCCTGTAACCCTTTACAATTATGGATACGTAATCCTAATGTATGGAAACAAGGATACAAGTTTGGTTTACGTATCGCAGGTTCCGGATCAGATCCAGGAACCATTGTGTATATAAGATTGAATACCCAAGCCCACAGGTCATCTAAATATCACATCCATAACACTTTCTATGAGGCCATGCATGTAAATAAGTTTGAGATCCCTCATCCTTCTCAGAATTTATTCTTAGAATTAGCTGGAGCGGTAGTATCTAGTCTTAAAATCTCAGATTGTTATTTCTGTGGCGGAACCCAGATGGGTGACCAGTGGCCATGGGAGGCCCAAGAATTAAATTATTCTCTGACTTACAATCAGACTGAATTACACAAGACTACTAGCGAATGGGTGTTAGCGCACTCAATTGTTGGACGTCTTTGCTATGCCAGAACTGGACCTCAGTTTACCCAACAGGTAGGACAACTGGTCTGTCCTAGCCAGAAGTTCTATAATGACACTACCAAAAAGACGTCTTGGTGGTCAGGAATTAAAGAACCTGAACCACCTAACCCATTAGCTAGATTTCCTGAGCTTTCTCATTTATGGACAAATCTTGCCAAATCCCATGCTTGGCAAGCCCCACCTGGCCTGTATTGGATCTGTGGAAACCGAGCGTATGCTCGACTCCCACCACATTGGGGAGGAGCATGTGTCTTAGGGACCATCAGACCTTCTTTCTTTCTCCTACCCACAGAACATGGAGAACAATTAGGATACCCAGTATACTCTACTCACAGACACAAAAGAGCACTGAGACAGAAGAGAGCACCCCTCCAAGTAGGCAAGTGGGAGAAGTGGAAGGGTGATGATTGGCCGCCAGAAAGAATCATTGAATATTATGGGCCTGCCACCTGGAATGATGATGGTATGTGGGGCTATCGAACCCCAGTCTATATGATTAATCGTATTATTCGCTTACAAGCAGTAGTTGAAATAATAACCAATGAAACTAGCCAAGCTCTTACGCTTTTAGCTAGACAAAGTACTCAAATGCACACTGCTATATATCAGAATCGCTTAGCACTTGATTATTTGTTAGCAGCTGAAGGAGGAGTATGTGGTAAACTGAATTTAACCAATTGCTGTTTAAAAATAGATGATAAGGGTCAAGTAGTTGAAGAACTTGCTGAAGATATGCGAAAACATGCTTATGTGCCAGTACAGACTTGGCACTCACTAAAGTTTCCTAACTGGTTTGCTAACCTTTTCTCATAGTTGGGAGGACTTAAAACTTTCCTTATATTAGTACTAATAATTATTGCTGTTATTTTACTGTTACCATGTATAATCCCATGTTGTATGCGTTCTATTCATAGTGCTATTGAAAGTACAGTAGAGCGGAAGAGCCCCTTATGGCCTTATATTAACCTAAACCTCCTGCATATAGTCAGAATCCTCTGACCATAGTATAACTATTTTGAAGTGATTTAATTCTCACACCTTATTAAGTAATAGGGTGAGATTAATCAAAGGGGGGAATGTGGCAGGTGAAGGCCTGTGATCCACAGTGTCTGACATAAGCAAGCAAGCCTAACTAGCTTGACCTGTAAATGAAGTCTGTAGAGAGGCCCATAGGAATTGCACATCCCCCAATATGCTGCTGTAGAATTAGGACTCAGTACAAGCATTGATTTAGCTTAGACAAGCAGAATAGATGGAAAAATACAGAGAAGTATGTTTAAAACTGCTGACAGAGAAATTACAGAGCCCTGCTTCCCTACACGTACAAACTAGCTCAATGGCCTTGAAAGAAGGAAAGTAACAAGTTGGTGAACTGGCCATTGTAATTGGGACTAGAAGGGGGGTGAGCAGGTGCTGAGCCCACTCAAAGAACATAATTGGATAATCATATCAGTACCGGGACCAATAGAAGGGGTACGGGAGGTACGGGAGGTTACCGGGACCAATGAAATGTTTTTCTATACCTAGAATGGAGCAAAAGTCTATAAAAGTTGTTGTATTGCCAGAGAACATTGCTCAGCCATTTTGAAATTGACTTTGCTTGAGACTTGTGCACAAATAAATGATTTGGACCTTCTGAACAGACTCCTGGTATCATTGGTTTGTCTGCGCTCTGCTGCTACATGGTGATTGTGCGAGCAGCGATGTTCTGGGCCATTTACAAGTGTGGAGGGTATGTTTGGAGAGACCTTGGTAAATGATGTTGCAATAATTCAGAACAGGTGTAACTATGGCTTGTAATACTATACGCCCTAACTGACTTAATAAAACACGGAATTTTAAAATAAACAGATTGGGCCCGATTCTGTCCCACGACTAGCGGGGATGGACATCCTGCTATTCATGCCCCCCCCACCGGCGTCTAATCTCCCCGACAGTTGTACGGGGAGGTTAGACGGGGGTGGGGAAGGGGCAGCTCGGGGACGGAGTTACGGCGAGCGGTGGGTGTATGTCCAGGGCCAGCGACTTGCAGGGAAGTTATTTCAGTTCTGAGGTGGAATAATGTCCCTGGATTTCTTTTTTTGGCGGGCCCGGGGCACGGATGGGGCAGGGGGGCCGAGGATATTCCCCGCAGCCTGACCCTGGCCTTAGGAGGCTGGATTGGGGGTCAGGCTGCGGGGAAAGCCTTTGTTCAGCTGGTGGCTGGGATTGCAGCTTTACAATGGAGCTCCGGCGCCATGACAACCGGATGCCATGGCACCGCGGCTCCATTGTAAAGCCCTGACTGAGTTGGTCAGGCTTTCCCTGTATGTGCAGGCCGGGCTGAATCGCAGGGCTAGACATGCCCCATGGGATCAGAATCATGACCCCCCTCTGTACATCCGGGATGGAACGAGCCTGATTGTGTCTGCTTTAACCCAAAGAATTCCCTTTTCCACAAGATTTAGAGAATTTCCCAACAGGTAAATAATTACAAGTACAGATTCTTTCCCAGCAGTAGCAATCCCTCTCAGTTATCCTTCAAGACTGAATGGGTTTGATACTCAACTTTGGTGGTGGCAATCCATTAGAAAGTGGGTAGCCATCGCTGCTTAACTTAAAACCCAGATAGTTTCCATGCCCTGGAATTGACTAACTGGACAGCAGCGATATTGAGCCACTGCCCAGTTAGCTTTGGCAGCAAAAGATAGGCAACCCTTTAAGATGTCTAACATTCACTGCTGGCAGTGGCTGAATATAATTGCTGCCGGGTTATTGCTGGGTGCCATCTCCACCCTTCCCTAGATCTCCTCAATGATCTTAAGGTGGTTAAACAGGTAGAAAAGATGATGGCAAAATCCAGAAAGATGTTTGGGTGCATACTGAGAAGAATGGCCAGCAGAAGTAAGGAGGTGATAGTGCCTCTGTATAAGTCTTTGGTGCGACCTCATTTGGAGTATAGTGTGCAATTCTGGAGACCGCACCTTCAAAAGGATATAAACAAGCTGGAGTCAGTACAGAGGGTGGCTACTAAAATGGTTAGTGGTCTTCATTATAAAAGCATATGAGGACAGACTTAAGGAGCTTAATATGTATACTTTAGAGGAAAGGTGGGATAGAGGTGATATGATAGAGATGTTTAAATACCTCCCTGGCATAAATGCACAGGGAGAGAGCCTCTTTCAATTGAAAGCAAGCTCTGTTATGAGGGGATATAGGGTGAGGGTGAAAGGAAATAGACTCAGGAGTAATATGCGGAAATATTTCTTTATGGAAAGAGTGGTAGATGTGTGGAATAGTCTCCCAGTGGAGGTGGTAGAGACAAGGTCAGTACCTGAATTCAAGAAAGCATGGGACCAGCACAGAAGATGTCTAAAGGATTAAAAGGGACTGTAGAGCTTAGTAGTTGGTATGGAAGGGCAGATTGTCTTTTTCTGCCTTCATGTTTCTATGTTTCTATTGTCACACTCCCAGGCTCGGCGTGTGTCTCAGGGGAGGGGAAGGTGTATGGACACCACACTTGCTTCAAGGTCCCACATGCTCTACTGAGATGGAGAGTTTGCTCTGCCGTCAGCTGGAGGGTTTAGGGTGCATCTCCCCTCTGCCCCAGTAGAGCTCCGCCAGAAGTAAATCAGTCCATTAACCAAAAGAAAACAAATGAAACTCAGCTATTACAGGTGCAGTCTCTGGAGCCACAGGAACAAAGGGTCGAGAAGAGGCTGAAAGGAAGCCAGAGTGTGAATGTTTTTTTTTTTCCTTTATTGTTTAATACTCGCAGGATACAAACAACAAAAACAAAAAACTCATTTTAACTTTAAACCAAACATGTCTAGTACAAAAAATAATAAGTAGTCCCACTCACACATCAATAACTAATAATACACCCCACCCCCTCCGCATTACTCCCCCCATCCCACCCTCCCCCCCAACATCAATCTATACGCACAAAAAACCCCAGCGCACCTCCAACCCAGCAGTCTAACACATACCCACCGTAGCCAGCTACAAACACAGTGGTCATCTATACCCACCAAACCCAACAATCAATATTCATCCCTCAGAGGCCTCACTCCCAGCAGCGTCCCTCCTTCTAACCCCCCTTTCCTTTCCACCCAAGATAGGGCCCCCAAATTGCCAGAAAGCTCGCTAACTTGCCACACCGGAGGGCCGTAAGTCGGTACATCCTACAGAGGTGTTCCACTCTACATTGCACATCCCCAATAGACGGGATGCAGGTGCTCCTCCACTTCCGCACTATCAACTGCCTCATGGCCCCGCATACAATCTGACTCCACTGCTGCCCCTGCATCCTCCCCACCCCCTCCCCGACATTCAACAGGGCCAAACAAGGGCCTAGATTCACACACTCTCTCAGGACCACACTCATCCAAGCAGCCACCTCACCCCAACAGGGTTGAATGTACACACACTCCCACCAAATATGCATGAAGGTGCCCTCGCCACCACACTCTCTCCAACATAGGGCCGACCCACACTTCCACTTTTGTACCCTCTGGGGCGTCATATACCACCTATACAGCATTTTGTAATTCTGCTCCAAAATAGAACTAGCCACAGCCCCCTACACACTATGTCCCACTGCCCCCATCCCAACATTTATGTAAATCCCTCTCCCAGGCCTTCCTATGCGCCCACTCATCACATGTAGCATCCTCCATCACCCGACATAATTTAGAAATTAGCCCTTTGACTTCCCCCGACTGCCACAACACATCAATGTCCGCCCCATGTCCACCGGACCCCCTCCCTACCACTATCTTACAAAAATGGAGGGCTTGCAGATACCTAAATCTATCCGCCTCAGGCAACCGATACTCACTCCTAAGCTCCCCAAAGCTCACCCATTCCTCCCCATGGCGAAATATAAATATAAAGCAACCCCTTTTGTGCCCATCTTCGAAAGGTCGGGTCCTGAGCTCCTGGGGGAAACTTGGGATTATCCAGAAAGGGCGTAAAACGTGAATACCCAAGGGGCCCATACCATTTATCACGCCACTTCCTCCAATACCGCAACGTAAGCTGAACAAATGGGTTGAGCTGCCCCGCTACCAAAGCTGCGCCTGCCCGGACCCAGACTAAACTAGCCAGGTTCATTCTAGCCCCCACCCCCTCTATCTGCACCCATTCCGCTCCATCTCGGACCACCCATTCAAACACAGCCCGCAACCGAGCTGCCTCATAATATTGGGACAACAAAGGGACCCCCATTCCCCCTTTAGTCTTAGGAGCACATAAAATGCACCGAGCTACTCTCGGCCTCCCCTGATTCCAAACGAATAACATAATTCGATCCTGCAGCTTCCGCAAAAAAGTACGGGGGACCTCCACGGGCAGATTCATAAAAAGATACAGGAGCCGCGGTAGCAGGATCATCTTAATCAGCGCAATCCTACCAAGCCAGGACACTTCAAAACCCCCCCACCGCTCCAATTCTCTCCAAACCATCGTCCGAACCGGAATATAATTCTCTTGAAACAACTGATCCCGTCGATCCGTGATCTTCACCCCCAAATATTTAATACTACGCTTTGCCCACCTAAACGGGAACTTCTGTTTCAGTTCCCCGAGTTTATCCTCACTAAGCGAAATATTCAACATCTCAGACTTGGTGGGATTCATACGGAACCCAGACACCCTGCCATACACCTCCAATTCATCCTGCAGTACAGGAAGAGACCTGGACGGGTCTGTGATAAAAAACAAAACATCGTCCGCAAACAATGAGATCTTATGTTGAGTTAAGCCCACTGTTACCCCCCTCACTTCACCACAGTCTCGAATCCTCTGCGCCATGGGCTCCATAGCTATTATATATAGCAGCGGGGAGAGGGAACACCCCTGCCTCGTTCCCCTGCGCAGTTCAAATGTCTCAGTAACTGACCCATTAATTTTTAGGCATGCTAACGGCTCCGCATATAAAATCCGCACCCAATTCAAAAACATTCCCGAAATGCCCACCTTTTCCAATGCCCGAAAAAGAAAGGGCCAACTCACTCTATCAAATGCCTTCTCGGCATCGACGGCCAAAAGGGCCAAATCGGCCAAATCCACCCCGTCCTTCTCTCCTTGCCAAATAAGGTTAAGGGTTCTCCTAATATTATCTGAGGTGTACCTCCCAGGCACAAACCCCGACTGATTTGGATGAATCAGCTCACCCAAGTAAGGTAACAGCCTATTGGCCAATACTCTAGATCACACCCCAACAAGGAAATAGGTCTATAAGAGCCACACTCCATTGGGTCCTTCCCTTCTTTGTGAAGGATACTAATCCCCGCCAATCGCATCGACGCAGGCATCTTAGTATCTTGAGCAAAGGCATTATACATTTTAGTAAGGGGTCCCACTACTATGCCTGCAAAAAGCTTATAAAACCGGTTAGTGAACCCATCCATTCCCGGGGCCTTATGCGCCCATAGGCCTTTGATCACAGTGAGTACCTCATGTTCCCTGATTGGTCGCGAAAGTTCCCCCGCCTCCGCACCCCCCAGGCAAGGCAGCTCCACCGCATCCAAGTAACTCTTAATCTCTTCGTCCTCCGCCTCCGTTTCTGGGGTATATAATTCCCGATAAAATTGGACAAACCTCTCCTCAATCTCTTCCTACACCCATTTCACTTGCCCCCCTTATCTTTTATCTTCACTATCGTATTCCTAGACGCCAGTTTTTTTTATAATAGTTTATTTATCCCATCGGTACAAACAGTAATAAAATAGCAGTCAACAAACTCCTACTGGGGTGGACTCTGATCCCCAGTAGGAACAACAATGGCAATACATTTTCCATATTTCCTCCCCCCCTCTCTCCCCCCTCCCCCCGCCCCTCCACCCCCCCTGCATCACTCCCATGACCAGGACGCAAACAAGTTCACAACAGGGCCAGTGAACCCGCCGCGAGACCCACACCCAAGAATGACACATGCTAGGTACCTAGTTGAAGGACTGTGTTGCGGCTCCGGGGGCTTAAATGTGAGATATAGGGATCCCAGAGCAAGAGGAAGGCGGACCATCGCTTAGCATTAACTCTGGCACTCCGTCGCTCCAGGAGCATCAGCTGATGAAAGGAATTGCGCCACTCCCAAAAGGAGGGAGGGCTACGTTCCCGCCATCGCCGTAATAGAGGCCCCTTCCCCACCAGACATGCCTTCCGCACCAACCCACGTTCCCATTTCCCTTGCAGGGAGACGCCACTCATTAAATCTAATGCAACCAGGGCTGCATCCCAGGTTACCTGCTGCCCCAAAATACTCGTCATGAAGGCACAGATACGCCGCCAATAGGGGCGGATCAACCGGCAGCCCCACCACATGTGCAAAAGAGTTGCCCGAGGGTCCGCACACCGGGGGCAGCTCCCATCCAGAGTCATATGACAACGAAGAGCCCGTTGTGGGGAAATGTGTACCCTGGTAAGGCATTTAACTTGCATTTCTTTCCAACGTACACCTTCAACTAACGTCTTGAGTCTGCGAATGGCGACAAGCACTGTTCCGTAGGGAATCTCCCGCCCCATTTCTACTCCCCAAGCCTGTTCAACACTGCGGAAGTCCGGACGTCTCCGGTGGGATTCCAACTTAACCCGGAAGGCCTGTATGGAAGGATTCACCTCCCCCCCGAAGTCAAAAAACTCCAAAATCTGTGCGGACCGATCCGCGTGAAGTTCTGTCTCTGGAAGGGAGCCAATATAGTGGGCAATCTGCAGGTATGCGTACAGTTGTCTCGGCCCCAAGTCATATTCGTGGCATAAAGACGTAAAGGATTTAGGTTTCCCAGTCAGGTCGACAACATGTCCCAAGTTACGCAACCCTTTGTCCTCCCAGGAGCGAAATTGTACCTCCTCAGTGCCCGGGGAAAAGGCAGCATTACCCCGCACCGGTATCCAACTGGAGACCCGCCAATTACGCCCCCAGTAACGATTGAGCTGTCTCCACGTCCGCCGCACTGGTGTCAATACAACACTTCTAGCCAGATGTGGGGGCAACACTTGATTATCCACATGCAATAAGGCCTGAAGAGAGTGAGGTGCCACATAAGCCTCTTCCAAGGCCCTGGGCGTGTAAAGATTGGTTGCCCCTAACCAGTCCCCCAGATGCCGGGCTTGGCAGGCCAAGGCATACGCACCCAAATCGGGGATTCCCCAACCCCCAATCATTCCACTTCCCACCAGACGGCTCTAAGGGATACACGCTTTCGCACCTCCCCAAAGAAACCTCCGAAATTCCGCCTCCAAGCGCAGGGTGTCCCGTCGGAGTAGCCAGACAGGGAGAATCTGCATCCAATACAGTAAGCGCGGCAAAATGACCATTTTAATCGCTGCAATTCTCCCAGAAAGAGACAGGGGGAGAGCCCGCCACGCATGCAGTTGGGCACTGACTTTAGTCATCATCCGCTGCAAGTTACTCCCGTAGAGGTGGGAAGGCCGACTGGGCAGTACTATCCCCAGATACAAACTGATTATCGGCCCATCGTAAAGGGAACTCCCCTCGCCAGGTACCCCCGCAGCTGGCCCGAAACATCCAGGGCCTCGGATTTTTCCTCGTTGATACGAAAACCCGCAAATCGCCCGAAGACCCGGAATTCTTGTAATAAACGGGGCAGAGATGTCGCAGGCGAAAGCAGGTGGACCAAAAGGTCATCTGCAAAGGCAGAAATCCGAAAGTCCTGTGTCCCGACGCGTACCCCATGTATCTCACCGGACCCCGCCACCACACGGAGAAGGGGGTCCAGGGTCAAAACAAAGAGTAAAGGAGATAACGGGCAGCCCTGGCGAGTCCCGCGTTGCAACGAAAAGGCTTCGGACAATACCCCATTGCACAGGACCGCTGCCGTCGGGTCGGCATATAAACTAGCGACCATTTTACAGAACCCCGGTCCTATGCCATAACGAGGAAGAAGGTACCACAGGTACTGCCAATCAACCCGGTCGAAAGCCTTTTCCGCGTCGAAGCTAATTAACAGGGACGGCAGCCGTTTATGCCAGACCCATTCCAGTGACGTAAGGATTTTGCGCAAATTCCGTACAGCAAAGCGATCTTTAACAAAGCCTACTTGAGAATCGTGGACTAGCTGCCCTAAATATTCCGCTAAGCGGTCGGCCAGAATTTTAGCTAGTAGCTTGAGGTCAAAGTTAAGGAGCGAAATGGGGCGATAGGAAGCTGCCCGCAGAGGGTCTTTGGCAGGTTTTGGGATAAGTACAATATGAGCATGGTTATTACCCCAGCGAAAGTATCACTGTTGCGTACGTCGGTTATGCACGGCAACTAATGTTGGGGCAAGAGACTCATTTAAAATCTTGTAGAATTCAGCTCCTAGCCCATCGGACCCGGGTGATTTGTAACAGCTAGCTTTAGAAATAGCTGCCTGCATCTCAGCAATCGTAATTGGCAAATCTAATTGTGCCCTTTGTCCTTCCGACAGTTGAGGCAAATCTAAATGCGCCAGATAATCAGTCATCTGCGAAGAGGAAGGTGTCTCCGCCGTGTACAGTTGCTGAAAAAATGTCCGAAAGATACGCACTATCGCCGGACTCTTCCGATGAAGTCTCCCCTGCTCGTCCCGAAGCGCAGGTACCAACCGCGAACTTCGAGGACCCCGGAGGCAGCGAGCCAGCAGTTTCCCCGGTCGGTCCCCGTGTCGATAAAGCTGATATCGATAGTACAACACAGATTTCGTGGCCCTCTGGTGTAATAGTTCGTTAAGCTCCGTCTGACTCTCCCTCAACCGCCGTTTAAGCCCCGGTGAAGGCGTGTGCGCCCATTGACGCCGCAATTTCGTAGTCATTTTTTCCAAACGAATTATATGTTCCGCGAGCAATCTCTGCTTCCGGGCCCGGTAGCCGATAATATCCCCACGTAAAACAACTTTCGCCGTCTCCCAGACCAGCTCCGGGTCCTCCTGATGAATACGATGATCCTCTTCAAATTCCCGCCAGCGCTGTTGCAGAAAAGAACGGAATGGCAGATCCCCATAGAGCTCCAGGGGGAATCTCCAGCATGAAGACCGAGGGTCTGTCCCGGCCCAATGGATCTCGAGCCAAACAAGCGCATGATCCGATATCTCTAGGGGCCCGATCTGTGCCTCTTGAACTTTCGCAAACAATCCCGTGGATATCAAAATGTAGTCGATACGGGCACTAGAGCCATGTGCTCGAGATTGATGCGTATAGTCCCGTTCTGCAGGATGTAACAATCTCCAAGGGTCTACCAACCCCAGTCTAGACCGTAGTCGTAGTAGCGCCCGAGCCGATTGCAATCTATCCCTAGGCCCCCCACCACGCGACGTATCAAGCGCTACGTCCATAACCCCATTAAAATCCCCGCCCAATATTAGAGGGAACTCAGGCAGCGTCTCCACTTTAGAAGCAAAACGGGAATAAAAGTTCAAATCTAAAGTATTCGGGCAGTATACATTACCCAAGATAATAGGTTTCCCCTCTAGAAGCCCCTGCAGAAGAATAAATCGGCCTGTGGGATCCCCAAGCTCTCGCTCGACCTCCAAGCGTATTCGCTTGTGTATCAGAAGTACTACTCCTCCCTTCTTCCCCACTGCTGGTGAGCCCCATACCTGCCCCACCCACTCTCTGCACAATTTCCGATGCTCCTCAGCAGTCTGGTGGGTCTCCTGGAGCATAGCAATGTCCGCCTTCTGTCTAGCCAAGGCCTGCAAAACTTTAGATCTCTTAATCGGGCTCCCCAGGCCGCAGACATTCCAGGATATTATCTTGAGAGGCATTAGAATCAGTTACCAGCATACTGCCAGACCAGTTCGAAAGTAACGAGGTGCCCCCCCAGCCTGGGGCTCCCCCTTGGAAACAGGTTCACAGTGCAGCAAAGGGAAGTGCTCCTGGTCATGGCTGACGCAGCCCCACAATCCCCAACCCCCCCACCCCCCCCTCTCCCTCCCCCCCCTCTCCCTCCCCCCTCCAGATCTCCCCCTCCACCCATCTCCCTCTATATCAGTATCTTCTATTCCCCTTCAATCAGGTAGAATAGAACCACTTCCAGAGATCAGTGAATGCGTACGGTCTCCTCCAGCCACTATGCGTAGGCATTCAACTCCTGTTCTCCAAGTCCCACCACAGCCGAAAGACCCGAGGGTTCCGCCAGGCCCAGCGGTCCACTCCCTTTCTTATAAGGTACAGAGCAGGGAGCTGCAATCACCGAGAAAAAATTTTACAGTATATACAAACATTATGAGAAGCATAGGAACTTACCCCAAAATCGGGGGGTGGGGGGACTCCCCCACCCCCTCAACCCTCCCATCGGAGGACCCGCCCCCCAGGATGGAGCACATGGTAAGTGAAGGCAATGCCTTACAAGTCCGCCCCCCACCCCCGCCCCCTAGTACCCCAAACCCGGTGGTCCCCCAGAGCACCCCCCACTAGGCCAAAGTTAACAAATCCGCCCTAGGGTTGCCCCCCTACCCAATCCCAGACACATGTACGAGGCGGCATTGGCCCGTCACTATCCAGCCCCCACCGGCCCCACCCATAGCCCCAAGGGGAATGGGGGGGGGGAGAAGGGGAGTGAGGGAAGAAGCAGGGGCAGAGAGGGGGGACGGGGGTGTCATCTCCTATTAGCCACCCCCCACCGCCCCGCACCCACCCCCCCCGGGGATGCCCCATATTACCCCTAAACTATGGCCCCCTAAATTCAGAGACAACAGACGCAGGTCAGAGCCCCATGCATCAGTAACAAAGCAGAACAGCCTAACTGGCATCACACTACAATTAAACAGCATAAGCAAAAGTTACAAGATGCGCTAGTTTGGCGGGAAAGCGTCCGTTCCAGATCCAGCACTGTTCGCCCAAGTCATAAGGGGGCATCTTTGCCGGTCACTCTCAAGCCGATAATAACTTACCGGTGGCGGCCTCCCCAGAACAGGCAAAAAGTCAACGCATCGCCACCATAGTCACCGGGGGAGCCACATACACAGATGGTCTGAGACCCGCTCCCAGCAGTGCTGGAGAAGGCAAGGTCTCTGTGGAGCTCGTCCAGCGTGGAGGTCCCTTCTCAATACCGGGAAGACAGTAAAGAGATAACAGGTAGTACTGGCACTAACCCGCTCAGGTTTGAAGTGGAGAGTGTCGCCCCTCTGCCCTCAAGCCCTCGATGTACGGGCCTGCCTCCGCCGCAGAGTCGAAAGCACGGGGGGGTCCCATCACAGAACACGTGCAATTTTCTCGGGTATTGCATGGAAAATTTAATGTGCATGCTAAGCAATTTTTGGCAGAGGGGAGCGTAGGCGCGTCGCTGCTGACTAACTGCCGCCGAATAATCCTGCGCAAAGCGGAGCCTCCGATTTTCATGCAGGATCTCGCCCTGCCGTCGAGCCGCCTGCAAAACAGCTTCTTTTTGTGGGTGGTGTAGGAATCTTGCAAGCACCACTCGCGGCTGCGAGTCCCGCGCCTGCGTACCCCCCACTCGATGAATTCTCTCAAGGAGCAGTTTGCCCAGGTCAGCCAAACTCGGAAAGAGCTGAAGAAGCAGGGCCTCTAAATAGGTTTTGAGCTCCTTATCTGCTACTGTTTCAGAAATACCCATTACTCGTAGGTTATTTCTCCTCGATCGGTTCTCGAGGTCATCCAGTTTGAGCTCATGCGCCCGCATTTGAGCCTGCATAGTCTGCACACGCTGTGTCAGGGTCTCCAGGCCGTCTTCGGCTCTCCCGAGACGCTCCTCTGCTTCGGAGAGCCGGGTCCCCAGGGCCCCCACCGATTCTTGCAATGTGTCCAGTTTTCCATTAAGCGCAGTAAATTGCGGTGATAGTGCCTCCGCCACCGCTGCCGACACCTCTTCTAGGAAGGCTGGTGAAGTTGGTGATCTCGGCATGGCCCCAGCATCGGCCATTTTAGGTGCCGGTGTGCCGCGCTCCTTCTCTCTCCTGGTATTTTTGGCGGCTGCAGCCATCCTTCCTGGGATATCTCCGATTTATTTCAGCCAGATAACGGTGTGGCAAGGAGCTTAACTGCAGTTATAGCCTACTTCCAGCTCTGAAAAACGGCACTAGATACACGGTTAGGCTGAAGGATTCCGGAGCGCAACCAGTACCCGACTGCTTCCCTCACCGCATCACGTGATCCCTCTAGACGGCAGTTTTTTAACCTTGCGGGCTAAGAGCCGTCCCGCCTTATTACTAAACTCAAAGTGTTTTTGCTTCAACACAGTCAGCGCATATTGAATCTCTTTCATCTGCAACTCACTCAGTTCCATCCTTACTGCATTCAACTGCTCACGTACATCCCCATTCTTCCCCTCTTGTTTTAACTGCCTTTCCAACTTCCCAATAGAGGCCAGCAATTCCACCTTTCTCTGAGACTGAATTCGCTTCTTGTGGGCCCCAATGGCGATAAACCTCCCCCTCATCACAGCCTTCAGACAATCCCACACCGTCCCAGAAGAGCACTCACCCGTATCATTCAAAGCAAGATATTCCACCATCTCCCCCTTAATCTGCTGCACTACCTCCTTATCCTCCAGCAAGGAATCATTTAATTTCCACCAAGTCCTCAACCGTTCCTGAGTGCCCAAAAGTATATTACAAGACACTGGTGCACACTGTTCCCTCTAAGCTGTGCGCATGTGCGCGCGCACACACCTCGCCGAGCGAGCGCACATACTTTACAACAGAGCGCACAAAAATTACAGCTCTGATTCTGATAGAAAACAACACAGATGTCTTAAAATTTAAAAGTTATGATTGTAATTACTAGAAATTTCCCGCTTCATTTAGTAATCGTCTATTTTCATTTAATTTGATTAAAATCAATGTGGTGTACATACTGTATTCTGATGTGTAGTCAAATTTTAAAGTATATAACTCCGAGTGTCATTATGTGGCGCACAAAAATTTAACCTTCCTTCAAAAGCTGCACACAGCTGATATTTTATGCGCACACAACCTACAGAAAATTAGAGGGAACATTGCTGGTGCATGATCAGATCACGTCCTTTCTTCTATCACACATGGACCTACTCCAGCTACCAGGGTCTTATCGATTAAAAATAGATCAATCCGTGAATAACTATCGTACACAGGGGAGTAGAATGAGTAGTCCTGCTGCCCAAAATTTACCTCCCTCCACAGGTCCACCAAATCCATCCCCGCCATTAGTTGTTTCAAACGTGACCTATGCACTCTGCGAGTTGAAACCGCCCCCTAGATGCATCCACCGAAGGGTCGAGCACCACATTAAAGTCCCCACCTACAATTACCTGGCCTTCCGCCCTGTTGAACAATGTGGAGTGAAGCCTCTGAAAAATGTCCGCCTGGTTGGAATTCGGGGCATATACGCTCACCAAAGTATAAACCTTAGGCCCCCACCTTAATTTAATGATCACAAACCTCCCCTCTCTATCTCTGAACACTTCCTCACCAAGCCCGGAACCCTACTGGACAACAGAATCCCCGCTCCCCCTTTCTTCTTTTCCACCTTATTAGATGCAAAATATTGCTGAGGGAAAAGAGGATGACGTAGTCGCCCCTCATCCTTTGGGAGCAGGTCTCCTGCACAAATATTATATCACCCTTTAGTCTAATACTTTCTTTTATACACATTTGCCTCTTGCAAAAGGAGTTTAGGCCTCTCACATTCAAAGTTACCAAATTAACCATTGATGCAAAATCCTCTCCACACCCCCCACACTGCTGGTGCTAAGCCTTCCCAATCCCCCCTCCCCCCCACCCCTCTCCCCCACCCCCACCCCTCTCCCCCCCGTCCACCCCCTCACCTATGACCGACCTATAACATAGATCCCTCCCTGATGACATCAAACCAGAAAGCCCTCCCACACAATCTTCCATTAATTAATCCCCCCACATCAGCCTCTATTTTACCAAACACACAACCCCATCAAGAATAGTTCATGCAGCACCCCCATCCACCTCTTGCATGGGTCTATTCCTTCTCAGCTTCTTCTCTCCACCAGACACTCTGCTCCACTTCAGCTGTGGCACTTTTGAGGGCCCCGCCCTCACCGGCGCTCCCGAAGCGCCCGCCCAGTTCGTTGGAAGTCCAGACCAGCCTGCCTGCTGCAAGCTTGCTATTGCATCTTCCACTGAATGGACCACATACGATTTAGTATTAATAGTGTACTGCAGCCCCACTGGAAACAACCAGCGATACCGAACATCCTCCTCTCTAAGCCTTCGTGTCACCAGCTGGTATTCTCTACGCTTCCTCATGGTTATACTTGAAATGTCTGCAAACACCTCCACTACCACTCCCTTCCAACGAATTGTGCCCAATTTCCGGGCAGCTTTCATCACTAAGTCTTTAGTTTTATACTCATGAAGGCAGCAGATTATATCTCTTGCTCGGTTATCCCTCCGTAGCCCCAGCGATCTGTGTGCTCTCTCCACTGTAAGGCAAATTCCCTCAACGTCCACTTCAGCTGCTCTCAGCACCGTACCGCAGAACTCTTCAGCCAGCGCCAGATAATTAACAGTCCCCCTCCCCCTCCGGGACACCTCGAATTCTAATATTGGAGCGGTGATATCTATTCTCTAGATCTTCCAGCTTTTGCCACATTTCTTCCTGGGTCGCCTCCAACCCCTTCATCCGCTGCTCCCCACAGCCCATCTGCTCCTCATATTCCTCCACACGGGTCTCCAGATCATCCAACCTGCCACCAAAAGTGACCATGTCCTGTTTTAACTCACAAAACCAGCCTTGCACTTCCAACTTAAAGGAGCTGAATTCCTGCTTTGAGGAGTCAAACCAACCTTGCAGATCTTCACGGAGGCTTTGAATCTCACCCCCGCCTCCCTTCGATATTCCTCCTGCATCCACCTCTGTCGGCTCCACATTGCTGACTACCCCTTTGCCCACCGGGGTTTTATTACTTGCCGCGGTCTTGAAGGAGAAGGCTCTCAGATCCCCTCCTGACTTCTTTCCCGCCATCAGAGGCAAGGTGCTGCCACAAGCCGGCTGGCTCCGCACTCCTTCCAGTTGGGGGGGGGAGTATTATTGAAAATACCAAGCTCCACGGCTCCCCGTCACAGGCCTCTACCGCCGCACAGGAGCACCAGGCCTACAGCACACACCCGTGCCTGGTTCTACCACTGTGAACCACTGCTCCGCTCTGCTCTTGCTTTGCGCCCGGATTGGGCCCACAGGATTCAACGCCTCCTCTCACTCTGATAGATTCAATGGGCCGCCTCGGGGTCTATGGCTCCAGAGCCTGCTCACTGCCACCGACACCATACATACGTTGCCACATAAGATCGAGAAGCTGCTCCGCTCTCTCCACTCCGAGTCCAGATGGCACAAGTGATTTACTGTTCCCCAATCCTCCGGAACTCCTTGTTCCCTGTCAGCTTCTGGTCCCGACGCTCACAACCTCCTCTCCGGTCAATCACTCCGTCTGTTGAGCTTCAACTCGCTGAGGGCAACCCTTCAGGCCGCGCTGTTCCAGGCTCTCTCTGCTCTCACCACACAACCGCCGCGGCCCGCTCTCCCGCGCACCTCACAGCGACGCTCACCTAGCCTCTAATGCAGCAGCAGTCCTCCCGAGCACACAGACGACAGCTCCGGGGGTGCTCCACTAGCCTTCTCACACCGCTATTATATTTAATGGGGGGTTGCTTTATCCAGCTTTATGCAGGCTTAAATGGCGGAGCCCACTTATGGCACCGCCATGCAGTCTGGTGACATCACCGGAAGTCAGTGTGAATGTTTAATGATGCAGGAACAGCTGCTGTGTAAGCAAAAAGGATTCTAAGAAAGCAGCTCTTGCTCACCAGTTAGTGAAACAGGAGAGAATAATCTGGGAACCCCAAATTGTATGATTTAGGTTACTTTTGTTTGTTTTAGCTGAGTGATTGAAGTGAGTGGGGGATAGCAATATTCAGCTGCTGGCCAGATAGCTAAACCAGTTACAGTTAGGCCTATGTTTAACCAGTTTGGCTTAAAAAGTTAACAGCTCATAAGAACCTCGTCATGCTCATATTACTCCTCTTCTCAAGTCACTTCATTGGCTCCCTATCCGTTTTCACATCCAGTTCAAACTTCTCCTGCTGACCTATAAGTGCATTCACTCTGTAGCTCCTCACCACAGTTCCTCCTTAGGAACTCTGCTCTTCTGGAAAATTGCTTCTACCTGTGCCTTACTCTTCTATTGCTAACTCCAGACTTCGGTCTTTTCACCTTGCTGCTCCTTATGCCTGGAACAAACTTCCTGAGTCTGTACGTCAGGTGCCTTCAGTGGTCCTTCTCATATCCAGGCTGAAAACTCACATCTTCACTGCTGCTTTTGGATCTTGACTCACCTGATCTCCTTTGTGTTTCCTTACCGTTCCCTCTAGACATATCCCCTGTCTACAGTTACTGTGTTGTCTGCCTTGACTGTGTTGTCTATCTTGACTAGACTATAAGCCTGGATTTGAAAAGGGTCAGAGAAGTCTAGAGCTATAACTCCTAGGGGAGGAAAGCGGGGTTATGAAGACTAAATTCCTGTGGAGATCACCTGTTACAGGTGAGTAACCACGCTATCTCCAGGAATAAGCAGGAATTTATTTTATTTATTTATTTATTTAGCAAGCATTTGTATACCACTCCTTCCAGCGATCAGAAGCAGGTAAGATTACATAGAAAGAGCTGTCAAATCAAAACAGTAAAATTTAAGGTATATACATAATTGATTCGGGGGGAAAGGGCAGTACACAGCAAATTATCTACTTCTAGTCTATGGGAAAAAAGATTACATATGTACATTTTTACATAGAAGGTCCTCTGGTTCTTTGGGTAGAATAGTTTCTCTTCCTGTGGAATTAGAGCAGGTTGAAATGACTTTGAAAAAGGTGCGTCTTGAGTTTTTTTCTAAACTCTATTAGATTTTCGCTGGCTCTTAGTTTGGGCGGTAGTTGGTTCCATAGTGTAGGTGCTGTGTAAGCGAATGCCCTATTACTGGTGTTGACTTTGACAGATCTTATATCCGGAGGGGTGTGAAGGGTATTGGAGTTGATGGTTCTTCTGTTTCTGTTGGGGGGTTGTGTGGCTATTAGGGTAGAGAGGAAGGATGGAGCAATGGTGTGGATGAGTTTGAAAGTGGTTGTCAGTATTTTGTACTTTGAGAGGGCTGTAATGGGGAGCCAGTGTAACTCAATTAGTACTGGTGTGATGTGGTTGGTAAGATTTTTCCTCATAATGATCCTGGCAGCTACATTCTGCGCCATTTGCAGGATGTTGAGGTTTTTTTTAGGTAGTTCATGTAGAATGGCATTGCAGTAGTCAAAATGTGGCCTGATGAGTACTTGAGCGATGGATCTGAAGTCGTGGAGGTCTATGATGTTCCGTATAGGTTGTAGAACTCTCAGTTTGTGGAAAACTGCCCTGTTTGTTTTTCGGAGATGTTTCTCCATTTTTAGGTCGCAGTCGAATGTTACTCCAAGGTATTTTATTTCTTTCTTCGTTTGGTAGGTATTGTTGCATAAGGTTATTGTGATTGGGGGGTCAAAATTTGCTTTCCTGGAGATATACATCACCTCAGTTTTCTTATGGTTGATTGCCATGCTGCTTTGTTTTAGCCAGTGTTGCATCTCGCTAAGGCAGGATTCGAGTGGGCTGTAGTCTGGGTTGTTGGTGTCAAGTTGTGTGTACAGCATAATATCATCCGCATATATGTGGTAGTTGATTTTATGCCGAGTGAAGATTTGACATAGCGGTTGCATATAGACATTGAAGAGGAGTGCTGAGAGTGCCGAGCCTTGCGGTATACCTTGTGTGTGGGGGAAAGCTTCCGCTTTTTCACCATTGAACTGCACCTGTTGCATTCTGTTCGAGATGTATGATGTGCAGGGCCGGATTTACCTATACGCCATGTATGCCATGGCGTAGGGCCCACAGCCGGCAGGGGCCCACAAAAAAAGAACCAGGTAATTTTTTTTTTACTCAATTAAAAAAAAAACCTGGTGGCTGCCGCCGCGGGGCCCCCTCTGCTGCCGCGGGGGCCCCGTCTACAAGGTGAAGCGGTGCGGTGCGGTGCGGTCGGGTCAGGTCGGGTCGGGTCGGGTCTCTCCCTCCCTCCTTCCCTCCCTGCAGGCTGCGAGAGACGCGAAGATAGAGCGTCTCCTCGCGTCTGTGTTAAGCCCGCAGGGGCTGATGGGATTTCCCATCAGCCCCTGCCGGCTTAACACAGACGCGAGGAGACGCTCTATCTTCGCGTCTCTCGCAGCCTGCAGGGAGGGAAGGAGGGAGGGAGAGACCCGACCGGACCCGACCCGACCCGACCGCACCGCACCGCACCGCTTCAGCTTGTAGACGGGGCCCCCGCGGCAGCAGAGGGGGCCCCGCGGCGGCAGCCACCAGGTTTTTTTTAAATTACATTTTTCTTTAGGCCGGGGGGGGGGGTAGGACTGGTAATGGGCTATGGGGGGGGGTAGGACTGGTAATGGGCTATTGGGGGGGCTGGGGCTGGAAATGGACTGGGGGGGGGTAGGGCTGGTAATGGGCTATTGGGGGGCTGGGGCTGGAAATGGGCGGGGCTGGGCTGGGCTGGGCTGGGGGGGGTTAAGGCTAGAGGTGGGCTGATGGGGTTAGGACTGGTAATGGACTGTGGGCTGTTGGGGGGGGCTTAGAACTGGCAATGGGCTTTAGGGGGGGGGGTTAAGACTGGTAATGGGCTGTGGGCTGATGGGGCTGTCAGGTAATGGGCTATGGGGGGGGGCTAGTACTGGAAATTGTCTGGCGGGAAAAGACTGGAGGTGGGCTGAAGGGGTTAGGACTGGAAATGGGCTGTTGGGGGGGGTTAGAACTGGTAATGGGCTTTGGGGGGGTTAAGACTGGTAATGGGCTGTGGGCTGATGGGGGTTGTCTGGTAATGGGCTATGGGGGCTAGGACTGGAAATGGGCTGGGGGGTTAAAACTGGAGGTGGGATGATGGGATTAGGACTGGTAATGGGCTGATGGGGGGAGGGTAGGACTGGCAATGGGCTATGGGGGGCTGACTGGAAATGGGTTGATGGGGTTAGGACTGGAAGTGGGCTGATGGGGGGTTAGGACTGGTAATGGGTTATAGGGGGGGCTTAAACTGAAAATGGGGTGATGGGGGTTAAGGACTGAAAATGGGGTGATGGGGGGTTAAGGACTGTAAGTGGGGTGATGGGGGGCTAGGACTGGTATTGGGTTGGGGGGTTGCTAGGACTGGAAATGGGCTGATGGATGGCTAGGACTGGAAATGGGCTGATGCAGGGACTAGAAGGGAATGGATGCTGGGTGAGGCTGGAACTAGAAGGGAGCTGATGTTGGGGGAGGATTAGAATGGGATGGGGCTGGAAGAGTAAAATGGAGAAGGGAAAAATATTTTGTGTGGGAGGGATAAAAAATCTACAATTGGCCGGGTATTGGGAGAGTAAGTGGGGATTGAGGATGGAGGGGTAAAATTTGAGTGGATGAAATAGGAATGAGGAAAGAGCAAAAGGAGAAAGATTAGTATGTTAAAGCAGATGTAGAGAGAGAATGGAAAAAAATCTAGAAGAGAGAAGAAAGGACAAATGGACAGCAGACGATGGAGAGTTAGCAGAAGACACGAAGAAACCAGAAGAAAGTGGCTGGAGCAATTGCAGCTGAAAAAAATGCACAAAAGGTAGAAAAATATCTCTTTATTTTGAATTTATTAATTGGAATATGTCAGCTCTGGTAAATGTGCATCATTAACATCTGCGCTTTGTTTAGTACAAGAGCAAATTAATGTATAGTTTTATTTCTACAGTGTTGTACATTCCAAGTTTGGCTTTTGGGATTCCCAGTTTAATTATTGTCTTCCTATTTCTAAATTGTGATTACTTGTTTGGTGATGGTCTATGTTCTGCATGTGTAACTGAGCTGAGGTGTTCTGTTTATATAATTCCTATTTGACATTGCCACTTGTTCTCTTTCCCCAGTAGGTCATGTATTGTTGTTCTCTGAAATGTATTGGTTTAATATTTGCAGTGTTGCCTTTTGATTGGTAGAGTATGGTGCTTTGTGAGTCCTGGTAGTGCTGTTAGGATACGGCGGGTTTACTATGGGCAGTGTTTGTAGTAGTTCCTAATGTGTCTGGCAGTTGGCACTGGATTATAGTAATGTAGAAATCTTTTAGTCTTTCTTTATCCATACACTCATTAAGAGGCACGTTTACTAAAAGTTAGTATATGGTAACATTATGCAAATATTTATGCAAATGAGGCCCCTTATGCAAATGAGGTCCGCACCCCCCTTGGGCCGCCCCTGCTGGGGGCCCACAATTTTTGTTGGCGTAGGGCCTCACTCAAGGTAAATCCGGCCCTGATGATGTGAACCATTTTAGGGGGGTTCCTGAAATTCCTATTGACTTGATCCTGTTTATGAGGGTTCCATGGTTAACTGTATCGAAGGCAGCTGAGATGTCGATGAAAAGGAGTATGTACATTTTCTTTTTGTTTTCTAGGCCCTTGAGTAGGCTGTCAAGCAAGACTAGCAATAGGGGTTCAACCCCGTGATGTTGTCTAAATCCGTATTGCTGGGCATCTAGGGGAGCATTTTCGTTCAGGTGGTCTTGGAGTTGTAGTAGGACAGCCTTTTCTATAATCTTTGCTAGGAATGATATGGTTGATATCGGGCGGTAGGATGCTGGGTCTTCTCTGCTGAGTGAACTGTTTTTCAGAATCGGTCTTATAATAGATTTTTTTAGTTCAGTAGGCATGATTCCTTGTTGCAAAGAGAGGTTTACTATGTGGGAGACATATTGGGCTATGTCTTGTTTTACTGCCTTGACCTAGGCTGCTGGACATGGGTCGAGAGGGGATGTGGTGCTGTTTATGCTTGAGATTATGGTTACAATTTGTTGTTCTCCGATTTTGTGGAAGTTGTTCCATATCTGGTCTTGAGTTGTGTTGGTCTCAATGTTGAGTGGGGGTGTTGGCAGTGTTGTGTCTAGGAGGAGCGTTGGACTTGTGGCAGTCAGTTTGCTCGCGTAGTGGTTTGCCAGGGAATGTAGTTCTCACATATGGGACTTCCTAGCTCCCAGATGCCAGATGACGTGACCTCAGAACTGTTTGAGGTTCATCTCAGAGCATGTATGATGAGGTCATGGATCCCACATGGATTTATGGTATCTTCAAAGTCTGGGATGGAGGGTAGGAGTTGCATCTAAATCTGAAAGAAGTGCTGGAGCACAGCCTGACCAAACATGGCACCCTGAAGGGAGTCCCTGTACGGAAAATAATGGGCAACAAAGGTATTGACAGAAGACCAAGTTGCTGCTTTGCGAATTTCATCGATGGCTACTGAACGTAGGTTTGCCATTGAGGTGGCCATATCTAAATAAACTAAAGAGATAAATCCTAACTCTCCTAAGTGCCCCAGAGACAAAAAAATTTTTGTTGGATTTATTTGTCTTGAAAGGAAACCTTTCTTCTCTTGCAACAAATATTCCTTTTTATTCTATTTAAAAGAGTGATCATACTCTCATACCATCATCCCGAGGAATAATTAGCAAATTACCCTCAGATACTTGAGTAAATAAAGAATATCCTGAAGAGTACTTAGCTTAAAAAAGCCTCTTTGTTTCTTTCAACAAGCATCGGAAGCTGACCACCAAACAAGCTTTTGAACGTTCGGCGTCCAAACCTTGGCATTCCTGCTGCTCCTCATCAACTTCGTCTCACAAAGTCAGCTATTGTTGCAGGGTCACTTCTTCCACACATGCTCTTAATCGTACTCTCCAGCAATCTCAAATCTCAACGTATCCAAGCCTTAAAGCAGAACCTCATTCAAAGACGTATCCAAAGTTGTATACAATGCCGTGTTTCAGACCTTGATTCTCCCGGTCCTTCTTTGTACAAATTACATCACCTGAGGTGACCATCATTGAGGTGGCCATGGCACGAACATTGTGAGCAGTGACATGCCATTCCAGGGAGAATCCTGCTTTGTCATAGGCAAATGAAATGTAGATCGCTATCCAACTGGAGAGCATACGATTAGAGACAGATAATCCCAGGTGACTGGGGTCAAAAAAGATGAACAACTGCGAGGCTTTACAATAAGAATATAAGAACATAAGATATGCCATAATGGGTCAGACCAAGGTCCATCAAGCCCAGTATCCTGTTTCCAACAGTGGCCAATCTAGGTCACAAGTACCTAGCAGTTTCCCCAAAAGACACAGGATGCACAATGCTTTTACTGGGGCAAGCAGTGGATATTCTGGGTCCCTTTTAATAATAGCAAGGCCGCGGAGCCCCCGGGTGCACGTGGCTGGCCCTAACCGGGGGGGCGGCCAGTCACGCGCTCTCTCAGGCGCCGGCCGCAAGGGTTCGCGGGGGCGGGCCCTGGCGGCGCCAGCGGGCCATTGGCTCCCGCGGCCCAGTGAAGGGCGCGGGGGCCAATGAGAGGGTGCAGGCAGGCAGCGGAGGGGGTTCTGGATAGGCACAGCGGCATCCTCCGGCCTTTCCCTTGAGGGAGCCCTAGGAGACGGACGTGTGTCGTGAGTGCTGTGCATTGGGTGGGAGGTTTACTGCGGCCCGGGCAGGCGAGGACGTTTGCGGGTGGCTGGTGGGGAGTTCGCTAAAACAAAAACAAAAACGAAAAAAACCACAAGACATCGAGCAGCCGTTAGGGACCCCAACGGGCACGAGCCCTGCTTGGGTTTTCTTGGAGGGGGGCAAGTGGGGGCCAGGCAGGGCGGTGGAGGGGGGGCTTTGAGACAGGAAAGCGGGGGGGCAGTGTGCAGATACTGTTGTAGGCATTCCCAATCGTTAAGCCTCCTTGGCTAGGGGATATGGGAGGTGCTGGCAGGCAGACCCCGAGGAAGGTTGGGGGGGCGGATAAGCACAAGGGCTCGGGGCAAGCAGCCGGGAAGGGCGTCCGGGGGGGAGCAGGCAGGCGCTGGTACTGGTGAGGCACAGGCTAGCGGGGGAAATAGGGGGCGGGGGGGTAGGCCACGAGGTGGGCCAGCAGGTGGTGCGGGGGAGCATGGGGGGGCTAGGGGGAGGGCGCCCAGCCATGGGAAGAGAACCAGGGGGGGCAGCAGGGCGGGGGGTGCCATACTGAAGCGGGGCAGCGGGGGGGGAGGGCCCCAGCGTTGAGGCACCCGGCAAAGGCGGTCAGGCGGGGTGGCGCGGTTCTAGCCCAGCTGTAGGTGTGCCGGTCAGAGAGGCGGCGGGCCCTGGATTGTTATGGGCGCCTTCGGGCGGCCACGGGGCGGGGTTGGGTCCTGTGATGGGGGAGGCTTGGTCAGCCGGGGGGGCGAGCGGTGGTGACTGGTGGGGATGGAGGGGCCCTATGGGTGGTCCAGGGTTCCCGGGAGGTGGGTGCGCTCCTAGCTGGGAGCATTGGCAGAGTGGGGGGCAGGGCTCCTCGAGGGTGGATTGGTTGGGGGCGTGGCAGCAGCCCTGGGCTGCGGCGGGTCCCGTGGGGCCTTTTCTTTTCTCTCTGCCTTCTGGATGGCCGAACACCGCGAACTCGGGCCGGGAGGGCCCGCTGGGATGGGCGGAAGCGTCGCGGAGTGTCGAGGAGGCCCAGCCGCCTGGCGGGGTGGCACGAGAGCCGCAGAATGTGGATCTGGCGGCAGCGGGGCATCAAGAGGTCACTGCAGCTTCGGAGTCGGCTGCGGCTGCTGCAGGTGAGTCCGGGGGAGCGCCGGGGGGCGGCAAGAGGGGGAGGGCATCGAGGAAAAAGTGGTGGCATTCTTGCCGCCGGCGTAGGACGTCGGGATCCGGCTCTTCCACGTCCTCAGTGTCCACGTCGTCTTCATCTTCGTCCGCCGGTAGCAAGGGCGACGGCAATGGGAGCGGGGCATTATTATACCGTAGCATTATTCTCTGAGCTTTGGGAAGGCGTACCGAGACGATTGTGGCGCAAAATTCAGGAGCGGCGTTACATAGATATCTTTCGGTTGTTAGAGGGCAGGAAGCATTCGGGGGACAGTCGGCGGAAAAGGAAAGCAGATGAGAAAGCGGGAAGAGTACGGAGAGTTGCGCATAATGTGACAAACTGGATTAGGGCGTTCTTGCGGCTGGCCAGTGTGTGGGGATGTGCACATCCCGCGCACTACGGGATGTTGTTGGTGTACGCGGACTCCATCTTGGAAGCGTCTCAATCGCATGATGGTTTGGCTTGGCTCAACTATGATGAGAAGTTCCGCGATAAGATGGAAGAGAACCAGACGCTGACATGGGCTACGCAGGACATTAATCTGTGGCTCACGCAAATGGCAGCTCGGCCAGCCGGAGGGTCGGCTGGGGGTTCGAAGGGCGGGGTGGGAGCGGCGCCTGTGACCCTGCGGCCATTTTGGGCAGGCGAGCCAGCGGTGGGGCAGAAAGGAGCCGGAGGGGGGGCGCAGGGATGTCTGCTGGTGCTTCAACAAATCCTCCTGCCCTTTCTCAGATTGCAAATTCTGCCATGCCTGTTCGGTCTGTAATGGTGGGCATTCCGCCCTCAAATGCATTAGGAAGGGGCCGGTCGGCACCACCATGCCCCCCCCCCCTAAGCAGTAGGAGCTGGCTTGAGGTAGCACCGACTCCGATATGGCTCGATGCATTGCGGGGTTGGTTCTGCCGGTACCCCAGGAAGGCGGATAGAGTGATTTTGGAGGAGGGTTTTCAGGAGGGGTTTCGGATTCCAGTTTCCGGTGCGGTTGCAGTAAGCGCAGCGCGGAATGCGCCCTCTGTTAGGCGGTTTGCCCACATTGTGAGGGACAAGTTATCCGTGGAGATCGGGCTGGAGAGGGTGGTGGGCCCTTTCGAGGAGCCGCCCTTCGAAAGCTTCGTGGTGTCCCCGTTGGGGGTCATTCCGAAGAAAGAGAGTGGCAAATACCGGTTGATTCATAACCTGTCCTTCCCTAGCAGGGCTTCTGTTAACAATCGGATCCCCAAGAAGGTGTGTGCGGTCCGCTATGCATCCTTCGACACGGCCGTGGAGCTGGTGAGAAGTTGCGGGCGGGGATGCTTGATGGCGAAGGCGGATATTGAGTCGGCCTTCCATTTGTTGCCGGTTCATCCATCGGCTTTCCCGTTGCTGGGGTTTCGCTTCAAGGGCAGCTTTTACTTCGACCGGTGCATGCCTATGGGGTGTTCCATTTCGTGTGCATACTTTGAGTGGTTTAGCACTTTTTTGCATTGGGCCTTAGTTGATCGGGTTGGGTGCGATCAGGTGGTCCACTACTTGGATGATTTCCTGGTCGTTGGGGGCGCACAGACGGGTCAGTGCCAGGCTTTGCTCGATGGTTTCACGCATATGACGCGAGAGTGGGGAGTCCCGCTGGCGGCAGGGAAAACGGAGGGCCTGGCAATGCGTCTCACGTTCTTGGGTATTGAGCTGGATTCGGTTGCGATGGTGGTACGCTTGCCATCGATTAAAGTAGCCAGACTCCGGGTCTTGGTGGCGAACGTCCTACGTTCCCAAAGGATGACCTTACGGGAGATGCAGGCATTGATCGGTTCTTTGAATTTTGCCTACAGAGTGATTCCCATGGGCTGAGTTTTCCTGAGATGACTGGCCGCGGCCACGGCGGGGGTTGTGAAGCCGCATCATCGGCCTCGGGTGTCGCGGAGCATTCGGCTGACCTGGCCATCTGGGGGGAGTTTTTGCGTGATTTCAACGGTGTTACGGTGCTCCGGGAACGGGAGATCGCCAGTCGGGATTTACGCTTGTTTACGGATGTGGCTGGCGGGTGGGGGCTAGGGGTGTACTTCGGGGGGTCCTGGTGCGCGGAAGCGTGGCCCGCTTCGTGGAAAGCGGCGGGCTTGACGACTAATATAACCTTCTTGGAATTGTTCCCGATCCTGGTGGTGTTGGCGCTGTGGCCGGATAGGATTCGCAATCGGCGTATCGTGTGGTGGTACGATAACGAGGTGGTGGTCAGTGTGATAAATAACTACACACCGCGCTGCCAGTTGGTGGCTGACCTGATGCGTCAGATTGTGTTGGCTTGCTTGTGTTTGAATGTGGTGGTCTGGGCAAGGCATATTCCTGGTAACACTAACTTAGTCGCTGATGCTCTTTCTCGTTTTAAGTGGGAGCTGTTCCGGAAGCTGGCATCGGAGGCCGAAGAGGCGGGGCAGGCGGTCCCCGCGGACTTATGGCGGATTGGCCTAGGGAGATGACCGAGCTCCTGCAGACTTTGGTGTCAGCGGCTACGTGGACGGCATACCAGCGGGGTTGCGACAGCGTGGTGGCGTTCTTGGAGGAGCGGGGATGGCGGTGGGGGCCGCCTCCCGATCAACTGGTTGGTCAGTATGTTTTGGTTGCGAAGGCGGCAGGATTGTCACGAGCCACGGTGAGTAGGCACTTGGCGGGGTACTCGTTCTTTGCGAAGGCGGTGGGGTGGGGGGCAGCTGGGGGGGGATTTTTAACGCGCAGGCTGTTGCAGGGCTGGGAGCGCTCCCTCCCTGCGCTAAGGTATGGGCGGCGGCGCATAACGCACGAGTTGCTCCAGAGGCTGTGTATGGCGCTGCCAGGGGTGGTTTCGTCCGGATACGAAAGTGTTCTTTTCCGAGCGGTGTTTTCTGTAGCATTTTTCGGGGCTTTTCGTATTGGGGAATTGATTGCAGAGTTGGGTCGTGCGGCGGGCGGCGGGGGCCTGCAGGTGCACCATGTGAAGTGGGCGGGGGGTGGTGTCGGTCTTTACTTGGCGCGTTCCAAAACGGATCAATTGGGGAGGGGCCTGTGGGTGTGTTTGAGAGTGGTGGAAGAGTCAGCCACTTGCCCGGTGGGGCTGCTACGGGCGTACTTGCAAGAGTGGCCAGCGGGCGGGGGTAATTTGTTTGTTCACGAGGACAGGACAGTGCTCACACGGTTTCAGTTTACGGAGGTCCTACGTCTATCCTTGAGCCATATTGGGGAAGATCCTAGGTCGTTCGCCCCGCATTCCTTTCGCATTGGGGCGGCGACTAGTGCCGCGGCGGAGGGCTTACCTGAGGGGGACATACGGCGGATCGGTAGATGGAAGTCAGGTGCCTTCCGCAGATATGTGCGCCTTTAGGGGTGGTGGGGTGCGGGCTAACCACGTGTTTTTTGTTTTGCAGAAGCGTCTCCATCTTCATGTCGCTGTTGGGTGATCGGCCATTCTTTTGTCTTCTGGGCCGGTCGGCGAGCAGCAACGCGCTCGGTGGGGCAGAATATTGGATTGGACGCGCTCGGGGTGACTGTCTCATGGCTGGGCGAGTGTGGGCTGCGCTGGATTCAGCTCCTGCCTTTGCTGCGGCACCACGAGCGGATGCGAGGGACACCGGAGGCCTTGTTGATTCACCTGGGTGGCAACGACCTGGTGTCCTGAACTTGCCGGCAGCTGATTCGGACCGTCCTCAAGGACTTGCGAGTGATCTTGACAATGTTCCATGGCGTGCGTTTGTTGTGGTCGGACATCATTCCCAGGCCTGCTTGCAGGGATCAGCGGCGATGGTCGCGGGGTCTGACGAAGATTAATCACCAGATCGGCAGATGGGTGGGGGAGCAGGGGGGGTGCCAGATCTTGCACCCGTGGGCCGACGTGGATTGTGCCGGCCTGTATAGGACTGATGGAGTACACCTATCCCCAGTTGGGATGGATTTGCTCTTAAACGATTGGCAGGAGGCCTTGGAAGATGTTTTGCGAGGGAAGGGTGCTGGTCGCAGCTTTGCCGGGGGGGGGGGGGGTCGGGACAGGCCAGTAGGGGGCCTGAGCCGGTGGCGGGATCCCGGAGGTTTCCGGGGTCCAGAGCCGGAGCCAAGCATGAGGGCGGGGGTGGGGTACCCCCGACCTGGACAGTCCCTCAGGCTTTTGCTAATAATATGGCGAAGCCGGAATGAGGGAGACGAGGCAAGTTGCCGGGGCTGGGACCCGGTGGAAGCGGAAGCGGCGTCACTTTGCTACTCACATGGCTGGTGAGGGCTCGCTCTGCTGGGGGGGGGGGGGGTAAAGTTAACTGTGTTGAATTGTTGTTGGTTATTGTTATTGGTTAATAAAGCTGTGACCAGTTTAATTCCCAATACAGTGTGTTGTATTTGTGTAAGAAATGTCTGGTGGGTGGGGGAATTGGGGGGGGGGGTTGTAAGGGAGGAGGCGCGACCGGTCCGCCGTACCCAGTTATGGTTTATGGACCTTTCCTCCAGGAACTTGTCCAAATCTTTTTTAAACCCAGCTACAATGTAAAACGTTTAGCCTCGAATTGGAATGTTACAAGATGCTCAAGGATCTATGCTGAATGATGCTGAGAAGATCATGAAAAGGTAGAAAGAATATATAGAGTTTTTATATGATAAAGATCAAGTGGACCAAAAGCCGTTTCAACCTCTACCTTATGATCCGGAGCCATTGGTGATGAAAGAAGAAGTCAAAGCAGCATTGAAAGCCTTATCAAAGAACAAAGCACCAGGCATTGATGGCATTCCCATAGAAGTATTACAGCAATCCGATGCAGCTATTACCATACTTACAAGGCTCTGCCAGGAAATTTGGAAGACAACATCATGGCCAACTGACTGGAAAAGATCTGTGTTTATACCAATACTAAAGAAAGGTGATCCAACTGACTGTGGAAATTATCGCACAATCGCTCTGATCCCATATGCCAGCTAGATTCTACTGAAGATTATTCAACAGAGGCTACAACCATACCTGGAATGAGAACTACCTGAAGTGTAAGCAGGGTTCGGGAAATGGCGAGGAACAAGAGACATTATTATGGATGTGAGATGGATCCTTGAAAAGAAAAAAGAATACCAAAAGGATATCTATTTGTGCTTTATCGACTATAGCAAGGCTTTTGACTGTGTAAACCATGAGAAACTCTGGATCACATTAAGAAGCATGGGTATACCAGAACACCTGATTGTTCTCTTGCACGACCTATACATTTATCAAGAAGCATCAGTTTGAAAGAAACAAGGAAAAACAGAATGGCATAAAAACAGCAAAGGTGTATGACAAGGCTGCATATTTTCCCCCTACCTGTTTAATTTATATGCAGAACAAATTGTGACCCCGCTGCGTCTAAGCCCACCTCCACCCCTAAATATGATGGTTGTAGTCGTGGCCAAGAGGTGGAGTAAACTCAGACAACAAGGCACAGAAATAAAACTAACCTCGTTCACTTTGCTCAAAGCTAAGTGAAGGAATTAAACTAAAAGAATTCTTAGAACTCTGGTTCCAAGTGGTAAATATATCAATTTTATTTTTTATTATAGATGGTTAGATTAATAATAGATTTAAGTTACTTTGTATTCAACATCTTACTTTTTACTACTTATTGTACATTTTACTATAGAACATTTCTCCATTAAATGCAAAAGAGGAAAACAAAAATCAAGTGTGAGATTCGTCTATCGAAGGTTAACATTTCTGAATAACACATCCGATAAGTAGTAGTATTCCTTTTCTTTCCTTCTTCCTAATTTCTATATAACAATTTTCTAGTTTGGTTTCTTACAACTTGAACATTTGTATCACTTTTATCTCTAGAGAAAAGTTCAGAACATCACTTTTATCAGTTTCTTTTCTCAGGTAAGTATCAATTGTCCATGTTCTCTCTAAACACAGTCTTTATGAACACTTAGCTCTTTGTAGTTTCAGCAGTTGTTTGGCATCTGTGGTTGTAGAATTGTCTTATGTCGTTTGATGATTTTGGAATTCTTTTGTTGGGAGCTCCTGTTAGTGGAAATATCACTGCTGCTCAGCTGACGGTAGTCTTCTTAATCTCCAACCTACTACCTAACTTTAAACAAATCAAAAATACAAAACCCTATCTAACTTAGCAACCATCGAGCAAACACTGTGAAATTATTCCATATAAATCCCTAACTGTCTAAGTAAATCAAAATATAATTCAAGTCCCTGAATAGAAAAGTCTAATCTAACGAGTGAGGTTATCAAATTTGCTGATGACACAAAACTATTTAAAGTTGTTAAAACCCAGGAGGATTGTGGAAAATTGCAAGAGGATCTTGATAAATTGGAAGACTGGGCATCAAAATGGCAGATGAAATTTAATGTGGAGAAGTGCAAGGTTATGCACCTAGGGAAGAACAACCCAAACTATGGTTACACGATGCAAGGTTCCACATTAGGAACCACCACCCAAGAAAAAGATTTAGGCGTCCTTGTGGATACCATGTTAAAACCCTCGGCCCAGTGTGCAGCGGCGGCCAAGAGAGCAAATAGAATGCTAGGTATGATAAGGAAAGGAATGGAAAATAAAACAAAAGATATTATAATGCCTCTATATCGTTCCATGGTGAGACCGCACCTTGAATATTGTGTGCAATTCTGGTCGCCATATCTTAAAAAGGATATAGCAATTTTAGAAAAGGTTCAGAGAAGAGCCACCAAAATGGTAAAGGGGATGGAAGGCTACTCCTATGAAGAAAGGCTAAAAAGGTTGGGGCTCTTTAACATGGAAAAGAGACGGCTGAGGGGAGATATGATAGAAGTCTATAAATTAATGAACGGAGTGGAACGGGTAAACGTAGATCGATTGTTTTACCTTATCAGAATATAGAAAGACTAGGGGACATGCAATGAAGCTACAGGGTAAACTATTTAAGACTAATAAAAGAAAATATTTTTTCACTCAACGTGTAATCAAACTCTGGAATTTGTTACCGGAGGATGTAGTAAAGGCTGTTAGTGTAGCTGGGTTTAAAAAAGGTTTGGACAAGTTCCTGGAGGAAAGGTCCATAAACCATTATTAAGAAGGGACCCAGGATATCAATGCTTGAACCAATACAAGCATTGTGGAACCTGTGTCCCTTGGGGAAACTGCTAGGTACGTATGACCTAGATTGGCCACTGTTGGAAACAGAATACTGGGCTTGATGGACCTTGGTCTGACCCAGTATGGCATATCTTATGTTCTTATGTTCTTATGTACTGTATTTCCCTAACTACACACAGAGCTTTACTTATGAATTCCCTTTTTCTAAATAATGCCTTCCTTCATCAATTACCTTCTATGGCTCCAGGCATTTCTCTTCTCCTACAGTGACATCGGTCACTCACTGTGCAAGTATCTTATTACTTAAGAATTTCCAGCACCACATTCTGTAAGCTATTAAATAGCAAGGCACTTCATAGCAAGGCACTTCATAGCAAGGCACAATAGCAAGGCACTTCAAGGGCTGTTAGTATAGCTGGGTTTAAAAAAGGTTTGGACAAGTTCCTGGAGGAAAGGTCCATAAACCACTATTAAAAAGGGACCCAGGATATCAATGCTTGACCCAGTACAAGCATTGTGGAACCTGTGTCTTTTGGGGATATTGCTAGGTACGTATGACCTAGATTGGCCACTGTTGGAAACAGGATACTGGGCTTGATGGACATCGGTCTGACCCAGTATGGCATGTCTTATGTTCTTATGTTCTTATAGACACTGCTACTTCCTCTCAGCCTCCCTATTCAAGAGAGCTCTCCTGGAATTTATAAACAGTGTCACTTACTTTATTATCTGACAATACTTCTCCATAAGTATAGTCCAGTGCCACAGAAAAATCAGGGCTGTCATTCACTTTGCCTGACTTCCTAAAGTTTCAGCAACAATTTCTCTCTGGAAACAATGCTTCATCTATTTGTACCTCTTTATTGGAATAAACAGCTCATCTTTCTAGCATAGCACAACTCACTTCTGCTTTTTTCTGTTACAGTTTAAGCTCTTCTCTCTTTTTCAACAACAAACTTTTTTTGGTTGTCAAGGTTACCATGACTCTTTTTACATCACCAATTTCCATACTAGAGCTGCTAACCAATTACAAACAGGCTTTAAGAATATGCAAATTATACTTTCTTGTTGTCACGGTTACAGTGACTCTTTTACAATACTAATTTCCACACTAGAGCCACTAGCCAATCATAAGCATGCTCTAGGAATATGTAAATCAGTCATTAAAGCATGTTCTAACTTTTGCAAAGAAAAATCTGTTTTATTTCCAACAGTAATTCCTCAATAAAGTGAATGGCACGACCTTAATTTGAAAGGTTTACACACCAAAATCTTTCCAAACTAATTCAAAACCTATAATTCCACTTAGCTTATCTAACTAACTTATCACACTATTTCCAATTTCCAATTAATACATTACTTTAGACGCTATACATTTTCCTCCAGAAAATAACCTATAACTTTGTCCAATTTAAACAACCTGCACATCAATATTCACTCAGGATTCCAAACCATCAAGCACAATTAATAACCATTCAAACCAGTTACCCACCCCAGCGCAAGCGCCAAATTTAACCCCTGGGTTACAAAATTATCAGAGAAGCAGGATTATATGAAGACAACAGAAGTGTGAAGATTGGTGGAAGACTCATCAACATCCTTCGCTATGCTGATGATACCACATTATTGGCTGAAAGTGAAGACAATCTGAAACATTTGCTTCTCAAGATCAAGGAACATAGTCTTAAAATGGGCCTCCACCTTAATGTAAAGAAGAGAAAGATCATGACAACTGGCAACATCAATAATCTCATCAGTGATGGAGAAGAAATTGCAATAGTGGACAACTTTAACCTACTTGGATCAACAATCAATAAAAAAATGACAAGCAGTCAAGAAATCCAGTGACGCATTGCTCTTGGCAGAATGGCGATGAAGGACCTAGACAAGATTCTCAAGAGCAGAGATGTCTCTCTCCCCATACAAAGATTTGACTTGTTCAAGCCATAGTATTTTCAATAACGTCATATGGATGCAAAAGTGGGAGAGTGAAAAAGATAGATAGGAAGAAAATTGATGCCTTTGAATTATGTTGCTGGTGACAAATACTGTGTATACCATGTACTGCCCAAAGAACAAACCTGTCAGTACTAGAGAAGATCAAACTTAAGCTTTCTTTAGAAGTTCAGATGACAAGACTTTGACTTTCATACTTTGGACACATCATGTGAAAAGAGAGACCATTAGAGAAAGACATCATGCTTGGCAAAGTAGAAGGTCAGCGTAAAAGAGGAAGGCCAGTAAAGAGATGGATTGATAAACAGCAGCTATGGGTGCCAGTCTGTCAACAATGAGCCACCTGACTGAAGATCGAACACAAATTAGAACTATAGAGAGGGTCGTCATGAGTCGACACAGACTCGACGGCACTTAACAAAAACAACACTAACAGCTTTTACTACATCCTCCAGTAATGAATTCCAGAATTTGATGACACGTTGAGTGAAAAAATCTTTTCTCTTATTAGTCTTAAATAGGTTACCCTGTAATGCAATGCATGTCCCCAAGCCTTTCTATATTTTGATGGCATAAACAATCGATTTACATTTACCCGTTCCACTCCATTCATTTATAGACCTCTATCATATCTCCCCTCAGCCGTCTCTTTTCCAGGTTGAAGAGCCCTAACCTTTTTAGCCTTTCTTCATAGGGGTATCCTTCCATCCCCTTTACCATTTTGGTGGCTCTTCTCTGAACCTTTTCTAATAACGCTATATCCTTTTTAAGATACGGAGACCAGAATTGCACACAATATTCAAGGTGCGGTCGCACCATGGACCGATACAGAGGCATTATAATATCTTTTGTTTTATTTTCCATTCCTTTCCTTATGATACCTAGCATTCTATTTGCTCTCTTGGCCGCCGCTGCACACTGGACGGAGGGTTTTAACATGTTATCCACGATGACGCCTAAATCTTTTTCCTGGATTGTGGTTTCTAATGTGGAACCCTGCATCGTGTAACCACAGTTTGGCTTGTTCTTTCCTAGGTGCATAATTTTGCACTTGTCCACATTAAATTTCATCTGCCATTTGGATGCCCTGTCTTCCAATTTATCAAGGTTCTCTTGCAGTTTTTCACAATCCTCATGGGTTTTAACAACTTTGAATAATTTTGTGAGATCTGCAAATTTGATTACCTCACTCATTATTCCTCATTTTGTCGTAGTCTCCCTTTCGAAAGTTAAAAGGCAGAACTGTGGATTTCCTTACTATCCTTCCTCCATTTATTAAATCTATTGCCAAGCGGCCCCAACATCCTTACCTCTTGAACCAGATCTGGTGTTCCACTAAGGACTAGGTCCAAAATGGCTTCCTTTCTGGACAGTTCATGAACCAGTTGCTCCAAGAAGCAGTCATTTATTTCATCTAGAAGCTTTATCTCCCTATCATGTCCTGCCGTGACACTGACTCAGTCGATACAGGTGTAATTGAAATCACCCTTTATTATTAGTGTACTGTAACTTTTGTTAGCTTCCCTGATTTCTTTGAGCATTTCATCATCTATTTTTTCACTCTGGTGAGGTGGTCAATAGTGCTCCCCCACTGCCATCGCCTTCCCCTTCCCCTTTTTACATGGAATTTCAATCCATAGAAATTCTACAGTGAATTTTATTTCCTGCAAAACTTTAATTCTTTGTGACTCAATGCCCTCTCTAACAGAGTGCAACCCCACCACTAATTTGATCTGCTCTATCATTACGATATAGTTTGTACCCAGGTATTACAGTATCCCACTGGTAGTCCTCCTTCCACCATGACTCTGAGATACCAATCATATCTAACCTCTCCTTTAGTGCTATATATTCTAACTGTCCCATTTTATTTTTTAGATTTCTGGCATTTGCATACAAACATTTTAGAGGTTGTATTTTATTCATATTATATTGGCTATCGACAGGTAGGGGTAATTTGGAATCTTTAAGCTCTGTCTGCTCTGTACTCAAGGGCATTTGGACTACTTTTGTCTTTATTGGAACCTCTCTGCTGATATGCCCTAACTTCAATCTTTTGCTAGTATCCTTCAAGGATATATTGTTCCGAACCATGTGTTCCTGGGCAACTATCGGCTTTCCCCTATTATCTAGTTTAAAAGATGGTCTATCTCCTTCTTAAAGGATCTTAATATGTACACCTTAGAGGAAAGGTGAGATAGAGGTGATATGATTGAGATGTTTAAATACCTCCGAGGCATAAATGTTCAGGGGGTAAGCCTCTTTCAATTGAAAGCAAGTTCTGCTATGAAGGGACATGGGATGAGGGTGAAGGGGGATAGATTCAGGAGTGATATGCGGAAATATTTCTTTACGGAAAGAGTGGTGGATCCGTGGAATAGTCTCCCAGTGGAGGTGGTGGAGATGAGGACAGTAACTGAATTCAAAAAAGCATGGGACAAACACAGAGGATCTCTAAAGGAAAAAAGGGGACTGTTGTAGTTGTTGATATGGAAGAACAGACTAGTTAGGCCATGTGGTCTTTTTCTGTCATCAGATTTCTATGTTTCTTTGTTTCTAATGTCAGCAGCCTGGTTCAATCCCAGTTAAGGTGGAGCCCATCCCTTTGGAAAAACCCCTCCTTTCCCCAGAATGTTCCCCAGTTCCTAACAAATCCAAAACCCTCTTCCTTGCAACATTGTCTCATCGATGCATTGAGACTCTGGAGCTGTACCTGCCTTTTGGGTCCTGCACGTGGAACGGGAAACATTTCAGAGAATGCTACCCTGGAAGTTCTGGATTTCAACTTTCTACCTAAAAGTCTAAATTTATCCTCCAGAACCTCCTTACCACAGTTTCCTATGTCATTGGTACCAACATGTAACAAGACAGCAGACTCCTCCCTAGCACTATCTATGACCTTGTCTAGGTGGTGCGTGAGGTCCACCAGCCACCCAGCTATCTACATGCCTAATGATCGAATCACCAACTATAATGGCTGTCCTAACCCTTCCTTCCTGGGCACATGGCCCTGTAGAAACCTCCTCGGTGTGAGAGGGTGTTTCATCACCTGGAGGACAGGTCTTGGCTACATGATCACTTTATGCCATACCAAGGTGATGCTCTCCTGTCACGTGACCTCTCTCCTCCATGGCAACAGGGATGCTGCCAACGTGGAGGTGAGACTTCAGTACTACATCCCTGTAGGTCTTGTCTATGTACCTCTCTGTTTTCCTTATGTCCTTCAAGTCTGCTACTATAGCCTCTCTAGTCCTGAGAGCAAAGAGCTCCTTGCACCTAGTGCATATACATGACCACTCACCTACTGGGAGAAAATCATACATGTGACAATTAATGCAAAAGCCTGGAAAGTTCCATCTCACTGCTAGACTTTTGTCTAGGGTTGTGCTTAGGTATTTAAGTTGTTTAGTTACTAAGGTTTGCTGGGGATACTTACACTAATAAAATTATACCTAATACGTTTAATGGACTTTATTAACCTCAAGCTTAACTAATCTCAGGTCCTTAATGTATGCCTGTTGAGGATAAACAGCTGCACCTGAGAGTGAATATGGTTCCTCCTTTCCGTTAAGAGGTTTAAGCACCTAAAAAGCTATATATTATCCAAGGGGTGGGTGGGAGTCGGGAACGGAGGGAGGGAGGGAGGGAAAGAAAACTTATTAAAAACTGACTACTACACAGTACCCTGTCCTGTCTATGACCAATTTCCTGGGTGATTCACACAGCCCTTATTTGGATAGAGGGAGTCTTTCAAAATGCCCCTTTGATCTGTCCCTTGGCTTTAACATCTATTTAACCCTGGGAGTACCGATGGGGTCAAAAGTGACCCCATTGCAAGTTTCACAACGCGTATCTCAGAAACTAGTTTTTCAAGAATGCAATCTTTTTATGACTTTTCACATGTCAATATTCTGTTTATATTGCGCCATGAGAGGAATAATTTTCATCCGCTAGGTGACATTAGTGATGAATTGCAGCACGGTTTGGATCGTGATACAATTTGCAGTTTTGTGAATTTGTGTATCATTTATTTTTTGTACTCTTATTTTATGAAAATTATACATTTTCTGTAATTGATATCATACGTTCTCTCATTATTTCCAATGAAATCTAAAGGCTTTCAGCTCATTCATCACAATTATTGTACACCTATAGTAAAACTGCTTTGCATTTTATTCAACTTTATCTTTGTTTATTTATTTTAGATTATTGTTTATGACGTCAAAACAAAGTATTCAGCTGCCCAAGTAAGAGAAATATTGCAATGAGATGCTGACAGTGACGGCTCTGAGTCGTCTGATGATGCAGCATATTCAGCAAGCGAAGAAGCATATCAGCCAAGTTTGGGCGATAAATCTGATGATGACAGTCATGATTCAGATGGCGACAGCAGTTGGTCGCCAAGTGAATGTGAGACTGATGTTGAGCCGGTAACATCGCCTGCAGCAAAGAGTCAAGTTACAGGTTGAGGCAAAGGTCGAGGCTGTCCTGGATGGGGAAGAAGGCAGGAGTCCTCGTTGTCAGTATCATCTGTGAGGAATCTTAGTTGTGGTCATAGAGGAGCTAAGAGGTCATCAACTATAAGCACAAATGTTGCCATTGAAGCCTATGTATCTAAGGATGCCACATCATGGAACAGGAAACCTATAAAGCAAGCTGCTGGAAGATACGCCAGAGCTAATGTCATGCCCGTACAACAAGGTCCTACAGCTATGCTGTACGAAATGTTGATGGCCCTCTTGCAGCATACCACTTGTTCATGAGGAAAAACTTATTGAATGAAATCATGATGTGGATGAGCAAACAAGGAAGACACATTTATGACGACACCTGGAAAGATTTGACAGACGGAGAATTTCAATGTTTTCTTGGACTTTGATCCTCTCAGGCGTGTACAAGTCACGAAATGAATCCATAGTTCAGTTGTGGAACCTTGAAGATGGTCGTTCTGTTTTCAGCAAAAATATGGCCCGTAACCATTTTCAGCAAATTTCTTGTGCTCTCAGATTTGATGTGCAACCAACAGATGTGAACAACGAGGCATGGATAAGCTTGCTCCAATCAGACACGTTTTTGATACCTGGGAAGCAACTCTAAGTGACGCCTTTGTTCCTGGTGAAAATGTTACCGTGGATGAGCAACTGCTTACATTTCGTGGCCGTGTTCCTTTCAGACAATATATTCCCAGCAAACCTGGGAAATATGGCATAAAGCTATGAATGTTGTGTGACAGTGCAATGTCATATGTTCTGCATCTTCAAGTATATACAGGAAGGGAACGGACAAAACAGGGAACAGAATCAGGGTGAAAGGGTTGTGCTGCAACTCACTGAAGGATTGACGCGATCTGGCAGAAATGTTACTGTTGACAATTTCTTCTGCAGTTTATCCCTGTCACGGAAATTGCTAGAAAAACAAATGACACTTTTGGGGACAATTCGAAAGAATAGAAAAGAATTACCTCCAGAATTTGTAACAGCAAAGGGCCGAGAGGTATTCACTTCACTGTTAGCCTTTCGCGATGACGCCACTCTGGTTTCCTATTGCCCAAAGAAAGAAAAAGTGGTTGTTCTTCTGAGCAGATTGCATGATCAAGAAGAAGTAGATAACACACGTCCAGACAAAAAACCACGCATGATCCTGGACTATAATTCTAGTAAAGGTGGAGTAGATATGGCAGATCAAATGTTGCGCACATATACCATAACACGAATGACAAGACGCTGGCCAGTGACAATTTTCTAAAACATGTTGGACATCAGTGCTTTGAACGCCTTCATTGTTTGGACGTCACTAAATCCAGAATGGCAGTCCAAGTCAATGCACAGACGTCGTCTATTCCTCTTGGAATTAGGAAAGCAGCTGCTTCAGAGTAATTGCAGCGAGACTTCTTCCAGCATTGAAGAAGCCACTGATGCTGTTTGCAATGTCGGGATCCCAAAGAAAAGGGCAAGGTGTCACTGCTGTTCCAGAGAAAAAGACAAGAAAAGCAACATAGTTTGCACCTCCTGCAAGTGCAATGTTTGCAAAGAACATTCAGAATTGTCTGTGTCTCATGCAAATGACTGTAGTACTTTACTGTGTTCATCAAGTGCATGCAAAAACTGCTTTCATGGCAACTCTTCTTCATGTAATTTTATGATAAAGCATTAAATTTCAAAACATTTAACCTTCATATAATAAATAATTAATTCAGAATAATATTTTGTCTGTTTAGTTTAAATTTTTCATGGTTAACAATTAAAATTTGTCATGGGGTCATTTATGACCCCAACGGTATTCAGTGTGTGCAAAAAATCTCGGTAATTCCAGGGTTAAAACAATTTCACAGGTCTCTTGCCCCCTATCTAGAAGGCCTCTTTGTAAATGTCTCTAGAAACAATTTATTGCTCAAAGAATACTGACCCTGTTTTTCCTGTTATGCTAAATTATACATTGAGTTGATTTAAATTAAAGCTCTTTGCTGATACTAGGCCCTGACTGAGTATTAAATTTAAACTAGAAGCTCTCTGCTGGGTTTTAAATTTAAATAGAAAGCTCTTTGTTGAGTTCTGCTTTTAAACTGAAAGCCCTTTGCTGGGTTTTAAATTTAAACTGACAGCCCTATGCTGGGTTTTAAACTTAAGCTCTTTGCTGATACTAGGCCCTGACTGATTTAATAAATACACTGGCTTCTAATTTACACAGATTAATCAGCTTTAACCTAAAAAATTCCCCTTTCCCCAAGATTTAGAAAAAATTCCCAGAAGTAAATACTTACAATTGCAGATCTCTCTTCAGAAATAGCAGTCCCTTTTTGTAGTCCTTCAAGACTACGATGACCCTGAGTCCTTTGGAGGTAAAAAGCCAAGGCACGCTTGCAGTCAAGAGTGTGCAGAGTTGCTTCAGCTCTAGACGCATGCGCTTTGGGAAATAAAACTGGAAGGTAAATTGACTGGTTTACATGGAAGAGAGACATCACCTTTATGGGTGTGTCTGAGGACTACTTTTTCATAGGGAGGATCCGCCACCAAGGCCTGAAGCTCACTAATGTATCTAGCTGAATTGAGGGCAGTTAGGAAGATTACCTTCCACAAGAGGAACTTAAGTGAGGTTGTGGCTAAAGGTTCAAAATGTGGCTTGAGAAATTGCGCTAGAATGACATTTATTTATTTAGCTGTATTTATATCCCGCTTTTCACCGGGTCAAAGCGGTCAATTGGGAGATACATTTAACACGAGGGGATATGACACACATACGCTAATACTTACAGGGAACATGGGCAGTGGAGGGTTAAGTGGCTTGCCCAAGACCACAAGGAGTACCTATAGGACTAGAAATCCCAGTCCCTCCGGCCTGAGATTGCTGTCCCCAGGTGGGACTTGAACCCCCGGCCCTCCGGCCTGAAGTACCTTGTCCTAACCACTAGGCCACTCCTCCCCATTGAGGTCCCAAGCCACTGGAGGTGGCTTATTGGGTGGTTTGGACAGCAAGAGACCTCTCATTAAATGTGCTACTAGCGGTTGTGAGGAAATGGGCTATCCATCAAGCAGATAATGAGAGGCCGCAATGGCACTCTCACGGAATTTGTCTTTAGGCCTGTCGAGGACAAGTGGGGGAGATACTGAAGGAGTGACTTCACTGGAGCAGAAAACAGATTGAAATCTTTCTGGGAACACCAGACCGAAAATCTATGCCACTTAAAAGCATATGAACATCTGATGGAGGGCTTTCTAGAAGCTAAGAGGATCTCCATAATCTCTTGAGTAAGGTGAAAGCTCTGAAAAGCTATGCTCTCAGCAGCCAAGCTGTAAGGCGGAGCGACTATGGATTGGGATGGAGTAGTATGTCATTATCCTGGGAGAGGAGATCTGGCACACATCTGAAGTGGAGAAGATGAGTCTGAGTCAGATGTAGTAGCAGTAGAAATCACAGTTTCTGTGGCCAGTGAGGGGCTATGAAAATCATTGAGCCCCTATTGTACTGAAGCTTGAAAAGTGTCTTGGGAATAAGGGGTATGGGAGGGAACGCATAAAGCAGACCCTGACCCCAGTACAGGTGGAAGGCATCCGCTTGTTGGTTGGGGATGTGGGAGTCCTTATGCAGAAACAAGGTGACTTGGCATTCTGCAGAGTCGCAAAAAGATCTATGTCTGAAGTTCTCCAGGTCTGGAAGATGTAGGACACTGTGTTCGGATGGAGAGACCATTCATGGGGAAGAAAGATGTGACTCAGTCTGTCTGCCAAGACATTGGATTCACCCAGTAGGTACACCACTTGAAGATATATCTGATGCGCAATGGCAAAGGACCAGAGGCGGATCACCTCTTTGCAGAGGGCCCAAGAGCCCATTCCCCCCTGCTTGTTCAAATAAAATATGGCAACCTGATTGTCCATCCTGACAAGGACCTGCTATTCTATGAGGTGGTGTGGGAATGCCTGGAGGGCATTGAAAATAGCCCAAAGTTCCAGGAGATTGAATTGGAGTTGTGACCCCTGCACTGTCCAGAGTCCCTGAATAGTCAGATTGCTCAGATGGGCTCCTCAACCCCACTTGAAGGCATCTGTCGTCAGGGTGCATTGATGTGGAGGCATCTGAAAAGGTAAATCTATGAGCAGATTTTCTGGAGAGCACTATCTCTAAAGGGATGTGGTTAAGCAGGCAGTGACTTGGATCCTTTCCCTGAGATGGCCGGAGGCCTGCTTCCACTGAGAGGCCAGAGTTCACTAGACTATCCGCAAATGTAGTCGGACATATGGGATGACATGCACTGTAGAGACCATGTGCCCAAGGAGCTGCAGCATCTCTTGAGCTGTCAGATGGTTTCTTAGGAGCATCTGGAATGCTAGTTCCACTAGATGAGAACAACAGAGCTGGGGCAGAAATGCCCTGGACTGTTAGTGTCTAGCAGGGCTCCGACGAACTCTAGCCTTTGAGTTGGAGTGAGATGGGATTTTGGAAAGTTTATGACAAATTCCAAGTGTTGTAGTACTGTTATGGTATGATGCAAGGACAGGTGTCTGCCTTTATTAGCCAGTCATCTAAGTAAGGGAAGACGAATATCCCCAGAGTTCTTAGATATGTGGCTACGACCGCCATGCACTTTGTGAAGACTCTTGTGGTAGTGGCAAGTCCGAAGGGAAGGACTCTGTATTAACAATGTTTTCCCTGAAAGGTGAAGCGTAGATATCTCCTGTCTCCTGGATGGATGAGGATATGTGTGTACGCTTCCTTTAGATCTAGAGAACAGAGCCAGTCCTGACTCTGGAGATAGGGAAGAAGAGTCCCAAGAGAGATCATTTTGAACTTTTCGTGGATTAGAAACTTGTTGAGGTTTCTGAGGTCCAGAATGGGCCTGTACCCTGCAGTCTTCTTTGGAATGAGAAAGTATTTATTTATTTATTTATTTTATTTATTTATTACAGTTTCTTTTATACCGCGCTATTTGAGATCAGTGCGGTTTACAATGAACGTTAAAACTACACATCTCAGTTTAGTGATTTGTGCTTACAATAAACAGGTATAATAACTTGGGTATACAATTAAACAAGTTTCTTAACAGGGAGAACATGATAAATATATACAGGCCACTTAATGTAACTATATAAAGGGTTATATGAATAGCACAAGCTTCTCAAGGTGGGAGGAGGTTAACGTGTGGTTGCGAGTATTCAGACTAAGAGTGTGAGATGCATGGGCTTGAGGAACTGCCATGAGGTGTGAAAGAAGGTGGGTGTGAAGGGGAGACTGAGACATCATAGTGAAGGAGAAAAAGGTGATGCTTCAGTGCCTTCTTGAATTGGGAGAGATCACTGATGGCTCTGATAGTCGCCGGTAGAGCGTTCCAGCAAGATGGTGCAAAGAAGGCAAAGGCTCTAGATCTGGTAGCTTGGGAACACTTAGTGCTTGCCTTAGGTAGAATGAGGGTGTTTGCAGCATTCAATCTCCTTAGCCGGTTAGGAGGTGTGATTGATACTAGGTCAGTGATGGCAGTAGCCGGGTATTTCTTGATGGCTTTATGGGTCATAGTTAGAATCTTGAAAGAGATCCTGGCTTGTATGGGCAGCCAATGCAACTGTTTTAGTATTGGAGTGATGTGGGATCTTCTGGATGCTCCATGAAGGATTCTTGCAGCAGAATTCATTGCAAGTTGTAAGGGGTTGGTCGTGCTCTTTGGTAGGCCATGTAATATCGCATTAGCGTAGTCAAGGTGAGGCATTATTAGGACCTGAAAAACAGTTCGAAAGTCTTCAGGTTCTAACAGCTGACGAAGATGGCGGAGGGTCCGGATTTTATGATAGACCGATTTTGTTATCTTATTGATATGAGCCTTCATATTAAGCTGCTCATCAAGTGTAACTCCGAGGTATCTTACTGTAGTCTTGCATATGAGCTCTGCGTCACGAACTTTGATGGATAGGGGTGGAATAAAAGCCCGGTTCCTGGTGACGAAGAGGGCCTCTGTCTTTTTGAAGTTTAACTTAAGCCTTTGTTCATTTATCCAGTCCGTGACTGCGTCAAAGAATTTGATTAGGGGGGAGAGGTCAAGATGTTCTGTCGAGATTGGCATGTACATCAAGACATCGTCGGCATAGACCAGGCAGTTGATGTTAAATGAGTGGATAAGGTCACAGATGGGTTGCATGTAGATGTTAAACAGCAAGGCCGATAAGGAGGAGCCTTGTGGAACACCTTTTGTTTGGAGGAAGGGATCAGAGGTGGAAGGGCCAGAACGGACATGTTGCCAACGGTCTGTGAGGTAAGACGCGCACCATGATAGAGCTGAACTGTGAACTCCCTTCTCTCTGAGGCATCGAAGGAGAATAGAAGCCCCACTCCCTGCTGGGATGTTGGGAGCTCTTCTATGGTGCCCTGAGACAGAACAGAGGACACCTCGTCTTGTAGGAGAGCAGTGAGAGGGGGTTGTGTTTGATACTCCCTCTTGAATGTGGAGGGGGCAGAGCTTGCAGATGAAGTCTGTACCCCTCTTGAACTAAGGTGAGTGTCCACTGCTCTGAAGTGATGAGGTGCCATCTGTGGGTGTAGTGACACAGTCTGCCTGCTGTATGGAGAGGTTGGGGATACTCCAGAGGCAGGGTGGCAATATACTCTAGAAACAAGTCAAAAAACAGACACAGACTGTGGCTGCGGAGCTGGCTGAGATTTAGCCACCTGTGGCTTCTTCTGCTACTTAGGAGGCTGTTGCCTCTTCTGTGGGGCCTCATCCTGATACTGAGAAGCAGGGGGATAGGAAGAGAAGAATTTCTTATTATTATTGTAGAAAGGATTCATTGCAGGAGTCTTCTTCCTAGCAGGGTCAGCTGTTACTCTGGACAGTCTAGAGTAGCATTTTCAGACTCTAATTGAGAGGCTTTATCCTGCCAGTCTTTGCCAAAGAGATTTTCCCCTGTGCAAGGTATGGTGCCCAGCTTATCGTGAACCCACTATTCAAGATCTGAGGCTTGAAGCCATGCAATGTGACGTGCATCGATGCAAATTGCTGAAGCCATGCTCATGCACTCAAAAGCATCAAAGGTAGTTCTATTGATGAACCTTGCTATATATTGACTATGTTTAACTAGGGCTAGACAGTCTGCCCATTTGTTATCCGGGAGGAGAGGAGCAAATGCTTCAAGATCCCTGGAGATCTCCTTTAGGAACATTTCCCTATAAAATATATAGGAATTGATCCTAGCTGAGAGCATGGAGGCCTGGAAGCATCGACACCCAAAGGCATCGAGGGTTCTCGATTCCCTACCGGGTGGGTTAGAGGAATGAGTCTTTGAGCTCTTGATTTGGTGCATAGAAGATTCAACCACCATGGAATGGTGGGGAAGCTGTACCTTCTGAAAGCCGGGACACTCCAGTACCTGTGTACATGGTATCGAGACGTCTATAAGAGGCGTCTCCCACATATGAAGCACAAGGTCATGAAGGATGCGGTGCACTGGTAAGTTGGCTGCTTCCTTGGGTGCTGAAGGGTACTGGAGGATCTCCAATTCCTCTGCCCTCGGCTATTTCTTCGATATCACCGTGATAGAGAGACCTTTGGCTAGGTCTCAAATAAATTCCTTAAAGGACATGTCCTCTTGTGGCAACATGCACCATTGATTAGGTGGGGAAGGGTCTGAAAGAAGGTTCTGAGCCCCTGTGAATTGAGTGATTCTGCATCCGAATCACGGGAATTGGAATTGAAGGATTTGAAGGACTGATGGGTACGGTGCGCACCAGAAGATAGATGCCGGTACCGATGTTTCAATATATCGGCACTAGTGAGCCATTTGGGCCTTGTACCAGCATCGGTAAGGGATTCCAGGGAGGGCATGGGTGGGAGTACTGTCGCACCTGGAACCTGTGTCAATGTCGGTACCAAAACCAGTACCGACTGCCCGGTATCTGTAGCCAAGGGCTTTATGGGCATTGAGGCTGCAAGTAGGGCATCGAGGCTGTAGTATACGCTGGTCTATCGAGGTTGCTGATGCCTGGGTATTGGTGGTGGGTATTTGCGCCACCGTCCCAGAGCATGGCACCAGTAGCTCTCCAGAGGTCGATGCCTCGGGAGCATCCTGGAACCCTTCAATGGCTTTGGAGGGCAAGGTCTCCCACCAGGGTTGTTTGGCAGGTCGATCCACCCCCGAGGCAATCCCCAAAGGATCTCGATGTTTAGAGCAAGATCTTTCTCTGGGGGTGCGCACAGACTTTGATGCAGTCTTGTGCTTGGATTTCGAGGATACCTGAGATCCAGGAGAGGATGAAGAGGCCCTCAATGAAGTTGACGCCAATGATAGTAACATAGTAACATAGTAAATGACGGCAGATAAAGACCAGTATGGTCCATTTAGTCTGCCCAGTAAGATGGCAAGAGTAGTGCACCTGCTTCTCCGTGCAGGCCACTCCTCCCCATGTCTTAGTTTTAGGGGTAAACCCACCACTCCATGTAGTTTATTTTGATTTTATCCTGTTGCTGTAAAGGGATCCACTGTGTCTGTCCCATGCCATTTTGAATTCTGTCACTATATTTGCCCCCACCACTTCCATCGGGAAGGCATTCCAAGCATCCACCACCCTTTCAGTGAAAAAGTATTTCCTGACATTGCCTTTCAATTTACCCCCTTGCAGCTTCATGTTATGCCCTCTAGTTTTACAGCTTCCCCGTCTTTGGAAGAGGTTTGTTTGTTCAATATTTCTCTTTAAGTATTTAAAAGTCTGATTCATATCTCCCCTGTCCCTCCTCTCCTCCAGAGTGTACATATTTAGGTCTTCAGTTCTCTTCTCATAAGGCTTCTGAGACAGGCTCCAAATCATTTTGGTTGCCTTCCTCTGAACAGTTTCCAGTCTTTTTATATCCTTTGCAAGATATGGTCTCCAAAACTGAACACAGTATTCCAAGTGAGGCCTCACCAGTGACTTATACGGTGGCATTAGTACCTAAGATATGCCATACTGGGTCAGACCAAGGTCCATCAAGCCCAGTATCCTGTTTCCAACAGTGGCCAATCTAGGTCATACGTACCTAGCAGTTTCCCCAAAAGACACAGGTTCCGCAATGCTTGTACTGGGTCAAGCATTGATATCCTGGGTCCCTTCTTAATAATGGTTAATGGACCTTTCCTCCAGGAACTTGTTCAAACCTTTTTTAAACCCAGCTACACTAACAGCCTTTACTACATCCTCCGATAATTCCAGAGTTTGATTACACATTGAGTGAAAAAATATTTTCTTTTATTAGTCTTAAATAGTTTACCCTGTAGCTTCATTGTATGTCCCCTAGTCTTTCTATATTCTGATAACGTAAACAATCGATCTACGTTTACCTCTTCCTTTCTGCTGGTAATTCCTCTTTGTATGCAACCCAACATCCTCCTGACTTTTGCCACTGCCTTGTCGCACTGTTTTGCCACATTGAGATCCTCAGAAATAATCACACCATGGTCCTACTCCTGGTCCATGCACACCAACCTCTAGTTCCCTATCTCATACATTTCCCATGGATTTCTGCTTCCCAAATGCATGGCACTGCACCTCTTCACATTAAATCTTAATTGGCAAGCATTAGACCATTCCTCCAGCTTTTGTAGTTTCCTCATGTTATCCACTCCCTCAGGGGAGTCCACTCTGTTGTAAATTTTTGTGTCATCTGCAAAAAGACAGACTTTTCCATGCAGTCCTTCATCAATATCACTCACAAATACACTGAACAGTGCCGGACCCAGGATTGAACTCTGGGGCACCCCGCTAATCACCCTCCTTTCATCTGAGGGAGCTCCATTTAACATCACCTTCTGTTGTCTGTCAGTCAACCAATTTCTGATCCATTTCACCAACTTGGGACCCATTCCCAAACTACTGAGTTTACTGATAAGCCTCCTATGAGAAACAGTATCAAAGGCTTTGCTGAAATCCAGGTAGATGACATCCATTGCATGCCCCTGATCTAGTTCTCTGGTCACCCAGTCAAAGAACTCAATCAGATTTGTTTGGCAAGATCGTCCTTTGGTAAAACTATGTTGCCTCGGATCATGCAACCTGTTGGTTTTGAGAAAGTCCACTATTCACTCTTTCAGAAGCGCCTCCATTACTTTTCCCGCCACTGTGGTAAGGCTCACGGGTCTGTAGTCACTTCTTCCCTGTCACCATTTTGTGAAGAGGTACCACATCAGCCATTCTCCAGTCCTGAGGAACTTCTCCTGTTTCCAAGGATCTGTTGAAATATAGAAACATAGAAATATGATGACAGAAAAAGACCACATGGCCTATCTAGTCTGTCCTTCCATATCAACAACTACAACAGTCCCCTTTTTACCTTTAGAGATCCTCTGTGTTTGTCCCATGCTTTTTTGAATTCAGTTACTGTCCTCATCTCTACCACCTCCACTGGGAGATTATTCCATGGATCCACTACTCTTTCCATAAAGAAATATTTCCGCATATCACTCCTGAATCTATCTCCCTTCACCCTCATCCCATGTCCCCTCGTAGCAGAACTTGCTTTCAATTGAAAGAGGCTCTCTCCCTGAACTTTATGCCACGGAGCTATTTAAACATCTCAATCATATCACCTCTATCCCGCCTTTCCTCTAAGGTGTACATATTAAGATCCTTAAGTCTGTCCTCATATGCCTTATAATGAAGACCACTAATCATTTTAGTAGCCACCCTCTGCACCGACTCCATGCTGTTCACATCCTTTGCGGTCTCAAGAATTGCACACTATACTCCAAATGAGTTCGCACCAAAGACTTATAGAGAGGCATTATCACCTCCTTTTTTCTGCTAGCCATTCCTCTCCGTATGCACCCAAGCATCCTTCTAGCTTTTGCCGTCACCTTTTTTACCTGTTTAGCTACTTTAAGATCAACAGACACAACCACGCCTAGGTCCCGCTCTTCTTTAGTGGACAAAAGTACTTCACCCCCTATACTATATTGCTCCCTTGGATTGCTACAGCCAAATGCATGACCTTACATTTTTTAACATTAAATCCCAGCTGCCAAATTCTAGACCATTCTTCAAGCTTAGCTAGATCCCTCCTCATGTTATCTACACCTTCCTGGGTGTCTACTCTATTGCAGATTTTGGTATAATCTGCAAAGAGGCAAACCTTACCCGACAGCCCTTCCGCTATATCACTAACAAAGATGTTAAAAAGAATCGGACCAAGGACAGATCCCTGGGGCACACCACTGGTAACATCCTTCTCCTCAGAGTGAGCTCCATTTACTTGTACTCTTTGTCGCCTCCCACCCAACCAATTTCTAACCCAAGCAGTAACTTTAGGGTCCATCCCTAGGGTGCTCAGTTTGTTTATAAGTCGCCTGTGAGGAACAGTGTCAAAGGCTTTACTGAAATCTAAATACACCACATCTAGAGCTCTCCCTCGGTCCAACTCCCTGGTCACCCAGTCAAAGAAATCAATCAGATTTGTCTGACAAGACCTGCCTCTGGTGAATCCATGCTGCCTCGGATCCTGTAATCCGCTGGACTCCGGAAACCTCACTATTTTCTCTTTCAGCAGCGTTTCCAATAATTTACTCACCACCGAAGTTAAACTAACCGGCCTGTAGTTTTCAACCACATCCTTACTTCCGCTTTTGTGTAAAGACACCACATAAGCCTCTCTCCAGTCCTTTGGCACCACTCCCGACTCCAACGAGGCATTGAAAAGGTCAGTCAGTAGAGTTGCTAGAACGTCCCCAAGTTCCCTCAGTATTCTAGGGTGTATCCCATCCGGTCCCATCGCTTTGTCTACTTTAAGTTGAGCTAGTTTCTCACGAACACAGTCTTCTGAAAATTGTTCAAGATGTCCCTCGCTTCTGTTCCTATTTGTGGGTGTTTTCTGAGGTCCTGCTCCTGGTTCTTCATCTGTGAACACAGAAGAGAAATATTTGTTAAGCAATTCCACTTTATCCTTATCAGCTTCTACATATTGGAGTGGAGGAGTGGCCTAGTGGTTGGGGCAAGGTACTTCAGGCCAGAAGGTCAGGGGTTCAAATCCTACTAGAGGACAGCAACCTTTGGCTGGAAGGACTGGGGTTTCTAGTCCCACAGGTGCTCCTTGTGGTCTTGGGCAAGCCACTTAACCCTCCATAGCCCATGTTCCCTGTAAAATAGTTATCTCAAAGTTATAATGCCCTGTTCAATGTAATTTCAGTTTGTTCAATATAAACCACACTGATGCAGAATAGCACGGTATATAAGAGAATGTAAATAAATAAAATAAAAATTCCTCCCCTTGAGTCTGACAATACTACTTTTGCCCTTCCTCTTCTCACTAATATATCTGAAAAATGTCTTATCCCCCCATTTTATTGCATTGGCTATTTCCTCCTCCTTTTGAATCTTTACCTTCATGACTACTCTGCTGGCTTCTCTAAGTTTTTCCAAATACAGATGCCTGTCTTTCTCTCTCTGTGATCTCTTGTATTTCATGAAGGCCTCCCTCTTTTTCTTCACTTTTTCAGCTACTTCTTTCGAAAACCATAGCGGTCTCCTTTTCCTTTTACCTTTATTTACCATTTTAACAAAAAGGTTGGTTGCCCTTAAAATGTCCCCTTTCAGTTTTGCCCACTGTTTTTCTACATCACCCTGCTGTTCCCATCCCACTAACGACTCCCTGAGGTATTGGCCCATCTTCGCAAAGTTAGTCTTCCTAAAGTCTAAGATCCTCACCTTTGAATGGATTCTAACAGCCCTAGTCCTAATAATGAACCACACCATCTGGTGATCACTGGATGCAAAATGATCTCCCACTACAACATCAGAAACACTTTCACCATTGGTAAGCACCAAGTCCAGTATGGCCCCTTCACGTGTGGGGTCTGTTACCAATTGCCTGAATAGTTCTCCCTGTAGAGAATCCAGGATCTCCTTACTTCTAGATGATACTGCAGCAGGAATGTGCCAATCAACATCTGGCATATTGAAATCTTCTATCAGTAGCACTTCCCCTTTCCTAGCAATGCTGCATATGTCTTCAGTTAACTCTCTGTCCACCTCTTCCTCTTGTGAGGGAGGTCTGTATATCACACCAATGTAAATAGATTTCTCTTTCCCTCTTTCTAGTTTAACCCACAATGCCTCCCCTCTCCCTTTTAAGCTCTGTAATTCCAAAGCTTTAATATTATTTTTTACATATAGTGCCACTCCTTCTCCCCTTCTTCCTACCCTGTCCTTTCTGAATAAAGTATAGCCAGGTATAGTTACATCCCAATCATGGTTTTCTGTGAACCATGTTTCTGTAACTGCCACTAAATCCAAGTCAGCCACTCCCACCAAAGCTTCAACATCAGGGATCTTATTTCCCATGCTACGGGCATTTATACACACTGCTTTCCATATGTTACCCCTGTTACCCATTTCCATAAAGATATTTAATGTATCACTTACCTGGGGGCTTTCTTCACCCATCCCCAACGAATCTAGTTTAAAGCCCTCTTCAGTGGATTAGCCAGTCTACTACCGAAGATGCGTTGACCTTTTTTGGACAGATGGATGCCATCTCTGCTCTGCAACCCTTGGAACAGCATCCCATGGTCTAGGAAACCAAAACGCTCTCGATGACACCATCCATGCAGCCATGCATTCATCTCCAGGATGCGAGCCTCTCTGCCTTGGACTTTACCCTCAACAGGGAGGATTGAAGAGAACACCACCTGTGCACCTAACTGCTTCACCCTCTGTCCCAGAGCCATGAAGTCACTTTTGATACGTTCCGAGGTATACCTGGCAGTATAATTTGTTCCAACATTGATTAGCAACACTGGGCAATAGTCAGTGGGCTTGGTGAGTCTCGGCAAACTCTCCATAACATCTTGGATTTTGGCACCAGGCAGACAGCATACCTCTCTGGACATCAAGTCTGGTCGGCAGATGGACGCCTCAGTACCCCTCAGAAATATCCTTTAACGGCCCTGCAAGAACCTCTCTGATCTCTTTTAGTATCCTGGGATGTATCCCATCCGGGCCCATGGCCTTGTCTACTTTCAGTTTTGCAAGTTGTTCTAACACATCATCCTCTGTGAATGCTGTGGTATCTACTTCATTCTCATTTTTATATTTGGGAGTCACAGATGGTCCTTCTCCAGGATTTTCTTTAGTAAAAACAGAGCAGAAGTATTTGCTTAGCAATTTTGCTTTTTCAATGACACTTTCCACAAATCCGTTCCCAGCACTTCTGAGTCATGCAATTTCATCTCTGATTTTCCTCCTCTTCCGAATATTCCTGAAGAAAGTTTTGTCGCCACACATCACATCTTTAGCCATCTTTTCCTCTGCCTTTGATTTTGCTTTCCTTATTTCTCTTTTTGTCTCTTTTAGTTTGATCCTGTATTCCTTTCTGTGTTCCTCTGTGCAAGCGTTTGAATTTTGCGAAAGCTGTGTTTTTTGCCTTTATTTGAGCAGCCACTTCTTTGGAGAACCAAATAGGTTTCCTTCTCCTCTTGTTTTTATTTACTTTTCTTACATATTTATCTGTTGCCCCTTTTATTGCCATCTTTAGTTTAGCCCATTGCAATTCCACTTCCCTTATCCCCTCCCACCCTGCCAACTTTAGGTACTTGGCCATTCTACTGAAGTCATGTTTTTGAAGTTTAGGACTTTGAGCTTGCTATGATTGGACTGCACCTTGGCTTTTATCTTAAACCACACCATGTGATGATCGCTGCTGCTCACAGGGGCACTCACCCAGACATTCAACATGCTCTCACCGTTGGTGAGCACTAAATCTAGCATTGAGCTTTCCCTGGTTGGTTTCATCACCATTTGTCTAAGTGACACATCTTGGAAAGCATCCACAATTTTTTACTTCTTGCCAGATTCACAGAAGGAATAATCCAATCCACATCAGGTAGATTAAAGTCACCCAATATGATTACTTCCCCCTTTGTGGCTATGTTGGCAATATCTATAATCAATTCGTTATCTATTTCTTTGATTTGAGTCGGAGGTCTGTAGACTATAGCAGTATGGATGACAGTGCCATCTCCTCTTTCCAACACAATCCAGAGTGCTTTTTCTTTTCCCCATACCCCCTGCATTTCAGTAGCTTTAATATTGCTTTTGACATACAAGGCTACTCCTCCTCCTTTTCCATTTTCTCTGTCTCTTCTGAATAAATTATAGCCAGCTATGGCTATTTCCCATTCATGCGATTCATTAGACCATGTTTCTGTAATGGCCACAATGTCCAAGTCCATTTCCACTATTAGGGCTTCCAGGTCCGGAACTTTGTTGGCTAAGCTTCAAGCATTTGTGCTCATTACTTTCCAGCATTTAACTGGCTTGCAAGTATTTTGCATTGATTTTGTTCTGCCCACTTCTTCCCACTTGTCGTTGATGTGCGGTTTGAAAGTGTGGCTGTTTCTGATGTTGTTCTGCTTTTGCTGGAAGTGACTTCCTGAACTTGTCCTTCCCCATCCATCACCCCCTTTTTCTAGTTTAAATGCATATCAACATACTGCCTGAATTTTTCACTTAGGATTCTTTTCCCTGCGACAGAGAGATGTAGTCCATCAGCACAGTATGGTCTCTTGTTGGTCCATCTGTTTCCCCAGTCGCCAATAAATCTGAATCCTTCTTGCTTGCACCAGGTCTGGAGCCATGTATTAAAGCTGTTTATGTGATGTAGCCTTTCTGCCCCCTTACCATGAACAGGTAGAACTTCTGAGAATGCTACAGTGTTAGCAATGGGCTTGAGTTTCTCTCCCAGAATCTGGAAATCCCTTTGAACTGCAGAGGCACTGTTTCTAGCCAGGTCATTTGTACCCAAGTGCATGACAACATCAATTTTGGAGTGCTCACTTTCTGCGCTAAGTACATCAACAATTTGGTTTGTATTCCTGCTGGCTGAGGAGCCCGGGAGGCATTTGACTATCTTCTTTCCTTTGAACTGTATTCCCAAGTTGATGCCTCTGAAGATGGAATCTTCAAGTAGTAGTAGTTTTGTGTTTGGTGAGTTTTTCTTTATATTTGGTGCTTTAGCAGGAGATTTGGCATTGACTGTCTCATTTAAGGGCCCTTCAGTTTCCATGGATTGGGCATCCTCATTAACCAAAGCAGAGAAGGCATTATGCAGGGATATCTCTTGATCAGGACCATACTGAGCCCTGTGCGAACAGGGCGCAAAGACTTAAGGGGAGCATTTTGGCTCTCGGCCGTTGCCTGCCGCCACCACTTTAGCAGCGGCAGAGAGCCGAAATGCACCCCTTAAGTCCTCTCGTCGGCACACTAAGCAGGTCTGGTCTCTCCAGGAGGGTCCAGACCTGCTTAGTGTGCCGGCGAGTTGCATATCGGGTGCGCGCCTCTTCTCTCCCGCCCCAATAAAGTGGCTAGATGGAGGTGCGGGAGGTGTGCGAGCGCCCGATGTGCAACACACACAGGGCACTTTTCACCGTCGGTATGGCCCTGCTCTTGATGTATAGGGTGTCTCTGCGTTACAGGTCGCAATCTACCCGAGCCCACTGTGATCCATTTGCTCCTGGGATGTTTGATTCTTTGTGGGAGCGGTGGTGGACTTTTTTCAGTTTGTATCCTAGAAGTGGTGCGTTTCATTGCAGCTAGTTCTTCCCTCAGTAAAGTCAATTCTTTATGCATGGCAGCTGACTTGAGGCGCATAGGACAAGCTTTTAGGTTCCAAATGATTTGTCTCAGAATGAAAGCACTACAGTTACTGGCGAAGAGTGTATCTAATTTAGAGGCCTGGTTCTGTAGGCCTCTTCAGGTCATTTTTCCTTTGGCTGATGGTCTGGGCCGAGATATTTTAGACACCAGTCATGTGGGTCAGTCGCTGAGATGGTGCTGGCATACTTAGTGCATTTTCTGAAACCACTAGTTGGTTTCTTCAAACTCTCAAGGGTGAAGAGTATGGAAGGCTGAAGTAAGAAAGGAAAAAAGAAAGAGAAAGAAAGAGAATAAGGGAGCCAGCGGTGTCTGACGGGAAACAGATGCTATCCACAAAAAGAAGTTTTCCTGTGGTGACAGGATTTGCTTCCTGCTGGCTCTGTGGAAAATGAAGTACTGATGAGAGGGAGTTGGGAAGGCGGGAAGGCAGCAATGCAGGCACAGTGGCGTGCTCCTAAAGGCTTTCCTACTGGACGCTGGGGAGCGTTCCCATGCAGGCTCCATCGCAACTGATTACAGTACATCCTGCTTGTTCCTGGAGATATAAATATTTCCCCTCCCTTAGGATTGTATCAAGCTAAAAATGTGCCCTGTGCAACTAACAAATCTGGTGCACCCCCTCCACCCAGCCATGTTAAGTGACTCGCTCTCTCTTTTTCAGCTTCCTGGAAGCCCACTGATGATATTGGTGCCCCCTTCTGTGCTTGCGCCCTGTGTGGTACAGCCCTGCCCTCCCTTCCCTTAGCAACGCTCCCTCCACCCTTGCCACTCATCTGTGCACTCTCCCTCCCTTCCTTTCCCTGCCACCCTTTTTCATTCTCCCTCCTCTCTCTCCCTACCTTTCAGACCCTCTTTGGACTCTCTCAGTTCCTAATCTCCTGCTCCACTTTTCTCTTTCCTTACCCTCTCTCTAACCCTCTGCTTATGGTTTAGCTTTATAAACTTGATTGATTCCCTTTTGTATAATGAAACAGCAAAGCAATTTTCAATAATAAAATATGTCAGTCACCTCAGGGAGTCTAACAAAATAAGATACAAAAGGTACAAATTGTGATTTCCCACCTAACATCTACCCCCCCCCCCTCCCAAAAAAAACATATGGGGCATATTCAAAGGGATTAATATTGTTAGCAGACCTGCTCCTTAATATAGGTGCTCAGGTGTGCTCAAATTTTATTTATATATTCTTTTATTTATATTCTTTTATATACCACGCTATTCTGCAGTGCGGTTTACATTGAACAAACTGAAATTACATTGAACAGGGCATTATAACTTGGAGATAACTATTTTACAGGGAACATGGGCGCATAGTCTAAATATCTGGGTGCTGAAACCGAAATACTCTCAGTGACAGCAAACACATAGCCGTTCATTCATCTCCAGGGGATCTGACAGTCAGCAGCATAAATCCTGCAATGCGGGAGGGCCCTGGGTAAGAAGAGGGTCACACTGCAGTGCAGCAAAGTTACTTTTCTCTGTTTGCCATGCTGCCTTTATCCCAGGCTCAGGAGAACCACCTGCAAGCCAGGGACAAAGGCAGCGCAGCACGGCAAACCAATAAAATATGTTTGCCATGGGGGGTTGCCACTACAGGAGTGAGGGGGAGGTTTACGGAGGAGTCATAGCACCACCGACGTTGCCATGTGGGGCTGCCACCACAGGAGCGAGGGGGAGGTTTATGGAGGAGTCACAGCACCACCGACATTGCCATGTGGGGCTGCAACCGCAGGAGTGAGAGGGAGGTTTACAGAGAAGTCACAGCACCACCGACATTGCCATGTGGGGCTGTCACCACAGGAGCGAGAGGGAGGTTTATGGAGGAGTCACAGCACCACTGACATTGCCATGGGGGGTTGCCACAGCAGGAGCGAGGGGGAGGTTTACAGAGGAGTCACAGCACCACCGACGTTGCCATGGGGGGTTGCCACCGCAGGAGCGAGAGGGAGGTTTAAGGAGGAGTCACAGCACCACTGACATTGCCATGTGGGGCTGCCACCGCAGGAGCGTGGGGGAGGTTTACGGAGGAGTCACAGCACCACTGACATTGCCATGGGGGGTTGCCACCACAGGAGCGAGGGGGAGGTTTACGGAGGAGTCACAGCACCACTAATGTTGCCATGTGGGGCTGCAACCGCAGGAGCGAGAGGGAGGTTTACGGAGGAGTCACAGCACCACTGACATTGCCATGGGGGGTTGCCACTGCAGGAGCGAGGGGGAGGTTTATGGAGGAGTCACAGCACCCCCGACATTGCCATGTGGAGCTGCCACCGCAGGAGTGAGGGGGAGGTTTACGGAGGAGTCACAGCACCACCGACGTTGCCATGTGGGGCTGCCACCACAGGAGCGAGAGGGAGGTTTATGGAGGAGTCACAGCACCACTGACATTGCCATGGGGGGTTGCCACTGCAGGAGCGAGGGGGAGGTTTACGGAGGAGTCACAGCACCACCGACGTTGCCATGGGGGGTTGCCACCGCAGGAGCGAGGGGGAGGTTTAAGGAGGAGTCACAGCACCACTGACATTGCCATGTGGGGCTGCCACCGCAGGAGCGAGGGGGAGGTTTACGGAGGAGTCACAGCACCACTGACATTGCCATGGGGGGTTGCCACCACAGGAGCGAGGGGGAGGTTTACGGAGGAGTCACAGCACCACTAATGTTGCCATGTGGGGCTGCAACCGCAGGAGCGAGAGGGAGGTTTACAGAGGAGTCACAGCACCACTGACATTGCCATGGGGGGTTGCCACTGCAGGAGCGAGGGGGAGGTTTATGGAGGAGTCACAGCACCCCCGACATTACCATGTGGAGCTGCCACCGCAGGAGCGAGGGGGAGGTTTACGGAGGAGTCACAGCACCACCGATGTTGCCATGTGGGGCTGCAACCGCAGGAGCGAGGGGGAGGTTTACGGAGATGTCACAGCACCACCGATGTTGCCATGTGGGGCTGCAACCGCAGGAGCGAGGGGGAGGTTTATGGAGGAGTCAGAGCACCACCGAAGTTGCCATGTGGGGCTTCCACTGCAGGAGCGAGGGGGAGGTTTACGGAGGAGTCACAGCACCACCAACGTTGCCATGTGGGGCTTCCACTGCAGGACCGAGGGGGAGGTTTATGGAGGAGTCACAGCACCACCGACATTGCCATGGGGGGTTGCCACTGCAGGAGCGAGGGGGAGGTTTACGGAGGAGTCACAGCACCACCGACTTTGCCATGTGGGGCTTCCACTGCAAGACCGAGGGGGAGGTTTATGGAGGAGTCACAGCACCACCGACTTTGCCATGTGGGGTTGCCACTGCAGGAGCGAGGGGGAGGTTTATGAAGAAGTCACAGCACCACCGACGTTGCCATGTGGGGCTGCCACCGCAGGAGCGAGGGGGAGGTTTAAGGAGGAGTCACAGCACCACCGACTTTGCCATGTGGGGTTGCCACTGCAGGAGCGAGGGGGAGGTTTATGAAGAAGTCACAGCACCACCGACGTTGCCATGTGGGGCTGCCACCGCAGGAACAAGGCGGAGGTTTATGGAGGAGTCACAGCACCACCGACGTTGCCATGGGGGGTTGCGCTGCCACTGCCACAGGAGGGGTGAATTACTGCAGGGGGGCTGAAATAGGGGGGCCCTCAACAAAATTTTCTTGGGGGCCCCACTAGAACTTTTGCCACTGTGACTGAAACCTGGATTGGCCAGTGATGGAAACAAGATACTGAGCTTAATGGATCTGTGATCTGACCCAGTATGGAAAATCTTATGTTTTTATGTGAGTGTCTCTACCTCAGCCCTTACCCTCAACAGGGAGGATCGAAGAGAATGACGTGTTCGCACCCATTTGCTCTACTCTCTTTGAGAGCCATGATGTCACCTTTGACACTCTCAGAGGGATGCCTAAGCAGTACTCATTTTTGTCCATCGAGTTATCCATTCCTCCACACCTCAGTACCTTGCAGACCTTCTCCACTACCATAATCCCCATTGCCTCCTCTGCTCTATCCATAATTTCCATCTGGTTCTCCTCTCTGCCCCCCAGGCCTGCTTGAGCACACCCGCACCTCTGCTTTTTTGTTCCTGGGCCCCTCCCTCTGGAACTCCCTTCCACTTACCCTCTGCTTTGAATCTTCTTTTGCCAGGTTCAAGGTGGCCCTGAAAACCCATCTTTTCATCTAGCTTTTAATCTTCCCTATGCTAGCCCTTGATCGTCCCGTGTCCTCCTCTTCATGCTCTTCTCATCCCTGTTCCTTCCTGACTCTCTTTCCTCTGTCCTAGTAATTACTGGTGCTCTTTTTCCCTTTCTAAGCAGTCATTTTTGTATTGTACACCACTTTTCTGCTCCGGCTTAAGCGGTATATCAAATAACCAAATAAAGATAATTGTGCCAACATGGCTGAGCAGCATCAGATAATAATCAGTAGGCCTTAGGTCTCAGAAAATCCTGTAATGTCTCCGATTTGGTAGCTGGCAGACAGCAGCAGGTGGACACCTCAGTATCCCTCAGGAGAGAGTCACAAACACCACTATCCTTTGCTTTCTAATGGTCAGTAATCCGGCAGTTTTGGGGATTTTAAGCTCTAGGTCCTTTTGTTCCTGGGATGTTCTTGTCTTCTCCACTTCCAGGGCTGCATATTAGTTTTTCATTTTGAAGGAAGGTGGAATTGGGGTGTTGAATCTGCATGCTCCGATGATCTGTGTCCATCTGTCCTCTTTCATTACATTGTCATCTTCCCCTCTGCTGGAGATCTTTAATGCCTGAAGAAGCACCTCACCAATGTACTTCTCACTGTCACGGAAGCTTCTCAACCTCGCTCCTTCTCTCAGTTCCTCAGTGTGTTTCATAAAATATTCAACTGTAAGGATCTAGCACATGGAATCAGCCCCTTGCCTGGGATCAGGTTGTCTGTCTGGATGGAGACAGACGTTTTGACGATATGAATGTTCCCAACCCTACTTCAGGTGCAGGAGCTGCTGAAAGAATGAGAACAAAGACCTACCAAAGTCCCTACCTTTTTCTCAGTTTTCCTGTAAGTCAAAAAACAACTAACTCTCTTTTATTTGAGATCTAACACCTCTGTTCTGTGCTCTTCCCATTGCAGAAGTAAGTCACAGCACATGTGCAGGATCCACCTATGTGCTAGAGAAGAAGGTTCATGAAGTTGTGAGGGAGAAGTCTTGGATGGGGGCATTCCCCTGCCAGGATCTTCCTAAGCTATCCACCCCCCACCCCCAGTTTTAATCAAGTTAGCACTCCTAAAGTCCAGGAGGAGAAGAATTCAGATGGAAATTTGTGGTGCTCCTTCCCCTCCCCCTGTTTGGGAGGAAATGTTTTGATGAAACACCAGCAAGACCTTTGTGATAATAAAGAACTTACAATTGAAAGTGACATTTCCATAAGGTAATGGCAGAAGTGATGAGTGCAGAGCATGTGGGGTGTATCTCAGGATTGGGTTTCGTGTATAGATTCCTTCCACGGCCTCACACTTTATGCTGCTTTCCTAAGGCAGAAGAAAAAAAGAAAACATATCTTACAATAATTGAGGAGAAATTATAGACAAAGCAGCACCTATATATCAGAGATCAAGGGCGGTTTACAGTGAACAGTTAACAATTTTGTATACTTTGGTATACTTTACATGGAACGATATTTGTAACTATGTGCATGGAACATTTTCAAACTATTTACATGGAACTTTTTACATAGGATAGGTAGACATTAGACAGTATTTTCTATGTTGCCTAGGACAATATGATATTAAACATATATCTCAATTGAACATGTGCGAGTTTTGGGTTTTCCTTTCCCATATATTATTCATTAATAAAAATTTATTATGTTTTTTTTGTTCTATTTATGAATCGTCCAACCAGAGCTCACAACAATGTAAAACATAGTTCAAATAAAATCCCAAGTAAAGTAAAACAAATAAATAATCGAGTGGTCAGCATTTCTGAACAACGCTGGTTGCTGCAGCTAAACGTTTTCCAGCTATTCAGCACCAGTATCCAGACAATGACCGGCACCGAATATCCACATATTGTAAGTTTTGGTGCGAACTCATTTGGAGTATTGTGTGCAACTCTGGAGACCGCACCTTCTAAAGGATATAAACAGGCTGGAGTCGGTGCAGAGTGTGGCTACCAAAATGGACAGTGGGCTTCGTCATAAGCCATATGGGGACAAACATAAAGATCTCAATATGCACAGGAGGAGAGCCCCTTTCATTTGAAAGGAAGTTCTGCAAGAAGGGGACAGGATGAAGGTGAAACCAGATGGACTCAGGAGCAATTTGAGGAAATACTTCTTTATGGAAATAGTGGTGGATGCATGGAATACTTTCCTAGTGGAAGTAACAGAGACAAGGACTGTATCTGAATTCAAAAAAGCATGAGACAAACCCAGGTGACCCCAAAAAGAAAAAAAGGGGCTGTAAGGTTAGTAGTTGGTATGGAAGGGCAGACTGCATAGGCCACACGGTCTTTATCTGCTGCCATATTTCTGTGTTTCTGTAAATAAATATTTACATAAGAACATAAGATATGCCATATTGGGTCAGACCAAGGTCCATCAAGCCCAGTATCCTGTTTCCAACAGTGGCCAACCCAGGTCACAAGTACCTAGCACGTTCCCTAAAAGACACACAGGTTTCACAATGCTTATATTGGGGCAAGCAGTGGATATCCTGGCTCCCCTATAATAATGGTATATGGACCTTTCTTCCAGGAACTTGTCCAAATCTTTTTTAACCTGGCTACACTAACAGCTTTTACTACATCCCCCTAGTAATGAATTCGAGTTTGATTACACGATGAGTGAAAAAATATTTTCTCTTATTAGTCTTAAATAGGTTACCCTGTAGCTTCATTGCATGTCCCTTAGTCTTTCTATATTTTGATGGTATAAACAATCAATCTATGTTTACCCGTTCCACTCCGTTCATTAATTTATAGACCTCTATCATATCTCCCCTCAGCCGTCTCTTTTCCAGGTTGAAGAATCCTAACCTTATTAGCCTCTCTTCATAAGGGGATCCTTCAATTCCCTTTACCATTTTGGTGGCTCTTCTCTGTACCTTTTCTAATAATGCTATATACCTTTTAAGATATGGTGACCAGAATTGCACACAATATTCAAGGTACGGTTGCACTATGGAACAATACAGAGGCATTATAATATCCCTTGTTATATTTTCCATTCCTTTCCTTGTGATACCTAGCATTCTATTTGCTCTCTTGGCCACCGCTGCACACTGGGTGGAGGGTTTTAACATGTTATCCACGATGACACGTAAATCTTTTTCACGGGTGGTAGTTCCTAATGTGGAACCTTGCATTCTGTAACCATAGTTTGAGTTGTTCTTCCCTAGGTGCATAACTTTGCACTTGTCCACATTAAATTTCATCTTCCATTTGGATGCCCAGTCTTCCAGTTTATCAAGGTGCTCTTGCAATTTTTCAAAATCCTCACGGGTTTTAACAACTTTGAATAATTTTGTGTTATCTGCAAATTTGATTACCTCACTCATTATTCCCATTTCCAGGTCATTTATGAATATATTAAAATACAGTGGACCCAGCACTGATCCCTGGTGTACTCCACTATTCACCTTTCTACATTGGGAAAATTGGCCATTTAGCCCTACCTTTTGCTTTATATCTTTTAACCAGTTTCTGATCCACAATAGTACACTGCCTTCTAACCCATAACTTTTTAATTTCGCCAAAAGTCTCTCATGAGGGACTTTGTCTACCTGTTTATTCACAACATCAAAAAAACATAACGGATTATGTTGGCTTAGCTAAAGACATGTTGGATGTCTCCCATTAAGCCATGATAGTAACTGCTGTTTTATACGCTCTACTCTTTACCCTTAGAGGTATAATGGTATTTATTCTTGCAGCTGGGCCTCAGACTATTGCGGAGCTAATGTTTCAGGTTATGGAGACACCTCCAAACCTAATGCTCACTTTTGCATCAACGGCCCGTATGCTGCTGGCAAAATTCTACGCTAGCAAAATTCTATCTCGTACCAAAGGTACATAAATGTTTGAACGACCCTCCAGGTCGTCCCATCGTTTCAACGAGAGGTTCTATATTAGAACCATTGTCAAAATACATTGATTCTTTTTTACGCCCGTTGGTACCACAAATGCCATCATATGTAAGAGACACCACTCATTTTTTAAGCATTTTGGCTCAAAATTCGAGATGGGCAGAATCAACCACAGTACAATTAGTTACATTGGACATCACATCATTGTATACCAGCATTCCTCAGGAAAGAGCACGCATGATAGTATTAGAAGCTCTGAACTTACGGGGAGATCTTTCAGATTTACATCTCACTTTTCTGGCAGATCTAGTGGATCTAGTTTTGTTTGAAAATTACTTTGTGTTCGAAGGGTCAATTTATCAACAGCAACAGGGAGTAGCAATGGGTGCCACGTGTGCCCCCTCTGTGGCAAATCTATATATGGCATCTTTTGAAAAACATTGGATTTTTAATGATCCCCATAATCCACATATCTGTGTCTGGCGAAGATATATCGACGATATTTTCATGTTATGGTAGGGTAGTCAAGTAGAGTTAGATTTATTTTTGGTTTAGCTTAATAATAGAGACTCGAATCTGCATTTTACATCACAAAATGATAGTACCAGCCTTCAATTTTTGGATGTATCTATACGGAAACAAGCCGGAGTCTGGCATACAACAGTATACCAAAAACCCACAGATAGAAATTCCTTATTACATTACCGCAGCGGGCATCCTAAAAGACTTAAGGATGGGCTCCCATATTCTCAGTTTCTGAGATATAGAAGAAACTGTTCAGACATTAGAGACTATAAGCTTCAAACAACTACATTGAAAGAAAAATTTACGGTGAGAGGGTACCCTATGAAGATAATCAATCAAGCATACAAACGAGCATTGTACAACAATAGGGAAACCCTTTTTACTCCCACTTTGAAACAAACTAATGCAGATGATACAGTAAATTTAATCACAGCACATTCCCCATATAGTGGCCAGCTTCAACGAATTATCAAGAAACACAGTAGCATACTTCAAAATACCAAAGGCTTAGAGAATAAACACATAAGGTGTGTGTGGCAAAGACAAAAAAATTTGAAAGAAATTTTAAGTCCCACGGTACTCAGACCAATCGAGCAATTTGAAGTGTCTCAAAATGTTGGCCATTATAAATGTGGACAATGTGCGATTTGCAGCATTACAACTGAATGCAATTTTTTTCAACATCGAGGAAAAATTTACTATATGCATCAACGTACCACCTGCTCCTCTACATATGTAGTCTACTGCATTCGCTGCCCGTGTCAAAAGCTTTACATAGGGAAAACCATTTGACCGTTCGTTACCCGCATACAAGAACATCGAAGTAGGCTTAAATGCAAACGGGTTGAGGCACCAATAGTTGCTCATTGTCTTAGTTTGAAACACACCTTTGAAGATCTTACCTGTTTTTGCATAGAAAATGTAATATGTGGTAACGGAAGAAGAACTAAAGATCAGTTATTACTGTATAAAGAACAAAAATGGATCTTTACATTACAAACAGTAATACCAGAGGGTCTAAACATGCAGATAGAATGGAAGGCATGTATGTAGATATATCATATTCTTTCTATAGTCATTTGTGAAAACTATAAAGACAGTGGTTCGTTTTGGAGAAGTCAACAAGTAGGGGGTACAATTTGAAGTACCTGCATTTCCGTTGTCTTTCATGTAATTAACACGGCTTAAGTCAGTACGTATTCTACCAGCTGTTGACTATTAAGCCTTCACACTGACAACTAGAAATATACCACTAAGGGAGCATGCGCGGCGTCTTCCGCAGCATTTTGAAAAGTAAGCAGCATTAAAAGACAGCGACAGGTCAGTGAACATGGTGAGTGAAGAAACTATTTGCTTTTAATATAAATCCATTATAAGAAAAGAAAAGAGGAAGTGTATCTCATTGAAAATTTTTTTTTGTTATTTCATTATAGACCGGAGTAGTGCAAACACCAACCCCTTGAGAAAACTCTGATGTGAAACGCACTAGCGCAATAGTTGGCGTTGGGGTAACATAGCCTATTCAGATAAGTACCGCTTTTTCTTGAATGAACATTCTGAAGTCAACAGATTATAACGTGGAAATCTTACCTGATAAAGCTCTCTGCACTAGTTTAAGCTTACCACCAGCAGCATACGGGCCGTTGATGCAAAAGTGAGCATTAGGTTTGGAGGTGTCTCCATAACCTGAAACATTAGCTCCGCAATAGTCTGAGGCCCAGCTGCAAGAATAAATACCATTATACCTCTAAGGGTAAAGAGTAGAGCGTATAAAACAGCAGTTACTATTCAGTATTTGACGCTCTGAAAGGTGATCACATTTTACTATTGTTGATCCCATTAAGCCATGACTATCTACATGTTCAGTAATTTTGTTCTTTATAAAGGTTTCTACCATTTTTACCAGGACTGATGTCGGGCTCACTGGTCTGTAGTTTCCCAGATCACCCCTGGAACACTTTTTAAAAATTTGTGTTAGATTAGCCATCCTCCAATCTTCACGTATTACAAATAATTTTAATGATAGTTATTTGTTTATTTATTTTTTATACCGTGCTCTTTAGAATCAGTGCGGTTTTACATGTACAGTTCACATATTACTAATAATAGGTTGCAATCTCATATTTCAGTTCTTTCAACATCCTTGGATGTATACTGTGGTAAGGAAGGCTGTTCAGAAGAGATGAAGTGGCAAGAAAGTGAATCCTGTCCCTTTAAAAATAGTAGTAAACAGGGTTTCCCTAGCAACCACAAACCTCCGAGTCAGAATGCAGCTAGTACCAAGCCCCGCCCACTTCATCATGTCAGAGCTAGGATGAGCCCTAGCAGCTCCCACGTGTGCAGGGAGAAGGGCGTGGTGCCTGAGAAGCACCAGTTTAAAACTGCAGTGTTTGAGCAGTTAGGGAGAGAGAGAAACAAGCAGTTGGATCTGAGAGGAACAGATCAGAGGCAGACACAGCTGAATGAGAGACTGCCAGGAGAGAGGCAGCTGAACGAGAAGGGAAAGCAGCATGGCCCCGAACAGGAAGGATTGAAACAGCTGAGAAGCCCAGAGCCAAGGCAAGTGCGTGTTTCAAAGTCCCGTCGGGAAAGGAAGCTGGAAGAGTCAGTTCCCAGCGGCGGAAGCAACTCAGCTAGCCAGCTAAACTACAGAGGTAGGGAGAAAAGCCTTTCTGTGTTTCCTAGCCAAACTCCTTCTGAAGAGATAGTTAGAGAGCTAAAGAGAAGTGCTAGAAGCTGTCGTAGCCTGAATGCCTCAAAACAAACTTCTATGAGAGACAGGTAGTTTGCTAACAACTGCCGTGACTCAGCAGCAGAGAGTTTTAGTAGGGAGAGAGAAACTCCGTGTCTAACGTATGCTGAGATAGAGCAAAAGAAACATTTATTGTCAAACCTAAAAGAACTGTTACAGAGTGAGACTAAGAAGCCCTATGATACTGTTCCCATTGAAGACAGTTGCAATGAATCCGTTGAAGAAATGGAGATAGGAGAGTGCAATGAACCGTATGAGAGTGAGTCTGAAGAGATGCAATGTTCATACTGCAGGGCTAATGAGCTTAATATGTGCTGACCCTAAGCACATGTGAAAGAGTGATGCTTTGAAGCAGGGCAAAGCTTATTTTATGAAGCTGAGAGGAACAGCAAGAAAACTTACCAGAAGTTTTAAGAGCAAATGTGTTTGTTCTTACAAGGCTCTGAAGGAATTAAAACTTGCTGGAAGTTTTAGAACCTTTTGATCTGCATTGTACAGAAGATGTGAAAGAAACAGTCTTCTAAGAAAAGTTAAGTTGCTTTGCTGGAGTTAACAGCCTGAACTTTGTAAGATAGTTCTTTGAGCAAAAGTTAACTACTGATGTTGGAAGCAGAATTTCCTGACCATGTGAATGCAACCTGTTGGACTTTATTATTCTTTGCTTTGGAGATGTATCCCATTTATGTTCGGTGCTAATGAATTTTGATGCGAAGGGGAAATCCCGAACATAAATATTCTCTGTTTTTGCCTAATACCGTGTGGTCACACTATTTGCTCTGAGGAATAGCTGAACTACATTTCCCAGCAATCCTAGCTGGCGGCCATATTTGTGGACACTGTTCAAAGAGGGCAATAAGGCAAGGGCCTCTTGCTTACAGGCTACCGGCCCAAGCGGGAGGCCCGGCGACAGAGTGGCATAGTTGCTACGGATGTAGCGCCAAACACGCATGCGCAAAGAGGAAGCCACAACAGCGTATTCCAGAGATCTGCAGGAGGACGTCGGATGAGTGGTGGGAATGGCTGAGACAGAGAGAGTCGGTGCTGAGTCCGACTGGTCCGGAAAGTTGGAGGTCCCGCGGAGACCCTACGCTGCAGAGAAGCAAGACACACCACCAGTACCAGGTACAGAGTATCTAGCTAGGAGATAGTTAAGGATACTGGTACTGGGAGGGGCGGTGTTGGAGCGGGCTGACAAAAGATGATACTGTGTTTGTGCCGCACTTGGGTGGTGTATTTTTCTTTTTGTCATTTCTGCAGAGATAAGCAAGATGACCATGGAGGTAAAGGAGGTCCTTAATTGGATGGCCTCTCAATTCGACCGGCAGAAGGACTTATCCTTGGAGCTCCAGGAGAGAGCTGCCGTTAGATTGGAAGCCCAGCAGAAGCCATTGGTGGAGCTAATGGAGGCCTGGTTAAAGGAGTCCAGGAAGACGCCAGAGCCTGCCCCGCCAACTACAGGTTTTTCAGGATGGGAGTTAGCCAGCACATTTGGACCGTGGTCCAAAGAGACACTTAGCTTTGGACAGTTAAAAGAAAATGATAATATCGACGACTTCCTAGAAGCGTTCGAGAGAGTTGCTCAGGTAGCTAATTTATTTTATTTTATTTTTATTTAGCTGTATTTATATCCCGCTTTTCACCGGGTCAAAGCGGTCAATTGGGGGATACATTTAACATGAGGGGATATGACGCACATACGCTAATACTTACAGGGAACATGGGCAATGGAGGGTTAAGTGGCTTGCCCAAGACCACAAGGAGTGCCTATAGGACTAGAAATCCCAGTCCCTCCGGCCTGAGATTGCTGTCCCCAGGTGGGACTTGAACCCCCGGCCCTCCGGCCTGAAGTTCCTTGTCCTAACCACTAGACCACTCCTCCCTCTTTGGCCAAAAGACCAATGGGCGGTAAGGTTGGCAATATCACTGACCAGTGAGGCTTTAGCCGCCTACCAAGCTGTACCGTCGGCTTTCGTCAATGACTACCAGGAAGTGAAAAGAGCGATAAAAGATAGACTAAGATTAACACCCTCGGTCTATCACCGTCTGTTGCGGAACGCCAGACTGGGTTCCGGTGAGACACCGAGAGCGTTCTATCATCGTTTAAAGGGTCTGGTTACCAAATGGTTGGAGCCAGAAGGTAATACCCTAGACACTGTGTTAGACAACATCATTCTGGAACAGTTCTTGACAGCCATACCAGAAAGGATGCAGACCTTCCTGATATTGCAAGGTTGTAGAAGTACACAGGAAGCTATTGTGCTCTCTGAACAGTTTTTTGAGGCAGAGGCGGTAGCTCAAGATAAAAGTGTTGCTTCTGTTAAACTTTCAGGTCCTGTATCAGAAAGGGAAGGAAAAATGAAGAATATTAAGGATGGATGTGTACCTATGGATAGGGGAAAGTGTGTAAGAAAAGCGTGTTATAAATGCGGAAGTGAACGCCATTTACAGCGAGACTGTAAGATGAGGACAGCATTAGTAATGAACGAGCCAAGTAAGACTAGAGAAGGTTTCTTACTAGCAGTTACTGTGCAAGGTGTTCCAGCGAAAGCGTTGTTAGACTCAGGCTCTGATCAGTCTATGCTTTCTAAGAACTTGTGGAATAAGATAAGGGCCCGAGATAAGGAAACACCCAGTACACCCACGGGCACAGTAAAGATTAGGTGTGTGCACGGAACCGCGTCCACATATCCTATTTACCAAGTCCGGGTAAAAGGGCTAGGGATTGAGAAAGCGGTCTCTGTAGCCATAGTCCCTCGTTTACCACAGGAAGTAGTACTTGGGAGAGATTGGCCCCACTTCCAAAAGGGCATGCAGCAGTGCTTGCAGAAGAAAGAGGGGATGGTGGTGGCCAGCACATCACCGGAAAGCCCTCACCAGAAAGTGGCTAAGCCAGCGGCTGTTCCTAGCCCCTTGTTTGGAAAGAGCCAAAAGGATACCCCACATGTGCCAAAGGAGGAGTCCCTCAAGAGGCCCATTTTTGTCCTTTGATATTGCAAAATGAGTCCGGAGGCCCAGGCACCGAAAAAGGCCACCCCGCAAGCAGCAGGCTTTGATTTATACAGTGCAGAGGATATCGTCGTCCCGAAGCATGGAAAGGCACTAGTAAACACTGCCCTCCAGATGGAGATCCTAGTCGGTTGCTACGGACGCATCGCCCCTCGTTCCAGCTTAGCCGTGAAGCACTTCATCGATGTCGGGGCTGGCGTCGTGGACCCAGACTACAGGGGTGCAGTCAAAATTCTCTTATTCAACTTTGGGTCAGAAGACTTTCAAGTAAGCGTGGGTGACCGCATAGCTCAGCTTATTTGCAAAAGAGTTGGGTTCCCTCCTCTGGAGGAGGTGGACATGGTTTCTGACACGACACGGGGAACGCAGGGTTTTGGTTCCTCAGGAAATACAGACCTGCAAGGGCTGGCAGTGACGGTGGAAGAGAAGGTAGAAGACGACCTAGGACCCCAGTTGAGTGATTGCAAAAAGAATCCTGAGCCGAGGATGGGAGAGGGCCTCTCATGGACCCAGAGGCAAGAATTGGAGCGCCTGATCAAGAGTTTCTCTGATGTCCTGACGCCTATACCGGGAGAGACTAGGCTCGTCGCGCACAAGATCTTGACACCACTGGGTGAAGTGGTGCGGCAGCGCCCGTACAGACTGCCCGAAGCCAAGAAACAAGAGGTGATAGATCAAGTTAAGGAAATGCCTGATCTAGGCATAATTGAAGAATCAAAGAGTCCGTGGAACAGCCCGATTGTGCTGGTTCCTAAGACAGACAGATCTCTTAGATTCTGTATTGACTTTAGGAGAGTCAATGCTATTTCAAAATTTGACTCATATCCGATGCCTCGAATAGAGGAGCTTCTTGACCGGCTGGGCCCGGCCCGATATCTCACGACCCTAGATATGACCAAAGGCTACTGGCAGATTCCTCTGACCAGGGAATCTTGCCAGAAAACCGCCTTTAGTACGCCACCGGGTCTATTTCAGTTTCGGCGAATGCCCTTTGGTCTCCATGGAGCGGCGGCCACTTGTCAACGCCTCGTCGACTTAGTACTCCGGCCACATCAAGAATACGCTACGGCGTATATGGACGATGTCATTATTCATAGTGCCAGATGGGATCAGCATCTGTCCCGGATAAGAGCAGTACTACAGGCAATGAGGGAGGCTGGCTTGACCCTGAACCCAGCGAAGTGCATGTTCGGTGGCCAGGAAGTGAAGTACCTGGGCCACTTAGGGGCTTGTTTACAAAGCCGCGGTAGCAGTTTGCGATCGTAATCGGAGCCGCGGCCCCATTGATTTCAATGGGGCCACAGCTGCGATCGCGATCGCGAACCACTACCGCGGCTTTGTAAACAAGCCCCTTAGTGGGACATGGCACCGTGAAACCCTTGCTGAACAAGGTCGAAAGCATGAGGGCTTTTCCACGACCCGCCAATAAGAAACAGCTACGTAGCTTCCTTGGCCTGGTGGGTTACTACCGAAGATTCGTTTCACACTTTTATTTATTTATTTTATTTACATTCTCTTATATACCGCGCTATTCTGCATCAGTGCGGTTTACATTGAACAAACTGAAATTACATTGAACAGGGCATTATAACTTGGAGATAACTATTTTACAGGGAACATGGGCTATGGAGGGTTAAGTGGCTTGCCCAAGACCACAAGGAGCACCTGTGGGACTAGAAACCCCAGTCCTTCTGGCCCAAGGTTGCTGTCCTCTAGTGGGATTTGAACTTCCGACCTTCCGGCCTGAAGTACCTTGCCCCAACCACTAGGCCACTCCTCCACTCCTGAACTTTGCGGAGAAGAGCGCACCACTATCGGATATGTTGAAGAAAAATCAGCCGAATCAGTTGAGGTGGACCGGAGAAGCAGACACAGCTTTTGAACGGCTAAAAGAAGAGTTGTGTGCAGCCCCGGTATTGCGGGGGGGGGTGGAATTCAGTCTGCCATTTATTTTACAGACCGATGCTTCTGAGACTGGGCTGGGAGCCGTACTCTCCCAGAAGTATGAAGGCGTTGAGCATCCGGTGCTTTTTCTCAGTCAGAAGCTGTCACCCGCTGAGAAGAACTATTCCACCATTGAAAGGGAGTGCCTCGCAGTGAAGTAGGCGGTAGAGTCCCTAAAATTCTACCTAGCCAGCAGAAAATTCCTGTTGATGACAGATCATGCCCCGCTGAAGTGGCTCGGGCAAATGAAGGACCATAACGCCAGATTGACGAGATGGTATATGGCACTCCAAGCGTTCGATTTCCAGATAGAACACAGAGCTGGCAAGATACAACAGAACGCTGACGCGTTATCTAGAGGCACATTGGCAGAGAACGACAGTGGTTCTTTAGCAAGAATTACGTGCTGTGATGAGAGAATCACCCCAGCCCGTAATATCTTAAGGGGGGGAATGTGTGGTAAGGAAGGCTGTTCAGAAGAGATGAAGTGGCAAGAAAGTGAATCCTGTCCCTTTAAAAATAGTAGTAAACAGGGTTTCCCTAGCAACCACAAACCTCCGAGTCAGAATGCAGCTAGTACCAAGCCCCGCCCACTTCATCATGTCAGAGCTAGGTTGAGCCCTAGCAGCTCCCACGTGTGCAGGGAGAAGGGCGTGGTGCCTGAGAAGCACCAGTTTAAAACTGCAGTGTTTGAGCAGTTAGGGAGAGAGAGAGACAAGCAGTTGGATCTGAGAGGAACAGATCAGAGGCAGACACAGCTGAATGAGAGACTGACAGGAAAGAGGCAGCTGAACGAGAAGGGAAAGCAGCATGGCCCCGAACAGGAAAGATTGAAACAGCTGAGAAGCCCAGAGTCAAGGCAAGTGCGTGTTTCAAAGTCCCGTCGGGAAAGGAAGCTGGAAGAGTCAGTTCCCAGCGGGGGAAGCAACTCAGCTAGCCAGCTAAACTACAGAGGTAGGGAGAAAAGCCTTTCTGTGTTTTCTAGCCAAACTCCCTCTGAAGAGATAGTCAGAGAGCTAAAGAGAAGTGCTAGAACTGTCGTAGCCTGAATGCCTCAAAACAAACTTCTATGAGAGACAGGAAGTTTGCTAACAACTGCCGTGACTCAGCAGCAGAGAGTTTTAGTAGGGAGAGAGAAACTCCGTGTCTAACGTATGCTGAGATAGAGCAAAAGAAACATTTATTGTCAAACCTAAAAGAACTGTTACAGAGTGAGACTAAGAAGCCCTATGATACTGTTCCCATTGAAGACAGTTGCAATGAATCCGTTGAAGAAATGGAGATAGGAGAGTGCAATGAACCGTATGAGAGTGAGTCTGAAGAGATGCAATGTTCATACTGCAGGGCTAATGAGCTTAATATGTGCTGACCCTAAGCACATGTGAAAGAGTGATGGTTTGAAGCAGGGCAAAGCTTATTTTAGGAAGCTGAGAGGAACAGCAAGAAAACTTACCAGAAGTTTTAAGAGCAAATGTGTTTGTTCCTACAAGGCTCTGAAGGAATTAAACTTGCTGGAAGTTTTAGAACCTTTTGATCTGCATTGTACAGAAGATGTGAATGAAATAGTCTTCTAAGAAAAGTTAAGTTGTTTTGCTGGAGTTAACAGCCTGAACTTTGTAAGATAGTTCTTTGAGCAAATGTTAACTACTGATGGAAGCAGAATTTCCTGACCATGTGAATGCAACCTGTTGGACTTTATTATTCTTTGCTTTGGAGATGTATCCCATTTATGTTCGGTGCTAATGAATTTTGATGTGAAGGGGAAATCCCGAACATAAATATTCTCTGTTTTTGCCTAATACCGTGTGGTCACACTATTTGCTCTGAGGAATAGCTGAACTACATTTCCCAGCAATCCTAGCTGGCGGCCATATTTGTGGACACTGTTCAAAGAGGGCAATAAGGCAAGGTCCTCTTGTTCACAGGCTACCAGCCCAAGCGGGAGGCCCGGCAACAATACCATCCAGTCCATGTGATTGGTACTCTTCAGTTTATCAAACAGCTGTAGCACATTTTCCCAGTGTATCGATATATCTTTCAATTCTTCTGCGGCATCACCTTTAAATACCACTTCAGTCATGGGTAACATCCCTACAACTTCCTCAGTAAAGACCAATGCAAAGATATCATTTAGGGGTATGTTTACTAAATTCCGGTAATGTTACCGTCGTTAAGTTCCCCGGTAATGTTACGGATGCCCATATAAAGGAGTGGGAGGTGCATCAGTAAAGCAAGCCATGTCAGGTAACGCGCGTTACAAGGCGCTTAACATGCGGTACAGTGTGCCATGGACCCACTGCGCGTGAACACCAAAGCCGACGGGAATCAGCAGCGTATCCGAAGGGGTTGCAATCTAAGGTGCACTGACAGTCGAAGACGCACTGAGGGATTTGCAGACATGGTGCCACATGAGAAATGGAGCCGTAGGTGAAAGGCCATAGACCACAGGCAGCTGATATCGCAGTCTGTAATGGGGACGTGAGCCACAGTTAACACATGCACACTGTGAGGGTGAAGATGGCCAGGTCCCTAGAAAGATAGAAAAAGTACAGGCAATTTCCCCTAGTCAGAGGGAAAGGGAAAAAAATGCTCAGTTTAAAAGTGCAGCTAAGGCTGAAAAAAAGAACCTGTCAAAAGTTGTTGTTCAAAAGCCACGCTCCAGCTCCATAGCAACTGAGGGTGGTAATGCAGCACAGCTGGGGGCGGGGTGGAAAGATACCGGCAATTCACATGTTTATAAGCCCCAGAGAACAGAGAGATAGATTGGCAAGATTGGAGAAAGTCTCGAGCTTCCCAGGGGAGGAGGAGAGATTGCAAAGACAGGCAAGGAGGTTGCCAGGTCTGGAAAGATTGCCAGGACACAAGAGGAAGAGAGCTGACTCTGTTTCAGAGGAGGAGTCTGAAAGGGATCCTCATTCAGTGCAAGAGTTTCATGCTTGCAGGAGGAAGGGAGACGAGAAGGCTGCTTTAACCAGGAAACAGCATGGCCAGGGAAGGAGCAGGGAAGAAGCATTGCTAAAGAAACTTCCAAAAGGTACTGCTGCTAAAGTTATTAGCCAGAGGTCTCAGGAAGAGTTCCCAGACAGCCAGCTCCAGGAGTTTAACCAGAAGCAGGGTTACAGGAAGCCTCTCAGCAAAGAAGGTTTAAATATTTTAAAACTGGTTCAACGTATGCTGAAAGACCAGGAAGTAATTAGTGGAAAGGATAGTTATCTGCACCGAGGGAAAGAACAGCTGTTTGCTGACGACGTCACAGAACAGTCCTGTTCAGAATGTGAGTCAATGGACATCGGGGAAAATATTCTTTTAAGTGAGCCAGAGGAGGCTATGGAATGTGAGTTATCCCTGATAATGAAATAAGAGTGTGTGGAAATATATGTTTAAAGAAAATTCCATTTCTCTGATATGCATGGTGTTTTACAGAGCTAAGAAGTTTTAATTAGTGTGCTTGCTGCCCTGATTGAGACTTGCACCGGAGTGCTGCTGGAAGTCTCTAGACAACTGATTAAAACCCATAAAGCTCTGAAACAAAAGAAGAAAAGTTTATTTGCTGGAAGTTGTTTGCATTGAAGTTTCAATGAACATTTTTGAGTTTGTTTAAAACACTGGGAAGTGAAGCATTATTTTTGAATGAGTAACCTTTGTATGCTGAAGTAAGCAAGAGCATTTTTCTTACCTGAGTTCTTGTGAATATTTTGTACACGTGATTTACCAAGCTTCATTTGAAGTTCCCGCCATTAAGGGAGGCTAATAAAAATATTCCTGTGTTTGCTTTCAACTCTCGGCTCAGCCTTTGATTACAGCTACATTTGCTCTAAATACTATAACTCCCAGAAGCCTTTGCTCTGGAGTTGCTTGAAAGTGATATTCGCTCCCCCTTCACCTCATCAGGCAGCTGCCTAGGCGGGGGAAGGGCGCGACAGGTGGCGTAGTATTAAGGATCAAGCCTTGGTCACGTGGTCCCACAAAAACACTGGAACTACAGAAAGAAGAAGAAGGAAAAGAAAAGAGGGAAAAGTGTTTTTTTTTCCTGTGCTGAGATACAAACTGCTGCTGGAGAAGGCCCGGATCAACAGCTGAAGGATCGGAGTGGAGCAGTTCCTGAGGCCGTTCCTGCTGCTTGATAAGCCTGAGTCTACACCGGCTGGAGGTAATAAGTATTTATAAGGGAATACAAGCGGATACCAGAGCCGGGTGGGACTGCAGCAGTACAGCAGGGTCAAAGGAGAGTGGGCCTATATACTAGAGGGCCGCACTTGGTGTTCTTTCTCTGTTTTCTCTCGTTTCAGCTAAATACCCAGCATGGAGCAAACAGCGCTGCTGAGATGCATAGCGGACCAGTTCCAGAGACAACAGGATATGTCGGCACAGACACTGGACCAGATAGCAGCCATGCTCCAAGCACAGCAGAAACCGTTGTTGGAGAAGCTGGACGGTTGGCTGGGCATGCAGAAACCAACAGCGGAGACACCAAGGACAGTACCAGGTTACTTGGGCGATACCCTAGCATTGGGCATGTATGGTACTGGGACATTTTCCTTTGGACAATTAACCAAAGAGGACAATGTGGATGATTTTCTCGCTGCATTTGAGAGAGTAGCCTTGCTATCAGGGTGGGATGAAAAGCAATGGGCCATACGCCTTGCCGCTTCGTTAACTGGGGAAGCGTTAGCAGCGTACAGGGCTATGCCCGTGGAGTTAGCCACTGATTACCGGGAGGTGCAAAAGGCAATAAGAGACCACCTAGGATTAAGTCCCATGGTCTACCGCCGCCTTCTGAGAAGCGCCAGGTTAAAGCCCGGTGAAACACCGCGCGCGCTATGCCAACGCATTAAGGGGTTAGCGGTAAAATGGCTAACACCGGAGACTCAGACAAAAGAGTCTTTATTGGATTATATCATCTTGGAACAATTTATGGATGCTGTTCCGCGAGAGATGAGGTCCTTTCTGATCCTACAAGACTGCAGGACCACAGAGGCAGCGACCGCACTGGCTGAGCGTTACCTGGAGGCCAGTGTGGCGAGCCCAGTTAAAGTAGGTGGTCTGTCGTCAGCAGTAAATGTAGCATCAGAAAGGAAGGGAAAACCTGTATGGAAAGAAGATGTGAAAGCATTGCCTTTGGATAAACCTGATTATGTAACCAGGAAATGTTTTGCATGTGGAGAAGAAGGCCATGTGAAAAGAAATTGCAGAGCTAGGACAGCATTGATGACCTCCCACTCTGAAGAGAGCGGAGAGGGTTTCCTCCTAGAGGTGGAGGTAGAGGGTATTCCTGTGGAGGCTTTGTTGGACTCCGGAGCGGACCAATCAATGATTTCGCGGAAGCTCTGGAAAGAGATAGCATCCCGGATTGGTCCGACTCCCGAGCCTCAAGAAAGGTCCATAAAGATAAGGTGCATTCATGGGGCAGCCTCATCGTACCCCATTTATACTGTATATGTGAAAGGCTTAGGGATAAAGCGCCAAATACCTGTTGCGGTAGTCCCCAGGCTCCCACAAGCCCTAGTCCTGGGAAGAGACTGGCCCCAGTTCAGGCGTGGGATGGCAGAAGGGCTTCAACCAAAAACTGGTATGGTGTCCACCAGGGCTCAGGAAAAAGCTAAAGAGGAGGAATCAGACCCACCTAGTGACCCGATGTGTGGCCTACCTTCTCATGATGGTTTAGTGACCCCTCCGAGAGAGGAGGATAAAAGGAAAAAGGCTGAGAAATGCAGGGAGAGACAAAATAGGTCTCAAAATAAGGCTAAACTGTTAGCTGGACAGGAGTTACCTTGGGTTCCGGCCGAACTAGTGGAAAGATTTCCCACCTTTCCTGATGAGCAGCGGATGGATCCCGCACTCAAAAGGGCGTTTGAGTATGCCAAAAAGGGAACGAATACCTTACCCCGATTCTTTTTGGATAAAGAGTTACTGTATCGGGAGAGTGTAGATCCTGGAACAGGGATAAGCAGAAGGCAGTTAGTAGTTCCCACTGTGTTTAAAATGTCAGTCCTGCGGCTAGCTCATGACCACCCCATAGGCGGTCACAAAGGGGTACATGGTACCCTGGATCAGATTCTGGCCCGGTTTTACTGGCCAGGTGTGTATAAAGAAACCGCTAGGTTTTGTGAAGCCTGTGCCGCGTGTCAGCGAGTAGCTACCCACCATCCACCGAAAGTACCAATGATTCCCATACCTGTGGTATCCGAGCCCCTACATAGATTAGTCATGGATATTGTGGGCCCGCTTATAAAAACGCCACGCGGGTTCCAATATATCCTGATAATTGTGGATCAAGCTACCAGATTCCCTTGGGCGGTTCCCCTTCGCAACATATCAGCTAGGAGTATAGCAATTGAGCTGGTAAAATTATTTTGCGAAGTTGGTTTTCCCCGGGAGGTGTTGTCCGATAGGGGAAGTAATTTCATGTCACGCTACCTCGCCCAAGTATGGGATGGCTTTGGCATTCGCCATATTCGAACGGCAGCCTATCATCCCCAATCCAATGGGCTGGTTGAGCGGCAGAACCAGACCCTGAAGAAGATGTTGAGGCGGAGTTTAGAGGGAGACATGAAGGATTGGGACATTATGCTTCCCTTTGCACTATATGCATGCAGGGAGAGGAAGCAAGCCTCTACGGGCATTGCCCCGTATGAGTTATTATATGGACGGACCCCTCGTGGTGTCCTAGACATATTGAGAGAACAGTGGGTAGAGCCAAATATTGAAGAAGTAGGTATACCCCACTTCTTGAAGGATTTAAAAGGGCGGCTACGTCGCACCTCACAAGTGGCTGAGGTAAATATGGCAGCTAGCCAGTTGCGCCAAAAGTCGTATTATGACAGAAGTGCAAAGCCTCGTCAGCTGGAGGTAGGAGAAAAAGTAATTGTTATGGTGGCCGGACCTAGTCCGAAATTTGAGAGTAGATGGAAGGGACCCTACCGTGTGGTAAAACAGGTAGGCCCAGTATCCTATTCCGTACAGGACAGGAAGGGGCATCTGCAAATCTACCACATTAATGTCCTACGCCCCTGGCAGGAGCGGATAGCCTTAGCCAGGTTGGCTACAGTACAGGACAGGACAGAGGAAACTCCGGTCACACATGATGCCCTTAGAAGTATTACGTGCTGTGCTGAAGTACAAACGCCAGCCCGTAATATCTTAAGTGGGGGGATATGTGATGGCGAAGACGGCCAGGTCCCTAGAAAGATAGAAAAAGTACAGGCAATTTCCCCTAGTCAGAGGGAAAGGGAAAAAAATGCTCAGTTTAAAAGTGCAGCTAAGGCTGAAAAAAAGAACCTGTCAAAAGTTGTTGTCCAAAAGCCACGCCCCAGCTCCATAGCAACTGAGGGTGGTAATGCAGCACAGCTGGGGGCGGGGTGGAAAGATACCGGCCAGTCACATGTTTATAAGCCCCAGAGAACAGAGAGAGATAGATTGGCAAGATTGGAGAAAGTCTCGACCTTCCCAGGGGAGGAGGAAAGATTGCAAAGACAGGCAAGGAGGTTGCCAGGTCTGGAAAGATTGCCAGGACACAAGAGGAAAAGAGCTGACTCTGTTTCAGAGGAGGAGTCTGAAAGGGATCCTCATTCAGTGCAAGAGTTTCATGCTTGCAGGAGGAAGGGAGACGAGAAGGCTGCTTTAACCAGGAAACAGCATGGCCAGGGAAGGAGCAGGGAAGCATTGCTAAAGAAACTTCCAAAAGGTACTGCTGCTAAAGTTATTAGCCAGAGGTCTCAGGAAGAGTTCCCAGACAGCCAGCTCCAGGAGTTTAACCAGAAGCAGGGTTACAGGAAGCCTCTCAGCAAAGAAGGTTTAAATATTTTAAAACTGGTTCAACGTATGCTGAAAGACCAGGAAGTAATTAGTGGAGAGGATAGTTCTCTGCACCGAGGGAAAGAACAGCTGTTTGCTGACGACGTCACAGAACAGTCCTGTTCAGAATGTGAGTCAATGGACATCAGGGAAAATATTCTTTTAAGTGAGCCAGAGGAGGCTATGGAATGTGAGTTATCCCTGATAGTGAAATAAGAGTGTGTGGAAATATATGTTTAAAGAAAATTCCATTTCTCTGATATGCATGGTGTTTTACAGAGCTAAGAAGTTTTAATTAGTGTGCTTGCTGCCCTGATTGAGACTTGCACCGGAGTGCTGCTGGAAGTCTCTAGACAACTGATTAAAACCCATAAAGCTCTGAAACAAAAGAAGAAAAGTTTATTTGCTGGAAGTTGTTTGCATTGAAGTTTCAATGAACATTTTTGAGTTTGTTTAAAACACTGGGAAGTGAAGCATTATTTTTGAATGAGTAACCTTTGTATGCTGAAGTAAGCAAGAACATTTTTCTTACCTGAGTTCTTGTGAATATTTTGTACACGTGATTTACCAAGCTTCATTTGAAGTTCCCGCCATTAAGGGAGGCTAATAAAAATATTCCTGCATTTGCTTTCAACTCTCGGCTCAGCCTTTGATTACAACTACATTTGCTCTAAATACTACAACTCCCAGAAGCCTTTGCTCTGGAGTTGCTTGAAAGTGACATTCGCTCACCCTTCACCTCGTCAGGCAGCCGCCTAGGCGGGGGAAGGGCGCGACAACACACATCATGAAATGGTGTGCAGTGAACCCAGCATGCAGAGGAGCAAACAACGGTAACGGAAAGGGCGTCAGGGGTCGGTCTGAAGGGCCAGCTGTGTGGATGGTGTGTGTATAAGGACAAAATGGGCAGGGAATCCAAAAAGGAGTTAGAGGGAATTGAACCGGTACACTGAAGAGCCCAAACACAGCTCACCAACACCAATACCAAACCACTGAGCCACCTGCCCACCCAGACAACCCAAAGAAAGGGAGCATATGCAACAGCTAGCATGTGACGGATAGGCTGCATGGAGGGGACACTGCAGTGTACAGTGAAGAGAGGGAAGGGTGTTTGGAGAAGGGACAAATCCAGAGCCATTGTATGGTAAGGAGAGCAGAGCAAATGAAAAGAAAGGAAAAGGAACCTGTGGGACCCAAACCCACAACCTATGTTGGCTCCACGCACGTCTGCAACCACTATCCCAAACAACCACAACAAGCACAATGCAAATATGTTCCACCAAGTGGCCATCGTGTCTGCGAGATTATCCTGCAGTAGTGCGTCCTACGTGTTCTGTGTCCTACGTGCATTGCGGAGAACATGCATATTTATTTATTTATTACAATCTTTTATATACCGCGCTATTTGATATCAGCGCGGTTCACATACAACATCAACAGAATAACAGGCTATTCCGTGTTTACAGCAAACAGGTATATAAACTTGGGTAACATAAGGTTAACTTATTACAAACATGATTATATAAAAGGTATCATGACAACACAAAAGTCCTAGTAATCTTACTGAGAAAGTGGGAGAGGCTATTTGAAGATAAGGTGTGTCTCTTATTTGGGGGGCTTTTGCTGGGGGTAATGTTTGGTGGGTAGTATATGAGGAAAAGGTGATATTTAAGTGCTTTCTTAAATTGGGTTAAGTTGGTAATGGCACGAACGCTTGGTGGTAAGGCGTTCCAGCATCTTGGGGCGTAGAATATAAAAGATCTGCTTGCCGTTATCTGGGTGCATTTTGTTACAGCCTTAGGAAGTGTTAGTGTGTTTATAGCCGTCGGTCTTCTGGATCTAGTAGATGGAGTTACATGGATGAGATTTGAGAGTGAAGAGGATGAATGTCCGTGGATGGCCTTAAAGGTCAGCAGTATGGTCTTGTAAGTGAGCCTACCATGTATGGGGAGCCAGTGGAGTTGTTTTAGTATAGGAGTCACGTGCTCGAATCTGGCGACTCCCTGAAGGACCCTAGCTGCGGTGTTCATAGCAAGTTGTAGAGGGTTAATAGTGGATTGAGGAAGGCCTTGTAGGATAGCGTTAGCATAGTCGAAATGTGGTAGAATTAATGCTTGGTATATTGTCCTGTAGTCTTCTGGATCAAGTAAGGAGCGAAGATGCCTGAGAGAACGAATCTTGAAATAAACTGCTCTTTAGATATAAGGAGGCCCCTTTTTGTGGTTTTAAAGTCCAGGTCTTTCCAGACGTTGGCCGTCATACTCAATTACGTCGTAAACAGTTTCTGAATTTAAAAACCAGAGTTGTGACATTGGGAGCTAATTTCTTTTTAAAATTTCCATGTCGATGTATTATAACTTTTGAGGGGCAAACTTATGTATTTACTGAGGTTTCATCCTTATCTAATTTTTTGAATGAAAAGGAAAATGCGGGGAAATAGTGAGAGGGGATGGATTAATTATATTAGCTCCCTATTGTGGAGTATTAACTCCTGATTTCTTTAAATATATTATTTCTGTATTTTATGAGCCGGCTTCTCTCTCATGATGTGTTACTTGTTATGTGATTCATAATTATTCTATGGATTATTTTTGTTGTATTATTCATTTCTTAATGATTGTGTTGTATTCAAGAAATCTTCTAAATAAAATTTTAAAAAAAAAAAAAAAAAAAAAAAAGAAATAAACTGCTCTTACTACATTCTCTATGTGTACTTTTATATCTAGATGTTGATCCAGTGTGACCCCCAGATAACGAATTGTGGATTTTGTTTGCAGTTCTGCTTCTTTAACTCTTACATATGATGGTGGGGTGAAGTTGTGTCCCTTGTAATGAATAGAACCTCTGTCTTCTTGTGTTGGATGCAGAGGTTTTGGGATAGGAGCCATTTAGAAACTGCGTCAAAACAATCTATCAGAGGGGAGAGATTCGGAAGTTCTGTAGAGAACGGGGTGTAGAGCAAGATATCATCAGCGTATATCAGGCAGCTCACATTAAAAGATCTGATGAGATTACAGATAGGTTGTATGTATATGTTGAAAAAGAGTGATGATAGTGAGGAGCCTTGAGGGACTCCTTGAGTTTGGTGGAAAGGGCGCACGCACACGCAGCACGCACAAAAACACCTGTGACGTTACAGAGCTTTCTATGTGCCTTATGAGATACGTCTAGGCGCCTTAGCATATGTGGTCAGATTATGGCGTGCAACAACACATGTCCCAAACAGATGTCACACGCATTATGAGTGCTGCAACGTGCATTCACCGTAACACCTGTAAGATGCAACACACATACGCTGCAATACTGCGCACTACAGTAAACTACCTGTACATTGCCTTCCCCCTGTGCTCCCACCAGTGCTAGGACTACAGCTGTTCCCCAGCCCCCAACCATGGTCTGACATTCACCAGGAGTAGGCACAGTCAGATTGTACCTGCTGCACCATGCCATGTGTCCCGGCCAAGCACGAACTAACCACAGACACGCCGCTAGCCAGTCTATCCTGCATGTTCACAGTGGAACTATGCACACCCAGACTTGGGTTGTATGGCACAAGACCCGGCAGGTGCCCCACTGACTGGCCCCCTAGAACAGGGGGCACATATATATCACCTAAAACAGATACTATGTAGCACTATGTGTGAACATAGCCATGCCATGGTCACTGTTTGGTCAGTGTGAGAGTGCCCTAACAGCAAGACATGCTGTGGCCACCTTGTCCATGCAGGTGGTGATTGGGCACAACAATGTCCCAGCCATTGCCCTACACCCTCTGCAGATGCATCCTGCCCAGTTCGCCCTGCCCGGGCCATACCCACAATACCTTGCTTCTCATTATGCACATTTGCAGGCTAACGCTGGTAATAGTGGGACATTGTGGGCCAGTGAGGTGTAGGCAGCCATGGAACAATGGATAGACACACACACACACACATACACACACATACATACACACACACACACACACACCTATTGCAGCATTGTGCAAAGATAGGGGTGGTTGGCAACCCTGCCTGACACACTGGTCCTGATCACAGTGCTGACATTGCCAGACTGTGCAGGAGGTAGTAGTAGTGCTCCGGTGGTGACTGCGGCTCCGTGCTGGGGCCAACAGCCTGACTCTGCATGGAGCTTTGGATAGTGGAGCCTGTGTGAGTGGGTGTTTGCACCCCTGTTGGCCGCTGCTTTGGGGATTGCACATATTAATGTTGTATATGCATTATAGGGTGAAAAATAGGGACATGCTTTGCAGGATCCACAGCTGGAACCTGAACCTGTGACCCTCTGCTCTGGGACACACTGGCTGTGTGTACTGCACCACACTGTTGCCACAGAAGCACAGCAGTCCCTGGGGCTACCTTTACTTCTCCTCAGCCAGACCTTTTCTGTTGCACTACACACCACATACTGGTACAGGGCATGGCCTAGGTGCACTTCAGGCAGGTGTCACTGCCCCCTCCAGCACCAACACACGCTCCCCTGCCATGCTGCCTGGCCATATGCTGTCGGTGCTGGTAGTGCGCAGTCCCAGGCAATCCACTGTGCAGGTAGGCAGTCACCTAGGGAGCGGGGTCTGGGGTGGGGAGGCATACATGGACATCCTCACATCCCCCCCATCACCGCCTACCAAGATTATGTTCCTTTCACATGGGGGAGGGATGGCTGGGGGGATGTCAGGTCAGTGCTCTAGCAACTATTGGCTAGGGTGGACCAGGTAGATGTAGGTGGATTGTGCTTGGCCTTGGTCAGCTGCTGTCTTGCTGATTTCCAGTTTCTATGTTCCTATGTGCCACCTAGGCAACAGCCTAGTCCACCCTGTGCCCCAGCTGCTCCCACTACATGTCCCGCCTGTAGCCCCCTATGCCTCATTTGCACCATTGCCATAGTGGCCTTTCAAACTTGGGCACTATGCTGTTGCTGCATATGGATCACTACTATGACTTTTCTTGGGCTCCCTGCCTATGTTGTACATTGCTGATGCTGAAATGGTTTCACCCTCCTGCATATCTGCATCTAACGACAGGTTTTCAGTCCCGGTAATGTTCAGCCCTTCAGCTCCCTGTGTTAGTGTAGCAGGAGCCTCTCCCCGCCCACTTCCTGCCCATTAACCCCTTCTCTCCGCCCTCTCTCCGCTCTCTGTGGGACTTACTGCGGACGGTGACGTTAACGCGTGTTAGGTACCCTTAACGCACGTCAACGTTACATAACGCGGTTTAGTAGACATACCCCTTAGTCTCTTCACTATGGCCTTGTCCTCTCGTAGTGCCCCTTTTACCCCTCTATCATCTAATGGTCCAACTGACTCTTTCACAGGTTTTTTGCTGCGAATATACTTGAAAAAGGTTTTATTATGCATATTTGCTTCCACGCAAAGTTTCTTCTCAAATTCTCTCTTTGCTTGCTTTATCAATGTCTGCATCTAACTTTCCAGTGCTTATGTTGTTTTCAGTTTACGTCACTTCGCTCCTTTTTCCATTTCCTGAAGGATGCTTTTTTGGCAACAACAGCCTCTCTGACCTTACCTTTAAGGCATGTTGGCAGTTTTTTGGACTTCCTTCCATTTTTCTTAAAGCGTGGAATACAACTGGTTTGAGCTTCCAAGATAATCATTTTAAACAACACCCATGCTTGATGCAAATCTTAAACCTTTGCAACTGCTCCTTTTAGTTTTTTCATAACTATTTTCCTCATTTTATCATAGTCTCCCTTTTGAAAGTTGAAAAGTAATATTGTGGATGTCCTTACCATCCTTCCTCAATTTATTAAATCAAACGTGATTATGCTATGATCATTATTGCAAAGTGGCCCCAACACCCTTATCTCTTTCATCAGATCTGGTGTTCCACTAAGGACTAGAACATAACATAAGAACATAAGATATGCCATACTGGGTCAGACCAAGGACCATCAAGCTCAGTATCCTGTTTCCAAAAGTGGCCAATCTAGGTCATAAGTACCTGGCAGTTTCCCCAATAGACAAAGGTTCCACAATGCTTATATTGGCTCAAGCAGTGATATCCTGGGTCCCTTTTAATAATGGTTTATGGACCTTTCCTCCAGGAACTTGTCCAAACCTTTTTTAAACTCAGCTACACTAACAGCTTTTACTACATCTTCCGGTAACAAATTCCAGAGTTTGAATACACGTCGAGTGAAAAAATATCTTCTCTTATTAGTCTTAAATAGTTTACCCTGTAGCTTCATTACATATCCCCTAGTCTTTCTATATTCTGATGATGTAAACAATCGACATACATTTACCCGTTCCACTCCATTCATTAATTTAGAGACCTCTATCATATCTCCCCTCAGCCGTCTCTTTTCCAGGTTAAAGAGCCCTAACATTTTTAGCCTCTCTTCATAGGAGTATCCTTCCATCCCCTTTACCATTTTGGTGGCTCTTCTCTGTACCCTTTCTAATAACGCTATATCCTTTTTAAGATACGGTGACCAGAATTGCACTCAATATTCAAGGTGCGGTCGCACCATGGAACGATATAGAGGCATTATAATATCTTTTGTTTTATTCTCCATTCCTTTCCTTATGATACCTAGCATTCTATTTGCTCTCTTGGCCGCCGCTGCACACTGGGCCGAGGGTTTTAACATGTTATCCACGATGACGCCTAAATCTTTTTCCTGGGTGGTGGTTCCTAATGTGGAACCTCGCATCGTGTAACCATAGTTTAGGTTGTTCTTTCCTAGGTGCATAACTTTGCACTTATCCACATTAAATTTCATCTGCCATTTGGATGCCCAGTCTTCCAATGTATCAAGATCCTCTTGCAATTATCCACAATCCTCATGGGTTTTAACAACTTTAAACAGTTTCGTGTCACCTGCAAATTTGATAACCTCACTCCTTATTCCCTTTTCCAGGTCATTTATGAATATGTCAAAGAGCAGCGGGCCCAGCACAATCCCTGGGGTACACCACTATTCACCTTTCTTCATTGGGAAAATTGGTCATTTAACCCTACCCTCTGCTTTCTATCTTTTAACTAGTTCCTGATCCACAGTAGTACACTGCCTCCTATCCCATGAGGGACCTTGTCAAAGACTTTCTGAAAGTCCACATACACTATATCAACCGACTCACCTTTGTCTACCTGTTTATTCACACCTTCAAATAAACATAACAGATTAGTAAGACAAATCTTCCTTGTCTAAAGCCATGTTGGCTGTCTCCCATTAAGCCATGACTATATGTTCAGTAATTTTGTTCTTTATGATGGTTTCTACCATTTTCCCAGTACTGATGTCAGGCTTACCGGTCTGTAGTGTCCCAGATCAACCCTGGAACCGTTTTTAAAAATTGGCGTTACATTGGCCATCCTCCAATCTTCAGGTATTACAGATTTATTTATTTATTTATTTATTTAACAGTTCTTCTATACCGCTCTATTTTAGATCAGAGCGGTTTACATTTAACATCAACTATACAACACAGGGAACTTTGAGTTGTATTTACAATAAACAGGGAGATCAACTTGGAAGTAACTGGGGGAAACTATGTACATTCTATAACTCTATACATTGTATTACACTGGTACCTGATTTCAGGCAGAACATATCTACATCTTATTTACACTGGGGTCTTGATTCTATTTCAGTGGGTACATTCTGAGTGATCAGTTGATTATCCTTTTTCATGCTGAGTCTGATTGTTTAATTGTAATGAGTGATTGTCTGAGGGGCCATATGTATGGTTACTAAGGCTAGATTCAGGGTAGTATGTAGTGAACAGGTGCTGCTTTATTGCCTTCCTGAAGTGGGTTAGGTAAGTGATGTTTCGAATAGAGGTGGGGAGAGCATTCCATGCTCTGGGAGCGTAAATCGTAAAGGCCCTATTTGTTGTTGCTCTTGTGCATTTTGTTATTACTTTTGGGACCTCTAGGGTGTTTTGCATCATGGGTCTTCTATTTCTGTTCTGTGGTACTTTATGTATCATCTTGCTGAGGGCTGTGGAGGTCAGGGTGTTTGCGGCTTTGAAAGTTAAGGTTAGAACCTTGTGGAGGGTTCTTGCTTGAACCGGTAACCAATGGAGGTTCATCAGTACTGGCGTTATGTGCTCTCTCCGTGAAGCCCCTGTTAGTACTCTTGCAGCAGTGTTCATTGCAAGCTGGAGAGGAGCTAGCGTTGCTTGAGGGAGACCGTGTAGAATTACGTTGGCATAGTCGAAATGAGGTAATATTAATGCCTGATAGATCGATCGGTAGTCGCTGAAGTCGAGTAGCGGTCGGAGATGTTTTAAGGTCTTTATTTTCATGTATACTGTTTTTACTGTGTTTTTTATGTGGGTTTTCAGATCCAGATGTTGATCCAGTGTAACGCCAAGGTAGCGGATTGTGGGTTTGGTTTTCAGTTCTGTGTTGCCGATTTTTAAAGAGAGTGGAGGGGTGAAGTCCTGGTTCCTTGAGATGAAAAGGACATCTGTTTTACTGTAGTTGATTCTCATGTTTTGTGTGCTGAACCAATCTGCTACTGCCTCAAAACATCTTGTTAGAGGGGAGAGGTCTGGTTGGTTGGTCCTGAATGGGATGTATAGGAGGATGTCATCTGCGTAGGCTAAACAGTTGACCTTGAATGAACGTGCTAGGGCACATATGGGCTGCATGTAGATGTTAAACATCAATGCAGATAGTGACGAGCCCTGTGGTACACCCTGGTTTTGTAAAAATGGTTCGGAGGTTGTGGAGCCTGACCTTACATGTTGCCATCTATTAGTCAGGTATGACTTGCACCACTTTAGGGCTGTTCCCTGAATTCCTTTCTCGCTGAGGCGTTGTATGAGTATCTAGTGACTCACCGAGTCGAAGGCCGCCGCAATGTCGAGAAATATGAGGGCGAATCCTTGATGAATTTTGTCGGTTCCAGAGACTAGATGGTCAAATAGGTTGGTGAGGAGGGTTTCAACCCCATGTGCTTCTCTGAACCCATGCTGGGAAGGATCCAGTGGGGCTTCAGTATCAATATGCTGTTGGATTTGGCGCTGTACTAACTTTTCGATTACTTTGGCAAGCATGGGGATACTTGAATTGGTCTGTATGATTCCACTTTCGATGGGTCCAGCTTGTTATTTTTTAGCAGTGGTAGATAGATGTTTGTTTCAGACTTTGTGGAAACGATCCGGTTGTAAGAGATTGGTTTATTAATTCGCTCAGATATTGGCTTAAGTCGCCTCGTAACTCCTTTATCCATAATGCAGGGCATGGGTCATTGGGTGCGGTAGTAGGGTTGATTGCAGCGATAGTGTCTTCAATCTCTCTGCGTGATATTTTTTCAAATTTGTATAGTGGTGATGGTTGGGGCAAGATATGCTGAGAGCTGTTTTCCGCGGAGTTCGAGGTTGCACCAGCCTGGGTCACTTCAGGTTGTAGGTAGTTGGTTGCAGATGTAGTAGTCTGGACCATTTTTGACTGTAAGTAGTTGGAGTATGCCTGGGGGTGTGGCATCTGTGACTGGTCTGCAGGAGGTTCTCTTATGAGAGATTTCACTATATTGAAGAGGTCGTGGGGCTTGTTTAGTGACCGCTTCAAGATGTCGGAATGATATTGTTTCCGCTTTTTTGTTAATTCATCACGGTGTACTCTTAGGTGAGCGATGTAAGTACCTTGTGCTTCCGTAGAGTGAGACCGACGCCATCTTCTCTCGAGCCTGCGCAGGCACTTGAGTGAGTCTCGGAGGTCTTTGGTATACCATGGTGCGTGCTCTCGTTTCTTTGTTGTTTTATTTGTGGCTGGTATGCATGCAATGGTCTTGAGGCTCTCGTCCCAGGTGGACACCAATGCATCTAGGTCATGTGGTATGTTGTTGAGGAGTGGGAGGATCTTCTCTCGAAGCTCTTCTTTATTAAAGGGGCGGAAGCGCTTCAAAAAGGGTTCGTGGGCAGTGTTGGTTTTGTTGGAGTTTTTATTGTGTGTGTTAATAGGTATCTGGAATTGGATCAGGCTGTGGTCGGACCATGGCACAGGAGTTATGGTTGGTGGTATTAGTGGGGTGGTATCCTTATCCGTCTGTGGGGCGAAGATCAGGTCAAGTTTGTTTCCCTTGACGTGGGTGGGATTAATGACTAGCTGATCGTATCCTAGATCTTGTAACGCTTCTAGGAAAGCAGAGGCTTGAGATTCATGTAGCGTAGGCAGGTTGAAATCGCCTAGGATCCAGTTCTGGGATCGTGGTCTGTTTGAGTTGCAGGCGAGGCCCATTATCGTTGCAAGATCCTCTGAGGATGGTGTTGGTGCTCGGTACAGTAGGTTGATCGTGCAGGTGTCATTTGTTATGGTGAGGGAGTCCAGGTGGGCTGTGCTGGTTGAGTTGCACATCTGGAAGCCTAGGCAAGTTTTGACAAGGATGAGTGTTCCTCCTCCTCTCTGATTGGTTCTATGGCATGTGTGGACTGAAAAACCTGTGGGTAACATCTGGTTGATGATTGCGTTGTCACATTCTGATGATTTTAATGATAGATCACAGATTACTAATAGCAGGTCTGCAATCTCATATTTCAGTTCTCTCAACACTCTTGGATGTATACCATCCGGTCCAGGTGATTTGCAACTCTTCAGTTTATAAAATAGTTGTAATACATCTTCCTGGTGTATCGATATTTTTTCAATTCTTCCGCAGTATCACCTTTAAAAACCACTTCAGTCATTGGTAACATCCCTACATCTTCCTCAGTAAAGACTGAAGCAAAGAATTCATTTAGGGGTATGTTTACTAAACTGTGGTAATGTCATTCGTGTTAGGTTCCATGATAAAGGTACAGATGCCCATATAAAGGCGTGGATGGTGCATCGTTACAGCAAGCCGTATCAGCTAACACATGTTACAAACTAACACGCGCTACAAGGCGCCTCATAAGGCACCTTACAAGTCTCTTATAAGGCACCTTACAAGGCACTTTACAAGGCGCCTTGTAAGGTGCCGTATAAGTAAGGTACCTAGTAAGGTGCCTTATGAGGTACCTTGTAGCGCGTGTTAGTTTGTAACATGCGTTAGCTGATACGGCTTGCTGTAACGATGCACCACCCATGCCTTTATATGGGCATCTAACAAGGCACATTATAGGGCACCTAAAAAGGCACCTTATAAGGCACCTTACAAGGTGTCTTGTAGGGCACCTTGTAAGGTGCCGTATAAGTAAGGTGCCTTATAAGGTGCCTTGTAAGGTGCCGTATAAGTAAGGTGCCTTATAAGGTGCCTCATGAGGCGCTTTGTAAGGTGCCCTATACAGTAGGGCTCCTTAGACTAAACGCCGTATTAGGCACCCCTGGACAGGGCACCTTAGAGGGCACCCTGGGTTATGGAACCATAGGTTACAGTGGCCTAACAAGGTTATGGTGCCCTAGGATAGTGTGGCCTAAGGGCTGCAAGGTGCTGCAGGATGACATGCATGACCTGTGAGGAACAGAGACAGATGTAGCCCTAACACTAGATAGAGCACTGAGGAAAGGCAATGAACAGGTGAGTGAAGGAGGGAGAGCTGGGAGCTGCTGGACCTGCCATATCTGCGGGCATCCCATGTGGCTGCCAGTACTGATGACAAACATGGTGGGGGCAACTGTACCACAGCACAGGGTGTTGGCAATGTAAAGTACTGGAAAGACAGTTGGTGGCAGACGATAAGAACATAAGAACATAAGAACATAAGAAATGCCATACTGGGTCAGACCGAGGTCCATCAAGCCCAGTATCCTGTTTCCAACAGTGGCCAATCTAGGTCATACGTACCTAGCAGTTTCCCCAAAAGACACAGGTTCTGCAGTGCTTGTACTAGGCCAAGCATTGATATCCTGGGTCCCTTTTTAATAGTGGTTTATGGACCTTTCCTCCAGGAACTTGTCCAAACCTTTTTTAAACCCAGCTATACTAACAGCCCTTACTACATCCTCCGGTAACAGATTCCAGAGTTTGATTACACGTTGAGAGAAGAAATATTTTCTCCTATTTGTCTTAAATAGTTTACCCTGTAGCTTCATTACATGCCCCCTAGTCCTTCTATATTCTGATAGCGTAAACAATTTATCCACGTTTATCCGTTCCACTCCATTCATTAATTTATACACCTCTATCATATCTCCCCTCAGCCGCCTCTTTTCTAGGTTAAAGAGCCCTAACCTTTTTAGCCTCTCTTCATAGGAGTAGCCTTCCATCCCCTTCACCAATTTGGTGGCTCTTCTCTGTACTTTTTCTAATAACTCTATGTCCTTTTTAAGATACGGTGACCAGAATTGCACACAATATTCAAGGTGCGGTCGTACCATGGAGCGATACAGAGGCATTATAATATCCTTTGTTTTATTCTCCATCCCTTTCCTTATGATACCTAGCATTCTATTTGCTTTCTTGGCCGCCGCTGCACACTGGGCGGAGGGTTTTAACATGTTATCCACGATGACTCCTAAATCTTTTTCCTGGGTGGTGGTTTCTAATGTGGAGCCTTGCATCTTGTAACTATAGTGTGGGTTGTTCTTTCCTAGGTGCATAACTTTGCACTTGTCCACATTAAATTTCATCTGCCATTTGGATGCCCAGTCTTCCAATTTATCCAGATCCTCCTGCAGTTTTCCACAATCCTCTTGGGTTTTAACAACTTTAAACAGTTTTGTGTCATCTGCAAATTTGATTACCTCACTAGTTATTCCCTTTTCCAGGTCATTTATGAATATGTCAAAAAGTAGCGGACCCAGTACAGATCCCTGGGGTACTCCACTATTCACCTTTTTCCATTGGGAATATTGGCCATTTAGCCCTACCCTCTGCTTTCTATCTTTTAACCAGTTCCCGATCCACAATAGTACACTGCCTCCTATCCCATGACTTTTTAGCTTCGCCAAAAGTCTCTGATGGGGGACCTTGTCAAAAGCTTTCTGAAAGTCCAGATACACTATATCAACCGACTCACCTTTGTCTACCTGTTTATGCACACCTTCAAAAAAACAGATCAGATTAGTAAGACAAGATCTTCCTTGTCTAAAGCCATGTTGGCTGTCTCCCATTAGGCCATGACTATCTACATGCTGTGTAATTTTGTTCTTTATGATGGCTTCTACCATTTTCCCTGGTACTGACGTCAGGCTCACCGGTCTGTAATTTCCCGGGTCACCCCTGGAACCCTTTTTAAAAATTGGTGTTACGTTGGCGACCCTCCAATCTTCAGGTATTACAGATGATTTTAATGAAAGTTCACAGATTACCAATAACAGGTCTGCAATCTCATATTTCAGTTCTTTCAACACTCTGGGATGTATACCATCCGGTCCAGGTGATTTGCTACTATTCAGTTTATCAAATAGTTGTAATATATCTTCCCGGTGTAGCGATATTTCTCTCAATTCCTCTGCAGTATCACCTTTAAATACCACTTCAGTCTTGGGTAACACCCCTACATCTTCCTCAGTAAAGACCGAAGCAAAGAATTCATTCAGTCTCTCTGCTATAGCCTTGTCTCCTCTTATTGCACCTTTTACCCCTCTATCATCTAATGGTCCAATTGACTCTCTCACAGGCCTTTTGCTACGAATGTACTTGAAAAAGTCTTTAGTTCGTGTTTTTGCTTCCGTAGCAAGTTTCTTCTCAAATTCCCGCTTTGCCTGCCTTATCAATGCTTTGCATTTAACTTGCCAGTGCTTGTGCTGTTTCCAGTTTTCATCATTTGGCTCTTTTTTCCATTTTCTGAAGGTTGCTCTTTTGGCAGCAACAGCCTCTCTGACCTCACCTTTAAACCATGCTGGCCGTTTTTTGGACTTTCTTCCACTTTTCTTAATGCGTGGAATACAGCTGGTCTGGACTTCGAGGATAGTATTTTTAAATAACACCCAAGCTTGCTGTAAGTCTTTAACCTTTGGAACCGCTCCTTTTAGTTTTTTCCGAACTATATTCCTCATTCTATCATAGTCACCCTTTTGAAAGTTAAAAGGTAGTACTGTGGATTCCTTTACTATCTGTCCTCCACTGATTAAATCAAACATGATCATACTATGATCACTATTGCCAAGTGGTCCCAACACCCTTATTTCTTGCACCAGATCTGGCGTTCCACTAAGGACTAGGTCCAGTATGGCTTCCCCTCTGGTCGGTTCATGAACCAGCTGCTCCAAGAAGCAGTCATTCATTTCATCTAGAAACTTTATCTCTTTAGCTTGTCCTGCTGTGACACTGTCCCAGTCGATACCGGGGTAATTGAAATCACCCATTATTACTACTCTGTTGTGGCTTTTGTTAGCTTCCTTGATTTCTTTGAGCATTTCATCATCCATTTGTTCATTCTGGCCAGGTGGTCGATAGTATACTCCCACTGCCATCACCTTCCCCTTCATAAATGGAATTTCAATCCATAGAGATTCTACAGCATATTTTGTTCCCTGCAAAACTTTAATCCTTTCTGACTCAATGCCCTCTCTAACATAGAGCGCAACCCCTCCACCAATTTGTTCAGCTCTATCATTACGATATAGTTTGTATCCAGGTATCACAGTGTCCCACTGGTTATCCTCCTTCCACCATGTCTCTGAGAGTGCAATCATATCTAACCTCTCATTTAATGCTATATATTCTAATTCTCCCATCTTATTGTTTAGACTTCTAGCATTGGCATACAAGCATTTTAGAGACTGTATTTTATTAATATTAATCTGGCTATTGGTAGGCATGGGTAATGGGGAATCTTTATGCTCTGTCTGCTCCTTACTCAAGGGCATTTGGGCTACTATACTCCCTTTTGGAACCTCACTGCTTTTGGTAGTATCCTTCAAGGATACCTTTGTCCGAACCGTGCGCTCCTGGGTGACTGTCGGCTTTCCCCTATTTTCTAGTTTAAAAGCTTCTCTATCTCTTTTTTAAAGGTTAATGCCAGCAGTCTGGTCCCATCCTGATTAAGGTGAAGCCCATCCCTTCGGAAGAGCCCCCCCTTTCCCCAGAATGTTCCCCAGTTCCTAGCAAATCCAAAACCCTCATCCTTGCACCATTGTCTCATCCACGCATTGAGACTCCGGAGCTCTGCCTGTCTTTTGGGTCCTGCACGTGGAACAGGAAGCATTTCGGAGAACGCTATCCTGGAAGTTCTGGATTTCAACTTCCTACCTAAAAGCTTAAATTTAGCCTCCAGAACTTCCCTACCACATTTTCCTATGTCATTGGTACCAACATGTACCAAGACAGCAGACTCCCCCCCAGCACTATCTATGATCCTATCTAGGCGGTGCGTGAGATCTGCTACCTTCGCACCAGGCAGGCATGTTACCAGGCGATCCTCACGTCCACCAGCCACCCAGCTATCTACATTCCTAATGATTGAATCACCAACTATAACAGCTGTCCTGACCCTCCCCTCATGGGGACATGGCCCTGGAGAAACGTCCTCGGTGCGAGAGGGTTTTACATCACCTGGAGGACAGGTCCTAGTTACAGGATCACTTCCTGCCACACCAGGGTGATGCTCTCCTGTCACGTGACCTCTCTCCTCCATGGCAACAGGGATGCTGCCAGACTGGAGGTGGGACTTCAGGACTATATCCCTGTAGGTCTCGCCCATGTACTTCTCTGTCTTTCTTATGTCTTCCAGGTCTGCTACTCTAGCCTCTAGAGAACGGACTCGTTCCCTGAGAGCAAAGAGCTCCCTGCACTTAGTGCATATGTAGGACCTCTCACCAACTGGGAGATAATCATACATGTGACACTCGATGCAAAAGACTGGAGAACGCCCATCTCGTTGCTGGACCTCTGACTGCATCTTAGTTTAAAGCTTGTGTTTAGGTCTTTTAAATCGGTATATAATAAGGATTGGTGTAGATGCTTATACTAATAAAAGTGTATCTAATACCCCTAATACACCCTGTGTACCTGAAGCTAATTAATCACAGGTCCTCTGTGTATGACTGATTTGGATTAAGAGCTGCACCTGAGAGCAGCCCCTTTCCTCTAAGATGTCCAAGTACCTATAAAACTACAATTTCCCCAGGGGTGGGTGGGTGCTGGGGAGGGAGGGGGGGAGATAAGTCCTATTAAAGAGGGCAGTTACAAGGTACCCTGTCCTGAACCCTCAGCAGGGGGATGGGGGTACCACACAAAGCCCAGTTGAGAGAGGCAAGGTAAGTACAGCTGAGAAGGCTGAAACTTGCACACCACTAAGACAAACACTAAATAATTAAACAAACAACAGTTAGACAAACAGTAAATAATTAAATAAACAGCTAGAACTCACAGTAAGATGTCCCAGGAGGCAAAAATCCACTCACTAGCAGAGCTCTGTAAAAGTTCAGCCTTTCTCTGATCAGAGAAAAGCAAACTAAAACAGCCTATGCACACGTGGAGAAAACAGGAACAAGGTTACAGGATACCTCAGGGGGAGGGGGTCAGGGGGAGGAGTCACTCAGGCAGGCAAGGACAGGAAAAAGCTTAACAGCAGGCTCTGGGGAGAGAGATTAATTCAAAATGGCTACCACACACACAGGGGGAGGAGTCACTCAGGCAGGCAAGGACAGGAAAAGCTTAACAAACAACAGGCTCTGGGGAGAGAGATTAATTCAAAATGGCTACCACACAAAGCCCAGTTGAGAGAGGCAAGGTAAGTACAGCTGAGAAGGCTGAAACTTGCACACCACTAAGACAAACACTAAATAATTAAACAAACAACAGTTAGACAAACAGTAAATAATTAAATAAACAGCTAGAACTCACAGTAAGATGTCCCAGGAGGCAAAAATCCACTCACTAGCAGAGCTCTGTAAAAGTTCAGCCTTTCTCTGATCAGAGAAAAGCAAACTAAAACAGCCTATGCACACGTGGAGAAAACAGGAACAAGGTTACAGGATACCTCAGGGGGAGGGGGTCAGGGGGAGGAGTCACTCAGGCAGGCAAGGACAGGAAAAAGCTTAACAGCAGGCTCTGGGGAGAGAGATTAATTCAAAATGGCTACCACACACACAGGGGGAGGAGTCACTCAGGCAGGCAAGGACAGGAAAAGCTTAACAAACAACAGGCTCTGGGGAGAGATTAATTCAAAATGGCTACCACACAAAGCCCAGTTGAGAGAGGCAAGGTAAGTACAGCTGAGAAGGCTGAAACTTGCACACCACTAAGACAAACACTAAATAATTAAACAAACAACAGTTAGACAAACAGTAAATAATTAAATAAACAGCTAGAACTCACAGTAAGATGTCCCAGGAGGCAAAAATCCACTCACTAGCAGAGCTCTGTAAAAGTTCAGCCTTTCTCTGATCAGAGAAAAGCAAACTAAAACAGCCTATGCACACGTGGAGAAAACAGGAACAAGGTTACAGGATACCTCAGGGGGAGGGGGTCAGGGGGAGGAGTCACTCAGGCAGGCAAGGACAGGAAAAAGCTTAACAGCAGGCTCTGGGGAGAGAGATTAATTCAAAATGGCTACCACACACACAGGGGGAGGAGTCACTCAGGCAGGCAAGGACAGGAAAAGCTTAACAAACAACAGGCTCTGGGGAGAGAGATTAATTCAAAATGGCTACCACACAAAGCCCAGTTGAGAGAGGCAAGGTAAGTACAGCTGAGAAGGCTGAAACTTGCACACCACTAAGACAAACACTAAATAATTAAACAAACAACAGTTAGACAAACAGTAAATAATTAAATAAACAGCTAGAACTCACAGTAAGATGTCCCAGGAGGCAAAAATCCACTCACTAGCAGAGCTCTGTAAAAGTTCAGCCTTTCTCTGATCAGAGAAAAGCAAACTAAAACAGCCTATGCACACGTGGAGAAAACAGGAACAAGGTTACAGGATACCTCAGGGGGAGGGGGTCAGGGGGAGGAGTCACTCAGGCAGGCAAGGACAGGAAAAAGCTTAACAGCAGGCTCTGGGGAGAGAGATTAATTCAAAATGGCTACCACACACACAGGGGGAGGAGTCACTCAGGCAGGCAAGGACAGGAAAAGCTTAACAAACAACAGGCTCTGGGGAGAGAGATTAATTCAAAATGGCTACCACACAAAGCCCAGTTGAGAGAGGCAAGGTAAGTACAGCTGAGAAGGCTGAAACTTGCACACCACTAAGACAAACACTAAATAATTAAACAAACAACAGTTAGACAAACAGTAAATAATTAAATAAACAGCTAGAACTCACAGTAAGATGTCCCAGGAGGCAAAAATCCACTCACTAGCAGAGCTCTGTAAAAGTTCAGCCTTTCTCTGATCAGAGAAAAGCAAACTAAAACAGCCTATGCACACGTGGAGAAAACAGGAACAAGGTTACAGGATACCTCAGGGGGAGGGGGTCAGGGGGAGGAGTCACTCAGGCAGGCAAGGACAGGAAAAAGCTTAACAGCAGGCTCTGGGGAGAGAGATTAATTCAAAATGGCTACCACACACACAGGGGGAGGAGTCACTCAGGCAGGCAAGGACAGGAAAAGCTTAACAAACAACAGGCTCTGGGGAGAGAGATTAATTCAAAATGGCTACCACACAAAGCCCAGTTGAGAGAGGCAAGGTAAGTACAGCTGAGAAGGCTGAAACTTGCACACCACTAAGACAAACACTAAATAATTAAACAAACAACAGTTAGACAAACAGTAAATAATTAAATAAACAGCTAGAACTCACAGTAAGATGTCCCAGGAGGCAAAAATCCACTCACTAGCAGAGCTCTGTAAAAGTTCAGCCTTTCTCTGATCAGAGAAAAGCAAACGATGGTAATACGTGTCCCCCAGTGGAGGCGGAGGTGGCAGGATAGTTACAAAGATGGGTGGACAGAGGAGTGGTGGTGCCATGCAGATCAGGCACAGGCGAGGCAAGCATGAAGAGGTGCAATTCAGGAAAGGGTAGCAGTGCATGACATGGGGTGACAGCTTGCACAGGCAGACAGGACTCTACACAGCTGACAGACACAGATAGACGGACCGAGGGAATGTTGGCAGTTGTTGCGAGGGTATTATGGGCCGGCAGCACAAATCTGCAAAAATATGACTGTTACAGGCATGCACACTATTTGAGTAGGACAAGCATGAGAGGAGGGAACAATGAGGAATTGAACCCATGAACACTGCCAAGAATGGCATTGTATTAACCAGTAGGCTATACCTCCATGGTGTATGTCACAGCAATGGCTGGGTACAGAAGGACTGCAGGTCACCGCACAAACTGTCTGCTCTGAGTGCCAGGATAGGGTAACCCCACCAGTACCCATGATGCAATGCACATGCTGTATAGCTGTGTACAGCTGATCAGCAAATGGGGTCTGCACCTCTCCGATACCTCAGCTTGGAAAGACGAACTGACAGTGCGTGATACTGGCACAGAGTAGCTACAGACCATGCCATTGTGCAGGTTCTGTGTTCTCACTGAGGGATAGGATGGGTGTCCAGCACTAGGTCCGCAGTACATGTGGTGCTAGGGATAGGCCCTGCTGTACATCCCCGTCACTGCCAGTGTCCTTTGCAGTGTCCTTTGCAGTGCAGCTGAAGGTAATTCGGTGTCCATCTGTATCTTGCAGTCACATGTGGCCCTCTGGGACCAGATGCCACCCAGATTAGTGTGTACTCCGTGTTAGGGTCTGGCTGACATGGGCACCTGTTATCAGGGCAGAGGGGGTTTCCAGACTTCCATGAGGTTTGTGTAGCAGTGCCTTGATAGGTCAGTGGTATATACTACATACCCCAAAGGGCTCACATCACCTTTTTGTTGGTAAGGGAGAGGTGCCCCAACCCCTGTGAAACAACCTCCATCCTGCTGGTATGTGACAGCCCTCCAGGGTTGGTGGGCCAGAGCCATACCTGTGGCTAGGGTAGTGGCAGACCAGCAGCAATGATGGGGTTAGCTCTGGAAAACCCCAACTGCCTCACACCACTGTCTGCCAGTCACCAGCAGACAGCATAGTCAGACTTCACCTTATAGGTGTTCCAACCATACACAGTCTAACTGCAGACAGTCCACTAGCCAGTCCATAGTGCATGCTCACCAAGGAATTATGTGCACCAAGCAGGCATCTCAGTGACTGGGGCCCCAGCACTGGTAACACAACAGGATCACTGGAGACAAATAATGTAGAGCGCTATGTGGGAACCAAGACATGCCATGGTCACTGCTTGGTCAAAGTGAGTGCCCTCCCAGCATGCCATGACCCCCCTGTTCATGCAGGCAGTGGTCGGGCACTACAGTGTCCCAGCCATTGCCCCACACCCTGTGAATATGCATCCTAGGGCCAAGCAGCCCTGTCTGGGCCATACCCACAATACCTTGCTCCTCATTATGCACATATTTAGGCTATCGCTGGTAACAGTGGGACATTGTGGGCCGGTTGAGGTGTGGGCAGCCACAAAACAATGGATAGACATACACACACACACTCCTATTGCAGCATTGTGCAAAGATAGGGGTGGTTGGCAACCCTGCCCGCCACACTGGTCCTGATCACAGTGCCGACATTGCTAAACTGTGCAGGAGGTAGTAGTAGTGACCTGGTGATAACTGCAGCTCAATGCTGGGGCCAACAGCCTGACTTTCCATGCATCTTTGGATTATGGAGCCTGTGTGAGTGGGTGTTTGTACCCCTGTTCGCCGCTGCTTTGGGCTTTGCACATATTGCTGTTGTATCTGCATTGTAGGGTAAAACATAGGGACATGCTCTGCAGGAACAACAGCTGGGGCTTGAACCTGTGACCCTCTGCTTCTGGACATACTTGCTGGGTGTACTGCACCACACTGTTGCCGCAGATGCATGGTGGTCCCTGGGGCTACCTGTACTTTTCCTCAGCCAGACCTTTATATTGCACTGCACACCACGTACTGGTACAGGGCATGGCCTAGGTCCTCTGCAGGCAGGTGCCACTACCCCCTCAAGCACCGGCACCCCCCCCCCCACCATGCTGACATGGCCATATGCTGTCGGTGCTGGTAGTGCGCAGTCCCAGGCCATCCACTGTGTGGGTAGGTGGTTGCCTAGGAAGCGGGGTCTGGGGCATGGGGCATACATGAGCATCCTCACATCCCCCCCCATCACTGCCTACCAATAGTCTGTTTCTTCCACTTGGGGGAGGGTTGGCTGGGGGGATGTCAGGTCAGTGCCCTGGCAACTGTTAGCTCGGGTGGACCAGGTAGATGTAGGTGGATTGTGTTTGGACTTTGTCAGCTGCTGTCATGATGATTTACGGTTTCTATGTTCCTATGTGCCACCTAGACGCCCGCCTAGTCCACCCTGTGCCCCTGCTGCCGCCGCTACATGTCCCGCTTGCAGCCCCCTATGCCCCACTTGCACCATCACCATAGTGGCCTTTCATACTTGGCACTGTGCTGGTGCTGGACATGGAGCACTACTATCACATTTCTTGGGCTCCCTGTCTATGCTGTACATTGCTGACACTGAACTGGTTTCTCTCTCCTGCAAATGTGCATCTAACGGCAGGTTTTCTTTCGTGGTAGGATTCAGCCCTTCAGTTCACCGCATTAGTGTGCAGGGAGCCTCTTCCCGCCCACTCCCCGCCCATTGACCCCTTCCCCCTGCCCTCTCTCCACCCTCTGCGATGTTTGCCGCAGCCGGGGACGTTAACGATCGTTAAGTAACGTTAACGTGCGTTAACGTTTCATACCGCGCGTTAACGTTACCTAACGAGCATTAACGTTACATAACACGTGGTCTGTAATGTTACCGCAGTTTAGTAAACATACCCCTTAGTCTCTCTGCAATGGCCTTGTCCCCTCTTATTGCCCCTTTTACCCCTCTATTATCTAATGGTCCAACTGACTCTCTCACGGGTTTTTTGCACAAATGTACTTGAAAAAGTCTGTATTACGCATTTTAGCTTCCAAAGTAAGCTTCTTCTCAAATTCTATCTTTGCCTGCCTTTCCTAGGTCCAAAATGGCTTCCCCTCTGGTCGGTTCATGAACCAGCTGCTCCAAAAAACAGTCATTTATTTCTTCTAGAAACTTTATCTTCCTAGCATGTCCTGCCGTGACACTGACCCAGTTGATACCGGGGTAATTGAAATCACCCATTATTATTACTGTACTGTAACTTTTGTTAGCTTCCCTGATTTCTTTGAGCATTTCATCATCTATTTGTTCACTCTGGCCAGGCAGTCGATAGTACACCCTCATCGACATCGCCTTCCCCTTCCATTTCTTACATGGAATTTCAATCCATATAAATTCTATATTGAATTTTATTTCCTGCAAAACTTTAATCCTTGGTGATTCAATGCCCTCTCTAACATAGAGCGCAACCGCACTACCAATTATCTAATCACTCATTTAGTGCTATATTTTCTAACTCTCCCATCTCATTTTTTAGATTTCTGGCATTTGCATACAAGCATTTTAGAGGCTGTATTTTATTCATATTAATCTGGATATTGGTAGGCAGGGGTAATTTGGAATATTTAAGCTCTGTCTGCTCCGTACCCAAAGGCATTTGGGCTACTTTTGTCTTTATTGGAACCTCTCTGTTTATATGCCCTATCTTCAGTCTTTTGCTAGTATCCTTCAAGGATACATTCTTCCGAACCATGTGCTCCTGGGTGACTGTCAGCTTTACCCTATTATCTAGTTTAAAAGCTGCTCGATCTCCTTTTTAAAGGTTAATGCCAGCAGCCTGGTTCCATCCCAGTGAAGGTGGAGCCCATCCCTTCGGAAGAGTCCCTCCTTTCCCCAGAATGTTCCCCAGTTTCTAACAAATCCAAAACCCTCTTCCTTGCACCATTGTCTCATCCATGCATTGAGACTCCTGAGCTCTGCCTGCCTTTTGGGTCCTGCAGGTGGAACGGGAAGCATTTCGGAGAACACTACCCTGGAATTTCTGCATTTCAGCTTCTTACCTAAAAGCCTAATTTAGCCTCCAGAACCTCCCTAACACAATTTCCTATGTCATTGGTACCAACATGTACCAAGACAGCAGACTCCTCCCCAGCACTATCTAAGACCTTGTCTAGGTGGCGTGTGAAGTCTGCTACCTTCGCACCAGGCAGGCATGTTACCAGGCGATTCTCATGTCCACCAGCCACCCATCTATCTACAGGACTAATGATCGAATCACCAACTATAACGGCTGTCCTAACCCTTCCCTCGTGGGCTCATGACCCTTGAGAAACCTCCTTGGTGTGAGAGGGTTTAACATCACCTGGTTGACTGGTCCTAGCTACAGGATCACTTCCTGTCACAGCAGGGTGATGCTCTCCTGTCACATGACCTCTCTCCTCCTTGGCAACAGGGATGCTGCCAGACTGGAGGTGGGACTTCAGTACTACATCCCTGTAGGTCTCATCTATTATACGTCTCTGTCTTCCTTATGGTTTTCCAAGTCTGCTTCTCTAGCCTCCAGAGATTGGACTCGTTCCCTGAGAGCAAAGACCTCCTTGCACCTAGTACACACGTACGACCCCTCACCAACTAGGAGAAAATCATACTTGTGACAATGCAAAAGACTGGAAAACCCCCATCTCACTGCTGGTCAGCTGTCTGCATCTTAGTTTTAGGGTTGTGTTGTGTTTAGATATTAGATACTGTTCTAACTAGATTGTAAGCTCCGATGAGCATGACTCTGACGGGCAGGGACTGTCTCGTATATGTTGGCTACCTCTTGTAGGTTAGCTGTGTAGCGCTGCGTGCGTGGTGCTTTATAAGTGCTGAATAGTAGTAGTAGTAGTAGTAATAGATATTTAAGTTGTTTACTTACTAAGGTTTGCTGGGGATACTTATACTAATAAAACTGTACCTAATATGTTTAATGGACTTTGTTCATCTCAAACTTAACTAATCTCAGGTCCTTAATGTATACCTGATAAGGATAAACAGCTGCACCTGAGAGTGAGTATGGTGCTTCCTTTTCATTAAGAGGTTTAAGCACTTATAAAGCTACGATTATCCCAGGGGCAGGTGGGTGTCAGGGAGGGAGGGAAAAAAGACTTATTAAAAGCTGGCTGCTACACAGTACCCTGTCCTGTGTTTCTAAGGTAAACTATGACAAATTTCTTGGGTGAATCAGACAGCCCTTGCTTGGATAGAGGGAGTCTTTCAAAATGCCCCTTTGATCTGTCACTTGGCTTTAACACTTATCTAATACAATTTCACAGGTCTCTTGCCCCTGTGTAGAAGACCTCTTTGTAAAGGTCTCTAGAAACAATTTATTGCTCAAAGAATACTGACCCTGTTTTTCCTTTTATGCTAAATTATACTCTGAGTTGATTTAAATTAAAGCTCTTTGCTCATACTAGGCCCTGTCTGATTATTAAATTTAAAACTAGACACTCTCTGTTGGGTTTTACATTTAACCAGAAAGCTCTCTGCTGTGTTCTGATTTAAAACTGAAAGCCCTCTGCTGGGTTTCAAATTTAAATTGAAAGCTACCTGTTGAGTTTTAAATTTAACTAAAAGCTCTTTGCTGATACTAGGCCCGACTGCATTTTATAAAAACACTGAATTGTAATTTACACAGATTAATCAGCTTTAATGTAAAGAATTCCCTTTTCCCCAAGATTTAGAAAAAATCCCCAGAAGAAAATACTTACAATTGCAGATCTCTTTCCAGAAGTTGCAGTCCCTTTTTGTAGTCCTCAGATTACTTCTAGTTCTGAGTCTAACTCTATCTCTTTTCATCATCATCCTATGCTTCCTCATTGCAGAACTTTCTTTCAATTGAAAGAGGCTTTCTTCCTGTGAATTTAAGCTAAGGAGATATTATGGTAGCCACCGTCTGCACTGAATCCATCCTCTTTATATCCTTTGAAGGTGCAATCTCCAGAATTGCACACAATACTCCAAATGACGTTCACCAGAAACTTATAGAGAGGCAATATCACCTTATTTCTTCTGCTGCCCATTCCTCTCCCTATGCACCCAAGCATCCTTCTAGCTTTCACTGTCGCCTTTTCTACCTGTTTGGCCACCTTAAGATCATCAGAAACAATCACGTTGAAGTCCCACTTTTCTTTTGAGGACAGAGGTACTTCACCCCCTATATATGGTGTATTTAGATTTCAGTAAAATCTTTGACACTGTTCCGCACAGACGACTTATAAACAAACTGAGCATCCTAGGGATGGCCCCTAGAGTGACTGACTGGATTAGAATTTGGTTGAGTGGGAGTCGACAAAGGGTATAGGTAAATGGAGCTCACTTTCAGGAGAAGGAGGTTACCAGTGCTGTGCCCCAGGGATCTGTCCTTGGTCTGATTCTTTTTAACATCTTAGTTAGTGATATTGCGGAAGGGCTGTTGGGTAAGGTTTGCCTCTTTGTGGAGGATACCAAACTCTGCAATAGAGTAGACAACCAGGAAGGTGTAGATAACATGAGGAGGGATCTAGCCAAGCATGAAGAATGGTCTAGAATTTGGCAGCTGAGATTTAATGCTAAAAAATGCAGGGTCATGCACTTGGGCTGCAAAAATCCAAGGGAGCAATACAGGTCAAGAGTGGCAGGGAATTCCCCTTTCCATACCGCTTGAATATCTGATCGTAGGGTCTCCATTCGAAACTGAGGTAACCAAAGGGTCTGGTTGACCTCCTTGAGATCCAGAATAGGATGAAACAATCTGTCCTTCTTGGGTACCATAAGGCCTGACTGAAGACCACACACAGTTTAGTAGAACTATCCAGAGGGTCGCCATGAGTTGACACCGACTCAACAGCACTTAACAACAACATTATTACTGTGTTGTAACTTGTGTTAGCTTTCCTGATTTCTCTTAGCATCTGTTCATTCTGGACAGGCAGTCGGTAGTACATCCCCACTGCCATCGCCTTCCCTTTTTACATGGGATTTCTATCCATAGAGATTCTACAGTGTATTTTGTTTCATGCAAAACTTTAATCCTATGAGTGGTGAGAGCGCTGAGCTCAGGATTTGTAGACAGGTGAATGCTGCATTAAGTATATTTATAGAGAAGTAAGCAGTTCTGCTATCCATAAAAGTGCATTTGAATATTAATCCAAAATTTTTTGATCCCGATATTCAGTTATGCTGGCTATACTTCTCTAAAGTGCAGAGCCGTCTACACCAAACTTTGATCATGGTTTTTCAATCTGGGGTCATATCTGGGCACCAGAATTGAATATCCGGGTCTTCCGCAACATGGTGAAACACTCCGCACGCTGCAGAAGCTAACTGGGCAGTGACTATACTGAGCTACCTCCCGGTTAGCTCCCACGGGTAAAGATAGTTGAGGTTGTCCTGCGTGGGCAGTGACTATACTGAGCTGCCTCCCGGTTAGCTCCCACGGGTAAAGATAGCTGAGGTTGTCCTGCGTGAGCAGTGACTATACTGAGCTGCCTCCCGGTTAGCTCCCACGGGTAAAGATAGCTGAGGTTGTCCTGCGCTTATCTTTACCCATGGGTTCACTAACCAGGCAGTGGTTCAATGTTGCTGCTGTCTGGTTAGCAACGGTGCTGCCTCCACTCTATCCTGGAGCACCCATGACACACCCCGATTCTATGCGGATAGCATCGAGGCGTGTAGTGGCAGACCCGAGGCATGAATCATGCTAGCGCTGATGAATATTGCAGTATAACGGCATTTACACAGTTTACAGTTTTTTTAACCATGTAAATGCCATTGAATATTGGGTCCTCTGCTTTTGTGCACTTTCGACAAATACCAAGGAATACTAAGACATCACTGAAGTTTTCCGAGGATACAGCATTTGGATTGAAGGCTATGAATTGAGAGATGTCAACAGGATATGTGGTGCCCATCCTGTGAGTAGTGGCTTTCTTCTTAGTCCAAATTAATATGCCACATGAAATCATCTATAATCCTGGGCCATCAGTAATTCTCTGGACCAGAGCCGGCAGATTTTGTGAAGTATAATTTTTATCCTTGTTATTTAGAGATGTTTACAAAGGTCTAACTAAATTATTTCACTTTGGCAGAAGCTAATTCAGCCCTTCCTGCCCTCCACTCTAAAACTTTGCCTTGTCTATGAAATTATGAAGTGCACCTTAGGATTGTAAATGTCAGTGGCACTTCCATGGGTACGGCAGAGCTTGTCTGGCTCGTATTTGGTAAACTTGTGTGGAGATGGTTTAGCCGCTGTTTGAAGAGACGTTCCTCATTGGGGGGGGGACCACACTTAGGCACATACTATCACATTTTCAGAAATATGCATTTAATTTTATAGCAGAAGCAGGTGATCATGACAGAGCTCCACTGACAGCCACATATATTTATTTATTTAGACAGTTTTGTATACCGCCTTATCCTTCAATCAAAGCAGTCACAACACAATTGGGGGATACATTTAACACGCGGGAATATGAGACACATACACTAATACTTACAGGGAACATGGGCAATGGAGGGTTAAGTGGCTTGCCCAAGACCACAAGGAGCATCTGTGGGACTAGAAACCCCAGTCCTTCCAGCCCAAGGTTGCTGTCCTCTAGTGGGATTTGAACCCCCGACCTTCCGGCCTGAAGTACCTTGCCCCAACCACTAGGCTACTCCTCCCTCATATAGGCTTCTGTTTGGTTGATAAACCTTGGTCAAGGCGTGCCGGATTACCTTACGTTCCTTACAGAGGGGCAGAGTCCTGCAGTTTCCATCTTGCTTATTCAGTTGCCTCCATTGCATGAGATTTCTTTGAGTAACACTTTTGGATCCCTTTACTAAAGGTTAATGTGTGTTAAGTGCCATTTTGTTTATGGAAATAATAGGGTTGTGGGCACTTAATGCACATTAAAATCTTTAGTAAAAGGACCATTCAGTCTTTCAGCATCCAGAATGGATTAGCATGACAGAAGTTGTTTGTATCTTTGCAAGAAGCTGAATCCTGGCTTTTTACAAAGATTTATGATGCTATTCTTAGCTTAATGTGGAATTTATTAGAAGGGACGCTTTGTTGCAAGCAAAATTTTTAAATATTTTGTTACTTCGTGTATTGTATTTACTGTTGGAAACTGTTGTATGTCTCCATGATATGCAGTATATAAACTTTAATAAATCAAATCCAGGTTGATTTTCCCAGAAAAAATTAGCAGGTGCAGATAGTTTTGATAAGATAATTTAAAAAAAAGAACCTATGTGCCTAATTGACATTACGACTTAAATTGTGTAGGATTGTCCCTATTAATTGATTTTGCTTCCTTTAAATACCAAATCCATGGAATCACCATTGTTTCTCACAACTGACTGTGATGTTTCATCTTATTCTGAATTAAGGAAAGTTTTGCAAACCTCTGAGCTTACTTTCCACACCTACTGTATACTTCCACTGGTGAAAAAAGAATGAGTCCATTGCACTGTACCTTGATGTCACGAAGAAGTTGTTGTGTAGGTGTTTCTATAGGAATCTTGCTGTCGATAACACCTTGAATGGCTGAGGCCCATCTCATGACCTCATTCAGAAGCTTGAAGTACAGTCGGAATGAGCGCTTCCTCCCATGCACAATTATGTTCCAATAACCTACAAACAACAAAGAAATATGTCCACAAGAGACCCCACTCTACATTCCCAGAGACTACACACTCTTTCTGCTGAGATATTCCTAGACAATATATACATCCTCCTAGGGTAATCTATTCGATGGAGCATTACTAAAGAATACACACCCTAATTCTATGATATAGGCATTTGAAACGAGCAACACTGTACCTAGCCCTGTGTGAGCGGTGCGGCTGCACAAGGCACAAAGAAATAGAGGCACACTTGGGGTTGCTGGCCTTGGTCCCCCCTCCCCCCCCACTCTGCCTGCCCTTCCCACTGCTGCTTTTCGTATTTCCTTGGCGGCGGCAGCAGTGGAGCAAACATCCAATTCTAAAAAAAAAAGGATGTGGTCTTTCCAACTCTATGCTTGCATGCAAGTCTGGCCCCTTCCTCCTCTGATGTATGCCCACATCAGAGGTGGGGTGGGACCAGACCAGCCATTCAAGGGCACAGTTGCAAAGACCTGCATGCAAGCACGGAGTTGGAAAGACCCACGTGTTTTTTTTTTCAGTTGGATGTCTGCTTCACTGCTGCCACCTCCGAAGGGAAGACCATTACAAGATAGGAAAGTTAGACATCCATACCAACAGTAGAGAGTACAGAGCAGAGCAGGAGGAGGGATTAAGAGTCAGGTTGTGGGAGGTCAAAAGTGGTGCAGAACAGGTATGCTACCGATAACATAGGAAAGTGTGGGAGGGAAGTTATGAAGGCCAAATTTAGGTTTTTAGGTAGGAAGTTGAAATCCAAAACGTCCAGGGTAGCATTCTCAGAAATGCTTCCCGTTCCAAGTGTAGGACCCAAAAGGCAGGCAGAGTTCTTGAGTCTCAATGCGTAGGTGAGAATATGGTGCAAAGAAGAGGGTTTTGGATTTTTTAGGAACGGGAACATTCTGGGGAAAGGAGGGGCTCTTCCGAAGGGATGGATTCCACCTTAACCAGGATGGAACCTTTAAAAAGGAGATAGAGCAGCTTTTAAACTAGATAATAGGGGAAAGCCAACAGTTGCCTAAAAGCGCATGGTTCAGAAGGATCTATCCTTGAAGGATACTAGCAAAAGAAGGAGGATTACGGCATCCCGACAGAGAGGTTCCAATAAAAACAAAGTATCCAAGATGCCCTTAAGTACAGAGCAGACAGAGATGAAGGATTGCAAGTTACCCCTATCAACTGATAATCAGATTAATATGAATAACATACAACCTCTAAAGTGCCTGTATTCAAATGCTAGAAGTCTAAAAAATAAGATGAGAGATTTAGAATATATAGCACTAAATGAGAGGTTAGATATAATTGGCATCTCAGAACCTGGTGAAAGGAGAACAACCAATGAGATACTTTGATACCTGGGTACAAACTATATCGCAATGATAGGGTAGATCAAATTGATGGAGGGGTTGCACTCTTATGTTACAGAGGGCATTGAGTAACACAGGATTAAAGTTTTGCATGAAACAAAATACACTATAGAATCTTTATGGATTGAAATTCCATGTAAAAAGGGGAAAGAAATGGTAGTGGGGGTGTACTACTGACCACCTGGCCAGAATGAGCAGATGGATGATGTACTGCTAAGATAAATCAGGGAAGCTAACAAAGGTTACAGCACAGTAATGATAATGGGTGACTTCAATTACCCCGGTATTGACTGGGTCAGTTTCACGGCAGAACATGCTAGGGAGTTAAAGGGGTATGTTTACTAAGCAATCTTAACTTGTGCCCGGCGATAGTGTGCAGGCTTCCATAAAAGGAGTGGGCGCGTCGGTCTTAACACACCAAAACGGGATTTTCGTGCGATAACATGCGCTGAGCACATTATCGGGCGAGAAGCCGCTAAGCACGTTAACGCACGGTAATCTTCAGTAGGCGCGCTGATATCTAAACACAGAAACAGAGATGTAGCACAATGGTTGATACACTGACCGATGATACCAGGGACATGAGTTTGATCCCCCAGTGTGCCTAATGAACAAGGCTGGCTGAGGCATCTCCCTTTATGTTTAAGTAGTGCTTTTTGAGGCATTGTAGTTTTATTTTAATTAGTGCTGCCAGCAAACACACCCTCACAGTAGCGTAACCTAAGGTGCCGCATAAGGCACCCTATAAGGCACTCCAGAGGGCACATTATAAAGTGCACTGTCCGCCAAGGCACCCTACAATGTCCCCTATAGGACACCTTATAAGGCACCTTATAAGGCACTTGATAGGGCGCCCTATAGGGCGCCCTATAAGGTGCCTTATGGGGCACCTTAAGGTTACAGTACTCTGAGGGTGTTTTTGCTGGCAGCACTAATGTACATTAAAAATAAACAATGCCTCGGACAGCCCTATCAAATAACCCCACTGTGGGCTAGAACCCATGACCTCCACAGGCAGTGAAGTAACCAGTGGGCTACAGCTCTAAACAAACCCCTGGCTGGCTACAGAAGGACTGCATGTCACCATACAAACAGTCTGCTGTGGCTACCAGGATAGGGGCAACCCACCCATACCCATGATGCACAGCACATGCATATCAGCAGTCTACAGATGATCACAAGATGGGGTATGCACCCCACAGCACCTCAGCCTGGTAGGGGGTGCCGACGGTGTGTGTTAGTGGCACAGAGTAGCTACAGACCGTCACATTGTGTGGGTATTGTGCTCACCCTGAGGGTGAGGTGGGGCAGCCAGCACCAGGTCCTCAGCACCTTCAATGGTTGAAAAAGGCCATGTTGCAGATACCCATCAGTGTTAGTGTGTGTGATAGGTAGTTCCTGCAAACACACCTAGGATACATTAGTGTCTATCTGAAGTTGTCAATCAGGTCTGGCCCTTATGGGCTATGATGCACCCAGAATAGTGCATATTCTGTCTTCGTGCCATGGTAACATGATGTAAGTGACAGGGGGGTGTTTGGACCCATAGGCGGATTATGTACCACCACCCAACCCACCCTCTGTGGCTCAGTGTGGGAGACAGGATTCCCCTACCAACAGATCCAAAATTCTACCTCCCTACAACAGTTGCAGTAGAGGGGGCAATCAACCCCAGTCATGCTGGGGAACAGACAACCTACAGGGCAGCCAATGCAGAGCTGTACACATCCCTAAGGCAATGGCAGGAAGACAGTAGGCCTGAAAATTCTCAGCTGCCCCCACCATCTGACATTCACCAGCAGCAAGCACAGTGAGTCACCAGCCACTGCACCCTGCAAGGTGTTCCAGCCATACACATATAACTGCAGACAGTCTGCTAGCTAGTCCACAATGCATGATCCTGGAAGAGATGTGAGCACACCCACCAAGCAGATAAGTCAGTGATTAGGACCCAGAGAAGAGAACCCATATATTTCATTGAAGAGAAATACAATATAGCACTATGGGGGAGCCTAGCCATGCCATGGTCACTGCTCAGTCAGGGTGAGAGTGACCTCTCAGCAGGACATGCTGTGGCCACCCTGTCAGTGCAGGTCGTGGCCGGGCACTACAATATCCGAGCCATTGCCCTATGCCCTGTGCTGATGCATCCAGGCCAGGCCACCCTGTCCAGGCTATACTCACAGTACCTTGCTCCTCATTATGCACATTGGCAGGCCAATACTGGCAACAGTGCTAGCAGTGTGGGCTGAGGAAGGTGTTAGCAGCCACCACACACTGGATAGACAGACACACACTCCCCACACCTATGCCAGCATTGTGCAACTATAGAGGTGTTTGGCACCCCTGGCCACCGCACCAGTCCTGGGCACAGTGCAGGCATGGCTATGGTATGCAATACTGTTGGGGTCACTCCCCAGGGTGGTAAACACTGTCAGACACCAGACCTGAAGCACACTCCACAGACATCAGAAAGGTTGCTATGATGCAGCTCAATCAGCAAATTGTGCTTAACTTAGGAATTGCTATCTGCCAGTAATCATAGCAACCTTTTGATAGCTGTGTACCGTATTCCCAGGTTTAGGGTGGCATTGCTAAGGTATGCAAGTGCTAGTATTGGGAGATGCACGCAGGACCCAACATCCTGCCTCTCCAGGAGGCATTGGATAATGGAGCCTTTGGGTGCAGGTGTGTCTGCCCCTGTTGGCCGTTACTTTAGGGAAGAGGTGCCCAACTCCAGTCCTGGTGGGCCAAACACTGTTCGGGTTTTCATGCTGTCCCTTATGGATATGCATGAGATACATCTGCATACCATGGGGGCGGCCATAGAAATGCAGCACAGGCATCTTTATTAGAGGCAGCATGGAACCTGGATGGTGTTTGGCCCTCCAGGACTGCATTTGGGAGACTCTGCTCTAGGTAATGCGCATGTTTATGGTGTCTTTGCTCTGTAGGGTAAAATGTAGGTGTTTTGGGCATGTTTACGTCATTTGCAATAAAGGTTCTGTCTGTATTAGCACGTTGTAGTAGTGGGTAAAATATGGGGACTGGGTTGGCAGGAACCACAGCTGGGACTTGAACCTGTGACCTTCTGCCTCTGAACACACTGGTTGTGTGCACTGCACCACTGTGTTGCCACGGAGACAGTGCATTCCCTGGGGATACCATGACTGTTCGTCAGACAGGGCCTGTCTTTTGCAGTGCATGGCACCCACCTACACAGGGCTAGGCCATGGTCTGCTCTGGGCAGCTGCCACTGCCCCCTCCACCACCAGTACCCCTCTGCCACCCTGCTGACATGACCTTCTGCTGGTGGTGCTGGTGGAGCGCAGTCTCAGGCCATTCAGTGTGCAGGTAGGCGGCTGCCTATGGTGCGGGTTCTGGGGTAGGGGTTCCTGCATAGCTGTCCACGCTTCCCCCCAGCACCGCCTGCCAATGTTCTGTGCCCTTGGGGGTACCTGCTGGGTACTATCCCCTGTGACACTGTGGGAAACACACTCATGCCCATGTTGGGCCCTCATCAGTTGCTGTCTGGCGGCTCTACTGTTTCAGCATTCCTATGGGCCACCTAGGCATCACCCTAGTCCACACTGTGGCCCAGCTGCACCACAGCATGTGCCGCCTGCAGCCCTCTGTGTCCCCTTTTCCAGCATCTGTCCAGTTGCCCATTCCGACATGCCCGCTCTGCCATTGCAGAACATGTGCACGCCATAGGAAACCTGTCCAATGGAGAGGGAAAACCCTGATCAGCGCACTTTCACTGTGGGCTCATTCACCTTGTATGGGGACAGAGCATAGACCCTTCCAAAATTCATATCTTTTTTTTTGAGCTTTCTCGGGAGAGTTTTTTGATGTTTCCCATTAATATCACTATTGGCCGGCTTGGTTATGTTTTTTTTCTATTTTTTTCAGGTCATTTTCAACGTTTATTTGCCCTTTTGTTCCGTGCACATGTATCACACTTATCACTTTTGTAGGTTTCTCTGGTTTTGCTGTACATTGCTGACGTAAATGGTTTCTTTTCCCTTTAAATCTGCTCTAACGCGAGGGTTTCACTGGCATTAGTTTTCAGCACCGGATTCCACAGGGTTAGTGTGCAGGGAGCCTCTCCCCTCCCACTCTCTGCCCATTGACCCTCTCTCTCAGCCCCTGGGGAGCCTTCCTCCGCCCTCTGGGAGCCTTTCTCCGCCCTCAGCGCTCATTTGTGCCGCTGCGCATGTTATCGCGCACTAAGGTACCTTAGCACCCGGTAACACGCCTTCATCGGGCGATAAGGTACCTTATCACCCGATAACGTCGCCGGGCGCACGTTAAGACTGCTTAGTAAACATACCGCAAAGTTTCTAGATGAAATAAATGACTGCTTCTCGGAGCAGCTGGTTCATGAATTGACAAGAGGGGAAGGATCTGGTGCAAGAGATGAGGGTTTTGGGGCACTTGGCAATAGTGATCACAGCATGAGCACGTTTGATTTAATAAATGGAATTAGGACTGCAAGGAAATCCACAATATTGTCTTTTAACTTTCAAAAGGGAGACTATGATAAAATGAGGAAAATAATTAAGAAAAAACTAAAAGAAGTAGCTGCAAATGTTAAAGATTTACATCAAGCATGGGTGTTGTTTAAAAATACTATTCTTGAAAGCCCAGTCCAGCTGTATTCCACACTTTCAGAAAAGGGAAAGGAAGGCCAAAAAACTGTCAGCATGGTTTATAGTTGAGGTCAGAGAGGCTGCTGTAGCCAAAAAGCATATTTCAAGAAATGGATAAAGCAGCCAAATGACAAAAATGGGAAACAACATAAGCACTGGCAAGTTAGATTCAAAGCATTGATAAGGCAAAGAGATAATTTGAGAAGAAGTTTGCTGTAGAAGCAAAAACGCATAATAAAACCTTTTTCAATTACATTTGTAGCAAAAAACCTGTGAGAGAGTCAGTTGGACCAGTGAATGATATAGGGGGGAAAAGAAGCGCTAAGGAAGGCAAGGCCATAGCAGAGAAACTGAATTCTTTTTTTTACTGAAGGTATACGTATGTTACCCATGCCTGAAATGATATTTAAAGATGATGTATCAGAAGAATTGAAAGAAATATCAATAAACTGGGAAGATGTATTACAAGTATTTGATAAACTAAAGAGTAGCAAATTACCTGGACCGGATGGTACACAGAGGGTGTTGAAAGGACTGAAAGATGAGATTACAGACCTACTATCAGTAATCTGTGAACTATCATTAAAATCATCTTTAGTACTGGAAGATTGGTGAATGGCCAATTTAACACCAATTTTTAAAAAGGGTTCCAGGAGTGATCCGAGAAACTACAGACTGGTGAACCTGACGTCAGTACCAGGCAAAATGGTAGAAACTATTATAAAGAATAAAATTACTGAACATGTAGAAAGTCATGGTTTAATGGGAGAAAGCCATTATGGATTTAGCAAAGGTTAGTCATGTCTTACTAATCTGTCATATTTTTTTGAAGGTGTGAATAAACAAGTAGACAAAGGTGAGCCGGTTGGTGTGGAGGCCAATTCCAGTCTGGGCGTCCCCGGGCTGTCCAGGCCTCCAGAATATGGATGGTCCTGCGTTGCACCCGAGTCTGTTCCTGTGGTGCCTGTGGGAGCAGAATCAGGTTCAACCAGCCGGATGTGCAGGTCGTGCCCTGATTCTGGGAACCCGGATGTCCAGCCCACTACCCAGCTAGCCCAGCCAGGTTCCTGCATGGAGCTACAGTGCCATGCACCGTGGCTCCATGCAGGAACCATAATCTCTGGCAGCCATAACAAAGTTCTTTTCTACACAGTTTGACCCCTGATTGGGCCACCATGGGCAGCATTGGGCTGCGGGGAATCCCTTGCACCCCTCACCTTCCTTTGTGGCAACCACATAGGATATGTACTACTCTGGGTACATCATAGTCCACAAGGGCTAGACGTGACTGGGAAATACAGATGGACCCAGGTGTATCCTAGGTGTGTCTGCAAGGACTACCTATCACACACTGGCACTGATGGGGACCTGCAGCACAGCCTATCTCAGCCAAGCCAGGTGCTGGGCACCCCACCTCACTCTCAGGGTGAGCACAGGAACCGCACAATGTCATGGTCTGTAGCTACTCTGTGCCAGTAACACACACAGTCAGTTCCCCCTACCAGGCCGGGGTGCTATAGAGGCGCATACCCCATCTTGCGAGCAGTTGTAGGCTGCTCATCTGCATGTGCAGTGCATCATGGGTACGGGTGGGTTTACCCTATCCCAGCAACCACAGCAGACAGTTTGTGTGGTGACCTGCAGTCTTTCTGTAGCCATCCAGCGGTGTGTTAGCCACTGGTTACTTCAATGGCTGTAAAGGCAGAGGTCATGGGTTTGATCCCACAGTGGTGTTATTTAATAAGGCTGTGTGAGGCTTTTCCTTTTAATTTAAATCAGTGCTGCCAGCAAAAACACCCTCACAGTGCCGTAGTCTAAGGTGCCTCATAAGGCGCCCTATAGGGCACATTATAAGGTTCCTTGGCGAACAGGGCGTTTTATAATATGCCCTATGGAGTGCCTTATGGGGCGCCTTATGCTGCACCTTAGGTTACGGCACTGTGAGGGTGTTTTTGCTGGCAGTTCAAAATATTCAAGCTTAGTCTTCCTTTCCAAGTCCTGCAATTCACTGCAGGCTCCCTCCGTTTTTCTTTGCAATGAGAAAGTACGGAGAGTAGAAGCCTATTCCCTGCTGGGATGTCGGGACTTCTTCTTTAAATTTTTTTTTTTATTTAGAAAATTTCACACATGAATCAAGAAAGTTACATAAACCATTCTTGAAGAAACAGAGATGGCAAATGAAAAGTATCCAAGTGAACCCAGAATACATTAAGAAAGTAAATTAAACATAAGAAATTACCAGTCGGGACTTCTTCAATGACGACCTGAGACAGAAGAGAGGGCACTTCGTCCTGTAGGAGAGTAATGAGTGGGGTGAGTTTGATATTCCCCCGTGAAAGTGGAGGGGGTAGAGTTTGAGGATGAAGTCTGTACCCTTCCTGGGCTATGGTGAGTGTCCACTGCTCTGAGGTGCCATCTGTGGGGGTAGTGACACTGTCTGCCTGCTATGTGGAGGGGGTGGGGGTTCCCCAGAGGCAGGGTGGCAATGTTTTCTAGGAAAGAGTCAAAAACCAGGCGCAGATCACTGTTCCCTCTAAGCTGTGTGCGTGTGCGTGCGCACACACCTCGCCGAGCGAGCGCACATACTTTACAACAGAGCGCACAAAAATTACAGCTCTGATTCTGATAGAAAACAACACAGACGTCTTAAAATTTAAAAGTTATGATTGTAATTGCTAGAAATTTCCCGCTTCATTTAATAATCATCTATTTTCATTTAATTTGATTAAAATCAATGTGGTGTACATACTGTATTCTGACGTGTGGTCAAATTTTAAAATATATAACTCCGAGTGTTGTTATGTGGCGCACAAAAATTTAACCTTCCTTCAAAAGCTGCACAGTTGATATTTTATGCGCACACAGCCTACAGAAAATTAGAGGGAACATTGGTGCAGACTGTGGCTGCGGAGCTGGTTGAGATTTAGCTACCTGTGGCTTCTGTTGCTTAGGAGGCTGCTGCCTCTTCTGTGGGGCCTGATCCAGAAGCCAGAGAGTAAGAGAAGAATTGTTTCTTCTTATTGTAGAAAAACTTGTTTGCAGGAATCTTTTTCCTAGCAGGGTCAGCTGTTACTTTGGACAGTCTATTTAGAGTAGTATTTTCTGATTCTAATTGAGATGCCTTATCTTGCCAGTATTTGCCAAAGAGGATTTCCCCTATGCAAGGTATGTTGCCCAGTTTATCTTGAACCCACTGTTCAAGATCTGAAGCTTGAAGCCATGCAATTTGACATGCACAAATGCACATTGCCGAGGCCCTGCTTATGCATTCAAAGACATCGAAGGTAACCCTATTGACAAACTTTGAAACATTTTAGCTATGCTTAACTAGCGCAAGATAATCTGCCCTTTTGTCATCTGGGAGGAGAGGGGCAAAGGCCTTAAGGTTCCTGGAGACCTCTTTCAGGAACATTCCCATGTAAAGGATATAGGAGTTAATCCTAGCCGAAAGCATGGACGCTTAGAAGCATCAATGCTCAAAGACGTCAAGAGTTCTCGATTCTCTACCTGGATTAGAGAAGTGAGTCTTCGAGTTTTCGATTTGGCGCATTGCCGATTCAATCACCATGGAATGGTGGGGAAGCTATGGCTTTTGGAAGCTGGGACACTTCAGTACCAAATACATGGTATCGAGACGTCGGTTCTGAAGTGAGACGGTGAGAGGTGTCTCCCACATATGGAGCATAAGGTCATGAAGGATGCGGTGCTCTGACAAAGTGGCTGCCTCCTTCGGTGCTATTGGGTATTTGAGGATCTCTAATTCCTCCACCCTTTACCTGTCTTCTGGAGGTGACATGCATCGCTGTTGAGGCAGGGAAGGGTCTGAAGTGACTCCACATCCAAAACAGGGGAATCATAATCGGAGGGCTCAAAGTATCAATGGGCATGATGTTCGCAGGAAACTAGATACCTGTACCAATGCTCCGAGGTATTGTCCCCGGGGAGTCGCTTGGGTTTGGCACCATTATCAGTAAGAGTTTCAAGGGAGGGCATGGGTGGGAGTGATGTCGATGTCATCTGCAGCAGCCCTGTCGTGCCCTGAATTGGTGTCGATGTCAGTACCAGAACCGGTATAGATAGGGTGGTACCGGTAGCCAAGGGTTTTATGGGTACCGAGGCTGCAAGGAGGGCTGCTAAGCTCTGCTTGATGGCCAGTATGTGATGGTCTTTCGAGGTTGCTGATGCTTGGGTATCAGTGATGGGTATTTGTGCTACTGTCCCAGAGCATGGCACCAGTAACTCTCCGGAGGTCAAGGCCTCAGGAGCATCCTGGGTGCCCCTTGATGGCTTTGGAGGACAGGGCCTCCCACCAGGGCTGTTTAGCAGGCCGATCCACCTCCGAGGCCTCGATGCCTTAGGTGGAATCTTTCCCTAGAGGTATTGTCAGACTTCGATGCGGCCTTGTGCTTGGACTTTGAAGATACCTGAGATCCATGGGAGGATGATGAGGCCCTTGATGAAGTGGATGCCATCGATACCACGTCTGAAGCAAAGAGTGCTCCAAATTTAGAAGCCTGATTTTGTAGGCCTTTCCATGTCATTTTCTGACAGAGGGAACAGTCTTTTGGCTGGTGGTCTGGGCTGAGGCATTTTAGACACCAGTCATGTGAGTCAGTTGCTGAAATGGTGCTGGAACAATTAGAACATTTTTTGAAACCACTAGTTGGTTTCTCCATGCCTTAGGATGTGAAGGCTATGGAAGACCTAAGGCCTAAGAAGGGCATCAACATTCAAGTCTTTTTTTTTTTAAGAAGAAAGAAGGGAAAGAAAAGAATAAGGGAACCAGTGATGTCTTTGATGGTGCAGTGTCGCCTGGAAGGCAGAGGCGCTATCCACACAAAGACGTTTTTCTGCGGTGACAGGATTTGCTTTCTGCTGGCTCCACAGAAAATGAAGAACTGAAGGGAGTGAGTTGGGAAGGTGGGAAGGCAGTCACACAGGTGCAGTGGAGTGCTCCCAAAAGCTTTCCAATTGGACGCTGGGGAGCGTTTCCATGCAGCCTCCGTCAGTGCCGACATCACCCATATGTTAAGACTACTTTCCTGCTTGTTCCTGGAGATAGAATCTTATAAGGGATTTTTTGTATGCAAAACACGCTTTACGTCTGTAAAAGGCTGCTTATAAAATTAGTCAAAGGGCTATATGCATAAAGATGGAGGGGCGCCAGAAAAGTGAGTCCTTTTATGCAACTCACATATAGGCAGGGCAAAGTCTGGGCAGAGTCCAGGTGAAGTCATGATTTACATGCGCTGCTTAATAAATACATTAAGGTCTTTAAACAGAAGCTGCTCAAGGGGTGGAGGAGTAGCCTAATGGTTACAGCAGTGGCTTTCTAAGCCAGAAACCAGGGTTCAAGTCCCATTGCTGCACTTTGTGGCTTTGGGCATTTCACTTAACTCTCCATTGCCTTGGAAGACAGGCTTGGCAATCTACATCTGGTCACTCTGTCAAGAAAAACCAGAAGCTGCTGGGTTGCCAGGAGTCAGCATTGACCTGAAGGCAACCCCAGGCCTTTCCTTTGGAGGCAATGGAGGATAAAGTGACTTGCTCAAGGTCACAAGAGGTGCCAGTGGGAATCAAACCCAGATCTCCTGGGTGTTGGGCTGCTGCTCTAGCCACTAGGCTACCCCCCCCCCCCCAACAGCCACACCTAATAGAACTGACTACAAAAAACCATTAAGAACATAGATTTGTCATACTGGGTCAGACCAAAGGTCCATCAAACCCAGTATCCTGTTTCCAACAGTGACTAGTCCAGATCACAAGTAGCTGTCAGGTTCCCAAAAGGTAGACAGACTCCACGCTGCTTATCCCAGAGCTAAGCAGTGGATTTCCCCAGTCCACTTTAATCATATTTTATGGATGTTCCCTCCACGAACTTGTCCAAACCTCTTTTAAATCCAGCTACACTAACAACTTGTACTGCATCCTCCAGCAATGAATTCCAAAGTTTGATTACATGGTGAGTGAAAAAATATGTTCTTTGATTAGTCTTAAATGTGCTGCATTATAGCTTCATCACCTGTCCCCTAGTTTTAATACTTCTTGAATGAGTAAACAATTGATCTATGTTTACCCATTCCACTGCATTCATTAATTTATAAATCTTATCAGCCGTCTCTTTTCCAAGCTGAAGAACCCTAGCCTTTTAAGCCTCTGCTCTGCAAATGTGATCACTTCACTTGATCCCATTTCCAGGTCACTTATAAATATGTTAAAAAGCAACGGGACCAGCACAGATCCCCGGTGTATTCCACTATTCATCTTTCTCCATTGAGAAAACTGGCCATTTAGTTCTACTCTGCTGTCTATCTTTTAGTTAGTTCCCAATCCACAATAGTACTCTGTCTCCTATTGCATGACTTTTTGATTTCCTCGAATCTCTCATGAGGGGTTTTGTCAAAGGCTTTTTCCTTGCAGCTCCCTCCCTCCTAACCTTAGGTGCTCTTCCGGACCACAGTGGCAGTTTCTTTCTGCTTCCCTTCAGTGGGAGAAAAGAATCGCTGCCCACACACTCGCCTCTTCCCGGCTTTCTTCTCACTGGTAGAGTCGCATTCTCTTTGCTGCGGGTCACGGCCTCTCTCCCCTCTTCTCCCCATCAGCATTGCCAAAGCAGACGTGAAGTCCCAGCCTCATTGCATGTCTAAATCCCAAAGCAAGCACAAGCTTATGCCTATAGACAGACACAGACAGATGGACAGACCTTCCCCAGTAGCTTGCCTAACAGTGAGTGGGTAGATCGAGGGTAAAATAAATGTACAGGCGAATAAGGGCTGTGGAATAGTAAGACCAGAACTCTATGAAGTAGGTAAGAGACAGAAAATTCTGAAGCAACTGAATCAGTACACGAAAGGGAAACAGGGCAGAAAACCTTTTTTTCAGTAGCACAATGTTGCAAAACAAGAGGTGCTAACGCAGAGCTGAGTCTAGCTGAATGTTTGGGAGCTTTTTTATTTCTATCTTCAGTGTCGTTATGTATAGCGTGGCGTTTAAATATCCCGCTTTATGCATCATCTATGCGCTCCACATGGAGGGCAGGTTAGGGACATTCTGGGGGCAGCATGGCCAATGCGAATAATCCGCCACATTCGCACCTATAGGATAGTTTACAGTATATGTTTGGCTCAGACACACAAAAAACAGGTTTAATGTGGGCCATCAGGGTCAAACTCAAGGACTCTTAGAACCCTGGTGCTGCTGAGATAGGCGCAATCTGAAACATCTAACTTAGACATTTAAATTACAGCTTGCACGTTCTGCTTAAATCATAGAAAGTGCAGGGTGCCCGGGGCGCCCCACAGTGGAAGTGCTGGCAAAATCAGTAACAGAATTTAAGAAAGTTTGGAAGAAGAACAGAAGATCCTTAGAGGAAAGGATGTGAACAGAAAGCCGGACATCAGGTAAGGACAAGGTGTAACCAGGACAACTTTCAGATCTTTTTCTAATTATTCACAAGCTATTTCTGCTTCAGAGGGAACCACAGAACTGTGAGAGGCAGTGCTCAAAGAGCTGGAGAATAACCTCAAAGAGAGTCTGTAGTTTGTATTCTGTTTGGAAATTGTCCTGCTTTTCAATAGATTTAGAGATAGATGCATATCATTCTGAGAAGCAAATAAAAGACACATTGGTACACAGGGTGATGAATCTCTTTCAGAGCAGCAGCGTTGAGCTCTGTAGTTGATGTGAGAGCATGCAATGAAGTCTGCAGCAGGGGGAGATAGGAAAGGCCCGTCTAGATCCCTCTACTCTTGGTGCACTACTCACTTTCTTTTCTAGATGCGAAATCAGCTGTATATTGAACAGGTGTGATCCAAATACAAATAAGTAAATAAAACAGATAAACACATAGAGCTATAAATATGCTGAAACACAGAGGGGAGCCAGTTTGCTAAACTGCTACCATTTACTCTGCATAAATGCAATATCTGACTGGCTTCTCTCCCAAAACCTCCGAATACAACATAAGAAAACGGAAGTACTCTTCATTACGAGGATGGCCAATGCCATCATTACGAGGAACCCTAACTTTACCCCACCACGATATCTTAAAGTAAAAGAGGCTGAGTTACAATCTAAACCTTCAATACGTTACCTGGGCATCATTTTGGATCAACGCCTAGACATGAAGGCCCACATAGGAAACACAGTCAGAGCAATATACTACAAGATCCGCTCACTTAGGCATTTACGATCCATGCTGGAACCAAATGATTTCAGGACAATCTACCAGGCGTTGATCATACCTCATTTTGACTATGCCAATGCCATCCTACAAGGTCTTCCCCAATCCACCTTGAACCCGCTGCAGCTTGCCATTAACGCAGCAGCAAGGGTCCTCCATGGAGCCTCCAGGGGTGACCACGTGACGCCTCTGCTGATACAGTTACATTGGCTACCCATCCAGGCTAGAATCGTTTTCAAGACCTTATTACTCACTTTTAAAGCTGTTAACAAGCTCTCCTCTGCATCCTTAACTGCCCTCATCCATACCACATCTCCAAATAGAGCAAGAAGATCCACGGCTATAAACTCTCTAAAAGTCCCGAAAGCACTAACAGATTGCACTACTTCTACAGCCAATAGGGCCTTTAGTCTCAGTGCGCCAAGATGCTGGAATGCATTACCCCCAGGTATCCGGGCTATTAAGAGCCTAACACAGTTTAGGAAAGCCCTCAAATTCCACCTTTTCAACAAGTACCTCATAGAGCCCAACGACACCCCATAGAGTCCAATGATACAATTCGCTAAGCAAATATTTGGAATCTCAACAACACGCCAAGACTGATACTCTAACCCTTAGTGGTGCATATGTTTCTATGAAACTCTCCTGTTCATATGACTCTATGTAGCAAGTTTTGTAAATAGTTTACCCCTGTTATCCAAGTTTTTTGCCCTGTTATCTGTAAACTCATACATGCTAACTGTACTGAGCATTTTTGTTCCATGTAAACCACGCTGATGCTGAATAGTGCGGTATATAAGAGTATGTAAATAAATAAATAAATAAAATTAATCTAATTCCAGCTCAGCAACTGTTTGCAGTAAATTGGGCTACATATGTGCTATTCTTTCTCTTGCAATTCGGTTGCCTTCTTTACCTGTTTCTTTAAAAACATTCTCATCTGGCTGGACCACGGAGCAGAGGCTATTGAGAATGAGTGTCCCAAGCTTGGGCGTAGAGCGTTCAGAGGATTTGTAGTAATCCAGGGCATTGTGGCTCAGAACAAACCAGCGTCTCTTTAGTTTCAATGACGATGTTTTGCTACCACTGCAGACTTCCTTCTGGAGCCATCCTGCGGAAAGAGAAGCAGAAGCATGCATGGTGCAATCAGGAAACACATTAAATTGAGGAGCCAGGTCCATTTTTCACAAGCATGCAGAAGCTGGCAACATCAGTCCTTCTATGCGTCAGCAGAAACATTCTCTAAAGAGGATGCTATATGAGAGCTGAGGTCATACCGGAAGGAGGGAACTAGGCAGCACGAACAGCTCCATACATGAGCAATTTTCAATCACTTTTTGTTAGTTTAATCAAGGGATCGCAGCCCATCACCCAATTCTCTACATAACCAATGTGTTTTTTAGAATAAAATCCTACTGGCTATACCAGAAAGCCGGGCCCAGATTTCAAGCCCACTCGCACTTCCGATCAGGATCAGGATGCAGGCACACCAGGGTCTGGGAGAGCCTAGGTTTGTAGCTGTAATCATAATCCTGACTTTGTCAGCATTGCTGAATTCCCTTTAGAAGGATCTAGTAGTGAGGGCACAGAACTTACTCCATGTGTGGCTGTGACCATGGAAGTCAGCCATGTTGAGGAGCATTGCACGAGCTCAGTACAAATAAACTGTCCATGGAGGCTGTTATAGTTCATCAAAAGGGGGAGGGGGGGGGCTTAGGGTCTCGCTTTCAGGCCTGCTGAGATCCGGCAGAGGCAGCAGATATGAGAGCAGGTGCCAGAAGATTTTAAATTAACACATCTCATATATCCATTAGTTTGCACCAGACAAGCACACATTGATTCCGATTAAAAAGTGCAAAGCAACTGTCACTGTCCTTACTTAATCTCAGGGACCAACGTACTAAACATTGGATTATCAGATACTCTTCTTTCATGGTTCAAGTCCTACTTGACAGACCGCAAACTGCAAGTCAAGATAAACCAGTCCACATCAAACCCCCTACACTCAAACCAAAGGAGTCCCACAAGGTTCAATCCTCTCAGCACTGCTATTCAACCTCTTCTTTCAGCCTGTATGAACCATAATAAAATCCCGTAACATTCTCTACCACATCCCATTTATACTCCTATCCATCACAACACAATCCACTTATCACTATCACACTCATCCCAACTGATACAACACCCAACTCTTCACAAGGTCTATGGCAATTATTCCGAATAATCGTCGCATTGAAAATTACAGTGATATACAATTCAACATACTGGACCCAGAAAAGATGAATAGACAAATATAAATATATAAATATTGTAAACTTGTATATATGTTTAGAATGTAACCCTCTAATCAGCCTATACTCAACAATGTAATTCATAACCCTATAATCTATCATGTAAATCATTAATAACACCCTACTATTCCTTTGTACACTCTGAAGTTAACTGTTTGAATAAGTTACAATGTAATGTTCTAGTTTTGTTCGATGTAAACTGCTTTGATTTTTCTGAAAGGCGGTATATAAAACTGTTCAATAAATAAATAAATAAATATATATCTATGCCGATGAAGTAATGATTTACATACCAATATGCCTGTTACTGGAGAATGTTTGTCATATGACCAGAAACAGATTTTTTTTCATATATATTGAGTTATAGAAACATAGGGGTATGTTTACTAAACCGTCTTAATGTGCGCTCTGTGACATCGCGCAATAAAGTACCTTATTGCGCGATAAGAGTAAATTAGACTTACCTGCTAATTGTTGTTCCTTGCGGAACTCTAGTCCAGTCCCGGAACCATAGAGTTGTGAACCTCCACCAGCAGCTTTGGAGACTGAACATCTTCATCTCTTTGATCATCCAGCTATATGCAGCCCCAAGGACCGCCCACACATCAGTACCTATTGACAAAGCATACCAAGCAGAGCAACAAATAAGTAGATATAACAACACAGTGGAAAAAAGGATCCTGACCCTAAAGTTCCCACTACTAGCAAAAAATTTTTTTTCTTTTTCCAATTGCGTAAGAACAACCTCCCGCCTACGGGAAGGCGGACCAGAACGGCCGTGGCGACCCTTGTGCAAAACGCATGCAACAAGAGACGCCACCGCTCACCCCCAAGATTTGACCCCGAAAGGAAACTAAGGCGTGCTGCAAGCAGAGGAGCTCTGACCGAAAGTATAGAGAACAAAAACCCTGGCAGACTCCTATAATGAATGTACCTTCTTGGCTGGCAGCGAGAACAGATAGGGAGGGATCCGGGACTGGACTAGAGTTCCGCAAGGAACAACAATTAGCAGGTAAGTCTAATTTACTCTTCCTTACCGTCCCTCTAGTCCAGTCCCGGAACCATAGAGGATGTAACAGAGCAGTAAATCTCAACGGGAGGGCCTCGCTAGTCCAGCCTGAAGCACCCGAGACCCAAACCGCGCATCCGACGCCGCCTGCACATCCAGACGATAGTGCTTAGCAAAGGTGTGCAAGGACGACCACGTCGCCGCCCGACAAATATCCACTGCCGGTACCAAGCTAACTTCTGCCCAAGACGTCGCCTGTGCCCTAGTCGAGTGAGCCCGAAGCCCGGCAGGAACCATCCTGCCGTGTAAAAGGTATGCCGACGAAATCGCCTCTTTCAACCAGCGGGAAATGGAAGACTTAGACGCCGCTTCCCCCTTGCGTGGACCGCCAAATGCGACAAATAGGCGATCGGACTTACGGAAGGCCGCCGTTTCCCTCAAATACCGACGAAGAGCTCGACGGACATCCAACGCGTGCAAGGAGTTATCCGCGTGCTTGCCCCGTTCCTTGGCAAACACCGGGAGAGACACCACCTGATTCATGTGAAACGCCGAAACTACCTTAGGCAAAAACGCGGGAACCGGTCGCAATACCACCTTGTTGGCAGAGAAAGACAGATAGGGTACCCTACACGAAAGAGCCTGCAACTCCGAGATCCTGCGAGTTGACGAGATCGCTACCAGAAACACCGTTTTCAACGTCAAGTCCTTCAACGAAGCTTGCGCCAAGGGTTCAAACGGCGAAGCCACCAGAGACCTCAACACCAAATTCAAGTCCCATGAGGGCACTAAAGCCCTGCACGGAGGACGCATAAGCAACACCGCTCGCAAGAAGCGCTTCACGTCCGCATGGGACCCCAATAACTGGCCCTGAACCTTGCCTCAAAAACACGCAAGAGCTGCAAGTTGTACCCTCAACGAACTGGCCGCCAGGCCCTTGTCCACCCCTGCTTGCAAGAAGTAGAGGATCTGAGGAACGGAGGTCCGCAAAGGCCGCAACTCGCGAGCCGCACACCAGCTCTCAAAAATACACCAGACCTGGACATACGCTAGCGACGTAGACCGACGCCGCGCCCGCAACAAGGTAGCAATGACCTCCGGAGAATAACCTTTGGCTCTCATTCGCGCCCTCTCAATAGCCATGCCGTAAGCGAGAATCGAGCCACCTGAGGCATCTGCAGCGGCCCCTGCCGAAGGAGATCCGGCCGAGGAGGAAGGAGCCACGGATCGGCCACACTCAACCGCACCAGATCCACATACCAAGGCCGACGAGGCCAGTCCGGGGCAGTCAGAACCACGGGACCCGGATGCCGCTCGATCTGCTGTACCAGGCGACCCAGCAGAGCCCACGGAGGAAAGACATAGAGCAGCCCGTACCTTGGCCACCTTTGTGCCAATGCATCGAGGCCTTCCGACATGCGTTCCCGACGCCTGCTGAAGAACCTTTCGACCTGCGCGGTCTCGAAGGTCGCCATGAGGTCCATTATCGGCAGACCCCAACGACGGACCAGCAACGCAAATACCTCGGGATGTAGAGACCACTCTCTGGGGTCTACCCTGCGACGACTCAGAAAGTCCGCCTCCACATTGTGAACCCCCGCGATATGCTGGGCCGACAGACACTGAAGATGCCGCTCTGCCCAATCCAGAAGCAGATCCGCCTCCGCTTCCAACGCCGCGCTGCCTGTGCCTCCCTGGCGATTTATGTAGGCTACCGTGGAGGCATTGTCGGACAGCACCCTGACCGCCGCTCCCTGCAGCCAAGGCTGAAACGCTGTCAGAGCCAACCACACGGCTCTCATTTCCAGTCGGTTGATGGACCACCGGCTCTCCCGCGAGGACCACTGGCCCTGAGCAATCTGGCCCTCGCAATGAGCCCCCCAGCCGCTCAAACTGGCATCCGTCATCAGCAGACGCCAGACGGGAGACTCCAAGGGCATACCGTTCGCCAGAGAGCGCCGACGCAACCACCAGCGAAGGCTGCGCTGAACCTCCAAGGGGCAAACTAACTGACGAGATAGCGAGTCGGACTGATGACACCATCGACGCAGCAGCGCTCGCTGCAGAGGCCGCATGTGCGCCCTTGCCCACGGAACTACCTCGATGGTCGACGCCATCGTGCCGAGAAGCTGAAGGTATTGCCAAGCCGAGGACGCCCGTCTCGCTAGAAACTGCTCCACCAGCCGCCTCAGGGCCCGCGCTCTGTGCACTGGGAGGAAAACCTTCCCGTTGCCGGTCTCGAAACGCGCCCCCAAATAAATAGCTCAACCAGAGCTCTGTGATCCTCTGTCTTGAAAGACTAGTAAGGGGGACTGTTGCTTCTGGAGGGAGATCTGCAACTGTGAGTATTTACTTCTGGTAATTTTCTAAAAGGAATTCTTTGTATTAAAGCTAATTAATCTGTGATCCACTATTTTTGTTAAATCAGTCAGGGCCTAGTATCAGCAGTTTAAGTTTACATTTAAAACACAGAGGAGAACTCTCTGGTTACATTTCATACCCAGCAGAGAGCTTGTACTTTAAATTTAATAGTCACTCAGGGCCTAGTAACAGCAAAGTACTTTTAGTTTAAATTTAAAACACAGAAGAGAGCTTTCTGGTTAAATTTAGAACCCAGTAGAGAGCTTGTACTTTAAATTTCATAAGAAGTTAGAGCCTAGCAGCAGCTAAGAGCTATAATTTAAATCAAATCAGAATATAGCTTACCTCAGCAGCACAAGACAGGGTACTGTGTAGCAGCCCTCTTTTAATAAGTGTTAATTCCCTCCCACCCCTGGGATAATCGTAGCTTTATAGGTACTTACACATCTTAAAAGACAGGAGGTGCTCTCAGGTGAAGCTCATTACCCAAATCAGTCATACACTAAGGACCTGAGATTAGTTAAGCTTCAGGTGAACAAGGTATATTACACGTATTAGGTTCAGTTTTATTAGTATAAATATCCATAGCAACCCTTAGTAAGTAAAGAACTTAGATCTAAACACAAACTTAAAACTAAGATGCAGACAGCAGTCCAGCAGCGGGATGGGGGCTTTCCAGTCTTTTGCATTGAGAGTCACATGTATGATTTTCTCCCAGTTGGTGAGAGGTCTTACGTGTGCACTAGGTGCAAGGAGCTCTTTGCTCTCAGGGAACGAGTCCGTTCTCTAGAGGCTAAAGTAGCAGACTTGGAAAGCATAAGACAGACAGAGAGGTACATAGACGAGACCTACAGGGATATAGTCCTGAAGTCCCACCTCCAGTCTGGCAGCATCCCTGTTGCCATGGAGGAGAGAGGTCACGTGACAGGAGAGCATCACCCTGGTGTGGCAGGAAGTGATCCTGTAACTAGGACCTGTCCTCCAGGTGATGTAAAACCCTCTCGCACCGAGGAAGTTTCTCCAGGGCCATGTGCCCATGAGGGAAGGGTTAGGACAGCCGTTATAGTTGGTGATTCGATCATTAGGCATGTAGATAGCTGGGTGGCTGGTGGACGTGAGGATCGCCTGGTAACATGCGTGCCTGGTGCGAAGGTAGCGGACCTCACGCGCCACCTAGATAAGGTCTTAGATAGTGCTGGGGAGGAGTCTGCTGTCTTGGTACTTGTTGGTACCAATGACATAGGAAAATGTGGTAGGGAGGTTCTGGAGGCTAAATTTAGGCTTTTAGGTAGGAAGTTGAAATCCAGAACTTCCAGGGTAGCATTCTCCGAAATGCTTCCTGTTCTACGCGCAGGACCCAAAAGGCAGATAGAGCTCCGGAGTCTCAATGCGTGGATGAGACAATGGTGCAGAGATGAGGGGTTTGGATTTGTTAGGAACTGGGGAACATTCTGGGGAAAGGAGGGGCTCTTCCGAAGGGATGGGCTTCACCTTAACTGGGATGGAACCAGGCTGCTGGCATTAACCTTTAAAAAGGAGATAGAGCAGCTTTTAAACTAGATATTAGGGGAAAGCCGACAGTCGCCCAAGAGCAGATGGTTCGGAAGAATGTATCTTTGAAGGATACTACCAAAAGCAGAGAGGTTCCACAAAAGAGTAAAGTAGCCCAAATGCCCTCAGGTATGGAGCAGACAGAGCTTAAAGATCCCAAATTACTCATGTCTAACAGACAAATTAATATGGATAAAATACATTCTCTAAAATGCTTGTATGCAAATGCTAGAAGTCTAAAAAATAAGATGGGAGAGTTAGAATATATAGCACTAAATGAAAGGTTAGATATGATTGGAATATCAGAGACATGGTGGAAGGACGACAACCAGTGGGACACTGTGATACCTGGGTACAAACTATATCGTAATGATAGAGCTGATCAAATTGGTGGAGGGGTTGCTCTCTATGTTAGAGAGGGCATTGAGTCAGAAAGGATTAAAGTTTTGCAGGAAACAAAATCTGCTGTAGAATCTATATGGATTGAAATTCCATGTAAAAGGGGGAAGGCAATGGCAGTGGGGGTGTACTATCGAGCGCCTGGCCAGAATGAGCAAATGGATGATGAAATGCTCAAAGAAATCAAGGAAGCTAACAAAAGTTACAGCACAGTAATAATAATGGGTGATTTCAACTACCCCGGTATCGACTGGGTCAGTGTCACGTCAGGACATGCTAGGGAGATAAAGTTCCTAGATGAAATAAATGACTGCTTCTTGGAGCAGCTGGTTCATGAACCGACCAGAGGGGAAGCCATATTAGACCTAATCCTTAGTGGAACACCAGATCTAGTGCAAGAGATAAGGTTGTTGGGGCCACTTGGCAATAGTGATCATAGCATGATCACCTTTGATTTAATTAGTGGAAGAGGGATAGTAAGGAAATCCACAGTACTACCTTTTAACTTTCGAAAGGGAGACTATGATAAAATGAGGAAAACAATCAAGAAAAAACTAAAAGGAGCACTTGCAAAGGTTAAAGACGTACATCAGGCTTGGCTGTTGTTGAAAAATACTATCTTGGAAGCCCAGACCAGCTGTATTCCACGCTTTAAGAAAACTGGAAAGAAGTCCAAAAAACTGCCAGCATGGTTTAAAGTTGAGGTCAGAGAGGCTGTTGTTGCCAAAAAAGCATCTTTCAGGAAATGGATAAAGAGCCAAACGACGAAACCTGGAAACAGCACAAGCACTGGCAAGTCAAATGCAAGGCATTGATAAGGCAGGCAAAGGGAGAATTTGAGAAGAAGCTTGCTGCAGAAGCAAAAACGCGAAGTAAAGACCTTTTCAAGTACATTCGTAGCAAAAAACCTGTGAGAGAGTCAGTTGGTCCATTAGATGATAAAGGGGTTAAAGGAGCACTAAGAGGCGACAAGGCGATAGCAGAGAGACTGAACGAATTCTTTGCTTCAGTCTTTACTGAGGAAGATGTAGGGATGTTACCCATGACTGAAGTGGTATTTAAAGGTGCAGAAGAATTGAAGGAAATATCGATACATCGAGAAGATGTATTACAACTATTAGATAAGCTGAAGAGTAGCAAATCACCTGGGCCGGATGGTATACATCCAAGGGTATTGAAAGAACTGAAATATGAGATTGCAGACCTGCTATTAGTAATGTATGAACTATCATTAAAATCATCTCTAATACCTGAAGATTGGAGGATCGCCAATGTAACACCAATTTTTAAAAAGGGTTCCAGGGGTGATCCGGGAAACTACAGACCGGTCAGCCTGACGTCAATACCGGGAAAAATGATAGAAACATCATAAAGAATAAAATTACTCAGCATGTAGATAGACATGAACTAATGAGAGACAGCCAACATGGCTTTAGACAAGGAAGATCTTGTCTTACTAATCTGTTATGTTTTTTTGAAGGAGTGAATAATCAGGTGGACAAAGGTGAGTCGGTTGATATTGTGTATCTGGACTTTCAGAAAGCCTTTGACAAGGTCCCTCATGAGAGACTTTTGGCAAAACTAAAGAGTCATGGGATAGGAGGCAGTGTACTATTGTGGATCAGGAACTGGTTAAAAGATAGAAAGCAGAGGGTAGGGCTAAATGGCCAATTTTCCCAATGGAGAAAGGTGAATAGTGGTGTACCCCAGGGATCTGTGCTGGGTCCGCTGCTTTTTGACATATTCATAAATGACCTGGAAAGTGGAATAACGAGTGAGGTTATCAGATTTGCAGATGACACAAAACTATTTAAAGTTGTTAAAACCCAAGAGGATTGTGGAAAATTGCAAGAGGATCTTGATAAATTGGAAGACTGGGCATCAAAATGGCAGATGAAATTTAATGTGGACAAGTGCAAGGTTATGCACCTAGGGAAGAACAACCCAAACTATGGTTACACGATGCAAGGTTCCACATAAGGAACTACAAACCAGGAAAAAGATTTAGGCGTCATTGTGGATACCATGTTAAAACCCTCGGCCCAGTGTGCAGCGGCAGCCAAGAGAGCAAATAGAATGCTAGGTATGATAAGGAAAGGAATGGAAAATAAAACAAAGGATATTATAATGCCTCTATATCGTTCCATGGTGAGACCGCACCTTGAATATTGTGTGCAATTCTGGTCGCCGTATCTTAAAAAGGATATAGAGTTATTAGAAAAGGTTCAGAGAAGAGCCACCAAAATGGTAAAGGGGATGGAAGGATACTCCTATGAAGAAAGGCTAAAAAGGTTAGGGCTCTTTAACCTGGAAAAGAGACGGCTGAGGGGAGATATGATAGAAGTCTATAAATTAATGAGCGGAGTGGAACGGGTAAACGTAGATCGATTGTTTACCTTATCAGAATATAGAAAGACTAGGGGACATGCAATGAAGCTACAGGGTAAACTATTTAAGACTAATAAGAGAAAATATTTTTTCACTCAACGTGTAATCAAACTCTGGAATTTGTTACCGGAGGATGTAGTAAAGGCTGTTAGTGTAGCTGGGTTTAAAAAATGTTTGGACAAGTTCCTGGAGGAAAGGTCCATAAGCCATTATTAAGAAGGGACCCAGGATATCAATGCTTGAACCAATACAAGCATTGTGGAACCTGTGTCCCTTGGAGAAACTGCTAGGTACATATGACCTAGATTGGCCACTGTTGGAAACAGAATACTGGGCTTGATGGACCTTGGTCTGACCCAGTATGGCATATCTTATGTTCTTATGTACTCCAAGGTCTGCGAGGGAAGAAGGCTGCTCTTCGCCCGATTGACCACCCAGCCTAACGACTGCAAAACGTGTACGACCCGCGCCGTCGCCCGGAGACTCTCCTCCCTCGACTTCGCCCGGATCAACCAGTCGTCGAGATAGGGATGCACGAGGACACCCTCCTTCCGCAGGAACGCCGCTACCACCACCATGATCTTCGTGAAGACCCGTGGCGCCGTCGCTAGGCCGAAGGGCATGGCTTGAAACTGAAAATGGCCCATCGGCAGCGCAAACCGCAGAAATCTTTGATGTTCCTGGCGAATGGGAATGTGCAAATAGGCCTCCGTAAGGTCTAGGGACGTTAGGAATTCCCCCTCGCGGACCGCCGCTATGACCGAGCGCAGCGTTTCCATGCGAAAATGCGACACCCGGAGGCACCGATTCACTCTCTTTAAATCCAGGATTGGTCGAAAGGTGCCCTCCTTTTTCGGCACGACGAAGTAGATGGAGTATCGACCGGACCCTAACTGCCCCTACGGCACGGGGGCGACCGCCCGGAGCCGAAGCAGCCGGGAAAGTGTATCGGATACGACTCGTCGTTTCCAGGGAGCGCTGCACGGGGACATAACGAAGGAATCGAGCACCGGTCGATGTAGCTCGAGCGCATATCCCTCTCGTATCACTTCTAACACCCACTGATCGGATGTGATAGCGGCCCAGGCAGGGTAGAAATCCCGCAGTCTGCCCCCTACGGGAATCACCGCCACCGGAGCCGGCCTCGCTTCATTGCGACTTTTTGGGGACCTGCGCCTGGAAGGAGCCAAAACCTCTACCTGCCCCCCGAAATCCGCAGAAACTCTGTCCGCGCCCCAGATATCTGGAACGCTGGGACTGACCAAAGCGGGAGGCACAAAACCTCCGAAAGGACTGCTGAGACCCCCGGAAGGTGAAGGTCGGCTTCCCCTGCTTGGGCTTATCCTCCGGAAGCCGACCCCCCTTAGAATCCCCGAGATCTTTTACCAACCTATCCAAGTCCTCTCCAAATAACTGCCTGCCCTTAAACGGCAGCTTACTAAGGCGAGCTTTAGAAGAGCCATTAGCCGCCCAATTGCGTAACCAAAGAGAACGACGCGCCGCTACCACCGACGCCATGCCGTTAGCTAACCCCCTAATGAGGTCATAGTGGATATCCGCCAAATAAGCGGTACCTGACTCCAATCTGGATGCCGCGGCCTCTTGTTCCGCCGACTGGGGCCCCTGGAACTGTTGAGACCAGCGGAGGCAGCCGCGCGCCACCCAGGCCCCGGCCACCGCCGCCTGCATTGACAGGGCAGCAACATCAAACGCCTGTCTCAACAAGCTATCAACTTTCTGATCCTGCGGGTCCTTCAACGCTGCAGCACCTTCCACCGGGATAGTAGTCCGTTTAGTAACCGCGGAAACTGCCGCGTCCACCTTCGGCGAACGAAAGAGCTCTCTATCAGCCTCCGACAGAGGATACAACTTAGGCAACAGTCTAGCCCCGCGCAAAGCGGACTCTGGACTGTTTCACTCCTCCTGGATCATAGCTTTAAAAACCCTATGGAGCGGAAAGACTCTGTGGGAAGTGCGCACCACCTGCATCAAGGGATCCTCCAACTTGTCCCCCGCAGTGGCATCTTCCACGGGTATGTTCAATACCTTGAGGGTTTCGGCAATCAGTGCCGGAAGTTCCTCTTTATGAAATACACGCACTATTCTACTACTCTGCTCGTCGTCCAACGATTCGCCGTCTTCTAAATCCTCCGCAGATGCCAGCTCGAGAGCCTCCCCCAGCCCCTCGTGGAACTCGTCCCCAGGAGGCGCAGAATCCGCAACACTCGGGGGCCGGCTCTTCTTTTGTGGACCAGTGTTTCCCTCTACTGAAAGTGGATGCTTTAGCCCACGGCGGGGCAGGACCGAGCCTCCCCCCGCCGGCTGCAAGAGAGCCAGAGCCTCCTGCATGAGAGAGAAAAAGGCGGGTGGAACTCCCAGGGATCCCTCCTGGACGCCCCCCGCCAACAGGCGCTCCGGCACCACAGAAATCCCCGGACCAAGGACCGTCTCTGCCTGCTCTGATGTCCCTTCTGTAGATACAGGTGGGAGATCTGCACTGGAGCCCTCCAGAGGATCCTCCATGCCAGCACCCACAGCAGAACAAGTGGCACAGACTCGGGCTTCCAAATTACTACTTCTACGAATGCCACAGACCAGACACCGAGGACTAGGAGGCATGGCTATGCACACAGCCCTTTGCCAGCAAAGCAGGAACACCTTGCTGAAGCAAACAGAGCAGAAAAAAAAATCGCGATTTTAAAAGTGCTCAAAAACGCTCCAAATTGCAGGATTAGATAGAGCTGGAGTCAATTAGCTGATATCTGACCAAGAAATGCAAAAATGAAGCTCCTATCCCTAAAAAAAAAACACGAAGAAAAACAACTTTGAAAAAAATCCAAAATGGCCGCCGGACCCGATCCCGCCAAAAAAAGGACCAGAAAAAATACCCAAAAGGTCTAAAACACTCCCCAGAGCTGATTCCAGGCCACCCCAAGGCCTCCACCACTGCCTTTAGAAAGAAAAAGCTTCAAACTCTACTTACCCACACACAGGAGTGGAGGGGGGGTCAAAACACTGAGAGTGCTGTCCAGCGTGCCTGTCACAAGCTCTGAGTAGCAGTTATCAGAGTCAATATAGAGTAATAACCGCTCAGGGCAGCTCGGGGAACCCCTAAATCAGTCAGGGGACCCTCAGAGCCTACTGCTGTATTCAATTGCTGCCTGTAATTGTCTTCAACCTTCCCTCACCCACCAAGGGGGTTCGGTAGAAAGGAGACCTGTGTCCTGTGCAGCTCCCCTGCTTGTTTGACCTGTGGGGAGACTGACAGAGAGAGACAGAGAGAAAAAAACAGATTAGAGAAAGACAGAAGGGACACAGTCAAAGATGTCCTCCACAGCAGCAGCCCAGCACCTAAATCTAGAAAATAATAAAACACTAAAGCTCTGCTTATTTGTTCCTAAGGAGCCCAGTTCTGGGCTCTGACTTCCAAGCTGCTTGGAGACTGAGATACTGATGTGTGGGCGGTCCTTGGGGCTGCATATAGCTGGATGATGAAAGAGATGAAGATGTTCAGTCTCCAAAGCTGCTGGTGGAGGTTCACAACTCTATGGTTCCGGGAATGGACTAGAGGGACGCTAAGGAATGGCGCTTTATCGGGCGCAGAGGTAACTTAGCGCGCGATAACGCGCGCAGCGGCGCAAACGAGCGCTGAAGGCGGAGAAAGGCTCCCGGAGGGCGGAGGAAGGCTCCCATGGGCGGAGAGAAGGGGTCAATGGGTGGAGAGTGGGAGGGGAGAGGCTCCCCGCAGACTAACGCTGTGAAATCCGAGTCTGAAACTAACCCTAGTGAAACCCTGGCATTAGAGCTGATTTAAAGGGAAGAGAAACCATTTCTGCCAGCAATGTACAGCAAAACCAGGGAAACCTATATAAAAGTGATAAGTGTGATGCATGTGCACGGAACAAAAGGGCAAATAAACAGTGAAAATGAACAGAAGAAAATGGAAAAATAAAATAACCAAGCTGGGCAATAGTGATCTCAATGGGAAACATAAAAAAACACTCCCAAGAAAGCACCAAAAAAAGGATATAAATTCTGGAAGGGTCCATGCTCCATCCCCATACAAGGTGGATGAGCCCACGGTGAAATTGGGCTGTGCAGGGTTTTCCTCTCCATCAGACAGGTTTCCTATGGTGTGCACATGTGCGGCAACAGCAGGGCGGGCATGTCAGAACGGCCAACTGGACAGATGCTTGAAAATGGGATACAGAGGGCTGCAGGCGGCACATGCTGTGGTGCAGCTGGGGCACAGTGCGGACTAGGCAGATGCCTAGGTGGCACTTAGGAATGCTGAAACTGTACAGCAGCCAGACAGCAACTGATGAGGGCCCAACATGGGCACGAGTGTGTTTATCACAGTGTCACAGGGGACAGTACCCAGCAGGTACCTCCAAGAGCACAGAACATTGGCAGGCGGTGTTGGGGGGAAGCGTGGACGTCTATGCAGGCACCCCTACCCCAGAACACACACCATAGGCAGCCGCCTACCTGCACACTGGATGACCTGAGACTGCGCACCACCAGCACCACCAGCAGAAGGGCATGTCAGCATGGTGGCAGAGGGGTACTGGTGGTGGAGGGGGCAGTGGCAGCTGCCCAGAGCAGACCATGGCCTAGCCCTGTGTAGGTGGGTGCCATGCACTGCAACAGACAGGCCCTGCCAGACGAACAGTCATGGTATCACCAGGGAATGCACTGTCTCTGTGGCAACATGGTGGTGCAGTGCACACAACCAATGTGTTCAGAGGCAAAAGGTTGCAGGTTCAAGTCCCAGTCTATGGTTCCTGCCATCCCAGTCCCCATATTTTACCCACTACTAAAAAGTGCTAATACAGACAGAATCTTTATTGCAGATGATGTAAACATGACCAAAACGCCTACATTTTACCTTACAGAGCACAGACACCATAAACATGCACATACCCTAGAGCAGAGTCTCCCAAATGCAGTCCTGGAGGGTCAAACACCATTCAGGTTCCATGCTGCCTCTAATAAAGATGCCTGTGCTGCATTTCTATGTGCCGCCACCATGGTATGCAGATGTATCTCATGCATATTTATGAGGGACAGCATGAAAACCCAAACAGTGTTTGGCACACCAGGACTGGAGTTGGGAACCTCTGCCGTAAAGCAGCAGCCAACAGCGACAGGCACACCCGCACCCACAGGCTCCATTATCCAATGCCTCCTGGAGAGGCAGGACATTGGGCCCTGCGTGCATCTCCCAATACTAGCACTTGCATACCTTAGCAATGCCACCCTATACCTGGGAATATGGTCCACAGCTATCAAAAGGTTGCTATGATTACTGGCAGATAGCAATTCCTACCTTAAGCACAATTTGCTGATTGAGCTACATCATAGCAACCTTTCTGATGTCTGTGGAGTGTGCTACAGGTCTTGTGTCTGACAGTGTTTACCACCCTGGGGAGTGACCCCAATAGTATTGCGTACCATAGCCATGCCTGCACTGTGCCCAGGACTTGAGCGGTGGCCAGGGCTGCCAAACACCTCTATAGTTGTACAATGCTGGCATAGGTGTGGGAGTGTGTGTCTGTCTATCCAGTGTGTGGTGGCTGCAAACACCCTCCACAGCCCACACTGCCTGCACTGTTGCCAGTATTGGCCTGCCAATGTGCATAATGAGGAGCAAGATACCATGGGTACAGCCCGGACAGGGTGGCCTGGCCAGGATGCATCTGCACAGGACATAGGGCAATGGCTGGGACATTGTAGTGCCCGGCCACCACCTGCACAGACAGGGTGGCCACAGCATGTCCTGCTGGGAGATCACTCTCACCCTGACTAAGCAGTGACCACGGCATGGCTAGGTTCCCCCATAGTGCCATCTATTATTTCTCTCATGTGCTATTTATGGGTTCCCTTTTGGGACCCAATCACTGACTTATCTGCTTGGTGTGTATGCTGACATCCCAGTTCTGGGTGCATGCATCTCCTCCAGGAACATGCACTATGGACTGGCTAGCAAACTGTCTGCAGCTAGTATGTGTCTTGCTGGAACACCTTGATGACAGAAAAAGACCACATGGCCTATCTAGTCTGTCCTTCCATATTAACAACTACAATAGTCCCCTTTTTCCCTTTAGAGATCATCTGTGTATGTTCCATGGTTTTTTGAATTTAGATACTGCCCTCATCTCTACCACCTCCACTGGGAGACTATTCCCTGGATCCATCACTCTTTCCGTAAAGAAATATTTCCGCATGTCACTCTTGAATCTATCCCCCTTCACCCTCATTCCATGTCCCCTTGTAGCAGAACGTGCTTTCAATTGAAAGAGGTTCTCCCCCTGTGCATTTATGCCACAGAGGTATTTAAACGTCTCAATCATAACACCTCTATCCCGCCTTTCCTCTAAGGTGTGCTTATTAAGATCCTTAAGTCTGTTCTCATATGTTTTATAATGAAGACCACTAACCATTTTAGTAGCCACCCTCTGCACTGACTCCATCCTGTTTATATCCTCTCTGAGTTCCTCCACTTGTTTCCTGAGGGCTTCAGCATGCAGACACCCTGCACATGGAACCAACCCTTCAACTGGCAATACGACCTCTGTCTGGAGAGAGGCAGAAGCTGTAATGGGGCAACAGCTTTAGCAATGCGATTTTTCCCAGTCATTGTTCAGTTCGTGGAGCTTAGGTATCTTTGCTTGAAATGTCTAGCCCCCTTTAGTTATGTGAGTGAATGTCCTACTTCTGCTCTGCACTCATTGTTGATGGAGTGGTTCCTGTGGATGCAGAATATATATTCAAAAAGAAAAAGTGAGAACCATAACACAGTTTAAAACAAAATAAAATCAGTTATAATTTTATCATTTGGTACTATAACATGTGCCATGGTTTTCACGTTTTCTTTTAGTTCCTTGGTGTGTGGGCATCTTGTATTTCCTTTGCGTTTTTGCAGAATATATATTTACATTAACATCACACTGGTCCAGTGAGCAGTTTCAGGAATTACATTGGGGTTGCCCTTCTTGGTCTCAAAGTCTCTCTTTTTTTTCAGAGGCTGGGAAGTGCTGTGTTGGGGCGCCAAGTTTCTCCTGTTTTTGTGGAAGTGGGAGGTGCTGCATGGGTGCTGATGAGCCCCTCTTGTTTGGCATATTTAGCAGCATGTTTCCTAAGCTCTGCGCCATACTGGATCAGACCAAGGTCCACTCTTCTGTTTCCAACAGTGGCTAGTCCAGGTCACAAATACCTGACAGATTCCCAAAAAGGCACACTGGTTCCGCAATGCTTGTCCAGAGGTAAGCAGTGGATTTCCCAGATCTGCTTTAATAATAGTTTATGGACCTTTCCTTCAGGAACTTGTCCAAACCTTTTTTAAAACCAGCTACACTAACTGCTTTTGCTACATCCTCTGGTAACTAATTCTAGAATTTGATTACACGAGGTCATAGGCTAACTCCAGGGAGGCCTTTATATCTATAGAAACATAGAAACATAGAAACACGGTGACAGAAAAAGACCACATGGCCTAGCTAGTCTGCCCTTCAATACCCACCACTACAACAGTCCCCCTTTTTCCTTTAGAGATCCTCTGTGTTTGTCCCATGCTTCTTTGAATTCAGATACTGTCCTGATCTCTACCACCTCCAATGGGAGACTATTCCAAGGATCCACCACTCTTTCCGTAAAGAAATATTTCCGCATATCACTCCTGAATCTATCCATTTCACCCTCATCCCATGTCCTCTCATAGCAGAGCTTGCTTTCAACCGAAAGAGGCTCTCCCCCTGTGCATTTATGCCACAGAGGTATTTAAACGTCTCAATCATATCAAGTCTATCCCGCCTTTCCTCTAAGGTATACATATTAAGATCCCTAAGTCTGTCCTCATATGTTTTATAATGAAGACCACTAACCATTTTAGTAGCTACCCTCTGCACCGACTCCAGCCTTTTTATGTCCTTTTGAAGGTGCGGTCTCCAGAATTGCACACAATACTCCAAATAAGGTCGCACCAAAGACTTATACAGAGGCACTATCAGCTCCTTTCTTCTGCTGGCCATTCCTCTCCCTATGCACCCAAGCATCCTTCTAGCTTTTGCTGTCACCTTTTCTACCTGTTTAGCTACTTTAAGATCATCAGACACAATCACGTCTAGGTCTCGCTCTTCTTTAGTGGACAAAAGTACTTCACCCCCTATACTATATTGCTCCCTTGGATTGCTGCAGCCCAAATGCATGACCTTACATTTTTTAACATTAAATCCCAGCTGCCAAATTCTAGACCATTCTTCAAGCTTAGCTAGATCCCTCCTCATGTTATCTACACCTTCCTGGGTGTCTACTCTATTGCAGATTTAGGTATCATCTGCAAGGAGGCAAACCTTACCCAACAGCCCTTCCGCTATATCACTAACAAAGATGTTAAAAAGAATCTATCCAAGGACAGATCCCTGGGGCACACCACTGGTAACATCCTTCTCCTCAGAGTGAGCTCCATTTACCTGTAACCTTTGTTGCCTCCCACTCAACCAATTTCTAACCCAAGCAGTAACTTTAGGGTCCATCCCTAGGGTGATCAGTTTGTTTATAATTCACCTGTGAGGAACGGTGTCAATGGCTTTACTGAAATCTAAATACACCACATCTAGGGCTCTCAACGGTCCAACTCTCTGGTCACCCAGTCAAAGAAACCAATCAGATTTGTCAGACAAGACTTGCTTCTGGTGAATCCATGCTGCCTCAGATCCTGTAATCCGCTGAACTCTAGAAACCTCAATATTTTCTCTTTCAGCAGCGTTTCCAATAATTTACGCACCACCAAAGTTAAACTAACCGGCCTGTAGTTTTCAACCACATCCTTACTTCCGCTTTTGTGTAAAGGGACAACATGTGCCTCTCTCCAATTATTTGGCACCACTCCCGACTCCAATGAGGCATTGAAAATGTCAGTCAGTGGAGCTGCTAGAACGTCCCCAAGTTCACTCAGTATTCTAGCGTGTATCTGATCTGGTCCCATCGCTTTGTCTACTTTAAGTTTAGCTAGTTTCTCACGAACACAGTCTTCTGAAAATTCTTCAAGATGCCCCTTTTTGTGGGTGTTTTCTGAGGTCTTGCTCCTGGTTTTCATCTGTGAACACAGAACAGAAATATTTGTTAAGCAATTCCACTTTATCCTCATAAGCTTCTACATATTCCTCTCCTTCACCCTTGAGTCTGACAATACCATTGTTGCCCTTCCTCTTCTCACTAACACATCTAAAAAATATTATCCCCCCATTTTATTGCATTTGCTATTTCCTCCTCTATTTGAATCTTTGCTTTCCTGACTACTTTGCTAGCTTCTCTAAGTTTTTCCAAATATAGATGCCTCTCTTTCTCTCTCTGTGATCTCTTGTATTTCATGAAGGCCTCCTTTTCTTTACCTTTTCAGCTACTTCTTTCGAAAACCATAGCGGTCTCCTTTTCCTTTTACCTTTATTTACCATTTTAACAAAAAAGGTATGTTGCTCTTACAATATCCCCTTTCAGTTTTGCCCACTGTTTTAATACACCCCCCAGCTGTTCCCATCCCGCTAACGACTCTCTGAGGTATTGGCCCATCTTGGCAAAGTTAGTTTTCCTAAAGTATAAGACCCTTGCTTTTGAATGGATTTTAACAGCCCTAGTCCTAATACTGAACTACACCATCTGGTGATCTATAGATTCAAAATGATCTCCCACTATAACATCAGAAACACTTTCACCATTGGTAAGCACCAAGTCCAGTATGGCCCCTTCACGTGTGGGTTCTGTTACCAGTTGCCTGAATAATTCTCCCTGTAGAGAATCCAGGATCTCCTTTCTTCTAGATGATACTGCAGCAGGAATATTCCAATCAATATCTGGCATATTGAAATCCTCTATCAGTAGCATGTCCCCTTTCCTAGCAATTCTGCTTATGTCTTCAATTAACTCTCCATCTACCACTTCCTCTTGTGAGGGAGGTCTGTATATCATGCCAATGTAAACGGATTCCTCTTTCTCTCTTTCTAGTTTAACCCACAGTGCCTCCTCTGTCCCTTTTAAGTTCTGTAGTTCCAAAGCTTTAATATTATTTTTTTACATACAGTGCCACTCCTCCTCCCCTTCTTCCTACCCTGTCCTTTCTGAATAAAGTATAGCGCGGTATAGTTACATCCCAGTCAAGGTTTTCTGTGAACCACGTTTCAATAACTGCCACTAAATCCAAGTCAGCCACTCCCACCAAAGCTTCAACATCTGGTATCTTATTTCCCATGCTACGGGCATTTATACACACTGCTTTCCATATGTTGCCCCTTTTACACATTTCCATAAAGGTATTCAATTTTTCATGACCTGGGGTCTTTCACTTACCTAGGGGCTTTCTTCACCCATCCCCAGTGAATCTAGTTTAAAGCCCTCTTCAGTAGATTAACCAGTCTGCTACTGCAGACACGTCGACCTTTCTTGGACAGATGTATGCCATCTCTGCTCTGCAACCCTTGGAACAGCATCCCATGGTCCAGGAAACCAAAACGCCCTCAATGACACCATCCACGGAGCCATGCATTCATCTCCAGGATGCAAGCTTCTCTGCCCTGGCCTTTACCCTCAAAAGGAAGGATTAAAGAAAATACCACCTGCACCACTATCTGCTTCACCTTCTGTCCCCACTTCTGTCCCCAAACACCCCACTTCACCTATAACATGTGACCATGGCACCCACACAGGATATGCACTATTCTGTGTGCATCATAGTCCACAAGGGTTAGACGTGACTGGAAGACACAGGTGTATCCTAGGCGTGTCTGCAAGAACTACCTATCAAACACTGGCACTGATGGGGACCTGCAGCATAGCCTACCTCAGCCAAGTCAGGTGCTGCGGACCTGGTGCTGGGCGCCCCACCTCACCCTCAGGGTGAGCACAGTACCTCCACAATGTGATGGTCTGTAGCTACCCTGTGCCAGTGACACACAGGGTCAGTACCCCCTACCAGGCCGAGGTGCTGTGGGGGTGCATACCCCATCCAGTGATCATCTGTAGACTGCTCATCTGCATGTGCAGTGCATCATGGGTATGGGTGGGTTAACTACAGCAGACAGTTTGTGTGGTGACCTGCAGTCCTTCTGTAGCTAGCCAGGGGTTTGTTAGCAGCTATAGAGATATAGCTTCACTGCCTGTGGAGTCTTCACTGCCTGTGGAGTCCAAGAGTATAGGTTTGATCCCACAGTGGTGTTATTTGATAGAAAAGATAGAAAGCAGAGGGTTGGGCTAAACCAGATATCCCCTCCAAGAAATAACCCAATCTAGAAATGCCCGCACACTGCAGTGTAGATAGATTATGTATATAGTTAACCCAGTCATCCAAGTTTGTACTCCTGTTCAATGTAAAACCTGACAGTTTGTCGTAATGGTCGTTTTGTTATGATGTAAACCGCGCTGATTCTAAATAGCGCGGTATATAAGAAACTGTAATAAATAAATAAATAAAAATAAATAATAAATGGCTAATTTTCCCATTGGAGAAAGATGAATAGTGGTGTACCCCAGGGACCTGTGCTGGGTCCACTGCTTTTTGACATATTCATAAATGACCTGGAAAGTGGAATAATGAGTGAGGTTATCAAATTTGCAGATGACACAAAACTATTTAAAGTTGTTAAAACCCAAGAGAATTGTGGAAAATTGCAAGAGGATCTTGATTAATTGGAAGACTGGGCATCAAAATGACAGATGAAATTTAATGTGGACAAGTGCAAAGTTATGCACCTAGGGAAGAACAACCCAAACTATGGTCACACGATGCAAGGTTCCACATTAGGATCCACCACCCAGGAAAAAGATTTAGGCGTCATTGTGGATAACATGTTAAAACCCTCGTCCCAGTGTGCATTGGCAGCCAAGAGAGCAAATAGAATGCTGGGTATCATAAGGAAAGGAATGGAAAATAAAACAAAAGATATTATAATGCCTCTATAGCGCTCCATGGTGAGAGTGCACCTTGAATATTGTGTGCAATTCTGGTCACTGTATCTTAAAAAGGATATAGCGTTATTAGAAAAGGTTCAGAGAAGAGCCACCAAAATGGTAAAGTGGATGGAAGGATACTCCTATGAAGAAAGGCTAAAAAGGTTAGGGCTCTTTAACCTGGAAAAGAGATGGCTGAGGGGAGATATGATAGAAGTCTATAAATTAATGAACGGAGTGGAACGGGTAAATGTAGATCGATTGTTTACGTTATAAGAATATAGAAAGACTAGGGGACATGCAATGAAGCTACAGGGTAAACTATTTAAGACTAATAAAAGAAAATATTTTTTCACTCAACGTGTAATCAAACTCTGGAATTTGTTACCGGAGGATGTAGTAAAGGCTGTTAGTGTAGCTGGGTTTAAAAAAAGGTTTGGACAAGTTCCTGGAGGAAAGGTCCATAAACCATTATTAAGAAGGGACCCAGGATATCAATGCTTGACCCAGTACAAGCATTGTGGAACCTGTGTCTTTTGGGGAAACTGCTAGGTACGTATGACCTAGATTGGCCACTGTTGGAAACAGGATACTGGGCTTGATGGACCTTGGTCTGACCCAGTATGGCATATCTTATGTTCTTATGTCCCACAGCCATGAAGTCACTTTTGATATGCTCAGAGGGATACCTGGCAGTATCATTTATGCTGATATGGATTAGCAACAATGGGTAATAGTCATTGGGCTTGATGTGTCTTGGCAAACTCTCCATAAAATTTTGGATTTTGGCACCTGGCAGACAGCATACCTCTCTGGACATCAAGTATGATCGGCAGATGAGAGTCACCAAACAACACTACCCTTCGCTTCCCTGTGATCACTGATTCTGAAACTTTGGGGTGCCCAAGCTCTGGTTCTTCCCTTTCTAGGGATGCTTTTTCCTCCTTCTCTTCCAGTACTGCATAATGGTTCTTCAATTCAAGGGCTGGAGAAGTTGAATTGGTGATTCTGCAGGCCCTTGTGATTTATTTTATTTACATTCTCTTATATACCGCGCTATTCTGCATCAGTGTCCAACTTTTGTCATTCTGTAGGCTCCCATCTTCTCCTCTGCTGGAGAAGCATCTCCTCTGCTGCTTAAGCATCTCATCAATGTACTTCTCACTGTCTTGAAAGCTCCTCAGCCTCACCACCTCCTCTCTGAGTTCTTCCACTTGTTTCCTGAGAGCTTCAGCATGCAGGCATCCTGCACATGGAACTGGTCCTTCAACTGGCATTGTGATCTCTGTCTGGACAGAGGCAGAAGCTGTGACGGGGGCAACAAGTTTGGTGATACAATTTTTCCCAGTCATTGTTCAATTGTTGGAGCTTAGGTATTTGTTGAAGCAAAAGAAAGAGAGACCTACCTAAATACCAGCTGGTTTTCCAGCTGTCCTCTCAGAGAAAAAAAACCAGTTAAATCTCTTTTAAGTGTTTTCAAAATGGGCTGTTCCTAGCCCCTGTGTGTAGTTAATTGGGGAGGTGCCCTATAAAGCAAAACTGCTCACTAGGTGTGGGTGGGAATTGGGGGGTAGGGAGGGAACTAACACCTGATAAGGTGTCAGTAGCTTCAAAGGGGTATGTTTACTAAACCTTCCTAACGTGCGCGTGGCGGTAGTGTGCAGGATGCCATAAAAGGAGTGGGCGGTCCGGTCAAAAAGTAACAAGCGCGTTAACGCACGCTAGTATACGCGGCGCACCATACCGCACAGAAAGGGAGTAGTGTGCGTCACCGCGCGTAAATCCTAAGTAGGCGCGTTGAGCTACAAACATAGCAATAGAGGTGTAGTACAATGGTTAGTACACTGACAGATGCTCCAGGGGTCCTGAGTTTGACTCCCAAGTGGGCCAGCTGAATAACAATACTTTTACCCAGTGCAGTCAGAGGCATATGCCAGTTGTATTTATATCGGTGCTGCCAGCAAACACACCGTCAAAGTGCCGTAACATAAGGTGCCGCATAAGGCACACCAGAGGGCATATCATAAAGTGCACTGTCTGCCAAGGCACCCTATAATGTTGCCTATGGGGAGCCTTATAAGGTGCTGTATAGGGTGTTGTATAGGGTGCCCCATGAGGCACCGCAAGGTCACAGCACTGTTTCTGATGGCAGCACTGCGCATGTTAATGCATGGATATCTAAGTAGGCGCACTGAGATGCAAACATAGCAATAGAGGTGTAGTACAATGGTTAGTACACTGACAGATGCTACAGGGGTCCTGAGTTTGATTCCCAAGTGGGCCAAATGAATAATAATACCTCTACCCAGTACTGTCAGAGGCATGTGCCAGTCCTATTGAAAACTGTGCTGCCAGCAAACACACCATCAAAGTGCTGTAACATAAGGTGCCGCATAAGGCACTCCAGAGAGCAGATCATAAAGTACACTGTTCGCCAAGGCACCCTATAATGTTGCTTATAAGGTGCTGAATAGGGTGCCCTATGAGTCACAGCACTGTTTTTGATGGCAGCAATGTGCATGTGAACGAATGGAAATCGTAAGTAGGTGTGCTGACCTACAAACATAGCAAAAGAGGTGTAGTACAATGGTTAATACACTGACAGATGGTACAGGGGTCATGAGTTCAAGTCCCCAGTGCACCTAAAGAATAAAGTTGGCAGAGGCAATCCCCTTTTTCTGCTATCAACTGTACAACAATCTGTGCTGCCATCTAAAGAAAACTGCACCCTAGTGCCATAAAGTAATGCACCTTTTAGGGTGCACCAGAAGGCACATATGAAACAACCACGCCAGTGAAAGTGGGGTATGATGTGCCCCAGAGGCCATGTTGAAAGGTTGTCAACCTCCAAGGCACGATAGTAGGCACCCCAGAAGCTGCCTGAACCGAAGGTGTGCCGCAAGATGCCCCAAGGATGTACAAGTGAACCCACAAACTGTGGTCAAGAGCAGAAAGGTCACCCAATTAAAAGGGCAAGAGAGGTATGTGCCAAACACCCACGTACCCAAACACTGCACAGAGCAGTAAGGAAAGACAATGCATAAGTAATGGAAGGATGTAGATCAGAGCTGATGGACCAGACAAAGCAGCCCCCAGCCCATGTGGCAGTTAGAAAAATTACCAGACATATTGGGGGGCAGCTGTAGCTATGCACAGAGTGGTGGTAATGTACTATGCAATAATGACAGTGTGTGGCAGAGGATGGGAATATGTGTGCAGCAGAGGAGGTAGAAGTGGCAGGATAGGTGCAATGTCAGGATGAAAGTGGAGTAGCAGTGACATGCAGAGCACACACGAGAGGCAAACAGGGAGAGCTGCAATGCAGGACTGTGTAGGAGTGCAGGACGTGGGGTAGCAGCATGCACATCAGGGTAGGATGACACACAGCTGGCAGACACACGTAGATGGACAGAAGGATGGTTCACAACTGTGATGAGGGTACAATGTGCTCACAGCACAGCTCTGCACAGAGATGACTGTCACAGGAATGAAAAGTAGTCCTGCAGGACAGGCATACAAATGAAAGAGAACAGAGAGGAAGCTAACCTATGACCAGTAGCACAAATGGCAATGCACAAACCACTAGGCCACGCCACCAACGTGAGTGCATTAGCAAAGGCTGCATACAAAAATAGTGCAGGGCAGCACACGTGACACCTGCTGGCTGTCAGGACAGACAAACCCCCAACAGTAACCATGTTGAAATGAACATGCAGATCTGCTGTGTACAGATCAGATCACAGTCTGTACTTGGTACCAGAGCCACATAGAACTACATGCACACACACAATTAAATGCTATGCAGTGGACACAGCATGCAAAAGAGGAACGTACCTAAACCCCAAGGGCAGCATAGGATGCCGTGTGGAGCTGCTGCAAAATCTGGAACAGGGCAGGTGAGAAGTGAACATGCAAACAGGTATACCACACAACAGCTGAACCACAGCAATACCAAACCTCCAAGCGGACTGCCATGTAAACACCATAAAAAAAGAGACATATGTAACACTTAATATGTGATGGCTAGGCAGCACAGAGGGCACACCTTGGTGTACACTGAGTAGATGGAAGGGTGTGTGCAGAGGTGATGAACCTGCTGGTACCCAATGGTCATGTTAGCATGACAGAGAAGAAAAGGATAAACCCCATCTTGGGACCAAACCTGCAACCTATCGCGTTAGAACACACGCCTGCAACCACTACCCCAAACAACCACAATGAGCACACTGAGCACAATGCAAAAATAAAAACCCCAAAGGGAGGGTGTGCATGGGAAGCTGTAATACCCAGTGATGTGGTAAATGGCTGGCAGATACACAACTGCCACGGTACAAGGATGTGAGCACAAGTGGGCCATGTACATGACCAGCAAATCAGTAGATACACGTGTCAATGTGAGCAAAGAGCGGAGGAGTAGCCTAGTGTTCAGGAAATTGGCTTGGTTACCAAGCAACCAGGGTCCAACTCCCACAAGCACTCCATGTGGCTCTGGGCAACACATGTAACCCTCCAGTACCTTGGAAGAAAGGCCTGGCAATCTACTTCAAGTGACACTGCCAAGAAAGCCCTGGAGTCTCTGGGTCACAAGGAGTCAGGACTGACTCAAAGGCACACATTGTACTATATGTTTGTCACCATGATCAAGCAGCAGCAGAGACAAATGTATAGCAAACACATATATTTATTTGGGTTTATCCTCACAGATAGTGCTGATACCGATACCGCCATCATAATTTCAAGGTAAGTGGATCCCAGGTGAAACACGGAAACACATTTAGCAGGGCACCAACCCACATTATACAGAAAGGTCACTGGCCCGTCTACAAATGAAGGGCAGGAGACATAATGTGCAGCAGGTCCATGGTATGCACCATTCCACAGGCCCCCCCCCCATGCTGCTGCACGCCTCATGTGTGTTACTCACATATGAGTGCATGTAGACAGTAGGTGGTGCATGATGAGGGACCAACACACCTCAATCATGATCTGTTCTCCAAAACATATCTATCTGGCAAACACAGGAGGCACACAAATGAAAACAGCATTTGTTGCTAACATGTTGTAATTTGAAGAAAACATATCGAAAGTAATGTCTCAGCTCTCACATAATGCCTGATATAAGAATCAACTTTGCTACAATGTAACCCTAAGCAATCAACAACTGCACAATAATGATATGCTAACAGGTAGCAGAGGCACATCAACACAGAGAGAATTCAAACGAAAAGTACCTGCAGAAACATGCAGAGATAACACCATGCAGGGGATCCCCCTGCACTGGTTGGTGTGTAGACAGTGTCTGTACACATATAGCACAGTACAGGGAATGCACAATTGAAGGGAGACATCGGACACTCACACTGCGACACTCCAAATAGAACGGGGCAATGTGAGTGTCGGTACCTCATGGGATAAACAGAACTGTGCAGACATGCAATGCAAGGTCTGTAAAACAATGCAGAGCATCACGTCTGTACAGTAAGCAGACTCAAGAAAGAGTATAGAGAGATGGAAAGTAAGGGCCAACATGTCACAGTAAATCCCACAGAAGCCATATTGCCATGTGCTGTGTCTCTCCAACATACTCAGTCATATGCACATGCACCATGTACATCTCAACATGCTACAGTGATGCCACACATGCAAGGAAACACCATTGTTGATTGAAAACATAAATCCAGGATGCTGGTGGTCATTAAAGCAGTGTTGTGGCAAAACCCGTATCATGTCCAGGTGGAGAGTAGGTGGACATATACAACAGGACCTCTCCATCGCTCCCCCCTATGCCACATGCATGGCTGTACGCCTGTGTTGAAACAAACAGATGAGCATATCCTGTGTTCCATGTCACACACATGGCCAAAACACAACAACACCACAACTGTGGAGGAATGTAGATCATACTTATTTATTTATTTAGCTGTATTTATATCCCGCTTTTCACCGCGGTCAATTGGGGGATACATTTAACACGAGGGGATATGAGACACATACGCTAATACTTACAGGGAACATGGGCAATGGAGGGTTAAGTGGCTTGCCGAAGACCACAAGGAGTGCCTATAGGACTAGAAATCCCAGTCCCTCTGGCCTGAGATTGCTGTCCCCAGGTGGGACTTGAACCCCCGGCCCTCCGGCCTGAAGTACCTTGTCCTAACCACTAGACCACGCCTCCCTGTCATACAGATCATACAGTGACAATGTCAGTCCCTGCTGCACACATGGGGACCAGTACACAGTGTGCAAAGTCCAAAGCGTATATGCAATCCAACATGTCAGGTGAAGACTATCCTTGCAACCCTGGGCATGCATAGTCAAGTGTCACATCCCAATATGCCACAGTACATGAAAGGTCATGTGTGTCCCCTGAGATGAGCACGACTCCCAGCCAGAGCATGGCAGCAACAGTGTGTTGTATACATCTGTCATGGATAAAGTAGCGATCCCAAAGTAATACTGTCCATCCTAGGCATGTGTCGCACTTGCAGAGGTCAAATATCCTATGGCACCATTTCCCCAGGGATAGCTCCATGGTGGTGTGTCCCCCAACTGGTGGACGATGGCGATGCTGGATGCGCTCCAGTGGATATGTCCAGTTTGTTCCCTGCCCTGTCAGAAGAGTAGAAATAATGTATTGGTATGCAGTGTCCAACAGCAGCACAAAATTTATTTATTTATTTATTTACATTTTCTAATATACCGCGCTATTCTGCATCAGTGCGGTTTACATTGAACAAACTGAAATTACATTGAACAGGGCATTATAACTTGGAGATAACTATAATGCAGACAGGCAACCATGAATATGCACATAATAAAACGACACACAGGCAAACATAACATGAGCACAAAACAGAACACAGTGCAGGTTGGTCAGATGTGGAATTGGAACTGCAGACACGGCTGTCACATAGATATGTTCACCTCCATGGCCATGTCCATGTTACAAAAGTGTATCACAGCACCACCCCATGTGCATCAGCGATTGTGAACAGAGAGGCAACATGAAATATCTCTGAAACAAACCGTAAATCATTACCATGTAAAGCAAGATGTCAGTCCCTCCCCCCAAAAGGTTAAACCTACCGTCTGCGTGCAGCAGGTGTATGTCATGGATCCCCTGGGTCATTCAGTGAAGGGAGACGACATCACCCCAATTGGAGAAATCACCATGTAACCATGTCCAGCCACTGTTGATGCATGTCCACATCATGGCGATATCTGAGTTCTGAAAAATACGGTCCAACAGTCGTATGTCACAACACAAGACACAGGTCTGCGCACAATACACAACACATGTCCACAATATTCACATGGTAAACAGCTGTAAGGAAGAGATAACACAGTCAGCACTGCCCCCCAGGTGTACAGACCCCACACACCACATGATAATGTAACATGCCTGCACAATGTACCAACACACAGCCAACCCTAAGAAACACACCCACACAGTATTCTAAGGTGATCGTGCCAGCAGTAGCATATGGCTGGGATGTTCCCAATTGCAGATTTGTGGACTGGAAGGCCCTGTGAAATCAAATGACACACTGGTGTTGTCTGATGGTACACTGTTGGGGAAGGGTGCACGTGTAGCCCACCATCACAACACCTAGGACACCCACACACATGAAGCTCTGTTGGCTGTGTCACAGACACAGTGTTGCAGAGGACAAACTGGACAGGAACACATGGGGATATGTGTGCCAACACCAAGATATGGCTTATGGTGGTGCAGGGAAAAGAGGTAAACAACAACATATGTACAATCTGACACATCACCGAGGACATGTGTCTACCCTGCCTGTCAGCACAGACAATGTAGCCGTACACCCACCTACCACAGACCACTGCATGTTGGATGACTGACAGTCACCTGCCAATGCACATCCGCACCAGGAGCTGCAACAGGTATGTCCTGCGGAGTAGGAAACACAAGGGAAACATAATATGTCATTTGCCAGTCATGCAACACACACTGCACCTTCCTGTCCTCAGCTCACAGACCCCCCAAGATCCTTCACAGACCTACTGTTCACCAGCACACTGTACAGATCTATGTCATGTGAGAGATATCTCTGAAGTGTGAATGCCAAACTACAAGGGTCTGCACTCCGTCTGGCCCCCCCATCTCTCTGTTCATGTACAGAAGGGTGAACAGAAGTGTTGCGTCCCTACTGTGTCCCTGCATCAATCCACGGCTGCAGTAACATCCTGTGTCCCCATATGTCCCCCAATGCCCCTCACTGTGCGTTCTGGTGTCCCAATGATGTCTGATACCCTGCTGTCAAGTACTGTAACACAAGGAACTATGCAGGGGCACCTCCCCATCGGCTGACCCTATACAGTTCAGTGGTGTGTATAGCTCCTACCATCATTTACATCAACAGCTGTGTGATGTTGAGCTGCAAATCTACATCTCAACGGCTGAGTTATGCCTGCCAAACCACACCCCAATGTGTGCATGTGACCACACCATGATGGCTGCATGTCATACTGCTGTGTGACATGGATAATGGAAAGGCATGGATAGCTCATATGTGCACCTAAACCGTCCCCCCCCCCTCAGAGCGATGTTGTGTGTGTGGACATAAGTCGTCCTCTCCAGGGTCAGAAATGTAGTTGCTGCAGTGGACTGCACCTACCCCCTCTGCCCATCTTCCCAGCTTGTATGTGAGTGCTGTGGTACATGTGCAGATGTCATCAGATACATCTGCCCTGATCCCCCTGACAACAACACTGAAACCTGACTCCACACCCACAGTTAGCCCACAGCTTGCCTACTGTAACCCACACCCTGCTGATCTGGCATGAATAATCTCTGTCAGCGTACAAATATGCACCACTGCATTGCACAGCTATTCTATATCCCACAGAACTAGCACAATACCCCCCCCCCTCCCCCCGGCTGCACACTGCACAGGTTCTGTATTCTTCCCGGAATCTTTGAGAGGGCTATGTGATGATCTCTACATTCAGGCACACTGTGGTGTTGCAATAATGTCCCTCACGGATACCACATACCAGGGATCCAGTTACCACAGATCACATCGATATTGGTATGTATCACATTTAGCGGCATACTAAAACAACTAATGCACAGACCCTGCACATCTGAGCATACCATCCACACAATCAGCTCAAAACACCAACTGTAAGACACAGTTATCTAGACAACTGGCCCCATCCATGGTCTGCTCCCGCATTGTTAACGCCATACCACATGCCTCTCATCCTGTCGCCCCAAAGTATCAAAGCCAACTACGTGTGCCTGCACATCAGCCCCTATCACATGCAGCCACAAACCAGGTATGGCAGCCCTACACCGCACCAAAGCCTAAAACACCACACACACACAAGCCACCTCCACCTGCTGTTGTGCCCTGGCCACATCTGATGTGGATCAGACATGAGTAGATGTGAAGCTGGTATGGCTAGCCAGTCTCAGTTACATGTCATTGCAGTATTGCATCGTACAGATATTGTAATACAAATGGTAACTAGTATTAGCAGTACACACATATCTAAACAAATGTAGGTGGTAACATATGCAGTACTTACATGAGAAGAGCTCTGCAATCAGCTGCCGCCTGACTGCTGTGCCCTCACGTGTGTCGCCATGGGCAGGTGCAGGGGGGCACGTAGGGTCCTCCTCCAGACCCTCATTAATATCGACAGGGATGTGGTGCCTGAGAGCAATGTTGTGCAGGATGCAACAGGCTATAATGATCTCTGCCACTGTCTGTGGTCTGTATTGTAAGGCCCCACCTGTCCTATCCAGACACCTGAAGCGACTCTTTAAAACGCCAAAGGTGCGCTCTATGACGGAGCGGCTGGTGGCATGGGCCTCATTGTACCTCCTCTCTGCACGTGTCTGTGGTCGACGCACGGGGGTCAGCAACCAGGGGCGACACCCATATCCTGCATCACCTGCAACAAAGAGATGTACAACGTTAAAGCAGGAGCACATGTCCCCCAAAATGGACCCAGGTATGTATGTGCAAAACAAATGCAGAACACATTGTGACATAAACATATGACAGCACATGATGGGACAGCAGGACTATGCATCAGGGTGTGAAGGGCAGACACACACGACAAGGGCTTGGTGCATGGACTGGAAACATAATCTGTAACGACACATATGCAAGCAGCCATTTAACTATCATGACAAAGCTCCATAGCAAGGTGGGGTTTGAGGCCCCCTCCCCTGATATCACACACAGACAGATGACATACCCACACAAAGAGGGACACACCACCGAGACAGACATCTGCACATACGGCTAGTAACATGAACAGCATGTGCACGTCAGAAATGATAAATACACACCCAGCAATAGACAGTCCCCATATTGTCCATCCTCGAATTGAGTGTAAAGTGCTGAGTACTGCAGGATATAGGAGTCATGGGTGGACCCTGCAAACCTGGGTACCACATTCAAAATATGCTGATGTGCATCACAGACAACCTGAACATTCAGGGAATGATAGTGTTTGCGGTTGCGGAACACTACCTCCCTGTCTCTTGGCGGGACCAGGGCAACATGTGTGCAATCAATAGCGCCCATCACGTGTGGTACCCCGGCTAACGCCTCAAAGGCCTGGTTCAGGGTCCCCCACTGTTGCCTAGTGTGGGGAAGGGCTATGTAATTCCCCACCCGGCTGACCATGGCATGCAGTACTTGGTGGAGACAGTGTGAGAAGGTGGGGCGGCTCATGCCTCCTACTGCAGCCACAGATGACTGGAAACAGCCAGAGGCAAAGAAATATAGGGCACCAAGGAGCTTGACCAAACCCGGTATGGCATGTGACCAAGCAGTCAGGGGCTCGAGGTCAGGTCTTAGATCCTCGTAGAGCTCCCTAATAGCCCCCGTGCTCAGGCGGTAGAGGGAGATGACCTGGTCCTCACGCATGCCCTGGAGCTGGGCCCTGGGCCTGTAGGTGCAAGGCCAGCGGAGCCTCACCTCGGCACATCTCCTGACCCATGCGGGTACAGCCCCTGCCCGGCCTGCCCCCACAGCTGCAGGTCTGAGTTGCAGCGGGTCCACACCCATGCCCCGTGCCGCAGCCCCATTGACACCATCTCCCCCATCAGGCAACCGCAGCCCCTCCTCAGCGTCCTCCTCAATCGCAACAATCAGGAATGCTGCCATACACAAAACAGCTACAGATGCACAATGACACACAAACACTGACACCCACCTCACTGACAAAGACACAGAGTCAGACACACAAGCCAAAGAACACTCACACACACAGTGACTATACACAAAGAAAACGTCCTCTAGCACTCCTCAAACCTCACAACCACGTCACAGACTCTCTCCTACATAAACCCCTCAATGTGTCCCAAGTAATAATTTATATTTAAATGCCAAACCTACGTTGCGCGCGGGCGGTGGCTACGCGCATTGTGCATGCGTGCGGTACCACACATGCGTTGTGCATACATCACATGCGTATGCGCTACGCCGTACACAGCGTCTGGGTGGCGCGTTGCGCATGCACCACTCAGACGCTGTGTATGGCATAGCGCATACGCATGTGACGTACGCACAACGCATGTGTGGTACCGCGCGCATGCGCAACGCGCATTACGCCATACAAAATGATAAATAAATCTGCAGATGAGAGGGAAGGTGTGCGTTTATAGTGGAGCCCAGATAGTGCCAGGGGCCAGTGAGAGATGTAGTATACTGTGAGTGGGAGTGGTGGTGTAGAGTGAGAGGGGTAGGGGGAGGGGCATATGGCAGAGCGGAGGAAGGTGAGGGGAGGGGAGGCAGGAGAGACAGGTGAGGAGCAGGCAGCAGGGAGGGCAGGTGGGTACAAGCAGCAGGTGTGAGGTGGAGGCCAGTGGTCGGGGGTGGGAGAATATGGAGAGTCAGCACAGGGCAGGTGTGGCGGAGGAGGAGGGTGGTGTGCTTGTCCAGCAGGACACAGAGATCCCTGAAAGGCCGGCAGAGGAGGCCGCTGGCCCATCGTGTGGCTCACAGCGCACACACGGACCCCCGTCGCTAAGCGCAAGTGGCAACCAGTGCCGTCTTTACAAAGGAGGAGGGCTGTTCGGTTCAACCCTCAAGAGAACCATCTCCTCCTGGCAAGTGTCCTGGAACACTACGATGTCCTGTATGGACAGCAAAGCAGTACCACCACCGTGGCAACACGGAATGTGTCTGGGAGGAGGTTCAGGAGGCTGTATTGCAGGCAGGGGGACCACACCGAGACCTTGAGAGCCTACGTAAAAGGATGAGTGACATAAAACGTGGTGTGCATGCCCACATGGCCGCTGAATGGCAACATGCTGCGGGCACAGGTGGGGGGGCCCCTTTACCCCCACACTCACACCACTAGAGCAGGAGCTGACTGATTGGCTCGGTCCAGTATACCTGCATGGCCTGCCGGAAGCACTGGACACCGCCCATCCCAGGGCAGGTAGGTACACACATCAGATCCTGCTGACACAAAGGCATGATGTGACAGCACTCTGCCCATGTGGCCTGCATCCAATCCCCCCCCCCACCTGGTGGCATACGTCATCCCCGTCCTTCATCCCCAGGCCCACAGGTGTCCCCTTCACCAGCACAGCCCCTGACATCTGCATGGGCCTGTCTCCCACCCGTAGATGGTGCCAGCACCACCCCCTACCAACCCCTGGCTGCCCGGTATGCACAACTCCTGCACGTCTCACACCTCTCACACCTGTTCCTGCACTGACTGACACAATGTGGAGCACCCCTGTTCACGAATTGGCACCTGGTGACTGCAGCATCACAGTGCTGCGTGTGCTTGGCAGTGCCTCCGCAAAGCCAGGTACCAGTAGTGGCAGTAGTATGTGGCACACGCACAGGGCATGGCCAAGCACACATCACATGTGGGGTGCATGTACCACACAGTTGTACACAGATGCATGGACCAATCCAAGCTCTGTTGTGTATGTCGTCCCACAACGCAGGTGACTACAGCATCATGGAGCCACCTGAGGAGTGTGAAGTGCCCGAGCCCCAGGATGGTGAGGAGCCAGAGGCTACGATGTCAGCAGATAACAGCAGCAATGGCGAGGGCACACCTGGGGCAGGCATGCACCCGGAGGGTTTGGACATGCCCCTGGGCACGGCAGACACTGTGGAGGCCAGCTGCACCACCAAACACGGCCATGCGGGCGCCAACAGGGGGGAGACCCAACACCCCGGTCAGGCCCAAGGGTCGGCATGCCAACCCACCCCATGCACGGCAACTGCATTGGAGGGGCTACGTCTCCACACTGCATCAGCGAGCTATGATGCTGAAGGTGGGTAAGAGCATATACAGGAATCTCCATGGGGGTTATCCACAGATGCACAAGGAGACTTCATGTTGGCAACATAGCAGGGCGAGAGCCATGTGGGGGAGGGGGAGGGGTATGACAGGTGCCCTGTGCATTCCAAACCTGTGTAGCATGGCGTCACAGGGGTCAGCATGTGTAAGGGGCACAGACCTATGTGCGCTGTTCCCCAGACTCATACCCCAAGCAAGCGCACCACAGAGCAATGTAGTTAATCACCTGTAGCAGGTGACCTCTGGGAACAGCAGGGATACATCTCCACATGTGGGTATTGTCAGTAGCAACGGAGCCTGTGTGGGAACGCTCACCAGTGTCCAATGTGAAAGCCTTTGGGAGCATCCCACAGCACCAGCGTGCTGACATACAGCCTTTCCCAAATGCCTCACCCCTGTTGAGCCTCAACAGCTGAGACAAACTGAGAGAGAGAGATAGGGCAAGGGAGAGAGAGGGAGAGAGTGATACAACTCTGGGGGGAGGTGGGTGGGCAATACAGACCTATACCTGCTGTTCCCAGAGATCACCTGTTACAAGTGAGTGACTATGCGATCTCCAGGAACAACCAGGAAGTTGTCCTGATATGTTGGGACCCCCTAGCTGAAGGTACCAGGATAGGACCCCCAGAGGTGGGGAGCCCCTGGGAAGGGGTAACAGGTCCCGGCATGGATCTCTGGCACCGTATGAGGGATGGCGGGTAGGAGTTGAGTATGTATGGGAAAGGTGGTGGGGAACAGCCTGGCCAAAGGAGGCATCTCTGTGGGAGATGTTATCCAAGCAGTGGTCGGCCGTGAAGGTGTGAACCGAGGATCATGTAGCTGCTTGACAGATACCACTAAAATTAAAGATGAGACCCTCTATGAATTAAAGATAGCTCTGATTATAAAATACTATGTGCTCAAAACATCATAAGAAAAATGTTAACACAAAATTAATTGTTGAAATTGAACCTATGGTCTCAGTTTAAAGATTACAACATGGGGTGACTCACCCCTAAAGTGCTGACTCTGATTACATCAACGACCATATAAACGGTTCTTCAACTGCTATTTGAGCTTTCATAGTTGAAATGAAAATCAGAACTTATCTGAATGTTAAATTCTCGTTCTTGAATTGAAAATAGTAATCGTGCTGTGATCAAACGATGATTAATACTGTCCCCAACGTCACCTCTAAGGTACCATCTTGCTTCACGTTTCAATTCTTCTTCAGGGGGTATAAATTTTGAAAACGGCACTGTCTGCAAAGAAGCGTAGCAATGTCTGAGATTACAGTGAACAGAATATAAATCATATCAATGAACCTTAAAAGCAATGTAGGACTGACGGCTTGACAGATACCGTCAAGGGGTACAGAGTGCAGATGAGCCATAGAGGCCACCATGGCACACACAATGTGAGCTGTGCTATGGCCCCCCAGAGAACGGTGTCTGCTCAGGTATATATGAGAGATACACTGACCAATCAAGTTGGATAGTGTTCCCTTGAAGACAGCACGACCCAGGTGAGAGGGATCAAAGGCTACAAAGAGATGCGAGGACCATCTATGCTGCTGAGTCCCTTGCAGGTAGGAGGCAAGAGGCCCTCCACAGTGCAAAGTATGGAGAGTCCGTTCTGCATGTGATGCATGGGGCTGCAGAAAGAAAACAGACACCTAAATCTCCAGGTTTAAATGGACGGACGTGACCACCCTGGGCATGAGGAGTGGATGTGTCCCAAGGACTTCCCTAGCAAGGTGGAACTGTGTATCAGGTGGGTCTGCCCCTAGAGCTTGCACCGCACTGATACGCCCTGCCGATGCGATTGCAAGGAGGAACAGGACCTTCTAGGAAAGGAGCCCCATGGACGTGGTGGCTAAAGGTTCACAAGGCTGCCTCATAGGCTCCCCCAGAAGCAGGTTCAGATCCCATGCAACTGTTGGAGGCTTCATGGGAGCTGTTGGCAGAAGATGTCCTCTCAGGATTCCTGATATGAGATGGCACAGGTTGCCCATTGATGGCTGTGCACGAAGATGCGATAGCACTGACATGGACTCGACATGAATGAGTTCTGCCACTGGCATTAGAAAGGTGACAGAGACATTCCAATAATGAAACCACTGGAACCACAAGAGGGTTGAGACCCCTATGTGAACACCAGATGCTCAACCTTACCCACATTAAAGCACAGGAGTGATTCGTGGTTGGTCTACCGGAGGCATGAAGGACGTTCCGGACGTCCTGACGGAGGTGACGGCCTATGGGGTAAAGGCTGTCAGAAGCAAGGCTCTGGGATGCAGAGACTGCGTATTGGGATGCAATAGCACCCCATCCTCCTGTGACAGTAGATCTGGAGCAGACCCTGATCCCAGGGGTGGAACCTGAGAGATGCAGATGCAGAGGAAAACACACCTGGCGTGGCCAATTTGGGGCTGAGAGGATCATAGCACCTCTGTCACTCTGAAGCCTGAACAAGTGTGCGGAAGTAGGGGGATGGGCGGAACGGCATACAGGTAGTCCGGGCCCCAATGGCGGGGGACAGCATCCCTGGCCGTACAACCCTGAGTCAGCAACCGTGACCAGAACCGGGGACGTTTGGCAATCACTGTACGTGCAAAGAGATCTATATCTGGAGTTCCCCAGAGTGGGAAGACACTGGTGACCTGGTCTATGTGAAGGGAACATTTGTGTGAGGGCAGACCCCGACTGAGCCTGTCTGGCCAAGACCTGTGAATGCCTGGAAGGTAGACTGCCTGGAGATGACTCTGATGCCCTCCGGCAAAGGCCCACAGTCCTCTGGTTCGTCGCATGGCGACAGAGGGCCTGTTCCCACCTGCTTGCCCACGTCAGACATAGCTACATGATTGTCTGTGTGAGCTAGAGCCCTCTTGCCGTGTAGTTGGTTGCGGAACACCTGGGGAGCTAGACCTATTGCGCCACGTCCCAGATGAATGGTATGGCAAGGAATCCCCTGAACGGACCAGCTGCCCTGGGTGGAGAGGTCCTGGAAGTGAGCTCCCCACCCCATCTGAGAGGCGTCAAGGGTGTCTGAGGGGGCCCAATAGAAAGGGTGAACCCACCAACAGATACTGAGATGCATGCTACCATGGGAGAGACTAAATACAGAGCGTTGATACCGGTAGCCTGTCTGATAGGCTGCCTGATGCTTGGGTCCAATGACTGGACAATGTCCATTGGGCTGCCCCAATATGGAGGCATGTGTAGGGGACCACATGTACTGTGGGAGCCAGGTGACGTGAACGTTGTAGTATCCCCCGAGTGGTGAGGTGCGCCCCCAGCACGGCTTAGGAAGCTAACTGCACCATGCGGTGACATGGCCAAGGATGGTAGGCCTTTACCTCCCTGGTGGCAAGTTGTGCACCTGTAATCTCCAAGGGTTGAGTGGGGGTAAGATTGGATCTGGGCATGTTGCTAACTAGACCAGAATACTACAGAGGATGCAGTGTGCAGGGTAGAGAATGTGTTGCTGCAAGCTCTGAGGGGGCCCAAATGAGCCACCCATCTAGGTAGGGGGTGACGAATATCTCGAGGGTGCGGAGACACGCTGCTACCACAGCCATGCACATCGTAAACACACTTGGAGCTGAGGACAGGCCAAAGGGAAGGACCCAATACTGATAGTGCGTCCCCTGGCAGAGAACACATAGGAATTGTCTGTGGGTTGGGTGGAGGGGGACATGAGTGTACGCAGCCTTGGGATCCAGAGAACATAGATGCATGACCCTAGATGCCTTTGGACACCGTATCTTCCAGGCATCAATTCTATCAGCCAGGATATGCTCCTATCATCTATCTATGGGAATGTTACTGAAGGAGGCCTCTGAGGATCTGGAATGTCTGAGCCCTTGTATCCCAGACGACAGGTGATTTGGTCATCAGACTCATGGCAGACATGCCCAGCACATGTCCACATTTGCAAAAGAGCAGCCTTCGACTGCTTTGCGGGACATAGTAGGCCTTCTTCCGTAGATCTTCAACCTAGTGGGGGGAGACAATGGGAAGGTACATTACTGCCATATCAACCTGGTGGGTGGTCCACAGATGTGACACATCTCCGTGCAGGGCATCGTGCTGCTCCTGCTCCTCTGCTCAGTGTGTCCTGTACCAACAGTTGCTGCAGCCCCCACATGTGTGGCCATGTGTGCAGTCACACATATGTGTCCCGTGCATCACACCCTGGATGCGCCATACCCTGTCCCTACAATCTCCCTGCACAACATGGCAGCAGCATGCCACCTGCGGCATGGCTAGGCTGGTGTTTTGAGGGGACCTCGCCAACCCCCTGTGTGGTCTGGCAAACACATGAGTATTTGCCTGACCTGAACATATCAGCCGACTAGATATGTTGCCACAAACTGGGTACACAGCAATGACATATGGATGTGTTTCGCACCATATCTATCAGGTCTCATGGCCCCCAGGGGTGGGCTGCTGCACACCACATCCACAGCTGCACCTACCATACAATCAGGATACAGACCTGACCTGTTCTATGAGCCATGGGCCTCAGGGGGATGGGGCACATGTGTGTCAGGACACAGCATCACCTACCACAATATCTGGATGCCATACCCACCTTTGCTGACAGGTCTCAGGCCCCCTGGGGACAGGGTGTCCTGGCACACATCTTCTGCGACACACACCATAGCAGCAGGACGACTAACTGGATGCGTTCAACAGGTCTCCAGACTCCTGGGAATCGGGTAGATTATATGATATCAGGAGCAGCATACACCATTTCACCAGGGTGACTGGGGAGCCACTTTGATGGGCCCTCAGGACTCCTGGGGATAGGGCAGATGTGTTAAACTGCATAGGCACAAACAGCCATATCACCAGGGGGACTGACAGCCCACTCTGATGAGCCCTCAGGACTCCTGGGGATAGGGCAGATGTGTTAAACTGCATAGGCACAAACAGCCATATCACCAGGGTGACTGACAGCCAACTCTGATGGGCCCTCAGGACTCCTGGGGATAGGGCAGATGTGTTAAACTGGAAAGGCACACACAGCCATATCACCAGCGGGACTGACAGCCCACTCTGATGGGCCCTCAGGACTCCTGGGGATAGGGCAGATGTGTTAAACTGCATAGGCACACACAGCCATATCACCAGGGTGACTGACAGCCCACTCTGATGGGCCCTCAGGACTCCTGGGGATAGGGCAGATGTGTTGAACTGCATAGGCACAAACAGCCATATCACCAGGGTGAACGACAGCCCACTCTGATGGGCCCTCAGGACTCCTTGGGATAGGGGGAATTGGAAAACAGCAACAGTGGCATAACCATACCTCCAGGGGGGCTGGGGACCCATTGTTTTACACTCCCAGGGTAACTGGGGGTGGGCAGATGGTTTAGACTGCTGGGGCACAAACATCCATATCACCAGGGGGACTGACAGACCATTTGTGGCAGGTCTCACGGCCCCTGGGGGTAGGGCAGATGTGTGACCCTGCAAATGCAGAACCCATCATACCAGAATGATGATTACGGAACCTCCTTAGGCAGATGTGTGGGCTACCTTTGTTACGGTGTGTTTTAGCACTTCAGTTACAGCAGCTGCCATGACACCAGGAGGGCATCTGGGACTCTGTGCACAGGTCCGTAGCCCCCTGGGTAACAGGCAAACCACTAAGATGTGATACATAGACAATATAGCACGTGGATGTCATGAATACACATAATTGGGATAGAATACTTTCACAAAGCTGCATGCACAGCTACAATTGACACTGGATATATATATGGCTACACTGACCTGTCCCCATACACTTACCTCCTGTGGGTAGTCCGCCACACGGTTGTACCGCCGTGTGACACGCTCCCAGGCCCTCCGTACTCTCACCAGGTCCTGCCGCCTGGAGGAACCCGGGAACAGCCTGTGCTGCCTTGGCTCAATCAGCTGTGCCAGGTGGCGCAGGTCATGGCTGGTGAATGCAGGCTCTCTTGACATGGTGGCCATTCTCACCTGAACACTACTCAGGGATGCAGACATGCACGTACGCACGCACGCGCATGCGCACCGCAATACACATGCGCACCGCAATACACATGCACGCGTTGACGCAGCGCGCGTTGATATGGCCGCGCCGCACCACGCGCTGACACGCCTGCGCCGCAGCACACGCTGACACGCCCCACGACGCACAGGCCTACGTGTGTCAACACGTGTATGAGTGCAGTGCATTTGTTCCTGTCTCTGCTACAACTAATATAAAGGATCTAGTGTTGCCAACAATCTACGTACTGATCTATGCTGCAAACACACATAGCAGTGATTTGCCGGACATTTAAAAACAATGTTTGCTATGTTATATTTCCTCAGGTCTTTGCCACACTTGAGTCTTGAACCGATAACCACTCGCTCTCAGGGCATTGTTCTCACCTGTGTGCTATGCCCTTTCACATAGCAATGGGTGGCTCAACATATAAACCAAGGGTGTGTGTTTACTAATACGTGTTGATGTGTGCCCAGCAAAACTGTGCAGGATGTCATAAGGTGGGGGGGGGGGAGCGTTAAGGTCTAGATGTTGGGATTGCACAATAGGTTGCATGGCGCACATTATCACATGATTGAGGGAGGTGTGACACGTTCATGTGCATTAATTGTAGGTAGGGGTGCTGACATACAAGCATTGTGGCAGAGGTGTGGCACATTGGTTGACGGACTGCCTGATGGTACAGGGGGCATGGGCTCGATCTTGCATACAACTGCCTGGGACATTTCCCTTTACGTTTCAGCAGTGGTTTGTGAGTGCGTTTTGTTATATTTTCATTTGTGCTGCCAGCAAACACACCCTCACTGTGCCGTAACCTAAGGTGACACAGTGGTCACCCTATGGGGCACTCCAGAGAGCACATTATAAGGTGCACTGTCCACCACGGTACCTTATAATGTTCCCTATGGGGCGCCCCATGGAGCGCTGTCGAGGGTGCCATATGAGGGACCTTCAGGCTACAGCACCGAGGGTGTTTTTGCTGGCCGCACTAATCAAATATTAAACAACGATCTGCCTCAGACAGCCCTATCAACTGACCCCACTGTGGGGTCACACCCATTACCTCTGTCACACAGACAGTGATGTAACCAGTGGGCTACAGCTGTATGGCCACACCCAGGCCCCTGGCAGGCTACAGAGGGACTGCAGGTCTCCACACCAACTGCTGTGGTTATCAGGTTAGGGTTAACCCACCCATACCCATGATGCACTGCACATGCATATCAGCAGTCCACAAATGATCACAGGATGGGGTATGCACCCCCACAGCACCTCGGCCAGGTTGGGGGCACTGACCGTGTGCACCCCCACAGCACCTCAGCCTGGTAGGGGGTACTAACCATGTGTGTTACTGGCACAGAGTGGCTACATACCATCACATTGTGTGTGTACAGTGCCCACCCTGAGGGTGACGTGGGGCACCCAGCACCATGTCCACAGCCCCAGACATAGCTGAAATATGCTATGCTGCAGGTCGCCATCAGTGACAGTGTGAGATAGGTAGTCCTTGCAGACACACCTCAGAATACACCTCCATCCATATTGGTTTCCCAGTCACACCTAGCCCTTGTGGACTATGATGCACCAAGAATAGTGCACATTCTGTGTGAGTGCCATGGCCACATGGTTTATGTGACAGGGGGCGGGCCGCCTGTATGGGCCCATAGGCAGATTATGTACTACCACCCAACCTGCCCTCTGGGGCTCAGGATCTTCCACCGACAGCTCCACATTCCTGCGATGGTGGCGGTAGAGGGGACCATCTACCTCAATCCAGCTAGGGGTACACACAACTTTGGGGGCAGTCCTGTACACAGCCATACAGCAACAGGGGACAGACAGTAGGGCTGGAAATGCTCTGCTGCCCCCCACAACTATCTGACATTCTCCAGCAGCAGGCGCAGTGAGTCCCCAGCCACCACACCCTGCAAGATGTCCCAGCCATACACATACTAACTGCAAACAATGTGCTAGCTAGTCCATAGTGCATATTACTGGGGAAGATGTGTACACCCAAAACTGGGATGTGAGCACACCCACCGAGCAGTTAGGTCAGTGATTGGCCCCCAGAAAAGAGAACCCATATATTTCACTTAAATGACATACTATGTGGCACTATGGGGGAACCTAGCCATGCCGTGGTCACTGCTCAGTCAGGGTTGGAGTGCCTTTCCAGCAGGACCTGCTTTGGCCACTCTGTCCGTGCAGGTGGCGGCCAGACACTACAATGTCCCAACCATTGCCCTGAGCCCTGTGCTGATGCATCCTGCCCAGGCAGCCCTGTCCATGCTTTACCCACAGTACCTTGCTCCTCATTATGCACATAGGCAAGCTAACACTGGACACAGTGCAAACAGTGTGAGCTGTGAATGGTGTGGGCAACCACCACACACTGGATGGACATACACACACTCCCACACCTATGTTAGCACTGTGCAAATAGAGGCTCTTGGCAGCCCTGGCCACCTCACCAGTCCTGGGCACAGTACAGGCATGGCTATGGTACACAATACTGTTGGGGTCACTCCCCAGGGTGGTAAACAATGTCATAAACCAGACCTGATACACACTCCACAGACATCAGAGAGGTTGGTATGATACAGCTAAAGGGAAGATTCTGGTTAACTTTGGGATTCCTATCTGCCAGTGATCATAGCAACCTTTTGATATATGTGTGCCATATTGCCAGGTTTACTGTGGCACTGCTATCGTATGTAGGGGCTAATATTGGGGGCTTCACACAGGGCTCGCCATACTGCTGCTACAGGTGGCTTTGGATGATGGGGCCTGTGGGTGCAGGTGTGTCTGCCCCTGTCGGCCGCTGCTCTGTGAGGAGGTTCCCAAATCCAGTCATGGTGTTCCACACACTATTCGGGTTTTCATGCTGTCCCTCATGTATATGCATGAGATACATCTGCATACCATGGAGGCGGCACAGGGGACTGCAGCACAGGCATCTTTATTGGTGACAGCATGACACCTGCATGGTGTGTGTCCCTTCAGGACTGCATTAGGGAGACTCTGCTCTGGGTACTGCACATGTGTATGGTGTCTGTGCTCTGTGGGGTAAAATATGGGCGTTTGACGCATGGTTCTGTTCTCTGCACTATAGGTTCGGTCTTTACTTCCACGGTTTATTACTGTGTAAAATATGGGGACTGGGTTGTCAGGGGCCACGGCTGGGGTTTGAACCTGTGACCTCTTGCTCTTGAACACACTGTCTGTGTGTGCTGCACCACACTGTGGCCACAGAGGCACTGCATTCCCTAGAGATGCCATGGCTGTTTGTCAGCCAGGGCCTGTCTGTTGCAGTGCATGGCACCCACCCAAGCAGGGCTAGGCCATGGTGCAGCTGGCACTGCCCCCTCCACCACCAGTACCCCTCTGCCACCATGCTGACATGCCCTTCTGCTGGTGGTGCTGGTGGTGCGCAGTCTCGGCCCATCCAGTGTGCGGGTAGGCGGCTGCCTATGGTGCGGGTTCTGGGGTAAGGGTGCCTGCATAGACATCCACGCTTCCCCCCAACACCGCCTGCCAATGTTCTGTGCCCTTGGGGGCCAATACTGGCAACAGTGCTGGCAGTGTGGGCTGTGGGGGGTGTTTGCAGCCACCACACACTGGATAGCAGATACACACTCCCACACCTATGCCAGCATTGTACAACTATAGGGGTGTTTGGAAGCCCTGGCCACCGCTCCAGTCCTGGGCACAGCGCAGGCATGGCTATGGTACACAATACTGTTGGGTTCACTCCCCAGGGTAGTAACCACTGTCAGACACAAAGCCTGTAGCACACTCCACAGACATCAGAAAGGTTGCTATGATGCAGCTCAATCAGAAAACTGTACTTAACGTCGGAATTGTTATCTGCCAGTAATCATAGCAACCTTTTGATAGCTGTGTACTGTATTCCCAGGTTTAGGGTGGCATTGCTAAGGTATGCAGGTGCTAGTATTGGGAGATACATGCAGGGCCCAATGTCCTGCCTCTCCAGGAGGCATTGGATAATGGGGCCTGTGGGTGTGGGTTTGTCTGCCCCTGTTGACTGCTGCTTTACGGCAGAGGTTCCCAACTCTGGTCCTGGTGTGCCAAACACTGTTCGAGTTTTCATGCTGTCCCTCATGAATATGCATGTGATACATCTGCATACCATGGGGGCGGCGCATAGATATGCAGTACAGGCATCTTTATTAGAGGCAGCATGGAACCTGAATGGTGTTTGGCCCTCCAGGACTGCATTTGGGAGACTCTGCTCTAGGTAATGCGCCTGTTTATGGTGTCTGTGCTCTGTAGGGTAAAATGTAGGTGTTTTGGGCATGTTTATGTCATCTGCAAAAAAGGTTCTGTCTGTATTAGCACGTTTTAGTAGTGGGTAAAATATGGGGACTGTGTTGGCAGGCATCATAGCCGGGACTTGAACCTGTGACCTTCTGCCTCCAAACACACTGGTTGTGTGCACTGCACCACTATGTTACCACAGAGACAGTGCATTCCCTGGTGATACCATGAGTGTTCATCAGACAGGGCCTGTCTGTTGCAGTGCATGGTACCCACGTACACAGGGCTAGGCCATGGTCTGCTCTGGGCAGCTGCCACTGCCCCCCTCCACCACCAGTACCCCTCTGCCACCATGCTGACATGCCCTTCTGCTGGTGGTGCTGGTGGTGTGCAGTCTCATGCCATCCAGTGTGCAGGTAGGCGGCTGCCTATGGTGCATGTTCTGGGGTAGGGGTGTTGGGCCCTCATCAGTTGCTGTCTGGCTGCTGTACAGTTTCAGCATTCCTAGGTGGCACCTAGGCATCTGCCTAGTCCACACTGTGCCCCCAGCTGCACCACAGCATATGCCGCCTGCAGCCCTCTGTATCCCCTTTCCCAGCATCTGTCCAGTTGCCCATTCCGACATGCCCACCTTGCTGTTGTGGAACATTTGCATGCCATAGGAAACCTGTCCAATGGAGAGGGAAACCCTGATCAGTGCTATTTCACTGTGGGATCATTCACCTTGTATGGGGACGGAGCGTGGACCCTTCCAAACTTCATATCTTTTTTTTGGAGCTTTCTTGGGAGTGTTTTTTGATGTTTCCCATTACTATCACTGTTGCCCAGCTTGGTTATGTTTTTTGTATTTTTTGTTGGTGTCCTTTTCAATGTTTATTTGTACTTTTGTTCCGTGCACATGTATCACACATCACTTTTTTTGTAGGTTTCCCTGGTTTTGCTGTACATTGCTGACAGAAATGGTTTCTTTTCCTTTTAAATCAGCTCTAACGCGAGGCTTTCACTGGCGTTAGTTTTGGCCTCGGATTTCACATCGTTAGTGTGCGGGGAGCCTCTCCCCTCCCACTCTCCACCCATTGACCCCTTCTCTCCGCCCCTGGGGAGCCTTCCGCCGCCCTCCGGGAGCCTTTCCCCACCTTCAGCGCTCGTTTGCGCTGCTGTGCGCATTAGCGTGCGCTAAGGCACATTTGTGCCCCGTAAAGCGCCATTATCGTGCACTAAGGTACCTTAGCGCGCGATAATTGCACAGTGCACACGTTAAGAAGGTTTAGTAAACATACCCCAAAGAGTTGAGAAAGATACTAAAGCAGAGTTTTAAAAACTTATCCCACTAAACAAAATATTTTATTTATTTATTATTTATTACATTTGCTTATATACCGCACTATTCGATATCAGCGCGGTTTACAATATAACAAAACGACCAAGACAACATTCTGTTTGGTTTTACAAGGAACAGGAGTACCAACTTGGCTAACAGGGTTGAACTATATACAGAGATAATAATTACAACAACAGGGTTGTACTATATACAAGAGATAATAAATTGCAACAACAGGGTTGGGGTGAATGAATGAAATAATAATTACAAGGATCCAAATGAAATCCAGTGATCACTTTACGACGGTATGTGCCTGATCTGCAGGAAGGAGGCTGGAATATACGAACACTAGGGAAGGATTGTTTCTTAGGTAGGGTTACTTAGACTCAGTTGTTGGCTGGGTAGTATTGGAGGAAGAGGTGAAATTTGATTGCCTTCCTGAATTGAGATAGGTCTACAATAGCTCGAATGTCTGGTGGTAGTGCATTCCAGTATTTGGGGACGTAGAGACTGAAAGCCCTATTTGCCGTTGTGTTGTTGCATTTAGTTAAGGACTTCGGGGTTATTAGTAAATTTAGGGTTGTTGACCTTCTGGATCTGTTGGGGGGCACTGTGTGGATAAGCTCAGTAAGTGCCATAGAAGAGAGGCAATTGATAGCCTTGAATGAGAGGAGTAAGGTCTTGAATATAATCCTTCCGTGTATGGGTAGCCAATGAAGCTGCTTTAGAATAGGAGTCACATGGTCACTTCTGGAGGCACCGTGGAGGACCCTTGCTGCGGCATTCATGGCCAGTTGTAACGGGTTCAGTGTAGATTGCCAATTCCATTCTACAAGGTCTCCCTCAAAGTCAAAATGAGGCAGGATCAGAGCTTGGAATATTGTCCGGAAATCATCTGGGTCCAGTAGGGAGCGCAGGTGTCTGAGTGAACGGATTTTGAAATACACAGCTTTGACTATGTTGCATATGTGAGATTTCATGTCCAGATGTTGGTCTAGGGTGACCCCAAGGTATTTTATTGTTTCTTTGGTTTGCAATTCTGCTTCCTTGACTCTTACATGAGATGGTGGAATAAAGTCAGGGTCTCTTGAGATGAACAGTACCTCCGTTTTTTTGTGCTGGATGCGGAGGTTTTCTGATTGTAGCCAATCGGATACCGCATTGAAGCACTCTACAAGTGGTGTAAGGTCCATTTGAACTGTTGAGAATGGCATGTATAAGAGAATGTCATCTGCATATATCAGACAGCTCACGTTAAATGATCTGATGATATTGCAAATAGGTTGCATGTATATATTGAACAGTAGAGATGACAGGGAGGAACCTTGAGGCATGCCTTGTGTTTGATGGAATTGTTTTGATTCTCCTGATCCAGATTTTACATATTGCCATCGACCATCTAGATAGGACTTGCACCATTCTAGCGCCGTATTGTGGATTCCCTTCTCTTTCAGTCGGCCGAGGAGGAGCTCATGATGTACCGAATCAAAGGCCGCAGCAATATCTAGAAAGATGAGCACAAAACCTTGCCGGATGTTATCGATGCCTGTAATTATATTGTTGAAAAGGAAGGTGAGAAGGGTCTCGACTCCATGATACTCTCTAAACCCGTGTTGGCAGTGATCCAGGGGAGCTGTGGAGTCTATATGATCCTGAATTTGCCTTTGAACCTCTTTCTCAATTATCTTTGCTAAGAGTGGAATACTGGCTATTGGTCTGTAAGAATCGACCCTTTGGGGGTCAAGTTTGGGGTTCTTCAATAAGGGCCTAATAGAGGTTTGTTTAAGTGCTGTGGGGAAGGAACCAGTAGTGAAGGAAAGGTTTACCAGATTTGTGATGAATGGACTGAACTCCCTGCGTAGTTCCTTTACCCAAAACGCTGGGCAAGGGTCAGTTTGCGCTGTTGAGGTATTGATAGAGGCTATTATATCTTCAATGCTTTTTCTGGAAGGTGTGGAGAACTTGAGTAGGGGGGTTAAGCCGGCAGGTTCTTGCCACGAGGCTGTGGAGATTTTGTCGGTCTGTATGATCTTTGATTGTAGGTAATCAGCGTATTTTTGTGGGTGAATATCCACGTGTTGTTCCGGAGATGGCTCCTTTGAGAGGGCTTGAACCAGGTTGAAAAGATCTCGTGGTTTGTTCAGGGATCTCTTCAGAGTGTCGGTGTGGTGGTGTTTCATTTTCATTGTGATTGCTTCTCTGTGCTTTGAAAGGTGGAGTTGGTAGGCGGTCAGATCTTCCGTGGAGAGCGATCGGTGCCATTTTTTCTCAAGCCTGCGTAGTTGTGTGAGAGAGGCTCTGAGCTCTTGAGTGAACCATGGGGCCACCTTTCTTATTCTCCTTGATGTGTTATTGGATTGTGGTCGTTGTGAGATGGCATTGAGGTTGAGATTCCAGGAGGAGACTAATTCTTCAGGATCGGATGTGGTTTTGTTGAGGAATGATTGGGTTTGAGAGAGGATGAACTCTCTGTTAAATGTGCGAAAGCTTCTTATTGACGATCGAGCTGTGCTGTTACACTTTCGGTTACTATGTCGCTGGTTATAGCTGGTGGGTATCTGGAAAGTTATAAGTTTATGGTCTGACCATGGAACATCAATAACGGACATCATTGGGTTGTGGTTTAACTCGAGGGCAGATTTGGGTGCGAACACCATGTCAAGAATACTGCCCTTTATATGTGTGGGATTGTTGATGAGTTGTTTAAATCCCAATTCCTCAATGGCCTCGAGGAAGGCAGTTCCATGGCTTTGATGTAGAGATGGGAGATTGAAATCACCCATAATCCAGATCGGAGTATTAGGGTTGTGTGCGTTAGCAGCAAGGTCAATAATTGTGGGGAGGTCCTCAGGGGATGAAGATGGAGTTCTGTATAATAGACTGATAGTGCATTGCTGGTTTTTGATGGAAATAAGGTCCAGATTACTTGTACTAGATGAGTTGGTAATGTGGAAATGAAGATCTGATTTGGTGAGTATTAGAACTCCACCTCCTTTCTTGTTTTCTCTGTGTCTTGTATGTACAGAGAAGTTAGGTGGTAAGAGTTGGTTGAGGAGGACGTTATCCTCTAATGATAGCCAGGTTTCCGTGATCATGAGTAGGTCTAGGTCATAATGGGAGATCATGTCTAGGACAACAGGCCATTTTTTGCGTATGGAACGCGAATTTATCATGGCACATTTTAGGTTATGGCAGATCTTGAGTTTCTCCTGTTTGGGTGACCTGGATAGTTGGAGTGGAATGTGTATAAGGTGGGAGCGGCGCGTGTAAGTGTCACTTCCTGGGTGGGGGAACTGGGGTCCAGACCATCTTTTTCCATAGCTGCTCAGGATGGGGATATAGCTCTGAGATTGAACGAGTGCATTGGAGGTTCCCAGCCAATGTGTAAGGAGATACAGGCTAATAAGGGCAAGGAAGTGAGAAGCCATATTGGGTGTATGAGAGTGTGTGGTTGTGATATGGTGATGACGCAACTGTCACAACAAATTACACAGCAACAGTGGGATGAGAAGTAATGCACTATCGAGAAGTTTTATGCACTATGAGACATTTAGTAAGGGGGTAGTGAGGTCAAACGATTGCATATGCAAACATGAAGTAATGGGGTGGTTGAGTCATACAATACACAATAAGTGAGCACTTAATAGAAGCAGGTGCAGGTGTTCTAACAGATTAAACATCGAAACAATGTCGTAATGATACAGACAAGAGATGCTTTGTTAAGGAGGTAGCACTTTAACAAGATAAATGCAAAAGTAAAAGCTATCACGAAGGAACAAACTGATAATGAAGTGAAGGTTATTATGATCAGTACCTCAGAAGGTTACGATCGTGACCCTGGGTAGAAAACTTCTCCTAGGTGGTGCTGTGGATGGAGCAAGGTTGCAGTGTTCTGTTATCGAATGAAGCTGGGGTGCATTTGTCGCTGGTTCACAATTTCTTCGTTTATGGAGAGATTTCTGGCGCCAGGTGTAGCTCGGGGAAGTGTAGACTTTCGCCCTGGACCTCGCCTAAGGGCCACGCCAAAGGGCCCTCTGGCGAGGCCCTCAGGCACGGGCCCGCCAGTCGCGGGTGCGCCCGATGGCGCGAAGCTTAAATTGCTGCTGCAATGCCCCGATTGGGCCGCGGTGATCCTTAGACCCCTCCCGCTGCTGGTGGCTCGATCCCCGGGAAGGGGAGAGCTGCTGGTGGTTGCGGGGTTCGAGAGGGTCAGCGCCCGATGGCGCGAAGCTTAAATTGCTGCTGCAATGCCCCGATTGGGCCGCGGTGATCCTTAGACCCCTCCCGCTGCTGGTGGCTCGATCCCCGGGAAGGGGAGAGCTGCTGGTGGTTGCAGGGGTTCGAGAGGGTCAGCGCCCGATGGCGCGAAGCTTAAATTGCTGCTGCAATGCCCCGATTGGGCCACGGTGATCCTTAGACCCCTCCCGCTGCTGGTGGCTCGATCCCCAGGAAGGGGAGAGCTGCTGGTGGTTGCGGGGGTTCGAGAGGGTCAGCGCCCGATGGCGCGAAGCTTAAATTGCTGCTGCAATGCCCCGATTGGGCCGCGGTGATCCTTAGACCCCTTTTAAACTAAAGCACCAAAAAGAATGTAGCTTTGTTTTAGAAATATACCAAAACCCTTTTAAGAGCTCCCAGGCAGAGAGCTAGCAATTTAAAAAAGCCACAAACTCTTACCTTTGCTTGAATTGTATAGCCACTGTTAGGAATGCAGTTACTGCATTTCAGTGTCATAAAACAGTTGCAGATGCAACTAAGACCACACACTGAAGTGGCATTAGTTGCACTCGTGCTATTTGCTCAGAGCCATATGTTAGTTGCTGCTGACAATGTAGATGCCTGTGTGTGAGAGTTCTTTCACTTGCCTCACTCTGCAGTAAAGTTTAATTTTGGGAAAGAAATCCTGCAAACCTAAAGAGTAATGGCTAAAAGCATTTTTGACTACATATGTCTGTTTTAGTTTGTATTGATATATTCCCTCCTTGGTGAATAGCTATCTCTGTTTTGCATGTGTGACTGAGGCTACATGTTCTGTTAGCATGGAGCTTCTATATAGGGATGGAGCTATAGTAATCTGGCGTGTTCAGTTTTCTGAATAGGAATATGGATGTTCTAGGGCCCACTGCAATATTTGTGGTGCTGCCCTTTTTTGGTATGCTCCATGTTGTGTGAGTTTTGGAAGTTAGTGCTGTTAAGGAATAGTAGATTTGCTTTATGGGTCCTATACTCTGGGTTCTTGGTAAGGTCAACTTTAGGGTGTTGGTTGGGGTAGGGGTTGGTACTGGAATATGTCTTGTGTTTGAGCTTTGCAGCTTTGTGTTCTTTATGCTGCTAGATTGAAATTTAAAATATTTTGTCAGGTCAGATTAAAGGAAATTTCAAATTTTAAGGGAATGACTCAGTTTAATTTTGTTTAGTAGCCCGATAACTTCACTGCTGCTGAGTTCCGGGCTTTTTCAGCTGTAGCACAATCCAATCCATCATTTGAATTCATGGCTACCAGGATTAGTTTCTCATTTTATATTTTCCCTCCTCATCAATAATCTGGTCATAGCGAAATAAATCTGATATGCAGATTGGTTATGGTCTGATTAGGGGGGGAGGGCTGTGTAAATGACTTTTCATTAATCAAATTTAATGTTTTCTTATTATGTTTGTTTTATTGTATCATCTGTTTTACCAAATTGCAAGTATATATTTGGAAGCCACCTAGGATTTTAGATTAGTGGCATATACATTTTAAAATAAAGTATATTAAATGTATGCAAATAATGCTGCGATGAATCTCCGCACATGGCTCTGCATCACCCTCATGCCGCCCCTGGGAGGAAGTAGACGGGAGGGGGGGGGGACACTAGGAGGTAGAGGAAAGCAGAAACCTCAGCTTGGGACCAGCATGATCAAGAATAAAATGGTCAGACAACAAAGGTAGAACAGAATTTTATTTTCAATTTAATGAACAGTCTTGGTGCTATCTTTATATTTTATAAAGTACAGGGACATGCATCTTTTTCTATTTCTCTGACGTTGCACTGTATGCAGAATCTGACGTTTTGGGGTTTCAGTTTAATTTTTACCTACATATGCTTATTATTAGGTTATGGTCACTTATTCTGTACTTTGGTGAGAGTTTGTGGTCTGAGTTTGTGGCCAAGGCCATGTGTTCTGTTAACATGGAGTTTCTATGTAGGGATCTGTACTGCAGCAATCTGAATTGTTCAGCTTTTCAAATACATGTTTGGATGTTCCAGGGCCCGCTGCAGAATTTACAGTTATGCTTTTTTTGGGTAGGTTCCTTATGTGAATTTTGGAAGCTGGTGCTGGTATGGTATGGTATGGTAGGTTTGCTCTACAGATCCTCAGTAACCTTGTTGTAGAGTTTTGTATTAGTTCACAATATACCTGGTACTGGAGAATGTTTATTGTTGTTAGTGAGATGGTTGGAATCAAATTTTTTTAAAGATATTGAGTTCTGTGGGTGAATGTCCTAGTTCTTCTCTGCATCCATTGTTGAGGGAGGGTGTTCTATGGATGCAAAATATATGTTCAAAAAGAAAAAAGCAAAAACCATAATGCAGTTTATAACAACAAAATAAAAATGAGAATGAGTTACAATTTGGTGTTATAAACTGTGCTGCGGTTCTCGCTCTTTCTTTTAGTTCCTTGGTGTGCAAACATCTTGCATTTCCTCCACATTATCTAATTGGCTTTTTGGTTTGGTTTAGTCCCTGAATGGAGTTTTGAAAAAGACCCCCCCTTACTCCGGGGGGGGGGGGGAGGCACCATCTAATCCCTTGCTTCAGGCAGCAGATTGCCTTGAACTGCCCCTGCAAACATGCACACCTAGTTTCATATCCTGCCCCTCCCCCCTCACAGCGGGTAAAGAACATAATCAAAGACACTGTAGCACTTTTACCTGAATGTAAGGCCGACGATTTTATAAATGTCCATGTAATTAATTTAATTTAACCTAATTTAATTCAATTGCTTCTATTCAGAGTATACCATATACTTCTAAGCAGATTACAATAAAAAATACATGGATAATGCACTATTTTACCCAAGAAAATAGCTTTTAAAACTATCCACAATGGAGGGTAATATTTAAGGGGCCTGATAATGATCTGTATCAATTAGCAAAATCAAGTAAAGTTAGGACAACCATTGACCTGTCCTAGCTTTATGCAGTTACCTATCCAAGTAGATAATGGAGTGGAGGAGTAGCCTAGTGGTTGGAGCACTGGTTTGGTAACCAAGAAACCAGTGTTCAGTTCCCACTAGCATTTCTTGTGGTCTTGGGCAAGTCACTTAACCCTCCATTGCCTCAGAAGAAAGGCCTTACAGTCTACTTCCAGTCATACTGCCAAGAAAACTCAGGTGGTGTTGAGTCAGGATTGACTTGAAGCCACAGATTGCATTATCCAATTAGCAGGCTGAAAAGCACCACTGACTACCCCATCTCTGCCATGGACTGTCCTGGTACTATCTGGATTGAGACAAGGCAGTCTGTGGAGATGTTCAGCAGGGTTTATGTGGTTTGCAAATCCTGTTAACTGTATAACCCATTTGAATATCAGATCCAAGGATCTTAAGCATGGTGATGGTTACTTTTATTTTATATACTGCAAAACTGCACGCAATCAATGCGGTTTACAATAAATAAAAAATAGAAAAATTAGAAAAGAAACCCAGTTTTCATATAGGACAGAGGAGAATCATAGAAGGAAGAGGAGAGGTGGGTAGAGCATAGTCAAAGGGGGAAGTGGTGGGGCATGCACAGCGCTTGCTAGACACAAGGCGATCAAATCGACCTTAGGAATGTGAAGGCTGGATATCGAAGGCAGACTCAAAAAAGGAAGTTTTAAGAGCCATCATGAAACCTCTAAAACATAGTTCCATACGGAGCGAAGGGCTGGGGCCATGGCTGAAATGGCAGATTTTTGGGGGGGAGTCATTGTAAGGAAGGGGAAATGCAGACAATAATCAAAGGGATGGTGCTGGAGCGTACAGTGCAACTAATGCAATTAAGCTTGTAAAAGAGCTGCATGCAGGACTGCTAACTGCATTAATTGCTTTGAACATGCCCCTCTAAAGGGGTCATTTTGTACAGTGATTAGTGGGGATTTACATCCAGTTTGGACGTACATCCCTCACTAATCACTTGGAGCCTATTCTGCCCCCAAAGTTCCAGGCACATACAGTGCCGATGTCGGGAAGGGGTGGTGCGGAGGAGGAGTGTGGGTGGAGTGGAGGCAGGCCGATGATCCCAAACATACAGGGATGATTCTGGTCATGGCCCTGTATGTCCGGCGGTGCAAGGATGGCCGGGGAACTTATTCCACCTCAGAAGTGGAATAAGTCTCCCTGCTGGAGGTGATCAGGAGAAGAGGAGTTCCCCGCAGCCCAGCCCTGGCCATGGAAGTCCCCTCCTGGGGTTGGGCGGTGGGGAAAAGCAAGTTTGCTGTGCGGCAAGGAATCGGGGCTCCTACATGGCATCCCAGTGCCATGGCGACGTGATGCTGTGGCACTGGGGCTCCATGCAGGAGCACTGGCTGGGTTAAGCAGGGTGGTTGCCAGATATGCAGCACTGCCGATCTAGGACCCATACGGTCTGTCCATTTGCTCCAATTCTGCTTCCGCGGAAATGCATAGCCCCCGCGGCTGCAAATCCAGCCCATTCAGATTTTGGATGGCTGGACAGGCTGGACGTCCTCTGAACAGAATTGGCTTCTATATGTTTAGCAGCCACCATAAAATGTCTAAGTGCTTTTGAATACTGAGCACCTCTCACTTACTGTGACATAGAGATGTGTGCACTCTCGAGGGCGGAAAACAGTGGAATGGTGTGGGATTGGCACTTACATGAATAATTCATAAAATACATGAATATGCATCTGCTCTACTACTACTAAATATATGTATAGCACTACAAGATGTACACAGTGCTGTACACGTCATGTAAGAGACGGTCCCTGCTCACAGGAGCTTGCAATCTATCAGGCAGACGCACATAGAAACATAGAAACATAGAAACATGATGACAGAAAAAGACCACAAGGCCCATCTAGTCTGTCCTTCCATAACAACAACTACAACAGTCCACTTTTTACCTTTAGAGATCCTCTGTGTTGGTCCCATGCTTTTTTGAATTCAGTTACTGTCCTCATCTCTACCACCTCCACTGGGAGACTATTCCACGGATCCACTACTCTTTCCGTAAAGAAATATTTCCGCATATCACTCTTGAATCTATCTCCCTTCACCCTCATCCCATGTCCCCTCGTCGCAGAACTTGCTTTCAATTGAAAGAGGCTCTCTCCCTGAACATTTATGCCATGGAGGTATTTAAACATCTCAATCATATCACCTCTATCCCGCCTTTCCTCTAAGGTGTACATATTAAGATCCTTAAGTCTGTCCTCATATGCTTTATAATGAAGACCACTAATCATCTTAGTAGCAACCCTCTGTACCGACTCCATCCTGTTCACATCCTTTTGAAGGTGCGGTCTCCAGAATTGCACACCATACTCCAAATGAGGTCGCACCAAAGACTTATACAGAGGCATTATCACCTCCTTTTTTCTGCTAGCCATTCCTCTCCGTATGCACCCAAGCATCCTTCTAGCTTTTGCCGTCGCCTTTTCTACCTGTTTAGCTACTTTAAGATCATCGGACACAACTACGCCTAGGTCCCGCTCTTCTTTAGTGGACAAAAGTACTTCACCTCCTATGCTGTATTGCTCCCTTGGATTGCTGCAGCCCAAATGCATGACCTTACATTTTTTAACATTAAATCCCAGCTGCCAAATTCTAGACCATTCTTCAAGCTTAGCTAGATCCCTCCTCATGTTATCTACACCTTCCTGGGTGTCTACTTTATTGCAGATTTTGGTATCATCTGCAAAGAGGCAAACCTTACCCGACAGCCCTTCCGCTATATCACTAACAAAGATGTTAAAAAGAATCGGACCAAGGACAGATCCCTGGGGCACACCACTGGTAACATCCTTCTCCTCAGAGTGAGCTCCATTTACTTGTACTCTTTGTCGCCTCCCACCCAACCAATTTCTAACCCAAGCAGTAACTTTAGGGTCCATCCCTAGGGTGCTCAGTTTGTTTATAAGTCGCCTGTGAGGAACAGTGTCAAAGGCTTTACTGAAATCTAAATACACCACATCTAGAGCTCTCCCTCGGTCCAACTCCCTGGTCAGCCAGTCAAAGAAATCAATCAGATTTGTCTGACAAGACCTGCCTCTGGTGAATTCATGCTGCCTCGGATCCTGTAATCCGCTGGACTCCAGAAACCTCACTATTTTCTCTTTCAACAGCGTTTCCATTAATTTACTCACCACTGAAGTTAAACTAACCGGCCTGTAGTTTTCAACCACATCCTTACTTCCGCTTTTGTGTAAAGGCACCACATGAGCCTCTCTCCAGTCCTTTGGCACCACTCCCGACTCCAACGAGGCATTGAAAAGGTCAGTCAGTGGAGTTGCTAGAATGTCCCCAAGTTCCCTCAGTATTCTAGGGTGTATCCCATCCGGTCCCATCGCTTTGTCTACTTTGAGTTGAGCTAGTTTCTCACATCTTGGCAAACTACTCATGCATGTTACATCTTATGAACTCTAGAAGGAAGCTCTCTCTGGCATGATGCAAGTACTATGCCAAGCATTAGCAGTAAATTTGAGACACTGAGATCATACTCCACATACTCTGGCTTAGAAGTGATATTCATGACTGTCATGGTATGCGCAAAACTAATCCATTTGGAGAAACTGCCCTGAGTAACAAAGGGGAAAAGGAGTCAGAAATATAAACCAGACAAAATACAAGCAAGCCAACCAAAAATTGCTGGAAGGCAATGAGCACAAGTACTCACAACAAAGTTCCTGACATGGAAGCCTCGATGGTGGAAATGGACTTGCACATTTTGGCCATTACAGAAACATGTTTCAATGAGTCTCATGAAAGGGATTTTGCCATACCTGGCTATAATCTATTTAGGAGGGATAGACAGGAAAGGAGGAGTTGTAGCCCTCTATGTCGAAAAACAGTATTAAAGCAGCTGAAGTGAAGGGAATGTGAGGAAAAGAAGAAGCACGCTCGATTGTTTTGGAAAAAGGAGATGGAACTACCATCCACACAGGTATAGTCTACAGGCTTCCAACTCAAAGATAAGAAATGGACAGAGGCTTGATCAATGATATTGCTACATTGATCAATGATATTGCTACATTGGTAATGAAGAGGGAAGGGATGATAATGGGCGACTTTAATCTAACGGATGTGGATTGGAGTACCCTGTCTGAAAATTTGAAAAGTAGAAAGCTCTTGGAGGTCTAACAAGAGGCTTTACTCAGACAAATGGTGATGGAATCCAAAAGGGAAGGTTTGCTGGATCTAATATCAATGGAGAGTGCCCAGTCTAGCAGCGGTGACCACCATATGGTGGAGTCCAATCACTGCGATCAAAGTCCTGGATTTCAAACATGCTAACTTCAGTAAAATGGGAAAGTACCTGAAGGAGGAGCTGGCAGGGTGGGGGGAGATAAGGGAAGTGAAAGAGGCTATAAAAAAGTGCAACGGATCCATAAGGAAAAAAAAACATTTTAGAATGGCTGTTTCGGTGCTATCTGAGATGTCCAAGTCAAAATGTCTGAAATTCCATGGGAGGGGCAGTAAAGGTGTACACATATCAATACCTTCCAAATCAACCAACCTTTTCTTTTTTAAGTGCCGTCAAGTCAATGCTGACTCAGCAGCCCCTGGCTTTTCTTGGCAAGGTATGACCATAAGCCCTCACTTGGTTTGCAGCTTGTCATGTTGTGAGGGCTTGTGTCCATCAGTGATGCTGAGAGCTAAGCTATCAGAAGCTTAGCTATGCGGCGACCCTGCCCGGCTCAAGGGGTTAAGGACATGAGCAGCCGCTGTACTTCGTGAGGGAAGGAGGAAACCTTTGCCCCCAGGAATGCTGGGAGTTGTAGTTCCAGCTCTTCTCACTCCGAATTAAAGAAACTGTAGTTGTGGTTTCTTTATAATAAGTATTTTATTAAAGCAAAAGGTAAATGTTCCATCACATGCAAACAAGGGTGCTTCCAAAGGCAAACAGAAACTTCAGGTTAAATGCAACTCAAAATACAAATGCTGCTTTTTCACTTTCCAGCAAATTGCTCTCTTTTGCCTCCAGAGGTCAGTTGGCTTCACTGCACCTCTTACAGCCACAGTTACTTTCACTATGCTGATAATCAGGTGGAGGTAATTAGAACTTCCATTTTCACGGCAATACAACAGCTTTACAGAACTCAGCTCACACACGATAAAGGCAGTTCCCTTCAGCTTGGCTTTCCTATACAACAAAATGTACAGTCCATTTGTTCACACTCAGGTATGCTTGTATTTCCCTGGGTTACTCCTTCAAGCTGTGCTGAATTATTTGCCTCTTGTGATACTAGCTGTTTTCTAGCCTGTAAGTCTAAAAACTGTTGGAAGCTCTGAAGTAGCAATTCAGCCTGTTCCTTATGAGAGAGGGCACTACTATCTGCTATAGCTTTTCCCTTCTGCTCAAGGCTGTTTGTCTTCTCTTCCTTTAAGATAAAGGTATTAGGATAATTGCTAGTTTCTTTAGCAATTGACTCATAGGAGGAAGAATTATCTCTATATTCAGCTTGGCAGCCGGGTGGCCAATTACTCACTGTTTGTGCAGCACTTCTGCCTGCAGACGGCTCCCAGGTTCTCCAGCTGATCTGTTTGTTGCTCTCCGGCACAAACGACGTTTCAGGGAATGATTGCTCTTTCACCTGTGCTTGTCCTGAAGTCTTTCTCCCCCAAGGCGATGCCTTCCAAGGGCTATCCACTTCAAGGTTAAATCCTCTCTGCGTGGGACTTCTGCTTATTTCCCTGGAATAGGATTGTGCAGGTTTTCTTCTTATGCCAGGTTCCAAAGTATCATTAATCACTCCACTGGCTTTCCAACCATCCCCTTGTTTCTTCTTCCAATATTCCTTCCTTCCTTTACCTCCTGTATTCCTTGTACTTCTTGTACTCCTTGTACCACCTCCACTCGTGCTTCCTCCACTCGGGTCTCTCGTCCTTCCCTTACTCGGGTCTCTTATCCGTCCTCCACTCGGGTCTCTTATCCGTCCTCTCTCTTCAGAGCCATGCTCTGGTTTAAATGTACATTCTCTTTTGGACACGCCCCTTCCTAGGGCTGGGTGTGCCCAATCAGAACTGCAGGGCTCCTCCCCTGGGCTGGTCTCCCTACTCAGCTCTGAGGAATAGAGTCTCTCTTTTTTCCTTGCCCTGTCATTTTGGTATAAATCCTGCTGACCCTCAGGATTTTCTACTATCTCCATAGGCTCAGGAGGGCGCTGTTCACCACAGATCCCCCCCCTTAAGATATCACGGGCTGGCTTCTGACCAGAGGCACAGCACGGGATTCGACTCAGGGCATCTGCGTTCTGGTGGAGCCGTCCGGCTCTATGTTCCACTTGAAAGTCGAACGCTTGGAGGGCTAGGAACCAACGGGTTAATCTCGCGTTGTGGTTATGCATCTGGTTGAGCCATTTGAGCGGTGCGTGATCAGTAATCAGGGTAAAACGTCTCCCCGTAAGGTAGAAGCGCAGCGCGTCTATGGCCCACTTAATAGCCAGGCACTCACGTTCAATTGTGGAATAGCGCTGTTCTGCTGGGGCCAGCTTTCTGCTCAGGTATCACACGGGGTGTGCGGTACCATCGTGGCGCTGGGACAGTACTGCGCCAAGGCCCGTCTCTGATGCATCAGTCTGGACAAAAAATGGTCGGGAAAAATCCACACCTTTAAGAACCGGTGCTGCACACAGCTTATTTTTCAACAGGTGGAATGCTTCTTCCGCCTCTTCTCGCCATCTCAGTTGGTTAGGCGCGTTCTTTTTTAACATTTCAGTTAGGGGGGCACTCTTCTCTGCAAATCCTAGAACGAACCGTCTGTAATACCCCACTAACCCTAGGAAGCTCCTTAATTGCTTCTTGTTGAGTGGCTTGGGGAACGCTTGAACAGCGGCTATCTTATCCGTGAGGGGCTTCACCACTCCATTACCCACCAGGTGACCTAAATACTTAACTTCCCGGCCTCCAAACAAACATTTGGCCGGGTTTAAAGTAAGGCCAGCATCTCTAAGTGCCCTAAGAACGGCCTCAACTCGTGGAAGATGTTGTGTCCAACTGTCGCTGTGGATGACCACATCATCCATATAAGCCACAGCGTACGTTTGATGTGGTCTCAGAACCAAATCCATTAATCGCTGACAGGTAGCAGCAGCTCCGTGGAGGCCGAAAGGCATTCGTTTAAACTGGTACAGGCCCACCGGGGTGCTGAACGCCGTCTTTTGCCTGGCATCCCTGGTCAGTGGGACCTGCCAGTATCCTTTCGACATGTCCAATGTAGTGAGGTATTTTGCACGGCCCAGGCGATCCAGGAGCTCTTCTATTCTGGGCATAGGGTATGTATCGAACCGAGATATTAAATTGACCTTCCGAAAGTCGATACAAAATCTTATGGAGCCGTCGGGCTTGGGAACTAGAACAATTGGGCTGTTCCACGGGCTCCGCGACTCTTCTATAACGCCCATCTGCAACATTTCCTGTACCTGCCGCACGACCTCCGCCTTCTTGGCTTCTGGCAGCCTATATGGACGTTGGCGTACTATCTCGCCCGGCGGCGTTATAATCCCATGGGTGATCAGGTCTGTCTTGCCTGGCATGGGTGTGAGGACATCCTGGTACCTTGTCAGTAGCTGGACCAACTCTTGTTTCTGGGCCCACGACAAGCCTTCATCCATTCTAGGCTCAGGGTGGCTTTTACAGACTGCGATTTGCGGCCCTAGGTCTTCCTCTTCCTTTTCTTCTACCACCGCAGCTAGAGCTTGGAAGCTGGTACCCCCCGTTGACCCGAATCCACCTGCTCCTCGAGCCGTTGTAGATAAGCTGGATACTTCTTCCAGCGGAGGCAGACCTACACGCTCGCAGATTAGTTGAGCTACTCGGTCTCCAACCTGGATTTTAAAGTCCTCCTTGCCGAAGTTGAACATAAGAATTTTAATAGACCCCCTATAATCCGGGTCTATCACTCCGGCTCCTATGTCCAGAAAATGTTTCACGGCGAGTCCCGATCGTGGGGCTATTCGGCCGTAGCATCCTAGTGGCATTTCCATTTGTAGAGCAGTATCTATCAATGCCTTCCCTTGCTTAGGAACTATGACCTCCTCAGCACTACAGAGGTCATAACCTGCTGAGTTACTTGAAGCTCTCTTAGGGGGTTGCGCATTAGGGTTCAGTTTGCAGAATCTCAGCACAAATACCGGTTTCTTCACCATTTCTTCCCTGGGAGGCGGTATTTTCCCTTTTTGCCTTTTTAGGTGAGCAAACAAAGGACTAGGCACTATGCTTTTCCTAGTGGTTTGGGTTGGAGCTTCTACCGGGGATTCTCTGGTAGCTTCTTGCTCTTTCAAAATTAAGCCTTGTTCCACTCCTTTATGGAAGTGTGGCCAGTCTTTACCCAAAACTAGGTTATGAGGTAGCTTGGGGACTACTGCAATGGGGATTTTCTTCAGCACACCTAGTGCTTTCACCTGCAGACTGTATACAGGGTATAGCGACGTACCACCATGTACACAGCGTATCTTCACATTTCGAACAGGCTGAATCGCTATCCCTGTTGCCTGGATTTGCCGCCACAGCGCCTTGGAGAGCATTGTTTGCTCTGCGCCAGAATCAAGTATCGCAGTGGTGGCAATCCCCTGCACCTCGACCTCTATAAGAAACCCTTCACGAGCTTTATGCGCACTCTCTGCTACTAAGGCAGTCTTAAAGCAATTTCTCTGTATATGCCCTTCTCGGCCACATTTAAAACATTTGCCAGGCTGAAACCTAGCCTTTACAGTCGGCATACACATTCTGCTTGCACCATATTGAAATTTCCCCTTCCTTTCTGATTCCGTGATTGCTGCCCCCTTTAACTCACTATTGCTTTCAAGAGGCATTGCTTTGGCCTGCAAGAAGCGTTCCGTGAGGTCCACTGCCTCATGTGGGGTTTTGCAGCTTTGCAGAATCAGGAAGGTCTTTATTTCATCTGGTATAGCGTTCATATATTGCTCTAGCACTAAGCTTTCTAGTATGGACTCTTTAGTCCTATGCTCCGGATTAAGCCATTTATTCAACAATGTGCTTATCCTATACACTAGGGCTTTTGGTGACTCACCCTGTTTTAACCTCACCGCTCGCAACAGATTATGGTAGGCTAGCGGCGTAAGGCCTAGCCTTTCCCGGACCGCTTTCTTCACCTCCCCATAATTTCCGGCAAGGTCAGGTGGCATGCTCCTGTAGGCCGCCATTGCTTCTCCTGTGAGGGAAGCTGCGAACCTAATGGCCCAATATTCCTCTGGCCATGCACTCAACTGTGCTACCCTTTCAAAACTTTCAATAAAATTGTCAATGTCATCATTGTCCTTTAACTGACCAAAGTTAAACATAGTCTCTGCGCCTAAACCATGCGCAACTATAGGAGCTAAACCTGGAGGTACGGTCGGTTTCTCCTTTGGCATCTTCTGCTCAGCTACCCAGTTTTTCAGCATGTCCAGGAGGGGTTGCTGCTGAGCCTGTATGGCAGCGGCAGTCTGCTCTTGAAACTCTAGACTCAGGTCTCGCTGTTTTTCAAGTTGGGTTGCCATCCACTTGAATACTTCTGCTGCTTCCAGCGACATCTTTGCTATCTGTGAATGCAAACAGAGAGAAAAAAAAAAACCAAGTGCGATTCCTCACACACACCAAAAAAAAAAACAAACACTTTTCCTTTTTTTTTTTTTTTTTTTTCACTAGCTGGCCAACACCCTCAGCCCTGTATCCTTTCCCTTTCCCAGGTGGATACCTATTACCTGGCTCAGGTGTTGCGTCACGCTTTCACAGCCTTCGTTGCAGCTGGCACACCGATGCTGGGACTGTCTCCTTCCTCTCAGGATGGTCTGCAATCGGTTCCTTCTTATAGTTGCTCCTTTGAAGTTTCTTTCTCTGCGCGGCACCTTGCGCATGCGTGGAAGATATCCTGCCAACGTAGCCAACTTGCGGCGACCCTGCCCGGCTCAAGGGGTTAAGGACATGAGCAGCCGCTGTACTTCGTGAGGGAAGGAGGAAACCTTTGCCCCCAGGAATGCTGGGAGTTGTAGTTCCAGCTCTTCTCACTCCGAATTAAAGAAACTGTAGTTGTGGTTTCTTTATAATAAGTATTTTATTAAAGCAAAAGGTAAATGTTCCATCACATGCAAACAAGGGTGCTTCCAAAGGCAAACAGAAACTTCAGGTTAAATGCAACTCAAAATACAAATGCTGCTTTTTCACTTTCCAGCAAATTGCTCTCTTTTGCCTCCAGAGGTCAGTTGGCTTCACTGCACCTCTTACAGCCACAGTTACTTTCACTATGCTGATAATCAGGTGGAGGTAATTAGAACTTCCATTTTCACGGCAATACAACAGCTTTACAGAACTCAGCTCACACACGATAAAGGCAGTTCCCTTCAGCTTGGCTTTCCTATACAACAAAATGTACAGTCCATTTGTTCACACTCAGGTATGCTTGTATTTCCCTGGGTTACTCCTTCAAGCTGTGCTGAATTATTTGCCTCTTGTGATACTAGCTGTTTTCTAGCCTGTAAGTCTAAAAACTGTTGGAAGCTCTGAAGTAGCAATTCAGCCTGTTCCTTATGAGAGAGGGCACTACTATCTGCTATAGCTTTTCCCTTCTGCTCAAGGCTGTTTGTCTTCTCTTCCTTTAAGATAAAGGTATTAGGATAATTGCTAGTTTCTTTAGCAATTGACTCATAGGAGGAAGAATTATCTCTATATTCAGCTTGGCAGCCGGGTGGCCAATTACTCACTGTTTGTGCAGCACTTCTGCCTGCAGACGGCTCCCAGGTTCTCCAGTTGATCTGTTTGTTGCTCTCCGGCACAAACGACGTTTCAGGGAATGATTGCTCTTTCACCTGTGCTTGTCCTGAAGTCTTTCTCCCCCAAGGCGATGCCTTCCAAGGGCTATCCACTTCAAGGTTAAATCCTCTCTGCGTGGGACTTCTGCTTATTTCCCTGGAATAGGATTGTGCAGGTTTTCTTCTTATGCCAGGTTCCAAAGTATCATTAATCACTCCACTGGCTTTCCAACCATCCCCTTGTTTCTTCTTCCAATATTCCTTCCTTCCTTTACCTCCTGTATTCCTTGTACTTCTTGTACTCCTTGTACCACCTCCACTCGTGCTTCCTCCACTCGGGTCTCTCGTCCTTCCCTTACTCGGGTCTCTTATCCGTCCTCCACTCGGGTCTCTTATCCGTCCTCTCTCTTCAGAGCCATGCTCTGGTTTAAATGTACATTCTCTTTTGGACACGCCCCTTCCTAGGGCTGGGTGTGCCCAATCAGAACTGCAGGGCTCCTCCCCTGGGCTGGTCTCCCTACTCAGCTCTGAGGAATAGAGTCTCTCTTTTTTCCTTGCCCTGTCATTTTGGTATAAATCCTGCTGACCCTCAGGATTTTCTACTATCTCCATAGGCTCAGGAGGGCGCTGTTCACCACAGCTACTGGCAGGGTCTCCCAAGATAGACAGGTCTCAGCTGAGATGCCAGACCAAGACAAACCACCCATCTGCACAGCAGCAAAATGGGATGGTGTTGTAAGCATTTCTGTGACAAATGCAACAATACCGGAATTAACTGCGTGTAAGAAAGGCCTGGCAAATCTACTTCTATATCTTGCCATGAAAACCCAATGGATAGTCACAAAACAAATTGCACGATAATGCTAGAAGATGAGACCCCCAAGTTGGAAGGCACTCAAAGCCTATTGGGGATAAGCTGAAGACTTCTCAGAGTAAAGTCAGCATTTATGATGTGGTTGCATCTGCTGATGAGAGTCAGAAGTTGCAAAGATGCCTTACATATGTCTTAGATAGGATGAAATAGGACTGAGAGCCTCAACCCTAAAATGGTTCCACTCTTATTTAGAAAACAGAACGCAACAGGTCCGTATTGGAAATGACATATCCCTCCCTTTTATGCTAAAACAGGGAGTCCCCCAAGGATCCAGCTTATCCGCTTTACTATTTAACATATTCCTTCAACCAGTCTGCAAGATTTTCCAGAACCATGGAATTTATTATCAGTTATACGCAGATGACTTTGTGTTTCACCCCATTCAATTTAACAAACCCTAACTTCTCAAAATTAAGTGAATGCATCTCTGACTTGAAGACGTGGCTTTCAAATCATAACCTCATAATTAACCAATCAAAAACTGAAGCCCTCCAAGTATTCACCAATGCCTCCTACACTCCACCTGCAACCCTTACGCTTGGTGATTTCACCCTCACCATTAAAAATCAAGTGAAATACCTCAGTCTTATCCTTGATCAAAACCTCACATTTCATGAACACATCAAAAAAACCTGTAATACAATATATGCTAAACTACGAACCCTTCGAAACCTCCAACCTCTCCTAAACCCAGACTCCTTTCGCACTGTCTGCCAGGCCCCCACTACACCTTCCCTTGACTACTGCAATCTCATCTACCATGGTCTCCCCAAGACTAGCTTACACCCCATCCAAATGGCACAGAACACTATAGCTCGGCTCATCACAAATAACCCTAGACGCTCACACATAACACCTATCCTCTTTGACGTACACTGGCTCCCCATTCACTCCAGAATCAAATTCAAGGCACTCATCTTCATCCATAAAATCCTTTCCAATGAATCAGCTCCATGCCTTTCCTCGCTCCTATCTAATTCCAGCAACAACAGAACACGTTGCACCGTCACCAAAAACCTCCTATCCATCCCAACTTCTAAAAGAAAATGTAGCCAAACTACCTGTAATCGGGCATTCTCCCTTTATGCCCCCTCTATCTGGAATGCCTTACCACATGACCTTCGGAACTGTTCCAATCACCTTGTTTTCCGGAAGAAATTAAAAACACATCTCTTCCAGGAACACTTCTCCCTACTCACATAGCTCTCTCCAACTCCTTCTACAAATCTCATTGTAAATAATTCACTGATCAGTTCTCGTTAATCATATATACTGTCACGCCCTTAGCCCCTTACATTAGTATGGAGGGGCATGGGTTTATTTTTGTCACTGTGGTGCTTCAACTTTCTGGCCTTTTCTAACTGGATGCCTTTAAATGCATTCTGGGAAAGATAGTTCAGTTAGATATCATTTGGGCTCAGATGAAAAAAAAACACCTTCATTTGTAGTTGGGTTTGAGTGAGTGCAATTTATTCATTAGCACAGAAAGACACGCTAGGTTCACAGATCCACCTTTTAAGATATTTTCACCAGGAATTCTTGTAACTCATTACAGGATAACTTGAACTGAAACAAACAGCTATCCTCAACTTAATTAACTGCACCTGCTTTCAGCAGAGCTTGCCGTGCAGATCAAAACAAACAGAAAGAAACTTTTAAATCAGGTTTCTTTTCCCTTTCCATTCCTGAACAAATACCTGGCTATCTTGTATGCTTAAACTCAGCACTTCATACAGATAGTCCAATTCATACAAGCAGATAAAAAATTATTTTCCAGGTTTTCTCAGTAGTTTAGACAAACAAAAGCATTTCTTACTTCCTTCAACTGAAACGGCATCCAAACTGAGCTCTGCACTGCTCACAGCTGTTTCTGAGCTTAGAACATTAACAAGCAAACACAGCTCTCAGAGTTTTGGACACTGGAGGCTTCTCTTTACGGTTGACATCCCCTTGCAACCATTCTTAATTGGCAGACTGGCATGCAGAGCAGTCCATGTATGAGACCCCTTCAGCAATATCACCGAACCCTGGGGCACCCCGCTAATCACCTTCCTCTCATCCGAGTGAGCTCCATGTACAGAAGGTGATTGTACATGGAGCTCACTCGGATGAGAGGAAGGTTATTAGCGGGGTGCCCCAGGGTTCGGTCCTGGGCCCGGCACTGTTCAATGTATTTGTGAGTGATATTGCTGAAGGACTGAATGGAAAAGTCTGTCTTTTTGCAGACGACACGAAAATTTGCAACAGAGTGGACTCCCCCGAGGGAGTGGTTAACATGAAGAAAGATCTACAAAAGCTGGAAGACTTGTCTAATGCTTGGCAACTACGATTTATTGCAAAAAAGTATAGTGTCATGCACTTGGGTAGCAGGAATCCAAGAGAAATGTACACGATAGGGGGCGAAAGGTTGGTATGCACGGTTCAGGAGAAAGACCTTGGTGTGATTATCTCTGATGATCTCAAGGTGGCAAAACAGTGTGACAAGGCAGTGGCAAAAGCCAGGAGGATGTTGGGTTGCATACAAAGAGGGTTTACCAGCAGAAAAGAAGAGGTACTTATGCCACTGTATAGGTCACTGGTGAGGCCTCACTTGGAATACTGTGTTCAGTTTTGGAGACCGTATCTTGCAAAGGATGTAAAAAGACTGGAGACTGTTCAGAGGAAGGCGACCAAAATGATTTGGAGCCTGCGTCAGAAGCCTTATGAGAAGAGACTTGAAGACCTAAATATGTACACTTTGGAGGAAAGGAGGGACAGGGGAGATATGATTCAGACCTTTAAATACTTAAAGAGAAATGATGAACAAACAAACCTCTTCCAAAGACGGGGAACCTGTAAAACTAGAGGGCATAACATGAAGCTGCAAGGAGGTAAATTGAAAGGCAATATCAGGAAATATTTTTTCACTGAAAGGGTAGTGGATGCTTGGAATGCCCTCCCGATGGAAGTGGTAGGGGTGAACACGGTGACGGAATTCAAAAAGGCATGGGACAAACACAGAGGATCCCTTTACAGCAATAGGATAAAAACAAAATAAACGGTACTATCTAACTTCTGAACCATATAACATCTCAACAAATAGGGGTGTCCTACATGGAGTGGTGGGTTTACCCCTGAACAAGGATATGGGGAGGGGTGGCCTGCGTGGAGCGACAAGTGCACCTGCTCTTGCCATCTTGCTGGGCAGACTGGATGGACCATGCTGGTCTTTATCTGCCGTCAACTACTATGTTACTATGTTACTATCTTCATCACAAGGTAAATCTGTCTCCCCCAATTCCATTGGTTCACTCTCTGGCTCAGATTCAGATAGCTTGCTTGACTGCCTTCTATTAGGGTTAAAGCTGTCTCTGGCAAATACGTAGTGCTCCTTATTAGCTAAGCTTCTGGGTCTCATACCTTGATCAAAGCCTGTAGTAGCTTCACTTCTTACATGCTCTGGTCACCATCTAGCACGTCCTGTTTTCCAATTAATGCTCCTGGCTCTTACTGCTCCATTCCTTGAGTAGGCAAAACTTCTGCTCTCTCTTTCCCTCTGGTCAGCAGTTGCAGCACTCTCTGGTCTCAGGAGTCCTTCCATTTTCTCTCCACGAGTCCTGCTTGTCCCTCCTTGTCCTCTTCCTGCTCGACTTCTGCCTCGACTTCCTCCTTGACTGCTTTCTGGTCTAACTGAGCTTAACTTAAACCCCTCAGGCTCCTGCTCCACCCTCTCCCCTCTCAGGTGAGAAAGATCAAACTCCCTCGTGGCAGCTGTGTGATTAGGGGATGCAGTGACGTAAGGGTTCCTTACCCTGGGCCTGTATTCCCTATCCTTTCTACCACTAGGGGCACTCTGTTCCTCATTGTAGCCAGGAATTGCTGGCTTTCTAGGAGCAAATGGAGTTTTAAGTCCTGGACCTTTTAAAATGGGTCCCTTAATCAAGGTAAATTCCTTCTTTTTACCCCTCTCTTCTAGGTCCTGATAAGCTTCCTTATCACATACCCCCCTACTTACGTTATTACGAGCTGACTGTAGTTGGGGAGAATCCTCCCTACAGTCCGTAATACGTGAAAGGGCATCAGCGTTCTGGTGTAATTTCCCAGCTCGATGTTCCACTTTAAAATCAAATGCCTGTAGGGCCATGTACCAGCGGGTCAACCTTGCGTTGTGATTCTTCATTTGTTGTAACCATTTTAAAGGAGCATGGTCAGTAATCAACAAGAACTTCCTTCCTGTTAGATAAAATCGTAACGCTTCCACTGCCCACTTTATAGCCAAGCATTCCTTTTCTATTGTGGAATATTGTGACAATATTCTGCTAAGGTACATCACTGGATGTTCACTCCCCTCATGGCTTTGGGATAACACAGCTTCTAACCCGACATCTGACGCGTCTTTCTGCACTAGAAAAGGTTTTCTGAAGTCTACACCCCTCAGCACTGGACTGGTGCACAATTTCCCTTTCAATACTGTAAATGCCTTCTCAGCTTCGGGAGACCATCGCAGTTGATTAGGAAAGTTTTTCCTTAGCATATTCGTGAATATTGCACTTTCCTCTGCAAACCGTGGTATAAATTTGCGGTAATAACCAATAAGTCCCAAAAAACATTTTAAATGCTTCTTGGTGGTGGGTGGAGGAAAATTCCTGATACTGTCTACTTTATTGATCAGGGGTTTTATTTTTCCCTTTCCCACCAGGTGACCTAAGTATTTTACCTCCCTCTTTGCAAAAGCACATTTCTTCGGATTTAAGGTAATCCCAGCTTGCTTCATGGACGAGAGAACAGCTCTGATTCTCACCAGATGTTCCGGCCAATTATTGCTATGAATAATAACATCATCCATGTACGCAAAGGCATACTCCTGATGGGGTCGAAGTACCTGGTCTACTAGCCTCTGACAGGTAGCCGCCGCCCCATGCAGTCCGAAAGGCATTCTTTTGAATTGAAAAAGACCCACGGGAGTGCTAAAGGCGGTCTTTGGCCTAGACTCCTTTGTTAAAGGGATTTGCCAATAGCCTTTCGTCATATCAAGAGTGGTTAAATATTGGGCCTGTCCTAACTGGTCTAAAAGCTCTTCAATCCGTGGCATCGGGTATGCATCAAAAACGGATATTGCATTAACTTGCCGGAAATCAATACAAAATCTTAAAGAGCCCTCGGGTTTAGGCACCAGGACTATGGGGCTATTCCAGGGGCTCTTCGATTCCTCTATAACTCCCATATCCAACATTTCCTGGACTTGTGCCACTACCTCCTGTTTCTTTGCTTCCGGCAAACGATAAGGCCTCTGCCTAATTAACTTCCCAGGTGGAGTTATAATTTCATGTGCCACTAAATGAGTCTCCCCAGGCACGGGAGTCAACACATCTGGAAATTTTGCCAGTAATCTCTTTAATTCTTCACGCTGGACTAGTGACAGGTCTTCACCTAGTTGAGGCTCTGGTTTTTCTTTACATTCAGAAACTTGAGGCCCCAAGTCGTCTTCTTCAAGCATTTCCCTACCATCCTCACAGGTGGCAGCTAGGCTCTTCACCTTCATGCCATCAGTCGAACCAAAACCCTTGGTTCCGCATTCAGAGCTGGATAAAGCTGTGATTTCCTCCAGTGGTGGAAATCCCACCCTCTCACATATTAATTGGGTGATCCGATCCCCTGTTCTTACAGCATAGTCTTCTTGTCCAAAGTTAAACAACAGAACTTTGACATTTCCCCTATAGTCGGGATCGATAACTCCAGCTCCCACATCTATGAAGTGCTTCAGGGCCAACCCTGATCGTGGGGCTATTCGCCCGTAGCACCCAACTGATATCTCAACTTGGAGTCCTATGTCTACAAGGGCTTTTCCTCGTCAAGGTATTGTCACACTTTCCATGCTACACAGGTCAAACCCAGCGGCTTGAGGGGATGCCCGCTTAGGAGCTTGGGCCTTCTCTGTGACCCTACAAAATTTTAAGGTGAAAATCTGCTTACTAGAAAGCTTGGCTTCTGGGGGTCTCTTAACCACCTTCTCAACTGGCTTCTGAGGATTTTCAAATAAGGGACCGGGGGCCACTACCATCATTCCATCCCCCTTATTCTTCTGCTCTTCTAGAGAATCAACTTGGGTCTCTTCTTCCTGGCTGTTAGCCTTAGACTGGGATCGGGTAGTAATAAGGCCACTCTTTTTCTCTAAGCCTTTCTCTAATCCCTGCTTGAACTGGGGCCAGTCCCTTCCCAATATTAGATCATATGGGAGCTTTGGTACCACTGCCACTGCTATTTCTCTCTGGACCCCTTTTAAAATGGGTCCCTTAATCAAGGTAAATTCCCTCTTTTTACCCCTCTCTTCTAGGTCCTGATAAGCTTCCTTATCACAATGCCATGTTATGTTTTATTCTATGATTATAGTTATAATTTATTGTTCCATGTAAACAGTTATATTATACTGTCTGTTGAGTTATATGTAAACCGTCTTGAATTGTAGAAAGACGGTATATAAAAACAGTTAAATAAATAAATAAATAAATAAATATTGGGACATGGAACATATGAAGAATGAACCAAGGGAAGTTGGAGGTGGTCAAGAATGAAATGGAACGTGTACAACTCGATCTGTGGGGTGTCAGTGAACTGAAATGGACTGACTTTGAGCACTTTGTGTCTGATGATCACATGATCTACTATGCTGGAAACAAAAGACAAAGAAGAAATGGTATTGCATTTATAATTAAGAAGAAACTTGCAAGAACTGTAATGAAATACAATGCAGTCAGTGAACGCTTAATTTCTATTCGCCTACAAGGAAAGCCAATCAACACAACTATAATTTAGGTATATGCCCCAACAACAGCTGCAGAAGAGAAAGACTTTGATGAGTTCTATGAAATTGACAGAACATGCATACAGGATATCCTAATACTGGAATGCAAAAGTTAGCAACAAAGAAGAAGGCAAAGTGGTTGGAAAATATGGACTTGGCCACAGAAACAAAGCTGGAGAAAGAATGATGGAATTCTGCAAAACCAATGATCTCTTCATCTCAAACACCTTCTTCCAGCAACACAAGCGCTGACTGTACACGCGGACTTCACCCAATGGATTGTATAGAAATCAAATCGACTACATCTGTGGAAGACAATGATGGAAAAGCTCAATAATATCAGCAAAGACAAAACCTGGAGCAGACTGTGGTACAGATCACCAACTACTAGTATGCAAGCTCAAGTTAAAGTTGAAAAAGAGCAAGCCACTCATGAATGTAGCAAAATATGACCTTGAGAATTTATCACTGGAAATTAAAGACTGCCTGAGAAATTGATATACTGCTTTAGATAAAATGACAGAGCTCCAGAAGACTTATGGGATGGCATCAAGAAGGTTGAATTGGAAGAAAGCGAGAAGGCTCTAAGTTGATAAAGCAAAAACGGCCAAAATGGATGACTAAAGATACTCTGAAAATTGTCCTGAAATGGGTAGAAGCTAAAGTCAGAGGAGAAAGAGAGGCAATCGCAGAACTCAACAGAGATTTCCAACGTGCAGCAAGACAAGACAAAGAGAAGTACTACAATGACACATGCAAGGAAATAGAATCAGAAATTATTAGAGGAAGAACAAAATTGTTTTTTCTAAAGCTACGAGAATTAAAAAAAAATTCCAGCCTTGAATTGGAATGCTACAAGATGCTCAAGGATCCATCCGCTGCTGAAAGAGAAAATAGTGAGGTTTCTGGAGTCCATCAGATTACTGGATATGAGGCAGCTTGGATTCACCAGAGGCAGGTCTTGTCAGATAAATCTGATTGATTTCTTTGACTGGGTGACCAGGGAGTTGGACCGAGGGAGAGCTCTAGATGTGGTGTATTTAGATTTCAGTAAAGCCTTTGACACCGTTATGCTCAGGGGACTTATAAACAAACTAAGCACTCTAGGGATGGACCCTAAAATTACTGCTTGGATTAGAAACTGTTTGAGTGGGAGGCGACAAAGGGTACAGGTAAATGGAGTTCACTCTGAGGAGGAGGACGTTACCAGTGGTGTGCCCCAGGTATCTGTCCTTGGTCCGATTCTTTTTAACATCTTTGTTAGTGATATTGCGGAAGAGCAGTTGGGTATGATTTGTCTCTTTGTGGATGATATCAAAATCTGCAATCTATTGCAGAGTAGACACTCAGGAAGGTATAGATAACACGAGGAGGGATCTAGCTAAGCTTGAAGAATGGTCTAGAATTTGGCAGCTGAGATTTAATGTTAAAAAATGCAAGGTCATGCATTTGGGCTACAGCAATCCAAGAGAGCGATATAGTATAGGGGGTGAAGTACTTCTGTCCACAAAAGAAGATCGGGACCTAGGCATGGCTGTCTCTGATGATCTTAAAGTAGCTAAACAGGTAGAAAAGGCAATGGCAAAGGTTAGAAGGATGCTTGGGTGCATAGGGAGAGGAATGCTCAGCAGAAGAAAGAAGGTGATAGTGCCTCTGTATAAGTCTTTGGTGTGACCTCATTTGGAGTATTGTGTGCAATTCTGGAAACCACACCTTCAAAAGGATATAAACAGGTTGGAGTCGGTACAGAGGGTGGCTACTAAAATGGTTAGTGGTCTTCGTTATGAAGCATATGAGGACAGACTTAAGGATCTTAATATATATACTGTAGAGGAAAGGTGGTATAGAGGTGATATGATTGAGATGTTTAAACACCTCCATGGCATAAATGCACAGGAGGAGAGCCTCTTTTGACTGAAAGCAAGCTCTGCTACAAGGGGAGATAGGATGAAGGTGAAAGGGGAAAGACTCAGGAGTAATATGCAGAAATATTTTTTATTGGAAAGTTTGGTGGATCCGTGGAATAGTCTCCCAGTGGAGGTTGTAGAGATGAGGACAGTGTTTGAATTCAAAAAGGCATGGGACAAACAAAGAGGATCTCTAAAAGAAAAAAGTGGACTGTTGTAGTGGTTGATATGGAAGGACAGACTAGATAGACCATGTGGTCTTTTTCTGCCATCATGTTTCTATGTTTCGATGAATAATGTTGAGATCAAGAAAAGGTGGAAAAAATATACAGAGTCATTATACCATAAAGATCAAGTGGACCAACAACCGTTTCAACCTGTGCCTTATAATCAGGAACCATTCGTGATGAAAGAAGATGTTGAAGCAGCATTGAAAACCTTGTCAAAGAACAAAGCACCAGGCATTGCTGGCATTCCCACTGACGTATTACAGCAATCAGATGAAGCTGTTATCATACTTACAAGGCTCTGCTAGAAAATTTGGAAGAAAAATTCATGGCCAACTTACTGGAAAAGATCTGTGTTTATACCAATACTGGAGAAAGGTGACTCGGCTGACTGGAAATTATTGCACAATTGCTCTGATCCCACATGTTAGCAAGATTCTACTCAAGATCATTCAGCAGAGACGACAACCATACTTGGAATGAGAACTGCCTGAGGTGCAAGCAGGGTTCAGGAAAGGGCGAGGAACGAGAGACATTATCGTGGATGTGAGATGGATACTTGAAAAGACAAAAGAATACCAAAAGGATATCTAAATGTGTTAAAGCTTTTGACTGTGTAAAGCATGAGAAACTCTGGGCCACATTAAGAAGCATGGATATACCAGAACACCTGATCGTTCTCTTGCACAACCTTTACATTGATCAAGAAGCATCAGTTCGAACGGAACAGGAGAAACAGAATGGTTTAAAATCAGCAAAAGTGTACGACAAGGCTGCATACTTTCCCCCTTCTTTTTTAATTTATATGCAGAACAAATCATCAGAGAAGCAGGACTGTATGAAGATAATCAAAGTGTGAAAATTGGTGGAAGACTCATCAACAACCTTTGCTATGGTGATGATACCACATTACTTGCTGAAAGTGAAGATGATTTGAAAATTTGCTTCTCAAGATCAAGGAATATAGTCTTAAAATGAGTCTGCACCTTAATGTTAAGAAGACAAAGCTCCTGACAACTGGCAAAATCAGTAAGTTCATTATTGATTGAGAAGAAATTAAAATAGTTGACAGCTTTAACTTACTTGGATCAACAATCAATAAAGAAAGAATTAGCAGTCAAGAAATCTAATGATGTATTGCTCTTGGTGGAATAGCTATGAAGGACCTAGACAAGATTCTCAAGAGCAGAGATGTCTCTCTTCATACAAAGATTTGACTTTTCAATAATGTCATATGGATGCGAAAGTTGGACAGTGAAAAAGAAAGACAGGACGAAAATTGATGGCTTTGAATTATGGTGCTGGCAACGAATACTGTGTATATTATGGACTGCCTTAAGAACAAACCAGTCAGTACTAGAGGAGATCAAATCTAAGCTTTCCTTAAAAGATCAGATGACAAGACTTCGACTTTCATACTTTGGACACATAATGCGAAGAGAGAGATCATTGGAGAAAGACATAATGCTTGGCAAGATAGAAGGTCAACGCAAAAGAGGAAGGCTGGCAATGAGATGGATCGATATAATAACAGCAGCTATGGCTACCACTCTATTAACAATGAGCCGCTTGGCTGAAAACCAAACAAGATTTAGGTCAACTATCCAGAGGTTTGCCAGGAGTCTACAGCAGTTAACAGCATGACCAGAAGTAGATTGACATGCCTTTTCTTCCAAGGAAATGGAGGGTAAAGTGACTTGCCCAAGGTCACAAGGATTATCAGTGGGAATTGAACCCTGATCTCTTGGGTACTGCACTTTTTCTCTAACCATTAGGCTAGTTCTTCACTCCTAAAATCAACCTATCTCCACTTTAAAAGACAAATGTCTCCACAAATAAGAAGGAAATGGGAATATGCAGAATAAAGCCCCAGTTATGTTTATGTTTATGCAATTTCTTGATATACCGCCCAGGCTGAAGGGCATCAGAGCGGTTTACAATCACTACAAGCAGGTACTGGATACATTCCCTCGTCCCCAAAGGGCTCACAATCTATGTGTACCTGAGGCAATGGAGGGTTAAGTGGCTTGCCCAAGGCCACAAGCAGTGCCTATAGGACTAGAAACCCCAGTCCCTCCAGCCTGAGATTGCTGTCCCCAGGTGGGAATTGAACCCCTGGCCCTCCGGCCTGAGGTACCTTGTGAGGAGAATGTCCAATTTTAGAAACATGCACCTGCAAAACATGGGTGTCTGCAGCTCCAGCAATAGGTCTACACTGGTATTTCCGAATGCATATCTCAGCCTATCATTCTGCAAATGGAGATGCGCAGCGTCATGGCAATATGCAAAGCGGTCCGGTTTTCACCTGCTTTCCTTCTTTAAGGAAATGCTCCTGTCATCACTACTGTTGAAAGTTGGCCACAACAAGCAATTTTCAAATTCCTATTCGTGTTACTGAACAGATGTTGACATGGATGAGCGCTAGTGGATTTCCACGTGTGGCACCAGTCTGGAATTAGTCACACCTGTATATCTTTCTGTAATGCCCTGGACATGCCTCCACCACTACCCCATGAAATATGGATGTTATTGCGCCACAGACATGTAAATTTGGGTCATAAATGTATAGGAGGGTCTCTTTCAATTGAAGGCAAGCTCTGCTTCTAGGGGACATAGGATGAGAGTGAAAGGGGATAGACTCAGGAGTAATATACGGAAATAATTTTTTACGGAAAGAGTGGTAGATGCATGGAATCGTCTCTTAGTGGAGGTGGTGAACATAAGAACAGTATCTGAATTCAAAAAAGCATGGGACAAACACAGAGGATCTCTAAAGGTAAAAAGGGGACCATTGTAGTTGATTTGGAAGGGCAGACTAGATAGGCCACATGGTCTTTTTCTGCTGTCATGTCTCTATGTTTAAAATGATTCTTGGTATGTAGATTTTATTCACATGTCTGATGGATGTTTTCAGACATGCAAATCATGTATGTTGCTTCTAAAATGACTCCCAAAGTAAAGACAAACTAAAGGAAAATGAACCTTATATGGTTCTCCAAGAAGTGGCTACAAATATAAAGGCTAAAAACACAGCTTTTAGAAAATTCAGAAGATCACAAAAAAGAGGAACATAGAAAAGAAGCTAAAAGAGAGAAATCAGGATAGCAAAAGCAAAGGCAGAAGAAAAGATGTCTAAAGATGTGAAGTGAGGTGACTTTTTTCAGATATAATGGGGAGAGGAGGAAGGAATTATAAGACTCAAAATTGCTTTTGGCCAATTTGGGGAAGATGACCTGCTAAACAAATACTCCTGTTCCGTGTCCACAAAAGAAAATATTGAAGAAGGACCACATATGATTTATAAAGGTACTAATGGGAATGGAGTAGATACCATTCACAGAAAAAGGTGTTTATGAACAGCCTGAAAAGCTGAAAGTGGACAAGGCCATGGGACTGGATGGGATACATCCCAGGATGCTAAGTGAACTTAGAGAGGTTCTGGTGGGACCTTCAAAGGATGTGTTTAAGAGATCCTCGGAGATGGTGGAGGTTCCACAAGATTGGAAAAGAGCTAGTGTGGCCCCCTTTCACAAAACTGGTAACCCAAAAGAAGTAGTAAACTGTAGGCTGTTAAACCTTATCTCAGTGGAAAAGTGATTGAGGTGCTTTCTTGAATTCATTTGGTTGCATCATCCAAGAAAGCATTGTTTTACCAAAGGACAATCAGACCAAATGAATCTGATTGACTTCTTTGACTGGGTGACCAGGGAACTAAATTGAGGGCAGGTGATGGATGTGATTTACTGAGATTTTAGCAAAGCTTCTGATACTGTTCCTCTTAGGAGGCTTATGAGTAATCTGAGCAGCCTGGGGATGGGTCCCAAGGTGATGAACTGAATCAGAAATTGGTTGACTGAAAGAAGACAGAGGATGGTAAATAGAATTCACTGTGAAGAGATGAGGGTTGAAGGTGGAGTGACCAGTCTTGGGACCAGTGTTGTTCAATGTCTTTATTAGTGATATTGCTTAAGGGTTAAAAGGAAAAAATATGCTTTTTTTCAGATGAGATGAAGATTTGCAGCAGAGTGGATACTTCAGATGGAGTAGACAACATGAGAAAAGATCTACCGAAATTAGAAGAATGGCCTAATGCTTGGCAGTTAAGATTTACTACGAATAAGTGCAGAGTCATACATTTGGGATGCAGAAATCCAAAGGAGCTGTATGTGATAGAGAGTGAGAGACTGGCGTGTATGGATCAGGAGAGGGATCTTGTGGTGAGTGTCTAAGGATCTCAATCAACCTGGTGAAACATTGTAACAAGGCAGTAGCCAAAGCCAAAAGGATGCTGGGCTGTAGAGAGGAATAACCAGCAGAAGGAAGGAGGTATTAGTGCCCCTACACAGGTCACTGGTGAGGCCTCACTTGGAGTATTGTGTTTAGTTTTGGAGACCATATCTCACAAAGGATATAAAAAAGACTTGAAATGGTTCAGAGGAAGGTGACCAAAATGATTTGGAGCCTGTGCTAGAAGATGTATGAGAAGAAACTTGAAGACCTAATTATGAACATAAGAACATAAGATATGCCATATTGGGTTAGACCAAGGGTCCATTAAGTCCAGTATCCTGTTTCCAAGAGTGGCCAATCCAGGTCACAAGTACCTGTCAGGTTCCCAAAAGTACATAGATTCTATGTGCTTATCCAGTTGGTAAGCAGTGTATTTCCCTGGTCCTTTTTAATAATGATTTATAGACTTTTCCTCCAGGAACTTGTCCAAACCTCTTTTAAATCCAGCTTCATTAAGAGCTTTTACAACATCCTCTGGTAAAGAATTCCAGAGTTTGTTTATGCATTGAGTGAAAAAATATTTTCTCTAATTAGTCTTAAATGTGCTACATTGTAACTTCATTGCGTGCCCCCTAGTCAATCTACATTTACCCGTTCTGTATACCATAGAGGAGAGGAAGGATAGGGGAGATATGATACAGTCCTTTAAATACTTGAAAGGTATTAATGAACAAACAAATCCTTTTCGAAGATGGGGAAGCTGTAGAACCAGATGGCATACGATGAAGCTGCAAGGAGGTAAACTTAAAGCAACACCAGGAACTAATCCAAAATACAGCTGCCCGTCTCCTTACTTTTTCCTCTCACCGAGATCATGTCACCCCCTGTCTTCTCTCCCTTCACTGGCTCCCAATTAAGGCCCGATATCTTTATAAACTCCTCACCATCACCCACAAGGTCCTCCACACCAACACACCTCAGTATCTAGCTGATCTTATCTATCTTCAGCCTACTCCCCGCCTGCTCCGCTCTGCACACGGTAACCGCTTTTTCCTGCCATCCCCTACCCAGGCCCACCTCGAATCCACCCGCCACACCGCCTTCTTTTTTGCAAGCCCTGTTTTATGGAATTCCCTCCCGCACTCTCTCCGCATGGAAACATCCTTCCCCCGGTTCAAGGCTTCTCTCAAGACCTATATTTTCTGCCAGGCCTTTGACCTTCCCATCCCCTCCGACCACCCATAAACCGTTAAATATGTTCTCTACCTGTGCTTATTCAACGCCCCAGGCACCCCATCCTACAGCATAACCCCACCCCCGCCCTGATCCATCCCTTCCCTCTCAGATGCCCCTCCCCTACCTGATGTTATCTGTTCTTTACTGTTCTTCCTCCTTTTATTCTATCCCTTTCCTATCAATTTATGGCGTTCCCTTTCCTTCTTTTTTTTTCATTTATATTTTATTGATTTTTAACAAAATTACAAGCATAAACAAACTTGCAATGGAAAAGGGGGACACTTTCAAAGAAAAAAAACAAAATACAGAATAGTCAAAGGCAATAACATTCACAAGCGTAACCCCACCACTAGCCCACAATGGTTTAGATCCAAGATGGTCAGGAAAATAAAAATTTAAACAGAGGAAAGGAAAAGAGAGCCACAAAGCAGCCAATTTAACTACAGCAACAGAGAATACTTGCTCATTCACCCCCAACTGATCCCTGGGAATTCAAAAGGGAAATCAATTGCAAAGGAAACAAAAAAACATAGGAATTACCATGAAGTTTCACCAGGCATTTACAGGGAAATTTTAAAAAGAATAATCCCCCCACCTGGAGAACCTGCGGCTGCAGGACCAAAAACTCACTCCTACGCCAACGGGTTTCCCGAGCTAGATCAGGAAAAACTCGAACTGAACAACCCTTAAATAATACATTCCTTTTACGGAGAAAAAGCCTGAGCAGCCATTCACGATCTGATATTAAAGCAAAGGTAACTAAACAGGTCGCTGTCTTTACTAACACAGAATCAGAAGTTTCCAATAGAGCAGAAACATTTAAAACATCAAATTGTTCCTGCCCACCTACTGCAACAGAGGCCGAAGCCTTCCGAGCTGTAGGAAGATAATAAATCCTAACAATAGGAGGGCATGAATCCGGAGGAACCCCCAATGCCTCAAAAAGATACATTTTAACATTTCTTTCGCCGAAATATTAGGTAACAAAGGAAAATTCGCCAAGCGCAGATTTGCCAATCTAGAAAAGTTTTCTAACTGTTCCAGCCTGGCTTTCCTTCCCTTTCCTTCTTTACTTTCCCGCAGCCCAAAATTTTTTTTTTTATTGTACACCGCCTTAACACTCAGGTAACAGGCGGCATATCAAATGTCGCTAATAAAGATAAAGATAAAGGAAAGTGTTGGATGCCTGAACTCCCCTCCTGATGGAGGCAGCAGGAGCAAAAGCAATTTATTTATTTAATCAATTTCTATCCCTCTTAATCACTATGGGGCAGATTTTATAAGCATGTTGCAGAACATTATGTGTGATTTATGTGATAAGTCCCTATTGAATGGGCACTTACACACATGCTTCAGCCAAGCTTTACTCTGTAAGCACGCGCATAAGTGCTCATCACGAGGAACGTCCAGTGCGCTGTGCTTTCAAAGCAATTATCAAAGCAGTTCACAAATATGAAAATAACTCAATTCAATGATAGAAAGCATAGAATAAAATGGGGCCTGCACACATGCACGGGAACGCATGTAGCGGCTCCTTATGAAATTACCCTCTATAGGTCAAAGCAGTCAACATTTATAGTGCTATAATCCAAGACGATACATTGATAAAAAGGCAGTGTCCGATCAAAAGTCACACAGAATACAATTCCTTCTGCTGTGGAAGATTAATGTGCCATATTCTATCCCAAAGGATTCAGAAAACAAATAGGCCATCAGTTTTCTTTTTCAAAATCTTGCAAGTCCCAAATTATATGTGAGTTGTTTGGCAATGAATTCCACTATCTTGAGGCATAGAGTGTAAAATAATCTGATTCCTATAAGTACTCAGTGATGGAATATCAAAGGTAACCTGCACGGAGCTGCATGTATCACCCTAAACAAAGGCAAAGAAGGGGGGTAAACTGCACAGAGCAGCAGGGACCGCCCTAGTAAAGTCATAGAGGGGGGAGGGAAGCAGCATGGGGTGATGGGTAGAACCCTAAACAAAGGCATAGAGGGGGATAACCTGCACAGAGCAAGTGGTACCTCATTACTGGGCAGACTAGATGAACGATGTTGGTCTTTATCTGCTGTCATTTACTATGTTACATGTTACTATGGAACCTCTCTTAAAAGAGATTTAATCTGCGATAGGTCCAAGGTGTGAAAGTGAGTCAATATTTTTCCTGGGGCTTTGAGGCTCCCACATCCAAGCGCTGACTGCACTGTGGTTCTAATCTGGCAACAGGGCATGTGGATAAAGGGTGGGTGGGATGGGAGTGGACTGAAGACTGGTTGATCACCTGCTCTGATGTTGTCCTTGGGCGCAGTTGACTGGGGGAATTATCGACAAAATCAATAAGATAATCACTCCACTAGATTAACAAAACCTCCGTTCAGGTACTCAACAAAACATGTACACAAGGTTTTAAAACCAGGAAGGAAGAAACAAAAAGCCTCAGAACACAAGGTAATAAATCGAGCTTTAATCCAGCTTCAAGCCAAAAAGCCAACCTTCCACACATCACAGGCTCTCTATACCTCCTTCCAGCCCTTAAAAGCTTTCCTCAATAATAACATTTAATAACAGTCTGTGCACAAAAGGAACAATGCTGTTAATAGGAATCATCGGGCTGATATCACGCTCTGCTAACCAGAGAAGTGTCAACTACTGTAATACAATAGTGCCATGGACTATTTCCTTTCATCACTTTGGCAGTAGGCGGTCTGTGGGTGGAGCTGGGGCATATAAGAGAGGCTCGATATTCAGATTGCTAACAACCGGATAAAGTTAGATCCCCAAATCTGGATTCTGGCACCGGATATCCAGCTTCATATTTAAACAGCATAGCCAGCGCTTAAATTAACTCTGTTGAGTTGGAGAGGTTAAGGGAAGAAGGATGGAGGGAGGTGAGTGGGTTTAACAAAAGGGGGAACATGCTTTAAATTAGCCTCGGTGTGTAGTCTGTAGCTAGACGTGAGGAAAGAGAGGGAGACTCAGAAATCTATGAATGATGGCCACAATTCTGTAATCTGAAGGGACCAGTTTCAATTCATCCGGAAGTAGGAGGCAGCTGCTGAAGCAAACAAGCTACACAATCCTACACCTCCAAAAGTCTTCCTAAAGAACATAAGAACATCAGACCAAAAGTCCATGAAGTCCAGTATCTTGTTTCCAACATCAGCCAATCCAGGTCATAAGTACCTGTCGGGGGTAAGCAGTGGATTTCTCTAGTCCACTTTAATAATGGTTCACGGACGTTTCCTCCAGGAACTTGTGCAAACCTCTTTTAAACCCAATTCCATTAACAGCTTTTACTACATCCTCTGGCAATAAATTCCAGAGTTTGATTCCGCGTCGCATGATAAAATATTTTCTCCAATTACTCTAAATGTATTACTGTGTAGCTTCATTTGTGTCCCCTTGTTTTTATACTTTTTGAATGAATAAACAACCAATTCACATTTACTTGTTCCCGCTCCCTTTCATGATACCTCTGACAAGAAAGTCCTGTCCATCCACTCTGGAAACTCCTTTGGGCCTCTGCAGAAGACAGATCCAATGATGCATTTCCTCTGGTGTGTCTGTGTTACAATGAATAACACGGTTTGCCGTGATGATTACAAATGAATTAGGTCTGCAAGAAAGTACATCAAAGAAGCAGTTAAAAACATGCCACCTGGAAGGCAGACGGACACATCCATAGTGCTTATTTTATAAGGGCATAAAGAAAAATAAGTGACCCCTTGATCATAATTACATTATAATAATGAAGAAAGAGAGACCAGTACCCAAATCACTTTTTTAAATTTCTCTCTAAAGGGAGAGAGTCCTTATTCCATTTAAGCTATGGTCATCCCACTGGGCCATTTTACTGTCACTCTTACTATGTGCCCTTATAAAATAACTTAGCTGAAGCTCCCTCCTGCCCCGAGGCTGAACGCTCTGCGCACATCTCTGCCAGTAAGGACTGGAGCATATGCGTGTATTTCATCAAACTCCTCCCGTAGCTCCATCTATTGTCCACCCAAGCAACGTACAGACTACGCTTTCTCAGAATGAACTGTATGTGTCCAAACTCCGAGCTGAGCTGGGAAATTGCTGTTCTACAGATTGAAGTTATAAAATTCTTTCCTAAAAGTAAACTCATACTGTCCAAGTCAACCCATAAGAGCATCTTTGAGAAATCTGAGAGAAGGGGTGATGCCTTAATGCAGTGTAATTGGGGAAATTTTAGGAAGGCAAAGATGGAAAATGGTTCATGATGAAAAATTGTAAGTTCCTGCCCTCAGCATCAAGATGCAGATTTCACAAAGTGTGAATGTCATATGAATATAGGGAAATGTCAGTTACGGAGTTGATTTTCATCTCATTTATTTAAGTAAACACAACCGTCCAATGTAGCATATAATATCAGCAACATTTAAACCCTCACCCAATCCCTGCCAACATGTGAGGCCCGAGGGAACACTGTACCTTTGTTTGGCATTTAGGTCACTGGGGGAGGTGGGGGGGGTGGTGGACTGAGGCATCTGAAGTACTGATTATGTTGGTACTCCCCATAGTACATGAAGATCCTCCAGTTAAGAAGTTAACGTGGCTTAGTACTCAGAAGAGGGCTTGCGCAGACTTACACAGGTATAGGTGCTGTGTGGTTTAGACTGCTCATTCTGTAATTCTTAATGGACTATGTTAGCTGTGCTCCTGGTGGTTATAGGGACTGGGCTGTATAGTGAAGGTTTGTTAATGTAGGTCTTCTGTGTAAAGAATTGATAAGTTTGTAGATGCTGGGGGCTTTGATATTTTTATATTTACTGTTTCTGGCTGAAACATTTGCTTGTCATGGTAGGACATAAATTTAACAAATAAATAATTAATATATTTGCCCCATTCTCGATGCCCCAGGATGTGTTGCTTCTACCACTAATGTCCACCTACAAGCCTCATAAAACCTGACTGGAAAATCCCATAAGAAAGATTCTGGGTTGTAATTCCCCTACGAGGAAAGGCTGAAGAGGTGAGCAGAGACAACTCAGGAGAGATATGATAGAGGTCTATAAAATCCTCATGGGTAGATATAAATAGGTTGTTTATTCTTTCATAGGTTGTTTATTCTTCAATCCTCCCTGTTGAGGGTAAAGGCCAAGGCAGAGAGGCTTGCATCCTGGAGATGAATGCATGGCTGCGTGGATGGTGTCAAAGAGAGCGTTTTGGTTTCCTAGACCATGGGATGCTGTTCCAAGGGTTGCAGAGCAGAGATGGCATCCATCTGTCCAAGAAAGGTCAACACATCTTCGGTAGTAGACTGGCTAATCTACTGAAGAGGGCTTTAAACTAGATTCATTGGGGATGGGTGAAGAAAGCTCCCAGGTAAGTGAAAGCCCCCAGGTAGGTGATACATTAAATACCTTTATGGAAATGGGTAATAGTGCTAACATATGGAAAGCAGTGTGTATAAATGCCTGTAGCATGGGAAATAAGATACTTGATGTTGAAGCTTTGGTGGGAGTGGCTGACTTGGATTTAGTGGCAGTTACAGAAACATGGTTCACAGAAAACCATGATTAGGATGTAACTATACCTGGCTATACTTTATTCAGAAAGGACAGGGTAGGAAGAAGGGGAGGAGGAGTGGCACCATATGTAAAAACTACTATTAAAGCTTTGGAATTACAGAGCTTAAAAGGGAGAGAGGAGGCATTGTGGGTTAAATTAGAAAGAGGGAAAGAGAAATCTATTTGCATAGGTGTGATATACAGACCTCCCTCACAAGAGGGAGAGGTGGACAGAGAGTTAATTGAAGACATACGCAGCATTGCTAGGAAAGGGGAAGTGCTACTGATAGGAGATTTCAATATGCCAGATGTTGATTGGCACATTCCTGCTGCAGTATCATCTAGAAGTAAGGAGATCCTGGATTCTCTACAGGGAGAACTATTCAGGCAATTGGTAACAGACCCCACATGTGAAGGAGCCATACTGGACTTGGTGCTTACCAATGGTGAAAGTGTTTCTGATGTTGTAGTGGGAGATCATTTTGCATCCAGTAATCAACAGATGGTGTGGTTCAGTATTAGGACTAGGGCTGTTAGAATCCATTCCAAGGTGAGGATCTTAGACTTTAGGAAGACTAACTTTGCGAAGATGGGCCAATACCTCAGGGAGTCGTTAGTGGGATGGGAACAGCTGGGGGATGTAGAAAAACAGTGGGCAAAACTGAAAGGGGGTATTTTAAGGGCAACCAACCTTTTTGTTAAAATGGTAAATAAAGGCAAAAGGAAAAGAAGACCACTATGGTTTTCGAAGGAAGCAGCTGAAAAAGTGAAGAAAAAGAGGGAGGCCTTCATGAAATACAAGAGATCACAGAGAGAAGAAGACAGGCATCTGTATTTGGAAAATCTTAGAGAAGCTAGCAAAGTAGTCAAGAAGGCAAAGATTCAAAAGGAGGAGGAAATAGCCAATGCAATAAAATGGGGGGATAAGACATTTTTCAGATATATTAGTGAGAAGAGGAAGGGCAAAAGTGGTATTGTCAGACTCAAGGGTGCAGGGGGGGAATATGTAGAAGCTGATAAGGATAAAGCGGAATTGCTTAACAAATATTTTTGTTCTGTGTTCACAGATGAAGAACCAGGAGCAGGACCTCAGAAAACACCCACAAATAGGAACAGAAGCGAGGGACATCTTGAACAATTTTCAGAAGATTGTGTTCGTGAGAAACTAGCTCAACTTAAAGTAGACAAAGCGATGGGACCGGATGGGATACACCCTAGAATACTGAGGGAACTTGGGGACGTTCTAGCAACTCCACTGACTGACCTTTTCAATGCCTCGTTGGAGTCGGGAGTGGTGCCAAAGGACTGGAGAGAGGCTCATGTGGTGCCTTTACACAAAAGCGGAAGTAAGGATGTGGTTGAAAACTACAGGCCGGTTAGTTTAACTTCGGTGGTGAGTAAATTATTGGAAACGCTGCTGAAAGAGAAAATAGTGAGGTTTCTGGAGTCCAGCGGATTACAGGATCCAAGGCAGCATGGATTCACCAGAGGCAGGTCTTGTCAGACAAATTTGATTGATTTCTTTGACTGGGTGACCAGGGAGTTGGACCGAGGGAGAGCTCTAGATGTGGTGTATTTAGATTTCAGTAAAGCCTTTGACACTGTTCCTCACAGGCGACTTATAAACAAACTGAGCACCCTAGGGATGGACCCTAAAGTTACTGCTTGGGTTAGAAATTGGTTGGGTGGGAGGCGACAAAGAGTACAAGTAAATGGAGCTCACTCTGAGGAGAAGGATGTTACTAGTGGTGTGCCCCAGGGATCTGTCCTTGGTCCGATTCTTTTTAACATCTTTGTTAGTGATATAGTGGAAGGGCTGTCGGGTAAGGTTTGCCTCTTTGCGGATGATACCAAAATCTGCAATAGAGTAGACACCCAGGAAGGGGTAGATAACATGAGGAGGGATCTAGCTAAGCTTGAAAAATGGTCTAGAATTTGGCAGCTGGGATTTAATGTTAAAAAATGTAAGGTCATGCATTTGGGCTGCAGCAATCCGAGGGAGCAATACAGTATAGGAGATGAAGCACTTTGGTCCACTAAAGAAGAGCGGGACCTAGGCGTGGTTGTGTCTGATGATCTTAAAGTAGCTAAACAGGTAGAAAAGGTGACGGCAAAAGCTAGAAGGATGCTTGGGTGCATACGGAGAGGAATGACTAGCAGAAAAAAGGAGGTGATAATGCCTCTGTATAAGTCTTTGGTGCGACCTCATTTGGAGTATAGTGTGCAATTCTGGAGACCACACCTTCAAAAGGATGTGAACAGGATGGAGTCGGTGCAGAGGGTGGCTACTAAAATGATTAGTGCCCAAGAAGGCACAGGAGATGCCTGGCAGGCACCGAGGTACGGTGCTGCATGTCCCAGGCCAGAGACATGAGTCTGGCTGCCCGGTCTGCGGGCAAGAAGGCTTTCGACCGAAGGGTGTCTATTCTTGCCCCAATGAACTCCAGCCCTTGCGTCAGGCAAAGGTTCAACTTGGGGTAGTTTATAACGAAGCCCAAGTGTTGTAGAACCTGGGTGGTACGTGCTGTGGCCTGCTGAACCTCGGGGGCTGTGTGCCCTTGATGAGCCAGTTGTTGAGGTAGGGAAAGACAAATATCCCCTTGAGCCTGAGAAAGGCGGCGATCACTGCCAGACACTTTGTGAATATCCTGGGGGCCGAGGCTAGGCCGAAGGGTAGCACCCTGTATTGGATATGATTGCCTCCTACCACAAAACATGGAAATTACACTAACCTGGTAATTGTAGTTCCTGTAGGATCCAGTTTAGTCCTCCACAATCGGGTACTGCCCCTCTCACTGCAGCCTGTAGACTGGACCAATCAAATCTTCTGTAGTACATATCCAGCAGGAGCTCCCAGAAGCCCCCCAGTGTACTAGTAACAAAGCATACTGAACGAAGCAACACATCAGATTATTATCAGATTAACATTAAACCTTGTACTTCCCCCCCTGGAATAACCAACTCCCTCCCCAAACGAGGAAGTCAGAACACTGCACGGCGCCGGAATCGACGCCCCTAAATTGACACAGAGCTCCCCCCAGGTACTAAGGAGCTTACGGAACCCCAAAAGAAAGGGAAGAGCCATAGCTATAAGCACGACTGCCGCTAAGGACCGAACGGGACGCAAAACTATCTTAGAATCTCCCGCTCGGGATAGCGCGCCGCAAGATCATGCAGATATTCGGGAGGGAAGGAGGACTAAACTGGATCCTACAGGAACTACAATTACCAGGTTAGTGTAATTTCCATTTCCTGTGCGGATATCCAGTTTAGTCCTCCACAATCGGGATGTAACAGAGCAGTTAAGACCGGGCGGGACCTTGTAGGCCGGCGCGCAAAACCGCCGAACCAAAACAGGAATCCCGAGCCGCTGACACATCCAAGCGATAGTGCCTGCTGAAAGCATGCAGAGACGACCAAGTGGCCGCCCTACAGATCTCCGCTGGTGGAACCAGACCATGCTCCGCCCAAGAGGCCGCCTGAGCCCTAGTAGAATGAGCCCGGAGCCCCTCCGGAACCGGCCGCCGCTGCAACAGATACACGGAGGCGATCGCTTCTTTAAGCCATCGAGCAATGGAGGCCTTAGCCGCCGCCTCCCCTTTCCGTGCACCCCCAAAGAGCACAAAAAGCCGATCAGTCTTCCGAAATGACTCGGTAGACTGTAAATACCGACGCAGCGTGCGGCCCACATCAAGCCGGTGAAGCCCCTTGTCCACCGACTCGACCGAGGCCGCCGAAATCACTGGTAGAAATACTGCCTGATTCAGGTGAAAAGGAGACACCACCATTGGCAGGAAGGAGGGAACCGGACGGAGCACAACCCGCTCCGCAGAAAAAGACAAGAAAGGTTCTCGGCATGACAAGGCCTGTAGATCCGAGATGCGCCGTGCCGAGCAAATGGCTACCAGAAAAACCGTCTTCAACGTGAGATCCTTCAAGGATGCCCTCCGCAAGGGCTCAAAGGGTTCCCGAGCCAGGGCCCGCAGAACTAAATTCAAATCCCACGGAGGAATCACCGCTCTGCGGGAAGGCCGCAAATGAAACACGGCGGTCAAGAAACGCCGCACATCCGCATGAGCGCCAAGAAGGCGGCCCAAGACCTTGCCTCTATAGCAAGAGAGCGCGGCCAACTGGACCTTCAGGGAACTGGCCGCGAGACCCTTCTCGAAGCCATCCTGCAGAAAGCTGAGCACGACGGGCACCGAGACCGTCGCCGCCCGAACTCCACGCCGGGAGCACCAGTCCTCAAAAATTCTCCAAATTCGAACATAAGTAAGAGAAGTGGACGACTTTCTTGCCCGCAGTAAGGTGGAAATCACCGTGGGCGAATAACCCTTCTTTTTCAGCCGAGCCCTCTCAATGGCCAAACCGTAAGCGAGAACCGAGCCACCTGGGGCATCCGCAAGGGGCCCTGAAGAAGAAGATCCGGTAGCGCCGGAAGGCGCCACGGCACGCCGTCTCGAAGCCGAACGAGGTCGGCATACCAGGGCCTCCGGGGCCAATCCGGAGCCACCAGCAGCACCCGGCCCTGATGGCCCTCGATGCGCTGGACGACCCGACCGATCAGGGCCCACGGGGGGAAAACGTACAGCATCCCGGACGTCGGCCACGGCTGAATGAGAGCGTCGAGTCCTTCGGACATCCGCTCCCGCCGTCTGCTGAAGATGCGACTTGTCTTGGCCGACTGGAAGGTCGCCATGAGATCCATGATGGGCGGACCCCACCGTCGAACTATCTGCGCATATACCTGAGGATTTAACTCCCACTCTCCGGGGTCCACCCGCACTCTGCTGAGAAAGTCGGCCTGGACATTGTCGGCGCCTGCAATGTGCGCCGCCGAGATCGCCGGCAGCCGAGTCTGCACCCAGCTGAACAAGGCCGTCGCTTCTGTTTCCAGGGCCACACTCCCTGTGCCCCCTTGGCGATTGATGTACGCCACCGTGGTCGCATTGTCCGACCAGACTCGGACCGCCCGGCCCAGGAGCAGAGGTTCCAGGGCCATCAGGGCTAGTCGGACCGCCCGAAGCTCGAGGCGGTTGATCGACCAAGACGCTTCCTGCGAGGACCACACCCCCTGCGTGAAGCGGGTCTCGCAGTGTGCTCCCCAGCCGACTAGGCTCGCATCCGTAGTGAGGGGGACCCACAGAGGAGGCTCCAAGGGAATCCCCCGCGTCAGGTTCTCGGAGGAGAGCCACCACCGAAGCGACCGCCGCACTGCCTTCGGGCAGGGCAGTCTCTTGTGCAAGGAATCGCACTGGTTGGACCAGCGACGAAGGAGCGCCCTCTGTAGCGGGCGCATGTGGAACCGCGCCCACGGAACCACCTCTAAGGTCGCCGCCATCGTTCCGAGAAGCCGTAGGTACCACCACGCCGACGGAGCGGGCATCCCCCAAAATAGTCGGACAAGAGCCCGCAACGTCAGGACGCGGCGCTCGGGAAGGCACACCAGCCCCCGAGCAGTGTCGAAGCGCACCCCCAGATACTCCAGGTCCTGCGAGGGCCGCAGACAACTCTTTCTTTCGTTCACCACCCAGCCGAGGGATCGCAGCAGAGCTACCACCCTGCTCGTGACCCGCAGGCACTCTCGACCGGATTTTGCTCGTATCAACCAGTCGTCCAGGTAAGGATGGACCAAAATGCCCTCCTTGCGCAAGGCCGCCGCAACCACCACCATCACCTTTGTGAAAGTGCGCGGGGCCGTAGCCAAGCCGAACGGCATGGCCCGGAACTGAAAGTGGCCCCACGGGAACGCGAAGCGGAGAAGAAGAAACCGCTGATGGGCTGGGTGTATCGGAATGTGCAGATAGGCCTCGGTAAGATCGAGGGACGTCAAAAACTCCCCCTTTCGCACCGCTACAATGACTGACCGCAGGGTTTCCATGCGGAAATGCGGCACTCTGAGCGCGCGATTCACGCCTTTGAGATCCAAAATCGGTCGCAGAGAGTCGCCCTTTTGGGTACCACAAAATAGATGGAGTAGCGACCAGCGCCTCTTTCCAAGGGAGGCACTGGAACCACCGCTCCCAGCGCTAACAATCGAGCCAGGGTCACGCGGATGTCCCTCGTCTTTTGCTCGCCCCTGCTGGGAGACAGAACAAAGGAATCTGGAAGTGGGAACGCAAATTCCAGAGCGTAACCCTCCTCTATAATTTGTAGCACCCAGCGATCCGACGTTATTTGGGCCCAAGAGGAAAGAAAGTCGCGCAAGCGACCGCCGACAAGCGGTCCTCCCTCCAGAGCCTGCCTGGCGTCATTGTGGCTTGCGTCCAAAGGAAGAACCCGAAGAAGAGCCGGCTGCGGAGAAGCCTCTGCCGGCTCCCCTGAAAGCCCGAAATCCTTGGCTACGGGCTCCAAACCGGCCCCGCTGCGAGGACCACTGGCGGGAGGGCCGAAACCTGCGCTGATCCCGAAAGGATCCCCGCGCCGACGAGGTGGACCGGTTGGACCTTGGTTTATCCTCCGGAAGCCGGCCCCCTTTGGACTCACCGAGATCCTTTACCAATTTCTCGAGAGCCTCCCCAAATAATAATCTGCCCTTAAACGGCAGCTTACTGAGGCGGGCCTTAGAAGAACTGTCCGCCGCCCAGCTGCGCAACCAGAGGGACCGGCGCGCTGCTACCGCGGATGCCATACTGTTAGCCAACGCGCGGATCAAATCATAAAACAGATCCGCCAGGTAAGCCGAGCCGGACTCCAGCCGGGTCACCTCCACCAGACCCTGCTGGTCTAGTCCGGGGCTCGAGCGCAGTTGCTGTGACCACCGCAGACACGACCGAGCCACCCAAGCCCCACAGATAGAGGCCTGCAATGACACGGCATCCGTATCGAAGGTTTGCTTGAGCAAGTTATCAACCTTCTTATCCTGCCCGTCCTTGAGGGCCGCCGCCCCCTCAACCGGGATGGTGGTTTTCTTGGTCACTGCGGAGACCGCAGCATCCACCCGGGGGGACCTGAACAAGTCCCTGTCCTTGTCAGCAAGAGGATAAAGCCGATTCATGGTCCGAATCCCCTTCAAACCGGATTCCGGGTGCTCCCACTCCGCCTGGATCATCTGATCCACCACGCGGTGGACGGGAAAAAAACCACCTGGGCATCCCTGACTGCTTGAATCAGAGGATCCTCAAGACCCTCCTCCTCCAGGGGCCGCACCGCCGAAAGGTTTAGCGCCTGAAGGGACTCCGTGACCAGAGGAACCAGCTCGTCCCTACGGAACACTCGAATGACCCGAGCCTGATCTTCCGGCCCAGGGATCTCCCCATCCTCCAAATCCTCCGCTTCAGTCTCAGGATCGCCCTCTGCCTCGGAATCCAGGAGACCCAGGGCGTCCTGCTCTTGTCCCCCCAACCGAAGCCGCTTGCCCCCGGGCGATGAGGGACACTGAGCCGCCCCCAAGGACCCCGAGGGGAGGGAGGGGGGCCAGACAGCCGGCAACTGTCCGGACCTGCTCAGGCGAAATGCCTGATGCATGAGGAGTACAAAATCAGGGGAGAAGTCCATAGTTGAGGCAGCAACAGACGCCTGCTGGAGCGCAGCCACTGAACCGCTGGCCGGAGGAACCGAGCCAGACTGAGGGATGCTTGGAGAAAGAACGCTGTCCCCGGAAGTAGAAGCATCCCCAGGGGTAGCCTGTTCCTGAACATTCACAGATTGCTCTAACTCAGAGGGCACTGCAGCACAGCCCCTGCAGATGCCAGAGTCAGTCCCTGCTGTCCTGCGGGACCCACAAATCACACACTGGGGCTTGGAAGCCATTCCAAGGCCACCTCTGCCCAGGGGAATAGAATAAGACAGCCACAGGAAAGCCCACACCACCTGGGCAATCCTATGCAAATCAGCCCCGATTTAAAAGTAACTTAACTTTTTTTTTTTTTTTTTTTACAAGAAACAAAATATATCCCAGGATCCCTGGGGTGCCCTGAGCAAAATCGCCAGAAAGAGGAACCCCAAAAACGCTAGGGGAACCTGTGCACAGCGATCAAAAATGCCTGGAAAAGCACTTTTAAAAATCCAAAATGGCCGCCGCACTTTTTCACCCGCGGTAAAAAACGGCGCGAAAATATAAAAACCACCAAATAATATGGAAAACAAATAAAACGACCCTCTAACACAGGGCACACGAGTAGTTTGAATAAAAACTGCCAAATGGGCTCAGGAGAGCCTACAGAAACGCTGGCATCCCAGACAGAGCATTGCACACAAGAAAGAAAAAATGAAATGCAAACTCCTACCAGCTCAGGAACAGAAGATTCAGCCACAATCTCCCAGTACCAGGCACTGCCTTATAGGTATGGCAATTCCCCGTCCTGTCTAGGGGAAGCTCACCCAGGGCTGATAAAATGTGCTAGGCAGGCAACAGCAGCCAGCAGGTCTGACTTTCTCCTAGTCTCCTGTGGCACAGCTCCAGGGAGACAGGCTTCTTTTGTCTTTCTTTTTTAAAGGCACAGCTAGCTACCAAAAACAAAAATAGTAGAGAAATGCCCCAAAACAAACCCTAAAAACAACTAACTAGTGTTGCTCCTGCAAAGGTCACTAAGTGTGCCCAGAGGACACACTTTTACGTCTACACACTGCAACGAGACTGGACACACTGGGGGGCTTCTGGGAGCTCCTGCTGGATATGTACTACAGAAGATTTGATTGGTCCAGTCTACAGGCTGCAGTGAGAGGGGCAGTACCCGATTGTGGAGGACTAAACTGGATATCCGCACAGGAAATAGGTATTGTCTGTTGGGATGGATGTATAGGCATCCTTGAGATCTAAGGAGCATAGCCAGTCTCCCTGCTGGAGGTAGGGCAGCAATGTTCCAAGGGAGAGCATCTTGAACTTCTCCCTCACCAGGAATTTGTTGAGGTTGCGCAAGTTGAGGATGGGCCTTAGGTCCCCTGTCCTCTTTGGTATGAGGAAGTACCTGGAGTAGAAACCCTTGCCCTTGAAGTGGTGGGGCACAGGTTCCACCGCTTGTTCCTCGAGAAGCCCTGCCATCTCCTTCAGGAGAAGGTCCCAGTGGAGGGGAGACCTGAGGGGCTCTCCCGGGAAGTAGTGTGGAGGTGTTTGGCTCAGATGGAGGAGGTAATCCTCCTTGACCACCCTTAGTGCCCAGGAGTCGGTGGTTATAGCGTTCACCTGTGGGCATAAAGGGTGAGGAGACCTCCTGTAGGCTGATGATCTCTGTGTGGGAGAGGGGCTATGCTGTAGGAGTTAAAAGCTCCCTCCTGGCTGGGCTGGAGCCAGCGTCTGGGGCTTGGGAGCCTTCTGATTACGCGGGTCATGCCCTTGCCCCTTGGCTTGCTGCCCTTGCTGGGGAGCCGGGGAGGTCTGGTAAGATGGGTAGTTTCGGTAAGCAGTGGACTTCCTCGGGTAAAAGGGCTTTTTACCCGAGCCTTTCCATCGGGGAGGGGCAATCATCTTCTTGGAGAGCCCAGTCCTCATCATGAACTCAGTCTCCAGGTCTGCGGCCTTGTCAGTCATGGGTTTGCCGAAGAGGTTTTCCCCTTGACATGGGACATTAACCAACTTGTCCTGTACCCATTGCTCGAGGTCGGATGACTGGAGCCAAGCTTGGCAGTGCGCACCGATGCCCGCCGCAGCTATCCATGCCGCCGAATTGAAACCATCATAGGCCGGCCGAGACTTAAATTTGGAGCACTCACGGATGGCTTTGGACAGGCTCTTGAAGCACTGCAAAAGTTCCTTGGAGAGAACAGCTGAGTACCCGGCGAGTTCCTTTACCAGGTCCCTCAGGTACATGCCCATGTACAGCTGGTAGGCCTGGATCCGGCAATTCAGCATTGAGCCCTGATAGCACTTTCTGCCGAGGGCATCCAAGGCACGGGCCTCCCTGCTGGGGGGCACCGAGGAGTGCATCTTCTGGCTCTTCAGCTGATGCATGGCCGACTCCACCACCATGGAGTTGTGCGGCAGCTGGGACTTCAGAAACCCAGGGCTCCGGTGGACTTGGTAGATCGAGTCGAGCTGCTTGCTGGCCAACAGCACCGACGCCGGTGTCTCCCACATATGGAACATGAGCCACTCCAGGATGGGAGGAATGGGCACTGTGAGCGATTCCTGAGGAGGAGCCTCGTATTGGAGGATCTCGAGCTCGTTGGCCCAAGGATCCTCCTCAGACTCTGTGGGGAATGCCAAGGCCTTGGACATGTCTTTGATGAAGTCCAAGAAGCCCACATCCTCTGGTGGGGATCTTCTCTGAGGTTCAGAGACTGGGGAATTGGAAGAGACATCTCGGTGCCGATGGGCGATCGGGGACTCCTCATCCTTGGTCTCCCAATCGGAATACTCCGAGGAGGACTCGAGGGGATGTTGTTCCTTGGGCTTTGAGGGGCTTGGCACCATACAACCCAACCCTGGAAGGTTTGTCAGGGACGACCTCGGCCCTGTCGAGTGGGAGACTGAGCACGTCCTCGGCCGAGGATCTACCCGGGCCTGCATGGCCTTGAAGATCGGCTCGGCCTCCGGGGATATCTTCGAAGTTGAACGCCCGATGGTCAGGGCGGAGGAACCGGACGTGACAGACATCAGCACCCACTGCTGGTCCAAGAAGGCAGTTACACTGAGCTCCATGGCTGCCATTCTGGACTCCAGTTGCAATGGCTACGCAGCCTTTGGCGTGGGCATAGAGGACTTAGGTCCGATGCCGGCTTCCCAGGAGGGGAATCCTCGACGAGGACTGTGTCTAACTGCCGAGGCCGGTCCGCAACTGGATCCTTCCGGGGCGGCCGCTCCCTCTCCAACGGTTTGAGCGAGTGCCCGGGGCTCTGTGACTGGGCCCGGGAGGACCCCGGTCAGTCAGAGCCATCCAAGGATGTCTCCTTTGAGAACTTATGCTTCTTCTTTGGTTCCCTCGAGGAAGACCCCCTCTCTGAGGACCCACGATGATGCTCGGGTTCGGAGTGTTCCTCCCGAGGTGTCGAGGCCTCAGACGAGGCCCTGGCTCTTGGAGGCATCGGGGACTCAGGAAAAATCTTGTCATGCTGCTGCTGGTGGCTCCTCAAGGCCCTGGAAGACATTTTCTTGCAAAGGCTACAGACTGCCGGGTCGTGGTCTGGACCAAGGCACCGAAGGCAGCAGTCATGTGTGTCGGTCAGAGACATTATTTTAGCACACTGATCACACTTTTTAATGCTGCTGGTCACCATAGGGAGAAAAAGAAATTCAGCAAGGTCGAAGACCCTTCGGGCTGCCAGTGGAGAAAAAGGCAAGAATATGCCAAAAATAAAAATAAAACTAAGTAAAAAAGAGTCGACCCTGATACTGAAGCACTGAGGTTGGGGCGGGAAATGTACCGGTGCAAACCGGAGAAAAGAAACACGAGAAAAAAATAAACTTTTTCTGGGGGAAAACAGACAATGTCTGGTGGGTTCCGCGGAAAAAAGGAGATTGAGCAAAATGGCACCCTTGGGTGGGAAAGGGACCACGCATGTGTGGTAGCAATCCCAAAGGCTTTCTTTGAAAGCTGGGGATTTGCTCCATGTGGGCTCCGTCGGTGCCGACGTCACCCATATGTGAGGACTGACTTCCTGCTTGTTCCCGGAGAAATGATTATTATCTACTCACCAGATCAGTATAGGATAATAAAATTCATGACCCCAAATAATCCCATGCAAGATTTTAAGCTTCAAAGAAATTTTTGTCGGACAATATATCCAGGTAGCTATAAAAAGTAACCTTCAATCAAGTCCATTTTATTTTTTAATAATAGTGATCATGTACCAAATATCTTACTAAAAATATACAATGAAGCTGTTGCCATGGAGGAGAGAGGTCACGTGACAGGAGAGCATCACCCTGGTGTGGCAGGAAGTGATCCTGTAACTAGGACCTGTCCTCCAGGTGATGTAAACCCCTCTCGCACCGAGGAGGTTTCTCCAGGGCCAAGTGCCCATGCGGGAAGGGTTAGGACAGCAGTTATAGTTGGTGATTCGATCATTAGGCATGTAGATAGCTGGGTGGCTGGTGGATGTGAGGATCGCCTGGTAACATGCCTGCCTGGTGCGAAGGTAGCGGACCTCACACGCCACCTAGATAAGGTCTTAGATAGTGCTGGGGAGGAGTCTGCTGTCTTGGTACATGTTGGTACCAATGACATAGGAAAATGTGGTAGGGAGGTTCTGGAAGCTAAATTTAGGCTTTTAGGTAGGAAGTTGAAATCCAGAACTTCCAGGGTAGCGTTCTCCGAAATGCTTCCCGTTCCACGCGCAGGACCCAATAGGCAGGCAGAGCTCCGGAGTCTCAATGCGTGGATGAGACAATGGTGCAGAGATGAGGGGTTCGGATTTGTTAGGAACTGGGGAACATTCTGGGGAAAGGAGGGGCTCTTCCGAAGGGATGGGCTTCACCTTAACCGGGATGGAACCAGGCTGCTGGCATTAACCTTTAAAAAGGAGATAGAGCAGCTTTTAAACTAGATAATAGGGGAAAGCCGACAGTTGCCCAAGAGCGCATGGTTCGGAAGAATGTATCCTTGAAGGATACTACAAAAAGCAGAGAGGTTCCAAAAAGAGTAAAGTAGCCCAAATGCCCTCGAGTATGGAGCAGACAGAACTTAAAGATCCCAAATTACCCATGTCTACCAATAGCCAAATTAATATGAATAAAATACAGTCTCTAAAATGCTTGTATGCAAATGCTAGAAGTCTACAAAACAAGATGGGAGAGTTAGAATATATAGCACTAAACGAGAGGTTAGATATGATTGGAATATCAGAGACATGGTGGAAGGAGGACAACCAGTGGGACACTGTGATACCTGGGTACAAACTATATCGAAATGATAGAGCTGATCAAATTGGTGGAGGGGTTGCACTCTATGTTAGAGAGGGCATTGAGTCAGAAAGGATTAAAGTTTTGCAAGAAACAAAAATTTGCTGTAGAATCTCTATGGATTGAAATTCCATGTAAAAAGGGGAAGGCGATGGCAGTGGGGGTGTACTATCGTCCGCCTGGCCAGAATGAACAAATGGATGATGAAATGCTCAAAGAAATCAAGGAAGCTAGCAAAAGTTACAGTGCAGTAATAATAATGGGTGATTTCAATTACCCCGGCATCGGACTGGGTCAGTGTCACAACAGGACATGCTAGGGAGATAAAGTTCCTAGATGAAATAAATGACTGCTTCTTGGAGCAGCTGGTTCATGAACCGACCAGAGGGGAAGCAATATTAGACCTAGTCCTTAGTGGAACACCAGATGTAGTGCAAGAGATAAGGGTGTTGGGGCCACTTGGCAATAGTGATCATAGCATGATCGCCTTTGATTTAATTAGTGGAGGAGGGATAGTAAGGAAATCCACAGTACTACCCTTTAACTTTCGAAAGGGAGACTATGATAGAATGAGGAAAACAGTTAAGAAAAAACTAAAAGGAGCAGTTGCAAAGGTTAAAGACGTACATCAAGCTTGGGTGTTGTTGAAAAATACTATCTTGGAAGCCCAGACCAGCTGTATTCCACGCTTTAAGAAAAGTGGAAGGAAGTCCAAAAAATTGCCAGCATGGTTTAAAGCTGAGGTCAGAGAGGCTGTTGTTGCCAAAAAAGCATCTTTCAAGAAATGGAAAAAAAGAGCCAAATGATGAAACCTGGAAACAGCACAAGCACTGGCAAGTCAAATGCAAGGCATTGATAAGGCAGGCAAAGAGAGAATTTGAGAAGAAGCTTGCTGCGGAAGCAAAAACGCGAAATAAAGACCTTTTCAAGTACATTCGTAGCAAAAAACCCGTGAGAGAGTCAGTTGGTCCATTAGATGATAAAGGGGTTAAAGGGGCACTAAGAGGCGACAAGGCGATAGCGGAGAGACTGACTGAATTCTTTGCTTCGGTCTTTACTGAGGAAGATGTAGGGATGTTACCCACGACTGAAGTGGTATTTAAAGGTGTGAAAGAATTGAAGGAAATATCGATACATCGGGAAGATGTCCTACAACTATTAGATAAACTGAAGAGTAGCAAATCACCTGGGCCGGATGGTGGTATACATCCAAGGGTGTTGAAAGAACTGAAATTTGAGATTGCAGACCTGCTATCAGTAATCTGTGAACTATCATTAAAATCATCTCTAATACCTGAGGATTGGAGGATCGCCAATGTAACACCAATTTTTAAAAAGGGTTCGAGGGGTGATCCGGGAAACTACAGACCAGTGAGCCTGACATCAGTACCGGGAAAAATGGTATAAACCATCATAAAGAATAAAATTACTCAGCATATAGATAGTCATGACCTAATGGGAGACAGCCAACATGGCTTTAGACAAGGAAGATCTTGTCTTACTAATCTGTTATGTTTTTTTTGAAGGAGTGAATAAACAGGTGGACAAAGGTGAGTCGGTTGATATTGTGTATCTGGACTTTCAGAAAGCCTTTGACAAGGTCCCTCATGAGAGACTTTTGGCAAAACTAAAGAGTCATGGGATAGGAGGCAGTGTACTACTGTGGATCAGGAACTGGTTAAAAGATAGAAAGCAGAGGGGTAGGGCTAAATGGCCAATTTTCCCAATGGAGAAAGGTGAATAGTGGTGTACCCCAGGGATCTGTGCTGGGTCCGCTGCTTTTTGACATATTCATAAATGACCTGGAAAGTGGAATAACGAGTGAGGTTATCAAATTTGCTGATGACACAAAACTATTTAAAGTTGTTAAAACCCAGGAGGATTGTGGAAAATTGCAAGAGGATCTTGATAAATTGGAAGACTGGGCATCAAAATGGCAGATGAAATTTAATGTGGACAAGTGCAAGGTTATGCACCTAGGGAAGAACAACCCAAACTATGGTTACACGATGCAAGGTTCCACATTAGGAACCACCACCCAAGAAAAAGATTTAGGCGTCCTTGTGGATACCATGTTAAAACCCTCGGCCCAGTGTGCAGCGGCGGCCAAGAGAGCAAATAGAATGCTAGGTATGATAAGGAAAGGAATGGAAAATAAAACAAAAGATATTATAATGCCTCTATATCGTTCCATGGTGAGACCGCACCTTGAATATTGTGTGCAATTCTGGTCGCCATATCTTAAAAAGGATATAGCAATTTTAGAAAAGGTTCAGAGAAGAGCCACCAAAATGGTAAAGGGGATGGAAGGCTACTCCTATGAAGAAAGGCTAAAAAGGTTGGGGCTCTTTAACCTGGAAAAGAGACGGCTGAGGGGAGATATGATAGAAGTCTATAAATTAATGAACGGAGTGGAACGGGGTAAACGTAGATCGATTGTTTACCTTATCAGAATATAGAAAGACTAGGGGACATGCAATGAAGCTACAGGGTAAACTATTTAAGACTAATAAAAGAAAATATTTTTTCACTCAACGTGTAATCAAACTCTGGAATTTGTTACCGGAGGATGTAGTAAAGGCTGTTAGTGTAGCTGGGTTTAAAAAAGGTTTGGACAAGTTCCTGGAGGAAAGGTCCATAAACCATTATTAAGAAGGGACCCAGGATATCAATGCTTGAACCAATACAAGCATTGTGGAACCTGTGTCCCTTGGGGAAACTGCTAGGTACGTATGACCTAGATTGGCCACTGTTGGAAACAGAATACTGGGCTTGATGGACCTTGGTCTGACCCAGTATGGCATATCTTATGTTCTTATGTTCTTATGTTATATCTGTCAACACGACTGTCGCGTTTCCAACTTGATGATTACTAGGTTCTGCCTCAGTACTTAGCTTTGTAGTTCACTTCAGCAAAGCTCTCCATTCTCCATCGTATACTTTGAATACTGCACGATGGACAATGAAAAACTTTGTTGAAGTGAACTACAAAGCTAAGTACTGAGGGAGAGCCTAGTAATCATCAAGTTGGAAACACGACCATCATGTTGACGGATATATTGCAGCTACTTTGTATATTTTTAGTAAGGCATTTGGTACATGATCACTATTATTAAAAAATAAAATGGACTTGATCGAAGGTTGCTTTTATAGCTACCTGGATATATGGTCCGACAAAAATTTCTTTGGTGCTTAATTCTTCTATGGGATTTTTTGAGGACATGAATATTGGCACCCTTATAAACAATTCAAATCAGTTTGAACAGAAGAATCACATTCCCCCTGCAGTAAAATTAGATGCACCTGTGATCAATTGCCAGTACTCACATGACTTGAATCAACCAATGAATGATGGCTCTAATGTTTAAAATGGCCACGTTCACACCCTATTCCATTTTTACAATAGGGAAGACAAGAGAGCTGCCTGAGACCATCAGGAAAGCCATTATCACTAAATATCAAATTTTAAAGGAGTACAAAGCCATCTCCAAAGACCTTGGGATTCCTGTGTCTACAGTTCACAATGTTAAGAAGAGGTTTTCTGCTCATGGAACTGTCAAGAACTTCCTAGGACATAGTGGGAAGAGGAAAATTAATCCAAGAAGCCTTCGAAGATTAGTGCAAACTGATGGAAAAACATCACGTATAACATCCAAAGAGCTTAAGGCTGACCTGGAGCAATCTGGAGTGGTGGTTTCAAATGAATCAAAATAAAGTAAATATATATTTTGTTGGTGTTCTTATCTCACTTTGTTTGTAAATTATCTGAACTGAAACAACCTGTTTTATTGCAGTTTATATTTAGTTTTGAATCTAATGCAAATCCCATCCAAGAAGAAGAAAAAGAAAAGCAGAGCCTCAGGAAAGTGTAGTGCTAATGAAGAACAAAGGTGTGGTTGTACCTGTCCGGACTGCCTGAAGCACAGGCAGAGTCGATGAAAGCCACGTCCAGCGTCCCCTTCATCAGCAGCAGAGAGAAAAGAAAAGACGGAATTAATGTGACTCCTCACCATTCCTCGCCTAGTCCCCAGCTGTTTTGTTGTCTGTCTTGACTGGATTGTAAGCTGTGATGAGCAGGGACCGTCTTTTACATGTCTGTGCAGTGCTGCGTATGCCTTGGAGCACTATGCAAATGATTACTCGTAGTAGCAGTAATATCCCAGGTGCTACCGCTGAATGCCCGATGCCAGGCAGCCCGATGATCACCAGCCAGCTGAGATATTCAGTAGCTGCCCGGTTATCGCTAAGTGACAAACGTTAGGCACCTTAAAGAGTGACCTAACTTTCACTGCCAAAGCTAATCGGGCAGCAGCTGAATATCAGTGCTGCTTGTTAGCTTCTCTGCTGTCAGCTGGCCTGGACATTCAATGCGAGTGGCCAGATTTAGCCCTGGCAATCAATACTGGGACTTAGGTTCAGCAGCGACAGCGAGATGCTTTACAATGACATTCAGATTTTCTGTCACTACATCTACCCACACAGGAGAACGAGGTGCAAGGAGCCTTGAGGTAGCCCATCATTCTTGTCTTGCTTGTGTTAAGGTCTGAAAGACTTAGATGTGCAGTCTGTTATGTTTGCCAGAGGCATTAGGTCCATGTCCCTTTATTACCATCTGTTTTAATGAGGATTTCAGAATACAGGGAAGACAGAGAGCGCTCCCCTACTGGATAGACCATCGGCATCCTGTCCTCCGCGTCTATCTGCCTCTCAGAATCGGGCCCGTAGTGAATATGCTCTACACAAAACATGGGACACACTTATTTTAATTCAAAGAATTTCCTAAACCTACAACAAAATGCAAACAAGATCACAGAACAGAGTAAAAAATATAAGGAAAACAGAATATGTAACTCAAAACTTCTCTATCTGCAGTTTACAGAAATAGAGAGAGAGAGAGAGGGCGAGAGAGGAAGAGAGAGAGAGAGAGGGAGAGAGAGAGTGGGAGAGGGAGAGAGAGAGAGTGAGAGAGAGAGAGATGGGGAGAGAGAGAGAGAGAGTGAGAGAGAGAGGTAGAGGGAGGGAGAGAGAGAGGGAGAGGGGGAGAGAGAGGGAGAGGGGGGAGAGAGAGAGGGAGAGGGAGGGTGAGAGAGAAAGATGGGGGAGGGAGAGAGAGGGAGAGGGAGACAGAGAGGGAGACAGAGAGGGAGGGAGAGGAAGAGAGAGGGAGAGACAGAGAGGGAGAGACAGAGGGAGAGGGAGAGAGAGGGAGAGAGAGAGAGAGAAAGAGAGGGAAAGGGAGAGGGAGAGAGACAGGGAGAGAGAGGGGGAATGAAGGAGACAGAGAGAGAGGGAGAGAGAGGGAGGGAGAGAGAAGGAGGGAGACAGAGAGAGAAGGAGAAGGAGAGAGAGGGAGAAGGAGAGAGAGGGAGGGAGAGAGAGAGAGAGAGGGAGAGAGGGAGAAGGATAGAGAGGGAAAGAGGGAGTAGGAGAGAGATAGAAGGAGACTGAGAGAGGGAGAGGGGGAAAGAGAGAGGGAGACAGAGGGGAGAGGGAGACAGAGAGGGAGATGGAGAGAGAGAGAGGGAGAGAGAGAGGAAGACAGAGAGAGAGAGAGGGAGAGGGAGAGGGAGAGAGAGAGAGAGATGGAGAGAGAAAGGGAGAGGGAGAGATGGAGAGAGAGAGGGAGAGAGAGGGAGGGAGAGGGAGAGAGATGGAGAGAGAGGGAGAGGGACAGAGAGGGACAGAGAGAAAGAGGGAGACAGAGGGAGAAAGAGAGGGAGAGGGAGAGAGAGGGAGATGGAGAGGGAGAAAGGGAGAGAGACAGAGACAGAGAGTGAGAGGGAGACAGAGGGAGAGGGGAAGAGAGAGAGAGGGAGAATGAGAGGGAGAGAGACAGAGGAAGAGGGATAAGAACATAAGAACATAAGATATGCCATACTGGGTCAGACCAAGGTCCATCAAGCCCAGTATCCTGTTTCCAACAGTGGCCAATCTAGGTCATACGTACCTAGCAGTTTCCCCAAAAGACACAGGTTCCACAATGCTTGTACTGGGTCAAGCATTGATATCCTGGGTCCCTTCTTAATAATGGTTTATGGACTTTTCCTCCAGGAACTTGTCCAAACCTTTTTTAAACCCAGCTACACTAACAGCCTTTACGACATCCTCCGGTAACAAAATTCCAGATTTTGATTACACGTTGAATGTAAAAATATTTTCTTTTATTAGTCTTAAATAGTTTACCCTGTAGCTTCATTGCATGTCCCCTAGTCTGTCTATATTCTGATAACGTAAACAATCGATCTATGTTTACCCGTTCCACTCCGTTCAGTAATTTATAGACTTCTATCATATCTCCCCTCAGCCGTCTCTTTTCCAGGTTAAAGAGCCCTAACCTTTTTAGCCTTTCTTCATAGGAGTATCCTTCCATCCCCTTTACCATTTTAGTGGCTCTTCTCTGAATCTTTTCTAATAACGCTATATCCTTTTAAGATACGGCGACCAGAATTGCACACAATATTCAAGGTGCGGTATCACCATGGAACGATATAGAGGCATTATAATATCTTTTGTTTTATTTTCCATTCCTTTCCTTATCATACCTAGCATTCTATTTGCTCTCTTGGCTGCCGCTGCACACTGGGCCGAGGGTTTTAACATGTTATCTACAATGACGCCTAAATCAATTTCCTGTGTGGTGGTTCCTAAAGTGGAACCTTGCATCGTGTAACCATAGTTTGGGTTGTTCTTCCCTAGGTGCATAACTTTGCACTTGTCCACATTAAATTTCATCTGCCATTTTAATGCCCAGTCTTCCAATTTATCAAGATCCTCTTGCAATTTTCCACAATCCTCTTGGGTTTTAACAACTTTAAATAGTTTTGTGTCATCTGCAAATTTGATAACCTCACTCGTTATTCCACTTTCCAGGTCATTTATGAATATTGTCGTGAAGTACAGGGTTCAGAACCAAGGGAGGCAGAGGATTCACTGCAAAGTGAAACCAGAACTGTCAGTGCTGAAACAAGCATGGAGGGTTGGCATGGAAACCCTAAACAAAGAACGTCACAGAGTGTTAGGGAACGCCCATCCCCTGAGCTAGCTCCTGCCTCATCAGGGAAGTGGGAACACCTGGTGGGAGGTGTGGCTCAGCACAATGGAGAAAGAAACTTAGATAAAAAGCCTTTAGTTAAATATAAGAAGGAGAAGGAGAAAGTCACAGACATAGTCTCAGATACGGAGACAGAAGGAAAAGGCAGCACAGCAAGCGTGGAGAAAGCTGAAAGAAGGAGAAAACCAGAGAAAGATAGATACTCCGAGGGCAGCCAAGGTCTGTGGCTGAGAGAAGGGAAAAGGGAAAGAAATCCCAATTCCACTCGGAGGAACTTCTCAGAGGAAGAGAGCTGGGGAAGATATTCAAGTCCAGTTCCTAGGGAGCAGTGCTCAACTACAGAAAGCACTGGGGATTTTTTACTATCCAAAAAGCAGAGACGTTTATTCTGGGAACCAGAAAAGACAACCACGCTGTGCTCACAACAGACAGCCTGCAGGTAAAGCTTATTTCCCTGATACCAAGCTTTTATCAAAGGGGAGAGAAAAGTTTTACCAACCTTTTGTAGCCAAGGGAGATTCCTGGGAGAAAGCAATTCTAAAGGCAGACACAGAATTCCCTGTAGCCAAACAGAAGAGGGAAACGTATATCCTTTTAATTACAGAGGGCTGTGTGCACAGGAAGCCAAACACCCAGACTCACAGAGCAGGTTGGGGGAAGGGAACCCTGTAATTGGAACGGAGAGGTTTGCGTGGCAGGCAGAAGAACCCTCTCTAAGAGACCTTAAGGAAGAAGGTGATCTTATGCAGTGGGACCCTTATCAACCCCCTGAGTCCAAAGTGTTTATGGACTGCTCTTAAATGGTGGCAGACAATGTGCAGTCCCTTTGTTAATAATACTGGATTTTGCTGAAGGAAGAAAAACAGCCAAAAGAAGTATTTTGGAGGGAAACTGTTTTATTCTTTTTGATTCCGTAAAAGCTGAAGATAAGCATTATTTAAGTTGCCTATTTTTGTTCACATCAGGAGTATGGTTTCTTTGTAAATATATTCTTTGTTCATGGTCATCAACATCCAACCCCGGGAGGGGCAATAAATCCTAATTTAACCTGAACCACTCGTGCACAACTTGGACTCATTCTTACTACTGTAGGACTACATTACCCAGGAGGCCTTTCCAAACCTCCATTTAAAGTTCACAGTATAAGAAACACAACTACCCACTTGCCTTGCCCACGCTAAATGCCTCTGTGAGGGTGAGTGGTGACAATATGTCAAATAGCAGAGGACCCAGCACAGATCCCTGGGGTACACCACTATTCACCTTTCTCCACTGGGAAAATTGGCCATTTAGCCCTACCCTCTGCTTTCTATCTTTTAACCAGTTCCTGATCCACAGTAGTACACTGCCTCCTATCCCATGACTTTTTAGTTTTGCCAAAAGTCTCTGATGAGGGACCTTGTCAAAGGCTTTCTGAAAGTCCAGATACACTATATCAACCGACTCACCTTTGTCCACCTGTTTATTCACACCTTCAAAAAAAATAACCGATTAGTAAGGCAAGATCTTCCTTGTCGAAAGCCATGTTGGCTGTCTCCCATTAGGCCATGACTATCTAAATGCTGAATAATTTTATTCTTTATGATGGTTTCTACCATTTTTCCCGGTACTGACGTCAAGCTCACCGGTCTGTAGTTTCCCGGATCACCCCTGGAACCCTTTTTAAAAATTGGTGTTACATTGGCAATCCTCAAATCTTCAGGAATTAGAGATGATTTTAATGATAGTTCAGAGATTACTAATAGCAGGTCTGCAATCTCATATTTCAGTTCTTTCAACACCCTTGGATGTATACCATCCGGCCCAGGTGATTTGCTACTCTTCAGTTTATCTAATAGTTGGAAGACATCTTCCCGATCTATCGATATTTCCTTCAACTCTTCTGCACCTTTAAAAACCACTTCAGTTATGGGTAACATCCCTATATCTTCCTCAGTAAAGACCGAAGCAAAGAATGCATTCAGTCTCTCTGCTATCGCCTTGTCACCTCTTAGTGCCCCTTTAACGCCTCTATCATCTAATGGACCAACTGACTCTCTCACAGGTTTTTTGCTGCGAATATACTTGAAAAAATCTTTATTTCGCGTTTTTGCTTCCGCAGCAAGCTTCTTCTCAAATCCTCCCTTTGCCTGCTTTATTAATGCCTTGCATTTGACTTGCCAGTGCTTGTGCTGTTTCCAGGTTTCGTCGTTTGGCTCTTTTTTCCATTTCCTGAAAGATGCTTTTTTGGCAACAACAGCCTCTCTGACCTCACCTTTAAACCATGCTGGCAGTTTTTTGGACTTCCTTCCACTTTTCTTAAAGCGTGGAATAAATCTGGCTTGGGCTTCCAAGATAATATTTTTAAACAACACCCAAGCTTGATGTAAGTCTTTAACCTTTGCAACTGCTCCTTTTAGTTTTTTCTTAACTTTTTTCCTCATTTTATCATAGTCTCCCTTTCGAAAGTTAAAAGGTAGTACTGTGGATTTCCTTACTATCCCTCCTCCACTAATTAAATCAAAGGCGATCATGCTATGATCACTATTGCCAAGTGGCCCCAACACCCTTATCTCTTGCACTACATCTGGTGTTCCACTAAGGACTAGGTCTAATATGGCTTCCCCTCTGGTTGGTTTATGAACCAGCTGCTCCAAGAAGCAGTCATTTATTTCATCTAGGAACTTTATCTCCCTAGCATGTCCTGCTGTGACACTGACCCAGTCGATACCGGGGTAATTGAAATCACCCATTATTATTACTGCACTGTAACTTTTGCTAGCTTCCTTGATTTCTTTGAGCATTTCATCATCCATTTGTTCATTCTGGCCAGGCGGACGATAGTATACCCCCACTGCCATTGCCTTCCCCTTTTTACATGGAATTTCAATCCATAGAGATTCTACAGCAAATTTTGTTTCCTGCAAAACTTTAATCCTTTCTGACTCAATGCCCGCTCTAACATAGAGCGCAATCCCTCCACCAATTTGATCAGCTCTATCATTACGATACAGTTTGTACCCAGGTATCACAGTGTCCCACTGGTTGTCCTCCTTCCACCATGTCTCTGATATTCCAATCATATCCAACCTCTCGTTTAGTGCTATATATTCTAACTCTCCCATCTTGTTTTGTAGACTTCTAGCATTTGCATACAAGCATTTTAGAGAATATATTTTATTCATATTAATTTGACTATTGGTAGACATGGGTAATTTGGGATCTTTAAGCTCTGTCTGCTCCATACTAGGGAGCGAGATAGGGATAGGGAGAGAGAGAGGAAGAGAGAGAGAGGGAGAGGGAGAGAGAGAGATGGAGAGAGGGAGAGAGAGAGCGAGAGGGAGAGAGAGGGAAAGAGAAGGATTGAGAGAGAGAGGGAGAGGGGCAGCGAGAGAGAGGGAGAACGAGGAAGAGAGAGAGAGAGAGAGGGAGACAGAGAGTGAGAGGGAGAAGGAGGGAGAGGGAGAAGGAAAGAGAAGGAGAGAAAGAGAGAGAGAGTGAGAGGGGGAGAGAGGGAGAAGGAGAGAGACAGAGAGAGGGAGAAGGAGAGAAAGGGAGAGCGAGAGCGAGATAGACAGAGAGAGAACATAAGAACATAAGATATGCCATACTGGGTCAGACCAAGGTCCATCAAGCCGAGTATTCAGTTTCCAACAGTGGCCAATCTAGATCATATGTACCTAGCAGTTTCCCCAAGAGACGCAAGTTCCACAATGCTTGTACTGGGTCAAGCATTGATATCTTCGGTCACTTCTTAATAATGGTTTATGGACCTTTCCTCCAGGAACTTGTCCAAACCTTTTTTAAACCCAGCTACACTAACAGCCTTTACTACATCCTCCGGTAACAAATCCCAGAGTTTGATTACACGTTGAGTGAAAAAATATTTTCTTTTATTAGTCTTAAATAGTTTACCCTGTAGCTTCATTGCATGTCCCCTAGTCTTTCTATATTCTGATAAGGTAAATAATCGAGCTACGTTTACCTGTTCCACTCCGTTCATTAATTTATAGACTTCTATCATATCTCCCCTTAGCCGTCTCTTTTCCAGATTAAAGAGCCCTAACCTTTTTAGCCTCTCTTCATAGGAGTATCCTTCCATCCCCTTTACCATTTTGGTGGCTCTTCTCTGTACCTTTTCTAAAATCGCTATATCCTTTTTAAGATACGGCGACCAGAATTGCACACAATATTCAAGGTGCGGTCTCACCATGGAACGATATAGAGGCATTATAATATCTTTTGTTTTATTTTCCATTCTTTTCCTTATCATACCTAGCATTCTATTTGCTCTCTTGGCCGCCGCTGCACACTGGGCCGAGGGTTTTAACATGGTATCCACAATGACGCCTAAATGTTTTTTCTGGGTGGTGGTTCCTAATGTGGAACCTTGCATCGTGTAACCATAGTTTGGGTTGTTCTTCCCTAGGTGCATAACCTTGCACTTGTCCACATTAAATTTCATCTGCCATTTTGATGCCCAGTCTTCCAATTTATCAAGATCCTCTTGCAATTTTTCACAATCCTCTTGGGTTTTAACAACTTTAAATAGTTTTGTGTCATCTGCAAATTTGATAACCTCACTTGTTATTCTACTTTCCAGGTCATTTATGAATATGTCAAAAAGCAGCAGACCCAGCACAGATCCCTGGGGTACACCACTATTCACCTTTCTCCATTGGGAAAATTGGCCATTTAGCCCTACCCTCTGCTTTCTATCTTTTAACCAGTTCCTGATCCACAATAGTACACTGCCTCCTATCCCATGACTCTTTAGTTTTGCCAAAAGTCTCTGATGAGGGACCTTGTCAAAGACTTTCTGAAAGTCCAGATACACAATATCAACCTACTCACCTTTGTCCACCTGTTTATTCACTCCTTCAAAAAAACATAACAGATTAGTAAGACAAGATCTTCCTTGTCTAAAGCCATGTTGGCTGTCTCCCATTAGGTAGTGACTATCTACATGCTGAGTAATTTTATTCTTTATCCTCCAATCTTCAGGTATTAGAGATTATTTTAATGATAGTTCACAGATTACTGATAGCAGTTCTGCAATCTCATATTTCAGTTCTTTCAACACCCTTGGATGTATACCATCTGGCCCAGGTGATTTGCTACTCTTCAGTTTATCTAATAGTTGTAAGACATCTTCCCGATGTATCGATATTTCCTTCAATTCTTCCGCACCTTTAAATACCACTTCAGTCATGGGTAACATCCCTACATCTTCCTCAGTAAAGAACGAAGCAAAGAATTCATTCAGTCTCTCCGCTATCGCCTTGTCGCCTCTTAGTGCTCCTTTAACCCCTTTATCATCTAATGGAAAAACTGACTCTCTCACAGGTTTTTTGCTACGAATGTACTTGAAAAGGTCTTTATTTTGCGTTTTTGCTTCCGAAGCAAGCTTCTTCTCAAATTCTCTCTTTGCCTGCCTTATCAATGCCTTGCATTTGACTTGCCAGTGCTTGTGCTGTTTCCAGGTTTCGTCGTTTGGCTCTTTTTTCCATTTCCTGAAAGATGCTTTTTTGGCAACAACAGCCTCTCTGACCTCACCTTTAAACCATGCTGGCAGTTTTTTGGACTTCCTTCCACTTTTTTTAAAGCGTGGAATACAGCTGGTCTGGGCTTCCAAGATAGTATTTTTCAACAACACCCAAGCTTGATGTACGTCTTGAACCTTCGCAACTGCTCCTTTTAGTTTTTTCTTAACTGTTTTCCTCATTTTATGATAGTCTCCCTTTCGAAGGTTAAAAGGTAGTACTGTGGATTTCCTTACTATCCCTCCTCCACTAATTAAATCAAAGGCAATCATGCTATGATCACTATTGCCAAGTGGCCCCAACACCCTTATCTCTTGCACTAGATCTGGTGTTCCACTAAGGACTAGGTCTAATATGGCTTCCCCTCTGGTCGGTTCATGAACCAGCTGCTCCAAGAAGCAGTCATTTATTTCATCTAGGAGGGAGGGAGTGAGGGAGAAGGAGAGAGACAGAGAGGGAGAAGGAGAGTGAGAGGGAAAGGGAGAGAGAGAGAGGGAGAGGGGGAGAGAGGGAGAAGGAGAGAGAGGGAGAGAGAGACAGAGGGAGAGGGGTAGAGAGAGGGAGATGGAGAGGGAGAGAGGAAGCAGGGAGAGAGAGGGAGAGGGAGAGGGGGAGAGAAGGAGAGTGAGAGAGAGAGAGAGGGTGAGAGAGAGAGAGGGAGGGAGAGGGAGGGGGAGAGAGAGAGAGAAGGAGAGAGATGGAGAGAGAGGGCAGAGCAAGAGAGAGAGGGGAGAGGGAGAGGGGAGAGAGGGAGAGAGAGAGAGAGAGGGGGAGAGACGGAGGAGAAGGAGAGGGGGAGATAGGGAGAAGGAGAGTGAGGGAGAGAGAGAGAGGGAGATGGAGAGGGGGAGAGAGTGAGAGAGGGAGAAGGAGAGGGAGGGAGAGTGAGTGAGGGAGAGAGGGAGAGAGAGAGTGAGAGAGGGAGGGAGAGAGAGAGAGGGAGAAAGAGAGAGAAGAGGAGGGAGGGAGAGAGAGAGGGGGGACAAGAGAGAGAAAGAGAGGGATAGAGAGAGAGAGAGAGAGAGAAAAACAGAGAGAGAGGGAGAGAGAGGGAGAGGGAGAGAGAGGGAGAGAGGGAGGGATATGGAGAGAGAGAGAGAGGGAGACAGAGAGGGAGAGAGAAAGGGAGAGAGAAAGGGAGAGGGGGAGAGGGAGAGAGAGGGAGAGGGGGGCGAGAGAGGGAGAGAGAGAGAGGGAGAGGGAGACAGAGAGGGAGAGGGAGAAGGGGAGAGGGAGAGAGAGATGGGGAGAGGGAGAGATAGATTGAGGGGGGGAGAGAGAGAGAGGGGGAGAGGGAGAGAGAGAGAGGGGAGAGGGAGAGTGAGGGAGAGAGAGGGGAGGAGAGAGAGGGGGGGAGAGGGAGAGAGAGAGGAGAGGGAGGTGAGGAGGGAGGGGGTGAGAGAGAGAGAGAGAGGGAGAGGGGGAGGGGGAGAGAGAGAGGGGGGGAGAGGGAGAGAGAGAGAGAGAGAGGGGAGAGGGAGAGAGAGATGGGGAGAGGGAGAGAGAGAAAGGGGAGAGGGAGAGAGAGATGGGGAGAGGGAGAGAGAGATTGAGAGGGGGAGAGAGAGAGAGAGAGGAGGATAGGGAGAGAGAGAGAGAGGGGAGAGGGAGAGTGAGGGAGAGGGGCGAGAGAGAGAGAGAGAGAGGGAGAGGGAGACAGAGGGGGAGAGAGAGAGAGAGAGGGGGAGGGAGACAGAGAGGGAGAGAGAGAGAGAGAGGGGAGAGTGAGAGTGAGGGAGAGGGGCGAGAGAGAGAGAGAGAGAGGGAGAGGGAGACAGAGGGAGAGAGGGAGAGAGAGAGAGAGGGGGGGAGAGGGAGAGAGAGAAAGGGGAGAGGGAGAGAGAGATGGGGAGAGGGAGAGAGAGATTGAGAGGGGGAGAGAGAGAGAGAGAGGGAGAGAGGGGAGAGGGAGAGTGAGGGAGAGGGGGCGAGAGAGAGAGAGAGAGAGGGAGAGGGAGACAGAGAGGGAGAGAGATAATAACACTTATTAAATGAGGGCTGCTACATAGTCCCCTGTCCTGTGCTGCTGAGGTAAGCTGTATTCTGATTTGATTTAAATTTTAGCTCTTTGCTGCTGCTAGGCTCTAACTTATTATGAAATTTAAACTACAAGCTCTCTGCTGGGTTCCAAATTTAACCAGAAAGCTCTCTTCTGTGTTTTAAATTTAAACAGTTGTGAGGAGTGCCGTAAATGTTGAGAGGTCATTGTGGCTGGCTTGAGTCATCTTTATTCATGTTTTTATTTATTTAAAATGTTTTCTTACACTTGTCGACAGTGTGAATTCAGGCTGAGCCCAGTTCCAGGCTTGGAAATGAGAGCAAGTGATATGAATTTGGTTCCTCCTGTACCTATGTTTTTGTGTTATTGATAGACTTGCCTCCTTAGTTACTGAATTAGGAAGGAAGAACAGACAAGGCCGTTTTCAGAGGGGTTCTCACTGCTTGATTCAAGTAGGAATTCAGGGTGGGCTGGAGTAGAGAGCAGATCCCAACTTTAAGTCAAGGCGTCTCGTTGAGAGACAAGAGAGTCAATGTACTGCTGCTACACCACTGTTCCGTGAGCCTCGCACTGCTGGAGCCGAGCTGAAAGGTGGAAGACCGACCGATGCAGCAGGAAAGGAAATGGAATGACTCCACTTCCCCCTGGGAGGGCAAGTGGACTTGGACATGGACTTCAGACATGAGGAAGTGGGTCTTTTCTGCTGTTTTTACCATGCTGGAGATACATTGCCAGGACAGATAGTGGGTTGGAAGGGACTTATTCCATGTGTTGAGGAAGAAGCAGTGACAGTGATACCTATTGACATTCACCCACCTGTTCGTCTTTTGTTTGTTCATTCTTTTTATTCTATTTTCTTTTCTTTTTCCTTGGGCATCCTCCCTGCAGGTTTGGGAGGAGATGCAAAGGCGATATCGCAGAAACAGAAACAGAACCATGGGACTTCCGGTGACGTCGCCTACCTGCATGGACAACTGAGTTACAGCTCTGGAGTCCAAACCCCAGAGAAGAGGAAAATAACCCCCAAAGTGGTTCAAAATAGCTGAGAAGTGAGAGCCATACCTGCAAGGAACCCGATGGCGAACACACGAAAGCGAACCGCAGATTTAAAAGAGTTTGCATACAATAACTCTACGGCTGAGCACAAAGATTGCTACTAATACTACTACTATTCAGCATTTGTAAAGCGCCACGCACGCAGCGCTGCACAGCTAGCCTACAAGAGGTAGCCAACATACTAGAGACAGTCCATGACCGTCAAAGTCGTGCTCTTTGGAGCTTGCAATCTAGTTAGAACAGTACATTAGTGAGAACAGTACAGAGCATTAGTCAGTTCTGCGCGAGGTATGGTGTGGTATAGTTTGGTCTGTAGTTTGGTCATAAACGATGAAGGGGGTTAGGGTGAGATGAGGAAGGAGTCAGGATCTGAATGCTATGGTGAAGGAATCAGGATATGAATGCAACGGTGAAGAGGTGGGTCTTCAGCCTGGACAAGATGCTGACAAGATGGCAGCGGAGGTAGGAAGAGAAAGTGAGGAGGATAGAGATGCAGAGAGGACCGAGCCCGGGAAAGGTAACAGCGCATTGGTGCAAATAACAAAGGCTGAACTGCGCTCTTGGTTTACTGACCTGTGAACCAAAATGGCGGTAATCCGCACAGATATGGAGGGAGTGCTGGCTGAAATGTGGTCGGAGTTAGCGGAAGTCGGCAGGAGGGTGGAGGACACAGAATCAAATTGAAGAACTGCAGAGCTCAGTTGGAGCAGTAAGAGACTCAATGAAAGAAATAATGGAAGCTAAGGCAATGATCGAGCTCTAAGCTGAAGACCTGGAAAACAGGTCCAGAAGGAAAAATTACATCTTAAGGGGGTCCCAGAGGAGGTGTAATATGGGGAGTTTATGCAAGTAGCCCGTGAAGTTTGCAAGGAGCTCCTCCAGGAGATGGAAGAGCACGCAATGGTATCATTGATAGGGCACTGGACACCCGAAGAAGTGAGAAGCCTAGAGAAATTATCATATGTGTCCATGATTTTGGATTAAAAGAAAAGATTTTGGCAAAAATGAGAGCGAAAAGGACATTTTTTTGGAAAAAGACATAAATTATATATATATGCAGACTTAGCAATGGTGACTCTACAGCGGAGAAGAGCATGGCACAGCTTAACACACAGGTTGTGGGAAGGAAACTTGTGGTAGAGGTGGCTATATCCAATTGGACTTGCTTTTACAAGAAACAGAGTGACGCGACAGGTGACAACGCTTAACCGGCTGGCAGCAGCTATGAAGGAAGTAGGGCTGGCGGAGAACCAACGAACGAAGAATCCAGGGCCCCAGGGGGTGATATGACAGAAAGCGGAGAGAAAGGACAAAAAAACCAAAAGGGGCACAGGAAAGAACATGCCTGCTACTTGAGGACTTGTAAGAGTTTATGTTACAATGTTGGTTAATTGAGTACCGCTCTTGGGTGAAGGATTGAAAGTGAGGGAAGAAGATAATGCTCACATGAGGGAGGGGGGGGGGGATAGGGAGGGTCAATCCGGGATGAAATGGTAAGGGGGAGAAAGTAGGGTAAAGAAAAGGTTATTAGAAATATAGGTTGGGGGGGGGGGGAGGGGATGAGGTCACTATGGAACAGGAGTAGAAGCATGAAGGGGAGGGGGAGGATAGGATAGGGCAAAATGACAAAGGAAGCAGGAGTATAGCCGAAGGGAAGGGGGGAGGATTCCAGGTCTCACAAGCAGGGAGAAATTGCGGAACTAACAAAATTTATTTATTTAGTGTACACTTGTATCCCGCTACTTCCAGTGATCAGCAGCGGTTTGCTATACATAACAGTGCGGCTGTACAGGCCAGGAATTAAAAACATACATAATGATTTAGTGGAAAAGTACAGGTCATATCACTCAAATTATATGATTCACACTTGATTGCAGGCTAGTGATTTCACAAGTATATACATATTTACATGTCGCTGGGTCTATTGTTGGCTAGAACGCGGAGTTCTTTCTTTGTGCCTGTTGTGACCCAGTGTGAGTACATGGTGATTAGGCAGGATTGAAATGCGTCTGGAAAAGATAAGTTTTTTTCTGAGTCCAACAAGTCACTGTTTGCTCTCAGTTCGCATGGTAGTTGGTTCCATAGCAGAGGCGCTATAAATGAAAATGCTCGGTTGCTGGTATTTGTATTGACAGATCTCAGGCTTCCCGGGACCAGGAGGGTATTGAGGTTTGGAGATCTTCTGCTTCTGTTATTTGGCTGTAAGGTGATAAGGGTGTTGAGGTAAGAGGGTGCTATATTATGAATGAGCTTGAATGCGGTGATAATGATTTTATATTGTATGCGTGCAGTGATTGGGAGCCAATGTAGGTCTATTAGTATTGGTGTGATATGATCCTTCAGGCCGATCCCCATGATGATTCTAGCTGCCACATTTTGCGCCATTTGCAGGATATTGAGGGTTTTTTTAGGCAGTCCCTGTAGTATGGCGTTGCAATAGTCCAGATGAGGAATGATGAGGGCTTGCGTTACGGTCCTGAAGTCAGAGTGATCTATGATGCTACGTAGTGGTTGCACGATTTTTAGCTTGTGGAAAATGGCTCGATTGGTAATTCGGAGATGCTTTTCCAACTTCAGGTGGGAATCCAGTGTCACGCCTAGGTATCTTATTTCGTTCTTTGTGGCGTAGACATTATTGTTCAAGGTGACTGTTGGTGGTGGGTTGAAGTCAGTTTTTCTGGACATGCACATCACTTCCGTTTTTTTGTGATTTATGGACATATTATTTTGTTGCAATCAGGTTTGGAGCTCACTGAGGCATTTCTCTAGTTGGCTGAGATTCGGGTTGTTGACATCAAGTTGAGTATAGAGCATTAGGTCATCAGCATAGATGTGATAACTGATCATGTGATCCTGGAATATTTTACAAGCTGGTCGTAGATAAAGGTTGAAAAGGAGGGAGGACAGGGCCGAGCCTTGCGGTATGCCTTGGGTCTGAGGGAATGGTGAGGCCATTTCGTTATTGAAGTGGACTTGCTGCATTCTGTCGGTTATGTAGGAGGAGAACCATTTCAGAGGGGTGCCTCTAATGCCTATTGTCGCGAGTCTGTTTAGTAGTGTGGGGTGATGTACAGTATCAAAGGCAGCTGATATGTCTATGAAAATGAGCATGTACATTTTGTTTCTTTCTTCCAGACCTTTGAGTAGTTTGTCCAGTAGGGCTAATAGGAGGGTTTCCACACCATGATGCTGCCGGAAGCCGTACTGGTGACTCCGCCCACTAGTAAAGGGGGAGGGGGGCTGAAAATTGTGACATTAGAAACATAGAAAAAATGACAACAGAAAAAGACCACATGGCCTATCTAGTCTGTCCTTCCATATCAACAACTACAACAGTCCACTTTTTACCTTTAGAGATCCTCTGTGTTGGTCCCATGCTTTTCTGAATTCAGATACTGTCCTCATCTCTACCACCTCCACTGGGAGACTATTCCACGGATCCACTACTCTTTCCATAAAGAAATATTTCTGCATATCACTCCTGAATCTATCTCCCTTCACCCTCATCCCATGTCCCCTCATAGCATAAATTGCTTTCAATTGAAAGAGGCTCTCTCCCTGAACATTTATGCCACGGAGGTATTTAAACATCTCAATCATATCACCTCTATCCCGCCTTTCCTCTAAGGTGTACATATTAAGATCCTTAAGTCTGTCCTCATATGCTTTATAATGAAGCCCATTAATCATTTTAGTAGCCACCCTCTGCACCGACTCCATCCTGTTCACATCCTTTTGAAGGTGCGGTCTCCAGAATTGCACACTATATTCCAACTAAGGTCGCACCAAAGACTTATACAGAGGCATTATCACCTCCTTTTTTCTGCTAGCCATTCCTCTCCGTATGCACCCAAGCATCCTTCTAGCTTTTGCCGTCACCTTTTCTACCTGTTTAGCTACTTTAAGATCATCAGACACAACCACGCCTAGGTCCCGCACTTCTTAGTGGACAAAAGTACTTCACCCCCTATACTATATTGCTCCCTTGGATTGCTGCAGCCAAATGCATGACCTTATATTTTTTAACATTAAATCCCAGATGCCAAATTCTAGACCATTCTTTAAGCTGAGCTAGATCCCTGCTCATGTTATCTACACCTTCCTGGGTGTCTACTCTATTGCAGATTTTGTTATCATCCGCAAAGAGGCAAACCTTACCCGACAGCCCTTCCGCTATATCACTAACAAAGATGTTAAAAATAATCGGGCCAAGGACAGATCCCTGGGGCACACCACTGGTAACGTCCGTCTCTTCAGAGTGAGCTCCATTTACCTGTACCCTTTGTCGCCTCCCACTCAACAAATTTCTAACCCAAGCAGTAACTTTAGGGTCCGTCTCTGGGGTGCTCAGTTTGTTTATAAGTCATCTGTGAGGAACAGTGTCAAAGGCTTTACTGAAATCTAAATTCACCACATCTAGGGCTCTCCCTTGGTCCAACTCTGTGGTCACCCAGTCATTAAATGTGAAGGGGCTCAATTCGTGGTAAAACCGAAAAGCCCTGATCCAGGAGGGCACAAGATTGAAAGCGGATATTCTGATGATCCAAGAGACGCATTTGAAAAGGTCTCAGGAATGTTGGTTGAGACAAGGAAAATACAATAAGATCTTGTTGGCTAACCAGAAAGAACAACCCAAAAAGGGATGAGTGGGGATCCTGCTGGCCAAAAGATTAAGGCTGGAAGAGAAGGAAGTAACCTATAATCCCAGAGGTCGCTATATAATACTTTGATTGAAGGATAAGGTGGTATACAAAACTGTCTAAATAAATAAATAATATGGAATGGGGAGACAGAAGGAAGAAATGTGAGCCTGTGCTGTATGTCTGCACCCAATGTTCAGCAAGGGGGGCTTTATCCTTCAATCAAAGTGGTTGGCAATACAATTGGTCTACATTAAACGAGAGGGGAGGGGCGATGAGACGTACATATAGACTTCAGTCAATTGGTTCTTATTCTCCTCTATGCATGTCAGTGGGGCATAAGTATCCTACGTTACATGTAAAAAGTGTTCTTTGAACAGAAGGGTTTTGAGTGATTTGCGGAAGTCCTTGATGTCGTTTAGGGCTCTTAGCTCATCCGGGAGGGAGTTCCAAAGAGCTGGTGCCAAGAAAGAAAAAGCTCTGTTGGAGATAGTTTGCTTTGACTTCTTGTATTCGGTGGGTGTGCGGAGTCTGTTGATGCCATTGGCTTGTCTAGGTCTGCTGGTTGTTTCTCTGCGCAATGTGTTGTGCAGGACATTCTCTGAGCATTGCAATGTGTGCCTGATGACCCAGTAACTTCTAGGTTTTCTTGGCAGTGTGACTGGAAGTAGATTACCAGGCCTTTCTTCCAAGGCAAAGGAGGGTTAAATGATTTGCCCAAGGTGTGCTAGTGGGAATCAAACCCTGATCTCTTGGTTACCAAGCGAATGATCTAACTGTTAGGCTACTCCTCCAATCCTATATATGCAGATGAAAAATAGACTGGGGGACCCATTAATAATTGGGAGGGAGACTTTAACATAACAATGGATGCCAAATTAGACACTACAGGTCAGAGAGAGGGCTCTAGAGGAGGTCATGTTGTTGTTGTTAAGTGCCGTCGAGTCGGAGTCGACTCATGGCGACCCTCTGGATAGCTATCCTAAATTGTGTTCGGTCTCCAGTCAGGCGGCTCATTGTTGACAGACTGGTACCCGTAGCTGCTGTTATTGTATCGATCCATCTCATTGCTGGCCTTCCTCTTTTGCGTTGACCTTCTATCTTGCCAAGCATAATGTCTTTCTCTAATGATCTCTCTCTTCGCATGATGTGTCCAAAGTATGAAAGTCGAAGTCTTGTCATCTGAGCTTCTAAAGAAAGCTTAGGTTTGATCTCCTCTAGTACCGACTGGTTTGTTCTTCGGGCAGTCCATGGTATACACATTATTCGCCGCCAGCATCATAATTCAAAGGCATCAATTTTCTTCCTGTCTGTCTTTTTCACTGTCCAGCTTTCACATCCATATGATGTTATTGAAAATACCATGGCTTGAACAAGGAGGTCATATTCAACTGAAAAAATTGATAGATAAATTGGGTGTGAGATAGACCGGGAGATACCTGAAAGGTACACAGAGGAATTACACATTCTATTCGCACCCACGTGATATGGGATGCTTCAAGGCGGTGAACTTCCTTTATCTTTATCTTTATTAAAACACTTGATAGACCAGGCCGGAGCATCAGGGCGGTGTACAATCATAAAAATGACAGCCGCTGGAAAAGAAGAGAGAAAGGAACGCCAAAAATAACAGGACAGAGAGAGAGACAGTAAAGACAGAGAGAGGACAGCAAGAGCGCAAGAAGGGCAAAAGGGAAATGAGGGGAGGAAGGCGGAAGAACATGGGAAAAATTAAGGGGGATGGGAGGCGCGACTAGGGGGATAAAACACCATCAGTAGGGGGGAAGAACATGGGAAAATTAAGGGGGATGGGAGGCGCAACTAGGGGGAAGAACACCATCAGTAGGGGGGGAAGATCGAAAGCCTGACAGAAAAGGTGTGTCTTAAGAAGGGCCTTGAAACGAGTGTAGGACAGTTTGGTGCGGAGTGGGAGGGGAAGAGAGTTCCAAAGACCGGGACCTAAGAAAAAGAAGGCGGAATGACGAGTGGATTCGAGGTGGGCCTGTGTAGGTGAGGGAAGGAAGAGACGATTGCCGTGGGATGAACGAAGGAGGCGGGGAGAGGGCTGAAGATGAATAATATTGGCTAAGTACTGGGGGTATCGGAGTGAAGAGCCTTGTGAGCAAGGATAAGTAGTTTGAACATAAACCGGAACTTAATTGGGAGCCAGTGTAAGGAAAACAGACACGGTGATACATGGGAACGAATAGAGGACGAGGTGACAAGACGGGCAGCAACATTCTGAACAAGTTGGAGACGACAGAGTTGGTAGGATGGAAGACCAGCATAGATAACGTTACAATAGTCGAGACGAGAGATAACCAAAGACAGGACAAGAGTGACGACAGGGATAAGGGAAGAATGGAATGGACGGACTTAATACGGCGTAAGTGAAAAAAAGAAGAGCGAACGACAGAAGAGATATGATCGTGAAAAGAAAGGGACGGGTCTAGGGTAACACCCAGGTAACGAAGGGTAGGGGCAGAGGGGATGGAGTGGGAGCCCATGACAGGTAGTATCGTGGGGGGTGGGAGACCAAAGGTAATTGTGATGAAGAAGCCCCAATTTCTACTTTAAAAATGCAAAACGCACAGCATTTCAGTTCTAAAACTGACAAGAGAACAGACCATGTGGACAGCTGTTGTCAGGGGCAACGACAACAAAGGCAGCCACGAGGTCTGGAGAAACATTTAGCAAAGAGAAACGCCCTAGTTCCTGATAGCACACACCTGGGAGGGAGAAGTACTTACAGCCCTTATAAGGATAGTGCAGGGAACACAGGAGGGGTTCATTACAAGAGCAACACCTCTAGGGAGCTGCCACGAGGAGAGGAGTTGCTAGAGCAGTCAGACTTGGAACAGGACCTGAGAGTAAGAGACCTGGAACAGCGTGAGCACTGTAGGCAGAGAAGACAGCCTGTCTTACCTACAGCAGCTGCTTGGGAGGAACCAGGAAGAGTCTCTCACTTCAACCTAGGAAGTGACTCAGAGTCAGAACCAGGAAGCATTCACCCACATAGCTACCCAGAGTCCACTAGGAGGAAGCAGCTTACTCGTGCAGAAGCCAGGTGTGCATGCCCTGCTGATTACAGAGACGTTGGAGCATGGAGGCTACGTTCTAGCCAGAGTGAGTGCAAGCCAGTGTCAAAACAGTATGTACCAAGAAGCTGGGACTTGGGGAATGAATGTGGGCAGTTAAAAGTTAAGAAGAACAAAAGTTCTTATCGTGTGAATGCAGAGCAGCCTTATACAGGAAGCTTAAGGTGGGGGCAGGGCAGCAACTCCCAACCTAGCCATTTAAGCAGAGAGCATTCACTGCCTTCAGAGAAGCATAGAGATTTACCAGAGGACGTATGCATGTCAGATGAGGACCTGGTAGGAATCTCTAAACCCCAAAGAAAACCCTGCAGGCTAAAGCTTGATAGCAGGAGGGGAGAAGAATACCCTCTATCCCAACCAGAGGATAGAAACAAGGGAAGCTCTGAAAAGGAACAGGAACCAATGTTAGTGGACACCCTCAGTGAATGTTCATCCACCTGTGACCCGATGGACTGTACATTAATTTCATCTGAGAAAATGTCTTTATGCTAACCAGAGCTAAACCTAGTGTTACAGGAAAACACTACGTGTTGGGTTCACACAGAAAGGCTGTGTGCTACAGTTATTCCTACTTTGAAGCAAGAAGATATTGCCCTTATGTTCTTTTGTGTTTTGCCAAAAGATATGGATACTTTTGTTTAAGTGCTTGTGTTCTGTTTATCTGTTTGAATAATCCAACCCCGGGAGGGGAATAAATCCTCACTTTTGCTTTACCATTCGAGTTGCACAACTATTTCTTCGCCATCAGGCGCCGGCTTGCTGGATTGGCAGCGGTCTGCCCCCTGGTGGTGACATAATCCAGAGAGCAGAGGATTTTGCAGGATTAGCATGAATGAAGTTGGACTCAAGCCAGGAGGCGATAGAAGATAGACAGAGGTTGAGTGGAGCAAGGTCTGGGGAGGAGGGAGAGGTGTGATGAACCAGGAGGATGTCGTCGGCGTATATGTAAAAGGAGAGAGCAGATTGTTGGATTAACAGAGATAGAGGAGCAAGAAAAGCATTGAAAAGCAGCGGAGCAAGAATGGAACCCTGGGGGACGCCACAGGTGGCAGGGGGTAGGGGGGGATGCTGAGGTGCCGGAGTGAACTGAGAAAGTACGGCAAGACAGGAAAGAGTGAAACCACCGGAGGACAGTACCATGTTTGCTTTTCTCTGATCAGAGAAGGGCTGAACTTTTACAGAGCTCTGCTAGTGAGTGGATATTTGCCTCCTGGGACATCTTACTGTGAGTTCTAGCTGTTTATTTAATTATTTACTGTTTGTCTAACTGTTTGTTTGTTTAATTATTTATTGTTTGTCTTAGTGGTGTGCTAGTTCAGCCTTCTCAGCTGTACTTACCTTGCCTCTCTCAACTAACTGGGCTTTGTGTGGTAGCCATTTTGAATTAAATCTCTCTCCCCAGAACCTGCTGTTTGTTGAGCTTTTTTCCTGTCCTTGCCTGCCTGAGTAAATCCTCCCCCTCCCCCCCTCCCCCCCTCCCCCTCTCCCCCTGAGTTATTGTGTAGCCTTCTTCCTGTTTTCTCCACGTGTGCATAGGCTGTTTTAGTTTGCTTTTCTCTGATCAGAGAAGGGCTGAACTTTTACAGAGCTCTGCTAGTGAGTGGATATTTGCCTCCTGGGACATCTTACTGTGAGTTCTAGCTGTTTATTTAATTATTTACTGCTTGTCTAACTGTTTGTTTGTTTAATTATTTATTGTTTGTCTTAGTGGTGTGCTAGTTCAGCCTTTTCAGCTGTACTTACCTTGCCTCTCTCAACTAACTGGGCTTTGTGTGGTAGCCATTTTGAATTAAATCTCTCTCCCCAGAACCTGCTGTTTGTTGAGCTTTTTTCCTGTCCTTGCCTGCCTGAGTGAATCCTCCCCCTCCCCCCTCCCCCTGAGGTATTGTGTAGCCTTCTTCCTGTTTTCTCCACGTGTGCATAGGCTGTTTTAGTTTGCTTTTCTCTGATCAGAGAGGGGCTGAACTTTTACAGAACTCTGCTAGTGAGTGGATATTTGCCTCCTGGGACATCTTACTGTGAGTTCTAGCTGTTTATTTAATTATTTACTGTTTGTCTAACTGTTTGTTTGTTTAATTATTTATTGTTTGTCTTAGTGGTGTGCTAGTTCAGCCTTCTCAGCTGTACTTACCTTGCCTCTCTCAACTAACTGGGCTTTGTGTGGTAGCCATTTTTAATTAAATCTCTCTCCCCAGAACCTGCTGTTTGTTGAGCTTTTTTCCTGTCCTTGCCTGCCTGAGTGAATCCTCCCCCTCCCCCCCCCCTCGCCCTGAGGTATTGTGTAGTCTTCTTTCTGTTTTCTCCACGTGTGCATAGGCTGTTTTAGTTTGCTTTTCTCTGATCAGAGAAGGGCTGAACTTTTACAGAGCTCTGCTAGTGAGTGGATATTTGCCTCCTGGGACATCTTACTGTGAGTTCTAGCTGTTTATTTAATTATTTACTGTTTGTCTAACTGTTTGTTTGTTTAATTATTTATTGTTTGTCTTAGTGGTGTGCTAGTTCAGCCTTCTCAGCTGTACTTACCTTGCCTCTCTCAACTAACTGGGCTTTGTGTGGTACCCCCATCCCCCTGCTGAGGGTTCAGGACAGGGTACCTTGTAACTGCCCTCTTTAATAGGACTTATCTCCCTCCCTCCCTCCCCAGCACCCACCCACCCCTGGGGTAATTGTAGTTTTATAGGTACTTGCACATCTTAGAGGAAAGGGGCTGCTCTCAAGTGCAGCTCTTAATCCAAATCAGTCATACACAGAGGACCTGAGATTAATTAAGCTTCAGGTACACAGGGTGTATTAGGGGTATTAGATACACTTTTATTAGTATAAGCATCTACACCAATCCTTATTATATACCGAATTTAAAAGACCTAAACACAAGCTTTAAACTAAGATGCAGACAGAGGTCCAGCAACGAGATGGGGGTTCTCCAGTCTTTTGCATTGAGTGTCACATGTATGATTTTCTCCCAGTTGGTGAGAGGTCCTACATATGCACTAAGTGAGAGGAGGAGTGGCCTAGTGGGAGAGGAGGAGTGGCCTAGTGGTTAGGACAAGGTACTTCAGGCCGGAGGGCCGGGGGTTCAAGTCCCACCTGAGGACAGCAATCTCAGGCCGGAGGGACTGGGATTTCTAGTCCTATAGGTACTCCTTGTGGTCTTGGGCAAGCCACTTTACCCTCCATTGCCCATGTTCCCTGTAAGTATTAGCGTATGTGTGTCATATCCCCTCGTGTTAAATGTATCTCCCAATTGACCGCTTTGACCCGGTGAAAAGCGGGATATAAATACAGCTAAATAAATAAATAAATAAAAATAAATAAGTGCAGGGAGCTCTTTGCTCTCAGGGAACGAGTCCGTTCTCTAGAGGCTAGAGTAGCAGACCTGGAAGACATAAGAAAGACAGAGAAGTACATGGACGAGACCTACAGGGATATAGTCCTGAAGTCCCACCTCCAGTCTGGCAGCATCCCTGTTGCCATGGAGGAGAGAGGTCACGTGACAGGAGAGCATCACCCTGGTGTGGCAGGAAGTGATCCTGTAACTAGGACCTGTCCTCCAGGTGATGTAAAACCCTTTCGCACCGAGGACGTTTCTCCAGGGCCATGTCCCCATGAGGGGAGGGTCAGGACAGCTGTTATAGTTGGTGATTCAATCATTAGGAATGTAGATAGCTGGGTGGCTGGTGGACGTGAGGATCGCCTGGTAACATGCCTGCCTGGTGCGAAGGTAGCAGATCTCACGCACCGCCTAGATAGGATCATAGATAGTGCTGGGGGGGAGTCTGCTGTCTTGGTACATGTTGGTACCAATGACATAGGAAAATGTGGTAGGGAAGTTCTGGAGGCTAAATTTAAGCTTTTAGGTAGGAAGTTGAAATCCAGAACTTCCAGGATAGCGTTCTCCGAAATGCTTCCTGTTCCACGTGCAGGACCCAAAAGACAGGCAGAGCTCCGAAGTCTCAATACGTGGATGAGACAATGGTGCAAGGATGAGGGTTTTGGATTTGTTAGGAACTGGGGAACATTCTGGGGAAAGGGGGGGCTCTTCCGAAGGGATGGGCTTCACCTTAATCAGGATGGGACCAGACTGCTGGCATTAACCTTTAAAAAAGAGATAGAGAAGCTTTTAAACTAGAAAATAGGGGAAAGCCGACAGTCACCCAGGAACGCATGGTTCGGACAAAGGTATCCTTGAAGGATACTACCAAAAGCAGTGAGGTTCCAAAAGGGAGTATAGTAGCCCAAATGCCCTTGAGTAAGGAGCAGACAGAGCATAAGGATTCCCAATTACCCATGCCTACCAATAGCCAGATTAATATTAATAAAATACAGTCTCTAAAATGCTTGTATGCCAATGCTAGAAGTCTAAACAATAAGATGGGAGAATTAGAATATATAGCACTAAATGAGAGGTTAGATATGATTGCACTCTCAGAGACATGGTGGAAGGAGGATAACCAGTGGGACACTGTGATACCTGGATACAAACTATATAGTAATGATAGAGCTGAACAAATTGGTGGAGGGGTTGCGCTCTATGTTAGAGAGGGCATTGAGTCAGAAAGGATTAAAGTTTTGCAGGGAACAAAATTTGCTGTAGAATCTCTATGGATTGAAATTCCATTTATGAAGGGGAAGGTGATGGCAGTGGGAGTATACTATCGACCACCTGGCCAGAATGAACAAATGGATGATGAAATGCTCAAAGAAATCAAGGAAGCTAACAAAAGCCACAACAGAGTGGTAATAATGGGTGATTTCAATTACCCCGGTATCGACTGGGACAGTGTCACAGCAGGACAAGCTAAAGAGATAAAGTTTCTAGATGAAATAAATGACTGCTTCTTGGAGCAGCTGATTCATGAACCGACCAGAGGGGAAGCCATACTGGACCTAGTCCTTAGTGGAACGCCAGATCTGGTGCAAGAAATAAGGGTGTTGGGACCACTTGGCAATAGTGATCATAGTATGATCATGTTTGATTTAATCAGTGGAGGACAGATAGTAAAGGAATCCACAGTACTACCTTTTAACATTCAAAAGGGAGACTATGATAGAATGAGGAATATAGTTCGGAAAAAACTAAAAGGAGCGGTTCCAAAGGTTAAAGACTTACAGCAAGCTTGGGTGTTATTTAAAAATACTATCCTCGAAGCCCAGACCAGCTGTATTCCACGCATTAAGAAAAGTGGAAGAAAGTCCAAAAAACTGCCAGCATGGTTTAAAGGTGAGGTCAGAGAGGCTGTTGCTGCCAAAAGAGCAACCTTCAGGAAATGGAAAAAAGAGCCAAATGATGAAAACTGGAAACAGCACAAGCACTGGCAAGTTAAATGCAAAGCATTGATAAGGCAGGCAAAGCGGGAATTTGAGAAGAAACTTGCTACGGAAGCAAAAACACGAAATAAAGACTTTTTCAAGTACATTCGTAGCAAAAGGCCTGTGAGAGAGTCAATTGGACCATTAGATGATAGAGGGGTAAAAGGGGCAGTAAGAGGAGACAAGGCTATAGCAGAGAGACTGAATGAATTCTTTGCTTCGGTCTTTACTGAGGAAGATGTAGGGATGTTACCCAAGACTGAAGTGGTATTTAAAGGTGATACTGCAGAGGAATTGAGAGAAATATCGCTACACCGAGAAGATATATTACAACTATTTGATAAACTGAATAGTAGCAAATCACCTGGACCGGATGGTATACAACCCAGAGTGTTGAAAGAACTGAAATATGAGATTACAGACCTGTTATTGGTAATCTGTGAACTTTCATTTAAATCATCTGTAATACCTGAAGATTGGAGGGTCGCCAACGTAACACCAATTTTTAAAAAGGGTTCCAGGGGTGACCCGGGAAATTTCAGACCGGTGAGCCTGACGTCAGTACCAGGGAAAATGGTAGAAACCATCATAAAGAACAAAATTACACAGCATGTAGATAGTCATGGCCTAATGGGAGACAGCCAACATGGCTTTAGACAAGGAAGATCTTGTCTTACTAATCTGATCTGTTTTTTTGAAGGTGTGCATAAACAGGTAGACAAAGGTGAGTCGGTTGATATAGTGTATCTGGACTTTCAGAAAGCTTTTGACAAGGTCCCCCATCAGAGACTTTTGGCGAAGCTAAAAAGTCATGGGATAGGAGGCAGTGTACTATTGTGGATCGGGAACTGGTTAAAAGATAGAAAGCAGAGGGTAGGGCTAAATGGCCAATATTCCCAATGGAAAAAGGTGAATAGTGGAGTACCCCAGGGATCCGTACTGGGTCCGCTACTTTTTGACATATTCATAAATGACCTGGAAAAGGGAATAACTAGTGAGGTTATCAAATTTGCAGATGACACAAAACTGTTTAAAGTTGTTAAAACCCAAGAGGATTGTGGAAAACTGCAGGAGGATCTGGATAAATTGGAAGACTGGGCATCCAAATGGCAGATGAAATTTAATGTGGACAAGTGCAAAGTTATGCACCTAGGAAAGAACAACCCACACTATAGTTACACGATGCAAGGCTCCACATTAGAAACCACCACCCAGGAAAAAGATTTAGGAGTCATCGTGGATAACATGTTAAAACCCTCTGCCCAGTGTGCAGCGGCGGCCAAGAAAGCAAATAGAATGCTAGGTATCATAAGGAAAGGGATGGAGAATAAAACAAAGGATATTATAATGCCTCTGTATCGCTCCATGGTACGACCGCACCTTGAATATTGTGTGCAATTCTGGTCACCGTATCTTAAAAAGGACATAGAGTTATTAGAAAAAGTACAGAGAAGAGCCACCAAATTGGTGAAGGGGATGGAAGGCTACTCCTATGAAGAGAGGCTAAAAAGGTTAGGGCTCTTTAACCTAGAAAAGAGACGGCTGAGGGGAGATATGATAGAGGTGTATAAATTAATGAATGGAGTGGAACGGATAAACGTGGATCAATTGTTTACGCTATCAGAATATAGAAGGACTAGTGGACATGTAATGAAGCTACAGGGTAAACTATTTAAGACAAATAGGAGAAAATATTTCTTCACTCAACGTGTAATCAAACTCTGGAATCTGTTACCGGAGGATGTAGTAAGGGCTGTTAGTATAGCTGGGTTTAAAAAGGTTTGGACAAGTTCCTGGAGGAAAGGTCCATAAACCACTATTAAAAAGGGACCCAGGATATCAATGCTTGGCCTAGTACAAGCACTGCAGAACCTGTGTCTTTTGGGGAAACTGCTAGGTACGTATGACCTAGATTGGCCACTGTTGGAAACAGGATACTGGGCTTGATGGACCTCGGTCTGACCCAGTATGGCATTTCTTATGTTCTTATGTTCTTAAATCGATGGAGGTGGCAGGGATCTCAGTTTTACCCAAACTGAGTAAAGATGTGGGAATTTGTGGATCATATAGGCCAATCTCCCTTATAAATTTAGATGACAAGCTGTTTGCAAAGATACTAGACACCCGTCTGCACAGATTCTTACCACAATTGGTGAAGGACGATCAGACAGGATTTATCCCAGGCCGACAGGTGGGCGATAGCATATGTAAAATCCTTAATTTAGTATGGACGGCCCAACATCAACAACGCAATTCACTGTTGATGGCAGTAGACGTCGAAAAGGCCTTTGACCGTGTAAAGTGGACATTTATGTTTGTGGTTTTAAAAAGACTAGGAATAGGGGAGGGATACAGGAGATGGATGAGAGCCCTATATGCAAAACCCACAGCCTTGATACGGGTAGATGGGATGTATTCTGATGAGTTCTCGCTAGAGAGGGGCACCAGACAAGGATGCCCATTGTCCCCTTTGTTAACTGTACTAGTAATTGAACCCCTAGTGAAAAGAATATGGCAGTGTGAGGGCGTCAAGTATATAAAGGTGGGAACCCAAGAATATAAAATCTACTATTCGCAGACAATGTGATCTACTCATTGGAGAACTCGCAGATATCGCTGACAAATCTGCTTAAGGAAATACAGCAGTATAGCTCGGTGTCTGGTTATAAAATGAATCTGGAAAAAAACGGAAATACTAAAGCTGTTCATGAATTCCCAAGTAGAACAGAAATTGAGGTCTATTTCCATTTCAATGGGCAAAAAATCATATAAAATATTTAGGGGTACAGATTAGCCATACAGGACGGGATCTGTTAAGCCTCAATCACGAATCGGTCATGAAAAAAATAATGAAAGACTTGTTATGGTGGGATAAACCATATTTTTGTGGTTTGGATGCATAGCTATTGCTCTTCCTGTTCAGCTCACTCCTGATTGATGTACCAGACCAGATGTTGGCTCTTCTGCAGCGCAGAATCTTTTCTTTTATATGGCAGAGGCGACCACCAAGGGTGCAAAGGGTGGTTTTAATGAAAAGAAAAGAAGAAGGGGGATTCGCTGTACCAGATATCTAAGATACTACAAAGCAGCAAAACTTAAAGCTATTATGGAATGGAGGATGGAAAAGAATGGACCTCAATGGGTGCAACTTCAACAAATGGGGCTGGGAGAAATGAAATAGATAGATCTACAATGGATCTACTAGCGCCATATGGATGCAAAAGTTGGACAGTGAAAAAGATAGGCAGGAAGAAAATTGATGCTTTTGAATTATGGTGCTGGCGATGAATACTGTGTATACCATGGACTGCCCGAAGAACAAACAAGTCAGTACTAGAGATCATCAAACCTAAGCTTTCCTTAGAAGCTCAGATGACAAGACTTCAACTTTCATACTTTGGACATATCATGCGAAGAGAGAGATCACTGGAGAAAGACATAATACTTGGCAAAGTAGAAGGTCACCGTAAAAGAGAAGGTCGGCAATGAGATGGATCAATACAAAAACAACAGCTATGGATACTACTCTATCAACAATGAGCTGCTTGGCTGAAGACTGAACAAAGTTTAGGTCAACTATCCAGAGGGTCGCCAGGAGTCGACATCGACTCAACGGCACTTAACAACAACAACTACTATGGGAAAATATAGGGACCAGTAGAGAGGCAGCAGTAGTTAACCCACATGTAAAGTTTACGTTGCAAATTTGGAGAAAAGACCCTATTGGTGGGGAGGGGAGGAGGTATAGCCTACAGCATATAGCAATACGTGAAGGGTTTGCTGAGGGGGGTAAAACAACGCATTTTCACAGATGGGCAAACCAGGGGCTGGTCTATATGGGACAGATACTAAATACAGAAGGGAACTTGAGGCCTTTTTGGGAACTCAAGCAGGAATTTGCCCTGGAAGACAGAGACTGGAATGGCTATTTTCAATTAGTGCATTTCTTGGGGGGGGGGGGGGGGGAATACGGGATAGGGCAAAGTTAGGAACAGAGGAGCGAATATTTGAACATATTTATAGAATAGGACCTCAGGGGCAAGGGTTAATACCCCAGATCTATAGAGGCCTTGGGAATGCGGAAGAGAAAGCTCCATATATGCTGGCCTGGGAAAAAGATCTGGGTAGGCAATAGGACCAGGAACGATGGGAAAATATCTACCAAGTCACGAGGGTGACCTCGTTGTCAGCAGCCGTACAGGAACATTCGTATAAGATGCATGCTATATCACAATTATTTAAACCCAGTAAGAATTAGTAAAATGATCAAGCAGAGTGATGAGCGATGTTGGTGGAGATGTGGAAAAAGAGGTGATTATATTCGCATGTGGTGGACATGTCCAATATTACAGATGTTCTGGACATGGCTGTGGAAAATAATAAAAGATATTCTGCGATGGAGAGGAGTGGTGGGGTCCAAAGAAGTACTGTTGAATGAGTGGGAAGGGGGAACGGATTCTGATATAGGATATATGCTACAAATAAGAACATCAAGAAACCTGGGTTACAAGAGCCCGTTTTTCAAAGTTAATCCCCAGCAACCAATTAATTTTTTTGTCGGCGAGGCCAACTCAGCAGAAGGAAGCACACCTTTTGCCGCTGTAGCCTGTCCATTTTATTAAGTGAGATGTATGCCTTAAACTTTCATAAAATTGCAATAGAATGCATCACTTAGCTGGATCAATGTCGAAAAGGCTGTAGGATGAGTAGCGGGAGGACGACGTGACACGTTTCGGGGTATTTAAAAATTAATCCCCTGCTTCAGGGCTGAAGGCGAGGTTCAGACCTGAAGCAGGGGATTAATTTTTAAATAATTTTCAAACTTGTGTGATTTGCGTGAGAGCACTTGATACAGGGACTGCTTTGTCCCGAAACGTGCACGTCGTGATTTATGAATTTGGACGTTTCACATAATGATTGCGCTTCTTCTCTCAACATTTTAAGATACGTTTTTCTATATAATTCACTAAAGAACTGATTTTGTGATTAAAATGGACCTCATTTGACTGGTGTGGTTTGGTATTTCATCTGAACCTCCCTCAATGTGGTCCGACAAAAAGATATGTTAATGTTTCACGGGGGAGTCTTTAGGAGACGTTTTTGGTAGGGTATTTGTATGTATCTCTGACAGCGGGATTTTTTTGAGTGTTTCCATAAGATGTGGCATGTGGGTGCTTCTAAGAAAGGTGGTCAACCTTGTGGGCAACACCTCTTTTCCTGTGTACAATTTTTTATAGAAGACCTGAAACACTTGGCTGAGTTCCTATGCAAGTACCCCACCTCATCCCTTACAGCAGCTATCAGCTGTGGTCCTCTCTTACCATTTAGGCAACATGATAATAATTCAATCTCAAACCCCTCTTAAGCCCCACTTCTTTTCGATCTGTCTGTCAAGCCCTCACAACCCCCTCTCTTGATTACTGCAACCTAATCTATCATGGCCTTCCCAAGAACGCTATACAACCGCTCCAACTTGCCCAGAACACGATCGCACGACTCATAACCAACATTCCCAGGCGATCACACATCACATCAGTCCTATATGACCTCCACTGGCTCCCCATCTACTGCAGGATTAAGTTCAAAGTGCTTACCCTCATACATAAAATCATCTCCAATGAATCAGCTCCATGCCTTTCCCCTCTCATTCCCCTCTCTGCTAGCTCTAGAACCCGCCATACTATTACCAAAAGCCTCATCTCTATCCCAACAGCCACAAGATATAGTGAACAATATACCTGTAACAGGGCCTTTTCCCTCTATGCTCCTACCCTATGGAACTCCCTTCCCCATGAGCTGCGGAACTCTAGAACTCACCTTGAGTTCTGAAAGAACTTAAAAACCCTCCTCTTTCAGGAACATTTTTCCCTTCCACCTTAGTTTCTAACCTTCATCTGCTTCCTCCCAGCTCCTACCCCTTCTAAACCTTCATACTGACAACTGATATCTCGGTAAATACCTTGTAAATAGTTGTTTTATTTTTATGATTAGTTCTCATTGTTATCTTATATATATTTGTTACTTTGTTCTATGTAAACAGTGGAAACACTCTATTTTAAATGTTTTATGTAAACCGTCTTGATTTGTAGAAAGACGGTATATAAATTCGGTTAAATAAATAAATAAATAAATAATTTCCCCATTTTGTCTCCATATCTGTATAGTTGATATTTATAGAACATCATGGACTTCTTTGCCTGCTGATTCAATGTTTCATTCAAAGCAGTCTGTACTTGCATAAGCCTTGCCTTTGCATCCACTGATGGGTGGTTAGCATATCGTCTACATGCTATAACTGTCTGCTTTTCTAGCTTAATCACTTGGGCCGTGAGTCACCGCTTCCTGTGGGCCATATATACTATAATATCCACCCTGAGGACCACTTTTGCCATCTCCTAAAAATGTTCTGGTGTCCCTTCATGTTGTGCATTATTCAAAGTATAAGTCTGCCACCTTTCCCTTAAATAGGTCCTAAATTGCTCATCCCTATAGACCTCAATCAGAAACCACCAAACCCATGTTCCTAGTCTCTGCATTCCCCATGTCAAATCTATCCATACTGGGGCATGGTTGGAAGCCTCCTCAGGCATACCTGTGCTGATATCAGCACATAGTCAATACAGGCACTAGACCCATGAGCCCTGGACCGATGTGTATAGTCCCACTCTATGGGTGCAGCAGCATCCACTAATCCACTACTGCCATCCGCTCTTTAAACCTATTCAGGATTCGTGTAGTAGCCCCTCTTGCCCCAATCCCCCTCCCCGTAATGTGTCAAGCTCCCGATCCAATACCCCATTTAAGTCTCCCTCAATCATTAGGGGTTCATCCGGAAGCTAATCCATTATAGAAACATAGAAACATAGAAATATGATGACAGAAAAAGACCACATGGCCTATCTAGTCTGTCCTTCCATATCAACAACTACAACAGTCCCCTTTTTTCCTTTAGAGATCCTCTGTGTATGTCCCATCCATTTTTGAATTCAGATACTGTCCTCATATCTACCACCTCCACTGGGAGACTATTCCATGGATCCACCACTCTTTCCGTAGAGAAATATTTCCGCATATCACTCCTGAATCTATCCCCCTTCACCCTCATCCCATGTCCCCTCATAGCAGAACTTGCTTTCAATTGAAAGAGGCTCTCCCCCTGTACATTTATGCCACGGAGGTATTTAAACATCTCAATCATATCACCTCTATCCCGCCTTTCTTCTAAGGTGTACATATTAAGATCCTTAAGTCTGTCCTTATATGCTTTATAATGAAGACCACTAACCATTTTAGTAGCCACCCTCTGTACTGACTCCATCCTGTTTATATCCTTTTGAAGGTGCGGTCTCCAGAATTGCACATAATACTCAAAATGAGATCGCACCAAAGACTTATACAGAGGCACTATCACCTCCTTTTTTCTGCTAGCCATTCCTCTCCGTATGCACCCAAGCATCCTTCTAGCTTTTGCTGTCACCTTTTCTACCTGTTTAGCTACTTTAAGATCATCAGACACAACCATGCCTAGGTCCCGCACTTCTTTAGTGGACAAAAGTACTTCACCTCCTATACTATATCACACCCTTGGATTGCTGCAGCCCAAATGCATGACCTTACATTTTTAACATTTTAAATTCTAGACCATTCTTCAAGCTTAGCTAGATCCCTCCTCATGTTATCTACACCTTCCTAGGTGTCTACTCTATTGCAGATTTTGGTATCGTCCGCAAAGAGGCAAACCTTACCTGAAAGCCCTTCCGCTATATCACTAACAAAGATGTTAAAAAGAATCGGACCAAGGACAGATCCCTGGGGCACACCACTGGTAACATCCTTCTCCTCAGAGTGAGCTCCATTTACCTGTACTCTTTGTCACCACCCACCCAACCAATTTCTAACCCAAGCAGTAACTTTAGGGTCCATCCCTAGGGTTCTCAGTTTATTTATATGTTGCCTGTGAGGAACAGTGTCAAAGGCTTTACTGAAATCTAAATACACCACATCTAGGGCTCTCCCTCGGTCCGACTCCTTGGTCACCCCTGTCAAAGAAATCAATCAGATTTGTCTGACAAGACCTGCCGCTAGTGAATCCATGCTGCCTTGGATCCTGTAATCAACTGGACTCCAGAAGCCTCATTATTTTCTATTTCAGCACTATTTTCTCTTTACTCATCACCGAAGTTAAACTAACCGGCCTAGAGTTTTCAACCACATCCTTACTTCCGCTTTTGTGTAAAGGCACCACATGAGCCTCTCTCCAGTCCTTTGGCACCACTCCCGACTCCAACGAGGCATTGAAAAGGTCAGTCAGTGGAGCTGCTAGAACATCCCCAAGTTCCCTCAGTATTCTAGGGTGTATCTCTTCCGGTCCCATCGCTTTGTCTATTTTAAGTTGAGGTAGTTTCTCACGAACACAGTCTTCTGAAAATTGTTCAAGATGTCCCTCGCTTCTGTTCCTGTTTATGGGTGTTTTTTTATGTCCTGCTCCTGGTTCTTCATCTGTGAACACAGAACAGAAATATTTGTTAAGCAATTCCGCTTTATCCTCATCAGCTTCTGCATATTCCTCACCTTCACCCTTGAGTCTGACAATACCACTTTTGCCCTTACTCTTCTCACTAACATATCTGAAAAATATCATATCCCCCATTTTATTGCATTGGCTATTTCCTCCTCTTTTTGAAACTTTGCTTTCCTGACTACTTTGCTAGCTTCTCTAAGTTTTTCCAAATATAGATGCCTGTCTTCCTCTCTCTGTGATCTCTTGTATTTCATGAAGGCCTTCCTCTTTTTCTTCACCTTTTCAGCTACTTCTTTCAAAAGCCATAGCGGTCTCCTTTTCCTTTTACCTTTATTTACCATTTTAACAAAAAGGTTGGTTGCCCTTAAGATATCCCCTTTCAGTTTTGCCCACTGTTTTTCCACATCCCCCAGCTGTTCCCATCCCGCTAACGATGCCTTGAGGTATTGGCCCATCTTGGCAAAGTTAGTCTTCCTAAAGTCTACCCTCACCTTTGAATGGAATCTAACAGCCCTAGTCCTAATACTGAACCACACCATCTGGTGATCACTGGATGCAAAATGATCTCCCGCTATAACATCAGAAACACTTTCACCATTGGTAAGCACTAAGTCCAGTATGGCCCCTTCACGTGTGGGTTCTGTTACCAATTGCTTGAATAGTTCTCCCTGTAGAGAATCCAGGATCTCTTTACTTCTAGATGATACTGCAGCAGGAATGTACCGATCAACATTTGGCATATTGAAATCCCCTATCGGTAGCACTTCCCCTTTCCTAGCAATGCTGCGTATGTCTTCAATTAACTCTCTGTCCACCTCTTCCTCTTGTGAGGGAGGTCTGTTTATAACGCCAATGCAAATAGATTTCTCTTTCCCTCTTTCTAGTTTAACCCACAATGCCTCCTCTCTCCCTTTTAAGCTCTGTAATTCCAAATCTTTAATTGTATTTTTAACATATAGTGCCACTCCTCCTCCCCTTCTTCCTCCCCTGTCCTTTCTGAATAAAGTATAGCCAGGTATAGTTACATCCCAATCATGGTTTTCTGTGAACCATGTTTCTGTAACTGCCACTAAATCCAAGTCAGCCACTCCCACCAAAGCTTCAACATCAGGGATCTTATTTCCCATGCTACGGGCATTTATACACACTGCTTTCCATATGTTACCCCTGTTACCCATTTCCATAAAGGTATTTAATGTATCACCTACCTGGGGGCTTTCACTTACCTGGGGGCTTTCTTCACCCATCCCCAACGAATCTAGTTTAAAGCCCTCTTCAGTAGATTAGCCAGTCTACTACCGAAGATGTGCTGACCTTTCTTGGACAGATGGATTCTATGCACGAGTGGCATTATTGCCACCACTTGTGCATAGAATGCGGCATCTGCGCTATTTGGGCCATAAAGATTACATAAAATAACTTGTTTGCCCTCCACGTTCCCCCGAAGGATGTGGTAATGCCCCGTCAAGTCTGACCTCTCTTATTTGTGTGAAGCGGACATTCTAGTTTATAAGAGTAACCACTCCTTCCGCTTCCCTTGCGCTAGACTACCAAAAGCCTGCCCTACCCACTCCCTACACAGGTTTGCATACTCCACCGCACTCTGATGTGTTTCTTGAATAAATGCAATATTACATTTAAGCCTGGCTATGGCCCAAAGCTCTTTATATCTTTTAATGGAGTTCCCAGACTGCAGACATTCCAGGATATGGCCCTCAGATACTCTCAACCCACAGTGGGCTACATCGCATTTCACTAGATTCATCAATCCTGGGATGGCCCCCCCAGCCTGAGACCCTCTCTCTAACTTGTCCGCTATAGACAGACCCTCTCTTCTGCTCCCTCATGAGTTGTAAAGTATCACTACCCTGTAAGCCTCCCCCCTCTCCTCTTGCTCCCACCCTTACAGACCTCCATCCCCCATCCCAACCCCACCCCCCACCCTCCAAGTGCCCCGTGGATCGACGAGTCACATTTTAGATGTGTTGGGTCCTCCCTCTCTCCTTTTTGCCCTTACCCTGGATCTTAAGCTCGAAAATCTTTATATAATCGATACTATATTCCAATTACCAACTCCTTTTGGGACCTACAATCCTCGCATCTCCTCCTTTCCCCCCCCCTCTTCTGTCAAACAACTTCCACCCCCAGGCCATTATCCTTCCCTAATTAACATGGAACCTCATCATTCTCTCCCCATCCCTTAACCACCTTATGCATCCACCTCACGCCTTCCCTACCCACAATGCCACCCTCCCATGCTCCTCTACCCTCCCTGGCTCTCCCTCCAACACCTTCCCTTCCCCTTCGCTCTCCCCCCCCCCCCCCACAGCCCCAAATACATACATCTCAGTTAGGAGACTTCCAAACATTCTTTCCATAAGAAAAGAAAAAAAGAAAAAACCCTTCCACATTCGCCCCCTGATCAGCACTGTCTCATACCCAAAGGCTCTCATGTGCTCTAACATTTTCAGTACTGGACCCTGTCAGACGGCTGCCTGGGTGAGAATCTTCACAGTCTTGGCAAGTGCATATATCTATATGATTTGCAAGGTATTGTGGGCAATGCAGTTCATTCACACCAGACACAGCTGCTCACAATAATTAGTTGTGCTTTTGGGTAAAGCCAATAAGATATTTATTTATGGGGTTATTTCTCCCAACACAGATATGCTTGGTAGCACATAAATCAGGTTACTTGCTTTCAGTGTTAAACTTGAAAAAAACAAAACCAGGAAAACATTTGAACTTGTCAGGCAATCAAAGCAAAAGAAATAAGACCTGGTTGATAACAAACTGGTCTTTTCTGTAGGCTTAGCTAATATTTTCTTAGCATGTATCAAACAACAAACCAAAAGCCACAAAGAAGGAAAAAACTGTTCTTTTCAGGTAAACTTCTTATATCTTCCCACATAGATTCAGAAGTGATTCTCTTAGAGCTCACAAGCAATTAGGTAAGGCTCAATTGCTAGCAGTTATCCAGCTGAAACCCCTTAGCTGGCTTGCCTTCTACTGCGTGGCTAGAAATCCTACACAGGAGCTTTTCTGAGTAGATTAAAGAACAAGTTTGTATTTCTTTGTGATGGTTGCTGTACTTTATAACAGAAAGTTACCAAAGGAGTTTAGACAGAGAGCAGTCCATGTAAACAGATTCTTCATCTGCTATCATTCCCCCTTCTTCAACAAGCATGGGTTCAATATCATGGATTGGCACAGATGAATCTCTCAATGGAGCACTTTCAGGAGAATACTTGTTTCCCTGCTGTCTTTCAAGGTTATAGCTAGGGCATAGATCAGTGTTCATACCTGAGCTTCCATTGCTGTTAGAGTTCCTCTCTATATAGCCTGGCCAGTATGTAGTCCAGTTCTTATGTCCAGCCTTCCAATCCAGATCCCTGGACACTGGATCTCTCTTCACATACCTTCTGGCACGGGTCTTAGGGTCCCTTCCACGTGTAGCCGTCTCTCTCACAGGTACCGTCTGGAGATTCCTAGCTCGGCAGCACCATTCCTCTGGCTTTCCCCAGTCCAATGGTGTATCCTGGCCCTTGGAATGCCTCCCAGTATATGTACTGTTCTGGACTCTTCTAGACCTCTTAAAAGCTTTTCTCCTCTTTCTTCCAAAGGGTTTCTTTCCCTCTCTGTCCGTCCGGTTTGGCTTCTGCTTCTGATGACCCTCCTGATGATGAAGATGATCAAGCTCAAGCTGATTCTCAGGATAATTCTCTGTAGAATAAACTCTACCTTTATTCTGCTTAGATGAGTGCTCCTCCCTAACACAGCGCAGCTGTGCTGAATCAGGCCCTGCCCTTTGAGATGAGTGCTTAGGGATTACCTCATAGCCCTCCTGATTGAACACACGTTTCCCCACTTCAGCTCCTCTAATGGCTGTTGGAAACCTGGTGCATTCTGGGACTGGTAGTCTTTTATGGGAAAATTCTGTTTTCTTATTTCTACCAGAACTGACAGGTTGCTGGTTCAGAGTCACTTCACCTTTTCTATAGCTCCTTCCTGAGCTATGATAAGCTTCCTTATCACAAGCCTTAATAGTACCGCAGTGTTCAGTCCAGTCCGTTCTCAAGACAAATACAGGGAAGAAGAGTAAAGAGACAAGAAAAAAAAATATTTGAAAGCAAGAGAGAAAATGGTTCCAGGAGCCATGCGGGAGCCCCCCTCCCTCATCCTGAGGCCTTCTCTTGGCTCCCCTCCCTCCACGATTCCCATGCCTTCCAATTGACATGATCAAGAAGAAAAAATAAAGGAAAACATGGAGGATCAGTCAAATTTATATGGCATTAGTCCTTGTCTTAAGCTCATATCTTCATCCTTCATCCTTCCTTAGAGTTGGATTGGGTTTCCACCAACGAGTCCACATACGACCGGGCCTGTTCTGCTGAGTTAAATATCTTAGTCACACCATTTGCCACAATCTGCAAATGAGCAGGGTATAATACCAAAAATTTGATTTTGGCTTCTATTAGCTGCTGGCATATCCCCACATATGCTCTTCTCTTTTGGCTGAGCATTGGGTAATAGTCTTGAAAAATTCAAATCCCATTGCCAGCATGATGCAACATCCCTTTGGCTCATGCCGCCTGCAGAACGTCTTCTTTTTGGGCAGAGTTAAGAAAGCGTGCCAAACCCAGACGTGGCCTCTGTTATTGTGCCCTACTTTGGCCTACTCGATGCAGCCTCTCAATGATAAGAGCACTTCCAGGGCCTCCAAGGCTTTAGGTAGTTTGCAAAAGAAGTCCCGGAGCTCCAAATCCTTCACAGATTCCAGCACTCCCGCAAATCGTAAGTTATTCCTCCTGCTGCAGTTCTCAAGATCATCTGTCTTAGTGGCCTGATGATCTATTATCGCTGCCAAACGATTGAGCTCCATCACCAAAATAGGGGAAAGCCGACAGTCACCCAGGAGCGCATGGTTCAGACAAAGGTATCCTTGAAGGATACTACCAAAAGCAGTGAGGTTCCAAAAGGGAGTATAGTAGCCCAAATGCCCTTGAGTAAGGAGCAGACAGAGCATAAAGATTCCAAATTACCCCTGCCTACCAATAGCCAGATTAATATGAATAAAATACAGTCTCTAAAATGCTTGTATGCCAATGCTAGAAGTCTAAACAATAAGATGGGAGAGTTAGAATATAAAGCACTAAATGAGAGGTTAGATATGATTGCACTCTCAGAGACATGGTGGAAGGAGGATAACCAGTGGGACACTGTGATACCTGGATACAAACTATATTATAATGATAGAGCTGACCAAATTGGTGGAGGGGTTGCGCTCTATGTTAGAGAGGGCATTGAGTCAGAAAGGATTAAAGTTTTGCAGGGAACAAAATTTGCTGTAGAATCTCTATGGATTGAAATTCCATTTATGAAGGGGAAGGTGATGGCAGTGGGAGTATACTATCGACCGCCTGGCCAGAATGAACAAATGGATGATGAAATGCTCAAAGAAATCAAGGAAGCTAACAAAAGTCACAACAGAGTAGTAATAATGGGTGATTTCAACTACCCCGGTATCGACTGGGTCAGTGTCACGGCAGGACAAGCTAAAGATGGAATAAATGACTGCTTCTTGGAGCAGCTGGTTCATGAACCGACCAGAGGGGAAGCCATACTGGACCTAATCCTTAGTGGAACGCCAGATCTGGTGCAAGAAATAAGGGTGTTGGGACCACTTGGCAATAGTGATCATAGTATGATCATGTTTGATTTAATTAGTGGAGGACAGATAGTAAAGGAATCCACAGTATTACCTTTTAACTTTCAAAAGGGAGACTATGATAGAATGAGGAATATAGTTAGGAAAAAACTAAAAGGAGCGGTTCCAAAGGTTAAAGACTTACAGCAAGCTTGGGTGTTATTTAAAAATAATATCCTCGAAGCCCAGACCAGCTGTATTCCACGCATTAAGAAGAGTGGAAGAAGAAGAAAGTCCAAAAAACTGCCAGCATGGTTTAAAGGTGAGGTCAGAGAGGCTGTTGCTGCCAAAAAAGCAACCTTCAGGAAATGGAAAAAAGAGCCAAATGATGAAAACTGGAAACAGCACAAGCACTGGCAAGTTAAATGCAAAGCATTGATAAGGCAGGCAAAGCGGCAATTTGAGAAGAAACTTGCTACGGAAGCAAAAACACGAAATAAAGACTTTTTCAAGTACATTCGTAGCAAAAGGCCTGTGAGAGAGTCAATTGGACCATTAGATGATAGAGGGGTAAAAGGGGCAGTAAGAGGAGACAAGGCTATAGCGGAGAGACTGAATGAATTCTTTGCTTCGGTCTTTACTGAGGAAGATGTAGGGATGTTACCCAAGACTGAAGTGGTATTTAAAGGTGATACTGCAGAGGGATTGAGAGAAATATCGCTACACCGGGAAGATATATTACAACTATTTGATAAATTGAATAGTAGCAAATCACCTGGACCGGATGGTATACATCCCAGAGTGTTGAAAGAACTGAAATATGAGATTGCAGACCTGCTATTGGTAATCTGTGAACTTTCATTAAAATCATCTGTAATACCTGAAGATTGGAGGGTCGCCAACGTAACACCAATTTTTAAAAAGGGTTCCAGGGGTGACCCAGGAAATTACAGACCGGTGAGCCTGACGTCAGTACCAGGGAAAATGGTAGAAACCATCATAAAGAACAAAATTACACAGCATGTAGATAGTCATGGCCTAATGGGAGACAGCCAACATGGCTTTAGACAAGGAAGATCTTGTCTTACTAATCTGATATGTTTCTTTGAAGGTGTGCATAAACAGGTAGACAAAGGTGAGTCGGTTGATATAGTGTATCTGGACTTCCAGAAAGCTTTTGACAAGGTCCCCCATCAGAGACTTTTGGCGAAGCTAAAAAGTCATGGGATAGGAGGCAGTGTACTATTGTGGATCGGGAACTGGTTAAAAGATAGAAAGCAGAGGGTAGGACTAAATGGCCAATATTCCCAATGGAAAAAAGTGAATAGTGGAGTACCCCAGGGATCTGTACTGGGTCCGCTACTTTTTGACATATTCATAAATGACCTGGAAAAGGGAATAACTAGTGAGGTTATCAAATTTGCAGATGACACAAAACTGTTTAAAGTTGTTAAAACCCAAGAGGATTGTGGAAAACTGCAGGAGGATCTGGATAAATTGGAAGACTGGGCATCCAAATGGCAGATTAAATTTAATGTGGACAAATGCAAAGTTATGCACCTAGGAAAGAACAAACCCACACTATTGTTACACGATGCAAGGCTCCACATTAGAAACCACCACCCAGGAAAAGGATTTAGGAGTCATCGTGGATAACATGTTAAAACCCTCCGCCCAGTGTGCAGCGGCGGCCAAGAAAGCAAATAGAATGCTAGGTATCATAAGGAAAGGAATGGAGAATACAACAAAGGATATTATAATGCCTCTGTATCGCTCCATGGTACGACTGCACCTTGAATATTGTGTGCAATTCTGGTCACCGTATCTTAAAAAGGACATAGCGTTATTAGAAAAAGTACAGAGAAGAGCCACCAAATTGGTGAAGGGGATGGAAGGCTACTCCTATGAAGAGAGGCTAAAAAGGTTAGGGCTGTTTAGCCTGGAAAAGATACGGCTGAGGGGAGATATGATAGAGGTCTATAAATTAATGAATGGAGTGGAACGGATAAACGTGGATCAATTGTTTACGCTATCAGAATATAGAAAGACTAGGGGACATGTAATGAAGCTACAGGGTAAACTATTTAAGACAAATAAGAGAAAATATTTTTTCACTCAACGTGTAATCAAACTCTGGAATCTGTTACCGGAGGATGTAGTAAGGGCTGTTAGTATAGCTGGGTTTAAAAAAGGTTTGGACAAGTTCCTGGAGGAAAGGTCCATAAACCACTATTAAAAAGGGACCCAGGATATCAATGCTTGACCCAGTACAAGCATTGTGGAACCTGTGTCTTTTGGGGATATTGCTAGGTACGTATGACCTAGATTGGCCACTGTTGGAAACAGGATACTGGGCTTGATGGACCCCGGTCTGACCCAGTATGGCATGTCTTATGTTCTTATGTTCTTACCATCTCAAGATCGTCTATCTTAAAGTCATTAAAGTCATTGCTCAGCCCGGACAGGTGTGGTGAGGACTTGTTTAAACTTGGCTCCCACTTTGTCGGTTATACTTTTGGGAGGTTAGCGATAAAGTTGACTTTAGAGAGAACAGGACCCAGGAGAGATCTCACAGCACGTCCGATCTCCCCCAGCACATCATGTGACCTCCTGACGTCCTCCCTTTTGCACAGCCAGTTTACCACAGTGCCTACCCCGGTTTCCCCGCTGCCCGACCCTTGGCAGGATCTGCCAGGGCCAGGATTTGGCAGCAGAACTTCACCTTCTGCAGATGCTGTGCTGCTGGGGGGCTGCTGGGCCGGTCCGATGCCATTGCTGCTGCTGCGTATTCCTTTTCCGAGATGGAATAAGCAGCATGGCCATCTTCTGCCTGCCCGACGTATAGGGCCATGATCTGAATCGGCCCTGTACATCCAGGTGCCTGGCCTGCCGTTGCTCCACCCACTCTCTGCCCCCATCCAGATCTCCTCACACTGCGACTATGTGCATGTGGGGAGACTGCATGCCAGAATACTGGCAAGACGGCTAGCGGTGCTGTATGTCCCACCGGGACATACAGCCCCACTATTCACTTTACTGAATTGGGCCAAAGTGTGTTATCTCGGAATCACCCTGGACCTATGATTGAGCATGCAAGCCCATATCAATAACATCACTAAGGCAGCATACCACACAATAAGAACTCTCCGTCATCTATACCCACTCTGTCATCTACGACTACTCAGATGACTTCCGTACTGTATTCCAAGACCTCTTCTTCTCACACTTTGTTTTTATTTTTATTTTATTATTTTTATTTAATGCTTTTATATACTGCGCTCTTTACAATCAATGCGGTTTACAGATAACATTTTGTGGAGAGCAGGAAGAGCCTGCTTTGCACTTACATTGAACAGGAAATACAACTTGGGTTAATAACCATGGGGAGGTAAATACAGGTTATATGCAAGCTATATACAAGCTATACACAGGCTATATACAGTGTGGGCGGGAAGTCGCTGTGCGGCTATGGTAACAAAGGTTTCCTTGCGAGCTATGTATAGGGATGTGAATTGGGTCATGCGTTTTTTTCGGGTAGGGATGTGTTAGCTTGGGCATAGTGCAGGAGAAAAAGGTGGTGCTTTAGTGCTTTTCTAAATTGTGCGAGGTCAGTGATCATGCGGATGGACACTGGGAGCTCGTTCCAGCAGGTAGCTGCATAGAACATGAATGTTCTGTTTTTTGTAGCCTGAGTGCATTTTGTTACTTCGCTGGGGGTTATTAGTGTATTGGTGGCGAAGGACCTTCTTGCTCTGGATGAGGGAGTGGGGTGGATAAGGTTTGTCAAGGTGCCGGAGGTTATTTTGTTAATGGCTTTGAAAGTTAAGAGAGCAACTTTGTAGATGAGCCGGCAGTAGATTGGTAGCCAGTGGAGGTCCTTTAGGATTTTTTTTATTTATTTTATTTATTTAACAGTATTTCTAAACCGCCTTATCTTATTAATCAAGGCAGTATCACAACAAACAATCGGGTAAAGTGAGCGTGTTATTCATGCAGTGAGGGAGAGATTTCGACTTGAGTGTATGTTGTGTTGTGTGCGAGATTAGTTTGAGCTATGTACAAGGTGCGCTATATACATTGGGGCTATGCAACATTTTCTATACATACAGTGTTAGGAGGTATCATGTGCGGTTATACGTTCTCTGAGGTTATGTGGTGTGTCCATAGTGTTCTATGAACAGCAGGGATTGGAATGATTGGAATGATGTTCTCTCTTCTAGAGGCCCCGTGTAGGAATCGGGCATCGGCGTTCATAGCTAACTGTAGGGGGTTGAGTGTGTTCTTGGGGAGCCCATGAAGGATCACAGCGTAGTCAAAGTGGGGGGTTACTAGCGCCTGGAAGACTGTCCAGAAGTCCTCTGGTTGCAGTAAGGGTCGGAGATGTTGAATTGTCTTCATCTTGTGGTAGACTTTCTTGACAGTGTTACTTATGTGGACTTTGAGGTCGAGGTGCTGGTCAAGTGTGACTCCCAGGTAGCGGATGGTGGGGCGGCTTGGGAGCTTGGCATCTCTTGTCTTTAATGTTGCTGGGGGGGAGAAGATTTGATTTCTCGTGATGAACAGCACTTCTGTCTTGCTGAAATTTATTTTGAGACTCTGTGAGTTAAGCCAGTCAGTGACGGCATCAAAGCATTTTACCAGTGAGGAGAATTCTGGTTGATCGACGATGAAGGGGGTGAAGAGTAGCACGTCATCCACGTATATCAGGCAGGAGATGTTGAAGGAGCGGATGATGTTACATATGGGCTGCATATATATATTGAATAGTAGGGCGGATAGTGCAGAACCCTGGGGAACTCCATGTTTTTGTTGGAAAGGCTTGGAGGTCGAGGAGCCTGTGCGTACCTGCTGCCATCTATCTGTTAGGTACGATTTGCATCAGCTCCAGGCTGAGCCCTGGATTCCTTTTTCCTGGAGACGTGTCAGGAGCTGCTCATGATTGACAGAGTCGAAGGCAGCGGAGATGTCCAGGAAGACCAGGGCGTATCCATGTCTGTGGTTGTTAATCCCTGTGATTAATGTGTTAAAAAGCGTGGCAAGAAGCGTTTCGATTCCATGTGATTTCCTGAAACCATGTTGGCATGGGTCAAGGGGGGCAGTGGAGTCGATGTGCTCTTGGATTTGCTGTTGCACTACCTTCTCAATGATCTTGGCTAGAAGTGGAATGCTTGAGATTGGCCGGTAGGACTCCACTTTCCGGGGGTCCAGTTTGTTGTTCTTCAGAAGGGGTCGGATCGATGTCTGCTTGAGGCAGGCTGGGAACATTTCTGTGGAGAAGGATTGCTCCATGATCCTGGCTAGCGTCGGGCTGAGTTCTTTATGCAGAGATTTTATCCAGTGGGCTGGACATGAGTCATTTGGAACTGTGGTGGCATTGATGGCTGCGATGATGTCCTCGATGCCTCTGGCTGATGGTGTTGTGAGTGAGTGAGTTGAGTGGTATTGGTTGACTTGTGTTGTAACCGGGGGTGGGTTTGCTGGCTATGGTAATGTTGCTGGCTTTGGCTAGTATGTAATCTGCATATTCCTGTGGGTGTATCATTGTATTCTGTGTAGGCAAAGGTTCTTTTGTCATGGACTTCACTAAGTTGAAGAGGTCATGAGGTTTGTTTAGTGAGCGGAGTAGGAGTTCAGAGTGGTATTCTTTCATTTTTACTGAGACGGAATCTCTGTGTGAGTTGAGCTGGGTGATGTAGGCTGCTTGGTCGGTAGGGGACCGGGATTGCCGCCATCTTCTTTCCAGTTTCTTAAGGAGAAGGAGTGAGGACCGTAGCTCTGTGGAGTACCATTGTGCTGGTTTCTTACCTCTAGGTGACTTGCAGGGGGTGGTTAGCTTGGTTGAGGTAGATAGGCATGCATAGGAATTCAGGCTGTTGTTCCATTTGGTCATCAGGTCTTCCAGGTCAGGTGAGTCTAGTTGGAGGTTTGGAAGGACTTCATTTAGGATCGCCTCTTTATCGAATGGTCTGAATCGTCTTATGGGTGAGGGCGGGCTTTTGGCTGTTTTCTTAGGTGTGTTGCTGTCTTGAAGCATGGGTATCTGTGCCAATATCATCCTACAAGGCCTATCAAAATATATATTACAACCACTTCAAATGGCCTGAACACTGCGGCCCGAACCCTACATGATGCCTCCAGGTCAGAGCATGTCATGCCCATTTAAGACAACTACATTGGTTACCAATAGCAAACCGCATAAAATATAAAGCACTACTGATGACATTTAAAACAATAAATAATCTGTTTGCAGATTCCCTTTCAGAATCATACACCTAACACTAAACAGAACGAGGAGCAAAGGCATGTCAAACACAATTATGACCTCAGCAACAACAACAAAGAGCAGCCAAACATCCAGTAAGAGCTTTCTTGTTGTACGTACTAAACCTTTGGAACATCCTCCTGATCCTTCTGAAGATTCCATAAGGCAATAAAATATATTTATTCTGACAATTCTATGACCATATACCATAAGGTAATTAACAGTCATTTTCTGATGGCCCCACATTGCAATCTATACTATTATGTAATATAGTTCAACCCTGTTAAGTTATCCAAGTTTACATTCCTGTTCTATGTACATTTCAATGTTTTTGTTACATGTAAACCACTCTGATTATAAAATAGAATGGTATATAAAATCAAATAAATAACTAACATATAAAGTGGTAGATGCGTGGAATAAACTCCCAGTGGAGGTAGTCGAGATGAGGACGGTATCTGAATTCAAGAACACATGGGACAAACAAAGATCTCTAAAGGAAAAAAGGTGCTATAGTAGTTGATATGGAAGGGCAGATTAAACAAGCCATATGGTCTTTTCCTTCCATCATGTTTCTTTGTTTCTATTGAGAATCAACTTGCTTCACCATGCTCTTCTCTGTCTTGATTGTTTCCTCTTGGCTGATGTACAGAGTTCGTATTAGAACAATTAGATGTTTAGGGACACCCATTGACCTAAGGAAATTCTCATAAGCAGACTCCAGTCAATTGGAATCAAAGACACTGTGCTCCAATGGTTCCGATCCTATCTAACCAACAGACAGCAACTGATCCGCACTTCCACCAAAACCTCACCCCCCCTACCACCAACATCAAGGAGTACCACAAGGATCCACTTTATCAGCCATGCTCTTCAATATCTATCTCCGTCCACTCTGCTCAATCATACGCACCCACAACATCAGCTTCCACATATACGCAGACGACATAATGCTCTACGCACCGATCACAACCACCAACCCAGCAAATGATCAGCTATCAGCCTGCTTCACCGATGTGTCCAACTGGCTACAGGAGAACAACCTCTCCATCAACATAAAGAAAACCGAAGCCCTTATAGTAACAAAAGAACCAGATTTCAAACCACCCACCCACCTCCACATAGGAACCACACAAATTCAGATCCAACCTCAGATAAGGTATCTAGGCATTATCATTGATCAAGCCCTCACCTTTAAACACCAAATCAACAAAACCACCGGGACGATATTCCACAAAGCTAAAACTGTGCAACGCCTCTGACCCCTCCTAGAACCTCAAGACTTCAGGACAGTAATGCAAGCGGTGACACTCCCCCATCTGGACTTCTGCAACATAATCTACCATGGATTACCCGCCACACAAACCAACCCCCTCCGAACTGCCCTAAATACCACAGCAAGGATTATCCAGAATGCGAAAAAAACGGGATCACATCACCCCAATCCTAAGAGACCTCCACATCCTTCCAATCGAAGCAAGAATTAAGTACAAAGCTATACTACTCACCCACAAGACTATCCACCAAACACGGAACACCGCACTCCACACTCTACTACCCCGCCCGATTCACAACAGACCAACCAGACAATCCTCCAATAATTCCATAATCGTCCCCCACAAAAGAACCAAATCCACACAACGGACCTGCAACAGTGCCTTCGAACTCTATGCCCCATCCCTCTGGAACTCTCTGCCAACCCTCATCAGAAACAACACCGACATCACATCATTCAAGAAACAGCTGAAAACAATCCTATTCCGAGAGCATCTCTGAACAGAAACCCACCCCATCCTCAAGAACTAATGCTTAGATACTGCAAAATGTACATGTCTATGTCCACCCCAAATCATTATTGTTGCCCCCCTGGTGATGGCCCCACCCTATAAAGAATTTACCCCCCCCTTGTTATATGTTACACCGCTTTGACCCGGTGAAAAGCGGTATATAAATACAGTTAAATAAATAAATAAATAAATTCCACATTTTGATGCAGTCAATAAAGCACATGTGAACTTCCTTTTGGTATTCCTTGGCCTTTTCAATTATCCATTGTGCATCAGCAATAATGTCTCTTGATCCCTGATCTTTTATAAATCCCGCTTGTACATATGGTAATTCTCTTTCCATGTATGGTTCCAATCTTGGTTGAATAATCTTTAACATTATCTTGCTAGTGTGTGACAATTAGAAAACTGTATGATAGTTTGTGCAGTCTGTCAGGTTTCTTTTCTTGTCAAAGATGACCTTGGCGTCATCTTTGGCTATTCTCTCTTTCTCTGCACACATCCAACAGATACCTAAAATCTGCTGCTTCTTTCTCTATAACATCAGCAAAATCCGTCCCTTCCTTTCTACTCATACTACTAAGACCCTTATCCACTCACTAGTCACCTCCCGCCATGACTACTGTAATCTGCTCCTCACTGGCCTCCCTCTGAATCATCTCTCTCCCCTTCAATCTGTTCAAAACTCAGCTGCACGGCTTCTCTTCCACCACTGCTGCTATGCTTATGTTACCCCACTTCAAGTCACTTCACTGGCTCCCTATCAGTTTCCATGTCCAGTTCAAACTTCTCCTACTGACCTACAAGTACATTCATTCTGCAGCTCCTCACTACCTTTCCTCTCTTATCTCACTCTACACTCCCCCTCGGGAGCTCCACTCCTCTGGCAGATCCCTTCTATCTGTGCCCTTCTCTGCCACTGCCAACTCCAGACCGTTCATGCCACCTCGCTGCGACATATGCCTGGAACAAGTTACCTGAGTCTGAACATCAGGCTCCTTCTCTAGCCCGATTCAATTTCAGGCTAAAAAACCAACTCTTTGAAGCCGCTTTTGGATCCTGGTGCTCCTCATTCTCTTGCCCACTATTTATGTGCATCTTACCATACTTTAGTCCTCAGTTTGTCTTAATTATATTGTAAGCTCTGATGAGCAGGGACTGTGTCTTATATCTATATGTACAGCAATGCATACACCTTGTAGCACTATACAAATGTTTCATAGTAATAGCAGTAGTAGGGTTTGATATATAAACTGATATTCTTTAATCAGCTGGTCATTTTGCTGTTTTCCATATGAGCACCTTGATCGACTTCCCTTCAGTAATTTCATCATTTTCAGCAAGCTTCCTCTTTGGCAGTGATCTTAGGGCTGATATTACTTTTTCTCCTAAAACTGAGGACTCCTGGATGTAAGCAATGTCCTCCGTGGTGTCGACCATATCACTGTCTTCAGTGTACTCATTCTATATTTGCTTGATCTTTGCTGGACTGTTTAATGACTGGATAACTATCTGCACAACTTATAACTCAGGTACACTTAGATTGCGAGCCCTTCGGGGACAAAGGAATAAAAAGTACCTGTTAGTATACATGTAAACTGCACTGATTCTAAAGAGCAGGGTATAAAAAAGATATAAATAAAAATAAAATAAAAAAATAAAAAACAGCAAAAAAAGCTTCCCTAAGTGGTAAGTGGATTGTCTCTTCAGAGAGCGACTGACACTACCATATTATTGCAGCTTGTCTCTAAGTATGTCACGTTCTAATTGTGTATTACACTGACATGTGCTCACTATACTGCTACGATACTGTGAGTTGTTTATGCCAAGCTGTTTATTTTTATTTAACTGGATTTCTATACCACTTTCTCCTTAAATCAAAGCTATACCTGTTGTACACCGCCTTGGGTGACTCTCTTCATAAGGGTGGTTAATAAATATAAATAAATAATGAACAAGGGTTATTGTCGCAACCTAAAAGTCTATTCTCTTTGCCATTCTTGTCTCTCCATTTATCTCCTGATAGGTAACTCATCTTTTGAGGTTGCTTTTATATCCCCAACATTTCTCTATTATGCATTCTCCCAGATCTTTTGATTCTTAGGGATGTGGGACTTGCCTCTTCCACGTGTCTGAGCAGTGCTGCATAAGCCCCGCAGTGCATTAGAAAGGACGAGTCGCGCTAGTAGCAGGGACTTCCCTCTCTTGCCCCTCCCTAGCTAGGCATAAGCTCTATCCCAAGGATATTCGCATTTCATGCTCACTAGAAAGCCTCATTAAGTACGTTTGCTGTTTGTAAGGCAGTCAGCAGCTTTTGCATAGAGGACTCACCACTGCATTCTTCGGATTGGCCTGTTCATCTGGCATGTTCTGCAGCTGCTGGGCTGTAGCACTGTGAACACGACTCAGGACATTAAACCAGTCACTGTGGAGCAAGATTATTTGTATTACTAGCCAAGAAGGAAAGAAACAGTTTAGAAAGATGCACATGACACACACTGCATTTGACTTTGAAAAAATGAGAAAAGAACTGATCAGAGTGTCACGTGAGATTGATAAGGTACCAAGTGCACTAATTTGAGAGACTTTTTTCTTGGGTACTCTGTTCAGAAAGAAGGTGACATTTTACTTACTAGTTGATGTCCTTTCCTTGAGTCCTGCTAGACCAGTCCAGACAAGTGGGCTGTGTTCTCCTACCAGCAGATTGGTGGAGACAAACAACTAATGAAAAGTCCAGGTTTCAATGACATCACTCCTATGCCTCTATTTGCCTCGGCCACCAAAAGTCCCTTCAGTATTCATCCCGAAGCATATGGAAGAAACATGGCAAGTCTCACACAACCTCAATTGTGGGCAACAATGAGTAATCAGAAGCATAAAAAAGGAGCGGAAGGAGACCAGGAACAGGAAACATTTTTTATTGTAAAGCCAGATTCATGCAAGTTTTGACAGAATAGCCTTTTCAGGGGTCTATAAATACAGATACATCATAAAAACATATGAACTACATAAAAATACATCAATAGAAACTTAAATAAAACATATTGAATGAAGCATATACAGATCAACATACCAGACTCCTGTGAACTGCAAAAGCTCCCAAATTGAAGAAACAAACAAAAGTATATTGTGAAAATAAAATGAAGATAAACATAAGTAAAAGAAGGAATAAACACAAGGGGGGGGGGGGGAAGGGGAGATAAAAAAAGAGGGAGCTCTGTAGCTAAAAATGCAAATTGCATATATAGTCCTCAGAAGGCATCCATAACTAAATTGAGGTTATGTAAAACTCATATTGAATGACCAAAACAGAGGGGAAGGAAAAGGGAAGGGAAAAGAGGAAAGGAAAGGAGAGGAAAGGAAAGGAAAGGAAAGGAAAGGAAAGGAGAGGAAAGGAAAGGAGAGGAAAGGAGAGGAAAGGAGAGGAGAGGAAAGGAAAGGAGAGGAAAGGAGAGGAAAGGAAAGGGTGGGTAGGGAGGGAGTGGGAAGGAAGGCAATGAACTGTACATATGAAATAGTACAATTGAACTAAGTCAAAGAAATATGACTCAATATGATTGAATACAATCAGGAAATAAAATCAATTGTGCAAAAGAGGGTGCATTAAACTTTAAAACACACCTTTGAAATGCCATTAAGATTAGCGAAACGCGTTACACCACACTAATTCAATACTCAAATCACTAAATCACCCAAGGGAGCTATTTGATATAGCTAAACTGTATATTCGATCCTCAAAATACACAAAGAATCAAGACTATAACCACACAACCTCACACATCTACTCAAGAAATATTCCCATGCTGAATCAAAACCTACTTTCAACCTTGGCTTTCCTAACCAGGGCTCCACAGATCAACAAACACTGAACTAGCAGCACTGATGGACAAAACATATGAAAGAAAACTTCCTGTTAGTTCTTTGACAATTGCAGTTTATTGATTACTTGATCTATCTCTTCTCGAGAAGAAATGTTGAGTATTACCTTTACAACAACTCCTGCCGTTTCATCAGCTCTCCTCCGTCCGAGGATCGAGCTGCAGGAGCACCGGACCTCCCCCTCCACACGTGCTGCCCAACTGGGGTGCCTGCATCCTCCTAATAAAGAATCACTGTCGGGCGCGCCCGCACCTGTCGGGCCTCGCCAGAGGGCCCTTTGGCGTGGCCCTTAGGCGGGAGCCCTCTAACCTGGAATGCTGCTAACCGTTAAAATCCAGGCCTCCACCTGCAACGTCGCTCTGAAACTCCCCATTGCCTCCTCACCTAACACCTACATAAGAAAAACGTGCTGGAGTACAAGGTAACGTTTTTACAGAAGAGTTCTCTATTACATATTGACGTCCTTACTGCAACAAGAGTGAGGACCCTACTCACATCTACGCTTACCATCTGAACCAACATAATTGCCTCACAAGGTACTCTGTTACTATTTCTGCAATATCAGATTGTATCACAGCATTGCTTTAACTATCATTATCACTACTTTTGAAACGAAACCTCCAAACGTTATTGTTACTGTTACACTTAGTATAATCTGCAAGTTACCACTGTTTCTTTTGACACAAGCTGCAAACTGTTCTACTGCTACCGCTTTACTGCCATATGTTGATACAAACCCATTACCGATAACTAGCATTGCCACAATCTTGATCCCTAAAGTTGCCACCCCACACTAGAAGCAAAATTACCCATCCACCGCAACCAACATGCAGCTAACCTTACCTTCCAGCTCTAACCTCCTGGCCCTACTGGCTTCTTGGATCCCTATCTTTTCCCATGCACTAAACCCTGGCATCAACTACATCCCCATCCTCCACAACACTGGAAGAAGAGGATTTGAAACCCCTCACTACACAAATACAAAACTCGATACACGCCAGTCATACCTCCTACACATCCCCTTACAAAGCCTCAACAAGATCCAATCTGAAAAACGCAACCAACATTCCCGACTCATATGCGCACTTGTAAATGCCAGATCCATACGATCAAAATGGCCCATAGCCATCGATCTTATATCCCACCACAACCTTGACCTACTAATGATAACCGAGACATGGCTATCCTCCTGTGACAATGTCATCCTCAACCAAATGACACCCCCAGGATACTCCCTATATGCCTGTCATAGAGCCAATCAAAGGGGAGGTGGTACTCTTATTCTTGCCAAATCCCCACTCCAATTTAGACTAAGTAATACTACAAGTACAACACACCTAGACATGATTTCCATAACAAATGACACCTGTACTATTAACCTACTATACCGAGCTCCCACTCCATCACCGGATGACCTTCCCTCCATAATCAACATTGCCTGTAACCCCACTAACCCACGCTCCCTAAACTGGCTAATAGGGGACTTCAATCTGCCATCCCTCCAAGATACGCACTCATCAGCCTTCCTCGAAGCAATGAACCAACTGGGCTATGATCAACTTATAGACGCTCCCACCCACAGTAAAGGAAATAAACTTGACCTGATTTTTGTGCCCCACGCTGCTATCAACTCAACCGAGAGCCTGCTGATTTCAATAACACCCGTACCCTGGTCAGATCATAACCTACTTCTATTCTACATCCCCAGCGTCCACCCCAACAGTACCTGCAAAAATAGGCACAATACCCCCAGAACCACAATAGCACGCTTCCAAACTCTTGATAAGGATGAAGTTCTCAAGAAGATCTTGCCTCTCCTCTCCAATACCTCTCTAGACCCTGACGAAATGGTATCCAACTGGGATGACATGCTCAAGGCTGCTGCATACCTCCCAGCCAACACCAAGAAAACCATCAAAACATGAACACGCGCCTTGGTATTCCCAAGAATTACGAACATCTCTTCTCCATCTTCGCAGACGTGAAAGACAATGGCACCGCACACGGACACCCGAGGCACTGAGCGCATACTCTGCACACCTACAAACACACCGACAGATGACAATGGAAAAGAGAAAACAATATCACTCTGAAACACTAAAATGGTCCATGAATAAACCACATGACCTATTCTCCATTGTAAAGACTCTCACAGGTGACCCTACTCCTTCCCAAGCTCAAATGCCTCACCCGCAAGACTATTCGAACTACCTTCAGTCAAAGATAATCCAGACCAACACTAACGCCTCTCCCACACCCTCCTTTTCATCGGATACCATCTCTCAGCCAAATGTGCTGCTACAATTCCACGAAGTCTCCAACAAACAAATTGAAGACATCATCTCTTCCATCAATCTTACCACTGCACCCAATGATCCCTGTCCAGCCAGTTGGATCAAAGAGTTGCGACATACCCTCAGCCCAACCATAAGTAGGATCCTAAACCAATCATTTGCAACAGGCTCCTTCCCACAAAGCCTAAAATTCACATCAATCCGCCCACTGTTAAAAAACTGCAAACTCGACCCATCCAAAGTCGAGTCATTCAGACCCATATCAAGCATCCCTTTCTTGGCAAAAATTATAGAGAAAGTAGTCCAACTACAAATTCAACAGCATGTCGACACTGAAGCACCACTTGACCCTTCCCAACACGGATTTAGAGAAGCACATGATATTGAAACCATCCTTACAGCCCTTTTCAACAATCTAATCATGGGAATTGATGACTTACACCAAGGATTCATCCTCATATTCATGGACATTGCAGCCGCATTTGATTCTGTGAACCACGAGACACTTCTACTTCGCCTCAAAGACAAAGGTATACAAGGCTCGGCCTTAGCATGGTGCAGATCATATTTATGCGACAGGCTTCAACAAGTCAGAGTAGGCCCTACTACCTCAGATCCATTCACACTCAAACAAGGAGTCCCCCAAGGTTCATCCCTATCCTCACTCATGTTTAACATATATATGCAACCCATTTGTGACCTAATCCGCTCCTTCAATGTCCAATGTTTGGCCTATGCAGACGACATCCTGATGTACACATCCTTCAAGCATGATCAACCAGATTTTTCAGCAACAACAAAATACTTCGAAACAGTATCAGAATGGCTCCTCACTCAAAACCTACGCATTAATCACAGCAAGACTGATGTCCTATTTGTCACACGAAACCAGAAGTTCATACCACCTCCATCGCTTCGAGTTAACAACTACGACCTCACAGTCAAAACTACCATCCGGTACCTGGGCATTATCCTCGCCCAAAAGCTGGATATGTCACCGCATATTAAAAACATCACTAAATCCATCTACCACAAGATACGGACATTACGCCATCTCCGCCCACTACTTGACCCCCCTGAATATCGTTCAATCTTCCAAGCACTGGTCATCCCACACCTTGACTTTTTGTCAACATTATCCTTCTTGGGCTCCCACAATCAACACTGAACCCGCTTAGGCTAGCCTTGAACTCAGCAAGAATACTCACAGGATCATCAAAATCGGACCACATAACCCCAGTACTGATGAACCTACACTGACTGCCTCTCCACGCCAGAATCCTATACAAGGCCCTTGTACTAACTTTCAAGGCGTCAAAAAATCAGCCCCACACACCGCTCACTAAGCTCATCCAACTTATGCCACCCAACAGAAGCAGAAGGTCATCATGTCTGAATAAGCTAGAAGTCCCTAAAATGCTAACGAGGTGCTCAAAGACAACAGCCAATAGAGCCTTCTCCCTATTTGCACCAAGAGCTTGGAATGCCCTCCCCCCAGAAATTCGATCCATTGCAAATATAATATCATTCAGAAAGACTATCAAGCATCATTTGTTCCTAAAACACTACCCCAATTCCAATCCTCCTAATCAATCTCAACATACTATACCTCCTCACCAAAACTCATACTTAACCCAACCCCGTTTAGAAAATGGTTAGCTTGACCTTCCTCCTGTTACATATCCGATTTGCACATTGCAATGCCTAACCATGTCCCTCATATAATGTTACGCCTTATGACTAAATATCAATGTACATAGTTTGTTCCCCTGTTCATCCAAGTTTATATACCCTGTTGACTGTAAACTCAATGTAACATATTGCATTGTTGTATGTTCTGTTCAAATGTAAACCGCACTGATTATAATAGCGCGGTATATAAGAAACGCAAATAAATAAATAAAATAACCTAGTTTCACCCAACTGAACTAGTAAAATACCCAACTGGACATACTTCATTCCTATCTCTGAGGAACAGCTCAAACAAATCCTCGTAATGCTACATACCATTACTTCACCTCTTGATCCCTGCCCCATATCATGGATAAAAATGGCCAGAACTGAATTAACTCCAGCTCTTCTCAAAATCATAAACCTCTCATTGTCGCAAGTTTACCTGCCTCCTACCTCGAAAACCGCCTCAATTCAACCCATATTGAAGAGCCCACCACAGATATAGACCAGCCTTCATCCTATAGACCAATTTCCAGCATCCCCTACCTAGCTAAAATAATTGAAAAAGCCATACAACTCCAACTCCAGGACTTTGTTGACACTAATGCATCTCTTGATCCCCAACAACATGGGTTCAGACAGAACCACGGTGTCGAAACTCTTCTTACCACCCTAATTGACACTCTGCTCAAAAGTTTCTAAAAATTGAAACAAGGATTTATCCTTATATTTATTGACATGTCCACCGCCTTTGACTCCATTAACTATAGTAAACTCATTGGCCGTCTGATTAATATTGGAATAACGGATTCCTCTAAGATGGCTTTGCTCATATTTGTCAGATCACACACAGCAAGTAAAGATAAAGAACAAAACTTCAAGCAAGTACAGGATTCAATGGGCTATTCCCCAAGGATCTGCCTCCATATTTATTCAGATGATCTTATGTTATATGCCCTGTTCAACTCATACATCCCAGATATCGCCTCTATACATGTATGCCTCACTGAAGTGCCACATTGGCTAATGGATCACAGGCTTTCAATCAACTTTAACAAAACTGAAATTCTCTTTATCAGTCGTGACCAATCCTTCACACCCGCAACATCAATCACTGTCAGTGACCACCAACTACCGGTAAAAATGGAAGTGAAATACCTTTCGTGTCACCCTGGATCAAAAATTAAACTTTCAATCGCACATCAAAAAAATCTCCTCTGCAGTATACCACAAGATTAAGACTCTTTACAACCTCCGACTGCTACTAGAATCAAATCTATTTTGCACTGTTTGCCAAGCAATCATCATCCCTCATTTCGACTACTGTAACTCAATCCTTCATGGACGTCCAAAAAATGTACTCCTTCCACTACAACTAGCCAAGCACACTCTAGTCAGAATGATATCAAGGATACCAAGGCAAGAACATATTACTCCAATACTTATAAGCCTACACTGATACCAGCAAGAATAAAATACACGTCAATTATGAATACCTTTAAAACCATACACAATATGGCACCTGACTGGCTACATTCTCTCATAAAGAAGATCCCTGACAATAGATCTAGAAGATCTCAAAACCAAAATTTACTCAAAATACCAAAGCTAAAAACTACCGGCATCCAAACCTTATGTCAGGGATCATTCTCCATTATGGTCCTACATTATGGAACTCCCTCCCAAGCAATATAAGAGCAACATGCCGCCCTTCCTAACCCCCATCTACGTTCTCACTCCTCTCCTATCACTATACCCCCACCCAAGCACACCCAGCAATCATTTCTATGCAAACACACTGACAAGCACAACCTCTTCTGCACAGACGCTGCACCCTCACCCCACCGCACCTAATGACCTCCCATACACAGAAACCACAGAACCGCAACCCACAAACATCTCCAACAACACGAATCACCCAACACACACACACCACACACCACCCAAAAACACCAATCACACCAGCCTCTCCATCACACTCATAAATGCACGCTCAACAAGAAACAAATTCCACATGCTCCAAGACCTGATCATATCTACAAAGACTGACATCCTGTGCATAACGGAAACCTGGCTAACAGAAACGGACACAGTAATAATGAACCAGCTGACACCAACCGGATACAGTTTCCATCACTGTTCCCGAACGCATACGAAAGGCGGAGGAGTAGCCATCATTGCAAAGAACAACCTCCACCTGCGGACCCACACCTCTGAAACCTCCGACGAAGCAGACATCCTCACCCTCACTAACAAAAACATCACAATATGCCTGGTCTACAGAACACCCGCTACAAACTCTGACTTACCAAGGATACTGCACCTGATCTCCGAGAGCATCAATCCATCAAAGGAACCATTATACTGGGAGACTTCAATCTCCCATCCCTCCAGGACGCACAAACGGAAACATTCCTCAACGCCATGACAGCAATGAACCTATCGCAGATCATAACTGAACCGACACACGAAAAAGGAAACACACTGGACCTCATATTTCTGAACTCCCAGACATCCACCCCATGCAGTCCAACAATCTCACCAGTCCCATGGTCAGATCACTACCTCATACACCTCTCCCACACATATCAACTGAATACAAACAGAGGAATCACGCCACACACACGGAGATTCAAAGCATTCAACAAAGAAGACTTCCTGACACTGACCCTACCTAATTACTTAAGAGTTCAAACAACCTTGATGACCTCATGGACAACTGGAACGCCACAATATCCTCGGCATCCAGAGCAACTATAAACAAAACCGGCAACAAACCCATCTCATCAAGGGCCCGCTGGTTCACCCCCGTCCTCCGAAAACTGAAAACAAAACTTAGAAGAGCAGAAAGAAAATGGAGGAAGACCAAAAATGACGAAGACAAAAAGCAATACCTACATGAACTCACTGCCTTCCACTCAGAAACCGACAATGCAAAGAGAAACTATCACACCAAAATCATCACGACCGCTGCGAACAAACCTCGAGAACTCTTCCAAATTGCCAAAAAGCTGACAAAGGCACCAACCACCTCCGATCAACTCCCAAATATCCCCGCAGATATCTTGGCTCGACAATACAAACAATTCCAGCAACCTCAACAACCCCACCGATGCGCTACAACCACAAGAACAAACTTCGGAATCGCCATAAATACTGACTGGAACACATTCAATGAAACCTCAAAGGAAGAGATATCCTCCACCATCTCCTGTCTGAACACCACCACCTCCCCACTAGACCCCTGCCCCACCGAATGGATAAAGAAAACCAAGGAAGAACTAAGTGTCCCACTGACTCACATTCTAAACGAATCCTTTCAACAAGGATACATACCTGATGCCCTCAAAACATCAACCATTCGACCAACCATAAAGAAGAACAACCTGGACCCCACGGACCCCACCTCATACAGACCAGTGGCAAGCCTCCCCCTCGCCACCAAGATAATAGAAAAGATAGTCCAACACCAGCTTCAAGATCATCTAGACACCAACGACATACTTGACCCGCAGCAACACGGTTTCCGACCACTACATGGAGTTGAGACCCTCATGACCATCCTAATGAACACACTCATCATCGGAACCCAAGAGAAAAACTCTGGATACATCCTGATCTTCCTAGACATATCAGCAGCCTTCGACACAATCTCACACGAAATCCTCATACACAGACTACAAGCAATTGGAATCAAAGACACTGTACTCCAATGGTTCAGATCCTACTTAACTAACAGACAGCAACGGATCCGCACCCTCTCCACAACTTCGCCCCCCTACCAACAACTACAAGGAGTACCCCAAGGATCCACCCTATCCACCATGTTGTTCAACATATATCTCCGTCCACTATGCTCAATCATACGCACCCACGACATCAACTTCCACATCTACGCGGACGACATAATGCTCTACGCACCAATTACAACCACCAACCCGAAAAAACGAACAGCTGTCTGCCTGCTTCAATGACGTAGCCAACTGGCTGCAGGAGAACAATCTATCCATCAACATAAAGAAAACCGAAGCCATAATAGTAACAAAAGAACCTGATTTCAAACCACCTACCCACCTCAACATGGGAACCACACAAATCCAAGTCCAGCCTCAAATAAGATATCTAGGGGTCATCATCGACCAAGCTCTCACCCTCAAACAACAAATCAGCAAAACTGCTGGGATGATATTCCACAAAGCCAAAACTATTCAACACCTCCGGCCCCTCCTAGAACCTCACGACTTCAGGACCATGATGCAAGCTGTGACACTCCCTCATCTGGATTTCTGCAACATAATCTATCATGGACTTCCTGCCTCGCACACCAGCTCCCTCCGTACTGCCTTAAACACTACAGCAAGGATCATTCAGAATGCAAAAAAACGGGACCACATAACTCCAATCCTAAGAAACCTTCACCTCCTTCCAGTGCAAGCAAGAATCAAGTACAAAGCTATCTTACTCACCCACAAAACTATCCACCAAAAACAGATCACCTCCCTACACTCATTACTGCCTCGACCATCCCACAACAGATCAACCAGACATTCCTGCAATAACTCTATCGTTGTCCCTTACAAAAGAACCAAATCCACACAACGGACCTGCAACAGAGCATTCGAACTCTATGCTCCATCTCTCTGGAACTCTCTACCAAAACACATCAGGAGCAACGCTGACATCACATCATTTAAGAAACAGCTAAAGACAATCCTATTCCGTGAACATCTCTGAACGGAAACAACACCATGACCTAAACACTTAGAAGTAAACATGTCCATGTCTACCCAAATCATTAAATGTTGACCCTGGTGATGGCCCCACCCTAAAAAAAATTTACCCCCCCGATGTTACATGTTACACCGCTTTGACCCGGTGAAAAGCGGGATATAAATGCAGTTAAATAAAATAAATAAATAAAATAAATAAATATGCGACCTATCAGACATCCGAGAAAACCAGAAAAACTCTTTTATTGCAGGAAACATTTGGGCCCATTGCTTAACCCAATGCACAGCAGCATTCTGAAAATTCCCCAGTTGTATATTCCATACTTGTATATATGCTCCCTTACCTCACTTACGCTATCTGCAATCTGCATTGTGTAGTTTAAATACTTACTAGATATAACATGATACACCAGTTCTATATGTTAATAACTCCTTCAAATGTTTGTTCGTTGTAACTTTCGTTGTTCAATGTAAACTGCTTTGATAGTCTGAAAAGTGATATAAAGGGGAAATTTTCACTTACCATTAATTTCCTTTCCTGGAATTTATTTATTTACAGTCTCTTCTATACCGCACTATTCGGCATCAGCGCAGTTTACATACAACAACTTACATATCTCATTAGCTGATTTGTGTTTGCATTGAACAAGGTAATATTTTATTTATTTATTTATTTATTTATTACAAGCTCTTATATACCGCTCTATTCAGCATCAGCGCGGTTCACAATATAACAACAGACCAGAACAACAAACTGTTTGGTTTTACAGAGAACAAGGTCAGAGAACTTGGATAAAACATGGGACGGCATTTCTGCAACTATTTACATGAGTATTTACAAGTATACACAACAGAAGTTGTTATTAGTTATAGGGTAAGGATCGAGATTGGTTAGCTGGTCAAGTAATATTGGGGGAAAAGGTGGGATTTGAGAGCCTTTCTAAAAAGGGATAGATCAGTGATAGCACGAATCTCTGGGGGTAGGGCATTCCAGCACTTGGGGGCATAGAATCTGAAGGCCCTGTTAGATGTCGTTGATAGGCATTTTGTCGCTGCTTTAGGGATAACTAGTGCATTTGTTGATATCGTTCTCCTGGATCTATTGGGTGGAACAGTCTGAACGAGGTCTACTAGGGAGGAAGAGGTGATGATTTTAGTGGCCTTGAAAGTTAGTAGTAATGTTTTGAACAATATTCTGCCATGTATGGGGAGCCAGTGGAGTTGCTCTAGGATGGGTGTTATATGGTCCCTTCTTGATGCTCCGTAGAGGACTCTAGCAGCGGTATTCATGGCGAGTTGCAATGGGTTTAATGTGGAGTGTGGGAGGCCTTGGAGAATGGCATTAGCATAGTCAAGGTGTGGTAGGGTTAAGGCTTGAAATATCGTCCGGAAGTCATCAGGATCAAGCAGGGGGCGAAGATGGCGGAGTGTCCGGATCTTGAGGTAGATGGCTCTGACTACGTTGGTTATATGTAGTTTAAAATCCATGCGCTGGTCCAAAGTGACTCCAAGGTAACGAATGGAAGGTTTGGATTGGAGCTCAGCTTCTTTGACCTTTATATGGGATGGGGGGGTGAAAAGTGGGTCTCTAGTGATGAAAAGAACCTCGGTTTTTTTGTGTTGAATTCGGAGGTTCTGGGATTGAAGCCATTCAGATACTGCATCAAAACATTTGGCTAGCGGGGAGAGGTCCATATGGGCTGTGGAGAAAGGCATGTATAGAAGGATGTCGTCAGCGTATATCAAGCATTCAACATTGAAGGACTTAATGATATTGCAAACAGGCTGTATGTATATATTGAAGAAGAGTGAAGATAGGGATGATCCTTGTGGTACGCCTTGTTTTTGGTGGTAAGGTGTGGATGTTGCGGTTCCTGAGGTAACGTACTGCCATCTCTGATCAAGGTATGATTTACACCACTCCAGGGCAGTGTTATTGATGCCTTTTTCTTTTAGTCGCCCTATTAAAAGATCATGATGAACAGAGTCAAAAGCCGCGGCAATGTCTAAGAAGATAAGAGCAAAGCCTTGGCGGATGTTATCAATGCCTGTGATGATGTTGTTGCATAGAGTGGTTAGGAGGGTTTCAACACCGTGGAACTCTCTGAAGCCATGTTGGCATTGGTCAAGAGGGGAGGCAGTGTCGATGTGGTCCTGTATTTGTCTTTGAGCTTCCTTTTCAATTATTTTAGCTAGCAGGGGAATGCTAGCTATGGGTCTATAAGATTCAACCTTTTGTGGGTCGAGTTTGTGGTTTTTCAAGAGGGGTCTGATGGATGTTCTCTTGAGGACTGATGGGAAGGAACCAGTTGTAAAGGATAAATTCATCATTTTAGTAATGATGGGGCTGAGATCTTGGCGTAGTTCCTTTATCCAGTGGGCTGGGCAAGGGTCAGTTTGTGCGGTGGTAGTGTTAAGAGCAGCGATGGTGACTTCAATATGTTTTCTGGATGGTGTGGAGAACATGGATAAGTTTGATATACATACGGTGACTTGAGAAGGAATTGTTGCAATGTTGTTGGTTTGAAGCAGCTTGGATTGCAGGTAATCGGCGAAGGCTTGAGGATGAATGGGTTCAGGATGTTCTGGTGAAGGTTCTTTAGATAAGATTTTGACTAGGTTGAAAAGATCACGTGGTTTATTTAGCGATCTTTTCAGCGTGTCAGTATGGAATTGTCTCATCTTGGTCATGACTGACTCTCTGTGCAAAGATAGGTGTACTCTATAGGCTGCATGGTCTTCAGAAGAGTGTGAGCGACGCCATCGTTTCTCCAATTTTCTTAGGTGTGTGAGGGAGGCTCGTAGGTCAGGGGAGAACCAAGGAGAGGATTTTCTTTTCTTTAGGTTGGTGTCCTGTACTGGTTGTAGTGCAATGGTGCTGATAGTGTTGTTCCAGGATGCGATCAGATTTTCGAGATTGAGAGAGGTGTCATGCAGGAGAGGGAGGGTTTCTGTAATTATATGCTCTTTGTTGAAGGTTTTGAATTTCCGAGATGTTACTTTTGTTGAGTCAATGGAGTTTTTGTTGATGTATGATGACTGTTTGCCATTGATGAGGATGGGGAAGGTGATTAGGTTGTGGTCGGACCAAGGTACTGGGGTTACAGAAGTGTCGAGTCTATTGTTGGAATCAAGGGCTGTCAGAGGAGCAAAAATCATGTCAAGGATGTTTCCTCTCTTGTGCGTGGGGGCTTCAACAATTTGTTTGTATCCCAACTCGTTGATTGCTTCAAGGAGGGCTGAGGCATGGCTAGGATGCAGTGTTGGGAGATTGAAATCTCCTAATATCCAGTTGGGAGTGTTGGGCTGGCGTGTGTTGGTTGCTAAGTCCAGAATGTTAGGAAGGTCATCCGTGGAGGGTGAGGGTGCTCTGTATATTAAATTGATGGAGCATTGCTCATTCGTGATGGTTAAGACGTCCATGCTGTTTGAGCTTGTGGAGTCCACAGTGTGGAAGTTTAGGTCATTCTTGGTAAGTATGAGAATGCCTCCACCTCTCTTGCTCTCTCTATGTTGGGAATGGACGGAGAAGTTGGGGGGTGTGAGTTGGTTAAGGATCACATTATCTGTGTCGGATAACCAAGTTTCGGTTATCATGAGGATGTCTAGATTGTAGGAAGAGATTGTGTCAGTGATGACTGGCCATTTCTTGCGGATAGACCTTGCATTTATGAGGGCACAGTTTAAGCAAAAGGGTTGAAGGGGTTCCTTTTGTTTATTTTTCTTTGGTTGTTGAAGAGCTATATGTATTAGATGAGAGTGGCGTGTGGGGGCATCTATTCTTGAGTTGGGATAGGGAGATTCAGCCCTTCTTTTTCCATGATTTTGAAGTATTGGAATTTGGTGAGCTGTGTGATATAGTGCAAGGGCTTCGTTAAGCAAACATAGAAGAAGGAAAAGGCAGATAGCTAGGGTATTGAATGGTAGTGCCATTGGGGTTTTTGTTGATGTGGATGAGGTAACTTCTGTGAGGGATTGGAGGGATATTATGTTTGTTATTGTGGATATGGTATTGTCGAAGGAGTAATTGGCAATGGGCTTCTGACAGTGGTGTTGAGTAGCTATATATTATGGAGAGCTAATGGGAGAGCAAGTGAGACACTTTGTGGGAGTGTTACTGGTAACTGGGATAATTGAGTGCTAACTGACCACAGTAAAAAAGTGAAGGCTACAGAACCAGTAATAATTGCATGCTATAGTGATAATTGAATGGTACTGACAACAGTAAAAATAGGAAACAGCAATGATACATGGATACTACTGGCAACAGTAATAACTGGCTAGAAGGCTACTACTGACAACAGTAATAAATGAATGCAAGTGAGAAAGAATACAACAATGATACATGGATACCATTGGTAACAGTACATAAATGGCTAAAAGGCTACTACTGGCAACAGTAATAAATGAATGAATGCAAGTACAGTCAAATAAATAGGCTGTGGAAGAAAAGTCAGTTGAGTCATATGAGGCACGTATACTTGCTGTAGTTGAGATTGTATGGAGAGGGTAGGATAAGCTGGTTCAATCGTATTTGTATGTAGCTGTTGGACGCATTTAGGATAACAAGGGTAAACTATGTACATCTATGAGGCAAGATAGGTATCACCTTGCTGGAGATAGTCATGGTTGATTGTATGGAAGGGTTACTGAACTGTGTTGGCTAAGTGGCCGATGGGGCTATTAAGGCGCTGTCTAGGGGGTAATACTGGAGGAAGAGATGGTGCTTCAATGCCTTTCTACTGCTAATTTCCTTTCCTGGAATCCTGCTAGACCAGTCCAGACAAGCGGGTTTAGTCCCCCTACCAGCAGATGTTGGAGACAGAGAAATAAAAAAAAAAAAAAACACACCAGCAACCTGATTGGCTGTTCCCTGGTAATATGTAGCTGAACCAAGTACAGGGCGCTCCAGTATTGTAAAAAGCCATACTCAAACAGATGTAACCAGGAACCAAAACTATGAAAAAGCAGAAAACCATACTATATACAAGAGGCGATAACGCTCCGCTGCAAAGTCTTGGCTCCTCAGCAATATACCTCTGAACCAGATATCCAGAATAGGGAGGGTCCTGGACTGGTCAAGCAGGTTTCCAGGAAAGGAAATTAGCGGTAAGTGAAAATTTCCCCTTCCATCACATCCTGCTAGACCAGTGCAGACAAGCAGGAAGTACCTAAGCTAACTGCTCTTTGGGTGGGAAGATACGGCCGTCAAAACAACCTTTGCCCCAAACTGCGCCTCTTCCCGAAATTGAATATTGAGCCGATAATTTTTTTATTTATTTATTTTTATTTTAGCTGTATTTATATCCCACTTTTCACCGGGTCAAAGCAGTCAATTGGGAGATACATTTAACACGAGGGGATATGACACACATACACTAATACTTACAGGGAACATGGGCAATGGAGGGTTAAGTGGCTTGCCCAAGACCACAAGGAGTGCCTATAGGACTAGAAATCCCAGTCCCTCCGGCCTGAGATTGCTGTCCCCAGGTGGGACTTGAACCCCCGGCCCTCTGGCCTGAAGTACCTTGTCCTAACCACTAGGCCACTCCTCCCACACACAAAATGACACAAAAGTGGACAGGGAGGACCAGGTGGCCGCCCTGTGGTTATCAAGAGGATGAACGTGAGAGCTCTCTGCCCAAGATGTAGCTTGCGCCCATGTAGAGTTCGCCCAAAGACTAAGAGGGACAGATTTCCCCTTAAGGATTGTCAGACGGCTGCCTGGGTGAGAATCTTCACACTCTTGGCAAGTGCATATATCTATATGATTTGCAAGGTATTGTGGGCAATGTAGTTCATTCACACCAGACACAGCTGCTGACAATAATTTAGTTGTGCTCTTGGGTAAAGCCAATAAGATATTTATTTATGGGGTTATTTCTCCCAACACAGATATGCTTGGTAGCACATAAATCAGGTAACTTGCTTTCAGTGTTAACTTGGAAAAACAAAGTCAAAATCAGGAAAACAACAAATGAAAAGCCACAAAGCAAGAAACAAACTGTTCTTTTCAGGTTAACTTCTGATTACTTCCCACATAGATACAGAAGTGATTCTCTCCTAGCTCACAAGCAATTAGGTAAGGCTTAATTGCTAGCAGTTATCCAGCTGAAACCCCTTAGCTGGCTTGCTTTCTACTGTGTGGGTCAAATCCTGCTTCAGGAGCTTTTCTGAGTAGATTAAAGAACAAATTTGTATTTCTTTGTGATGGTTGCTGTACTTTATAACAGAAAGTTACCAACGGAGTTTAGATAGAGAACAGTCCATATAAACAGGATCTTCATCTGCTATTATTCCCCCTTGTTCAACAAGCATGGGTTCAATATCATGGATTGGCACAGATGAATCTCTCAATGTAGCACTTTCAGGAGAATACTTGTTTCCCTGCTGTCTTTCAAGGTTATAGCTAGGGCATAGATCAGTGTTCATACCTGAGCTTCCATTGCTGCTAGAGTTCCTCTCTATATAGCCTGGCCAGTATGTAGTCCAGTTCTTATGTCCAGCCTTCCAATCCAGATCCCTGGACACTGGATCTCTCTTCACATACCTTCTGGCACGGGTCTTAGGGTCCCTTCCACGTGCAGCCGTCTCCCTCACAGGTAGCGTCTGGAGATTCCTAGCTCTGCAGCACCATTCCTCTGGCTTTCCCCAGTCCAATGGTGTATGCTGGCCCTTGGAATACCTCCCAGTATACGTACTGCTTTGGACTCTTCTAGACCTCTCAAAGGCTTTTCTCCTCTTTCTTCCAGAGGGTCTCTTTCCCTCTCTGTCCGTCCGCTTTGGCTTCTGCTTCTGATGATCCTTCAGATGAAACTGATGATCCTTCTCTGGATATCCAAGGTGATCATGAAGATAGTCATCTGTAGAATAAACTCTACTCTTATTCTGCTTAGATGAGTGCTCCTCCCTAACACAGCGCAGCTGTGCTGAATCAGGCCTTGCCCTTTGAGATGAGTGTTCCATCCTAGCACAGCGCAGCTGTGCTGAATCAAGCCCTGCCCTTTGCAATGAGTGCTTGGGGATTACCTCATAGCCCTTTTGATTGAACACACGTTTTCTCACTTCAGCTCCTCTCAGGGCTGTTGGAAACCTGGTGCATTCTGGGACTGGCAGTCTTTTATGGCAAAATTCTGTTTTCTCATTTCTACCAGCACTGGCAGGTTGCTTGTTCAGAGACACTTCACCTTTTCTATAGCTCCTTCCTGAGCTATGATAAGCTTCCTTATCACAGGATGTATGCAGATTCAATTGCTAACCGCAACCAGTGAGAGACCATGCGTTTGGAAACAGCTTGACCCTTATGGGGTCCAGCAAAAAGCACGTAAAGTTGATCAGAGGTACGGAAAGGATTTGTCACCCGAAGATACCTACGAAGGATCCTGCCGAGATCCAGAGAACGGAGTCCCTAATTTTCACCCTACACTGATCCTCAGAAAAACAGGGTAGGAAAATTGGCTCATTGATATGAAAAGGCGTAAATACTTTTGGAAGGAATGAAGGAATAGTATGCAAGATAACTCCTTCTTTCAAGAAGGCAAGATAGAGATCCCTGCATGAAAGTGCTTGTATTTCGGATACCCTTCGTGCCAAAGTTATCGCTACTAGAAACACTGCCTTAAGTGTCAAATCTCTCAACGTGATGTGTTAAAGTGGCTCAAAAGGCGCCTGCATCAAGGCTTTTAGAATGAGGGACAGATCTCATGTTGACAGTGGAGGGCAAACCAGTGGCCGGACTACCTTAGCTGCTTTAAGGAAATGGGACACATCCACATGGGACGCTATAGAGTGACCCCCAACAGGACCTCGGAAAAAAGTTAATGCCACTACTTGAACCCAAAGAGACCCGAAAGCTAGACCTTTATCCAGGCCATCCTGGAGGAAGGTAAGCATATTCGGGATTTCCGACTTCCAAGAAGAGATACGATGCCGCGCGCACCAGGACTCGAAGACTCGCCAAACGTGGGAATATGCTAGCAAAGTCGACAGGCGACGTGCTTTCAGAAGGCTCATGACCACGTGACTCGAGTAACCCTTCTTGCTCAGGCAGTGGCATTCAAGAGCCAGGAGGTAAGCGAGTAAGGAGCCGGATCATCCATCACAATTGGACCCTGACGTAATAGCCCACGGCGAGACCCCAGAGGCAACGGTGGGACTTGCGTTAAGCAGATGAGGTCCACACTCCAGGGCCTCTGAGGCCAGTCCAGAGCTATAAGGATCACTCTCCCCCGGTGTGCAAGAACTCTCCGAAGCACTTTGCCGATTAATACCCATGGGGGGAAGATGTACAGCAGAGCCTCTTGCGGCCATGGTTGAGCCAGGGCATCCAACCCGGAGGAGTGAAACTCCCTCCTTCGACCGAAAAATTCCGGTACCTTGGTATTCGCTGACATCGCCATTAGATCCATTACCGGTTGCCCCCATGCTTGCACAATTTTCTGAAACGCCCAAGGGGCTAGCTCCCATTCTCTGGGATTGAGAGCGTGTCGGCTGAGGAAAATCGGCCTGAAAGTTGTCCACCCTGGCGATATGCTGTGCCGAAAGAGTCTGCAGATGTGCTTCTGCCCAGGGAAGAAGAAGGGACATTTCCCTGGCTACACCTAGGGACTTGATGTCACCCTGGCGGTTGATATATGTCACTGTTGCTGCGTTGTCGCATAGAACCCATACTGCCTGATGTTTGAGAAGAGGCAGAAAATGTCTTAGGGCGAGGCGTACCACCCACGCTTCTAGTCGATTTATGGACCAGTGCGCTTTGTGAATCGACCAAGTACCCTGCGCCGACTGATGCTGGCAGCGAGCACCCCACCTGTAGAGACTCACATCTGTTGTACTAGGACCCAACGAGGGTTCTCTAGAGAAACACCCCTGAGGAGATAACAGGGTGCTTGCCACCACTGAAGACTGCATCGAGTCTCTGGGAGGAGCGGAAGCCGGATGTCGTAGACTTCCAACACAGGTGACCAGCATGATAGGAGAGACCTCTGAAGCTTCCTCATTTCTGCTCTGGCCCAAGGCACAACTTTGATAGTGACTGCCATGGACCCCAGGACTTGAAGGTAATCCCAGACCCTCGGAGCTGTCTGAAGAAGAAACAAATGAAGCAAGCCCATAAATTTGCGTAGCTGCTCGTGTGTCAAGACTTTCCCCTGCAAGGTGTCGAAGCGGGCCCCTAGAAACTCTAATTGCTGGGACGGATGAAGATGGCTCTTGGATATATTGATCACCCATCTGAGATTCGAGGAAAGAAACTACTTGAGCCACTGCTTGACGCGCTTCCAACAGGTAGTCCGCCCAGATTAACCTGTCACCAGGTAAGGATGCACTCGGATTCCCCGTTTGCACAGAGTTGCTGTGACCACTACATAACCTTGGAAAAGGTGTGCAGAGCTGAGGCCAGGCCGAAGGGCATTGCACAAAACTGGAAGTGCTGACCCAGCACTGCAAACTGTAGGAAACGCTGTTGGTTGTCTGATGGGATTGTGGAAGTAAGCTTCTGCAAGATTTAGAGAGGCAAGGAACTCGCTTCCTCGTACCGCCTGGATCACTGAGCGAAGTGTCTCCATTCGGAATTGTGGCACCCGTAGACATCGATTTACACCCTTGAGATCCAGAATTGGGTGGAAGGACCCATCTTTCTTGGGAACCACGAAATAAATGGAGTAACGACCACAGCCTCTCTCTGCTCGAGGGACTGGTCGAATAGCCCTCAGAAGAAGAAGGTGGTGCATGGTGTAGCGAATCGCTTTTCTCTTCAGGGATCTTCCCCCGGGTGAGACGAAAAATGCATCAGAACATTTGAGAACATAACCCTGGGAGACTATATGGAGGACCCATAGATTCGAAGTAACGAGAGACCATTGACGAGAAAACAGAGCCAAATGCCCACACACCAGAGGAGTCATTCCGGACAGGCCAATCTCCAGAAAAGGCTCCTGGAGAGGACTGTCCGGCCAGTCTGCGGGAAGATCTCGCAGGCCCGGAAAACTTGGAAGGCCCCGAGTAGGAATCAGATCCTTTACGGGCACCCCAAAAGGACTGTGCCCTCTGACCAAAATGTCCAGTTGTCGCAGGGGGAGGGCTTCCCAGGATGATAATGACAAGCGTCGTGATACCTGAAGGTGTGTTGCGAGGTAGGCGAATATCAATGGGAGATAAGCCTAAATTTGCTACTAGGCGTATCTTCCTGAAGACGCTGGGGTCAAACCTTCCCTAGGTCTTTGACCAATTTGTCTAGGTCCTCCCCAAAGAGAAGCTTTCCCCTGAAAGGAAGTTTAGAGAGGCGTGCTTTAGAAGCAGAGTCAGCCGACCATTGATGAAGCCAGTGCCATCTGTGAGAAACTGTGAACGCCGCCACCGATCTAGCCGAGAGTTGCAAGAGATCGTAAAAGGCATCTGCCAAGAAGGCTGTGACTGATTCCAGAGGAGCCAGAGCTGGATCCTCTGGCAGACTTGAATCCAGCGCATAAGAGCTTGGATTGCTAGACCCCTGCAAACAGAGGCCTGGAGAGATAATGAAGAAGCTGAAAAGGCAGTCTTGAGAAGGCTCTCCACTTTCCTATCCTGTTGATCGCGAAGTGCTGCACCACCCTCCACTGGAATGGTGGTGTGCTTCATTATCCCGGTGACAAGGACATCCACTTTGGGATATGTCAACCACTTCTCCAAGTCAGGTGGTGTTCAGAGGTAAAGCTGACCTAGACAGCGGGCTGTAAGAAGGGGAATATCTGGAGAGTCCCATTCTCAAGATACCATTTGTTGTAGATCTGCTGGGAATGGAAAAGCTCTAGATGGCTTGCGAATACCTTGTAATATTGGGTCTGGCTGAGGAATGGCAGAAGGCTGTGGATCCTGCTGATCCGTCAACTGTAGGGCTTCGACCACCTGCATAATTAGGGCCGGCAATTCCCCTTTGCGAAACAAGCATATGTCCTGTGTATCGCTTTGGCCCTCTGCAGAAAATTCTGATGGAGACCATTCCCCATCCTCCCAGTCTGACATGCTCCCGCTGTCCTCCCCTGAAGACAGCCCCTCTTCCGGTGCTTTTGGCCAAGCTCTACTAGCTCAGGAGACCTTTTTTGGTAGCTGTGCATCCCCCTTGGACATATCCTCTTGTCTAGAGCACTTGTGGGATGCTAAACCAGAAGACTGAGGGATCTGAGTCAGGGCATCCACTGTGTTACTGGGAGAATTAGTCTGCCAAAGATCCCAGGCTTGTCTAAAGAGGATGAAAAACTGAGTATCCGAGGCATGCATCGGCTCCTGCTGCCAGAAAGACTCCGGAGCCGGAGGAGTTAAGCGAGTAGGAGAGAGAGACAGAGAAATACTGGAGCGCCCTCTACGGGGTTCAGCTAGATATTACCAGGGAACAGCCAATCAGGCAGCTGGTGGTATTTTTCTATTTCTCTGTCTCCAACATCTGCTGGTAGGGGGATTAAACCCGCTTGTCTGGACTGGTCTAGCAGGATGTGATGGAAAGAATTGTTAAATAAATAAAATAAAAAATACTTGCAGTGCCAGTAAGAGAGAATGCTCTGCTCTGCAGACATTTAAATACCCATCGGCAGTCCCTGCCACAGGCAGGAAACTCCCCCATAGGATTAACCTAATAGACAGGCAAACATCCTTTCCAAAAATTAAGTACTTTACCATCAAATGTATCATGACAAAAATTATAGAACTTGTGCTTAAAGATATAAAAAAAGACAATCACAGCCCAGGCATAAATTAAAACCAGAGAAAGAAGGGGACAAGAATAAAAGCAAACATATTCAATAAAATAAAATTACATTCAGAACCAAACAGGTGGGAGTGGAGGAGGAGGAGCCTAGTGGTTAGAGCAACTGCCAAGTACCCAGCAGACCAAGGGTTCAATCCCCACTGGTGCTCCTTGGACCTTGGGCAAGACACTTTACCCTCCATTTCCTTGGAAGAAAAGGCCAAGAAAACCCAGAGACAGCCAACTTGATTGCAGTAATAAAAAACTCTCCACAAGCACCCTTGCTGCTAAGGCTTAAAAATATTAAAAAAGGGCACTTGTGGAGATACACAGCCATCAAAAACTTTGCAATCTTCCGAACCCATTATGAGTAAAAACATTTTTTTTAAAAAGGAGGTGCATAAAATAAAACATGTACATGGGGGGGGGGGGGTAGAGAGGAGACAGAAGATAAAAAGGCAATGGACGGAACATATGAATTAGTAATATAAATAAAATAATTGAACCCAATCAAGGAAAAAAGTGGTACTAACAGTCAATTGTGCCAGAGGGTATGCATAAAACGTTAAATATACCTGTAGAATACTGTTCAAATTAGCGAAACCATGTTGCTTGCAGTGTCAGTAAAAGAACAACAGTATGTTCTGCAGCTAGTTAAATACCCATCGATACCTCCGCCAAGGGTTAGCCTGACTGACAGGCAAACCTAGTTTCCAAATCTTCTGTACTTTACCATTGGATATATTAAAAACAACTTTACTAAAAAAGTGCATAACAACTAAAAACAAAACTAACAGTCCAGGCATGACTAAAACCAAAAGAAAGAATAAAAGTGAATGAAATCCTATACCGAATAATGAAACAAGCCTTTCTAATAAAACAAAATTACATTCAAAACTAAAGAGAAGCCTGTAGTAAAAGATGTGTGTAGCCTTTCCTGCTGGTGGAAGAGACGTGCCTACAAACCTAAGCATCAAGAACATATGTAAAAACATATCCATCAAGGGATTACAATGGCCAAACCCCCCCCCCCCCCATTGTAAAAACAGAAAAATATACTAAAAACATAAGAAAAAGACCACATGGCCCATCTAGTCTGCCCTTCCATATCAACTACAATAGTCCCGTTTTTACCTTTAGAAATCCTCTGTGCTTGTCCCATGGTTTTTTGAATTCATATACAGTCCTCATATCCATCACTTTTTCAATAAAGAAATATTTCCGCATACTTCTCCCGAGTCTATCCTCTTTCACCCACATCCTATGTCCCCTCATAGCAGAGCTTGCTTTCAATCAAAATAGGTTCTCCTCCTGTGCATTTAAGCCACGTAGGTATTTAAACGTCTCTATCATATCTCCTCTATCCCACCTTTACTCAAAAGTTTTTATTTTTTTTTAGTGCCATCAAGTCAGTGTTGACTCATAGTGACCCAGCTACCTCTGGATTTTCTTGGCAATGTATCACTGGAAGTAGATTGCCAGCCTTTTCTTCCGAGGCAATGGAGGGTAAAGTGACTTGCCCAAGGTCACAAGGAGTGCCAGTGGGAATTGAACCCTTGATCTTCTGGGTACTAGGCTACTCCTCCACTCTAAAGTATACATATTAAGATATTAAGATCTGTCCTCATATGCTTTATAACAAAGGCCAACACAGGGCCGGCCCGTCCATTGAGCGAGAATGTTTTTTGCACAGGGCCCCGCGTTTCAGGGGGCCCCGCGCAAAAAACATTCTGATCCAAAAGTAAAATGAAAAAATTTTTTTAAAAAGCTGTCTGCTGCCGCTTCCGGGGCCGCCGCGGCAGAATCGAGTGTGCCGCGGGGCCCCCCCTGTGCCCGGCAGAGCCTGCCCTCCCCTGTATCAGCTCTCTCTTTCCAGCAGCAGTCACACGTGCTGGCTTTCAGAGCGCAAGGGGAGAGTTTCTCCCTCGCTGCTCTGTTAAGCCCGCTGGGGCTGATGGGAACTCCCATCAGCCCCCGCGGGCTTAACAGAGCCGCGAAAGGGAAACTAGTCCCTTCGCGCTCTGAAAGCCGGCGCATGTGACTGCCGCTGGAAAGAGAGAGCTGATACAGGGGAGGGCAGGCTCTGCCGGGCACAGGGGGGGGGGCCCGCGGCACACTCGATTCTGCCGCGGCGGCCCCGGAAGCGGCAGCAGACAGCTTTTTTTATTTTAAATTTTCCCTGGGTTGGGCTGGGCTGGGCTGGGGGGGGGGGTTAGGAGTGGTGATGGGTGATGGGCGCTGGGGGGGGGTTAGGAGTGGTGATGGGCGCTGGGGGGGGGGGGCTTAAACTAAAAATTGGTTGAAGGGGGATTAGGACTGGAAATGGGCTGGTGGGATTAGGACTGGAAGTGGGTTGAAGGGGGGTTAGGACTGGTAATGGGCCATGGGCGGCTTAAACTAAAAATTGGGTGACGGGGGATTAGGACTGGAAATGGGCTGGTGGGATTAGGACTGGGAGTGGGCTGATGGGGAGGTTAGGACTGGTAATGGGCTATGGGGGGGCTTAAACTAAAAATTGGGTGATGGGGGATTAGGACTGGAAATGGGCTGGTGGGATTAGGACTGGAAGTGGGTTGATGGGGGTTAGGACTGGTAATGGGCTATGGGGGGGGCTTAAACTAAAAATTGGGTGACGGGGGATTAGGACTGGAAATGGGCTGGTGGGATTAGGACTGGGAGTGGGCTGATGGGGAGGTTAGGACTGGTAATGAGTTGGGGGGGTTGCTAGGACTGGAAATGGGCTGAGTGGAAGGGGGCTTGAACTGCAAATAGCTGATGGGGACGGGGCTTGGAATGGAAATGGGCTGAGGGGAAGTGGGGGGCTTGAACTGAAAATAGCTGATGGGGACGGGGCTTGGAATGGAAATGGGCTGAGAGGAAGTGGGGGGCTTGAACTACAAATAGCTGATGGGGAGGGGGACTTGGAATGGAAATGGGCTGAGTGGAAGGGAGCTTGAACTGCAAATAGCTGATGGGAAGGGGGGCTTGGAATGGGCTCTTAGGGGAGGGAGCTAGGACAGGAAATGGGCTGATGGAGGGGCTAGGGTAGGACTGGGAATTGGGTATTGGGGGAGCTAAGATTGGAAATGGGCTGTGGTGGGGGCTTGGATTGAAATGGACTCATGGAGGGGCTAGAACTGGAAGTAGGCTCATGGGGGGCTTGGATTAGAAATGGGCTGAGTGGAGGGGAGCTAGGATTTAACATGGGCTGATGGTGGGGCTAGGAAAGGACTAGAAATGGGCTGATGGGAGGCTGGTATTGGAAATGAGCTGATGAAGGGACTCGGATAGGACTGGAAATGGATGGGGGAGCTAGGACTGGAAATGGGCTGATGTGGGGACTAGAAGGGAGCGGATACTGGGTGGGGCTGGAACTAAAAGGGAGCTGATGTTGGGGGAGATTAGAAGGAGATGGGACTGGGAGAGTGAAATGGAGAGGGGAAAAATATTTTGTGTGGGAGGGAAGAAAAATGTACAATTGGCCGGGTATTGGGAGACTAAGTGGGGATTGAGGATGGAGGGGTAAAATTTGAGTGGATGAAATAGGAATGAGGAAAGAGCAAAAGGAGAAAGATTATTATGTTAAAGCAGATGTAGAGAGAGAATGGAAAAAACTAGAAGAGAAGAAAGGACAAATGGACAGCAGACGATGGAGAGATAGCAGAAGACACAAATAAACCAGAAGAAAGTGGCTGGAACAATTGCAACTGAAAAAGAAATGCAGAAAAGATACAAAGATATCTCTTTATTTTGAATTTATTAACTGGAATATGTCAGCTCTGGGAAATGTGCATCATTAATGTCTGTGCTTTGTTTAGTACAAGAGGAAATTAATTTATAGTTTTATTTCTACATTGTTGTTGTACATTCCAAGTTTGGCTTTTAGGGTTCCCAGTTTAATTATTGTCTTCCTGTTTTTAAATTGTGATTCCTTGTTTGGTGATGGTCTATGTTCTGTATGTGTAACTGAGCTGAGGTATTCTGTTTATGTAATTCCTATTTGACATTGTCACTTGTTCTCTTTCCCCAGTAGGTCATGTATTGTTGTTCTCTGAAATGTATTGGTTTAATATTTGCAGTGTTGCCTTTTGATAGGTAGGGTATGGTGCTTTATGAGTCCTGGTAGTGCTGTTAGGATACGGTGGGTTTGCTATGGGTTCTAAATGGGCAGTGTTTGTAATAGTTCCTAATGTGCCTGGCGGTTGGCACTGGATTATAGTAACGTAAAAATCTTTGTCTTTCTTTATCCATACACTCATGAAGAGGCATGTTTACTAAACGTTAGTGTATGGTAACATTATGCAAATATTTATGCAAATGAGGCCCCTTATGCAAATGAGGCCCCGCACCGAGTCTCCGCACATGGCCCCGCACCCCCCTTGGGCCGCCCCTGGGCCACTAACCATTTTAGTAGTCATCATCTGTACCAACTCCAACCTGTTTATATCCTTTTGAAGGTGCAGTCTCCAAACCTGCACACAATATTCCAAATAAGGTCGCACCAAAGAGGCACTATCATCTCCTTTCTTCTGTTGGCCATTCCTTTCCCTATGAACCCAAGCATCCTTCTAGCTTTTGCTGTTGCCTTTTCTTCCTGTTTGGCTACTTTGAGATGATTAGACACAACATTTTCTTTTTTCTTTCTTTCACTTTTTTTATACCACTTTATCATTTCAGTCAAAGCAGTATACATTGGTATCTCAGAGACAGGGAGGAAGGAGGACAACCAGTGGGACACTGATACATGGGTACAAACTATATCGTAATGAAAGAGAAGATCAGATTGGTGGAGGGGTTGCGCTCTATGTTAGAGAGGGCATTGAGTCACAAAGGATTAAAGTTTTGCAGGAAACAAAATTCACTGTAGAATATCTAAGGATTGAAATTCCATGTAAAAAGGGGAAGGGGAAGGCAATGGCAGTGGGGGGTACTATCAACCGCCTGGCCAGAATGAACAAATGGATGATGAAATGGATTTGGACATTGTGGCCATTACAGAAACATGGCTAAATGAATTGCATGATTGGTATATAGCCATACCTGGCTATAATCTATTCAGAAGAGACAGAGAAAATGGAAGAGGAGGAGGAGTAGCCTTGTATGTCAAAAGCAATATTAAAGCTACAGAAATGCAGGGCTCAAAAAACGAAGTCATTGAACATCCCCACCAGTAGCTACCACTGGAGATTAATAAGTCCCATAACCTCTATTTTTGTCGGGGGCTATCGGTCGGAGAGCAAGGACTGCACCATTCCCCTCATTACCGAAAGAACCCTTTTACTCAAAAAGGCCACAGCGTGCCCAGTCACCTTATATATTCACTGCAAACAAAAAACAGTACTTATCATAATCAGACAAAACCAATGTTTTTTTATAGGCGAATATTGTCATCTACAGCTTGCCACGACATGACATGCATGTTTCAGGCCCCTCTGGGTCCTGTATCAAGTGGTATCTCGCCCAAATAACTTGGAACAAGATTAGTGGAGCCTTCTCTGATCTGTGAATGGCTTCAATGAGACGCTCCAGGGGGGCGGAGCAAACAGTGTGAAAGAGAGACTTTTGTGTGACTCCACCTCTGATCATGACGTGTGGTTGACAGCCAAATGGATAACGGCTTTTAGCTACAAAAAGATCAGTTGGCTCACGGTGTTTTTGTGGGCGATTATTTGGGCGAGATACCACTTGATACAGGACCCGGAGGGGCCCGAAACATGCATGTCATGTCGTGGCAAGCTGTGGATGACAATATTCGCCTATAAAAAAACATTGGTTTTGTCTGATTATGATAAGTACTGTTTTTTGTTTGCAGTGAATATATAAGTTGATTGGGCACGCTGTGGTCTTTTTGAGTAAAAAGGGCTCTTTCGGTAATGAGGGGAATGGTGCAGTCCTTCCTCTCCAACCGATAGCCCCCGAAAAAAATAGAGATTATGGGACTTATTAATCTCCAGTGGTAGCTACTGGTGGGGATGTTCAATGACTTCATTTTTTGAGTGCAACATTTTGTCATTGAACTTGGGGGGTTTTCTTTGTAGGTGACAGAAATGCAGGGGGCATGGGGAAAAGAAGAAGCGCTCTAGATCGTGTTGGAAAGAAGAGATGGCACTGTCATCCATACTGCTGTAGTCTACAGACCTCCAACACAAATTTAAGAGATAGATAACAAATTGATTATAGATATTGCCAAGATAGCCACAAAGGGGGAAGCGATCATATTGGGCGACTTTAATCTACCTGATGTGGATTGGATTACTCCTTCTGCAAATCTGGAGAGAAACAAAAAAATCGTGGATGCTCTCCAAGATGTGTTACTTAGACAAATGGTGATGGAACCAACCAGGGAAAGCTCAACGCTGGATTTAGTGCTCACCAACGGCGATAGCATGTCGAATGTCTGTGTGAGTGCCCCTGTGAGCAGCAGCAGTCTAAAGAATAAGATGGGAGAGTTAGAATATATGGCACTAAATGAAAGGTTAGATATGATTGGAATATCAGAGACATGGTGAAAGGAGGACAACCAGTGGGACACTGTGATAACTGGGTACAAACTATATCGTAATGATAGAGCTGATCAAATTGGTAGGAGGGGTTGCGCTCTATGTTAGAGAGGGCATTGACTCAGAAAGGATTAAAGTTTTGCAGGAAACAAAATCTGCTGTAGAATCTATACGGATTGAAATTCCATATAAAAGGGGGAAGGCAATGGCAGTGGGGGTGTACTATCGAGCACCTGGCCAGAATGACCAAATGGATGATGAAATGCTCAAAGAAATCAAGGAAGCTAACAAATGTTACAGCACAGTAATAATAATGGGTGATTTCAATTACCCCGGTATCGACTGGGTCAGTGTCACGTCAGGACATGCTAGGGAGATAAAGTTCCTAGATGAAATAAATGACTGCTTCTTGGAGCAGCTGGTTCATGAACATAAGAACATAAGATATGCCATACTGGGTCAGACCAAGGTCCATCAAGCCCAGTATTCTGTCTCCAACAGTGGCCAATCTAGGTCATCTGTACCTAGCAGTTTCCCCAAGAGACACAAGTTCCACAATGCTTGTACTGGGTCAAGCATTGAATATCTTCGGTCACTTCTTAATAATGGTTTATGGACCTTTCCTCCAGGAACTTGTCCAAACCTTTTTTAAACCCAGCTACACTAACAGCCTTTACTACATCCTCCGGTAACAAATTCCAGAGTTTGATTACATGTTGAGTGAAAAAATATTTTCTTTTATTAGTCTTAAATAGTTTACCCTGTAGCTTCATTGCATGTCCCCTAGTCTTTCTATATTCTGATAAGGTAAACAATCGATCTACGTTTACCCGTTCCACTCCGTTCATTAATTTATAGACTTTTATCATATCTCCCCTCAGCCGTCTCTTTTCCAGGTTAAAGAGCCCGAACCTTTTTAGCCTTTCTTCATAGGAGTATCCTTCCATCCCCTTTACCATTTTGGTGGCTCTTCTCTGTACCTTTTCTAAAATCGCTATATCCTTTTTAAGATACGGCGACCAGAATTGCACACAATATTCAAGGTGCGGTCTCACCATGGAACGATATAGAGGCATTATAATATCTTTTGTTTTATTTTCCATTCCTTTCCTTATCATACATAGCATTCTATTTGCTCTCTTGGCCGCCGCTGCACACTGGGCCGAGGGTTTTAACATGGTATGCACAATGACGCCTAAATCTTTTTCCTGGGTGGTGGTTCCTAATGTGGAACCTTGCATCATGTAACCATAGTTTGGGCTGTTCTTCCCTAGGTGCATAACCTTGCACTTGTCCACATTAAATTTCATCTGCCATTTTGATGCCCAGTCTTCCAATTTATCAAGATCCTCTTGCAATTTTTCACAATCCTCTTGGGTTTTAACAACTTTAAATAGTTTTGTGTCATCTGCAAATTTGATAACCTCACTCGTTATTCCACTTTCCAGGTCATTTATGAATATGTCAAAAAGCAGCGGACCCAGCACAGATCCCTGGGGTACACCACTATTCACCTTTCTCCATTGGGAAAATTGGCCATTTAGCCCTACCCTCTGCTTTCTATCTTTTAACCAGTTCCTGATCCACAATAGTACACTGCCCCCTATCCCATGACTCTTTAGTTTTGCCAAAAGTCTCTGATGAGGGACCTTGTCAAAGGCTTTCTGAAAGTCCAGATACACAATATCAACCGACTCACCTTTGTCCACCTGTTTATTCACTCCTTCAAAAAAACATAACAGATTAGTAAGACACGATCTTCCTTGTCTAAAGCCATGTTGGCTGTCTCCCATTAGGTTGTGACTATCTACATGCTGAGTAATTTTATTCTTTATGATGGTTTCTACCATTTTTCCCGGTACTGACTTCAGGCTCACCGGTCTGTAGTTTCCATGATCACCCCTGGAACCCTTTTTAAAAAATGGTGTTACATTGGCGATCCTCCAATCTTCAGGTATTAGAGATGATTTTAATGATAGTTCACAGATTACTGATAGCAGTTCTGCATTCTCATATTTCAGTTCTTTCAATACCCTTGGATGTATACCATCCGGCCCAGGTGATTTGCTACTCTTCAGTTTATCTAATAGTTGTAAGACATCTTCCCGATGTATCGATATTTCCTTCAATTGTTCTGCACCTTTAATTACCACTTCAGTCATGGGTAACATCCCTACATCTTCCTCAGTAAAGACCGAAGCAAAGAATTCATTCAGTCTCTCTGCTATCGCCTTGTCGCCTCTTAGTGCTCCTTTAACCCCTTTATCATCTAATGGACCAACTGACTCTCTCACAGGTTTTTTGCTACGAATGTACTTGAAAAGGTCTTTATTTCACGTTTTGCTTCCGCAGCAAGCTTCTTCTCAAATTCTCTCTTTGCCTGCCTTATCAATGCCTTGCATTTGACTTGCCAGTGCTTGTGCTGTTTCCAGGTTTCGTCGTTTGGCTCTTTTTTCCATTTCCTGAAAGATGCTTTTTTGGCAACAACAGCCTCTGTGACCTCACCTTTAAACCATGCTGGCAGTTTTTTGGACTTCCTTCCACTTTTCTTAAAGCGTGGAATACAGCTGGTCTGGGTTTCCAAGATAGTATTTTTCAACAACACCCAAGCTTCATGTACGTCTTTAACCTTCCCAACTGCTGCTTTTAGTTTTTTCTTAACTGTTTTCCTCATTTTATCATAGTCTCCCTTTCGAAAGTTAAAAGGTAGTACTGTGGATTTCCTTACTATCCCTCCTCCACTAATTAAATCAAAGGCGATCATGCTATGATCACTATTGCCAAGTGGCCCCAACACCCTTATCTCTTGCACTAGATCTGGTGTTCCACTAAGGACTAGGTCTAATATGGCTTCCCCTCTGGTCGGTTCATGAACCAGCTGCTCCAAGAAGCAGTCATTTATTTCATCTAGGAACTTTATCTCCCTAGCATGTCCTGACGTGACACTGACCCAGTCGATACCGGGGTAATTGAAATCACCCATTATTATTACTGCGCTGAAACGTTTGTTAGCTTCCTTGACTTCTTTGAGCATTTCATCATCCATTTGGTCATTCTGGCCAGGTGCTCGATAGTACACCCCCACTGCCATCGCCTTCCCCCTATTATATGGAATTTCAATCCATATAGATTCTACAGCAGATTTTGTTTCCTGCAAAACTTTAATCCTTTCTGAGTAAATGCCCTCTCTAACATAGAGCGCAACCCCTCCACCAATTTGATCAGCTCTATCATTACGATATAGTTTGTACCCAGGTATCACAGTGTCCCACTGGTTGTCCTCCTTCCACCATTTCTCTGATATTCCAATCATATCTAACCTTTCATTTAGTGCTATATATTCTAACTCTCCCATCTTATTCTTTAGACTTCTAGCATTTGCATACAAGCATTTTAGAGAATGTATTTTATTCATGTTAATTTGGCTATTGTTAGACATGGGTAAATTGGGATCTTTAAGCTCTGTCTGCTCCATACTTGAGGGCATTTGGGCTACTTTACTCTTTTGTGGAACCTCTCTGCTTTTGGTTATGCAAGGTTCCACATTAGGAACCACCACCCAGGAAAAAGATTTAGGCGTCATTGTGCATACCATGTTAGAACCCTCGGCCCAGTGTGCAGCGGCAGCCAAGAGAGCAAATAGAATGCTAGGTATGATAAGGAAAGGAATGGAAAATAAAACAAAATATATTATAATGCCTCTATATCGTTCCATGGTGAGACCGCACCTTGAATATTGTGTGCAATTCTGGTCGCCGTATCTTAAAAAGGATATAACGATTTTAGAAAAGGTTCAGAGAAGAGCCACCAAAATGGTAAAGGGGATGGAAGGATACTGCTATAAAGAAAGGCTAAAAAGGTTAGGGCTCTTTAACCTGGAAAAGAGACGGCTGAGGGGAGATATGATAGAAGTCTATAAATTAATGAACGGAGTGGAACGGGTGAACGTAGATCAATTGTTTACGTTATCAGAATATAGAAAGACTAGGGGACATGCAATGAAGCTACAGGGTAAACTATTTAAGAATAATAAAAGAAAATATTTTATCACTCAACGTGTAATCAAACTCTGGAATTTGTTACCGGAGGTTGTAGTAAAGGCTGTTAGTGTAGCTGGGTTTAAAAAAGGTTTGGACAAGTTCCTGGAGGAAAGGTCCATAAACCATTATTAAGAAGTGACCGAAGATATCAATGCTTGACCCAGTACAAGCATTGTGGAACTTGTGTCTCTTGAGGAAACTGCTAGGTACATATGATCTAGATTGGCCACTGTTGGAAACAGAATACTGGGCTTGATGGACCTTGGTCTGACCCAGTATGGCATATCTTATGTTCTTATGTTCTAGTCATGCACTTGGGTAGCAGAAATCCAAGGGAAATGTACGTGATAGGGGGCGAGAGGTTGGTGTCCATGGATCAGGAGAAAGACCTTGGTGTGATTATTTCTGAAGATCTCAAGGTGGCAAAACAGTGTGACAAGGTGGTGGAAAAAGCCAGGAGGATGTTGGGCTGCATACAAAGAGGAATCACCAGCAGAAAGGAAGAGGTACTTATGTCACTGTACAAGTCACTGGTGAGGCCTCACTTGGAATTATAACAGCTGTCTTAACCCTTTTCTCATAGGAACATGGCCCTGGAGAAACGTCCTCGGTGCGAGAGGGTTTTAAATCACCTGGAGGACAGATCCTAGCTATAGGATCACTTCCTACCACACCAGGGTGATGCTCTCCTGTCACATGACCTCTCTCCTCCATGGCAACAGGGATTCTCCCAGGCTGGAGGTGGGACTTTCGGACTATAACCCTGTAGGTCTCGTCTATGTTCCTCTCTGTCTTCCTTATGTCTTCCAAGACTGCTACTCTAGCTTCCAGAGATCGGACTTGTTCCCTGAGAGCAGAAAGCTCCTTGCACCTTGTGTACACATAAGACTCCTCACTAACTGGGAGAAAATCATACATGTGACACTCAATGCAAAAGACTGGAAGGCTCCCATCTCACTGCTGGTCTGCTGTCTGCATCTTAGTTTTAAGGTTGTGTTTTGATATTAAGTTCTTTACTTACTAAGGGTTGCTGGGGATACTTATATTATGAAAACTATACCTAATACGTTTAATGTACTTTATTCACCTGAAGTTTAATTAATCTCAGGTTCTTAATGTATGCTGATGAGAATAAACAGCTCAACAGAGTGAATATGACACCTCCTTTCCTTTAAGAGGTTTAAGCATCTATAATGCTATGATTATCCCAGGGGTGGGTGGGTGTCGGGGAGGGAGGGAAAGAAGACTTATTAAAAGCTGGCTGCTACACAGTACCCTGTTCTGTGCTTCTAAGGTAATCTGTGACCAACGTCTGGGGGAGTCCCATAGCCCTTTCTTGGATAGAGGGAGTCTTGGGTTATAAATTTAACCAGAAAGCTCTCCTCTGTGTTTTAAATTTAAACTGAAAGCTCTTTGCTGCTACTAGGCCCTGACTGATTTAACAAATACACTGGGCTCATAGATTAATCAGTTTTAATCTAAAGAATTCCTTTTTCCCAAGATTTAGAAAAATTCCCATAAGTAAATACTTACAATTGCAGATCTCTTTCCAGAAGTAGCAGTCCCCTTTTGTAGTCCTTCAAGACTGAGAAGCACAGAAGTTTGGTTGAACTATTTATGCCTGTGCTTCTGAGGTAAGCTGTGACCAATTTCCTGAGTGATTAACACAGTCCTTGCTTGGTAGAGGGAGTCTTTCAAACTGGCCCTTTGATTTGTCACCTGGCTTTAACACTTATTTAAAAAAAATTCACAGGTCTCTTGCCCCCTATGTAGAAGGACTCTTTGTAAAGGTCTCTAGAAATAATTTATTATTCAAGGAATACTCACCCTGTTTTGACTTTGTTCTGCTCTGGCTACTGACATAACCCACTGCGGTTGCTTTGCTCGAGAGGACTCGCACAGTACTCCTGTGGAGCAGCTCACTTAAGTGCAGCAATGCCAGATGGATGATCCTGGCCTCTAGGCAATGGATGGTCCATTTTGCTTCCACTGGAGACAACTGACCCTGTGTGATCTGGCTAAGACAATGAACTCCCCAACTGGAGGGACTGACATCGGTGGTGAGGAGTACCCAGGCTGGAGTTTCAAGGGGTATCCCCCTCAACATGTTGTCGGGGGAGGCCCACCAGAGGAGGCTGTGCTGATATGAGAGAGGAAGCATAAGGTGGACTCGATAGTCCTGTGAGCACAGGAACCAGCCAATCAGCAAGGCCCACTGTAAAGGACATATGTGTGGTTGTGGTGAGGGCACCAGCTCCAGGGTTGCAGCCATAGCTCCCAAAAGCTGAAGGTAGCCCCAAGTTGTGGGAGTGGAGTTCCCAAAAAAATCCCGAGATTGATCGTGGAACTTGGCCCAGCACTCCCCGTAAGGAAGACTTTGCCTACGTGGATGTTGAAACGGGTCTCAAGAAAATTCAGGTTTTGAGATGACATCAGGCAGCTCTTGCTGCTGTTGATGACCCAGCTGAGCTGCTTGAGGAGTTGGATCACTCAATGCAGTGCCCAATTGGCTTCTGGATGAGACTTAGCCCGGATAAGCCCATCATCCAGTTAGGGGTGTACAGAGATGCCCTCGTGCCTCAGTCTTACCACAAGGGAGGAGTGGCCTAGTGGTTGGGGCACGTTACCTCAGGCTGGAGGATCAGGGGTTCAAATCTCACTAGAATACAGCAACCTTGAGCTGGAAGGACTGAGGTTTCTAGTCCCACATGTGCTCCTTGTGGCCTTGGGCAAACCACTTAACCCTCTGTTGCCTCAGGTACAAAAACAGACTGTGAGCCCTTTGGGAACAAGGGAAAAAAATATAAATACAGTACCTGAATGTACACCACTTAGACTGGTAGAAAAAAGCAATATATAAACCTAGCTAAATAAATTAATAATAAATAACTACCACCATCACCTTGGCTGAAGGGCATCACATAAAACTGGTGGAGAGAAACCAGAATTGCAAACTGGAGAAAGTGCTGCTGGTCTTCCTGGATGGAAATGTGAAGACAGGCCTCTGACAAATTCAAGGAGGTGAGGACTCATCCTTCTGGTCCGCCTGGATAATAGACCACAACATTTCCATGCAGAACAGTGGAACTCTCAAACTGCAGTTCAGAACATGATATGCCATACTGGGTCAGACCAAGGTCCATCAAGCCCAGTATCCTGTTTCCAACATTGGCCAATCTAGGTCACAAGTACCTAGCAGTTTTCCCAAAAGACACAGGTTCCACAAAGCTTGTATTAGGGCAAGCAGTGGATATCCCGGGTTCCCTTTAACAATGGCTTATGGACCTTTCCTCCAGGAACTTGTCGAAACCTTTTTTAAACCCAGCTACACCAACAGCTTTTACTACATCCTCTGGTAAAGAATTCCAGAGTTTGATTACACGTTGAGTGAAAAAATATTTTCTCTTATTAGTCTTAAATAGGTTACCCTGTAGCTTCATTGCATGTCCCCTAGTCTTTCTATATTTTGGTGGTGTAAACAATAGATCTAAGTTTACCCGTTCCACTCCGTTCATTAATTTATAGACTTCTATCATATCTCCTCTCAGCTGTCTCTTTTCCAGGTTGAAGAGCCCTAACCTTTTTAGCCTCTCTTCATAGGGGTATCCTTCCATCCCCTTTACCATTTTAGTGGCTCTTCTCTGTACCTTTTGTAGTAATGCTATATATTTATTTATTTTATTTAGTATACATTTGTATACTGCTACTTCCAGCGATCAGCAGCGGTTTGATTACAGATTGGAAATTGTCAAATCATGACAGGAAATTTTTGAGGTATAAACACATTGATTAGACAGGAAAGCACAGCACACAGAGAACTATTTTACAGGGAACATGGGCTATGGAGGGTTAAGTGGCTTGCCCAAGACCACAAGGAGCACCTGTGGGACTAGAAACCCCAGTCCTTCCGGCCCAAGGTTGCTGTCCTCCAGTGGGATTTGAACCCCCGACCTTCCGGCCCGAAGTACCTTGCCCCAACCACTAGGCCACTCCTCCACTCCTCCTCACACTTTTTAAGTTACAGTGACCAGAATTGCACACAATATTCAAGGTACGATTGCACCATGGAATGATACAAAGGTATTATAATACCCTTTGTTTTATTCTCCATTCCTATCCTTATGATTCCTAGCATTCTGTTTGCTTTCTTGGCTGCTGCTGCACACTGGGTGGAGGGTTTCAACATGTTATCTACATTGACGCCTAAATCTTTTTCCTGGATGGTTCCTAATGTGGAACCTTGCATCGTGTAATCAAATTTTAGGTTGTTCTTTCCTGAGTGCAAAACTTGGCACTTATCCACATTAAATTTCATCTGCCATTTGGATGCCCAGTCTTCCAATTTATCAAATTCCTCTTGCAATTTTTCACAATTCTCATGGGTTGATCCTTTTGAACGCACTCTAAAACATATCCTTGACTTATAATTTTGAGCACCCAGTGATCATTTGTTAGATGGGCTCATTCATGATAAAAATGTTGCAGATAGCCTCCCACTTGTGGGAGTTAGGAATGGACCCCAGAACAGTCAGTGGGAGAGGTGAGATGAAGAGGGCTTTCCTGTCACAGAAGTCTGTGAATAGACGCAACGTCCTCCTTGAAAGTACTGAGACTTGAAACCTGTTCCAGTAGAGGAGAAGGTCTGCTTATTCTGTTGATATTGATGAAAATCATGGACCCAGCAGTGAAGATGACCCCCCTGATGACGAAGAAGAAGAGTTCTTGGAGGAACCCTTGAGTTTATCCTCCGGCAGCCACTGGGGCTTGACCTCTCTAAGGTTCTTGACTAACTTTCACAAGTGTTTGCCAAACAGGAGCCTGTTCCTAAAGGACAACTTGGCTAAGCGCCCCTTAGATGTGACATCCACTGAACAATTTCTGAGCCATAGCCAGTATTATTCCTTGCGCGGAAAGGCATAAGAGACCATAAAGGGCATCCACCAAGAAAACCACCAGATATTCAAGACAGGCCGCATACTGATCCTCAGGAAGGAGCTGAATGCAGTGGAGGAGGACATGTGCTCAGAGGTTGCCCCACGTTGTCACCTGAATGGCTAGAGAGGTGGAAGAGAAGGCCATCAGGAGCTCTTCCACCTTACGACCCTGCAGGTCCTGGAAAATAGCTCCACTTCTATGGGAATGGTGGTATGCTGGTGACTGCTATGATCAAGACCCTGGGAAACTGAAACCACTGCCCAAGGCTGTCGGTGACCAATCGCTGGGCCTTCTTGAGGGGTGCATCAGGAGAAGCTCCGGCGGGAAAGGAAAGGCTCTGGAAGGCCCCCTGATGCCAGGATCAGAAGTGGAGGGAGTCTGGGCCAGTCCAGAGAGCTCCAGAATGTGCATTTCAGTGGCAATCTAGACAATCAAGAGGGGGAGGAATCTCTTCTTGGCGACAGAGATGCAAAATGTGAGAGTCGCTGTGGTCCTCACCCTGAAACAGTTTGCCCTTCTCCGCATTAGAGGCAGCTGAACCAGAGTCATCGTGGGAAACATCCACAGAGAACTCATTGCCAAAAAATTCTGCCTTGCTCCAGTAAGGGACTTTGGAGGGGGCTGTGGACCCTCCCGGACAGAGTCCTGCCCTCTTGATCATTTGTGGGAATCGCCCGCAAGGACTATTGGAGGAGCGGTGGAAGATGGGCTCGGCTGAGAGGGAACAAGGACTTGACCCCCCTTCCATAGCCCCCAAGCATGTTGGAAGATGGGCAAAAAATCTGCCGCTGTGGAGTCCGACAGCCACTGTGGCTGAAACACTTGTGACTGCTGTGGCTGGGAGTGCTGCAACTGTGGAAACAGAGGGAGTGAAGACTCCCTGTCGGCCACAGGAGCCAGTCCCATGGAAAAATTCAGCATCACGGGAAGAACAGGTCCTCCTGGAGAAGAGCACTGATAATCCCTGATGTGGAAAGCAGCAACGAGAGAAAGAATTGCTAACAAGGAGGCTGAATTGGCAGATTTCCCCCAGATCAGCTGTGCAAGCGGTGCAGAAACGATCAACAAGGGAACCATAGCTACTTACTGCAGCCAAGGCATCAGGGTAATGAGGTAGGCACTTATCCTAACGCACCACTGAGATACACTGGCTCTTGTAGCCAGGAGCTCACCCCAAGAGAAGAGAGAGAACCACCAGAGGAGTATCTCATAAACCCTTTGGGGTCTCGGGTGGCCAAGCTGCACTGAAACCAGTCTCAAACTGACCAAGAGCTGTAGCCTTTAGGAAGGAAAATGGAGTGTGGCCTGCACAGGCCGGGGACGTCAGGCAGAAAAGGCAGAATCACCGCAAACACTCACAGTTAAGTGCAGGGGCCCCTTTTTGCCACTGGCGCGCAGCCTGCACAGGCCGGAGATGTCAGGCAGGAAAGGCAGAATCACAGCAAACACTCACGGTTAGGTGCAGGGGCCCCTTTTTGCCACTGGTGCGCAGCCTGCACAGGCCGGGGACGTCAGGCAGGAAAGGCAGAATCACAGCAAACACTCACGGTTAAGTGAAGGGGCCCCTTTTTGCCACTGGTGCGCAGCCTGCACAGGCTGGGGACGTCAGGCAGGAAAGGCAGAATCAAAGCAAACACTCACGGTTAGATGCAGGGGCCCCTTTTTGCCACTGGTGCGCAGCCTGCACAGGCTGGGGACGTCAGGCAGGAAAGGCAGAATCACAGCAAACACTCACGGTTAAGTGCAGGGGCCCCTTTTTGCCACTGGTGCGCAGCCTGCACAGGCCGGGGACGTCAGACAGGAAAGGCAGAATCACAGCAAACACTCACGGTTAAGTGCAGGGGCCCCTTTTTGCCACTGGTGCGCAGCCTGCACAGGCCGGGGACGTCAGGCAGGAAAGGCAGAAACACAGCAAACACTCACGGTTAGGTGCAGGGTCCCTTTTTGTTGCTGGAGAGGTTTATGCAGTGATCCTTGGCAGTTGTCCACTGGAAAAGGCAGCGATCCACTGCAGCCTCAGTGCTGCGGTCCCCTGGGAGGCACAGGGGAGCGGGGGCAGTGGGGAGGGGGGGGGGGGTGCAGGGAGGAAATCCTGATCAGCCACATGCTAAGGAGCTACATGGAGCTGTGCAGAGGACTCTCACACCTTTTATACTTTATTGTTGTTTAAAGAAAGAAAAATAAAGGAAGAAAGAAAAGAAAAAAGGCCAAAATACAGTTAAGGGTCCCTCAGAAGGATCCTCGTGATCCAACACCCCCACCAAGCTACGCTGGCTCTCCTAGCCAGGAGCAATCCCCAAAATAATAGATCAATCAGAAAAGGGCATCTCATACTAGGATCTAAAGTGGTCAAGCTACACTGAACCCAGATGCAGACTGGGCAGGAGCTATAGGCCTCTCTAGGCCTCTCTGGAAGAATTCACCATCTGCTGAGACAGAGAAATACTGGGGTCTCCCTCTAGCTGTGCTAGTTTTATGCCAGCGGTGCATAGTTTTACTTTCTTTTCTCTGTCTCCCATCTGCTGGCAGGGGAAATAAGCACTTGTCTGGACTGGTCTAGAAGGAAGATCTGGAATTTAAATGCTTTTGGCATTATGTGTGTGCTAGGTTTTCCTTTGCTGTTTATGTGCGTGTCCATCTCTTTTCTGCATTTGGCTGTGGCAGTAATTGTACCTAAAAGTGGCGTTATCTGTGGTTAAAGGCCGCGCTAGTTTCTGCATCGGCCTGCAAGTTCGTTAAATAAATTCTGCCCAGAGCTGCGAGGTCCTGTAGCATCCTGCCTTCTCCTTCTTCCCTGCAGGATTTGTATGGTAACAGGAAGCCCTGTAAGAGGAAAGGAAGGGACGTTGCAGGGCCTGGGCAGCCCCAAGCTGAATTTAATTAATGAATTTGCGACTGCCGCTTGGGGACTGGTTTGCACATTAAACAGGACATCGCGGCAAAGCCGAATTTGGGGGGGGGGGGGGATATTCAGTAGTGACGGCTTGCTGTTCCAATGCGGCTAGTCATCACCGCTGAACTTTAAACCTGATATGCAATGCCCAAGGTGGCAGGAAGCGAACCGGGGAGCAGTCATATTTAGCCACTGTCCGGCTATCTTCTGTGGTGAAAGTAAGGCCAGTCTTTGCTCAATATCACTGCTGTCACAGTGGTGGTGCTGTACATAAAAGCACTTACTAGATCTCCTAACTGCATTAATCCCTTTGATTTTGGAACCTTAAGGGAGGGAGAGCCAAGATGAAGGAATGTGGTTCTGCGTGAAAAAAGCTTGCCCACCTCTGTCTCAGTAAGATATCCAAACAGGACATTCGGGGATGTGGGAGGACGAATAAGAGAGCAGCACAGTGGCCAAAGAGACGGAGGAACACACAAGCAATGTTCCTGCCAGTGGGGGGAGGTGCACAGCGGTCATGAAAGTGATTGCGCTTAGGACCGCACAGTATTGACAGGCCCTCGAGACCTGCCTATGCTGCGCGAGCCTATGTGTGATTGCTTTGCACCTTCCCCCATTGGCAGGAGCGCAACATTACACACAAGGCAGACATTTCTTCCTTCTTACCGTACCTGGCATCTTCTGGTGAATCTGCTGTGATGTGATAAATTCTGTCTTCTGTCACTATATCCAGAGAATTTTCCTTTTCGTGAATGTCTGTGATCCCCCTGAAAGACACAGAACAGAAAGTTCAACTGCAGGGAAAGAGGATCAGGTGCACAGTGCATCAGAGAGTTCACGTCTGAAAGGCAACACTTGGAGGCAAGAATGGATTTGGAGTTTCTAGAATTTCTGCCGTTTTCAATGTCAGGCTCAAAGACAAGTTGCAGTTTAGGAATGGTCGGCAGCCTAAACTCTAAGGGGCCAATATTCAAAAGGACTCATCTGCTTTGCAGAAGCCGGTCAGCAAAATAATCAGTGCTGCTGAAACTATTTCCCTTGACCTCTTTGGCACTATCGGGTGATCTGTGGGTGGAGAAGAGGCACAGAGCAGGAGCAATATTTAGACTGCTAACTGGTAGCTATCCACATAAGGTTAGGCCAGGAAAAAGGCCGTTAGCTGTCCGTACAGCGGGCTTAATATCAGCACTGGCCACTGTGTTTCTATCCTGATTTCATATAGCCACCGGGGTTATTTATTTATTTATTTGACTGGTTTTAATATGCCGTTTTTCTATCAGGCAACTTTAAATGAAATACAGCTCACAAAAAAGAAAGCAGGCAATGAGGAACCCTTGGAAGGAATGAAGTTTATTGAGGGGGGTCAGCCCTACACGTGTTTCAGACACACCAGCCTTCCTCAGGGGACTGTGACCACTTTTCAACAGATGAGTTGAAATGGACATATACTCAATGGTACTTGAGAGTGCAGAATAAAACATTCCTAGGTATATGCTTGGAAATTTCCAAGTCCCCTGAAGAAGGCCGGTGTGGCCGAAACATGTGTACGGCTGACCCCCTGAATAAACTTTGTTCCTTCCAAGGGTTCCTCATTGCCTGCTTTCTTTTTTGTGTGCTGTTTTTCTGCAGGTGGAGTGCTTTTTTTGTTCCTAATTAAATACAGCTCTACACCCCCTACAACTGACACAACACACAGCAGCTCGAATCCTCTAGGATGAGCCACATTCCACTCATATTAACACAACTACATCAGCTTCCTCTACAGAGACGCATTAAATATAAAGTCCTGATAACCATCTTTAAAATTTCGCACAATCTAACCTCACAGTATCTGCAGTCTATACTGCATAAACCACCTAAGAACAGACGCAGAAGACACTATACAAAATTTTTATCCTACCTCTCGAAAGAACTAAGAGCAGCCAGACAACATGTACAAAATTCGCCCCTCTCTTTCTGAACACACTACTAAAACACTTGTTCACTCTCTAATTACTCCCCATCTTGATTACTGCAACCTCCTTCTTGCTGGTCTCCTTCTGAGTCGTCTCTCTCCCCTTCAATCTGTTCAGAGCTCTGCTGCGCGACTAATCTTTCACCAGCCCCAATATACTCATATAACCCCTCTTCTCAAGTCACTTCACTGGCTTCCCTTCCGTTTCCATATCTGATTCAAACTTCTTCTTCTGACCTATAAATGCATTCATTCTTCTGCTCCTCACTACCTTTCCTCCCTCCTCTCTCCCTGCAACCCTCCTCGTGAATTTGGCTCTTCTACTGGCTTGCTCCTCTCTACGCCCTTTTCTTCCACTGCCAACTCCAGACTTCAGTCCTTTCATCCTTACCCTGGAATAAACTTCCTGTATCTGTGCGTTAGGCTTCATCTCTCCCCCTTTTCAAATCCATGCTAAAGGCTCACCTTTTTAATGCTGCTTTTGGATCCTGATTCCTTGTTTTTTTTCTTGTGTGTCCTTACCCTTCCCTATTTTACCCTCATTCTTATCTGTTATCTCGTCTATCTTAATTAGATTGTAAGCTCTGATGAGCAGGTACCATCTTTACATGTGTCTGTACAGGGCCGTGTACGCCTTGTAGTGCTAGATAAATGCTTAACAGTAGCAGTGGTGATGTACACGTGCATTTTCCTTATATGCACCTAGTCTTTGGAATGCTCTCGCGGGCTATCTCAGACCTCACAATATTTCATAAAAAATCAAAAAGCATTCTGTTCAAAGAATACTTTGAAAATAAGCAGGCAAGCACAAAGTGGCCACATAAAAGGACTTGTACCATCTGATCATATTCATCATTCTGATCTTAACCCATCTAAATACGACTCTCCACAGAGAAGCCTACCAGCAAAAGCACACTCACTCACGTTTGGACTCACTATATTTTGATTTACTCATGTTTTGAATTTTCATTATATTCTATTTGCTCATTCTTTCATCATTAATACGTAAGCCATTGTTGAATATAATCCACCCTTGACCATTTAATCATGTTTCTCATTATCAAACTACATTATGTTTAAAGTTAAATGTGAACTGCTTTGATTGCAGCAAAAGTGGTCTATAAAAACTGTTAAATAAATACATTCATAAATGTCAACTGCAGCAAGTAAATATTGACCCCTAAGTAATGAAACATTATGTAACTTGCCCAAGGTCAGAAACATCATCAGGAGAGTGGGATTTGAACCCTGACCTCCGCTGCTTCTCAGCAGGGGCGGACTGAGGGCGGCACGGGGCCATGTGCAGAGACTCACTGCAGGGCCTCCTTTGCATGAATATGAATATATATATATATCCATAGGGCCTCATTTGCATACATTTAGTTTACTTTATTTTAAAATGTATATGCCACTCATCTAAAATCCTAAGTGGCTCCAAACATACATATGCAATTTTTTAGAAGAGATGTTACAATAAAATAAACATAATAACAATCATTAATCACATTTAACTTAAAAACATTTTCATGCAAAAAAATGCAATGTGTGCCTTTGAGCCAGTGCTGACAACAGTTCCTGGGTTTCTTGGCAGTGTGAGTAGAAATAGATTGCCAGGCTTTTCCTCCAAGGCAATGAAGGGTTACGTACGTGACTTGCCCAAGGCCACATGGTGTGCTAATGGGAACTGAATGCTGGTCTCCTAGCTACCAGGCCAGTGCTCTAACCACTAGGCTACTCCTACACTCCAAAAAAACCCCTTTCATACACCCACAAAGAAAAAAAACATTATAAATATCTGCACACGCATTTACTTTGCTATGACTAGCTTATTGGTGAGAAGGGAAGATATAAAATGAGTAAAGCTAATCCTGGTAGTCATGAATTCAAAGGCTGGACTGGACTGTGCTAGAGTCCAGAAATCAGCAGCGGTGAAGCTATCAGACTACTAAACAAAATTAAACTGAGACGTTCCTTTAAAATTTGAGATTTCCTTGAATATGAACTGACAAAATATTTTAAATTTCAGCATCAAGACTGCAAAGCTCAAAGATCCATATTCCAGTACCTCCCAATCAACACCTTACAATTGATTCCACACCAAGAACCCTGGAGTACAGGACCCATAGAGCAAATCTACCATTTCCATAACTGCATGAACATCTGAAATTCACACAAGAAACATATCCAGAAAAGGATGAAACCATAAATATTGTAGTGAAACCTAGAATATACATTCAGCTAATGGGAAGGCTGAACAAATCAGATTCCTACATAGAAACTCCACATAGCTAGGTCCCAACTTGGATTTTAAAAAGCTGAGCATAAAAAAGGTTTGGATAAGTTCCAGGAGGAAAAGTCCATACATTATTACAGAGGACCAGGGAAATCCAGTACTTCCCCCAGGATAAGAAACATGGAATCTGTGTACCTTTCTGGGAACCTGACAGGTACCTGTGACCTGGACTGGCCACTGTTGGAAACAGGATACTGGATTTGATGGACATTGGTCTGACCCAGTATGGCATTTCTTATGTTCTAACTGTTAACGCAGCTTAGTAAATATACCCCTTGGAATATAGATAGACCTTCACCAGGTACTGAATAAGTGGCCCAAAACTAAAAATAGAAATATATTGACAAAAATTAAACTAAAACCCCAAGAAGCCATGCTCTGCATGCAGCCCAACACCAGAAAAACAGAAAGATGCATATAAAGAAAGCACATGTAAATTACAATAACTGACATATTTCACATGTGGCTAATCTTCCGTCAGCCTCAATATTTATTTTTATTTATTTATTTTATTTGTGGGGGGGTTTTATACTGCTTTATCAGCATAATCAAGGTGGTCTACAGAGAACTCAACATTATAGTTTAAAATAAACATGGGAAAAAATGAATAAAGACAAGTTGTTAAATTACAAATTAACATAATAATAATAAACTGAAAACTTACTAACTTAATTACATGGAGGCCTATTCCAATCAGGCCGTCCATCCCCTGTACGTTCAGGCAAAATCGGGCCATCCAAAGTTAGACCCGATTCTGCCCGGCTGTATTTCCCAGCGACTACCTGAGTGGCGGAGTCAGGCTCCTCAATGGAGCCGCTGAACCATGGCGTCCTGTCGCCATGGCACCACAACTCCATTCAGGATCCTTAAATGCCGGCTGCCGCAGATAAACTCATTTCCACGCAGCCAGACCCTCGATTCGGCCTCCCATGGCCAGGGTCCAGCTATGGAGAATCCCCTAAAATATAAAAACTTATACACCATCTTCAAGACCCTACAGACTGAGCATCCTATCTATTTAAGACCAACAAGCAGGAGAAGCCATACCAGAAACTCTCTGGTCACTCCAACAGAATTCACCAAAAGCAAGTGCAGATCGTTCGCCCTTTATGCACCAGGACTATGGAAGTTGCTCCTGAGGAAAATAAGATCCAAAAAAGACTGTCATGTATTCCACAAACTTCTAAAAACATGTTTATTCCAAGAATACTTTGCAGAGTCAGTCACCTGATCGACCCAGAACAATAACCTCTAGCTACGTATGACCCATCCTACTAGCTAGAATCCACCTAACCCACTCCAATCAGCTATCGGCAAAGTTTCTATTGCCATTATACATGATCCAGTTCCTTAAAATCCCTACTACTGTAAATGTATCCTGTATTGCCACTGTAACCTATACTGTAAAGAATAACCACAGTATACACTACTGTAAATAACTAATGTAAATATCCTACTACACTAAATGTATCCTGTACTGCCACCATAACCTATACTGTACAGAATAACTACAGCATACACTACTGTAAATAATAACTACAATGTAAATATCCTTCTACTGTAAATGTATCCTGTATTGCCACTGTAACCTATACTATAAAGAATAACTACAGCATGCACTACTGTAAATAGTAACTATATTGTAAATATCCTGCTACTGTAAATGTATCCTGTACTGCCACTGTAATCTATACTAATGTATCCTGTACTGCCACCATAACCTATACTGTAAAGAATAACCACAGTATGCACTACTGTAAATAATAACTACAATGTAAATATCCTACTACAGTAAATGTGTCCTGTACTGCCACTGTAACATATACTGTACAGAATAACTACAGCATACACTACTGTAAATAACTATATTGTAAATATCCTGCTACTGTAAATGTATCATGTACTTTCGATGTACCCTATACTGTAAAGAATAACCACAGTATACACTACTGTAAATAACTGTAATGTAAATATCCTACTACACTAAATGTATCCTGTACTGCCACTATAATCAATACTGTAAAGAATAACCACAGTATACACTACTGTAACTAATGTAAATATCCTATTACTGTAAATGTATCCTGTACTGCCACTGTAATCTATACTGTAAAGAATAACCACAGTATACACTACTGTAAATAACTGTAATGTAAATATCCTACTACACTAAATGTATCCTGTACTGCCACTGTAATCTATACTGTAAAGAATAACCACAGTATACACTACTGTAAATAACTGTAATGTAAATATCCTACTACACTAAATGTATCCTGTACTGCCACTATAATCAATACTGTAAAGAATAACCACAGTATACACTACTGTAACTAATGTAAATATCATATTACTGTAAATGTATCCTGTACTGCCACTGTAATCTATACTGTAAAGAATAACTACAGTATACACTACTGTAAATAACTGTAATGTAAATATCCTACTACACTAAATGTATCCTGTACTGCCACTGTAATCTATACTGTAAAGAATAACCACAGTATACACTACTGTAAATAACTGTAATGTAAATATCCTACTATGCTAAATGTATCCTGTACTGCCACCATAACCTATACTGTACAGAATAACTACAACATGCATCACTGTAAATAATAACTACAATGTAAATATCCTTCTACTGTAAATGTATCCTGTATTGCCACTGTAATCTATACTATAAAGAATAACCACAGCATGCATCACTGTAAATAATAACTACAATGTAAAAATCCTACTACAGTAAGTGTCCTGTACTGCCACTGTAACATATACTATACAGAATAACCACAGTATACACTACTGTAAATAATAACTACAATGTAATAATATCCTATTACTGTAAATGTATCATGTACTGCCACTGTAACATATACTGTACAGAATCACCACAGTATACATTACTGTAAATAATAATTACAATGTAAATATCATTCTACTGTAAATGTATCATGTACTACCACCATAACCTATACTGTACAGAATAACTACAGCATACACTACTGTAAATAACTACAATGTAAATATCCTACTACTGTAAATGTATCATGTACTACTATCATAACCTATACTGTACAGAATAACTACAACATGCATCACTGTAAATAATAACTACAATGTAAAAATCCTACTACAGTAAATGTATCCTGTACTGCCACTGTAACATATACTGTACAGAATAACTACAGCATAAACTACTGTAAATAATAACTACAATGTAAATATCCTTCTACTGTAAATGTATCATGAACTGTCGATGTACCCTATACTGTAAAGAACACAACATACACTATTGTAAATAATAACTACAATATAAATATCCTACTACTGTAAATGTATCACTTTCTGCCTCCGTAACCTATACTGTAAAGAATGACCAAAGCATACAGCACTGTAAATAACAAAAATGTAAAAATCCTAATACAGTAAATGTATGCTGTACTACCACTGTAACATACTGTATACTGTAGAGAATGACTACAGCATGCACTACTATAAATAACTACAATGTAAATATCCTTCTACTGTAAATGTATCATTCTCTACCACTGTACCCTATATTTTAAAGAATAACCACAACACACACTATTGTAAATAATAACTCTAATGTAAAAATCTTACAACTGTAAATGTATCCTGTAGCGCCACATAACCTATACTGTAAATAATGACCACAGCACACACTACTGTAAATAATAACTATATTGTAAACATCGTACTACTGTAAAAGGATCATGCACTGCCACTGTAACATATACTGTACAGAATAACTACAGCACACACTACTGTAAATAATAACTACAATGTAAATATCCTACTACTGTAAATGTATCCTGTATTGCCACTGTAACATATACTGTACAGGAAAACTACAGCACACACTACTGTAAATAATGACCACAGCATACACTACTGTAAATAATAACTACAATATAAATATCCTACTACTGTAAATGTATCCTGTATTGCCACTGTAACATATACTGTACAGGAAAGCTACAGCACACACTAATGAAGGCCGCGTGGCGGAGTCCAGGCCGGCCGCCTGTAACCGGGCGGCGTGGCAAGCGACGAGGGGAGGCGCAGGGGGGGAAGAGGGGGGGGGGGTTGCTAGGGGAGCAAGCCGCGTCCTGCAAACTCATTGGCTCCCGTACCGTGGAAGCGGGAGCCAATGAGGGAAGCCTGGACGGAGAAGCGGCAGTTGAGTTCGGGGCTTCGGAGGGAGCGGTAGAGCCGGGAGCATTTTTAGAGCCGGGAGCAATTTTGACGGTGCGTGCGGAGCGGGGCGAGCTGTGAGCAGCCGTGCTTACCAGTTCCCGGCTGTCGGGCTTCGGACGGGCCTTGCGGGTGCTGCGGCAGATCGTCGGAGGCGGGCAGAGCTGCCGAGACGTGGCGTGTGCGGCACGTGGAGGCGGTGGACTTTCGCGGTGCCGTAGGCGCCTGGGTGCGGCAAGTACTTTATGAAAATCCATTAAATATAATAAAAGCGGCACCTGCGGTACTTGGCAGTGCAGGGTTGGGCGCGATTATGCCAGCGGGCGGCAAGCAACGAGGCAGGGCGCCCCAAAAAGCCGCGGGCCCTGCAAGGAGGCAGGCCAGGCAGTTGAGGCGGGGATCGCTGGGGGGGAGGGCAGTGGAAGCCCATACCCGGGAGGGGCGGGAGGGGGGCGGTGTGGGGGATCGAGGGAGAGGTATGAGAGCAGGTCGGGTGGCTAGGGGGGAGCGGGCGGCGTCACGTAGGGCCTCAGCCTCCGGCCGGGAGGGGGGGAGTAGTGCTGCAGTACTGACAGAAGGGGCTGTAAGAGCCACTGCACGTGGGTCCCGTTCCCGGTCACGGCCGAGGGGGGTGCAGAGGGGGGAGGCGTTTGGAGTGCAGAGGGGAGGGGGGCGGGGCGGAGACCCTGGGTCGGGAGATGGGTGGGGGGCATGGGAGGAAGGGGCTTCCTTGAGCCCTGGGGACAGGGGGTATGGGGGTGCGGACAGTCCTTTTGCCAGTGGACTGCACATGTTTTATCCAGGATGGGGGTGCAAAGGGGGGCGGGGCCCATGCAGGGCGGCACGGCTTGGGATCATTGGGCGAGGGGGGGGCAGGGGTCCTCAGGGGCCGAGTGGATGGGAGCTTGGCGGCCGGCCGGGCCGGCAGATCTTCCTTCCCCTGTTTGTCCTGCTCTGTTTCCACAGATGTCTTCGCGAGGAGCTGGCGCTGCAGCGCGGGGCGGAGAGGGCACCCAGGATGCGGTGCCCCAGTCGGCGACGCAAGAGTTCGGTGGAGTGGGAGACAGCTCGCCGCTGAATGAGCAAGCGCTGAGTCCCGCCGGAGCAGTTGGGGGCGTGGCGGGCCAAGGGGACCCAGGTGAGTTAACTGCGGTGCGTGGTGATACGACGGGGCGCAGGAAGAGGTCGGCGAAACGCTCTGTGAAGCGGCGCAGGAAACATCGGAGGGGTGGTAAGAGGCGGCGCGGATCTGATTCATCGTCTTCTTCGTCCAGTTGGTCGTCTACCTCCTCTGTGCTCGGTGATGGCGCGGGGCTCGGGGCGCGTGGTGGGGCGACAGAGATGCCGCTGGGGGGCGCTTCTTCGTTGGCGGCTTATGCAGAGTTGTGGGTGGGGGTCCCAAAGAAATTGCGGCGGAGGATCAAAAAGCGTAGATATATTGATATTTTCCGGTTGATGGAGGGGCGGAGGCGTTACGGGGATAGCAAGAAGAAGAGGAAGGAGGATGAAAAAGCGGGGAGAGTTAAAAAAGTTTCGCGGAATGTCGTGAATTGGACGAGATCGTTTTTGCGTTTAGCGAGCGTCTGGGGCCATTATCATCCTGAGCAACATGGGATGTTGTTGGCATATGCAGATGCAATATTGGAGGCGGCGCAGATGCATGAAGGTTGGTCGTGGTTAAACTACGACGAGCGCTTTCGGGATAAAATGGAAGAGAATCCTTCTCTGTCTTGGGGCTCCCAAGACATTAACTTATGGCTCACACAGATGTCCGCAAAGGGGGGGTCTGGGGGGTTCGGGGGTGGGAAGTTAGGGGGCGCGGCCCAGGGGAGCGGGGGTCGTTCCTTTCGGAGTTCCGGAGGTGGGGTGTCCCAGAAGGGATTGGCAGGGGGATCCGGGGATGTGTGCTGGAGGTTTAATAAAGCCTCGTGTCCCTTTCCCGACTGTAAATTTAGGCATGCCTGTTCAAGCTGCGGGGGGGGGGGCATCCAGCTGCCAAGTGTGGCAAGAAGCCCCCCACCCCTGCCGGTGGGCCTCTGCCAAAATAGGGCCTTACGCTCCTTAGCCCCTACCCCAATTAACGTACCGGCGTTACAGGCGAGGTTGGCCGGTTATCCCAAAAGGGGTGACAGGGCCATTTTAGAAGAGGGGTTTCGGGTGGGGTTTATCATTCCGGTGGTGGGGGAAGTGCGTGGCCGGTTGTCGCGCAATTCACCTTCTGTCAGGCGGTTGGCGGCCGTGGTGCATGACAAGTTGTTAGCTGAGTTGCGCCTTGGGCGGGTGGCGGGCCCCTTCCTTGATCAGCCGTTCCCAGAGTTTGTGGTTTCTCCATTAGGGATTATCCCCAAAAAAGAGGTGGGGAAGTTTCGATTAATTCACAACCTGTCCTTCCCGGTAGGGGAGTCGGTTAATGATCATATACCGCTGGATATGTGCACGGTGCGGTACGCGTCATTTGATCGGGCAGTCGAACTGGTGAGGTTTGCTGGGCCAGGGGCGTGGATGGCGAAGGTTGACATTGAGTCGGCTTTTCGACTCCTGCCGGTGCATCCCGATAGTTTTCATTTGTTGGGGTTTCGGTTTGCGGATCACTTTTATTTTGATAAGTGCATGCCGATGGGGTGTTCAGTGTCCTGTGCTTACTTCGAGAAGTTTAGCACCTTTTTGCATTGGGCATTGGTGAAGGAGGTCGGTTGTGCAACTGTTGTTCACTATCTAGACGATTTTTTGTTTGTGGGGAGTGCGCATTCTGGGGATTGCCAGGCGCTGGTCCGGGGCTTTATGTTATTGGCGGGTGAGTTGGGCGTTCCGCTAGCAGATGGAAAGACGGAGGGACCTGCGCGGTCCTTGACCTTCTTAGGTGTAGAATTGGATTCGGCTGCGATGATGGTGCGTCTTCCTGGTGATAAAGTGGTCCGTTTAAGGGTGTTGGTAGCCAATGCCAGGGCATCCCGTAAGTTGACGTTGAAGGAATTTCAGTCCTTGCTCGGGGCGTTGAATTTTGCGTGCCGGGTGATTCCGATGGGTAGAGTGTTTCTGCGTCGTTTGGCGAGGGCCACAGCGGGGGTGCTCCAACCGCACCATCGGATTCGGGTGTCCGGTGGGATGAGAGCGGACTTACGGATTTGGGATGTCTTCCTGAGGGATTTTAATGGGTCATTGGTTATGCTAGGGGAGGAGATGTCCTCGGATGAGTTGCAGTTGTTTACGGATGCGGCGGGGGGGATCGGGCTAGGCATTTATTTGGCAGGGGCATGGTGTGCCGAGGAGTGGCCGCAATGGTGGCGGGATACGGGGCTCGTCAAGAACGTGGCTTTCTTGGAGCTCTTTCCCATATGGGTGGCATTGGAATTGTGGCCTGACCGTTTTCGTAACAGGCGGATATTGTGGTGGTGTGATAATGCCGCAGTGGTGAGTGTCATTAATAACTTTACCCCCCGGTGTCGGCAGGTGGCAGAGCTCATGCGGGAGGTGGTGCTGTCGTGTTTACGGTTAAATGCCGTGATTAGGGCTCGCCATATTCCGGGTTGCTGCAATGAGTTAGCTGACGCTCTTTCTCGTTTACAGTGGGAGCGTTTTCGCAAGCTCGCACCTGGAGCGGCGGTCGTCGGGTGCCCGGTCCCCGAGCGCTTGTGGCAAGTTGGCCTGGGGAGATGATGAGCATGCTTCGGAGTTCAGTAGCTCGCTCCACCTGGGCAGCTTATTGGCGTGGCTGCGGCAAGATAGAAGACTTCTGCGAGGCGACCGGACAGAGCATGGATGCGGTTTCCGATAGGCTGTTGGCCGACTATGTGGTGGCAGCAAAATCTGGCGGGCTGTCCAGAACGGCAGTCCGGAGTCATCTGGCGGGGTTCATGTTTTTTGCAAGGGCAGTGGGTTGGGCCCCGGCGGGGACAGGTTTCTTAACCGGGAGATTGTTGCGAGGTTGGGAGCGTGTTGAGCCTACCCCCAGGGACCGTCGACGGCCTCTTACCCACGGCTTGTTGGAGAGGCTGTGTGCGGTGCTACCCGATGTGGCCTCATCCAGCTATGAAGGGGTGCTGTTCAAAGCAATATTCTGTTTAGCGTTTTTTGGGGCGTTTCGGGTTGGGGAGTTGGTGGCCTCTTCTGGAACTTCGGCTGGGGTGGGTGGTTTGCTGTTGCGGCATGTATGTCTTGATGCAGCAGTGTTGAGGGTCTGGTTGGCCCGGTCCAAGACCGATCAGTTGGGGCGGGGGCAGTGGGTGGTGCTTCGAGCGTTGCGCGCGGGCCGCTACCTGTCCGGTGTCGGCCATGAGGGGTTATCTTCGCCTTCGTCCTGTGGGCGGGGGTTTGTTGTTTATTCATGCGGATGCTCGCCCGGTGACGAGATTTCAGGTCACCGCGGTGTTACGCTTGGCCCTTAGGCAGATTGGGGAGGAGCCGCAATTTTTTGCGCCGCATTCATTCCGCATAGGGGCTGCGACTAGCGCCGCAGCAGCGGCGGGTCTCTCGGCTACTGAGGTGCAGAGCGTGGGGAGATGGCGGTCTAAGGCCTTTTTGGATTATGTCCGTTTCTAATGGGGGGGGGGGGTGGGACTTGGGGATGGGGGGAAAACTAATGCTGTCTTTCTTTTGCAGAACGGGAGCGGTTGGCGGGTGGCTGCTGGTTGATTGGCCACTCGTACCTGTTCTGGGCAGGTCGCCGTGCAGCTGTGCGGCCTGTGGGGCCGAATTTGGGCCTGGATTCCGCAGTGGTGACCATCTCATGGCTGGGTGAGCGGGGTTTGCGGTGGACGCAATTGCTCCCCTTGCTTCGGCACCATGCCAGACTTCGAGAGCCGCCTCGCTTACTTCTGCTGCATTTGGGTGGAAATGACTTATCAGCATGGACTTGTAAACAGTTAATACGAACTGTACTGACGGATTAGGATCTCGTGATCCGCATATTCCCCGGCAATAACCTGCTCTGGTCCGACCTTATCCCTCGGCCGATTTGTCGGGACCAGCGGCGGTGGTCGCGGGCCTGGCAAAGATCAATCGGCAAATCGGCCGATGGGTTTGTGAGCATCAGGGATACCAAATTCTCCATTCCTGGGTGGAGGTGGGTTGTGCGGGTTTGTATAGGGGGGACGGGTTCATTTATCCCCGGTGGGGCTGGATCTTTTATTGAATGATTGGCAGGAGGCTATTGAGTGGGTTGTGATGCGGGATGCTCGCTGGTCGCAGCTTTGTTCTGGGGGGCGGCGCAGTGACGTGCTTGACGACTGCGCCGGTGGCGGGATCCCGGAGGTTTCCGGGGTCCGGAAGCTTATGATAAGCTTGGGACGGGGGTGGGGTACCCCCGACCCAGACAACCCCCCTGGCTGGGTTTTTGCTAATGATATGGCGAAGCCGGGGGCTAAGGGGGGGGAAGTAGGAATAAGCGGAGCCGCTATCACCTTGCTAGTGATATGGCTGGTGATGGGAGGAGTCCGCTGGTTTTGTTATGGGATGTTTTATATTCATGCATTTAAATAATGAATAAAGCTGCGACCAGTTTGTTGACCAATATGCCTTAGTGTCTGTCTATTTTTGTACCCTGGGGGGAAAAGGGGGTGAGGGGGGGGAATTACACAGAAGGGGAAAATCAAGGAAGTCGAGGAGCGGTGAGTCCGCGCTCCTTCGGTTACTGTAAATAATGACCACAGCATACACTACTGTAAATAATAACTACAATATAAATATCCTACTACTGTAAATGTATCCTGTATTGCCACTGTAACATATACTGTACAGGAAAACTACAGCACACACTACTGTAAATAATGACCACAGCATACACTACTGTAAATAATAACTACAATATAAATATCCTACTACTGTAAATGTATCCTGTATTGCCACTGTAACATATACTGTACAGGAAAACTACAGCACACACTACTGTAAATAATAACTACAATATAAATATCCTACTACTGTAAATGTATCCTGTATTGCCACTGTAACATATACTGTACAGGATAACTACAGCACACACTACTGCAAATAATAACTACAATATAAATATCCTACAACTGTAAATGTATCCTGTATTGCCACTGTAACATATACTGTACAGGAAAACTACAGCACACACTACTGTAAATAATGACCACAGCATACACTACTGTAAATAATAACTACAATATAAATATCCTACTACTGTAAATGTATCATGTACTACCACTGTAACATATACTGTACAGGATAACTACAGCACACACTACCGTAAATAATAACTACAATGTAAATATCCTACTACTGTAAAGGAATCATGTACTGCTACTGTAACATATACTGTACAGAATAAGTACAGCACACACTACTGTAAATAATAACTACAATGTAAATGTCCTACTACTGTAAAGGAATCATGTACTGCTACTGTAACATATACTGTACAGAATAACTACAGCACACACTACTGCAAATAATAACTACAATGTAAATATCCTACTACTGTAAATGTATCCTGTATTGCCACTGTAACATATACTGTACAGGAAAACTACAGCACACACTACTGTAAATAATGACCACAGCATACACTACTGTAAATAATAACTACAATATAAATATCCTACTACTGTAAATGTATCCTGTACTGCGACCGTAACCTACACTGTACAGTCTGGACCATCCCCCTCCCTCTGCCTATGACCTCTCCCGTGTCCAGTATCTCCCTACTCCATAATCCTCTTCCCTGTCTGCAGCATCCCCATCTGTCGGCCTACGGCCTCTCCCACATCCAGTACCTCCCTCTTTCTCCATGTTCCCCTTCCCCGTCTGCAGCATCCCCTCCTTGTGCCTATGCCCTCCCGCATGTCAAGTATCTTCCCTCCTTCGCCATATTTCCATTCGCTGTCTGTAGCATCCCCCTCCCTCTGTCTACGGACTCACCCGTGTCCAGTATCTCCCTCCTTCTCCATATTCCCCTTCCCTGTCTGCAGCATCCCCTTCCCTCTGCCTACGGCTTCCCACGGGTCCAGTATCTCTCCAACCTCTCCATGTACCACTTGTCTGTATGCAACATCCCCCTTCCTCTGCATATAGGCTCCCCAATGTCCGGTATCCTCTCTCCTTCTCCATGTTTCCCCTCCCTGTCTGTAGCATCCCCTTCCCTATGCCTACGGCCTCCCCTGTGTCCAGTATCTCCCTCCTTCTCTATGTTTCCCTTCTCTGTCTGCAGCATCCCTCTCCCTCTGCATATGGCCTCCCCTATGTCCAGTATCTCCCTCATAAGAACATAAGAGCATAAGATCTGCCATACTGGGTCAGACCAAGGTCCATCAAGCCCAGTATCCTGTTTCCAACAGTGGCCAATCTAGGTCATACGTACCTAGCAGTATCCCCAAGAGACACAGCTTCCACAATGCTTGTATTGGGTCAAGCATTGATATCCTGGGTCCCTTTTTAATAATGGTTTATGGACCTTTCCTCCAGGAACTCGTCCAAACCTTTTTTAAACCCAGCTACACTAACAGCCTTTACTACATTCTCCGGTAACAAATTCCAGAGTTTGATTACACGTTGAGTGAAAAAATATTTTCTCTTATTTGTCTTAAATAGTTTACCCTGTAGCTTCATTGCATGTCCCCTAGTCTTTCTATATTCTGATAGCGTAAACAATCGATCTACATTCACCCGTTCCACTCCATTCATTAATTTATAGACCTCTATCATATTTCCCCTCAGCCGTCTCTTTTCCAGGTTGACGAGCCCTAACCTTTGTAGCCTCTCTTCATAGGAGTAGCCTTCCATCCCCTTTACCATTTTGGTGGCTCTTCTCTGTACCTTTTCTAATAACGCTATATCCTTTTTAAGATACGGCGACCAGAATTGCACACAATATTCAAGGTGCGGTCTCACCATGGAACGATATAGAGGCATTATAATATCCTTTGTTTTATTTTCCATTCCTTTCCTTATGATACCTAGCATTCTATTTGCTTTCTTGGCCGCCGCTGCATACTGGGTGGAGGGTTTTAACATGTTATCCACGATGACTCCTAAATCTTTTTCCTGGGTGTTGGTTCCCAATGTGGAACCTTGCATTGTGTAACCATAGTGTGGGTTGTTCTTTCCTAGGTGCATAACTTTGCACTTGTCCACATTAAATTTCATCTGCCATTTGGATCCCCAGTCTTCCAATTTATCCAGATCCTCCTGCAGTTTTCCACAGTCCTCTTGGGTTTTAACAACTTTAAACAGTTTTGTGTCATTTATGAATATGCCAAAAAGTAGCGGACCCAGTACAGATCCCTGGGGTACTCCACTATTCTCCTTTTTCCATTGGGAAAATTGGCCATTTAGACCTACCCTCTGCTTTCTATCTTTTAACCAGTTCCCGATCCACAATAGTAGACTGCCTCCTATCCCATGACTCTTTAGTTTCGCCAAAAGTCTTTGATGAGGGATCTTGTCAAAGGCTTTCTGAAAGTCCAGATACACTATATCAACCGACTCACCTTTGTCCACCTGTTTATTCACACTTTCAAAAAAACATATCAGATTAGTACGACAAGATCTTCCTTGTCTAAAGCCATGTTGGCTGTCTCCCATTAGGTTGTGACTATCTACATGCTGAATAATTTTATTCTTTATGATGGTTTCTACCATTTTCCCCGGTACTGACGTCAGGCTCACTGCTCTGTAGTTTCCCGGATCACCCCTGGAACCCTTATAGGAAGAGGGAGGGGTGATCCAGGAAATTACTCCTTCTCCATATTCCCCTTCCACATCTGCAGCTCCCCCTCCCTCTGCCTATGACCTCCCCCATGTCCAATATCTCCCTCCTTGTCTATATTCCCCTTCCCTGTCTGCAGCATCCGCCTCGTTCTGCCTATGGCCTCCCCCGTGTCCAGTATCTCCCTCCTTGTCTATATTCCCCTTCCCTGTCTACAGCTCCCCTTCCCTCTGCCTACGGCCATCCCGGTGTCCAGTATCTCCCTCCTTCTCCATATTCTGCTTCCCTGTCTGCAGCATCCCCGTGTCCAATATCGCCCTCCTTATCTATATTCCTCTTCCCTGTCTGCAGCATCCCCCTCCCTCTATATATGGCCTCCCCCATGTCCAATATCTCCCTCCTTCTCCATATTCCCCTTCCCTGTCTGCAGCATCCCCCTCCTTTTGACTATGGCCTCCCCCGTGTCCAGTATCTCCCTCCTTGTTTATATTCCTCTTCCCTGTCTGCAGCATCCCCCTCCCTCTATATATAGCCTCCCCCATGTCCAATATCTCCCTCCTTCTCCATATTCTGTCCATAGCTGGTTCACCTCATACCTGCACAACAGAACCCAAACAGTGAGAATTAATCACCTAACATCATCTACATACAAGCAGGAACAAGGTCTCCCCCAGGGATCCACCCTATCCGCAATCCCTTTTAATATTTATCTACAACCAATCTGCTCAATTCTAAAATGGTTCCATACACATTACCACATATATGTAGATGACATAATGTTATACCTCCCATTTAAGATTCCAAACCCACCAATACAACTAATCTCGGAATGTTTTCATGAACTATCACAATGCCTCAAAAAACACAACTTACACATAATATTCTCAAAGACTGATGTCCTTTTTGTAACTATAAATCAAAACTACGTACCCCAAACATCTATTGTACTAGAGAACCATGAAATCACAGCAAAAAGGTAAGAGTCAGTTGGTCCATTAGATGATAAAGTGGTTAAAGGAGCACTGAGAGGCGACAAGGCGATAGCGGAGAAACTGAATGAATTCTTTGCTTCGGTCTTTACTGAGGAAGATGAAGGGATGTTACCCATGACTGAAGTGGTATTTAAAGGTGCGGAAGAATTGAAGGAAATATTGATACATTGGGAAGATGTATTACAACTATTAGATAAACTGAAGAGTAGCAAATCACCTGGGCCGGATGGTATACATCCAAGGGCGTTGAAAGAACTGAAATATGAGATTGCAGACCTGCTATTAGTAATCTGTGAAATATCATTAAAATCATCTCTAATACCTGAAGATTGGAGGATCGCCAATGTAACACCAATTTTTAAAAAGGGTTCCAGGGGTGATCCGGGAAACTACAGACCGGTGAGCCTGACATCAGTATGGTAAAAATGGTAGAAACCATTATAAAGAATAAAATTACTCAGCATATAGATAGTCATGACCTAATGGGAGGCAGCCAACATGGCTTTAGACAAGGAAGATCTTGTCTTACTAATCTGTTATGTTTTTTTGAAGGAGTGAATAAACAGGTGGACAAAGGTGAGTCGGTTGATATTGTGTATCTGGACTTTCAGAAAGCCTTTGACAAGGTCCCTCATGAGAGACTTTTGGCAAAACTAAAGAGTCATGGGAGAGGAGGCAGTGTACTATTGTGGATCAGGAACTGGTTAAAAGATAGAAAGCAGAGGGTAAGGCTAAATGGCCAATTTTCCCAATGGAGAAAGGTGAATAGTGGAGTACCCCAGGGATCTGTACCGGGTCCGCTACTTTTTGGCATATTCATAAATGACACAAAACTGTTTAAAGTTGTTAAAACCCAAGAGGACTGTGGAAAACTGCAGTAGGATCTGTCCTTCCATAACAACAACTACAACAGTCCACTTTTTACCTTTAGAGATCCTCTGTGTTGGTCCCATGCTTTTTTGAATTCAGTTACTGTCCTCATCTCTACCACCTCCACTGGGAGACTATTCCATGGATCCACTACTCTTTCTGTAAAGAAATATTTCCGCATATCACTCCTGAATCTATCTCCCTTCACCCTCATCCCATGTCCCCTCGTAGCAGAACTTGCTTTCAGTTGAAAGAGGCTCTCCCTGAACATTTATACCACGGAGGTATTTAAACATCTCAATCATATCACCTCTATCCCGCCTTTCCTCTAAGGTGTACATATTAAGATCCTTAAGTCTGTCCTCATATGCTTTATAATGAAGCCCATTAATCATTTTAGTAGCAACCCTCTGCACCGACTCCATCCTGTTCACATCCTTTTGAAGGTGCGGTCTCCAGAATTGCACACCATACTCCAAATGAGGTCGCACCAAAGACTTATACAGAGGCATTATCACCTCCTTTTTTTGCTAGCCATTCCTCTCCGTATGCACCCAAGCATCCTTCTAGCTTTTGTCGTCGCCTTTTCTACCTGTTTAGCTACTTTAAGATCATCAGACACAACCACGCCTAGGTCCCGCTCTTCTTTAGTGGACAAAAGTACTTCACCTCCTATACTGTATTGCTCCCTTGGATTGCTGCAGCCCAAATGCATAAACCTTACATTTTTTAACATTAAATCCCAGCTGCCAAATTCTAGACCATTCTTCAAGCTTAGCTAGATCCCTCCTCATGTTATCTACACCTTCCTGGGTGTCTACTCTATTGCAGATTTTGGTATCATCCGCAAAGAGGCAAACCTTACCCGACAGCCCTTCCGCTATATCACTAACAAAGATGTTAAAAAGAATTGGACCAAGGACAGATCCCTGGGGCACACCACTGGTAACATCCTTCTCCTCAGAGTGAGCTCCATTTACTTGTACTCTTTGTCGCCTCCCACCCAACCAATTTCTAACCCAAGCAGTAACTTTAGGGTCGATCCCTAGGGTGCTCAGTTTGTTTATAAGTCGCCTGTGAGGAACAGTGTCAAAGGCTTTACTGAAATCTAAATACACCACATCTAGAGCTCTCCCTCCGTCCAACTCCCTGGTCACCCAGTCAAAGAAATCAATCAGATTTGTCTGACAAGACCTGCCTCTGGTGAATCCATGCTGCCTCGGATCCAGCAGCGTTTCCAATAATTTACTCACCACTGAAGTTAAACTAACTGGCCTGTAGTTTTCAACCACATCCTTACTTCCGCTTTTGTGTAAAGGCACCACATGAGCCTCTCTCCAGTCCTTTGGCACCACTCCTGACTCCAACGAGGCATTGAAAAGACTTCACAAGAGCTAAAAACAAACCAACAACAAAGCTTTCTCACACTTTGCTCCGACCCTCTAGAATGAATTACCAGAAAACATCAGATAGATAAATGACATTATTTCGCAAGAAATTAAAAACTCACCTTTTTATTACACACTTTGGCACACAACTACACAGCGACACTCAAAATGACAACACTACACCAAATCCTCACAACAACACAAATATAAATGCAAACACAAACTAGGCAACCAAAGCATGGTTGAGTTACCCTCAGCCAAACTCTTTTACACTGTATATAATTTGAATAGTTACCTGTACTATGAACAATCTTTTCATGTTGAAATGTAAATAGTTTAAAAAGTTCATTGTATAAAGTTCCTAATTGTTCTATGTAATTATGTATAAGTACTCGTTCCAATTATACTTTTCACACCATTGTTTTTTTATGAACCGCGCTTGATCCATGGGAAAGCACGGTATAAAAGTGTTTAATAAATAAAAAAATAAATATTCCCCTTCCCTGTCTGCAGCTCCCCCCACCCTCTGCCTCTGGCCTCCCCCGTGTCCAGTATCTCCCCTCCTTCATCATATTCCCCTTCCCTGTCTGCAGCATCTCCCTCTCTCTGCTTATGGCCTCCCCGTGTCCAGCATCTCCCCTCCATCATATTCCCCTTCCCTGTCTGCAGCTCCCCCCTCCCTCTGCTTATGGCCTCCCCGTGTCCAGCATCTCTCTCCTTCATCATATTCCCCTTCCCTGTCTGCAGCTCCCCCTCCCTCTGCCTATAACCTCCCCCGTGTCCAGCATCTCTCTCCTTCATCATATTCCCCTTCCCTGTCTGCAGCTCCCCCCTCCCTCTGCCTCTGGCCTCCCCCGTGTCCAGTATCTCTCTCCTTCATCATATTCCCCTTCCCTGTCTGCAGCATCTCCCTCCCTCTGCTTATGGCCTCCCCGTGTCCAGTATCTCTCTCCTTCATCATATTCCCCTTCCCTGTCTGCAGCTCCCCTTCCCTCTGCCTATAACCTCCCCCGTGTCCAGCATCTCTCTCCTTCATCATATTCCCCTTCCCTGTCTGCAGCTCCCCCTCCCTCTGCCTATAACCTCCCCCGTGTCCAGCATCTCTCTCCTTCATCATATTCCCCTTCCCTGTCTGCAGCATCTCCCTCCCTCTGCTTATGGCCTCCCCGTGTCCAGTATCTCTCTCCTTCATCATATTCCCCTTCCCTGTCTGCAGCTCCCCTTCCCTCTGCCTATAACCTCCCCCGTGTCCAGCATCTCTCTCCTTCATCATATTCCCCTTCCCTGTCTGCAGCTCCCCCTCCCTCTGCCTATAACCTCCCCCGTGTCCAGCATCTCTCTCCTTCATCATATTCCCCTTCCCTGTCTGCAGCATCTCCCTCCCTCTGCTTATGGCCTCCCCGTGTCCAGTATCTCCCTCCTTTTCCGTATTCTCCTTCCTTTTCTACAGGGAGTGAATATGGCCATTTTAAACATTAGAGCCATTATTCATTGGTTGATTCAAGTCAAGACAAGCAACACAACAGCTGAGGACAAGGACACATCTATGGGAGTGGCAAGAAAACACATAGGAGACCAAGTGGATCAGGATCCAAAAGCAAACTCGAAGAGGTGAGTTTTCAGCCTGGATTTGAAAGGGCCAGAGATGAATCCTGACGCAGAGGTGGTTTGTTCCAGGCATAGGAAGCAGCAAGGTGGAAGAATCAAAGTCTGGAGTTAGCAGTAGAAGAGAAGGGCACAGAAATGATTCAGAGGGAGACCAGCAAGGAGGAGGTAGCAGTAGTCTAGACGGAAGGTAACTGAAGAGTGGATAAGTGCCTTAGTACTGTGTGTCGAAAGAAAGAGACAAATTTTGCCAATGTTATATAGAAAGAAGTGAAAGGTTTTAGCTACCTGTTGGGTGTGTGCCGAGAAAGAGAGAGTAGAGTCAAAGATGACCTCAAGGCTCACAGCAGAGGAAACAGGGAGGAGTGTAGTGTTGTCCACAGAAATAGAGAAGGGAGGAATGGGGGAGCTGGGTTTAGGGGGAAAGATATGTTTTTTGAGATGCGGTGACCGGAAAAGTTAGTTACTCACCTGTAGCAGTTATTCTCCCTGGACTGCAGGAATAAATCCTCAAGTATGGGTGATGTATCCAATGGAGCCTTGCCCAGCAAGACTCCCCAGCTTCTACTGGAAGATTTTGTGAGGCTGCACCATGCCTGCGTGTCTGTCTTCCCACCTGCCACCATCTTCTCCAGTCTGCTAAGAAAGCTGTAGCAGAATACAACTCCTCGGGGAGGTGGGAGGGTTGTGAGGGCTTTTTCCTGCTGCCTACGGAGAGCACCTGCTACAGGTGAGTACTACCTTTTCTATGTGGACAAGCAGGAAATAAGTCCTCACATATGAAACTCCCAAACTACAGGCTACCAAAAACCGCGGAGGCCGAGAAGCCCAACAGGGGCAAAATTGAACTGAGAACTGGAGAATCAACTACTGTATGTATAGAAGTGGTATGTCAGAAGAGGGAACTCATCTAATTCAGCTTCTTCACCACTTGTTCTTTTTTCTTTTTTGGTAGACTAGATAGACAGTAGGGCCTTGTGGGGATGGAGCTGGATTCTAATTCTGACACAGATGCTGGAGTACCAATTTGCTCATGTTGCTGTCATGTCAGGAATCCCCATCCAGACAGTAGTGAGATGTGAATGTGTGGACAGAAGACCATGTGGCAGCCCTACAGATCTCTTCCATGTAGACTGAGCATACGTTGGCCACCAACGCAGCCATAGCTCTGAGGTTGTGAGCTGTGACATGACCATCAAGGCTCAGGCTAGCCTGGATATAAGCGAAAGAGGTGCAGTCTGCCGCCCAAATTGAAAGAGTGTATTTGGAAACAGCAGCCCCTAGCTTGCTGGGATTAAAAGAAATAAACATCTGGATGGACTTTTGGTGGGTCTTCGTCTACTCTAAGTGGGAGGCTAAGGCTCGTTTACAGTCCAGCATCTACAGTACATGAGGCCTCGGGAAGAACATCAGCAAAATGATTGACTGATTAAGGTGGAAAGTGGATTCCACCTTTGGAAGGAATCGAGGATGAGTGCACAGGACCATTCTATTATGGTGGAACCTGGAACATGGCGAATGAACTACTAGAGCCTAGAGTTCACATACACAGCATGCTGACGTAATTGTCACTAGAAACAAGACCTTCCAGGTCAAGAACGTTATAGGGCAAGAACTGAGCAGCTCAAAGGGAGCCACGATGAGCTGGCCAGAAGCACATTGAGGTCCTAAGCCACTACTGGGGGCTTGAAGGGAGGCTTTGAGAGAAGCAAATTTTGCTTGAAGTGAGCCAATAACAGCTGAGTCGAGATGGACTTCCCTTCTATACTGCAATGGTAAGCTGCTATTGTCCTGAGGTGAACCCTGACAGGTGGACTTGGGACCCGACTCCGAGAGGTTTAGGAGGTACTTGATCAGTCTGCCAGTGCAGCAAGTAAAAGGATCCAGAGCATGTTCTGTGCAACAGATCGCAAATTGCTTTCATTTGAATGTGTAAGACCTTCTCGTCGAGGCCTTCCTGGATGTCAACAGAACATCTTTAACTCTGTCAGCCAGGTTAAGCTAGGGAGATAAAGTTCCTAAATGAAATAAATGACTGCTTCTTGGAGCAGCTGGTTCATGAACCGACCAGAGGGGAAGCCATATTGGACCTAGTCCTTAGTGGAACACCAGATCTGGTGCAAGAGATAAGGGTGTTGGGGCCACTTGGCAAAAGTGATCATAGCATGATCGCGTTTGATTTAATTAGTAGAGGAGGGATGGTAAGGAAATCCACAGTACTACCTTTTAACTTTCGAAAGGGAGACTATGATAAAATGAGGAAAATAGTTAAGAAAAAACTAAAAGGAGCAGTTGCAAAGGTTAAAGACTTACATCAAGCTTGGGTGTTGTTTAAAAATACTATCTTGGAAGCCCAGACCAGCTGTATTCCACACATTAAGAAAAGTGGAAGGAAGTAAAAAAAACTGCCAGCATGGTTTAAAGGTGAGGTCAGAGAGGCTGTTATTGCCAAAAAAGCATCTTTCAGGAAATGGAAAAAAGAGCCAAATGACGAAAACTGGAAACAGAACAAGCACTGGCAAGTTAAATGCAAGGCATTGATAAGGCAGCAAAATGAGAATTTGAGAAGAAACTTGCTATGGAAGCAAAAACATGAAATAAAGACTTTTTCAAGTACATTCGTAACAAAAAACCTGTGAGAGAGTCAATTGGACTGTTAGATGATAGAGGGGTAAAAGGGGCAATGAGAGGGGACAAGGCTATAGCGGAGAGACTGAATGAATTCTTTGCTTCAGTCTTTACTGAGGAAGATGTAGGGATGTTAGCCATGACTGAAGTGGTATTTATCTCATCTCAATAGCCTACTATCCAATCTACCCAACAACAGAAGCAGAAGAGCAACAAACCTAAATACCCTCTGTCTCCCGAAGTCCTTCAGAAAGTCTAATGCATGTACCAGTAACGGCTTTCTCATTTATAGCTCCTGCACTCTGGAACCGGTTACCAAGTGAACTGCGTGCGATCTGTGATCTAAAAGATTTCAGAAAAAAACGTAAAACGCAGCTCTTTCAATCACATTTCAATTTAACTGCATGAAATTCATTCAGGCATATGTAACTATGTTTATAATGATCCTATGTGAAGCCTTAGCAGTCTGGCTTGTGTAACTATGTATATAAGTACCTTGTGTAAAGTGTAAAGTGTAAATATGTATATAAGTACCTTGTGTGATGTCCTAACCCCAATCAACTGTAAATCTGTAACCCTTTTGAAGTGTGCTACCCTCCTCTCTAATCGCATTGTATATACCCCTAATTACTGGCCAGTACAACCAACCTTACCTTGTATAGCAACCGCTGCTGATCACTGGAAGCAGCGGGATACAAATCTGTACGTAAATAAATAAATAAAATAAAGGTGATACTGCAGAGGAACTGAAAGAAATATCGCTACACCGGGAAGATGTATTACAACTATTTGATAAACTGAAGAGTAGCAAATCACCTGGACCGGATGGCATACATCCAAGGGTGTTGAAAGAACTGAAACATGAGATTGCAGACATGCTATTAGTAATCTGTGAACTTTCATTAAAATCATCTGTAATACCTGAAGATTGGAGGGTCGCCAATGTAACACCAATTTTTAAAAAGGGTTCCAGGGGTGATCCGGGAAAATACAGACAGGTGAGCCTGATGTCAGTACCGGGAAAAATGTTAGAAACCATCATAAAAAACAAAATTACTCAGCATGTAGACAGTCGTGGCCTAATGGGAGACAAGAGATCACAGAGAGGAAGACAGTCATCTATATTTGAAAAAAAGAAGCTAGCAAATTAGTCAGGAAAGCAAAGGTACAAAATGAAGAAGAAAAAGCCAATGCAATTAAATGGGGGGATAAGACATATATCAGATATGTTACTGAGAGGAGGAAGGGCAAAAGTGATATTGTCAGACTCAAGGGTGAAGGAAAGGAATATGTAGAAGCTGATGAAGATAAATCGGAATTGCTTAACAAATATATCTGTTCAGTGTTCACAGATAAAGGGCCGGGAGCAGGACCTCAGAAAACACCCACAAATAGGAACAAAGCTAGGGACATCTTAAATGATTTTCAGAGGACTGTGTTTGTGAGGAACTAGCTAAACTAAAAGTGGACAAAGCGATGAGACCAGATGGGATACATCCAAGAATACTGAAAGAACTTGTGGACGTTCTAGCAGCTCCACTGTTATAAAGCATATGAGGACAAACTTAACGACCTTAAAATGTATACTTTAGAGCAGGCATGTCCAACAGGTAGATCAGAGGTAGATCGCTAGCCCCACTTGGCTCCATCTCTCCAGCAGCTCGCCCCGTCGCTAGGAGAGAGCTCGTGCTGGCAGGTCGTCTGACGAGGACTTGCCGCTGCTGCTGATCCTTTGCCTGTCTTTTTTCCCTGCCTGCGGGAATCTTGCCTGCGGGTGTATTGGGGGCGCTTGTTGTTTTCATGCCAATAGTTTGTGGGTACCCCAGGGGGCTGCCACCCACGCCCTGCGACGAGATGCCACAGGCCCTCAGTCATTCCTTGTTCTCCTGCCTCTCAGAATCACCCATTCCTGCCCCTGCCCCAACACTCCTTAGAAGTGTGTTATATACCGGGTGATATCCATTCGCCTGGGCTTTACCTGAATACACTTACTGTATTAGTTGTGTCGTGTGCTGGTCGTTGGTCGCTTTATAGTTCGCTTTCATTAAACGTTTTCGGGCAGACACAACAATGCATCAAGAATTTGGTTATTTTGGCGGGCTTTTCCAATTTTGTTCTAACCTGCCTATGCCTTGTCTTTGAATTGGTTCAAAGCACTGTGACTTTTGCTTGCCTCTGCAATTTTCTTTTGCCTAGTCTTTACGTTGATTCTACACTGCAATTTTATTTTGCCTTGCCTTTGCATTGATTCTACACTGTATGCAGAATTTATTAAATCGCGTGTGGTGGTATTTGAACTTGTTTGGCAGTATTTAGGCGTCATTGTGGATACCATGTTAAAACCCTCGGCCCAGTGTGCAGCAGCGGCCAAGAGAGCAAACAGAATGCTAGGTATCATAAGGAAAGGAATGGAAAATAAAAGATATTATTATGCCTCTATATTGTTCCATGGTGAGACCGCACCTTGAATATTGTGTGCAATTCTGGTCGCCGTATCTTAAAAAGGATATAGCGATATTAGAAAAGGTTCAGAGAAGAGCCACCAAAATGAGATGAGGACAGTAACTGAATTCAAAAAAGCATGAGACCAACACAGAGGATCTCTAAAGGTAAAAAGTGGACTGTTGTAGTTGTTGTTATGGAAGGACAGACTAGATAGGCCATGTGGTCTTTTTCTGTCATCATGTTTCTATGTTTCTATGGTAAGTCTATAAATTAATGAACGGAGTGGAATGGGTAAACATAGATCGATTGTTTACGTTATCAGAATATAGAAAGACTAGGGGACATGCAATGAAGCTACTGGGTAAACTATTTAAGACTAATAAAAGAAAATATTTTTTCACTCAACATGTAATCAAACTCTGGAATTTGTTACCGGAGGATATAGTAAAGGCTGTTAGTGTAGCTGGGTTTAAAAAAGGTTTGGACAAGTTACTGGAGGAAAGGTCCATAAACCATTATTAAGAAGGGACCCAGGATATCAATGCTTGACCCAGTACAAGCATTGTGGAACCTGTGTCTTTTGGGGAAACTGCTAGGTACGTATGACCTAGATTGGCCACTGTTGGAAACAGGATACTGGGCTTGATGGACCTTGGTCTGACCCACTATGGCATATCTTATGTTCTTATTTGATTTTATCTGGTTTGCTGGACAGGTATTTGAGTTTTTTTAATGATTGTTTGGTGGTATTTGATTATTGGTGCCAGTATGATGAGTTCTTATTTTTACTTTTAGAACTGCGTGTGTGGTTTTGGCATCTCTAGTCCTTCTATGGCACATCATCCAGAGGTCTTCAGTTTCTGTTGATTTTTTTTTTAATCTTTATTTAGGCTTTTAACAGACAAACAAAACAGATGTAGCCATGATCAGAACAGGAAATTGCTAGCAAAAATAAATGTACCAAACATAACAACTCAGACCCCCACCCAACCCCCATCCCCCCCTCCCCCCCGGTTCTCTGAGGAATTGCTATACACCATATCATCCAAATATCCAACGTTCGGAGCAGGCATAGAGCCAGGTTCTACCCTACTAGGCCTATTTACCAAGTATCTCCCCTCAGCAGGCAGAAGAACGGGCACAGTATTGGTCTAAATGTAACCATCTATTCACATTTAATTCAGTTTTGCCCGGATGATGGAGCTTATTATACAATTTCTCCAGTTTAGCATAATAACACACTGAATTCCACCAACAGTCTAAATGCAGTGACCGAAAGTGTTTCCAATGAGAAAGTATAAGCTTAAGTGCGATAGCTATCATAAAATTCAGCAAAAAGGCTTTCCCCTTGGACAGATCCAGTGAAGGTTCAGCGGACCTTAACAATAACGTAGTCATTGAAAGGGCAGAAGGAATATCTAGAATCCTCTGTATCCGAACCCATATACTCTGCCAATAGCCTTGAAGCAAGGGTCAGTCAAAAAACATATGCCTGCATGTACCCGCCTCCTGCTGACAAGACCAGCACCTGCCTGCCGATAGTTTATCCCACTTAGATACCTTAACAGGGGTAATATAAGCCCTATGTAGAAAAAAATACATAGATTGGGTAAGTGCAGCTGATCGCGAAGTCCTCGTAATGGGGCCCCATAGAACTTTCCAGACATTAGGCTGAGTCTCAACTGCCAGATCAGATTCCCAAGTCTTAACCAAGCCTGTAAGATTCTGCGGGGCACAGTCTCTGATTGATCTATAAATGAAAGACATGGCACCCTTCTGGCCGATAGACCCCTGAATTATGCTAAAAGGAACCCCTACGGGGGCTATACCTACCCTCCCACACCCCTTGCAGTCAAGCAATGCCTAAGTTGCAGCCATTGGAAATGGCAAGAGTGTGGGAGGGAGAATTCCTCCTGCAAAGAGGAGAAATCCTTCCAACTATTCTCTCCTACCAGCTGTCCCAACGACCATATACCACAATTCATCCACTTACGCCAGGCAAACTCACGGCCCTGGATCTTAAACAATGGGTTCCACCACAATGGAGCTTGCCTTGAGAAAGAATCCCTGTCGCCCGCTAGCCTGACGAGCTGCAGAAAGGCTGCTTGGGTGGCCAAAATAACCCTCTCCATTTCAGAATCTTGTGGCAATTGCATACCCAACAAATGCCGCAGGGGATAAGGAGCCGCAAGCCTTTCTTCCACTGCCAGCCACGTCGGCCTTGGCCCCAAGCCCTCTGCCTCCACCCACAAAGCCCCTTGCTTTAAAAGGAGAGCTTGGTGATACCTTTGAAAATCAGGAAACTGGACACCTCCCCTGTCCTTGGAGGCCTTGAGCTTTTTAGTGGCAATTCTTGGGCATTTCCCATTCCAAAGGAAATCCAATAACACTCGCTCAAGATCAACATAGGCTCCCCCTGGTAATTCAAGCCTGCCCCACCAAGAAAGGTGAAGGGGCGACCAAGTAAGGGTCCGCTTTCGGATCACCAGCAGAAGCTCTGCTAAGTTTGAGTTAATTGTATCATCCCGGGAGGCACAATATTGAGTACCCAAGTATGTGATTTTATCTGACTCCCACCTAAAGGGGAAATCTGCCAAAAGACGCGAATTGGAGACACTATTCAATGGGAATGCTACTGATTTAGCCCAATTAATTTTATATCCGGAAATAGAGGAGTAGCAGTCCATTAAAGTTAAAATTGACGGTACTTCCTCCGGCTGGGTAAATAAAAGAAGATCATCAGCGTAGGCTGATAACTTCACCTGTAAGTCTCCCAGCCTAAATCCAGCAATCTCTTTCTTTTGCCTGATAGCAATAGCCAAGGGTTCCAATGCTAAATTGAACAGGAGGGGAGAGAAAGGAGAGCCTTGTCTCGTTCCCCTATGGAGCGAGAAGGAGCGAGATAGAATACCATTGGCGAATATACAAGCGCTAGTATTCGCATATAAGACTTTAACCATGCTAATAAAATCATCCCCAAGGCCGAACCATTGCAACACCAGGAAGAGAAAGGGCCACTCCAGCCTGTCAAATGCCTTCTCCGCATCGAGCGAGAGGCCAATATAGGGTAAAGGACTAATTGAGGCCCTCTCCAATAAATTACATAACAGCCGTGCATTATCCGAAGTAGATCTCCCAGGAACAAAGCCACATTGGTCCGGATGTATAAGGTCTTCAATGACCTTAGTGAGCCTTTGCGCTAAGATGCTCGCATAAATCTTATAATCAGAATTTAGTAGGGAAATCGGTCTATAATTCGTCACATATTCGGGGTCTTTGCCTGGCTTCTCCAAAACCATTATTGTGGCTTCTAAGAAGTTACCTGTACCCCCCTGTCCCTTTACCAGCTCTGCATAATACACCATAAGGTGCGGGAGCAAGTCCTCACAGAACGCCTTATAGAATTCAGCTGGAATTCCATCCGGGCCAGTGGCTTTACCCCCGGACATAGCACCGATGGCTGCCCGTAATTCTTTACTTGAGAATGGGTTGCCCAGGCTCTCAACCTGTTGCACCATCGCAATAGGATGAAGCAGATCCCTCACAAAATTTGTAAAAGCGCCTGGAGCCGGATTAATATCTGAGGAGTATAGCTTAGCATAATATTTAGAAAACTCATCTAATATTCACTCACTTTTGGTTTGTTGTACTAAATTATCATCCAAAAGAGAGACAATTCTCTTCTTTTCCTGTTTCCCCCTCAAAGTGGTGGCCAGGGATTTGCTGGCCTTATTCCGTTCGATATGGAATCTGGCAGATTGTTTTAAAAGGATTCGTTCCACCTCTGAAGAAACTATTTCATTATACTGGTACCTTAACCTTTGAAGTCTAATTAATATGCTTGGGTCTGGTTGTTTGGCCCATAGTCTTTCACCAGCTTTGATCTGATTTTCAAGAACTAATAAGTGGGCTTTATTCTTTTTATGCTCCCGGATCGAATAGCTGGTGATCGCAGCCAGAAGGGTGGCTTTAAAAGCCTCCCACCAGGCCCAATTTGCCGTATCCCCCACTTTGTTGGAATCAAAGTAAGAGCCGATAACCTCCCTGATTTCCGTTTGAAAGGAGGGTTCAGCTAACCAAGCCCTGTTAAACGACCAGGGCAAGGCAGGCCTCTCTATCCCAGGAAGGTCGATTTTCAAGGTAATTGCAGCATGATCAGAAATACATATACCCTCTATACCTGCCTCACAGCCCAAGGCCACCAAGGACTTTGACACTAAAAAAAATTCAATGCGAGAGAAGGATTTATGCAAAAGGGGAAAAAAAAGTAAAATCTTTTCCCGCTGGATGTAGCACTCTCCATACGTCAACCAGGCCATTAGCCTCACACAGGGCCTTGAGTACTAAGGCGGTTCTAGAAGGCTTCTCAACTCTCCCAGGGTTACGATCCACAAGCGGATCTCCCACAACATTGAAATCTCCACCCATAATAATGGGGGCCGGTTTCTCCATCTGCAGCCTACCCGAGATAGAGCGAAAAAAGAGGGGGTCATCGCAATTGGGACCATACATATTTGAAATTAGGAGAGGACCACCACCAACCTGAATTAGGGAGTTAACCCATATTCCCGATTCATCATTACTGGAGCTTTCAACCGTAGCGCCCAATGCCCTCCTAATTAAGGTAACTACCCCATTTTTCTTGTGGGCCGCAGGGGAGGAGCCAATTACCCTAAATTGTTTATTCTCCAGCTTGCACGTCTCCGCAGGTGTAAGGTGTGTTTCCTGTAGCAGGATTATATCAGCCTGTTGCCTCCCACAATAAGACAAAATTTTCTTTCTTTTGGCAGGGGACTTAATGCCCTTAACATTTAGGGACAAAAGTTTTAGACCGGTAGCCATTGGGTCATATAGAAATAAATGGCAACAGCTCCCAGCTCATGCCTATACCTACTGCCCTTAGGCATACAACATACTCCAGCAGTTTTCCCCAGAGAACCAGCATTTATGCCCCATACCCACAACCAAAAATATGGGTGAGACAGCTTGACCATATAAAACATGGCGCAGCCGGGACCCAATAAACCGTAGAAAACTAGACAATCTAGTTACTCGATAAAATTAACATTAGCATCTCTTAAGGAAATCATGTTAACACAATAGACAATATTATGACCTTCCCTCTGTAAGGACGAGGAAGCCATTACTACAGCCGGGCCCATTTATAAACGGCCTGAGTCTACCCTTCGCACTAAGTCTTACTAGGTATGACCCCAAAACAGAGAACGATCAGCAGGGCATAAGATAAGCATTATCTTCCGAAGTCCAGTCCAGCTCTACCGACGTAGTAGGGTATTAGCCCAGCCGCACTGACGGCTAATTCTGATGCATCATTAGGGCCTCCTGCTCTTCAATAAACCTCTTGAGAGCCGTCGGGTCTTCAAATGTCTTAGTCGAGTTATTCAGGGTGACTTTAAACCTTGCTGGGTTGAAAAGGCCATATCTGGCTTGGAGGTGCTGTAGCCTTGGCCTTAATGCAAGAAATAACTTCCTCTTCTCCACAGTAGGCTTGCTGTAATCCGGGAAGAAAAATACTTTCTGCCCCTCAGGCAGGAGGAGCTGCTTTCCTTTGGCCACGGCCAAAATTTGAACGGCATGCTGATGTCGCAATACACAAAGAATCATCGGGCGCGGTCTAGTGCTTTGCAGGTTAGGAGAGGACGGGATCCGATGCACCCTTTCAATATCCAAGGGCCGAGTGAAGTCCACTTTCAGAAATTCCGGTAGTCAGGCCTCCAAATACCGGATCGGATCTCTCCCTTCTAGGCCCTCTGGAAGCCCAACTATTCGGATGTTATTGCGCCTGGCCCTGTTATTCATGTCCTCTATTGACTTCTCGAGGTACTCCACTTTCCAGGCGGTCTTTACATGTTGCGTGATCCCCCTCCTCATACCTTGCCACCGATGCCTCTGCTTTTTCCAGTCTGAGGGTCAGAGTCTGCATTTGCGCCTGCAAATCCTTCATGTCCGTTTGCATTTCTGCAAGTGTGTCCCCGTTTGAGTCCACGCGTGTTCGGATTGCCCGAACCTCTTTCAGCAGCTCCTGTAGGCCTCCCAGTGTGTCCTGCGTTGGCGCCTGCTTTTGCGGAGAGAGCGGGTCCGTCTTGGACCGTTTTGAACCAGACACAGGCGGGTTCCCGAACTCCAACCGAGTTTGCTTACTCCCAGCCATAGTTGGCAGCACCAACTCAACCTCACCCTTGTGAGAGAGGGATTGCGACAGAGATGCACAGGATTTATTGACAGGGTCCGCGGGAGATAATTCTTATGCAGCCATGTTGGAGTCTCGCTGGCTCCGTTTCTGTTGATCTTTAATACTTTGGGACAGTGACAGTTTTGGACCAGATTCAGCCAGTGTTTATCCTAACTTAGCAGATTTGGCCTTCTTACATCCAGCCACCCCAGTATAACGAAAATGAGTGTTCCAAAGAAGAGCAAAACCTACCACTTTCATGATGAATGGGAAATGGACTACTTCTTCATCATGGTGAAAGACAAGTGTTATTGTCTAATTTGTAATGCCCCAATATCCTTGCCCAAAAAGGGTAATCTGGAATGTCATTATAAGGCTCAGCATAGCATTAAGTTTGATGCTGATTTTCCACCCAAAAGTGAAATTCGTAAACTGAAGCTCAAAGAACTTAAATCGAAATTGGCTACTCAGCAACAGTTGATGGCGAAGCCAAGGTCACATTCGGTCATTGCAACCATAGCATCCTTCAAGGTCAGCAACCTTTCAATCGCAAAGAAATGCAAACCTTTCACTGAAGAGGAATTTGTAAAAGATTGTTTTCTTGAAGCAGCTGACAATCTTTTTGAAGGATTTAAAAATAAGAAAGAGATCATAGCTGCTATTCAAGATGTACAATTGTCAAGAAACACCGTCGTGCGGCGAATAGAAAAGATGTGTGGAGACACAACTGAACAATTGTTGGAGGATGTTTCAAATTGTGTTGCTTTCTCACGCCAACTGGATGAATCTACAGACATAAGAGACATAGCCCTGTTACTGGTCTTTATCCGGATGGTTTTTGAAGACTTCAGTGTTAAAGAAGAACTACTGGTCAGGAAATATTCAGTTCTTTCCATTCTTTTGTGACAAAGTGTAATCTTCCATTGCATAGACTTGTTTCCATCACTACTGATGGAGCAAGAGCAATGACAGGTGATGTTTATTTATTTATTTAGCTGTATTTATATACCACTTTTCACTGGGTCAAAGCGGTGTTACATAGGGGGTGGGGGAATTAAGTACAAGGGTAGGGCCATCACCGGGGAGGCAACATTGATGATTTTGACATAGGACAGACTTTGGACATAGGACAGACATTGGACATAGACAGGTTAGGGTAGCTTTGTGTTAGAGGTTCATTGTGGGTGAGATCAGGGGTTTGTGGGTTTTTCGGTGGGATTCAAGTTGAAGTATTCCTGGAAAAGGATGGTTTTTAGCTGTTTTCTGAAAGATAGTAGGTCGGCATTGTTTCTGAGATAGCTTGGTAGAGAGTTCCATAAGGATGGAGCATAAAGTTCAAAGGCTCGATTGCAGGTCCGTTGCGAGCATTTGGTTCTTTTGTGAGGGACGGTGAGAGAAATGCTGGAGGCTTGTCTAGTAGATCTGCCGTGGGCTGGACGAGCCAGTAGGGTCCGAAGCTGGGTGTCCTGTGTTTGATGGGTAGCTTTGTGGGTGAGTAGGATCGCTTTGTATTTTGTCCATGCTTCGAGGGGGAGAATGTGCAGTTCTTTCAGAATTGGGGTTATATGGTTGGTTTTCTTTGCGCTCTGAATGATTCTCGCAGTGGTGTTTAATGCAGTTCAGAGGGGGTTGGTGTGTGTGGCTGGAAGGCCATGGTAGATTATGTTGCAGTAGTCCAGGTGTGGGAGTGTCATGGCTTGCATCACTGTTCGGAAGTCTTGATGTTCCAGGAGGGGTCTGAGACGTTGCACTGTTCTTGCCTTATGAAATATAGTTCCGGAGGTTTTAGTGATCTGTTGCTTTAAGGTGAGGGCTTGGTCAATAATAATGCCCAGGTATCTTATCTGTGGTTGTATTTGGATGCTTGTAGTTCCTATGTTGAGGTGTGTGGGTGGTGTGAAGTCTGGGTCCTTTGTCACTATGAGGGCTTCAGTTTTCTTTATGTTGATGGATAGGTTGTTTGTTTGTAACCAGTCAGACACTGCGGTGAAGCATGCTGATAGGTGCGTGTTTGTTGGGTTTGTGGTTGTAATGGGGGCGTAGAGCATGATATCGTCAGCATAGATGTGGAAGCTGACGTTGTGGGTGCGTATGACTGTGCAGAGTGGCTGGAGGTAAATATTGAAGAGCATGGCTGTTAGTGTGGATCCTTGGGGTACTCCCTGGTGTTGTTGGAATGGGGGGGAGGTTGAGGCTCTGGTGCGGATTAGTTGTTGTCTGTTAGTTAGGTAGGATTGAAACCACTTCAGCACGGTGTCCTTGATCCCAATAGTCTGTAGTCTGTGTATGAGGATGTTGTGGGCGATGGTGTCAAAGGCTGCAGATATATCAAGGAAGATCATGGCATATCCGGAGTGTCTTCCTTGAGTTCCTGTGAGGAGGGTGTTCATCAGCGTGGTCATGAGGGTCTCGACTCCATGTAGCGGGCGGAAGCCGTGTTGTTGAGGGTCCAGTATGTTGTTAACATCCAGGTGTTCCTGGAGCTGCTGCTAGACGATCTTCTCGATTATTTTGGCTGTGAAAGGTAGACTTGCTATGGGTCTGTAGGATGCAGGGTCGAGAGGGTCCAGGTTTTGCTTTTTCAAGGAAGGTCGGATGATCGTGGTTTTGAGTGCGTCTGGCATGTGTCCTCTGGAGAAGGATTCGTTGACGAAACGGGTTAATGGTGTGCTCAGTTCGTTTTTTGATTTCTTTATCCAGTCAGTGGGGCATGGGTCCAGCGGTGACGTGGTGGTGTGGAGGCAGGAGATAGTGATTGAAATTTCTTCTGTTGATGTTTCTTTGAAGGTGGTCCAGTCGCTGTGCAAGTTGGGGTGGAGGTTCTCTGTAGTTGACTGTGAGGTTAGCTGCGGGTTTTGTGGTTGTTGTAATTGTTTGTATTGACAGGCCAGTAGTTCTGGGGAATCTGCGGTAATTGGTCAGAGTTGTGTGGTGTTTTTGTCAGCTTTTTGATTATCTGAAAGAGCTCACGAGGTTTGTTTATGGAGGTATTGATGATTTTCATGTGGTAGATTTTCTTTGCTTTGTCCGTCTCATAGTGATACGCGTTGAGTTTGTATAGGTATTTTATTTTGTCATTTTCGTTATTGGTTTTTCTCCATTTTCTTTCAGTTCTCCTGAGTTTTGTTTTTAGCTTTCGGAGACTGGGAGTATACCTTCTAGCCCTTGTGGAAGGGGGTCTGGTGATGGTTATGTTTGTTGAAGCTACAGACGCTGTGGAGATCGTAGTATTCCAGTTGTCTATGAGGTCATTGATGTCACTGGAGTTTGTTTGTAGTTTGGGTAGAATTTGTTCTAAGAAGTCCTTTTTGTTAAATGGTTTAAATCGTCTTATGTGGTGTCTATCATCCTTGTTGGTCTTATGTTGGTATGTGTAGGATAAGGTGATGAGGTGGTGGTCAGACCAAGGTACTGGCGAGATCCGTGGGTTCTTTGCTGAGGCGGTGGTTGTGGAGTTGAGGAAGATGAGGTCTAGTGTGTTGCCTTTTTCGTGAGTGGGTTCCTGTATGATCTGTACCAGATCCATTGCAGAAACAAAAACAGGAAGCGGCAGATTCAACACCCAATACCTTTATTAGAACCAATTAAGTGGCCTAGGCCACTTAATTGGTTCTAATAAAGGTATTGGGTGTTGAATCTGCCGCTTCCTGTTTTTGTTTCTACTCGTTTGAGTGGCTAGCACTGTTCTCTTTGTGGACCCCCCAGATCCATTGCAGTCATAGCGGTGTGGAAGGTTGTTGCATGTTCTTCTTGAAGTGATGGGAGGTTGAAGTCTCCTAGGATGATTTGTTCCTTAGCCGAGCTGGTGCTTTCTGATATGTGTTGTAGTAATCTTGGTAGGTCAGTGGTTGCGGTGGGTGCGCGGTAGATTAGACATATTGAGAGGTGTTTGTTGGTGAGGGTGAGGAGATCAGCTTCAGTCGTGGTTTCTGAGGAATGGGTCCTGAAGTGGAGGTCAGTTCTTGCTATGATGGCGACACCCCCTCCTTTGGCGTGCTCCCGGGAGCAGTGATGGAGGGTGTATCCTTCTGGGGCTAGTTGGTTCATTAGTACTGTGTCGGTGTTGGTCAGCCAGGTTTCTGTTATGCATAGGATGTCTACTTGCTCAGTTGTGATTAGGTCACGGAGCATGTGGTATTATTTCTAACAGAGCGTGCATTGATTAGAGAGATGGTGATGTGGAGATGGGGTGGGGAGTTGGTGATGTGAGTGGATGTGTGCTGAGCCTGTGAGTGAGTTTGTTTCGGTTTGTGTGTGAGTGTGGGTTGAGTGAATTGAGTGGGTCAGAGTAGGTTGTTGAGTGCATTGGGGGGGGGGGCAGAGGGTCAAGAGGGGGGTGAGAAGGTAGATGGGGGCTAAAAAAGGTGGCATAATCGGTGAGGGTACCTGGTGTTTGGGGACCAGCTGGGCTTCGGTGTTGATTGCACGGAGCGGTGAGGTCGTTGGTTGCCGTTGCTGTGTCTTCGGTGCTGTAGTGGAATGCTGCTGTAGTGGATTTCCTGTTGCCTGTTGTTCTTTTCATTGTTCTTGCTCCGGTGTTCCTGTTGATTTAGTGGAGCTGTTTGCGCCTCTGTGCCACGCCTAAGGGCCACGCCAAAGGGCCCTCTGGCGAGGCCCTCGGGCGTGGGCCTGCCAGGCGCGGGCGCGCCCTGCAGGGACGCCGCTTTTAAGGTGGCTGGAGCTGCCTGGTCGGGTCTCCCACTGCCCCGATTTTTTGTTAACGGGTTCATAGCCCTCTGTAGACAGCATGACGACTTCCCAGATTTCCTTTTTTACCACTGCATCATCCACCAGCAAGTTTTGGCAAGCAAGAGACTCAATACTAAGACTGTCATGGACATCACTTTCAAAATTATAAATTCAGTTCGTTGAAGATCACTTCAAAGACAGCTTTTCAATCTTACTCTTGATGAAGGGGCAGCAGAAATCATTTTGCACAAAGATGTAAGGTGGCTAAGTAAGCACAAATTTCTGCAAAGATTTTGTGATTTGCTGAATGAAATAAGACTTTTTTGAAGGAGAGGGGAGATGACCAAGCAGAGTTGGAAGATGAGGAGTGGCTATGTGATCTGGCATTTCTCACTTACTTTACAGGCGTGCTAAATGATATGAACCTTGAACTACAAGGTAAAAACAAATGCATTGGCGAGATGATGAGTACAGTTTCATCCTACAAGAGCAAATGTGAGCTAATGATGACTGACCTTGCAAACACCACCTTTGATTATTTTCCTAATACGCAGGACCATCTGGGACGATATCCAAATTTTGTTTTTCAGAATGAGAAGGATGTGACAGAAATCCGTTCTGTTATCCAGGAATTTGAAAATAGATTCTGTGACTTCCAAAAAATTGGAACAGTTGTGGAGTACTTGTCATACCCATTCAAAGTAGATGTGGACATTAAAGAAACTGCAGCTGCTATCAGTAAAAATTACTCATTGAACAAGCCATCTCTTGAAAACAAAATAATAACCTTTAAAAATGACATTTTTCTCAAGACCCATGCTGAGCAAAAATCGTTTTGGAAGCTAGTGCCTAGAGACAAATTTCCCCACTTGAGAAGATGCAGTGAAGCTGTACACTCCTGTTTCGGTTCAACTTATTTGTGTGAATCTGCATTTTCCCATCTGAAAATGACAAAGAGTACACAACGTTCCAACATGACAGATGAACATCTCCAGGATTCCCTGAGACTGGCCCTCACGCAATATTCACCCAACTTTAAAAAGCTGGTGGATGAAATGCAGGCTCAGACGTCTCACTAATGAGCAAGAGCGAAATATTAAAGATTAAGAACATAAGAACATAAGATATGCCATACTGGGTCAGACCAAGGTCCATCAAGCCCAGTATTCTGTTTCCAACAGTGGCCAATCTAGGTCACATGTACCTAGCAGTTTCCCCAAGACACACAAGTTCCACAATGCTTGTACTGGGTCAAGCATTGATATCTTCGGTCACTTCTTAATAATGGTTTATGGACCTTTCCTCCAGGAACTTGTCCAAACCTTTTTTAAAACCCAGCTACACTAACAGCCTTTACTACATCCTCCGGTAACAAATTCCAGAGTTTGATTACACGTTGAGTGAAAAAATATTTTCTTTTATTAGTCTTAAATAGTTTACCCTGCAGCTTCATTGCATGTCCCCTAGTCTTTCTATATTCTGATAAGGTAAACAATCAATCTACGTTTACCCGTTCCACTCCGTTCATTAATTTATAGACTTCTATCATATCTCCCCTCAGCCGTCTCTTTTCCAGGTTAAAGAGCCCTAACCTTTTTAGCCTTTCTTCATAGGAGTATCCTTCCATCCCCTTTACCATTTTGGTGGCTCTTCTCTGTACCTTTTCTAAAATCGCTATATCCTTTTTAAGATACGGCGACCAGAATTGCACACAATATTCAAGGTGCGGTCTCACAATGGAACGATATAGAGGCATTATAATATCTTTTGTTTTATTTTCCATTCCTTTCCTTATCATACCTAGCATTCTATTTGCTCTCTTGGCCGCCGCTGCACACTGGGCCGAGGGTTTCAACATGGTATCCACAATGACGCTTTTTCCTGGGTGGTGGTTCCTAATGTGGAACCTTGCATCGTGTAACCATAGTTTGGGTTGTTCTTCCCTAGGTGCATAACCTTGCACTTGTCCACATTAAATTTCATCTGCCATTTTGATGCCCAGTCTTCCAATTTATCAAGATCCTCTTGCAATTTTTCACCATCCTCTTGGGTTTTAACAACTTTAAATAGTTTTGTGTCATCTGCAAATTTGATACCCTCACTCGTTATTCCACTTTCCAGGTCATTTATGAATATGTCAAAAAGCAGCGGACCCAGCACAGATCCCTGGGGTACACCACTATTCACCTTTCTCCATTGGGAAAATTGGCCATTTAGCCCTACCCTCTGCTTTCTATCTTTTAACCAGTTCCTGATCCACAATAGTACACTGCCTCCTATCCCATGACTCTTTAGTTTTGCCAAAAGTCTCTCATGAGGGACCTTGTCAAAGGCTTTCTGAAAGTCCAGATACACAATATCACCGACTCACCTTTGTCCACCTGTTTATTCATTCCTTCAAAAAAACATAACAGATTAGTAAGACAAGATCTTCCTTGTCTAAAGCCATGTTGGCTGTCTCCCATTAGGTTGTGACTATCTACATGCTGAGTAATTTTATTCTTTATGATGGTTTCTACCATTTTTCCCAGTACTGACGTCAGGCTCACCGGTCTGTAGTTTCCCGGATCACCCCTGGAACCCTTTTTAAAAATTGGTGTTACATTGGCGATCCTCCAATCTTCAGGTATTAGAGATGATTTTAATGATAGTTCACAGATTACTGATAGCAGGTCTGCAATCTCATATTTCAGTTCTTTCAACACCCTTGGATGTATACCATCCGGCCCAGGTGATTTGCTACTCTTCAGTTTATCTAATAGTTGTAAGACATCTTCCCGATGTATCGATATTTCCTTCAATTCTTCCGCACCTTTAAATACCACTTCAGTCATGGGTAACATCCCTACATCTTCCTCAGTAAAGACCGAACAAAGAATTCATTCAGTCTCTCCGCTATCACCTTGTCGCCTCTTAGTGCTCCTTTAACCCCTTTATCATCTAATGGTCCAACTGACTCTCTCACAGGTTTTTTGCTACGAATGTACTTGAAAAGGTCTTTATTTCGCATTTTTGCTTCCGCAGCAAGCTTCTTCTCAAATTCTCTCTTTGCCTGCCTTATCAATGCCTTGCATTTGACTTGCCAGTGCTTGTGCTGCTTCCAGGTTTCGTCGTTTGGCTCTTTTTTCCATTTCCTGAAAGATGCTTTTTTGGCAACAACAGCCTCTCTGACCTCACCTTTAAACCATGCTGGCAGTTTTTTGGACTTCCTTCCACTTTTCTTAAAGCGTGGAATACAGCTGGTCTGGGCTTCCAAGATAGTATTTTTCAACAACACCCAAGCTTGATGTACGTCTTTAACCTTCGCAACTGCTCCTTTTAGTTTTTTCTTAACTGTTTTCCTCATTTTATCATAGTCTCCCTTTCGAAAGTTAAAAGGTAGTACTGTGGCGTTCCTTACTATCCCTCCTCCACTAATTAAATCAAAGGCGATCATGCTATGATCACTATTGCCAAGTGGCCCCAACACCCTTATCTCTTGCACTAGATCTGGTGTTCCACTAAGGACTAGGTCTAATATGGCTTCCCCTCTGGTCGGTTCATGAACCAGCTGCTCCAAGAAGCAGTCATTTATTTCATCTAGGAACTTTATCTCCCTAGCATGTCCTGACGTGACACTGACCCAGTCGATACCGGGGTAATTGAAATCACCCATTATTATTACTGCGCTGTAACTTTTGTTAGCTTCCTTGATTTCTTGATTGTGCAAGATCAGCCTGGATCAATACTCAATCTAAATTTACGGCACTTAACAACAACACTCAATAAAAGTTAAAGTTATTAAGACAGTTAAAGAAAGTTATTACTCAATAACATTTTAAGAAAAAATCTACTTTCCATTTCCCCTCGCAGTTCTTACTGGATCTTTGTCTCTCTGTTTTTGCTTAATTTGCTTAACAGCTGATCACATCCAAGTAAATGACAGAAGGTTCATTAAAAATGGGGGGGGGAAATCCTCCAACTTTATTGGTTTAAAATTTAATTTGAAACTAATTTGAAACTTAATTTTCATGGTGGTAGATCACCGGCACTTTTGGCTGGAAAAGTAGATCACGACCTGTTCGAAGTTGGACATGCCTGCTTTAGAGGAAAGGCGGGACAGAGGTGATATAATTGAGAAGTTTAAATACCTCCATGGCATAAATGCACAGGAGGAGAGCCTCTTTTGTTTGCAAACAAGCTCTACTATGAGGGGACGTAGGATGAGAGTGAAAGGGGATAGATTCAGGAGTAATATGCGGAAATATTTCTTTATGGAAAGAGTGGTAGATGTATGAAATAGTCTTTCAGTGGAGGTGGTAGAGATGAGGACAGTATCTAAATTCAAAAAAGCATTGGACAAACACAGAGTATCTCAAAAGGAAAAAAAGGGAACTCTTATATTGGGTGATATGGAAGGGCAGACTAGTAAGGCCATGTGATCTTTTTCTGCCGTCATGTTTCTATGTTTCCATTTTTATTTATTTATACATTTGATATACCGCTCAGACCGAGAGGCATCAGAGTGGTTTACAATACTACATGTGTGTTACGGAAAATATGAAAGGAATGCCATTTATGAGATAGGACAGAGTAGGAGATACAGTGATAGTCAAAGAAATAGGGAAGATTGGAGAGGAGGGAACCACAGATTACCTTCACAAAGTACCGGCGTGACAGTTAGGCTCACAGCTTTTGTAGGATTCTGATCGATCACCACGGACGTCCACCTAAAGCCATGCCAAAGGGCCCTCAGGTGCTGGTGCGCCTCCGGTACGGCGGTTTTAATGCCGGTGAGCAGGGCAGTTGATTGGCAGTCAGTGACGTGAGGAGAGGTTCCCGCCCACACACATAGATGTTTGCTGCTGCTTTCCCTGATCTCGATCCCTTCTGGATCAACTGCAATCTCGCTTTTTCCCCCAACACCACACTGCCGATCGGACATCAGGGGAGGAAGCGGGAGCTGCTCCCCCCCCTCCGCTCCCCCCACCAAGGCCCAATCGGGGCGCAACAGGCAGCATTTAAAAGACCGGAACCGGCAGGCGTGGCCGCGCCTAAGGGCCATGCCAAAGGACCCTTTGGCGTGGCCCTTAGGTGGGGCACGGTGGCAGGGCCGGCTTTTGCCCTTGCAGACATATTCCAATTAAAGGAAAAAGAAATAAGGATCCAATCCAGCCTCCATGACCCCAACGAAGTATGAGCACTCATGGTCACTTCACCTCCACCGACTCAATATCCACATCACCATGTAGGCATACTCTATATGTTTCCCCTGATGTAATGTAATGTACGCCATGATGCCCAGCCCGCCTGTAATGTAACCCTGATGTGTTGTAATGTACCCCTGGTGTAATTGGAATGTATGTACTTATCTATACTGTGTGTGTAGTAAATGCACAGTAGTACTAGTAGTAGTAATGGGAGACAGCCAATCTGGCCTTGCCCTAACTAGATTATTACTCTGTGTGTATTTCTGTTGTTGCTGTTAGATTGTAAGCTCTGATGAGCAGGGACTGTCACTTTCTATATGTCTGTACAGCACTGCGTTCGATGTAGTTCTTTATAAATGTTTAATAGTAGTAGTAGAAGTAGTAGCTTTCGTGCTCTACATTTTATAGAGATGGCTCTTACCAAAGTCTCCAATAACGTGTTCCTTGCCAAATCCAAGGTCCTGTACTCAGTCCTCATCCTACTTGACCTTTCTGCTGCTTTTGACACTATTGATCACCCCTTTCTCCTTGATACTCTGTCTTTGCTTGGATTTAGAGTTTCTGTCCTGTCCTAGTTTTCTTCCTGTCTCTCCCACCACACTTTTAGTGCATGTTCTGGTGGATCCTCCTCTACTGCTAATCCGCTTTCAGTTGGTGTACCCCAGGATTCTGTCTTGGGGCCTCTCTTTTTCTCTCTCTACACTCAGTCTCCTCCCATGGTTTTCAGTACTATCTCTATACTGATGACTCTCAGATCTACCTCTCTGCACCTGAAATCCCTCCAGGAATCCAGGCCTCGGTCTCCGCCTGATTATCTGGCATTAGTGTCTGGATATCTCACCGACATCTGAAATTGAACATAGCCAAAACTGAGCTCCTTTTCTTTCCCCCTAAGCCCACCCTCCCTTCCTCCCTTCTCTGTTTCTGTGGATAACACGCTACTCCTCCCTGTTTCCTTGATTTGCAACCTTGGGGTCATCTTTGACTCCTCCCTTTCCTTCTCCACACACATGAAGCACATAGCTAAAACCTGTCTCTTCTTTCTCTATAACACTGGCAAATTTTTCCCTTCCTTTCTGAACATAATACTAATGAACTCCTGTCTAGACTATTACATCTTCCTCTTCACTGGTCTTCCTCTCAATCATCTCTCCTCACTTCAATCTGTTCAAAATTCAGCTGCACGGTTTATATTCCACCAGTATCGCTCTACTCATGTCACTCCTCATCTCAAGTCACTTCACTGGCTCCCTATCCATGTCTGCGTCCAGTTCAGACGTCTACTATTGACCTGTAAGTGCCTTCATTCGGCTGCTCCCCACTGCCTTTCCTCTCTTATCTCTCCCTATACCCCCGCCTGGGGAACTCACTCTTCTATCTATGCCCTTCTCTTCCACTGACAACTCCAGACTTTGATCTTTCTACCTTGCTGCTCTTTATGCCTGGAACAAACTATCTCAGTCGGTACGTCAGACTCCATCTGTGGCCCTGTTCAGATCCAGTCTGAATACTGCTCTTGGATCCTGATCCCCTAGTCTCCTGTTCATCTCCTATGTGTTTCCTTACAATTACCCTAGATATCCTAGACCGTACTTGTTATGTTGTCTATCTTGACTGTCATGTTGTCTACCATGACCAGACTATAAACTCTTATGAGCAGGGACTGTCTCTTAAATGTCTCTGTATAGTGCTGCATATGCCTTATAGTGCTATACAAATAAGTAGTAGTAGTGGTAGTAGAAACAGCTTACTATGCAAAAGATACGTTGATGCGACCACTTCCTTAATCCAACACGTACGTGTGGCCTTAGAGGCCGCATGACCTCTGCGAGGGCCAGTGAAAGGACAAATAAGTGGCCCAAAAGACGAAATGGGATCATAACTTCCAGGTACCGAAAAAGACATTTAGGCAAAAAGGAAGGCGTTGAAAGTAAGGAAATCCCTGAGGGGGTAAACGTCAAAAAGCAGTCTCTGCATGACAGGGCCTGAAGCTCAGACACTATATGAGCCAAAGGAACTGCTACCAAAAAGACAACCTTCAAAGAAAGATCCTTCAGCATAGTCCTCTTTAAGGGCTCAAAGAGAGCTGACGAAAGAGCCCGGAGCATAAGAGGGAGATCCCAAGGCGGCACCATCGAGGGCACTAGAGGACGCAGCAAATGCACCCCATGAAGAAAAACATGCCACATCCTCATGAGAAGAAAGTCGTGAGCCAGTGATTGGCCCCCAGAAACACAACAGGGCCACCACCTGAACTCTGAGAGAGTTAAAGGCGAAACCCTTTTTCAAATCCATCCTGCAGGAACGCCAGCACGGCGGGTACAGATGCCGTCTACAACACCAGAGCGCAAACATTTATTCATTTATTGAACAGCTCTTTTATACCGCTCCTTTCGGCGATCAGAGGCAGTTTATATTGAACAATAACATGAAGATACATCGAACACTGAACAGCTTAATAACATAGTTGGAACTAAAGAACTAGTTAAAACAAACTACACACATAATAGATGAATCCAGAACTATGTACATCCCAGTATACTCTTAAAGAAGGGTATAGTGGAAACTGTGCTTCTTAGCTATTTATATTTATTTATTTAAATTGATTTCTATACGGCCTTTTCCTACAATCAAGGCGGTCTACACAGCAAACAATCAACAAAATACTGTGTCTAGTGTGCGCATGCATTGAGCAGTGAGTGCGTGTTTGTGTAGCAGGTCGTTGATTCTTGGTGAGCCATTTACAACGTGCGTTATTTACAATACTATGTACATCAGGACTTTACTTCAGTACTATAATCGTGCCGTGAGGGTAGGGTGTTGAGCTGGGGTATTGTCTGTTGCACTGTTTAAGTGATGTCACCGTAGTGCTCTATGAGATAAGTGTTTCGAAGGGGTTGGATTATGATATTTGAGTGGCGTCTTGTGAGATAGATAAGTTGTTAGCATTGTTGGGGGATGATGTGTTCTAATATTCTGAGAACAGGAGGGTTTTTAAATTCTTACGGAATGTTAGAAGGTCTTTGGTTGCTCTAAGCTGATCAGGTAGAGCGTTCCATAGTGTGGGGGCTGTAAATCTGAACGCTCTATTGCTCGTGAGCTGTTTAGTTTTCCATATAGAGGTAGGAATTGTCAGTAAGTTTTGTGCATTTTCCCTCCTGTGTCTGTTGTCAGTTTGAGGTTATAAAAGGTGAAGAGGTAGGAAGGGGACAACTGACAACATCATGGCATATACCCCCATCCAACTAGACCCCCCAGACTATACCAAAATATCAACATGCATTCAAGAAATAACAACCTGGCTAACTAACAACAACCTAAACATCAACATAAAAAAACCTGAAGCAATTATCATCACGAGAGACTCCTCATTCATTCCTCCTACTGCTATCAACATATCTGATACATCAATTACAATAAAAGACGAAGTCAGATACCTTGGAGTGATCCTAGACAAACAACTCACCCTCCAAACACATATCAACAAGATATCCAGAACAGCCTTCTTCAAACTCGCAACACTCCGGAGACTAAAACCCCTCCTCAATAAAGAACATTTCCGTACAGTATGCCAGGCCATCATTACACCGCTGCTGGACTACTGTAATATACTATTCCAAGGTCTGCCTAAACAAACCATCCGTCCCCTACAAATAGTCCAGAACACTACTGCCCACATTATCACTAGCGCTGCAATACAAGACCATATAACTCCACTACTACAGTACAAGATCTACACTGGCTACCAATACTCCTCACGGGCAAAATATAAATCAGCGCTCACCATCTTCAGAATTAAAAACAACATCTCAGCAGGAATACTACAGGAACTCATTGGAACCAAAACAAGCAAAAGGCCAGACAGAAAAAGCACCAAAAACAATATACCAACACCTACTCTATTCACAAGAACAAACAAATCCACATCCATGCGAGACTTCTCTCTTGGTGCCCCTGCTATCTGGTAGTCAGCATACATAAGACAGTCCCTGCCCATCAGAGTCATGCTCATCGGAACTTACAATCTAGTTAGAATAGTACATTAGTTAAAACAGTGCAGAGCATCAATCGGTTCTATGCAAGCATTAATCGGTTGTACGCAAGGTACGGTGAGGTACAGTTTGGTCTGTAGTTGGTCATAAACGTTGACGGGGGTTGGGGTGAGATGAGGAAAGAGTCAGGATCTGAATGCAACGGTGAAGAGGTGGGTCTTCAGCCTGGACCTGAAGAGGGCCAGGGAGGGTGCCTGGCACACAGATGCAGGTAGGCTGTTCCAGGCATGAGGTGCAGCAAGGTAAAAGGAGTGCAGTCGGGAGTTGGCGGTGCGAGTGAAAGGCATTGATAGAAGTAATTTGTTAGTGGAATGCAAATTTCGAGAGGGGACATAGGGAGAGATAAGAGATGAGAGGTATTGAGGGGCCATAGAGTGAATGCATTTATAGGTCAGTAGGAGAAGCTTGAATTGGATGCGGAGCTGAACAGGGAGCCAGTGAAGTGATTTGAAAAGAGGAGTAACTTCTGCCATGGCGAGGCTGGCAGAAGTTTAGTCGAGCAGTGTGATTTTGTATAGATTGAAGGGGAAGGAGGTGGCTCACGGGAAGACCAGCAAGGAGTAGGTTGCAGTAATCGAGGCGGGAAGAGATTAAGGAGTGGATAAGCATTTTCGTAGTGTGTTCAGAGAGGAAGGGGCGGATTTTGCCGATGTTGTAGAGAAAGAAGCGGCAGGTCTTAGCTACAAGCTGGATATGTGCAGAGAAGGAGAGAGAGGTGTCGAAGATAACCCCTAGGTTGCGGGCCGAGGGAACAGGAATGATAGTAGATCCATCCACATCGATTGAGAGAGGGGGAAGTGGGGGGGGGGGAGGAGTTAGGTGGAAAGACAAGGAGTTCAGTCTTGGCCATTTTCAATTTCAGTCGTCGATGAGACATCCAAGCAGCGATGTCAAAAAGACAGGCAGAGATCTTGGACTGGGTTGCCGGAGAAATATTCGGTGTAGAGAGGTAGATTTGGGAGACATCGGCATAGAGATGGTACTAACATAGTAACATAGTAACATAGTAGTTGACGGCAGATAAAGACCAGCATGGTCCATCCAGTCTGCCCAGCAAGATGGCAAGAGTAGGTGCACCTGTCGCTCCGCACAGGCCACCCCTCCCCATATCCTTGTTCAGGGGTAAACCCACCACTCCATGTAGGACACCCCTATTTGTTGAGACGTTATATAGTTCAGAAGTTAGATGGTACCGTTTATTTTGTTTTTATCCTATTTCTGTAAAGGGATCCTCTGTGTTTGTCCCATGCCTTTTTGAATTCCGTCACCGTGTTCGCCCCTACCACTTCCATCGGGAGGGCATTCCAAGCATTCACCACCCTTTCAGTGAAAAAAGGGTGGTGGATGCTTGGAATGCCCTCCCGATGGAAGTGGTAGGGGCGAACACGGTACTGAAAGCCATGGGAGGAGATAAGCACACCAAGGCCTTGGGTATAGAGAGAGAAGAGGAGGAAGTAATAAGCTATAATATGCTGGAGGTTGTGCATATATGAAGGGGTGAATTATTATGGGAGTGTGGTGAGTTTGTAGTGAGCTGGAGCAAGATAGAAGGGTTGCTAAGATGAGGTAGAAGACAATGGTTTCATGATGAGATTCATTTTGTCTGTGTGAGGATATGGAGAAGCAAGAGGAGAAGCAAGAGTTGGTGCACTTGTGGGGATATTTTCAGAGGCTTGTTACCAAAAGGGAAGAAGGTAGTGGGATAAACAGAATAGGTACTATAGCTATACAGGTGAAACCACAGTTGTTAGAGGGATCAAACAATATGCTTACTGTATTTCAGGAAGAGGTGAGGTCAAGCCTTCTTCCTGTGTCTCTTCTGATAGATAGAGTTGTGAGTCCAAGTAGCAGGTCTTAGCCTCCCGCCTAGAGTCTAACGCCTAAGGGCCACGCCAAGGGCCCTCTGGCGAGGCCCTCAGGCGCAGGCGTGCCTAAGCCATGCTGCCTTTTATTTAGTCCTGTGCTGGTCTGCAATGATGCTGCAGGGGGCAGAGCTTAGCCGGCCGCGTGGTGTGGAGAGCAGAAGGAAGGAGCCGAGTAGAGGTTGCAAAAGAGCAGGTTCACCTCTTTTCCACTGCTGTTCTGGAGCTCTTGCTGATGTTGTGAGGCTGCTGGCAGGCTGTGTAGATGGTGGTGCTGCCCTCAGGGGTTTGCGATTGCGATCGCCACAGCTGCATGTAAGCCAGGGAAATTGAAATTTGCCTGCCCTCTAGCAGCGTGGAAAAGGAATACCCCTTGCGGGCTAATCACTGCCTTTCAATGGCCAAGCATTATTAGAAAAGATGCAGAGAAGAGCCACCAAAATGGTAAAGGGGATGGAAGGATACTCCTATGAAGAAAGGCTAAAAAGGTTAGGGCTCTTTAACCTGGGAAAGAGACGGCTGAGGGGAGATATGATAGAAGTCTATAAATTAATGAACTTTTGGCAACAGATAAAATTTAGCTACAGATGGACTCTTAACATTTAAAAAGGCATGTTCCTTTTTAGAAATCAGCTTGGCCGAAAGTGCCTCAGTTGTGATGTCTCTAATGGACTTCTGCAATCTTATAGTAGGATCATGAGACAATTGTTGATAGGTCAAAACATCAGAGAGTTGGCACTGGGCCTCCTGTAGATAGTCACTACGTGCCCAAAGAACAATTGCTCCCCCCTTGTCAGGACTTCTGATCACCAATTCAGGTTTGGCAATTAGATTGTCTAACGCTCTTTTCTCCGCTCTAGATAGCGCAAAAAATGCTGATTGATGCATCCGTTCCAGAAATTGAACTTCTTGCAAAACTAATCGTTTAAAAATCTGTAATGCTGGAGGGACTTGACCCGGTGGACTCCAAATCGATTTTAAGGGTAATTTGGGTGAGACAGTGGAGTGTGTATCTTGAAGATTTGGATTGTTACACTCTGAGAAACGGCCAGATATATTTTTCAGTCCAGAGCCACCAGCATCACTAACTCCGGATGATCCTTTATCCAGGGAAGACCGTGAGCAATCATCATCCATGAACTAAAAACAGAGGAGGGCCGACTGGGGCCATGGCTGAACTAGTGCATCTATCCCTAGAAAGCCGAACACTCTACAACAGCTGTAGAACTGAGGCACTTTGCAATTTGCTTCTGTAACATCCGGTTCATTTGAGGATGACCCCAACGCTGAATTATGAGGTGAAATGCCCACGGCGCTAGCTCCCACCCCCCCAGCTCCAACACACGTCGGCTGAGAAAGTCAGTCTCCACATTCTCCTCCCCAGCAACATGTTGCCTGAAGATGACGCTCGGCCCATGGGAAAAGGAGAGTCATTTCCAGTGCCTCTCCCGCACTCCCGGTTCATCCTTGGCAAATGATATGTCACTACTGTTGCATTGTCCAATAGCACCCTCACTACTCGACCCAGGAGCAAGTGCCAAAATACCCATAAAGTCAAATGAATGGCTCTGGTCTTTGGTTTTTTTTTTTTAAAGAAAAAGAAGTTTCAGATGGTAGAAAACCTAGGGCCCCTCCGGATTCACACTGCACCTGCTCCATTGATCTTCCTGACCAGGAGCAAGAATCCCTACGCTGGACGGGCAGTTCCTGAGGGGTATTCTAAAATATGCCCTGGAGTTCTCTGTCAGAAAAGTCTACAGTAGAAGGCAGCCTCAGGGTAACTGCCAGGAGCCCAGAAGCCTTTCTGCACCAGACACACGATCACCATCTGCTGGAGACAGAGGAAAAGCTGGAGGGTGCCCCTAGCTGCACCAGATGTAATACCAGTGATGATGCCACTAGACTTCTGCTTTTTTCTCTGTCTCCATCATCTGCTGGCAGAGGGGCATAACCCAGTTGTCTGGACTGGTCTAGCAGGATGCTCTGGAAATCGAGGTTTAAAGTTCAGCAGCAGTAGCTAGCCAGCCACTTTAGCAGCACTAGCTGTTGCCGCTGAATATTGGACCCCAATTTTATAAATCTAGAGCCTGACATTTAGCGGCAGCGGCTAACTATTATAAAGTGGCTAGGTGTCACTGCTGAACCTAAGACCCGGATATTTAACGCTGGGGCCATATTTTTATTTTTTTATTGTTAGCATTTAGCTTACGTCTTTCCAGGAGAAGATCAAGGTGAGTTACATTCAGGTACAGTGTGTAGTATACGGTATCCAGGTGAATAACGAGTGAGGTTATCAAGTGCAAGGTTATGCACCTAGGGAAGAACAACCCAAACTATGGTTACACGATGCAAGGTTCCACATTAGGAACCACCACCCAGGAAAAAGATTTAGGCGTCATTGTGGATACCATGTTAAAACCCTCGGCCCAGTGTGCAGCAGCGGCCAAGAGAGCAAATAGAATGCTAGGTATGATAAGGAAAGGAATGGAAAATAAAACAAAAGATATTATAATGCCTCTATATCGTTCCATGGTGAGACCGCACCTTGAATATTGTGTGCAATTCTGGTCGCCGTATCTTAAAAAGGATATAGCAATTTTAGAAAAGGTTTAGAAGAGCCACCAAAATGGTAAAGGGGATGGAAAGATACTCCTATGAAGAAAGGCTAAAAAGGTTGGGGCTCTTTAACCTGGAAAAGAGATGGCTGAGGGGAGATATGATAGAAGTCTATAAATTAATGAACGGAGTGGAACGGGTAAACGTAGATCGATAGTTTACCTTATCAGAATATAGGAAGACTAGGGGACATGCAATGAAGCTACAGAGTAAACTATTTAAGACTAATAAAAGAAAATATTTTTTCACTCAACGTGTAATCAAACTCTGGAATTTGTTACCGGAGGATGTAGTAAAGGCTGTTAATGTAGCTGGGTTTAAAAAAGGTTTGGACAAGTTCCTGGAGGAAAGGTCCATAAACCATTATTAAGAAGGGACCCAGGATATCAATGCTTGAACCAATACAAGCATTGTGGAACCTGTGTCCCTTGGGTAAACTGCTAGGTACGTGTGACCTAGATTGGCCACTGTTGGAAACAGAATACTGGGCTTGATGGACCTTGGTCTGACCCAGTATGGCATATCTTATGTTCTTATGTACATTCAGGTACAGTGTGTAGTATACGGTATCCAGGTGAGTTACACTCAGGTGCAGTGTGTAGTATACAGTTTCCAGGTGAGTTACACTCAGGTGCAGTGTGTAGTATACGGTATCCAGGTGAGTTACATTCAGGTACAGTGTGTAGTATACGGTATCCAGGTGAGTTACACTCAGGTGCAGTGTATAGTATACAGTTTCCAGGTGAGTTACATTCAGGTACAGTGTGTAGTATACAGTATCCAGGTGAGTTACATTCAGGTACAGTGTGCAGTATCCAGTATCCAGGTGAGTTACACTCAGGTGCAGTGTGTAGTATACAGTTTCCAGGTGAGTTACATTCAGGTACAGTGTGTAGTATACAGTATCCAGGTGAGTTACACTCAGGTGCAGTGTGTAGTATACTGCTTCCAGCCACCAGCACTGAATATCGGGATTGGCTTGATAGCAGTGGGCACTGGTGATATTCAGCCACTGTCCATTTAGCTTCGGCATCAAAAGACAGACTAAGGTGCCAAACTCTTACTGCTTAGCTTGTTAACGGGGGTGCTTGTTGTGAAAGTTCCACAATCTTGGCAAAGACAGGAATTTACTTGACTTGCAAAGGATTGTGGTTCTTGTAGTTCAATCACACAAAACCAGCCGTTCAACAAGAATAATGAATTGTAGTTGCTCGAGTGTAAAGCAGAAAACAAATTTTATTTATGGGGAGTTATTCCCTCGCACAGATATGCTTGGTAACATTAACAGGATAATTTCTTCAGGAATTGTATTCAGGAAACAAAACAAATAAGGCAACTGAATTACTTATGCAACAACTTCGTAAAGACCTTGATGGAACAGAAAAAGGTCTTTCTTCTAGCCCCTGCTAATAACCTTTTTTAGCAGTGCTGGAATGAAAAATAAACCCAAAAGGAAAATTCTCTTTATCAAAAAAAACAACTTTCTTCCTTTCACACAGTGAATAAGTTTTCTTTCCAAAGTTCCACGTGCACTTGTGCCTTGCTCTAATCACAGGTGCTTAACCAGCTGCAAACCATTGCTGGTCCACTCTCCACGTGGCTCCAACTTTCCCCTAAGCTTTCTCTCAAAGAAACTTTTCTGGGAGGCTAAAAAAACAGTACAGTTCCTATTGGTGTTTGATGCTTAACTAAGGATTACTTTAGAACAGCAGCCTAGAAAGAGAGCAATCCATGCATTCCACTTTCTCATTTGATATTTCCCCTTGCTCTTGAAATATCATAGGATCACTTTCATACACTGGCTCAGAGGAATTCTCTAACTGATCTCTACCAGGATAGAAATTGTTTCCCTGCTGTCTTCCTTGTGCAAAGCTAGGGAACAGATCCGAGTTCATACCTGAGATCACGTTGTCATTAGGTTTCCTCTCTGGGTATTTTGGCCAGTAAGTAGCAAAGTTTCTGTGCCCAGCTTTCCAGTCAGAATCTCTGGACTTTAGGTCTCTTTTCCCATACCTCCTTAAATAGGTATTAGAGCTCCTTCTTTCTGTAGATGCAGCCGTCTCCTTTACAGGTGCTGTCTGAGGGTTCCTGGCTGTATATCTCCAAGCCTCTGGTTTCTTCCAGTCCAATGAAGAATGCTTGCCCCAGGAATCTCTGCCAGCATACCTACTGCCTTGGGCTCCTTTCTTAGACCTCCTGGATGTCTTGCTGTTCTTCCTTCTGTTCACGCTCTGTCTCTCCTTCTCTTGCCATCTTTGCCACCATTGCTCTCTGTGTTCTCTTTGCTCTTGCTGTTGCTTCTTCCCTTGCTGTCTGTCTGAAGAATTTCTTCTAGCTTTAAAGTGCCTAGATGGACACTCCACCCTAGCACAGTCCAGGTGTTCTGAATCAAGCCCTGCCCTAGGAGATGGGCGATTAGGGATTACATCATTGCTTCTCTGATTAGGCACACGTTTCCCTATTTCAGCTCTCCTATAGGCTTTCTGTAAACCAGTGCATTCTGGGTCTGGTAGTCTTTTAAATAAACACTCTGTTTTAGTGCTTTTCCCAGCCAGCACAGGTTGCTTATTCAGAGCCAATTCACCTCTTGTATTATTTCTTCCTGAACTATGATAAGCTTCCTTATCACATACCCCCCTGCTTAAGTTATTACAGACTGGTGCAAATTGTGAAACCTTCTTCCTACAGTCCGTAATACCTATGAGAGTATTATCGTTTGGACGCTCACCTACTTCTTGGCTTGTTTTAGGGACATCATTATTTACAGGCCTCTCCTTCCAAGATTTAAGTACATTAATATGGTAGGTCTGTCTACGACCTCTTGTGTTTTCCACCACATAAGATACTGGGCTCACCTGTCTAACAACCTTCCATGGCCCTTTCCACTGTACTTCAAATTTTGGTGCTGTACCTGCTACTTGAATCAAAACCTTTTCACCAATGTTTAATTGGTGGCTTTTGGCCTTCCTGTCATACCACCCTTTTTGGCACACTTGACTGTCTTGCAGGTTTTTCTCAGCAATGCGCGAGGTCCTTTTTAAACCTGCTCTCAAGTCACGTAAAAACTGAGGCACCTCCTGATTCTCTGGTTCAGGATCTATCCATTGTTCCCTCAAAATATCCAACAAACCACGTGGGGCCCTACCATACATCAATTCATATGGGGCTACACCTAGGGAAACCTGAATTTGTTCCCTGCAGGCATATAAGGCAAAGGGCAATAACATATCCCATTCTTTTTCATCTCCTGCTAATCCTCTTCTCAACATTTGTTTGAGAGTTTGGTTGAATCTCTCCACCAAACCGTTTGACTGAGGATGGTAGGCCAAGGTTTTTACATGATGAATGCCAAAGGCATCCCAGACCTGGACCAAATATTTGGATACAAAATTGGACCCTCAATCAGTCAACACCTCTCTTGGGAATCCTACTTCACAAAATAATTTGACTAACTCTAAAGCTATCGTTTTAGCAGAAACATTCCTTAATGTTATGGCCCAGGGAAACCTTGTTGCCTGATCTACCATAACTAGGATGTATTGGAAACCTCGGGGCGTTTTGACTAATGGGCCTACAATATCCATAGCAATGCGACCTATTGGGTCTGTTATAATTGGTGTGGGAATCAAAGGCACCACCGGTGGGTGAGACGCTGTAACATGCTGGCACGCTGGACATGCAGCACAAAACTGGGCAGTTTCTTTGAAAATACCTGGCCAGTAAAAACGTATAAGTATTTGATCCAGCGTTCCTTGCATCCCTTTATGACCTCCCACTGGATGATCATGTGCTAGTCTAAGAACTAGTCCTTTAAAAGTTGTGGGTACCACTAATTGTTTACGTATGGTCCCATTTCTGGGGTCCTGACTCTATATAATATTTCATTATCTAGTATGAATCTGGGCAAATCCTCCCTGACCTCCTGGGCATATTTAAAAACTCGGGTGAGAGCTTGATCAGCCCGCTGTTCCTGTGGAAAGTTGAGAAACCTTGCCACTAACTCAGCTGGCACCCAGGGTAAACTTTGACCAGCCTCCATCTCAGCCCTACCCTGTGCTCTGCAAAGTCTCTCACGACGCTTTTGTGCTTTCAATTTTCTTACTTTTCCAGATGGTGGAGTTATTAAATCATCATGAGAGGGTAAGTCTCCTAATAACTCTGCCAGCTCCCCCTCCTCCCGGCTCTCTAGCTTAGCCTGTGAATGGGTGGATACAAGGCCCCTCTTCTTCCCTAGTTCCTTCACTAGTCCCTGCTTAAATTTTGGCCAGTCTCTTCCTAGAACTAAGTCAAATGGAAGCCTAGGTACCACTGCTAAAGGAATTTCCTCTTGTTCCCCCAAACCCTTAACCATTAGCCTCTACGTGGGATATGATGTTGCAGCACCATGAATGCACCTAATGTAAACCTTGCTTTCAGGGGTTCTAGGCTCAAATCCTTCTTGGGCCTCTATCCGCTTCCAAAGCCTCTTTGACAGCATACTCTGGTCTGCCCCAGAGTCTAACAGAGCATTCGTGGTAATTCCCTGCACATCAACCACCAAAAGGAACCCTTCTTTAGGCTGTTTTAAATCAACACCTATCAAGCTAGTGTGAATCTGGCATTCCTTTTCCAAATGTCCACATTTTTCACATTTGTAACATTTCTTCTTACTCCACTTTATAATCTGGGTAGGCACAGTACTATTATTCTCAGAAACAACATTTTTAACCATTTTCTTTTCTGATACAGCACAGCTTGCCTCCGCACCAACCTTCAGAGGGCCACCCATTCTGTGGCAAGCCTGCGTGGCTTCCAAGAACCGCTCTGCTAACATGGTTGTCTCTCCCAGGTTCTGGCAATTTTGCTGTACAAGGAAAGTGTGCAAGTCTTTTGGCACAGCAGACATGAATTGTTCAAGCATAATAATGTCCAATAACATTTCCATAGTCTTTCCCTCAGGCTCCAACCATTTTATAGCCAATCCTCTGATTCTCTGACTCAGAGCCCTGGGTGTTTCACCCACTCTTAATGCAGTAGCTCTAAACATTTGCCTATATTCTGAAACAGACAACCCTAGGCGATCTCTTATAGCAGATTTTACATCTCTATAATTTAAAGCTTGAGCTGCTGGCATTTAATTTAATTTAATTAGCGAGTTTTTATATACCGCACCTTCCATTGATCAGTTGCGGTTTACATGGAACAACAGTAAACAAGGCAATGCTGTTTTTACAAATAACAATGTGAAACTACAAGAAATTCAATCTTACAATTAACAGTTGTAAACTATGTACAAAGAACCGGATTATAACTATGTACAAGGTATGTATGTTTTCAAAAACATCGGTTTGGGGTTTTAGCACTTATTTCAGTTCAGAGATGGGTTAAGTCGGCTGGTGAAACTATCCTTTTTCTTGTTGGAAAGGTGAGTTCGAGAAGGATCCGTAGTATGTTGAGAATAAGTGTGTTTTAATTTTTTTCCTGAACTCTGTGATTTGAGATAAGGATCTTAATTCCGAAGGAATGGTGTTCCAAATTATAGGGGCAGCATGAGAGAATGCTTTCTTGTTTGTTGATTTTTTGGCCTTTATAAATTCCTTTGGTGTTATTAGTTTATTTAGTTGGTCTCGCCTTTGAGGAATGTGATTGTGTTTTTTATTGATAAGGTGGTTTAAAGTAAGAGGTGCTGTGTTATTTAGGACTTTGTATGTAGTTAACAGAGTTTTGTAATGTATCCGGCATTGAATCGGGAGCCAGTGTAAATACTCTAAAATAGGTGTTATATGCTGGAATGGTGGGGCATTCATGATAGTCCTGGCTGCTGCATTTTGTGCTAGTTGGAGTTTTTTTAGATTATGTTTTGTTATGCCTAGTAGGGTTAAGTTCGCAAAGTCGAAATGGGGAGTTATTATAGCTTGTATTATACGTTGAAAATCCTGTAGGTGCATTAGAGGGCGGAGTTGTTTTAATACTTTAAGTTTAAAATAAACTTTTTTTGTTATATTTCTTATATGTGTGTCCATACTGAGGTGTTTGTCTAGTATTACGCCTAGGTAACGTATTTCAGTTTTTATTATGATATCATTATTTTGCAATGTAATGTGTGATGGGGGAATGAAAGTTGTGTTTTTAGTTACTATTAGGGCTTCTGTTTTTGCGTGATTAATGAATAAGTTGTTTTCATTTAGCCAATTGTTTATTTTATTGAGGCAGGTATTAATAAGTAGTGTAGGGATATTAGGTATTGTGAATGGGACATACATCATTATGTCGTCCGCATAAAGGTGATAGTGAACATTGAATTTTTTAAATATTTGACAGATGTGTTTTAAGTAAATATTAAATAGTAGCGCTGACAGTGCAGAGCCCTGGGGGAGGCCTAATTCCTGATTGTAAGTTTTTGAAGTGAGGTTACCAATTCGTACCGTTTGAGTTCGATCACTTAGGTAAGAGGAAAACCAGTTAAGAACCGTGGATTTTATTCCTATTTGTCTTAGTTTCCTAATCATTGTTGAGTGGTGGACACTGTCAAAGGCTGCAGAGATGTCAATGAATATGAGTAGGAATGCCTGTTTTGAGTTATCAATACCTCTTACAAGGGTATCAATTAGGACTGTTAGTAGTGACTCCACCCCGTGATGAGGGCGAAACCCATACTGTTGATCATCAAGGGGGGCTGAACTATCAATGTATTCTTGGGTCTGAATTTGTACTGCCCTATAAGCGGCAAGCGCCTCCCCAGTTAATGAGGCTGCCAGCCTTACTGCCCACTGGGTCTCTGGCCATGCTAATGCTTGTGCCACTCTCTCAAAAGATTCAAGGAAATCATCAACATTATCTTCTGGAGTGAGTTTCCCAAAACGAAATGCCCCAATTCCCTGACTGAGTCCCACACTGTCCACATGTGGAATACCGGGTGTTACTGCTGGTCTTGCACCACCTTGGGTGTGAAGTGCAATTAAGGCTTCCACAAGGTCAAGCACCGGCTTCTGCTGCTCCCTCAGGGCTTTGATTGCAGAGTCCTGAGCCTGCTGCGAGACCTCTTGTTGCTTGGCAAATTGGGCTGCCATCCAGCTGGTCAGTTCCTTAGGATCCATCTCTGTATATCCCTGCAAGAAACAAAAGAAAAAACCCCCACAGAGCAGCACCCTACAAACAGGTGTTTCCTCCTATTTTTTTTCCAAATTACCCCTGTGTCTTACTCCTATCCACCACTAGACATGCCCAGGTACTTATTACCTTATGCCAGTGATGAATCCGGCTCACACAGGGTCTTTTCCTCCTTGGAACAGCTCCTGTAACAGCTTCTTTTTTCCTCCAAGGCGTTGTTAAGGGAAAAATCCACTCTCCAGCTTTTGACTTGAACTTTTTTCTTTCACTTTTCAGTTGTAATCCTTATAAATCCTGGAAATCCTTTGTGTAAAAGCAATCCGAAAGACTACGCCACTGTAAACGGGGGTGCTTGTGAAAGTTCCACAATCTTGGCAAAGACAGGAATTTACTTGACTTTCAAAGGATTGTGGGTCTTGTAGTTCAATCACACAAAACCAGCCGTTCAACAAGAATAATGAATTGTAGTTGCTCGAGTGTAAAGCAGAAAACATATTTTATTTATGGGGTGTTATTCCCTTGCACAGATATGCTTGGTAACATCAACAGGATAATTTCTTCAGGAATTGCATTCAGGAAACAAAACAAATAAGGCAACTGAATTACTTATGCAACAACTTAGTAAAGACCTTGATGGAACAGAAAAAGGTCTTTCTTCTAGCCCCTGCTAATAACCTTTCTTAGCAGTGCTGGAATGAAAAATAAACCCAAAAGGAAAATTCTCTTTATCAAAAAAAACAACTTTCTTCCTTTCACACAGTGAATAAGTTTTCTTTCCAAAGTTCCACGTGCACTTGTGCCTTGCTCTAATCACAGGTGCTTAACCAGCTGCAAAAAATTGCTGGTCCACTCTCCACATGGCTCCAACTTTCCCCAAAGCTTTCTCTCAAAGAAACGTTTCTGGGAAGCTAAAAAAACAGTACAGGTCCTTTTGGTGTTTGATGCTTAACTAAGGATTACTTTAGAACAGCAGCCTAGAAAGAGAGCAATCCATGCATTCCACTTTCTCATTTGATATTTCCCCTTGCTCTTGAAATATCATAGGATCACTTTCATACACTGGCTCAGAGGAATTCTCTAACTGATCTCTACCAGGATAGAAATTGTTTCCCTGCTGTCTTCCTTGTGCAAAGCTAGGGAACAGATCAGAGTTCATACCTGAGATCACGTTGTCATTAGGTTTCCTCTCTGGGTATTTTGGCCAGTAAGTAGCAAAGTTTCTGTGCCCAGCTTTCCAGTCAGAATCTCTGGACTTTAGGTCTCTTTTCCCATACCTCCTTAAATAGATATTAGAGCTCCTTCTTTCTGTAGATGCAGCCGTCTCCTTTACAGGTGCTGTCTGGGGGTTCCTGGCTGTATATCTCCAAGCCTCTGGTTTCTTCCAGTTCAATGAAGAATGCTTGCCCCAGGAATCTCTGCCAGCATACCTACTGCCTTGGGCTCCTTTCTTAGACCTCCTGGACATCTTGCTGTTCTTCCTTCTGTTCACGCTCTGTCTCTCCTTCTCTTGCCATCTTTGCCACCATTGCTCTCTGTGTTCTCTTTGCTCTTGCTGTTGCTTCTTCCCTTGCTGTCTGTCTGAAGAATTTCTTCTAGATTTAAAGTGCCTAGATGGACACTCCACCCTAGCACAGTCCAGGTGTTCTGAATCAAGCCCTGCCCTAGGAGATGGGTGATTAGGGATTACATCATTGCTTCTCTGATTAGGCACATGTTTCCCTATTTCAGCTCTCCTAGAGGCTTTCTGTAAACCAGTGCATTCTGGGTCTGGTAGTCTTTTAAATAAACACTCTGTTTTAGTGCTTTTCCCAGCCAGCACAGGTTGCTTATTCAGAGCCAATTCACCTCTTGTATTATTTCTTCCTGAACTATGATAAGCTTCCTTATCACAAGCTATAACCAGGCACTGACTTAATATTGCCAGTTCTTGTCAGGTGCTGCCTCGGCTTTGCCTCCAGAACACCCCAGTGCTAATGGCTAGTGTTGGGAAATGCAGCGGCAGTTTAGTGCTGCTGAATATCTCAGTCTGCATGATTAAGACAGTTAGCAGGTCTACTAACTGCATTAATTGCTTTTAATATCAGGCCTCTAATTTCTATAAAATTAAGTAACTCCTAAAAGTACACGCCATGCAAGCTGGTGCATAATTACAGAGCAGGCATGCTCAGGGAAGGAGTTTGGGCGGAGCATAGGAGCAATTGTGATTTATGCAAATATTCTATTAAATATGCACATATGCACATAAAGTACAAAGTGTGAATTCTGCAGGATTTGTGCTAATATTTTATAAAGACACACAGGCAACTGTGTCTTTATAAAATGGATGAAAAATAAGTGCTTTCTTGCCCTCTCAACCTAATCGACCTATTATAAAATTACCCATCTTGTTTCCATGACAAATGTAGCCTCGATAACCCTGAAAATCCTAGTCACTGGGTATGGGAGGGCATGATGTTCCCTCTGAGTTTTGAAAAAGGTTTTGACTATTTATCCTTTTGACCACTAAGTCTTATTACAGGAGTAGAAAGAAAAGAAAGATCACTCACCTCACCATTCTTATGTCAATTGTTCCTTTCAGTTTTTCCTCACTGTCATTCTCAAAATACATCAGCCTCATTTCCCGCAGCACAAACCATCGTCGCTTCCAGTTCCGTCGGGACAGAGTGGACTTGCCACCTCCCTTCTTGTATAGCCAACCAGACTTCAGAGCCCCCTGCTTTGTCCGGAACCACATAAAGGTCTCATTTTTGAGCACACACCAGCGCCGTCTCCAGGAGTTCATTAAACCACCTGTGGAAAAATACAGCAAGAGGATTATTGTGCTGTGGTGAGATGTGGAAAAGGAGTGAAAGCAGCCACTTACTATCACAGCAAAGCCAAGCCATCCCAATGTTTTGAATCATTGGCTCAGACTGCGTCCACTAGCACTCAGAGGAAGAGAACCGGAAGCCAGATGCCCCTTGCTGATGTGGGAGTCCTTCATTAGGCAAGCAAACCTGAGCTCTAAAATCTTATGACTTGTCACCACTGTGGACAATTTGAAATAGCCCATGTTATTTATGATTTATGAGGACATTTTGGTCCATGACCACTGCAGCAAACTGTCAAAGGGAAACAATAGATTCTAAAAGTGACCACCGAAGGAAAGCCAATGTGCATGTGCATGTCTGAAAATGCCGAAAATGCATGCTGTGTTCCTCCGTCAATCTAAACATGTTCCTGGGACCCTTAAAAACATTTTACAAGGCAAAGGACCTCATTTTTCAGCCAAACCAATTGTTATTTTACTAGGGCAAATGGTTTTCATAACTGCCTTTCCCATGTTTAACTTCATAGATAGGTTAGATTAGTGATATAAGATAAAGAGATCATCAGTGGGTATAGGTAAGGTTAGTGCATAGGAGAGATTGCTTGTATAAATAGGATCAGTATATAGCCTTAGTATATCAAAAGAAATGGGCAGTATGGCAGTAGATGTGGGAGACCCCCAGACCTTTTGAAGGCTTGTTGATGGAGTGGGAGAGATTAATTTGAGTTATATACAAGAGCGCTATGTACAGAAGAGAATGAAATTGAAGAGTTCTATGAACAAGTACAAGCTGAAATTGACAGAACATGCAAACAGGATATCCTGATAGTCATGGGTGACTGGAACGCAAAAGTTGGCAACAAAGAAGAAGGCAAAGTAGTTGGAAAATATGGACTTGGCAACAGAAATGAAACTGGAGAAAGACTGATAGAATTCTGCAAGACCAATGATCTATTCATCTCAAACACCTTCTTCCAGCAACACAAGCGGCGACTGTACACATGGACTTCACCCAATGGATTATATAAAAATCAAATTGACTACATATGTGGAAGTCAATGATGGAAAAGCTCTGTAACATCAACAAAGACAAAACCTGGAGCTGACTGTGGTACAGATCATCAACTACTAGTATGCAAACTCAAGTTAAAGTTGAAAAAGAGCAAACCACTCATGAATACAGCAAAATATGACCTTGAGAATATACAACTGGAATTTAAAGACTGCCCGCAAAATCGATTTGCTGCTTTAGATACAAATGGCAGAGCTCCGGAAGAGCTATGGAATGACATCAAGAAGGTTGTGTTGGAAGAAAGCGAGAAGTCTCTACAAAAGGTGAAAAAGCAAAAATGGCCAAAATGGATGACGGAAGAAACTCTGAAAATTGCCCAGAAACGCAGAGAAGCTAAAGCCAGAGGAGAAAGAAAGACAATCGCAGAACTCAACAGAGATTTCCAACATGCAGCAAGACAGGACAAGGAAAAGTACTACAATGACACTTGCAAGGAAATAGAAGCAGAAACTATTAGAGGAAGAACAAGATTGGCTTTCCTAAAGCTACGAGAGTTAAAGAAAATGTTCCAGCCTCGAATTGGAATGTTACAAGATGCTCAAGGTTCTATGTTGAATGATGCTGAGAAGATCAAGAAAAGGTGGAAGGAATATACAGAGTTTTTATATGATAAAGATCAAGTGGACCAACAGCCGTTTCAACCTGTACCTTATGATCGGGAACCATTGGTGATGAAAGAAGAAGTTGAAGCAGCATTGAAAGCCTTATCAAAGAACAAAGCACCAGGCATTGATAGCATTCCCATAGAAGTATTGCAGCAATCTGATGCAGCTGTTACCGTACTCACAAGGCTCTGCCAAGAAATATGGAAGACAACATCATGGCCAACTGACTGGAAAAGATCTGTGTTTATACCAATACTAAAGAAAGGTGATCCAACTGACTGTGGAAATTATCGCACAATCGCTCTGATCCCACATGCCAGCAAGATTCTACTGAAGATTATTCAAAAGAGACTACAACCATACCTGGAACAAGAACTACCTAAAGTGCAAGCAGGGTTCAGGAAAGGGCGAGGAATGAGAAACATCGTTGCGGATGTGAGATGGATCCTTGAAAAGACTAAAGAATACCAAAAGGATTTCTATTTGTGCTTTATCGACTATAGCAAGGCTTTTGACTGTGTAAACCATGAGAAACTCTGGGCCACATTAAGAAGCATGGGTATACCAGAACACCTGATCGTTCTCTTGCGCAATCTGTACATTGATCAAGAAGCAACAGTTCGAACGGAACAAGAAGAAACAGAATGGTTTAAAATAAGCAAAGGTGTAAGACAAGGCTGCATACTTTCCCCCTACCTGTTTAATTTATATGCAGAACAAATCATCAGAGAAGCAGGATTGTATGAAGACAACAGAGGTGTGAAGAATGGTGGAAGACTCATCAACAACCTTTGCTATGCTGATGATACCACATTACTGGCTGAAAGTGAAGATGATCTGAAACATTTGCTTCTCACAATCAAAGAACATAGTCTCAAAATGGGCCTGCACCTTAATGTAAAGAAGACAAAGATCATGACAACTGGCATAATCAACCAGTTCATCGTTGAAGGAGAAGAAATTGAAATTGTGAACAACTTTAACCTACTTGGATCAACTATCAATAAAGAAGCAACAAGCAGTCAAGAAATCAGACGACGCATTGCTCTTGGCAGAATGGCTATGAACGACCTAGATAAGATTCTCAAGAGCAGAGATGTCTCTCTCCATACAAAGATTCGACTTGTTCAAGCCATGGTATTTTCAATAACATCATATGGATGTGAAAGCTGGACAGTGAAAAAGATAGACAGGAAGAAAATTGATGCCTTTGAATTATGGTGCTGGCGGCGAATACTGTGTATACCATGGACTGCCCGAAGAACAAACCAGTCGGTACTAGAGGAGATCAAACCTAAGCTTTCTTTAGAAGCTCAGATGACAAGACTTCGACTTTCATACTTTGGACACATCATGTGAAGAGAGAGATCATTAGAGAAAGACATTATGCTTGGCAAGATAGAAGGTCAACACAAAAGAGGAAGGCCAGCAATGAGATGGATCGATACAATAACAGCAGCTACGGGTACCAGTCTGTCAACAATGAGCCGCCTGACTGAAGACCGAACACAATTTAGGATAGCTATCCAGAGGGTCGCCATGAGTCGACTCCGACTTGACGGCACTTAACAACAACAACATGTACAGGTCTATATACAAGTGAGCTAGATACAAGTGCATTATGTACAGGTCTATATACAAGTGAGTTAGATACAAGTGCGCTATGTACAGGTCTACATAGAATTGAGCTACATACAAGTGTGCTTCGATCTATGTTTACCCGTTCCACTCCATTCATCAATTTATAGACCTCTATCATATCTCATCTCAGCCCTAACCTTTTTAGCCTCTCTTCATAGGGGTGTCCTTCCTTCCCCTTTACCATTTTGGTGGCTCTTCTCTGTACCTTTTCTAATAATGATATATATCCTTTTTAAGATACAGCATCTAGAATTGTACACAATATTCAAGGAAAACAGAAACTGCTCCGATTATACAAAATATAGTAAACCAATCACTCCAGCAAGGACCTATGCCCTCTGAACTCAAAAGATCCCTCATCCGACCAATTCTAAAAACCAAAACACTTAACAAAGATGTCTCCTCTGTGTACAGACCCATTTCAAGCATCCCTTTAATAGCTAAAGCCATTGAGAAAGCAGTCCAGCATCAGCTTCAAGACTATATAGACTCAACAATGCCCTTGGTGATCAACAATATGGATTTCGACCATTTCATGGAGTTGAAACACTCCTCCTAGTACTGTTTGACAAGCTAATAAAGGGACTTGAGAACACCAAAAAAATGTTTATCCTAATATTCCTTGACATAACATCGGCGTTCGACACAGTAAACCATAGGACACTTATCACAAGACTTGAATCCATAGGAATAAAAGGAACACCACTAAAATGGTTCTCCTCCTATATAACTAACTGGGTGCAACAGGTACACTTTGATCAAAAAACATCAAACACATCCCCACAAAGCCAAGGAATACCCTAAGGGTCAGCTTTATCTGCCCTCTTATTTAACTTATACCTAAGGCCTATCTGCGCAATATTCCAAAAACAGAAACTCAATTTTCACTTATATGCAGACGATATAATATTGTACACAGCAACTAGACAAATGTAACCCAATATACGATTTCATAGCAGCCTGCCTCAATGAAACCCAAACATGGCTTCAAAAAAATAACATGAGCATCAACCTTAAGAAAACAGCGGTAATGTTCATTTCAAAAAACCCGGAATTCAATCCCCCTTCCACAATTCTACTAAATAATAATATATACAACATCAAACAAGAAATAAAATACCTAGGGGTTACCCTTGATAAAACACTTAATATGGAGACCCATTTAATATTAAACAGAACAATATTCTATAAACTAAGAATTTTACAACCCCTACGAAATCTCATCGATCTGTCTGATTTCAGAACAGTAGTTCAGGCGCTCATAACCCCTCACCTGGACTACTGCAATGGCAAACTTCAAGGAATCCCTAAAAAAAACCTAAACATGAGGCATTCCTAACAGGGGCTATACAGTTCAAATAACGGTAAAAATTTGAGGGTTTATTTTTATTAAATTGCTAGCTCTCTGACTGGGAGCTTTTAAAAGAGTTTTGGTATATTTTTAAAACAAAGATACATTCTTTTTGATGCTTTTGTAGAAATATTTTCTTTAGTGGGGTGGGTTTAAAACTCTGCTTTGGTAACTTTCTCAGCTCTTGGGAACTGCTGACACCTAATCAGGAGTTAGTGGGAATGATTAGCCTGTGAATGAACTGAGAGCAGCTGAGGCCTGCATAAAAGGCTTCAGAGCCCTGCCCTGTTGAGGCATTCCTAACAGGGGCTATACAGTTCAAACAATGCTAAGAGTTTGAGGGTTTATTTTTTTTTTAATTGCTAGCTCTCTGACTGGAGCTCTTAAAAGAGTTTTGGTATATTTTTAAAACAAAGTTACATTCTTTTTGGTGCTTTAGTAGAAATATTTTCTTTAGTGGGGTGGGTTTAAAACTCTGCTTTGGTAAGTTTCTCAGCTCTTGGGAACTGCTGACATCTAATCAGGAGTTATTTCCCTCCCTACCCCCCCAACTCCCACCCACCCCTAGTGAGCAGTCTTGCTTTATAGGGCACCTCCCCATTTAACAAAACACAGGGACTTGGAACAGCACATTTTGAATGTAATTAAAATGATTTAACTGCATTTTCTCTGAAAGGACAGCTGGGAAACTGGCTGGTACTTTGGTAGATCTCTCTCTTTTGCTTTAATGGATACCTAAGCTCCACGAACAGAACAATGGCTGGGAAAAATTATATCACTAAAGCTGTTGCCCCCATTACAGCTTCTGCCTCTGTCCAGGCAGAGGTCCCAATGCCAGTTGAAGGACCAGTTCCATGTGCAGGGTACCTGCATTCTGAAGCTCCGAGGAAACAAGTGGAGGAACTCAGAGAGGAGGTGAAGAGGCTGAGGAGCATTCTAGACAGTGAGAAGTACATTGATGAGATGCTTCTTGCATCAACCAAGCTCTCCAGCAGAGGAAAAGATGGGTGCTGACAGAATGACGAAAGTTGGACACAAGTCACCAGGGCCTGCAGAATCACCAATCCAACTTCTCTAGCCCTTGAATTGAAGAACCATTATGCAGCCCTGGAAGTGGAGGAGGTGAAAGCATCCCTGAAAAGGGAAGAACCAGAGCTCAAGTACCCCAAAGTTGCAGAATCAGTGACCACAGGGAAGCGAAGGGTAGTGGTGGTTGGTGATTCTCTTCTGAGGGGTACTGAGTCATCCATCTGCCGACCAGAATTGATGTCCAGAGAGGTATGCTGTCTGCCTGGTGCCAAAATCCAAGATGTTATGGAGAGTTTGCTGAGACTCATCAAGCCCACTGACTATTACCCAATGTTGCTAATCCATGTCAGAACAAATGATACTGCCAGGTATCCCTCTGAGCATATCAAAAGTGACTTAATGGCTCTGGGACAGAGGGTGAAGTGGTTAGGTGCACAGGTGATGTTCTCTTCAATCCTCCCTGTTGAGGGTAAAGGCCAAAGCACGCATCCTGGAGATGAATGCAAGGCTGCGTGGATGGTGTCATCGAGAGCGTTTTGGTTTCCTGGACCATGGGATGCTGTTCCAAGGGTTGCAGAGCAGACATGGCATCCATCTGTCCAAGAAAGGTCGACGCGTCTTCAGTTGTAGACTGTCTAATTTACTGAAGAGGGCTTTAAACTAGATTTGTTGGGGATGGGTGAAGAAAGCCCCCAGGTAAGTGATGCATTAAATACCTTTGTGGAAATAGGTAACAGGGGTAACATATGGAAAGCAGTGTGTATTAATGCCCGTAGCATGGGAAATAAGATCCTTGAAGTTGAAGCTTTGGTGGGAGTGGCTGACTTGAATTTAGTGGCAGTTACAGAAACATGGTTCACAGAAAACCATGACTGGGATGTAACTATACCTGGCTATACTTTATTCAGAAAGGACAAGGTAGGAAGAAGGGGAGGAGGAGTGGCATTATATGTAAAAAATACTATTAAAGCTTTGGAATTACAGAGCTTAAAAGGGAGAGAGGAGGCATTGTGGGTTAAACTAGAAAAAGGGAAAGAGAAATCTATTTGCATTGGCGTGATATACAGACCTCCCACACAAGAGGAAGAGATGGACAGAGAGTTCATTGAAGACATACGCAGCATTTCTAGGAAAGGGGAAGTGCTACTGATAGGGGATTTCAATATGCCAGATGTTGATTGGCACATTCCTGCTGCAGTATCATCTAGAAGTAAGGAGATCCTGGATTCTCTACAGGGAGAACTATTCAGGCAATTGGTAACAGACCCCACATGTGAAGGGGCCATACTGGACTTGGTGCTTACCAATGGTGAAAGTGTTTCTGATGTTGTAGTGGGAGATCATTTTGCATCCAGTGATCACCAGATGGTGTGGTTCAGTATTAGGACTAGGGCTGTTAGAATCCATTCAAAGGCGAGGGTCTTAGACTTTAGGAAGACTAATTTTGCCAAGATGGGCCAATACCTCAGGGAGTCGTTAGCGGGAACAGCTGGGGGATGTAGAAAAATAGTGGGCAAAACTGAAAAGGGATATTTTAAGGGCAACCAAACTTTTTGTTAAAATGGTAAATAAAGGTAAAAGGAAAAAGAGACCGCTATGGCTTTCGAAAGAAGTAGCTGAAAAGGTGAAGAAAAAGAGGGAGGCCTTCATGAAATACAAGAGATCACAGAGAGAGGAAGACAGGCATCTATATTTGGAAAAACTTAGAGAAGCAAGGAAAGTAGTCAGGAAAGCAAAGATTCAAAAAGAGGAGGAAATAGCCAATGCAATAAAATGGGGGGATAAGACTTTTTCAGATATGTTAGTGAGAAAAGGAAGGGCAAAAGTGGTATTGTCAGTCTCAAGGGTGAAGGGGAGGAATATGTAGAAGCTGATGAGGATAAAGCGGAATTGCTTAACAAATATTTCTATTCTGTGTTCACAGATGAAGAACCAGGAGCAGGACCTCAGAAAACACCCAGAAACAGGAACAGAAGCGAGGGACATCTTGAACAATTTTCAGAAGACTGTGCTCATGAGAAACTAGCTAAACTTAAAGTAGACAAAGCGATGGAACCGGATGGGATACACCCTAGAATACTGAGGGAACTTGGGGACGTTCTAGCAGCTCCACTGACTGACTTTTCAATGCTTCGTTTGAGTCAGGAGTGGTGCTAAAGTTCAGGAGAGAGGCTCATGTGGTGCCTTTACACAAAAGCGGAAGTAAGGATGTAGTTGAAAACTACAGGCCGGTTAGTCTAACTTCGGTGGTGAGTAAATTATTGGAAACGCTGCTGAAAGAGAAAATAGTGAGGTTCTGGAGTCCAGCAGATTACAGGATCCGAGGCAGCATGGATTCACCAGAGGCAGGTCTTGGTAGACAAATCTGATTGATTTCTTTGACTGGGTAACCAGGGAGTTGGACCGAGAGAGAGCCCTAGATGTGGTGTATTTAGATTTCATTAAAGTCTTTGACACTGTTCCTCACAGGTGACTTATAAACAAACTTAGCACCCTAGGGATGGACCCTAAAGTTACTGCTTGGGTTAGAAATTGGTTGGGTGGGAGGCGACAAAGAATACAGGTAAATGGAGCTCACTATGAGGAGAAGGATGTTACTAGTGGTGTGCCCCAGGGATCTGTCCTTGGTCAGATTCTTTTTAAAATCTTTGTTAGTGATATAGCAGAAGGGATGTTGGGTAAGGTTTGCCTCTTTGCGGATGATACCAAAATCTGCAATAGAGTAGACACCCAGGAAGGGGTAGATAACATAAGGAGGGATCTAGCTAAGCTTGAAGAATGGTCTAGAATTTGGCAGCTGGGATTTAATCTTAAAAAATGTAAGGTCATGCATTTGGGCTGCAGCAATCCAAGGGGGTGAAGTACTTTTGTCCACTAAAGAAGAGCGGGACCTAGGCATGGTTGTTTCTGATGATGTTAAAGTAGCTAAACAGGTAGAAAAGGCGACGGCAAAAGCTAGAAGGATGCTTGGGTGCATACGGAGAGGAATGGCTAACAGAAAAAAGGAGGTGATAGTGCCTCTGTATAAGTCTTTGGTGCAACCTCATTTGGAGTATAGAGTGCAATTCTGGAGACCGCACCTTCAAAAGGATATAAACAGGATGGAGTCGTTGCAGAGGGTGGCTACTAAAATGATTAGTGGTCTTCATTATAAAGCATATGAGGACAGACTTAAGGATCTTAATATGTACACCTTAGAGGAAAGGCAGGATAGAGGTGATATGATTGAGATGTTTAAATACCTCCATGGAATAAATGTACAGGGGGAGCGGCTCTTTCAATTGAAAGCAAGTTCTGCTACGAGGAGACATGGGATGAGGGTGAAGGGGGATAGATTCAGGAGTGATATGCGGAAATATTTCTTTATGGAACGAGTGATGGATCCATGGAATAGTCTCCCAGTGGAGGTGGTAGAGATGAGGACAGTATCTGAATTCAAAAAAGCATGGGACAAACACAGAGGATCTCTAAAGGAAAAAAGGGGACTGTTGTAGCTGTTGATATGGAAGGACAGACTAGATAGGCCATGTGGTCTTTTTCTGTCATATTTCTAGGTTTCTATGTTTCTATACTTCAATTGGCACAGAATGTCATAGCAAGAATCTTAATGAAAGTGCGGTTCTCAGATCATATTACACCTATCCTAATTGGGCTCCACTGGCTTCCCATTCAAGCTCGTGTATGATACAAGATAATAATGACGACGTTCAAATTATTACACAACATAGCCCCATCGCACCTTTCCACACTCATCGAAATACAACCCCCTAATAGAAACAGAAGAACCCAAAACCTAAACATTCTTAATTTTCCACATACTATATGCAACACTGAAACAATTACAAGCAAGAGAGCATTCACACACATAGCCCCCATCCAATGAAATAGACTTCCAGATACACTGAGAGGAAACAAGGATCTTCAATCCTTCCGAAAAGATCTAAAAACTCACCTATTTTGAGAATTCTACAATGCTAGTTAGCCCATTGGCTATATTTCCCATTCATCTTCCCTCTATCCCTCCCTCTTTCTATGCTATCCCTTTTCCCTTAAATAACCACTGCAACTGATAAGCATATTGATATTTATTTATTTATTTCTCTTATATACCGCGCTCTTCGATATCAGTGCGGTTTACATGGAACATAGGAGCATCTTACAGCGGGGGGTTACACCGATATGCTCTAACCAGTAAGAACAACACTGTAAATACACTGTAAATAGTTTCAGCGAACCAGCTCTGTACTGCATCTTGTAAATAGTTTGAGGTTTCCCCTCAATTAAACCATTCTATGTAGTTCTAAACCTGTTATATGTAACTGTTACTGTTAAAGTTCATTGTTATAATGTAAATCGCTCCTGATCTCTGGAAGGAGCGGTATAAAAATGTAACCAAATAAATAAATACATAAATAAATAACGTACATTCGTACCATGGAACGATACAGAGGCATAATAATATCCTTTGTTTTATTTTCCATTCCTTTCCTTATGATACCTAGCATTCTATTTGCTCTCTTGGCCGCCGCTGCACACTGGACGGAGGGTTTTAACATGTTATCCACGATGACGCCTAAATCTTTTTCCTGGGTGGTGGTTCCCAATGTGGAACCTTGCATTGTGTAACCATAGTTTAGGTTGTTCTTTCCTAGATGCATAACTTTGCTCTTGTCCACATTAAATTTCATCTGGCATTTGGACATCCAGTCTTCCAATTTATTAAGATCCTCTTGCAGTTTTTCACAATCTAATTGTGTTTTAACAACTTACAATAATTTTGTATCACCTGCAAATTTAATCACCTGACTCATTATTCCTATTTCCAGTTCATTTATGAATATGTTAAAAAGCAGCGGACCCAGCACAGATCCCTGGGGTACTCCATTATTCACATTTCTCCATTGGGAAAATTGGCCATTTTGCCCTTCCCTCTGCTTGCTATCTTTTAACCAGTTCCTGATCCACAGTTCCTGAACTAAACTGAATCAGGAGACACTATTCAGCTGAGCAAGTACTTCCTCCCTCTGCCTTTTTTCTTATTTTTTTGGAATGCCTGGGACATGTTGGGAATATTTATTAAGCTGGTTTTATATACCACTTTTCCAAGTGGTTTATATAGAACAATTGACATGCTGCAGAAAGTCAAGCAGTAACTCAAAACATTAGTTAAGAGAAACTATATACCTCATTCTTTTAGACTATATACATCAGTATAACGGATAACTGTCATGACAGTAAGGGATGAAGGGAGTGTGCCTTAATCTGTTTCCTGGCCCCTATCTGCTATGTCCACTGTAGCTGACACTCTTCCAGTGAGTATTGGGGATCTGTGCTTTGAACTTGACATTTTGACTTGAACCTGACTACTCAGCATGGCCTTTTCTAACGGTTTCCAACTTGCAGTGGACTTTTGAAATCCTTCAGTCCAGGCCTGTCTCGTTCCGGACCGGCACGTGGTAACTGCCTGACAACGCCATTTTTGGATGTCCTTTAATTTTAATTTTAGTTAGCTATTGAATTTGGATAGTTGCTCATTTAGACTTTTCAACTCACTACTTTATCACCGCAGCCATCTAAAAACAAGACGATTCTGGAGATCACTTGCAGCCCAGAGGCCTACCCTGCATGTCACATAGAGTGTGCTCCAACCACAGAACTATCCTCCGTATCTGATCCTGGCTTGAAGACATCACCACTTCATATTCCATTGATCGGTGTCCACCACATTTTTTTTTTTTAATTTTTTATTTATGCAATTTTCAAAACATAACAAGAAAGGTACAACACCACTTCTTGAAGAAATAGAAAGGCAAACAGAAAACATCCCAATAAACCAGGATACCATAAAGGAAATCATTATTAACATAAAAACTCAAATTGCCTATTCTCTCCAGCCCTCAATGGGGGGATTCCATTAGTAATTAACCTAATACAAGAAGAAAATTGACATACAATCTTAAACAAGAAGCCTAAATCTATGAGCCTGAGGGCTTCTCCTGACCTTTAGCATTGATGAAAGCCAACAACTGGGAGGGCTCAAAAAAAATATAAGAAAAAGTTTGGAGTTTCACCAAACACTTGCATGGGTGTTTAAGAAAAAACAGCCCCCCCTGTTGCAGCACCCCTGGCCTGAGCAACAAAAACTCTCTGCGTCGTTTCTGCGTTTCTCTTCACTTTTGCCTTGTTGTCCGATAAGGAATGGTTACTTAAATTGTTTTTTCAAAAACGGAATCTTCTGTTCCGTGGATTTGCAATACGTATATATCCCAATTTATCAAGAGAAACGGTGTCCACCACATTTAATGGATCGCCATTGGCCATAACTGGGCCTTTGAGTGTACTCCTTGTGCTGCGCCTGTCCCTCCTCTCTCACCTGTCCATGATTGGGGGCCCTAGCTCTCTTTAGTGTCAGATAGCTCCTCACTCGCTTACACTACCACTTCTTAGACTGGATTCATACCTCCATATTCTTATGGCTCCACACCACTTTCTCTTCCTTTTTCTGACACTCCCTAACCATTAACTTAAACCTCCCCCAACTTATTACCCTCTCTCCACTTTTCCCATTACCTCCCCCTTCTTTCCTCCACCCTTTCTTCAGCTCTTGAGCTTCACCTTTTTCTTCCTCTCATTCTTCCCTCTCCTTTCTCTCTAATACAACCTCATTCTCGTTTCTCCTGTCTGCTTCTCACTCTTCTTCTCCTTCACCTTCTATCATCCGGTGATATGAATCCCAAATCTGGTCCCCTAGACTTTTCTCTCATTCCCATGATAGTTCCTCTCTCTACCACCCCAGTCTCATTCATATTCCTCTCCTTCCACCCTCCTCCCTCCGTTTCTCATGTGACTTATGGAATGCTCATTCCATATCCTTCCAGTCCATAATGGATAAACAGACTTCAATCCAATAGAAAATCTACCACACTTATATACCCAGCACACCCCTTGCTCACAGAATCCACTTTGATGGATAAAGGAGCATTCAACACATCAATTTCAGCAAGGATCTACCAGACATGTATATAGTTGGCCATTTCTATTCATCATCATGGCCTTAATATGTTGTAGTGAATTTAATTATTTTGTTCACTGTATTACTTAAATTTAAATTGTTTCTTGTTCATTGTAAACTGCCATGCTGTAAGAGTTATGTTCTATGTACATCGTCTTGATTATGTGATAAAGCAGTATATAAAACCAATAAATAAAATAAATCTAGTAAACTCTCCTTCACTCACAATTTCTTTATCTCTAACACTTTCCATCTTTTAGCTCTTACTGAGACCTGGCTTCTCCCTGATTACATTTCTCCCACACTCCTCGTGTTACTGGCCGTGGTGGCGGTGTTGGGTTTCCGTTTTCTCCTTCCTGATAATTTCAATCCCTCCTTCTACTTCAGTCTCACGCCTTTCCTCCTTTGAAGTCCATTTCATCTGCCATTTTAATCCCTTACTTCTCCGGATAGCTGCTATTTATAGACCTCCCGACAAATCCACCTCTACCTTTCTCACCGACTTTGACTTATGGCTTTCCTTATTTCTGGAGTCTTCTTTCCTCTCCCTTATTCTCGGTGTCTTTAATATTCATGTTGTTAACCCTTATGATCCCTATGCTTTTAAGTTCCTTTCCCTTACCTCCTCATTCAACCTCCAACTTTGCTCTGCCCCCACTCATCAGCATGGTCACTGCCTTGACTTTGTCTTCTTCTCTAATTCTTCACCCTCAAATTTCCGTAACTCAGTTCTTCCCTTATCTACCATTACCTGCTAAGCATCACTCTTCATCACTTCCCACTTCAGTCTCACAGTCTCATCCTACCTTTTCAGGAATCTTCATGCTATCAATCCTTTGGTTCTCTCCACTATTGTCTCATCTCCTCTTTCCTCTACCTTGTTTTCTGTTGATGAGTCTATAGTTGCCTATAAAACTGCTTTCTCCTGTGCTCTGGATGCTGTTTCTCAAACCATACCACATCCTGTGAGGCACACTATACCTCAGTCTTGTCTATCTTCAACTACCCACTATCTATGCTCCTGTGCTCACTCAGCTGAATGCATATGGCTCAAATCCGGCTCCCTTTCTGACTTTCTTCAAATTCATGCTTGCTTCCTTCCAATCAGTCATAGCACTTGCCAAGCAAAACTACTATGTCCATCTGACTAACTCTCTTGTCTTTGACCCTCACCATCTCTTCTCAACTCTCAACTCTCTCCTAAAGGTGCCTCTGCCTCTGACCCCTTCTTCTCTTTCTTGCACAAACCCTAGTTGACTATTTCCATGACAAAGTCCACAAGACTACATTCTAGTTCCCCACAAGATCAGCTACATCCCCTCTTCCACCTCTTCAATACCAAGTTTTCCACTCAATCTGTGTATTTTAGAATTCAGTGTTTTTGCTGAGTCAGTCAGTACCACCAGAGAGCTTTGTATTTAAGTCAAAGTAGAGTATAGCTTAGCATAGAAAGTAAATTAAGAGTAATAGACTCTGAAATTTGTTTCTAGAGAGCTTTTCATTTCAATCAAATCAGAGTATAGCTTAAACATAGAAAGTTAAATAGAATAAATAGTTACTGAAATAAATTTGTGTCTAGAGAGCTTTTTATCTAAATCAAATCAGAGCATAGTTTAGCATACAAGTAGAATAGTCCCGAGTAGAAAGAAATAAACTTGTTTCTAGTGACCTTTATAAAGAGCTTTCCAGTTAGGAGGCAAAAGATCCATGAAGTTGTCTTGAATAAGTGTTAAAGGCAAGTGACACATCAAAGGGGCAATTTAAAAGGCCCCTTCTATCAAACCAAGGGCTGCGTGAGTCACCCAGGAAATTGGTAAGCCTTTACCTTAGAAGCAAGCCAACTTTTAATAGGTCTTCAGTCCTTCCCTCCCTCCCCACACCCACCCACCCACCCTTAGGATAATCATAGTTTATAGGCTCTTAAACCTCTTAAAGGGAAGGATGTGCCCATATTCACTCAGGCACAGCTGTTTATCTTCATCAAGCATAAATTAAAGACCTGAGATTAATTAATCTTGAGGTGAACAAAGTTCATTAAAAGTATTAGATATAATTTTATTAGTATAAGTATCCACAGCAAATCTACGTAAGTAATTGACTTAAATACATAAACACAACCTTAAAATTAAGATGCAGACAGCAGTCCAGTAGCAAGATGGGGGCTTTCCAGTCTTTTGCATTGAGTGTGACATGTATGATTTTCTCCCAGTTGGTGAGGGGTCTTACATGTGCACTAGATGCAAGGAACTCTTTGCTCTCAGGGAACAAGTCCAATCTCTGGAGGCTAGAGTAGCAGACTTGGAAGACATAAGGAAGACAGAGAGGTACTGTATATAGACAAGACCTACGGGAACACAGTAATGAAGTCCCACCTCCAGTTTGGCAGCATCCCTGTTGCCATGGAGGAGAGAGGTCACGTGATAAGAGACCATCATCCTGGTGTGGCAGGAAGTGATCCTGTAGCTAGGACCTGTTCTCCAGGTGATGTAAAACCCTCTCACGCTGAGGAGGTTTCTCCAAGGCCATGTGCCCATGAGGAAAGGGTTAGGACAGCCGTTAAAGTTGGTGATTCGATCATTAGGCATGTCGATAGCTGGGTGGCTGGTGGACTTGAGGATTGCCTGGTAACATGACTGCCTGGTGCAAAGGTAGCGGACCTTATGCGCCACCTAGACAAAATCTTAAATAGTGCTGGGGAGGAGTCTGCTGTCTTGGTACATATTGGTACCAATGACATAGAAAAGTGTGGTAGGAAGGTTCTGGAGGCCAAATTTAGGATTTTAGGTAAGAAGTTGATATCCAGAACTTCCAGGGTAATATTCTCTGAAATGCTTCCCGTTCCATGTGCAGGACCCAAAAGGCAGGCAGAGCTCCGGAGTCTCAATGCATGGATGAGACAATGTTGCAAGGATGAGGATTTGTTAGGAACTGAGCAACATTCTGGGGAAATGAGGGTTTTTCCAAAGGGATGGGCTCCACCTTAAACCGGGATGGAACCAGGCTGCTGGCATTAACCTTTAAAAAGGAGATAGAGCAGCTTTTAAACTAGATAATAGGAGAAAGCCAACAGTCACCCAAGAGCACTTGGTTTGGAAGGGTGTATCCTTGAAGGATACTAGAAAAAGATTGAAGTTAGGGCATATCAGCAGAGAGGTTCCAATAAAGACAAAAGTAACCCAAATGCACTTAGGTACAGAGCAGAAAGAACTTAAAAGATTCCATATTACCCCTGCCTACTGGTAACCAGATTAAAATTAATAAAATACAGCCTCTAAAATGCTTGCATACAAATGCTAGAAGTCTAAAAAATAAGATGGGAGAATTAGAATATATAGCACTAAATGAAAGGTTAGATATGATTGGAATATCAGAGACATGGTGGAAGGAGGAGAACCATTGGGACACTGTGATACGTGGGCACAAATTATATTGCAATGATAGAGCTGATCAAATTGGTGGAGGGGTTGCGCTCTATGTTAGAGAGGCCATTGAGTCACACAGAAATAAAGTTTTGCAGCAAACAAAATTCGCTGTAGAATCTCTATGGATTGAAATTCAATGTTAAAAGGGAAAAACAATTGCAGTGGGTGTGTACTATTGACCGCCTGGCCAAATGGATGATGAAATGCTCAAAGAAATCAGGGAAGCTAACAAAAGGTACAACAGTAATAATGAGTGATTAAAATTACCCCGGTATTGACTGGGTCAATGACATATCAGGACATGCTAGAGAGATAACGTTTGCAGTTGAATAAAAATGACTGCTTCTCAGAGCAGCTGTTTCATGAACCTGCAAGAGGGGAAGCTATTTTGGACCTAGTCCTTAGTGGAATACAGGATCTGGTGCTAGAGATAGGGGTGTTGGGGCCACCTGGCAATAATGATCATAGCATGATAGCATTTGATTTAATAAATGGAAGAAAGAGAACAAGGAAATCCACAATCCTACCTTTTAACTTTCAAAATGGAGACTAGGACAAATAGTTAAGAAAAAACTAAAAGGTGAAAATGCAAAAGTTAAAGACTTACATCAAGTATGGGCATTGTTTAAAAATACTATCATGGAAGCCCAGACAAGCTGTATTCCACGCTTTAAGAAAAGTGGAAGGAAGTCCAAAAAACTGCCAGCATGGTTTAAAAGTGAGATCAGAGAAGCTGTTGTAGCCAAAAAAGCATCTTTCGGGAAATGGACAAAGGAGTCAAATGATGAAAACTGGAAACAGCATAAGCACTGGCAAGTTAAATGCAAGGCATTGATAAGGCAGGCAATTTGAAAAAAAAACTTACTGTGGAAGCAAAAATGCATAATAAAAACATTTTCAAGTATATTAGTAGCAAAATATCTGTGAGAGAGTCAGTTGTACCATAGGATGATAGAGGGGTAAAAGGGCACTAAGAGCTTACAAGGTTACCCATGCCTGAAATGGTATTTAAAGCTGATGCAGCAGAAGAATTGAAAGAAATATCAATAAACCGGGATGATGCATTATAACCATTTGATAAACTGAAGAGTAGCAAATCACCTGGACCGGATGGTATACATCTGAGTGCGTTGAAAGAACTGAAATATGAGATTGCAGAGCTACTATTACTAATCTGTGAACTATCATTAAAACCATCAGTAATACCTGAAGATTGGAGGATGGCCAATTTAATACCAACTTTTAAAAAGGGTTCTAGGGGTGATCCGGGAAACTATAGACCGATGAGCCTGTCATCAGTACCGGGAAAAATGGTAGAAACATTATTAAGAACAAAATTACTGAACATGTAGATAGTCACAGTTTAATGGGAGTCAGCCAACATGGCTTTAGTCAGGGAAATTCTTGTCTTACTAAGCTGTTATTTTTTTTGAAGTTGTAAATAAGCAGGTGGAAAAAGGTGGGTCAGTTGGTGTAGTGTATCTGGATTTTTAGAAAGCCTTTGACAAGGTCCCTCATAAGAGACTACTACTGGTGAAATTAAAAAGTCATAGGATAGGAGGCAGAGTACTATTGTGGATCAGAAACTGGTTAAAAGATAGAAAGCAAAGGGTAGGGCTAAATGGCCAAATGGAGAAAAGTGAATAGCGGAGTATCCCAGAGTTCTGTGTCGGGTCCGCTGCTTTTTAACATATTTGTAAATGACCTGGAAATGGGAATAACGAGTGGGTAATCAAATTTGCAGATGACACAAACTTACTCAGTTATTAAAACCCAAGAGGATTGTGAAAAATTGCAAGAGGACCTTAATAAATTGGAAGACTGGACATTCAAATGGCAGAAGAAATTTAATGTGGACAAGTGCAAAGTTATTAACCTAGGAAAAAACAACCAAAACTATGGTTTATTTATTTAGTATACATTTGTATACGGCTACTTCCAGCGATCAGAAGCAGTTTGATTACAGATTGTAGTTTGTCAAATCATGACAGCAATTTTGGGGTATAAACACATTGATTTGAAGGGAAAAACACAGCACACAGGAAAAAGGTCTTAAGGGGGGGATTCAGCATTTACATATATACATTTTTACATAACAGTGTCCATGTTTCATAGTGTGGTAGCATGGAACCCCCTGGGGTTTACATCAAATTGTATTGACACTGGAATAAATGCGTCTTGAGTTTTTTTCTGAAAACCATAAGATCTTTGATCGCTCGTAACTCAGGTGGTAGTTGGTTCCAGAGGGTCGGGGCAGAGTATGAGTATGCGCGGTGGCTAGTACTGGATTTGACAGATCTGATATTGGTTGGAACGTGGAGAGTGTCTGAGGTGACGGTTCTTCTGTCTCTGTTTGGGGGTTGCGTGCTGATAAGGGTGGAGAGAAAGGATGGCGCTATGTTATGTATGAGTTTGAATGTGGTTATCAGTGTTTTATATTTTATCCGAGCAGAAATGGGGAGTCAGTGCAGCTCGATCAATACAGGTGTGATGTGTTCAGTAATGTTTTTTCGCATGATGATCCTAGCCGCCACATTCAGGGCCATTTGCAGAATGTTTAGGGTTTTCTTTGGAAGCCCTTGTAGGATGGCGTTGCAGTAGTCTAAGTGTGGCATAATGAGTGCTTGCGCAACAGTCCTGAAATCGTGCGGTTCAATGATGCTCCGTAGAGGTTGTAGTACTCTAAGTTTGTGGAAAATGGCCTTATTGGTTTTGCGTAGGTGCTTTTCCATCTTTAGGTTGCTGTCGAATGTGACCCCTAGATATTTTATTTCATTCTTGGTGTTGTATGTGTTATTACACAGGGTGATTGTTGCAGGAGGTTCAAAGTTTGGTTTACTGGAGATATACATCACCTCAGTTTTCTTATGGTTGATCGTCATGTTGTTTTGCTGTAACCATTGTGCCATCTCGTTAAGGCATGTTTCAAGCTGATTATAGTTAGGGTTAACGGTATCCAATTGTGTGTATAGCATGATATCATCTGCATAAATGTGGTAGCTGATATTGTGCTGTTTGAAAATATCACAGAGGGGCTGCATATAAACGTTGAAAAATAGTGCTGAGAGAGCCGAGCCCTGAGGTATGCCTTGCGTTTGATGGAAAACCTCTGACTTTTCGCCATTGAATAGAACCTGTGGCATTCTGTTTGATATGTAAGAAGAGAACCATTTTAAGGGGGTTCCCAATATTCCTATTGATTCAATCCTGTTTAGGAGGATTCCATGATGGATTGTATCAAAGGCTGCAGAGATGTCAATGAAAATGAGTATAAACATTTTCTTTTTGTCCTCAAGGCCTTTGAGGAGGTTGTTAAGTAGTGCTATTAGAAGTGTTTCAACCCCGTGATGTTGTCTGAAACCGTATTGCTGCTCATCCAGGGTTTCATGTTCATCCAGATGATCTTGTAGTTGTAGGAGGACCGCCTTTTCAATGATCTTTTCTAGGAAAAATATGCTGGAGATGGGGCGGTAGGATGCTGGGTCTTCCTTGTTGAGTGTGTTATTCTTTAGAATCGGCCTTATTATAGATTTCTTGAGTTGAGCGGGCATGATTCCTTGCTGTAGGGATTGGTTCACAATGTGCGAGACTTGGTGCACAATATCTTGTTTTGCCGCCTTAACCCAGGCAGCTGGGCAGGGATGTAGCGGGGAGGTGGTGGTGTTGATGTTTGATATTATGTTGATCATTTGCCGATCATCAATGTTGTGAAAGTTGCTCCATGCCTGTTCCCGTTCCACACTGGTTGTCCGGTATGTTGTGTTCAAATGGTGAGTGGGCGTGGTTGCAGTAAGTTTGCTTGCGTAGTGGGCTGCCAGTGTTTGGGGTTTGATTACGTTATCATAGTGGACTGCCTGGGGTGTTTTGGTTAGTGATTTCACTAGTTCGAAGAGTTCACGAGGCTTATTGATAGCTTTGTTTAATAGGTTGGTGTGATGCGTCCTTTTGGTGGAGTTGACCTCTTCTTTGTACTTTGCGAGGTGATTGAGGTATTCAGTCTTGAGTTCTATGGATTTGATTCGTCTCCATTTTCTTTCAAGTTTCCTGAGTTCCCTCTTCATTTTTGTTAGTGTTTCTGTGTACCAGGGCTCAGATCTGAGTTTAGTTGGGTTCGGGGGGGTGTTCCATGTTGGGCGCGCTGCAGTCTGAATTCCGGTGTCCCAGCTGTTTGTTAGAACATCGAGGTCCATGTTTTCCAAATCTATGTGGGCCATGATGGTACTTATGAGATTTTCCAAGTTGAGTTTGTTGAATTTTCTTTGTTGGTGTATCACCCTCTGAGCTTTCACGTCTTTGGGTACGGTGGGCAGTTTTATCCGGATATCTATTTGGTGGTGGTCAGACCATGGTACTGGAGTTATCCTTGTCAGAGGGTTCTCTTCATTGCCCTGTTGAATCGTGGGTGTGAAGACCATGTCAAGAGTATGCCCCTTGTCGTGGGTGGCGTCATTTATTAGTTGTTGGTACCCTAGTTGGGTCATGGCTTCTAAGAAGGTATTCGCGTGGGTAGGTGGCACTGAAGCTAGGTTTAAATCACCCAAGATGATTTGGAATTTCTTGATTTGCGTGGAGGAGATGTTCTCTAACGCCGTGGCAAGTGCTTCATGGTGTGACGAGGGGGATCTGTATATCAGGCAGATGGATAAAGCTGTGTTTTCCACTTTAAGCAAGTCAATGTCTATACTTGAATTCAGGTACGTGCTTGAGAGTTGCAGGTTGGTCATGGCTACGATGAGAACTCCTCCACCTCTTTTATTGGTGCGTGGGCAGTTGAATAGGTTGTAGCCGGGTTTGTGAATCTGGTTTAATATTGCTGAGTCGGTTTCCGAGATCCAAGTTTCCGTTATACAGAGAATGTCAGGCTGCTCATCATTGATGATGTCGTAGATGATGTGGGTCTTGTTCCTGATTGATCTTGGTTACATGATGCAAGGTTCCACAGTAGGACCACCATCTAGGAAAAAGATTTAAGCGTCATCGTGGATAACACGTTGAAACCCTCTGCCCAGTGTGCAGTGGCGGCCAAGAAAGCTAAGATTTTATTTATTTATTTATTTAACATTTCTTATATGCCACCTTTCATGATATCAAGGCGGGTTACATTGAACAAACTGAAATTACATTGAACAGGGTATTATAACTTGGAGATAACTATTTTACAAGGACCATGGGCAATGGAGGGTTAAGTGGCTTGCCCAAGACCACAAGGAGCACCTGTGGGACTAGAAACCCCAGTCATTCCAGCCCAATGTTGCTGTCCTCTAGTGGGATTTGAACCCCGATCTTCCGGCCTGAGGTAATCTGCCCCAACCAATATCATAAGGAAAGGAATGGAGAATAAAACAAAGGATATTATAATGCCTCTGTATCATTCCATGGTGCTATCACACCTCGAATATTGTGTGCAATTCTGGTCGCCATATCTTAAAAAGGATAAAGCAGAATTAGAAAAGTTACAGAGAAAAGCCACCAAAATGGTAAAGGTAATGAATGGAGAGATACTCCTATGAGGAGAGGCTAAAAGGTTTAGGGCTCTTCAAGCTGGAAATGAGATGGCTGAGGGGAGATATGATAGAGGTCTATAAATTAATGAATGGAGTGGAACGGGTAAATGTAGATCGATTGTTTATGCCATCAAAATTTAGAAAGACTAGGGGACATGCAATGAAGCTTCAGTGTAACCCATATAAGACTAATAAGAGAAAATATTTTTTCACTCAATGCGTAATCAAACTCTGGAATTCGTTACCGGAGGATATAGTAAAAGCTGTTAGTGTAGCTGGGTTTTAAAAAGGTTTGGACAAGTTCCTAGAGGAAAGGTCCATAAACCATTATTAAAGGTTTACATGATCTGTAAATAGTCCACAGGTGAAATATCCATTTTGTATATAGTTACCCTGTTACTTCCAAGTTACTGACCCTGTTATAATGTAAGCAAAAGATTGTTCTGATGCAAAAATTGTTATTTGTAAACCGCACTGATACCAAAGAGCGCGGTATATAAGAACTGTAAATAAAATAAATAAATAAATAAATAAAGGGGACCTGGGAAATCCACTGCTTGTCCAAATACAAGCATTGTGGAACCTGTGTCTTCTGGGGAAACTGCTAGGTACTTGAGACCTAGATTGTCCACTGTTGGAAATAGGATATTGGGTTTGATTCAGCTTGGTCTGGCATCTCTTATGTTCTTATGTTCTACTTGTGTTACCCTTTGATCCTTTTCTAAGATCTCTGAAAAGGAAACCTCTCTTCTTCTTTCCTCCTCTAAACTTACTACCTGTTCTTCTGATCCTATCCCCACCCCTCCTCAACTCCATCTCCTACACTGTGATTCCTTTCATCTCACATATTCTCATCCTATCGCTTTTCACTGCAACTGTCCCTACAGCCTTCAAGCATGCTGTGGTCAGACCTCTCCTCAAGAAATCTTCACTTGACCCTACTTGTCCTTCGAATTATTGACCCATCTCCTTTCCCTTCATTTACAAACTTTTTGAATGTACAGTTCTCCACAGTTGCCTTGAATTTCTCTTCTTTCAAGCCCTCCTAGATCCACTTCAATCTGGTTTCCATCCCTTACAGTCTACTGTAACTGGCTCTTGCCAAAGTCTCCAGCAACTTGTTCCTGGCTAAATCCAAGTGCCTTTACTCAGTCCTTATTCTTCTTGATCTTTCTGCTGCTTTTGACACTGTTGACCACCACCTTCTCCTTACCAAATTATCCTCACTTGGTTTTAGGGGCTCTGTGCTATCCTGGTTCTCTTCTTATCTCTCCCATTGCTCTTGCAGTGTTTTTTCTGGTGGTTCCTCCTCTACTACTATCCCACTCTCAGTTGATGTTCCCCAAGGGTCTGTACTGGGCCCTCTCCTTTTCTCACTTTATACCCAGTCCCTTGGTGCTCTTGTCTTCTCCCATGACTCTCAGATCTATCTATCTATCTACACCTGATATTTCTCTGACACTCCAGGCCCGTATTTCTGCTTGCCTATCTGACATCACTGCTTGGACATCTCACTGCCATTTGAAATTGAACATAGCTAAAATCAAACTTCTTATTTTTCCCCCTAAACCCCCCCTCTCCCCTTTCTCCTTTCTCTATCTCTGTAGATAACACTCTTATACTTCCCGTTTCTTCAGCCCACAACCTTGGGGTCATCTTTGACTCCTCTTTCTCCTTCTCCACTCGGAGATAAGAAGAGAACCAGGATAGCACAGACCCCTAAAACAAGTGAGGATAATTTGTTGAGGAGAAGGTGGTGGTCAATAGTGTCAAAAGCAGCAGAAAGGTAAAGAAGAATGAGGACTGAGTAAAAGCACTTGGGTTTAGCCAGGAACAAGTTGCTGGAGACTTTGGCAAGAGCCAGTTACAGTAGACTGTAAGGGACGAAAACTAAATTGAAGTGGATCTAGGAGGGCTTGAGAGATAGTTAAGCATAATTATGCATATAACCAAAAGGAAAGGTAGTGAGGAGCAGAAGAATGAATGCATTTATAGGTCAGAAGGAGAAGTCTGAATTGGATATGGAAGCGGAAGGGGAGCCAGTGAAGTGATTTGAGAAAAGGGGTTATATGAGTATATTGAGGCTGGTGGAAGATTAGCCGCGCAGCAGAGCTCTGAACAGATTGAAGGGGAGAAAGATGACTCAGAGGGAGACCAGCAAGGAAGGGGTTGCAATCGTCGATACAGGAGGTGACTGAAGAGCAGAAAAGTAGCAGCTGTTGTTTCTTTCTCCATAACATGTTGATAAGAACATGAACATAAGATATGCCATACTGGGTCAGACCAAGGTCCATCAAGCCCAGTATTCTGTTTTCAACAGTGGCCAATCTAGGTCATATGTACCTAGCAGTTTCCCCAAGAGACACAAGTTCCACAATGCTTGTACTGGGTCAAGCATTGATATCTTCGGTCACTTCTTAATAATGGTTTATGGACCTTTCCTCCAGGAACTTGTCCAAACCTATTTTAAACCCAGCTACACTAACAGCCTTTACTACATCCGCCGGTAACAAATTCCAGAGTTTGATTACACGTTGAGTGAAAAAATATTTTCTTTTATTAGTCTTAAATAGTTTACCCTGTAGCTTCATTGCATGTCCCCTAGTCTTTCTATATTCTGATAACGTAAACAATCGATCTACGTTTACCCGTTCCACTCCGTTCATTAATTTATAGACTTCTATCATATCTCCCCTCAGCCGTCTCTTTTCCAGGTTAAAGGGCCCTCTCTTCTCTTTCTATCTTTTCTTTTGCCTTTCTCGCCTCCTCTGTCCTTTGCTCTGTCCTGTCAGTTGAGTGGCGTTCCTTTTTTTTCATACTATTAGCAGTCTTCTATTGTAAAACAGCTTTATGCTCTGGCCGTAGCGCTATATCCAGAGCCTGCATACATAAATAAACAAAATTCACATCTTCCTTTCTGAACACACTACTAAAACACTTACCTGCTCTTCAGTCACCTCCTGTATCGACTACTGCAACTCTCTCCCTACACCCCTCCTCGTGAACTCCACTCTTCCAATGGCTTGCTCCTCTCTACGCCCTTGTCTTCCTCTGCCGGCTGCAGACTTTGATCTTTTCACCTTGCTGCTCCTTATGCCTGGAACAAACTCCCGGAATCTGTATGTCAGGTTTCATCTCTCTCCCTTTTCAAATCCATGTTAAAAGCTCACCGCATAGCTTACTGTAGATATGTGGCATATTAAATAAAGAGTAACATAACATAACATTGCACCACTTTGAGGCTGCTTTGGGATCTCGATCACTTGTTCTCCTTGTGTCTCCTTACCTTCCCCTATTGTACCCTTGTTCTCCTTGTGTCTCCTTACCTTCCCCTATTGTACCCTTGTTCTCCTTGTGTCTCCTTACCTTCCCCTATTGTACCCTTGTTCTCCTTGTGTCTCCTTACCTTCCCCTATTGTACCCTTGTTCTCCTTGTGTCTCCTTACCTTCCCCTACGGTACCCTTGTTCTCCTTGTGTCGCCTTACCTTCCCCTATTGTACCCTTGTTCTCCTTGTGTTTCCTTACCTTTCCCTATTGTACCCTTGTTCTCCTTGTGTCTCCTTACCTTCCCCTATTGTACCCTTGATATCCTTGTGTCTCCTACCTCCCCTACTGTACCCTTGTTCTCCTTGTGACTCCTTACCTTCCCCTATTGTACCCTTGTTCTCCTTTGTCTCCTTACCATCCCCTATTGTGCCCCTGTTCTCCTTGTGTTTCCTTTCCTTCCCCTATTGTACCCTTGTTCTCCTTGTGTCTCCTTACCTTCCCCTATTGTACCCTTGTTCTCCTTGTGTCTCCTTACCTTCCCCTATTGTACCCTTGTTCTCCTTGTGTCTCCTTACCTTCCCCTACGGTACCCTTGTTCTCCTTGTGTCGCCTTACCTTCCCCTATTGTACCCTTGTTCTCCTTGTGTTTCCTTACCTTTCCCTATTGTACCCTTGTTCTCCTTGTGTCTCCTTACCTTCCCCTATTGTACCCTTGTTCTCCTTGTGTCTCCTTACCTTCCCCTACTGTACCCTTGTTCTCCTTGTGTCTCCTTACCTTCCCCTATTGTACCCTTGTTCTCCTTTGTCTCCTTACCATCCCCTATTGTGCCCCTGTTCTCCTTGTGTTTCCTTTCCTTCCCCTATTGTACCCTTGTTCTCCTTGTGTTTCCTTACCTTCCCCTATTGTACCCTTGTTCTCCTTGTGTCTCCTTACCTTCCCCTACTGTACCCTTGTTCTCCTTGTGTCTCCTTACCTTCCCCTACTGTACCCTTGTTCTCCTTGTGTCTCCTTACCTTTCCCTATTGTACCCTTGTTCTCCTTGTGTCTCCTTACCTTCCCCTATTGTACCCTTGTTCTCCTTGTGTCTCCTTACCTTCCCCTACTGTACCCTTGTTCTCCTTGTGTCTCCTTACCTTCCCCTATTGTGCCCTTGTTCTCCTTGTGTCTCCTTACCTTCCCCTACTGTACCCTTGTTCTCCTTGTGTCTCCTTACCTTCCCCTATTGTACCCTTGTTCTCCTTGTGTCTCCTTACCTTCCCCTATTGTGCCCTTGTTCTCCTTGTGTCTCCTTACCAATCCCTATTGTACCCTTGTTCTCCTTGTGTCTCCTTACCTTTCCCTATTGTGCCCTTGTTCTCCTTGTGTCTCCTTACCAATCCCTATTGTACCCTTGTTCTCCTTGTGTCTCCTTACCTTTCCCTATTGTGCCCTTGTTCTCCTTGTGTCTCCTTACCAATCCCTATTGTACCCTTGTTCTCCTTGTGTCTCCTTACCTTCCCCTATTGTACCCTTGTTCTCCTTGTGTCTCCTTACCTTCCCCTATTGTACCCTTGTTCTCCTTGTGTCTCCTTACCTTCCCCTATTGTACCCTTGTTCTCCTTGTGTCTCCTTACCTTCCCCTATTGTACTCTTGTTCTCCTTGTGTCTCCTTACCAATCCCTATTGTACCCTTGTTCTCCTTGTGTCTCCTTACCTTCCCCTATTGTGCCCCTGTTCTCCTTGTGTCTCCTTACCTTCTCCTATTGTACCCTTGTTCTCCTTGTGTCTCTTTACCTTCCCGTATTGTGCCCCTGTTCTCCTTGTGTTTCCTTACCTTCCCCTATTGTACCCTTGTTCTCCTTGTGTCTCTTTACCTTCCCCTATTGTACCCTTGTTCTCCTTGTGTCTCTTTACCTTCCCCTATTGTGCCCCTGTTCTCCTTGTGTCTCCTTACCTCCCCCTATTGTACCCTTGTTCTCCTTGTGTCTCCTTACCTTCCCCTATTGTACCCTTGTTCTCCTTGTGTCTCCTTACCAATCCCTATTGTACCCTTGTTCTCCTTGTGTCTCCTTACCTTCCCCTATTGTACCCTTGTTCTCCTTGTGTCTCCTTACCAATCCCTATTGTACCCTTGTTCTCCTTGTGTTTCCTTTCCCCTATTGTACCCTTGTTCTCCTTGTGTCTCCTTACCTTCCCCTATTGTACCCTTGCTCTCCTTGTGTTTCCTTACCTTTCCCTATTGTACCCTTGTTCTCCTTCTGTCTCCTTACCTTTCCCTATTGTACCCTTGTTCTCCTTCTGTCTCCTTACCAATCCCTATTGTACCCTTGTTCTCCTTGTGTCTCCTTACCAATCCCTATTGTACCCTTGTTCTCCTTGTGTTTCCTTTCCCCTATTGTACCCTTGTTCTCCTTGTGTTTCCTTACCTTTCCCTATTGTGCCCTTGTTCTCCCTGTGTTTCCTTACCTTCCCCTATTGTACCCTTGTTCTCCTTGTGTTTCCTTACCTTTCCCTATTGTACCCTTGTTCTCCTTGTGTCTCCTTACCTTCCCCTATTGTACCCTTGTTCTCCTTCTGTCTCCTTACCTTCCCCTACTGTACCCTTGTTCTCCTTGTATCTCCTTACCTTCCCCTACGGTACCCTTGTTCTCCTTGTGTCTCCTTACCTTCCCCTATTGTACCCTTGTTCTCCTTGTGTTTCCTTACCTTCCCCTATTGTACCCTTGTTCTCCTTGTGTCTCCTTACCTTCCCCTATTGTACCCTTGTTCTCCTTGTGTCTCCTTACCTTCCCCTACTGTACCCTTGTTCTCCTTGTGTCTCCTTACCTTCCCCTATTGTACCCTTGTTCTCCTTGTGTCTCCTTACCTTTCCCTATTGTACCCTTGTTCTCCTTGTGTCTCCTTACCTTCCCCTATTGTACCCTTGTTCTCCTTTGTCTCCTTACCATCCCCTATTGTACCCTTGCTCTCCTTGTGTCTCCTTACCTTCCCCTATTGTGCCCTTGTTCTCCTTGTGTCTCCTTACCTTCCCCTATTGTACCCTTGTTCTCCTTGTGTCTCCTTACCTTCCCTATTGTACCCTTGTTCTCCTTGTGTTTCCTTACCTTCCCCTATTGTACCATTGCTCTCCTTGTGTCTCCTTACCTTCCCCTATTGTACCCTTGTTCTCCTTGTGTCTCCTTACCTTCCCCTATTGTACCCTTGTTCTCCTTGTGTCTCCTTACCTTCTCCTATTGTACCCTTGTTCTCCTTGTGTCTCCTTACCTTCCCCTATTGTACCCTTGTTCTCCTTGTGTCTCCTTACCTTCCCTATTGTACCCTTGTTCTCCTTGTGTCTCCTTACCTTCCCCTATTGTACCCTTGTTCTCCTTGTGTTTCCTTACCTTCCCCTATTGTGCCCTTGTTCTCCTTGTGTTTCCTTACCTTCCCCTATTGTACCCTTGTTTTTCTTGTGTCGCCTTACCTACCCCTATTGTACCCTTGTTCTCCTTGTGTCTCCTTACCTTCCCCTATTGTGCCCTTGTTCTCCTTGTGTCTCCTTACCTTCCCCTATTGTACCCTTGTTCTCCTTGTGTCTCCTTACCTTCCCCTATTGTACCCTTGTTCTCCTAGTGTTTCCTTACCTTCCCCTATTGTACCCTTGTTCTCCTTGTGTCTCCTTACCTTCCCCTATTGTACCCTTGTTCTCCTTGTGTCGCCTTACCTTCCCCTATTGTACCCTTGTTCTCCTTGTGTCTCCTTACCTTCACCAATTGTACCCTTGTTCTCCTTGTGTCTCCTTACCTTCCCCTATTGTACCCTTGTTCTCCTTGTGTCTCCTTACCTTCCCCTATTGGACCCTTGTTCTCCTTGTGTCTCCTTACCTTTCCCTATTGTACTCTTGTTCTCCTTGTGTCTCCTTACCTTCCCCTATTGTACCCTTGTTCTCCTTGTGTCTCCTTACCTTTCCCTATTGTACCCTTGTTCTCCTTGTGTTTCCTTACCTTCCCCTATTGTACCCTTGTTCTCCTTGTGTTTCCTTACCTTCCCCTATTGTACCCTTGTTCTCCTTGTGTCTCCTTACCTTCTCCTATTGTACCCTTGTTCTCCTTGTGTCTCCTTACCTCCCCCTATTGTACCCTTGTTCTCCTTGTGTCTCCTTACCTTCCCCTATTGTACCCTCGTTCTCCTTGTGTCTCCTTACCTTCCCCTATTGTACCCTTGTTCTCCTTGTGTCTCCTTACCTATCCCTATTTGTGCCCTTATTCTCCTTGTGTCTCCTTACCTTCCCCTTTTGAACCCTTACCTTTTCCTATTGTACCCTTGTTCTCCTTGTGTCTCCTTACCTATCCCTATTTGTGCCCTTATTCTCCTTGTGTCTCCTTACCTTCCCCTATTGTACCCTTGTTCTCCTTGTGTTTCCTTACCTTCCCCTATTGTACCCTTGTTCTCCTTGTGTCTCCTTACCTTCCCCTATTGTACCCTTGTTCTCCTTGTGTCTCTTTACCATCCCCTATTGTACCCTTGCTCTCCTTGTGTCTCCTTACCTTCCCCTATTGTACCCTTGTTCTCCTTGTGTTTCCTTACCTTCCCTATTGTACCCTTGTTCTCCTTGTGTTTCCTTACCTTCCCCTATTGTACCCTTGTTCTCCTTGTGTCTCCTTACCTTCCCCTATTGTACCCTTGTTCTCCTTGTGTCTCCTTACCTTCCCCTATTGTGCCCCTGTTCTCCTTGTGTTTCCTTACCTTCCCCTATTGTGCCCTTGTTCTCCTTGTGTCTCCTTACCTTCCCCTATTGTACCCTTGTTCTCCTTGTGTCTCCTTACCTTCCCCTATTGTACCCTTGTTCTCCTTGTGTCTCCTTACCTTCCCCTATTGTACCCTTGTTCTCCTTGTGTCTCCTTACCTTCACCTATTGTGCCCTTGTTCTCCTTGTGTTTCCTTACCTTCCCCTATTGTACCCTTGTTCTCCTTGTGTCTCCTTACCTTCCCCTATTGTACCCTTGTTCTCCTTGTGTCTCCTTACCTTCCCCTATTGTACCCTTGTTCTCCTTGTGTCTCCTTACCTTCCCCTATGGTACCCTTGTTCTCCTTGTGTCTCCTTACCTTCCCCTATTGTACCCTTGTTCTCCTTGTGTCTGCTTACCTTCCCCTATTGTACCCTTGTTCTCCTTGTGTCTCCTTACCTTCTCCTATTGTGCCCCTGTTCTCCTTGTGTTTCCTTACCTCCCCTATTGTACCCTTGTTCTCCTTGTGTCTCCTTACCTTCCCCTATTGTACCCTTGTTCTCCTTGTGTCTCCTTACCTTCCCCTATTGTGCCCCTGTTCTCCTTGTGTCTCCTTACCTTCCCCTATTGTACCCTTGTTCTCCTTGTGTTTCCTTACCTTCCCCTATTGTACCCTTGTTCTCCTTGTGTCTCCTTACCTTCCCCTATTGTACCCTTGTTCTCCTTGTGTCTCCTTACCTTCCCCTATTGTACCCTTGTTCTTCTTGTGTCGCCTTACCTTCCCCTATTGTACCCTTGTTCTACTTGTGTCTCTCCTTACCTTCCCCTATTGTACCCTTGTTCTCCTTGTGTCTCCTTACCTTCCCCTATTGTACCCTTGTTCTCCTTGTGTCTCCTTACCTTCCCCTATTGTACCCTTGTTCTCCTTGTGTCTCCTTACCTTCCCCTATTGTACCCTTGTTCTCCTTGTGTCTCCTTACCTTCCCCTATTGTACCCTTGTTCTCCTTGTGTCTCCTTACCTTCCCCTATTGTACCCTTGTTCTCCTTGTGTCTCCTTACCTTCCCCTATTGTACCCTTGTTCTCCTTGTGTCTCCTTACCTTCCCCTATTGTACCCTTGTTCTCCTTGTGTCTCCTTACCTTCCCCTATTGTACCCTTGTTCTCCTTGTGTCTCCTTACCTTCCCCTATTGTACCTTGTTCTCTCCTTGTGTCTCCTTACCTTCCCCTATTGTACCCTTGTTCTCCTTGTGTCTCCTTACCTTCCCCTATTGTACCCTTGTTCTCCTTGTGTCTCCTTACCTTCCCCTATTGTACCCTTGTTCTCCTTGTGTCACCTTACCTTCCCCTATTGTACCCTTGTTCTCCTTGTGTCTCCTTACCTTCACCAATTGTACCCTTGTTCTCCTTGTGTCTCCTTACCTTCCCCTATTGTACCCTTGTTCTCCTTGTGTCTCCTTACCTTCCCCTATTGTACCCTTGTTCTCCTTGTGTTTCCTTACCTTTCCCTATTGTACCCTTGTTCTCCTTGTGTCTCCTTACCTTCCCCTATTGGACCCTTGTTCTCCTTGTGTCTCCTTACCTTTCCCTATTGTACTCTTGTTCTCCTTGTGTCTCCTTACCTTCCCCTATTGTACCCTTGTTCTCCTTGTGTCTCCTTACCTTTCCCTATTGTACCCTTGTTCTCCTTGTGTTTCCTTACCTTCCCCTATTGTACCCTTGTTCTCCTTGTGTTTCCTTACCTTCCCCTATTGTACCCTTGTTCTCCTTGTGTCTCCTTACCTTCTCCTATTGTACCCTTGTTCTCCTTGTGTCTCCTTACCTCCCCCTATTGTACCCTTGTTCTCCTTGTGTCTCCTTATCTTCCCCTATTGTACCCTCGTTCTCCTTGTGTCTCCTTACCTCCCCCTATTGTACCCTTGTTCTCCTTGTGTCTCCTTACCTATCCCTATTTGTGCCCTTGTTCTCCTTGTGTCTCCTTACCTTCCCCTTTTGAACCCTTACCTTTTCCTATTGTACCCTTGTTCTCCTTGTGTCTCCTTACCTATCCCTATTTGTGCCCTTGTTCTCCTTGTGTCTCCTTACCTTCCCCTATTGTACCCTTGTTCTCCTTGTGTTTCCTTACCTTCCCCTATTGTACCCTTGTTCTCCTTGTGTCTCCTTACCTTCCCCTATTGTACCCTTGTTCTCCTTGTGTCTCTTTACCATCCCCTATTGTACCCTTGCTCTCCTTGTGTCTCCTTACCTTCCCCTATTGTACCCTTGTTCTCCTTGTGTCTCCTTACCTTCCCCTATTGTACCCTTGTTCTCCTTGTGTCTCCTTACCTTCCCCTATTGTACCCTTGTTCTCCTTGTGTCTCCTTACCTTCCCCTATTGTGCCCTTGTTCTCCTTGTGTTTCCTTACCTTCCCCTATTGTACCCTTGTTCTCCTTGTGTCTCCTTACCTTCCCCTATTGTACCCTTGTTCTCCTTGTGTCTCCTTACCTTCCCCTATTGTACCCTTGTTCTCCTTGTGTCTCCTTACCTTCCCCTATGGTACCCTTGTTCTCCTTGTGTCTCCTTACCTTCCCCTATTGTACCCTTGTTCTCCTTGTGTCTCCTTACCTTCCCCTATTGTACCCTTGTTCTCCTTGTGTCTCCTTACCTTCTCGTATTGTGCCCCTGTTCTCCTTGTGTTTCCTTACCTCCCCTATTGTACCCTTGTTCTCCTTGTGTCTCCTTACCTTCCCCTATTGTACCCTTGTTCTCCTTGTGTCTCCTTACCTTCCCCTATTGTACCCTTGTTCTCCTTGTGTTTCCTTACCTTCCCCTATTGTACCCTTGTTCTCCTTGTGTCTCTTTACCATCCCCTATTGTACCCTTGCTCTCCTTGTGTCTCCTTACCTTCCCCTATTGTACCCTTGTTCTCCTTGTGTCTCCTTACCTTCCCCTATTGTACCCTTGTTCTTCTTGTGTCGCCTTACCTTCCCCTATTGTACCCTTGTTCTCCTTGTGTCTCCTTACCTTCCCCTATTGTGCCCTTGTTCTCCTTGTGTCTCCTTACCTTCCCCTATTGTACCCTTGTTCTCCTTGTGTCTCCTTACCTTCCCCTATTGTACCCTTGTTCTCCTTGTGTTTCCTTACCTTCCCCTATTGTACCCTTGTTCTCCTTGTGTCTCCTTACCTTCCCCTATTGTGCCCTTGTTCTCCTTGTGTCTCCTTACCTTCCCCTATTGTACCCTTGTTCTCCTTGTGTCTCCTTACCTTCCCCTATTGTACCCTTGTTCTCCTTGTGTTTCCTTACCTTCCCCTACTGTACCCTTGTTCTCCTTGTGTTTCCTTACCTCCCCCTATTGTACCCTTGTTCTCCTTGTGTCTCCTTACCTTCCCCTATTGTACCCTTGTTCTCCTTGTGTTTCCTTACCTTCCCCTATTGTACCCTTGTTCTCCTTGTGTCTCCTTACCTTCCCCTACTGTACCCTTGTTCTCCTTGTGTCTCCTTACCTTCCCCTATTGTGCCCCTGTTCTCCTTGTGTCTCCTTACCTTCCCCTATTGTACCCTTGTTCTCCTTGTGTTTCCTTACCTTCCCTATTGTACCCTTGTTCTCCTTGTGTTTCCTTACCTTCCCCTATTGTACCATTGCTCTCCTTGTGTCTCCTTACCTTCCCCTATTGTACCCTTGTTCTCCTTGTGTCTCCTTACCTTCCCCTATTGTGCCCTTGTTCTCCTTGTGTCTCCTTACCTTCCCCTATTGTACCCTTGTTCTCCTTGTGTCTCCTTACCTTCCCCTATTGTACCCTTGTTCTCCTTGTGTTTCCTTACCTTCCCCTATTGTACCTTTGTTCTCCTTGTGTCTCCTTACCTTCCCCTATTGTGCCCTTGTTCTCCTTGTGTCTCCTTACCTTCCCCTATTGTACCCTTGTTCTCCTTGTGTCTCCTTACCTTCCCCTATTGTACCCTTGTTCTCCTTGTGTCTCCTTACCTTCCCCTATTGTGCCCCTGTTCTCCTTGTGTTTCCTTACCTTCCCCTATTGTACCCTTGTTCTCCTTGTGTCTCCTTACCAATCCCTATTGGACCCTTGTTCTCCTTGTGTCTCCTTACCTTTCCCTATTGTACCCTTGTTCTCCTTGTGTCTCCTTACCTTCCCCTATTGTACCCTTGTTCTCCTTGTGTCTCCTTACCTTCCCCTATTGTACCCTTGTTCTCCTTGTGTCTCCTTACCTTCCCCTATTGTACCCTTGTTCTCCTTGTGTCTCCTTACCTTCCCCTACTGTACCCTTGTTCTCCTTGTGTTTCCTTACCTCCCCCTATTGTACCCTTGTTCTCCTTGTGTCTCCTTACCTTCCCCTATTGTACCCTTGTTCTCCTTGTGTTTCCTTACCTTCCCCTATTGTACCCTTGTTCTCCTTGTGTCTCCTTACCTTTCCCTACTGTACCCTTGTTCTCCTTGTGTTTCCTTACCTTCCCCTATTGTACCCTTGTTCTCCTTGTGTCTCCTTACCTTTCCCTACTGTACCCTTGTTCTCCTTGTGTCTCCTTACCTTTCCCTACTGTACCCTTGTTCTCCTTGTGTTTCCTTACCTTCCCCTATTGTACCCCTGTTCTCCTTGTGTTTCCTTACCTTCCCCTATGGTACCCTTGTTCTCCTTGTGTCTCCTTACCTTTCCCTACTGTACCCTTGTTCTCCTTGTGTTTCCTTACCTCCCCCTATTGTACCCTTGTTCTCCTTGTGTCTCCTTACCTTCCCCTACTGTACCCTTGTTCTCCTTGTGTTTCCTTACCTTCCCCTATTGTACACTTGTTCTCCTTGTGTTTCCTTACCTCCCCCTATTGTACCCTTGTTCTCCTTGTGTCTCCTTACCTTCCCCTATTGTGCCCTTGTTCTCCTTGTGTTTCCTTACCTCCCCCTATTGTACCCTTGTTCTCCTTGTGTCTCCTTACCTTCCCCTATTGTACCCTTGTTCTCCTTGTGTCTCCTTACCTTCCCCTATTTGTGCCCTTGTTCTCATTTATTGTATTGTCTGTCCTAATTGGATTGTAAATTCTGGTAAGCAGAGACCATCTTTTATATGTTTCTGTGCAGCGCATTGTATATCTCATTGCGCTATATAAATGATTACTAGTAGTAGTAATAATACACTGCCTCTTATCCCATGACTTTTTAATTCTGCCAAAGGTCTCTCATGAGGGACCTTGTCAAAGACTTTCTGAAAATCCAGATACACTATATCAACTGGCTCACTTTTATCTACCTGTTTATTCTCACATTCAAAAAAATATTAGTAAGACAAGATCTTCCTTGGCTAACGTCATGTTGGCTTTCTCCCATTAAACAATGACTATCTACATATTCATTAATTTTATTCTTTATAATGGTTTCTACCATTTTGCGTGGTACTGACGTGAGCTTCACTGGTCTGTAGTTTTCTGGATCACCATTGGAACCCTTTTTAAAAATTGGTGTTACAATGGCCATTCTCCAGTTTTCTGGTACTACAAATGATTTTAATAATAGTTCACAGATTTATAATAGTACGTCTGCAATCTCATACTTCGGTTCTTTCAACACTCTCAGATGTATACTATCCGGTACAGGTGATTTGCTACTTTTCAGTTTCTCAATTAATTGTAATACATCTTTCTGGTTTATCGATATTTCTTTCCGTTCTTCTGATACATCACCTTTAAATATCATTTCATGCATGGGTAATTTCCCTACATCATGTACAGTGTTTAACATTTAAAAGCATGGAGATAGGTTCAGGAAAGCTAACACAGAACAAAAATGCAATGTGTGCCTTCGAGTCAGTCCTGACTCCTGGCGACCCAGAAGCTCCTGGGTTTTCTTGGCAGTGTCACCGGAAGTAGATTGCCAGGCCTTTCTTCCGTTAAGCATAATTATGCATATAACCAAGCATATATTCAGCCACCCTATGAATTTAAAATGAGCAGTTGAATATTCAAGCATAACTTTAAATATGTAAATCTTTTAAAATTAGTCCAGCTACATGAATACATTAATCTATTCAGTAAGGGATCTATTCGCCCCCTTCCATCCCCAGCAGAAGCCTCCCCGCACAAACAAGGAGTTTGTATGGGGAAACTTAGTCGGGGGTGGGAGAGGGTGGAGCGAGGACGGAACAAGGGCTGAGCAAGGGTGGGGCATGGGCAGTCCGCCACCCCGGACATACAGGGCAATTCTGAGGTCGGCCCTATACATCTGGGGTCGGCACACTGGACGTGGGATGCCAGGCCAAGGCAGTGACGGAAAGGTGAGGAGGTGCAGGAGGTTCCCCGCAGCCCGACCTTGGCCATGGAAGGCCATATTGGGGGTTGGGCTGCAGGGAAAGGAGAAAGTGGTCAGGGATCATGGCTCCTGAATGGAGCCGTGGTGCTATGGCAATGGGACGCCATGGCACCGCGGCTCCATTCAGGAACCTGACTAAGTTAGCCGGGCAGGGGTCTGTACATGCAGGCTAATCAGAATTAGGTCTCGGCCTGCAAGTACAGGCCCAGACCCGATTCCAGTCCCGCAGGGCACATCTAGCCCCCGTGGGATCGGAATCATGTCTGATTCCGATCAGTCACACAGGGGCCGGGACACACATATTAGAATGTGCCTCTAGCTGAATATCCTCAACCAAGTCAAAATGCCATCTCTTCCTGTATAGCCAGAAGTTTGGCCATATAGCAATTTATACAGCAAGAATTTGGTCATATATCCAACAAGATATTTTTCTTAACAAGTTCTTTTAAAAAAAAGAAATATTTCACAATATACATCACAATTGCAAAATAAAAGGAAAAAGCTGAAATTTTAAAAAAGTAATATATAATACATAATACTCAAGAAAAAACATAAAGCATGATAGACCCCAATATCAGGGGGCCCAGGTAATTAACAAAACTAAAGAAACATGTTAACATAGAAATAAAAGGTGGGATTCAAATTAAATAGAAGCAGATGGAATGCACATTTCTATAGGTCTATCCACATTTACTTGGATTTCCTCTCTAGCCACAAGAAATTGCACTAACTTACTGGGATCAAAATAGATATAAAAGTTACAACGCACTTACAAGAAAATTTCAAAGCAAAACCAACTCCACGAGCCAAACAGGGCTGCCGACGGGATTGTATAGAACATAAAAGATCTTGAAAAATTTCTACTTTTGAGTCCAGAAAGGAAGAATTAATATTGCAGAAATATCTGAAGTTCTTATACAGTGAGAACCACTGCTGGCCATGTAAGAGCTTTTTAATATTGATCTCATAATGTCAAAGGTGACAAGGTCAAGGTACCTGTGTCATCTCACTGAGAGAGGGGGGATGTGCCCTTCAAGGGTACATCAGAAGCTTCCATGCAAAAGCTGCACACACCAGAGCCCAGTGAAGAGTTTCTCCACTTTCCGCAGACCAGAAACGATTTGCCTGGACTGGTCTAGCAGGACAATATAGAAATTGCCTTTTGCCTTTTTTTCTGCCAAACAGCCAAGAGAGAGCACAAGGCTTCTGAAAGACTGGGTACTGGATAAAGGAAACTTTCAAGGGTTGTCTTGTTTCTTCTATCCTACCACACAGGTAGAGAGTTTAAAGAATCTAGAGCTCCAGGTCTTGAGGGATTGGACCCTTAAGTACCAAACTGGTTTGGGGTTAAGGAAAAGGAGAAGAAAATTCCTTCTTTTGTCGAGGTGAGGCACAGAAGGAAGATGTTCCAGTATGAGGAGCAAGAATTCCTAGTTCTGAAAACCTGAGTGCGTTAAGGATCAGAATGGTTGGATTACCCAGTGTAGGGTCCTAGCAGTCATGTGTCCCACAGGACTGAAAAAGTAGACTAGATCCAGTAGGACAGTAGTCCAGTTGCCCAATAGGTTATTTGAGCAAATGCCAAGAGATGTGATTGGGAGAAGTTTGGTAGAGTTTCCCAGTGGGTTCAAGGAGCCTTGTAAGGAAAGAACAAGGAGTTTAGAGTGGAGAATTTTGTGAGAAACATCTGTGGTCAGGAATGTGAGTTTCTAACTGTGAGTCTGGAGTGGAAGTGAAGAATAGAAGGCTTTTCTGTTATCTAGAGCAGAAAAAGTTCTGAATTAGAAGCTGGAAGAGAGACAGAAGTATCACATATTTTTTGTCTTTTTTTGTTCAGTCTGTGAAGATTCTCTTTTAATCACCCAGTAAAGACTCTAGGCCTGATATTCAGCTGTAGCCAGGGGCGGCCCAAGGGGGGTGTGGGGCCATGTGTGGAGATTCATTGTGGGGCCTCATTTGCATACATATTTGCATAATGTGCTTTTAGTAAACATGCCTCTTAATGAGTGTCTGGATAAAGAAAGACTAACAGATTTCTACATTACTATACTCCAGTGCCAACCGCAAGGCCCATTAGGAAGTACTATAAACACTGACCATTTAGAACCCATAGCAAACCCGCCCTATCATAACAGCACTGCCAGGACTCACAAAGCACCAGACCCTACCTATCAAAAGACAGCACTGCAAATATTAAACCAATACATCTCAGAGAATACCAGTACATCTCCTACTGGGGAAAGAGAACAAGTGACACGGTCAAATAGAAACTACATGAACAGAATACCTCAGCTCGGTTACACATGCAGAACATAGACCATCACCACACAAAGAACAAGGGATCACAATTTAGAAATAGGAAGACAATAATTAAACTGGGAACCCCAAAAGCCAAACATGAAATGTACAACACTAGAGAAATAAAACTATAAATTAAATTCCTCTTGCACTAAACAAAAACGCAAAGATGCTAGCAATACACCCAGACCTGACATATTCCAGTTAATAAATTCAAAATATAAAGTATTTTTCTACCTTTTGTTTGGGCATTTTATTTTTCAGTTGCAATTGCTCCAGTCACTTTCTTCTGGTTTCTTCGTGTCTTCTGCAAGCTGTCCATTTGTTCTTTCTTCTCTCTTCTTGATCTTTTCCATTCTCTCTCTATATCTGCTTTAACATACTGATCGTTCCCCTTTTGCCCTTTCCTCCATTTCTTTCTTTATTCCTTTATCATCCACTCAAATTTCACCCTTCCATCCTCAGTCTCCACTTACTCTCCCAATACCCGGCCCATCGTAGATTTTTCTTCCCTCCCACACAAAATATCTTTTCCCTTCTCCATTCTCATTCCCCATACCCTTCTAGTCCTCCCCCAAAATCAGCTCTCTTCTAGTTCTAGATCCACCCAGCATCCGCTCTCTTCTAGTCCCATTCTCCCATGCCCCCACATCAGCCCTTTTCCAGTCCTAGCTCCCTATATGCTCCTTTCCAGTCCAACTCCAGCCTCCCATTAGCCCATTTCCAGCCCTATTCCAACTCCCATCAGCCCACTTCCAGTCCTATTCCAGCCCCCATTAGCCATTTCCAGTCCTATTCCAGCCCATTTATTTATTTATTTTATTTATTATTTATTTGGTTTTATATACCGCACTATTTAGATTCAGTGCGGTTTACAGAGGAACAACTTGATACATATAACATGTTTACATTTGCAGTCCAGGCTCCCCCCATCAGCCCATTTCCAGTCTTAGCCCTTCCCATCAGCCCATTTCCAGTCCTATTCCAGCCCCCATCAGCCCATTTCCAGTCTAATCTCCCCCCATCAGCCCATTTCCAGTCCCAGCTTACCCTCCCATCACAGCCCATTTCCAGTCCTAGCCCCCCCATCACAGCCCATTTCCAGTCCAAGCTCCCCCTCATCAGCCCATTTCCAGTCCTAGTCCAGCTTCCCCTCAGCCCATTTCCAATCCTAGCCCCCCCATCAGTCATCTCCAGTCCAAGCTTCCCCCATTCCCAGTCCTATTCCAGCTCCCCATCAGCCCATTTCCAATCCTAGCCCCCCATCAATCATTTCCAATTAAAGCTTCCCCCCATCAGCCCATTTCCAGTCCTAGCCCCCCTCCATCACAGCTCATTTCCAGTCCTAGCCCCCCCCACCATTCACTGCCCATTTCCAGTCCAAGCTTCCCCCCCATCACAGCCCATTTTCAGTCCTAGCGCCCCTCATCAGCCCATTTCCAGTCCTATTCCAGCTCCCCATCAGCCCATTTCCAATCCTAGGCCCCCATCACAGCCCATTTCCAGTCCTAGCACCCACGCCTGCCTGCTGAAGAGCCTCGTAGCCGTCTAAGGGACCAGAGGGCGCAGGGAAAGCCCGCGTGAGGCCCGGCTCCCTCTGCACAGCTGCCAGCGTGAAGAGTGATTTCCTTTATACTGGCGGCTGTGCAGCTGGAGCCAGGGCCTCGCGCGGGCTTCCCCAGCTCCCTCTGAAGCCATCCATCTGTGCGAGAATGGAGTTCGTGCAGGGCCCTATGCGAACAACATTCTCGTACAATGGACGGGCTGGCCCTGACTGCAGCAGCTAGTGTGCTTATAGCTAGATCCAGATACTCAATGCTGGAGTCATATCCAGTCACTGGCACTGAATATCTAGGTGAGCCAGATAGCGTGGAAGCTAACGAGCAGCGGTGATATTCAGCTTTGGCACCTGACTTTCTCCACTGCAGGATAACTGGACAGTGGCTGCTGCTCTCGCTCTGCCTCCAGCATGTCCCGATGCTAGCCGGTTAGCGCCACCTGCAGACTGAATATCCCGTTCACCGTCTACTAACCTCGTTAATCATTTTAAATATCGACCCCTCGATTTCTGTATTGTCAGATGCTTGCTAGCAAAGACCTTGTTAGGCGGTCGCCTAGGGCGTGTGGTGCAAGCTGCCTTTGTAAAGAAAACTCTGTAGCCGTATTTAAGGCAAAATTATAATGATGAGGATTTATTCCCTTTCCTGTGTGGATGTCTGGTTTTCTCATATAGCAAACAAAGGATTAAACAAACTGTTTCTTCACAGCAAAATAACCAAAAATGCACCGTCTTTCAAAAACAGGTACAACAACGCTCTTGTTTCCTTGATTAACATAAAGAGGTAATCTCATCCGATATACAGAGCGTGCAATCCATTGGGCTATAATCAATGTCCTGATTAGTGCTCTCCCATTGCATCTGCTCAGTGTCTAAACTTGTAAGTGGGTAACACTTTCCACATCTATCATTCACAGCACTCTCTCGAGATGCAGCAGCTCTTGGGGCAAGGAACCATTCTGTATAAGGGAAGTCCTGGGGACCAGTACTGGAACCTATTTCTCTAAGGCTTCCCCTTTCCTTCCACCAAGGGTTTTCCTTCCAGCGATTAGCCTTTGCTTTTCTAGCCGAGTCCACCTCTTGCCCTCTGGAGAAATTAGTGTACTTAGCTTTGTTTCTTGAATACCCAGCTTCCACTCCTTCCTCTCTTAACCAGGCACCTTTACTTGGGCTGTAACCTGCTTTGCCATGAGAGTTCCTCTCAGCACTTGTCTGGTCTGGGCTGTGGTAAGCTTCAGGAAAGGCTTCCTTTCTGCTGTTCCTCACTGCAGGGACACACCCAATGCTTCCTGGTCCCAGCAAGCTCTCCTGCTTGTGACCTCTGCCCTCCAGCTGCATACTCACTATCCTTGGGACGATGCCCCCTCTGGCTTGGGAAACCTGTGCACGAGCACCTCTCAATGCACCTCCATTCACTGCTCCACCCCTGCCTTCCAATGCACCTCCCTTCACTGCTCCTCCCTTTCCTTCCAATGCACCTCCAGCTGCACCTTCCCCTACTGGGATTTCCCAGCCACTTTTATCCTCCTGGCTCCTGCACGTTATACGTGCTTCCTGGCCCAGGTGGATGTGATTAGCTTCCTGGCTTTCTACTGCGTCACAGCCAGTGTAGGGAAAGTTTGTTCTACTATTTTCTGGAACCTTACAACCTGAATGTGCTTTCTGCCTAGGTGACTGCAAGGTAAGCTCTTCCTTTTTTCCTACATCCATGGGCTCTGTGCTGGCCACTGTATCACAGTATATAGAACCAAATCCTAGACTGGACCCAGCCTCACTTAGGTGTAGGAGGAGAAATAGTGACATGCAGAAGGTCGGGGGTTCAAATCCCACTAGAGGACAGCAACCTTGGGCCGGAAGGACTGGGGTTTCTAGTCCCACAGGTGCTCCTTGTGGTCTTGGGCAAGCCACTTAACCCTCCATAGCCCATGTTCCCTGTAAAATAATTATCTCCAAGTTATAATGCCCTGTTCAATGTAATTTCAGTTTGTTCAATGTAAACCGCACTGATGCAGAATAGCACGGTATATAAGAGAATGTAAATAAATAATAAATAAATGCATCAAGAAAGCATCCAGCAATATATGACCTTGGAGCTCTGCTCTTCAGGTACCAGAAGGTAAGTAGAATGGCTTCATCCTTCATAACTGTAGCATCCATCCCATAAAGACAAGTGCCCAAGAGGTGTACCACACACTCTCTAATACCTACAAACACTTCATTCAGAGCCACTGATCTCTCCTATGTTCTACCTGAAGCTTCTTACCCTTCATGTAAAGATAGCTGTGGAAATAGGGGGGTCCAGAGCTGTTAAACAAGATAACTCTGTTAGAGAATTCTTCATCTGTGTCAAAGTCGACGTCAACTTCTTCATCACTGTCCATGAACTATAAAGAGAAGAATGAAAGGAAAGCAACATTTAGCACATGCCTGGCAGTTTCCATGGCCAATATCTTCCGAATACAGAATCACACCTTTACCTGCAGGAAATAGCCACATCTTAACCTGAAGCAAGAAATCTAAGAATACAGCCCACAACTGTACCTACCTCTGTCCTCTATATCTCTATCAAGCAAGTTTGCCATTGGCATGGAGGTTTCCTTCTGCTTCATCGGGTTGTCAGACTGGGGCTGAGATCTGATGTCATGAGTCTTTAGAACAAGACACCTTGGTTAAATGGGCAGGAAGGTGCCTAGTTGCATCTATTTTATACAGGCAAGTGAGTGCAAATCCCTGCACAGATTGCAGGTGAAGAACTTATGGCAGTGTGTTCTTCATATGCATGCAGGTTTATTTTATAGATATATGCATCCTTCGTAACACCATCCATGCTCCATCCAAACTCTGCCCCTGTTCATACATTCTCTTAAAGTTCGTGCAGGCTTGTACCTCCCCGACTTTTCTGCGCTATCTGCCTGCTCTGTGCTGCTGGGAACTGGGGACTTCCACCTGCTCTTCACCAGTGTTTGCTGTAGCTGTGCAAAGCCCTACACATCTGTTCATGTATATGAAAACAAGCAGATGAGTACAGATCAACGGACAAGCAGACTATTTGGGATGGACCCTTCCAATAGTCACTATCGCTTAAGCAAAATGCAGCTAATAAATGTAAATCATCAACCTAAGTTTGACATTTAATACCAAAGGATTGACCAAGCTTTGCTAATCGTATTGTTTATACCCTCCTCCTTTAGTCTCATGCGACCACCCAAACTGCTTTACAGCACATGGAGATACAGTTTCAGAAATACTAATTCCAGAAAGCTACATATTAAAAATCCAGGGCCCAATATTCCAAAGCAGTTACACGATTTACAGACCTGTAAACCGTGTAACTCTTTCTAAGTGGGCAAAGCTGAAAGAGGATATATTAAGGGCAACCAACCTTTTTGTTAAAATGGTAAATAAAGGTAAAAGAAAAAGGAGACTGCTATGGTTTTCGAAAGAAGTAGCTGAAAAAAGTGAAGAAAAAGAGGGAGGCCTTCATGAAATACAAGAGATCACAGAGAGAGGAAGACAGGCTTCTATATTTGGAAAAACTTATAGAAGCTAGCAAAGTAGTCAGAAAAGCAAAGATTCAAAAAGAGGAGGAAATAGCCAATGCAATAAAATGTGGGGGATAAGACATTTTTCAGATATGTTAGTGAGAAGAGGAAGGGCAAAAGTGGTACGGTCAGACAAGAGTGAAGGGGAGGAATATGTAGAAGCTGATGAGGATAAAGCGGAATTGATTAACAAATATTTCTGTTCTGTGTTCACAGATGAAGAACCAGGAACAGGACCTCAGAAAACACCCACAACAAGAACAGAAGCGAGGGGCATCTTGAACAATTTTCAGAAGACTGTGTTCATGAGAAACTAGCTCAACTTAAAGTAGACAAAACGATGGGACCGGATGGGATACACCCTAGAATACTGAGGGAACTTGGGGACGTTCTAGCAGCTCCACTGACTGACCTTTTCAATGCCTCATTGGAGTCGGGAGTGGTGCCAAAGGACTGGAGAGAGGCTCACGTGGTCCCTTTACACAAAAGCGGAAGTAAGGATGTGGTTGAAAAATACAGGCCGGTTAGTTTAACCTCGGTGGTGAGTAAATTATTGGAAGCACTGCTGAAAGAGAATATAGTGAGGTTTCTGGAGTTCAACAGATTACCAAATCTGAGGCAGCATGGATTCACCAGGGGCAGATCTTGTCAGAGAAATCCAGAGGTGGCTCTATCATTTGGCGAAGTGAGGTGGTGGCCTCAGGCATCAAACATTTGGGGGCGGCAGAAATGCCCCCAAAAGAGCCGCCACACTCTGCCTTCAGTTAAAAAACAAACAAAAAAAAAATGCGTGCAAACTGCTGCCCGTCCCCCGTCATTCATTCTGCTCAGCGTTATGAAGGAACATTGACAGGAAACCAGTGCAGAGCCTCCCGATGGTAAGGAACCTCTGCTGCTGCTGCCGCATCCCACCCCCAAAAGGAAGTGATGCTAGAGCGGAACGCAGCAGCAGCAGAGGTTCCTTACCATCGGGAGGCTCTGTAACGGTTTCCTGTCATTTCAAACGAAGAGCTGAATGAACGACGGGGGACGGGGAGGCAAGAAGAGAAGAGGAACAGGAACGAGCTGCACGGGGGGGGGGGGGAGGAAGAAGATACGAGCTGCATGGGGGGGTGGATAGAAGATACGAGCGGCAGGGGGGAGAAGGAGAGAAGATACAAGCTGCTTGGGGGGAGGAGAGAAGATACAAGCTGCAGGGGGGAGAAGGAGAGAAGATACGAGCTGCACGGGGGGGGGGAGGAGAGAAGATACAAGCTGTATGGGGGAGGAGAGAATATACGAGCTGCATGGGGGAGAAGGAGAGAAGATACGAGCTGCACGGGGGAAGGAGAGAAGATACAAGCTGCACGTGGGGGGAGGAGAGAAGATATGAGCTGCATGGGGGGAGAAAGAGAGAAGAGGAAGGAGCTGCACGGGGGGGAGAAGGAGAGAAGAGGAACGAGCTGCATGGGGGGGGAAGAAAGCTAACACGGGAAAGGGAGTGGCCTAGTGAAGAAAGCTAACACAGGAGTGGGCTAGTGGTTGGGGCAAGGTACCACAGGCTGGAAGGTCGGTGGTTCAAATCCCACTAGAGGACAGCAACCTTGGGCCAGAAGGACTGGGGTTTCTAGTCCCACAGGTGCTCCTTGTGGTCTTGGGCAAGCTTCCATTGCCCATGTTCCCTGTAAGTATTAGTGTATGTATCTCATATCCCCTTGTGTTAAATGTATCCCCCAACCGCTTTGACCCAGTGAAAAGCGGGATATAAATGCAGTAAAATAAATAAATAACTAAAGAGATGGCTGAAAGGGAACTGAGAGAGGGGAGAGATGGCTGAAAGGGAACTGAGAGAGAGAAAGGAGATGGCTGAGAGGGGAAAGAGAGAGGGAAAGGAGATGGCTGTGAGGGGAAAGAGAGAGGGAAATGGAGATGGCTGAGAGGGGAAAGAGATGGCTTAAGTGAATTGAGAGGGGAAGGAGATGGCTGAAAGGGAACTGAGATGGCTGGAAGGGAAATGACATGGGGGAAGAAGGGGATAGAAGGGAGCTGACACCTGAGGGTGGGACTGGAGGGAACTGACATTTGGGGATGGGACTGGTAGGTAGCTGTGTAATAAGAGAAGGCTGGCAGCGAGGGGGCACTGGGACTGGAAGGGAGCTGACATGTGGGGAGGGTCATTGGGACTGGAAATAGGCTGAAGGAAGGAAGTGAAGAAAAGACAAGAAATGGCAGATAGAGTGCTAAGAGAAGACAAGAAAGCAGAAGCCTCAGATCAGGACCAGCATGACCAGAGAATAAAATGGTCAGACAACAAAGGTAGAAAAAAATAATGTTATTTTTAATTTAGTGATTGGACTTTGTGCTATTTTTATAGCTTACACAGTAGGGGATACTGCATCTCGTATCTGGTGTTGCACTGCATACAGAGTCCGGCTTCTTGGGTTTTCAGTTTAATTTTTCTCTAAATATTTTATTTGTACTTTAGGCTGTAATCACTTATTCTGTACTTGGGGAGAATCTGCGTGCCTAGTGTGTGACCAAGGCTGTGTGTTCTGTTAACATGAAATCTGTACGCAGGAATCTGTACTGTAGCAATTTGCCTGGTTCAGCTTTTCAAATAGGTGTTAGATGTTCTAGGGCAGTGATGGCTAACCTTTTTGAGCCCGAGTGCCCAAACTGCCGCACAAAACCAAAGAATTTCCTCAAAGTGCCAGCACGTCAATTAAAGCCCCATTTGCATAAGGTGCTTCATTTGCATAAATATTTGCATAATGTTACCATACACTAACTTTTAGTAAACATGCCTCTTAATGAGTATATGGATAAAGAAAGACTAAAAGGTTTCTACATTACTATAATCCAGTACCAACCGCCAGGCACATTAGGAACTACTACAAACGCTGCCCATTTAGAACCCATAGCAAACCCGCCGTATCCTAACAGCACTACCAGGACTCACAAAGCACCATACTCTACCTATCAAAAGGCAACACTGCAAATATTAAACCAATACATCTCAGAGAACAACAATACATGACCTACTGGGGAAAGAACAAGTGGCAATGTCAAATAGGAATTATATAAACAGAATACCTCAGCTCAGTTACACATGCAGAACAGACCATCACCAAACAAGGAATCACAATTTAGAAACAGGAAGACAATAATTAAACTGGGAACCCCAAAAGCCAAACTTGGAATATACAACAACACTGTAGAAATAAAACTATATATTAATTTCCTCTTGTACTAAACAAAGCACAAAAATTAATGATGCACATTTCCCAGAGCTGACATATTCCAGTTAATAAATTCAAAATAAAGAGATATTTTTCTACCTTTTGTGCATTTTTTTTCAGTTGCAATTGTTCCAGGCCACTTTCTTCTGGTTTCTTCGTGTCTTCTGCTAACTCTCCATCTGCTGTCCATTTGTCCTTTCTTCTGTCTTCTTGTTTTTTTTTTCCATTCTCTCTCTACATCTGCTTTAACATACTAATCTTTCTCCTTTGGCTCTTTCCTCATTCCTATTTCATCTACTCAAAATTTACCCCTCCATCCTCAATCCCCACTTACTCTCCCAATACCCGGCCAATTGTAGATTTTTTATCCCTCCCACACAAAATATTTTTCCCCTCTCCATTTTACTCTCCCAGCCCCATCCCATTCTAATCCTCCCCCAACACCAGCTCCCTTCTAGTTCCAGCCTCACCCAGCATCCATTCCCTTCTAGTCCCTGCATCAGCCCATTTCCAGTCCTAGCAGCCCCCCAACCCAATACCAGTCCTATCCCCCCCTCATCAACCCACTTCCAGTCCTAACCCCCCATCACCCCATTTTCAGTTTAAGCCCCCCCCCTATAACCCATTACCAGTCCTAACCCCCCACTTCCAGTCAGCCCCCCATAGCCCATTGCCAGTCCTAACCCCCCCATCAGCCCACAGTCCATTACCAGTCCTAACCCCATCAGCCCACCTCAAGTCCTAACCCCTCCCCATCAGCCCATTTCTTGTCCCAGCCCCCCCATAGCCCATTATCAGTCCTAAACCCCCCCATAGCCCATTACCAGTCCTAACCCCATCAGACCACCTCCAGTGTTAACCCCCCATCAGCCCATTTCCAGTCCTAACCCCACCCAACAGCCCACCTCAAGTCCTAACCCCTCCCCATCAGCCCATTAGCAGTCCTAACCCCTCCCCATCAGCCCATTAGCAGTCCTAACCCCCCCTCTCTAGCCCATTAGCAGTCCTAACCCCCCCCCATAGCCCATTACAAGTCCTAACCCCCATCACCCCATTTCCAGACAGCCCCCATCAGCCCACAGCCCATTAGCAGTCCTAACCCCCCCTAGCCCAAAAGCAGTCCTAACCCCCCCCCTCCTAGCCCATTAGCAGTCCTAACCCCCCCTAGCCCATTAGCAGTCCTAACCCCCCCTCCTATCACATTAGCAGTCCTAACCCCCCCATCCCATTAGCAGTCCTTACCCCCCCCTCCTAGCCCATTAGCAGTCCTAACCCCCCCCAGCCCATTAGCAGTCCTAACCCCCCCTAGCCCATTAGGAGTCCTAACCCCCCCTCCCAGCCCATTAGCAGTACTAACCCTCCCAGCCCATTAGCAGTCCTAACCCCCCCCTCGCCCATTAGCAGTCCTAACCCCCCCTCTCTAGCCCATTAGCAGTCCTAACCCACCCCCCTGCCCATTAGCAGTCCTAACCCCCCATCACCCCATTTCCAGACAGCCCCCATCAGCCCACAGCCCATTAGCAGTCCTAACCCCCCCTAGCCCATTAGCAGTCCTAACCCCCCCCCTCCTAGCCCATTAGCAGTCCAAACCCCCCCCAGCCCGTTAGCAGTCCTAACCCCCCCTCCTAGCCCATTAGCAGTCCTAACCCCCCCCAGCCCATTAGCAGTCCTAACCCCCCCCCTCCTAGCCCATTAGCAGTCCTAACCCCCCCCCATTAGCAGTCCTAACCCCCCCTCTCTAGCCCATTAGCAGTCCTAACCCCCCCCCCTGCCCATTAGCAGTCCTAACCCCCCATCACCTCATTTACAGACAGCCCCCAACAGCCCACAGCCAATTAGCAGTCATAACCCCCCCCCAGCCCATTAGCAGTCCTAACCCCCCCCTAGCCCATTAGCAGTCCTAACCCCCCCCCTCCTAGCCCATTAGCAGTCCTAACCCCCCCCAGCCCATTAGATGTCATAACCCCCCCCCTAGCCCATTAGCAGTCCTAACACCCCCCCCCCCCACCCCATTAGCAGTCCTAACACCCCCCCCCCCCCGGCAAATTTAACAACAGAAAAAGCGGGCTCTGGCTGCTGCCGCGGACGCGGCAGCATGCAGTGTCCCGCGGGGCCCCCTCCGCCCGCTAAGCCCCTCTGCAAGGGCTTTCAGATTCGCGAGGGAGACAGCGTCTCCCTCGCGTCTCTTGTTAAGCCCGCAGGGGCTAATGGGAAATTTCCCATCAGTCCCTCGCGTCTAAAGGGGCTGATGGGAAATTTCCCATTAACCCCTACGGGCTTAACAGAGACGCGAGGGAGACGCTGTCTCCCTCGCGAATCTGAAAGCCCTTGCAGAGGGGCTTAGCGGGCGGAGGGGGCCCCGCGGGACACTGCATGCTGCCGCGTCCGCGGCAGCAGCCAGAGCCCGCTTTTTCTTTTTTTGCGGACCTTCACGCGTGCCAGCTGCAAGGCCTTCGCGTGCCACAGCTGGCACGCGTGCCATAGGTTCGCCATCGCTGTTCTAGGGCCTGCTGCAGTATTTATAGTGCTGCTTTTTTGTACGAGTTTTGGAGGTTTATGCTGGTAATGGCCTTGTAGATCTTTGGTGACTTTTGTAGGGTTTTATATTAGCTTTCAATATTCCTGGTACTGGAGAATATTTGTTAGTGAGATGACCAGAATCAGATTTTTTTTTAAGATATTGAGTTCTGTGGGTGAATGTTCTAGTTCTGCTCTGCACCCACTGTTGATGGAAGTGATTCTGTGGGTGCAAAATATATGTTCAGAAAGAAAAAGCAAGAACCATAATGCAGTTTATAACAAAATAAAAATTAGTTATAGGCCACTAGGCCTATAACTAATTAGTTATAGGCCACTAGGCCACTATTAGTTATAGGCCACTAGGCCACTCCCTTTCTTGAAGTTGAAGTTTTGTTCAATGTAAATAGTTAAACTTAACCGTTCATTGTAAATAGTTGAATCTGATTGTTCAATGTAAATGTATACATCTGTGTACAATTGTTAAAATGTTCCTTGTAAACCGCCCTTGATCGCTGGAAGGGGCGGTATAGAAAAATATAGATAAATAAATAAATAATTTAGTTTTATAAAGTGTGCTGTGGTTCTCGCTCATTCTTTTAGTTCCTTGGTGTGCAAACATCTTGCATTTCCTCCATATTATATAATTCGCTTTTTGGTTTCCCTGAGTTTTGAGAAGGCGCCCCCCCCCCCCACTCTACGGGGGGGAGGGGGCGCCATCTCATCCTTCGCTTCAGGCAGCAGATTGCCTTGAGCTGCCCCTGGACAAATCTGATTGATTTCTTTGACTGGGTGACCAGGGCGTTGGACCGAAGGAGAGCCCTAGATTTGGTGTATTTAGATTTCAGTAAAGCCTTTGACACCGTTCCGCACAGGAGACTTATAAACAAACTGAGCACCCTAGGGATGGACCCTAAAGTTACTACTTAGGTTAGAAATTGGTTGAGTGGGAGGCAACAAAGGATACTGCTAAATGGAGCTCACTGAGTTTTTTACTGAGTTGCTGCATAACTGTGAGTCTTGTTTCCAAATAACTGTGCATCTGTTTGTCTCCACATAGCTCTCTATCTGTCCATAGTTGGGTTCCTTACCCACTCCATTGCTGTAGAGGTTTACCTTTTAAACTTTCTCTTACCCTTCCCTGAAGGACTCCTCCCCTCCCCCTCCTGCTGAATTAGTGTTGTGGTCTTCCATTTTCTGTGCTGCACACGTGGGTTTAGTTCAGATTGCCTTGGTGTTCTCTAAGAAGAGGGGTGCTTCCAGTGCTCTCCCAAAGGTGATTTTTTACTGAGTTGCTGCATAACTGTGAGTCTTGTTTCCAAATAACTGTGCATCTGTTTGTCTCCACATAGCTCTCTATCTGTCCATAGTTGGGTTCCTTACCCACTCCATTGCTGTAGAGGTTTACCTTTTAAACTTTCTCTTACCCTTCCCTGAAGGACTCCTCCCCTCCCCCTCCTGCTGAATTAGTGTTGTGGTCTTCCATTTTCTGTGCTGCACACGTGGGTTTAGTTCAGGTTGCCTTGGTGCTCTCTAAGAAGAGGGGTGCTTCCAGTGCTCTCCCAAAGGTGATTTTTTACTGAGTTGCTGCATAACTGTGAGTCTTGTTTCCAAATAACTGTGCATCTGTTTGTCTCCACATAGCTCTCTATCTGTCCATAGTTGGGTTCCTTACCCACCCCATTGCTGTAGAGGTTTACCTTTTAAACTTTCTCTTACCCTTCCCTGAAGGACTCCTCCCCTCCCCCTCCTGCTGAATTAGTGTTGTGGTCTTCCATTTTCTGTGCTGCACACGTGGGTTTAGTTCAGATTGCCTTGGTGTTCTCTAAGAAGAGGGGTGCTTCCAGTGCTCTCCCAAAGGTGATTTTTTACTGAGTTGCTGCATAACTGTGAGTCTTGTTTCCAAATAACTGTGCATCTGTTTGTCTCCACATAGCTCTCTATCTGTCCATAGTTGGGTTCCTTACCCACCCCATTGCTGTAGAGGTTTACCTTTTAAACTTTCTCTTACCCTTCTCAGCTGTAACTTACATTGCCTCTCTCAACTAACTGGGCTTTATGTGGTACCCCCCTCCCTCCTGCTGAGGGTTCAGGACAGGGTACCTTGTAACTGCCCTCTTTAGTAGGACTTTTCTCCCTCCCTCCCTCCCCAGCACCCACCCACCCCTTGGCTAATTGTACCTTTATAGGTACTTGCACATCTTAGAAGAAAGGGGCTGCTCTCAGGTGCAGCTCGTTATCCAAATCAGTCATACACGGAGGATCTGAGCTTATTAATTAAGCTTCAGGTATACAAGGTGTATTAGGGGTATTAGATACACTTTTATTGGTATAAGCATCTACACCAATCCTTAGTATATACAGACTTTAAAAGACCTAAACACAAGCTTTAAACTAAGATGCAGACAGAAGTCCAGCAACGAGATGGGGGTTCTCCGGTCTTTTGCATTGAGTGTCGCATGTATGATTTTCTCCCAGTTGGTGAGAGGTCTTACGTATGCACTAAGTGCAAAGAACTCTTTGCTCTCAGGGAGCGAGTCCGTTCTCTAGAAGCTAGAGTAGCAGACCTGGAAGACATAAGAAAGACAGAGATGTACATGGACGTGACCTACAGGGATATAGTCCTGAAGTCCCACCTCCAGTCTGGCAGCATCCCTGCTGCCATGGAGGAGAGAGGTCACATGACAGGAGAGCATCACCCTGGTGTGGCAGGAAGTGATCCTGTAACTAGGACCTGTCCTCCAGGTGATGTAAAACCCTCTTGCACCGAGGACGTTTCTCCAGGGCCACGTGCCCATGAGGGGAGGGTCAGGACAGCTGTTATAGTTGGTGATTCAATCATTAGGAATGTAGATAGCTGGGTGGCTGGTGGACGTGAGGATCGCCTGGTAACATGCCTGCCTGGTGCGAAGGTAGCGGAGCTCACGCACCGCCTAGATAGGATCGTAGATAGTGCTGGGGAGGAGTCTGCTGTCTTGGTACATGTTGGTACCAATGACATAGGAAAATGTGGTAGGGAAGTTCTGGAGGCTAAATTTAAGCTTTTAGGTAGGAAGTTGAAATCCAGAACTTCCAGGATAGCATTCTCCGAAATGCTTCCTGTTCCACGTGCAGGACCCAAAAGACAGGCAGAGCTCCGGAGTCTCAATGCGTGGATGAGACAATGGTGCAAGGATGAGGGTTTTGGATTTGTTAGGAACTGGGGAACATTCTGGGGAAAGGGGGGGCTCTTCCGAAGGGATGGGCTTCACCTTAATCAGGATGGGACCAGACTGCTGGCATTAACCTTTAAAAAGGAGATAGAGAAGCTTTTAAACTAGAAATTAGGGGAAAGCCGACAGTCACCCAGGAGCGCATGGTTCGGACGAAGGTATCCTTGAAGGATACTACCAAAAGCAATGAGGTTCCAAAAGGGAGTATAGTAGCCGAAATGCCCTTGAGTAAGGAGCAGACAGAGAATAAAGATTCCAAATTACCCATGCCTACCAATAGCCAGATTAATATGAATAAAATACAGTCTCTAAAATGCTTGTATGCCAATGCTAGAAGTCTAAACAATAAGATGGGAGAGTTAAAATATATGGCACTAAATGAGAGGTTAGATATGATTGCACTCTCAGAGACATGGTGGAAGGAGGATAACCAGTGGGACACTGTGATACCTGGATACAAACTATATCGTAATGATAGAGCTGATCAAATTGGTGGAGGGGTTGCGCTCTATGTTAGAGAGGGCATTGAGTCAGAAAGGATTAAAGTTTTGCAGGGAACAAAATTTGCTGTAGAATCTCTATGGATTGAAATTCCACTTATGAAGGGGAAGGTGATGGCAGTGGGGGTGTACTATCGACCGCCTGGCCAGAATGAACAAATGGATGATGAAATGCTCAAAGAAATCACAGAAGCTAACAAAAGTCACAACAGAGTAGTAATAATGGGTGATTTCAATTACCCCGGTATCGACTGGGTCAGTGTCACGGCAGGACAAACTAAAGAGATAAAGTTTCTAGATGGAATAAATGACTGCTTCTTGGAGCAGCTGGTTCATGAACCGACCAGAGGGGAAGCTATACTGGACCTAGTCCTTAGTGGAACGCCAGATCTGGTGCAAGAAATAAGGGTGTTGGGACCACTTGGCAATAGTGACCATAATATGATCATGTTTGATTTAATTATTGGAGAACAAATAGTAAAGAAATCCACAGTACTACCTTTTAACTTTCAAAAGGGAGACTATGATAGAATGAGGAATATAGTTAGGAAAAAACTAAAAGGAGCGGTTCCAAAGGTTAAAGACTTACAGCAAGCTTGGGCGTTATTTAAAACTACTATCCTCGAAGCCCAGACCAGCTGTATTCCACGCATTAAGAAGAGTGGGAGAAAGTCCAAAAAACTGCCAGCATGGTTTAAAGGTGAGGTCAGAGAGGCTGTTGCTGCCAAAAAAGCAACCTTCAGGAAATGGAAAAAAGAGCCAAATGATGAAAACTGGAAACAGCACAAGCACTGGCAAGTTAAATGCAAAGCATTGATAAGGCAGGCAAAGCGGGAATTTGAAAAGAAACTTGCTGCGGAAGCAAAAACACGAAATAAAGACTTTTTCAAGTACATTCGTAGCAAAAGGCCTGTGAGAGAGTCAATTGGACCGTTAGATGATAGAGGGGTAAAAGGGGCAGTAAGAGGAGACAAGGCTATAGCGGAGAGACTGAATGAATTCTTTGCTTCGGTCTTTACTGAGGAAGATGTAGGGATGTTACCCAAGACTGAAGTGGTATTTAAAGGTGATACTGCAGAGGAATTGAGAGAAATATCGCTACACCGGGAAGATATATTACAACTATTTGATAAACTGAATAGTAGCAAATCACCTGGACCGGATGGTATACATCCCAGAGTGTTGAAAGAACTGAAATATGAGATTGCAGACCTGCTATTGGTAATCTGTGAACTTTCATTAAAATCATCTGTAATACCTGAAGATTGGAGGGTCGCCAACGTAACACCAATTTTTAAAAAGGGTTCCAGGGGTGACCTGGGAAATTACAGACCGGTGAGCCTGACGTCAGTACCAGGGAAAATGGTAGAAACCATCATAAAGAACAAAATTACGCAGCATGTAGATAGTCATGGCCTAATGGGAGACAGCCAACATGGCTTTAGACAAGGAAGATCTTGTCTTACTAATCTGATATGTTTTTTTGAAGGTGTGCATAAACAGGTAGACAAAGGTGAGTCGGTTGATATAGTGTATCTGGATTTTCAGAAAGCTTTTGACAAGGTCCCCCATCAGAGACTTTTGGCAAAGCTAAAAAGTCATGGGATAGGAGGCAGTGTACTATTGTGGATCGGGAACTGGTTAAAAGATAGAAAGCAGAGAGTAGGGCTAAATGGCCAATATTCCCAATGGAAAAAGGTGAATAGTGGAGTACCCCAGGGATCTGTACTGGGTCCGCTGCTTTTTGACATATTCATAAATGACCTGGAAAAGGGAATAACGAGTGAGGTTATCAAATTTGCAGATGACACAAAACTGTTTAAAGCTGTTAAAACCCAAGAGGAAAGTGGAAAACTGCAGGAGGACCTGGATAAATTGGAAGACTGGGCATCCAAATGGCAAATGAAATTTAATGTGGACAAGTGCAAAGTCATGCACCTAGGAAAGAACAACCCACACTATAGTTACTCGATGCAAGGCTCCACATTAGAAGCCACCACCCAGGAAAAAGATTTAGGAGTCATCGTGGATAACATGTTAAAACCCTCCACCCAGTGTGCAGCGGCGGCCAAGAAAGCAAACAGAATGCTAGGTATCATAAGGAAAGGGATGGAGAATAAAACAAAGGATATTATAATGCCTCTGTATCGCTCCATGGTACGACCGCACCTTGAATATTGTGTGCAATTCTGGTCACCGTATCTTAAAAAGGACATAGCGTTATTAGAAAAAGTACAGAGAAGAGCCACCAAATTGGTGAAGGGGATGGAAGGCTACTCCTATGAAGAGAGGCTAAAAAGGTTAGGGCTCTTTAGCCTGGAAAAGAGACGGCTGAGGGGAGATATGATAGAGGTCTATAAATTAATGAATGGAGTGGAACGGATAAACGTGGATCAATTGTTTACGCTATCAGAATATAGAAAGACTAGGGGACATGTAATGAAGCTACAGGGTAAACTATTTAAGACAAATAAGAGAAAATATTTTTTCACTCAACGTGTAATCAAACTCTGGAATCTGTTACCGGAGGATGTGGTAAGGGCTGATAGTATAGCTGGGTTTAAAAAAGGTTTGGACAAGTTCCTGGAGGAAAGGTCCATAAACCACTATTAAAAAGGGACCCAGGATATCAATGCTTGACCCAGTACAAGCATTGTGGAACTTGTGTCTTTTGGGGAAACTGCTAGGTACGTATGACCTAGATTGGCCACTGTTGGAAACAGGATACTGGGCTTGATGGACCTCGGTCTGACCCAGTATGGCATGTCTTATGTTCTTATGTTCTTAAGGAGGTTACCAGTGGTGTTTCCCAGGGATCTGTCCTTGGTCCAATTCTTTTTAACATCTTTGTTAGTGATATAGCGGAAGGGCTGTCAGGTAAGGTTTGCCTCCTTGCCGATGATACCAAAATCTGCAATAGAGTAGACACCCAAGAAGGTGTAGATAACATGAGGAGGTATCTCGCTAAGCTTGAAGAATGGTCTAGAATTTGGCAGCTGGGATTTAATGTTAAAAAATGTAAGGTCATGCATTTGGGCTGTAGCAATCCAAGGGAACTATATAGTATAGGGGTGAAGTAACTTTGTCCACAAAAGAAGAGTGGGACCTAGGCATGATTGTATCTGATGATCTTAAAGTAGTTAAACAGGTCGAAAAGGCGACGGCGAAAACTAGAAGGATGCTTGGGTTCATAGGGAGAGGAATGATCTCAGAATGAAGGAGGTGATAGTGCCTCTGTATAGGTCTTTAGGGCAACCTCATTTGGAGTACTGTGTACAATTTTGGAGACCGCACCTTCAAAAGGATATAACCAGGCTGGAGTCAGTACAGAGGGTGGCTGCTAAAATGGTTAGTGGTCTTTATTATAAAGCATATGAGGACAGACTTAAGGATCTTAATATGTATACTTTAGAGGAAAGGTGGGATAGAAGTGATATGATTGAGACGTTTAAATACCTCTGGGGTATAAATTTATTTATTTATTTATTTATTTAACATTTGCTTCTATACCGCGCTATTAAAATCAGCGCGGTGTACATCAAACAAGCATACTACAATGTATACAAACAACATTGAGTTTTACAAAGAACAGGAAATTGAACATGGGAAGGAAACCAGGGGAACTAAATACATATTAACTCAAACTATGTACAATACTTTAATGCACTTAATAAATGCACAGGAGGAGAGCTTCTTTCGATTGAAAGCAAGCTCTGCTAAGAGGGGACATGGGATGAGGGTGAATGGGGATAGACTCATGAGTAATATGTGGAAATGTTTCTTTATGGAAAGAGTGGTGGATCCGTGGAATAGTCTCCCAGTAGAGGTGGTAAGGATGAAGGCAGTATCTGAATTCAAAGGAGCATGGGACAAACACAGAGGATCTCTAAAGGAAAAGAGGGGACTGTCATAGTAGTTGATATGGAAGGGCAGACTAGATATCTGCCATCATGTTTCTATGTTTCTATGAGTCTTCTAATGAGCTTTAATCTATGGTATGCCTTTGCAGCAGTTTTGTTGATGTGGGCCTGAAGGTTAAGGTTATTGTGTAGGGTAATGCCCAGGTATTTTACTTCATCTTTTACCGTTATTATCTTGTGCAGGATGTTGATTGTTTCTGGTGGATTGAACGTAATGCTTCTGGAAATGAACAGTGCTTCTGTTTTGTGGTATTTCACTGACAGGTTGTTGTTGGTGAGTCAGATAGTCATTTATTCCAGGCATTTAGTTGTGGGCATTAAGTCAGGTGCATGTAGGTCAATTGGGGTATAGACCATGATGTCATCTGCGTACATGTGGTAATACATCTTATGTCATTTGATGATGTTTAGATGGGCTGTATGTATAGGATGAAGAGAACCGATGAGCATGCAGACCCTTGGGGTATAGACCATGATATCATCTGCGTACATGTGGTAATACATCTTATGTCATTTGATGATGTTTAGATGGGCTGTATGTATAGGATGAAGAGAACCGATGAGCATGCAGACCCTTGGGGTATAGACCATGATATCATCTGCATACATGTGGTAATACATCTTATGTCATTTGATGATGTTTAGATGGGCTGTATGTATAGGATGAAGAGAACCGATGAGCATGCAGACCCTTGGGGTATAGACCATGATATCATCTGCGTACATGTGGTAATACATCTTATGTCATTTGATGATGTTTAGATGGGCTGTATGTATAGGATGAAGAGAACCGATGAGCATGCAGACCCTTGGGGTATAGACCATGATATCATCTGCGTACATGTGGTAATACATCTTATGTCATTTGATGATGTTTAGATGGGCTGTATGTATAGGATGAAGAGAACCGATGAGCATGCAGACCCTTGGGGTATAGACCATGATATCATCTGCGTACATGTGGTAATACATCTTATGTCATTTGATGATGTTTAGATGGGCTGTATGTATAGGATGAAGAGAACCGATGAGCATGCAGACCCTTGGGGTATAGACCATGATATCATCTGCGTACATGTGGTAATACATCTTATGTCATTTGATGATGTTTAGATGGGCTGTATGTATAGGATGAAGAGAACCGATGAGCATGCAGACCCTTGGGGTATAGACCATGATATCATCTGCGTACATGTGGTAATACATCTTATGTCATTTGATGATGTTTAGATGGGCTGTATGTATAGGATGAAGAGAACCGATGAGCATGCAGACCCTTGTGGGTATAGACCATGATATCATCTGCGTACATGTGGTAATACATCTTATGTCATTTGATGATGTTTAGATGGGCTGTATGTATAGGATGAAGAGAACCGATGAGCATGCAGACCCTTGTGGGTATAGACCATGATATCATCTGCATACATGTGGTAATACATCTTATGTCATTTGATGATGTTTAGATGGGCTGTATGTATAGGATGAAGAGAACCGATGAGCATGCAGACCCTTGGGGTATAGACCATGATATCATCTGCATACATGTGGTAATACATCTTATGTCATTTGATGATGTTTAGATGGGCTGTATGTATAGGATGAAGAGAACCGATGAGCATGCAGACCCTTGGGGTATAGACCATGATATCATCTGCATACATGTGGTAATACATCTTATGTCATTTGATGATGTTTAGATGGGCTGTATGTATAGGATGAAGAGAACCGATGAGCATGCAGACCCTTGGGGTATAGACCATGATATCATCTGCATACATGTGGTAATACATCTTATGTCATTTGATGATGTTTAGATGGGCTGTATGTATAGGATGAAGAGAACCGATGAGCATGCAGACCCTTGGGGTATAGACCATGATATCATCTGCATACATGTGGTAATACATCTTATGTCATTTGATGATGTTTAGATGGGCTGTATGTATAGGATGAAGAGAACCGATGAGCATGCAGACCCTTGGGGTATAGACCATGATGTCATCTGCATACATGTGGTAATACATCTTATGTCATTTGATGATGTTTAGATGGGCTGTATGTATAGGATGAAGAGAACCGATGAGCATGCAGACCCTTGGGGTATAGACCATGATGTCATCTGCATACATGTGGTAATACATCTTATGTCATTTGATGATGTTTAGATGGGCTGTATGTATAGGATGAAGAGAACCGATGAGCATGCAGACCCTTGTGGGTATAGACCATGATATCATCTGCGTACATGTTTATGTCATTTGATGATGTTTAGATGGGCTGTATGTATAGGATGAAGAGAACCGATGAGCATGCAGACCCTTGGGGTATAGACCATGATGTCATCTGCATACATGTGGTAATACATCTTATGTCATTTGATGATGTTTAGATGGGCTGTATGTATAGGATGAAGAGAACCGATGAGCATGCAGACCCTTGGGGTATAGACCATGATATCATCTGTAAATGTGGTAATACATCTTATGTCATTTGATGATGTTTAGATGGGCTGTATGTATAGGATGAAGAGAACCGATGAGCATGCAGACCCTTGGGGTATAGACCATGATATCATCTGCATACATGTGGTAATACATCTTATGTCATTTGATGATGTTTAGATGGGCTGTATGTATAGGATGAAGAGAACCGATGAGCATGCAGACCCTTGGGGTATAGACCATGATATCATCTGCATACATGTGGTAATACATCTTATGTCATTTGATGATGTTTAGATGGGCTGTATGTATAGGATGAAGAGAACCGATGAGCATGCAGACCCTTGGGGTATAGACCATGATGTCATCTGCATACATGTGGTAATACATCTTATGTCATTTGATGATGTTTAGATGGGCTGTATGTATAGGATGAAGAGAACCGATGAGCATGCAGACCCTTGGGGTATAGACCATGATGTCATCTGCATACATGTGGTAATACATCTTATGTCATTTGATGATGTTTAGATGGGCTGTATGTATAGGATGAAGAGAACCGATGAGCATGCAGACCCTTGTGGGTATAGACCATGATATCATCTGCGTACATGTGGTAATACATCTTATGTCATTTGATGATGTTTAGATGGGCTGTATGTATAGGATGAAGAGAACCGATGAGCATGCAGACCCTTGGGGTATAGACCATGATGTCATCTGCATACATGTGGTAATACATCTTATGTCATTTGATGATGTTTAGATGGGCTGTATGTATAGGATGAAGAGAACCGATGAGCATGCAGACCCTTGTGGGTATAGACCATGATATCATCTGCGTACATGTGGTAATACATCTTATGTCATTTGATGATGTTTAGATGGGCTGTATGTATAGGATGAAGAGAACCGATGAGCATGCAGACCCTTGGGGTATAGACCATGATATCATCTGCATACATGTGGTAATACATCTTATGTCATTTGATGATGTTTAGATGGGCTGTATGTATAGGATGAAGAGAACCGATGAGCATGCAGACCCTTGGTGTATAGACCATGATATCATCTGCGTACATGTGGTAATACATCTTATGTCATTTGATGATGTTTAGATGGGCTGTATGTATAGGATGAAGAGAACCGATGAGCATGCAGACCCTTGGGGTATAGACCATGATATCATCTGCGTACATGTGGTAATACATCTTATGTCATTTGATGATGTTTAGATGGGCTGTATGTATAGGATGAAGAGAACCGATGAGCATGCAGACCCTTGGGGTATAGACCATGATATCATCTGCATACATGTGGTAATACATCTTATGTCATTTGATGATGTTTAGATGGGCTGTATGTATAGGATGAAGAGAACCGATGAGCATGCAGACCCTTGGGGTATAGACCATGATATCATCTGCGTACATGTGGTAATACATCTTATGTCATTTGATGATGTTTAGATGGGCTGTATGTATAGGACGAAGAGAACCGATGAGCATGCAGACCCTTGTGGGTATAGACCATGATATCATCTGCATACATGTGGTAATACATCTTATGTCATTTGATGATGTTTAGATGGGCTGTATGTATAGGATGAAGAGAACCGATGAGCATGCAGACCCTTGTGGGTATAGACCATGATATCATCTGCATACATGTGGTAATACATCTTATGTCATTTGATGATGTTTAGATGGGCTGTATGTATAGGATGAAGAGAACCGATGAGCATGCAGACCCTTGGGGTATAGACCATGATATCATCTGCGTACATGTGGTAATACATCTTATGTCATTTGATGATGTTTAGATGGGCTGTATGTATAGGATGAAGAGAACCGATGAGCATGCAGACCCTTGGGGTATAGACCATGATGTCATCTGCATACATGTGGTAATACATCTTATGTCATTTGATGATGTTTAGATGGGCTGTATGTATAGGATGAAGAGAACCGATGAGCATGCAGACCCTTGGGGTATAGACCATGATATCATCTGCGTACATGTGGTAATACATCTTATGTCATTTGATGATGTTTAGATGGGCTGTATGTATAGGATGAAGAGAACCGATGAGCATGCAGACCCTTGGGGTATAGACCATGATATCATCTGCGTACATGTGGTAATACATCTTATGTCATTTGATGATGTTTAGATGGGCTGTATGTATAGGATGAAGAGAACCGATGAGCATGCAGACCCTTGTGGGTATAGACCATGATATCATCTGCATACATGTGGTAATACATCTTATGTCATTTGATGATGTTTAGATGGGCTGTATGTATAGGATGAAGAGAACCGATGAGCATGCAGACCCTTGGGGTATAGACCATGATGTCATCTGCATACATGTGGTAATACATCTTATGTCATTTGATGATGTTTAGATGGGCTGTATGTATAGGATGAAGAGAACCGATGAGCATGCAGACCCTTGGGGTATAGACCATGATATCATCTGCATACATGTGGTAATACATCTTATGTCATTTGATGATGTTTAGATGGGCTGTATGTATAGGATGAAGAGAACCGATGAGCATGCAGACCCTTGGGGTATAGACCATGATGTCATCTGCATACATGTGGTAATACATCTTATGTCATTTGATGATGCTTAGATGGGCTGTATGTATAGGATGAAGAGAACCGATGAGCATGCAGACCCTTGGGGTATAGACCATGATATCATCTGCGTACATGTGGTAATACATCTTATGTCATTTGATGATGTTTAGATGGGCTGTATGTATAGGATGAAGAGAACCGATGAGCATGCAGACCCTTGGGGTATAGACCATGATATCATCTGCGTACATGTGGTAATACATCTTATGTCATTTGATGATGTTTAGATGGGCTGTATGTATAGGATGAAGAGAACCGATGAGCATGCAGACCCTTGTGGGTATAGACCATGATATCATCTGCATACATGTGGTAATACATCTTATGTCATTTGATGATGTTTAGATGGGCTGTATGTATAGGATGAAGAGAACCGATGAGCATGCAGACCCTTGGGGTATAGACCATGATATCATCTGCATACATGTGGTAATACATCTTATGTCATTTGATGATGTTTAGATGGGCTGTATGTATAGGATGAAGAGAACCGATGAGCATGCAGACCCTTGTGGGTATAGACCATGATATCATCTGCATACATGTGGTAATACATCTTATGTCATTTGATGATGTTTAGATGGGCTGTATGTATAGGATGAAGAGAACCGATGAGCATGCAGACCCTTGGGGTATAGACCATGATGTCATCTGCATACATGTGGTAATACATCTTATGTCATTTGATGATGCTTAGATGGGCTGTATGTATAGGATGAAGAGAACCGATGAGCATGCAGACCCTTGGGGTATAGACCATGATATCATCTGCGTACATGTGGTAATACATCTTATGTCATTTGATGATGTTTAGATGGGCTGTATGTATAGGATGAAGAGAACCGATGAGCATGCAGACCCTTGGGGTATAGACCATGATATCATCTGCGTACATGTGGTAATACATCTTATGTCATTTGATGATGTTTAGATGGGCTGTATGTATAGGATGAAGAGAACCGATGAGCATGCAGACCCTTGGGGTATAGACCATGATATCATCTGCGTACATGTGGTAATACATCTTATGTCATTTGATGATGTTTAGATGGGCTGTATGTATAGGATGAAGAGAACCGATGAGCATGCAGACCCTTGTGGGTATAGACCATGATATCATCTGCATACATGTGGTAATACATCTTATGTCATTTGATGATGTTTAGATGGGCTGTATGTATAGGATGAAGAGAACCGATGAGCATGCAGACCCTTGGGGTATAGACCATGATATCATCTGCATACATGTGGTAATACATCTTATGTCATTTGATGATGTTTAGATGGGCTGTATGTATAGGATGAAGAGAACCGATGAGCATGCAGACCCTTGTGGGTATAGACCATGATATCATCTGCATACATGTGGTAATACATCTTATGTCATTTGATGATGTTTAGATGGGCTGTATGTATAGGATGAAGAGAACCGATGAGCATGCAGACCCTTGTGGGTATAGACCATGATATCATCTGCATACATGTGGTAATACATCTTATGTCATTTGATGATGTTTAGATGGGCTGTATGTATAGGATGAAGAGAACCGATGAGCATGCAGACCCTTGGGGTATAGACCATGATGTCATCTGCATACATGTGGTAATACATCTTATGTCATTTGATGATGTTTAGATGGGCTGTATGTATAGGATGAAGAGAACCGATGAGCATGCAGACCCTTGGGGTATAGACCATGATATCATCTGCGTACATGTGGTAATACATCTTATGTCATTTGATGATGTTTAGATGGGCTGTATGTATAGGATGAAGAGAACCGATGAGCATGCAGACCCTTGGGGTATAGACCATGATATCATCTGCGTACATGTGGTAATACATCTTATGTCATTTGATGATGTTTAGATGGGCTGTATGTATAGGATGAAGAGAACCGATGAGCATGCAGACCCTTGTGGGTATAGACCATGATATCATCTGCATACATGTGGTAATACATCTTATGTCATTTGATGATGTTTAGATGGGCTGTATGTATAGGATGAAGAGAACCGATGAGCATGCAGACCCTTGGGGTATAGACCATGATATCATCTGCGTACATGTGGTAATACATCTTATGTCATTTGATGATGTTTAGATGGGCTGTATGTATAGGATGAAGAGAACCGATGAGCATGCAGACCCTTGGGGTATAGACCATGATGTCATCTGCATACATGTGGTAATACATCTTATGTCATTTGATGATGTTTAGATGGGCTGTATGTATAGGATGAAGAGAACCGATGAGCATGCAGACCCTTGGGGTATAGACCATGATATCATCTGCATACATGTGGTAATACATCTTATGTCATTTGATGATGTTTAGATGGGCTGTATGTATAGGATGAAGAGAACCGATGAGCATGCAGACCCTTGGGGTATAGACCATGATATCATCTGCATACATGTGGTAATACATCTTCTGTCATTTGATGATGTTTAGATGGGCTGTATGTATAGGATGAAGAGAACCGATGAGCATGCAGACCCTTGGGGTATAGACCATGATATCATCTGCATACATGTGGTAATACATCTTATGTCATTTGATGATGTTTAGATGGGCTGTATGTATAGGATGAAGAGAACCGATGAGCATGCAGACCCTTGGGGTATAGACCATGATATCATCTGCATACATGTGGTAATACATCTTATGTCATTTGATGATGTTTAGATGGGCTGTATGTATAGGATGAAGAGAACCGATGAGCATGCAGACCCTTGGGGTATAGACCATGATATCATCTGCATACATGTGGTAATACATCTTATGTCATTTGATGATGTTTAGATGGGCTGTATGTATAGGATGAAGAGAACCGATGAGCATGCAGACCCTTGTGGGTATAGACCATGATATCATCTGCATACATGTGGTAATACATCTTATGTCATTTGATGATGTTTAGATGGGCTGTATGTATAGGATGAAGAGAACCGATGAGCATGCAGACCCTTGTGGGTATAGACCATGATATCATCTGCATACATGTGGTAATACATCTTATGTCATTTGATGATGTTTAGATGGGCTGTATGTATAGGATGAAGAGAACCGATGAGCATGCAGACCCTTGGGGTATAGACCATGATATCATCTGCGTACATGTGGTAATACATCTTATGTCATTTGATGATGTTTAGATGGGCTGTATGTATAGGATGAAGAGAACCGATGAGCATGCAGACCCTTGTGGGATGTCTTGTGGAACGGAGAACAATGTTGATTTCTTTTCACTGCATTTCACCTGCTGTGTTCGATTATCCAAACCAATTAATGGTGTTGCGTAGGCCGATTTCTTGGAGTCTGTTTAGCATTATGTTGTGGGATACCATCAGGGGCGGCGCTATAATGAGGCCGAAAATTGCCCCCAAAAAGACCGTCTCACTCAGCCTTAAAAAAAACCCAAACCCCGATCAGAGGAGCCGCTGTCACGGAAGCAGCCGAATGGTGCCCCATGGCCCCCCGCCTCCCTGGCAGAGCCCTCCTTGTATTTCCCTCAGTGCCGGCTGCCTTTCAGAGCTGCAAAGGGAGAGTTTCCCTTTCTTGCAGCTCTGTTAAAGCTGAGCCCGCTGGCACAGTTGCAAAACAGACATTTCCTGTTTCCCATCAGCGCCGGTGGGCTCAACTAACAGAGCTGCGGGAAAGGGAAACTCTCCCTTTGCAGCTCTGAAAAGCCGCCGTGTCAGGGAGGCGGGGGGCCATGGGGCACTTCATTCTGCTGCTGCTGCTGCGGCAGCGGCTCCTCTGATCAGGGTTTTTCTTTTGTTTGTTTTTTTGCAGTTTCCCTGGGCTGGGAGGAGGGTGGTAGCATGGGAAATATTAATGAGCTGATAGGGGAGGGCTAGGACTAGAAATGGGCTATGGGGGGGTTGGACGCGTAATGGACTATGGGGGTGGGGTTAGGAATGGTAATGGGCTGATGGGGGGGTTAGAACTGGAAATGGGCTGATCAGGAGGGGGTCTAGGACTGGTAATGGGCTATCGGGGGTGGCTAGGACTGGAAATGGGCTGATGGGGGGTTAGAACTGGAAATTGGCCGATGGGGGATTAAGAATGGAAATAGGCTGATCAAGAGGGGGGTTAGAACTGGAAATGGGCTGATGGGGGGTTGGAACTGGAAAAGGGCTGATCAGGAGTGGGGGGCTAGGACGGGTAATGGGCTGATTGGTGGGGTTAGGCCTTGAAATGGGCTGATTAGAGGAGCTAGGACCGGAAATAGGCTGATTGGGGGGCTAGGACTGGAAATTTACTTATTGGGGGGGGGGGGGGTTAGGACTGTTAATGGGCGGATGGGGAGCTGGCACTGGAAATGAGCTAGGACTGGTAATGGGCTAATTGGGGGCTAGGACTGGAAATGGGCTAATGGGGGAGGAGAGTGCTGCTGATGCGGGGGGATGGTAGAATAGGACTGGAACGGAGTGGATACTGAGACAGTCTGCCAGGGGAAGGAGGGAGCAGGAAGGGAGCTGACACAGTAGAAAGAGGGGGCTGGAAAGGAGCTGACACCTGGGATGTACTGAAGAGGGACTGGAAGGGAGCTGACACTTGGGGATGGGAGTGATAGGTGGCTGGGTAATGGGGAGGAGGCTGGAAGGGAGCTGACTGGGGGGTGGCACTGAGAATGGATCTGAGCTGATACCTGGGATGGTATTTGGACTAGAAGGGGCTGGACAGTGGGGAAGGAGGGGGACTGGAAGGGAATGGACACTAGTGGCAGTTGTGGGACTGCAAGACGGTTGACTGGAAGGTAATGAGAGGGGAGGACTGGAAAGGGGGCTGATACTGGGGAGGGTTACTGGAACTGGAAATGGGCTGATGGAAGGAAGTGAAGAAAACAAAAGAAGAGATAAGAAATGGCAGATGGACCATAGACCACAGAAAGAGAGCTAAGAGAAGACAGGAAAGCAGAAGCCTCAGATCGGGACAGAGAATAAAATGGTCAGACAACAAAGGTAGAAAAAATAATTTTATTACATTTAGTGATTAGACTTTGTGCTATTTTTATATTGTATTGGGGAACTGCATCTCTTATTTATCTGATGTTGCACTGCATGTGGACTCTGGCTTCTTGGGGTTTCAGTTTAAATTTTGTCTACATATTTTTATTTTTACTTTAGATTGTGGTTACTTCTTCTGTACTTGGTGAGGGTCGATGTTGTGCGTGTGTGACTGAGGTCAGGTGTTCTGTTAACATGGAGTCTGTACATAAAGATCTATACTGTACTGTAGTAATTTGACTTGTTCAGCTTTTCAAATAGGTGTATGGATGTTCCAGGGCCCACTGTGGTATTTACAGTGACACTTTTTTTGGATGGGCTCCTTAGGTGAGTTTTGGAAGTTTGTGCTGATATGGTATGGTATGGTATGGTATGGTAGGTTTGCTCTTTGTTGTAGGGTTTTGTATTAGTTCACAATATGCCTGGTACTGGAGAATAATGGTTGTTGTTGTTGTTGTTAGTGAGATGATCAGAATCAGATTTTTTTTTTAAATCTTGAGTTCTGTGGGTGAATGTCCTGGTTCTGCTCTGCACCTACTGTGGATGCAAAATATATATTGAAAAAGAAAAAGCAAGAACCATAATGCAATTTATAAAAACAACATAAAATTAAGTTATAATTTAGTTTTATAAACTGTGCTTTTGGTTCTTGGTGTCTTTTAGTTCCTTGGTGTGCAAGCGGTGCAGCCGCACAGGGCACAAAGGCTTGGGGGGCGCATTTTGGCTGTCTGCTGTTGCCCTGCCGCCTCTGGCAGGACAATAGCAGGCAGCAGAAATGCGCTCCCCAAGCCTTTTGGCAGCACTTTAAGCAGGTCTGGTCCCTCCCTCCTCCGATGCGATGTCAGAACGGTGAGGGTCAGATCTGCTTAAAGTGCCGGTGCCTTTCAGATCGGGCGCATGCCCCCCCTCCTCCTCCCCATACCTCCATCCAGTGCTGCCTGCTCTTTCCCTGCAGCTGGCGCTGCTGTGAAAAAAACAGAGGGCGGCAGCAGCAGGGAAAGAGCAGGCAGCGCTGGACGGAGGTATGGGGGGGGGGGGCATGTGCCCGAGCTGCAAGTCACACAGGGTGCGATTGCAGCTCGATACGTCCCTGTGTGCAAACATCTTGTATTTCCTCCATATAATCTAATCTGATTTTTGGTTTGGTTCAGTCTCTGTTTTAATTTCTGAAAAAGCCCCGCCCCCTCTAAGGGGGGGGGGGGGTGGCGCCATTTCATTCTTCGCCTCAGGCAGCAGATTGCCTTGAACCGCCCCTGGATACCGTATTAAAGGCAGCGGAGATGTCTATATAAATTAAAAGGAATCCATTCCTGATGTTGTCAATGAAAATAACCAATGCAATAAAATGGTGGGATAAGACATTTTTCAGATATGTTAGTGAGAAGACGAAGGGCAAAAGTGGTATTGTCATACTCAAGGGTGAAGGGGAGAAATATGCAGAAGCTGATGAGGATAAAGCAGAATTGCTTCACAAATATTTCTGTTTTGTGTTCACTCAGAATTAGGAACAGAAGAGACGGGGATCTTGAATGATTGTCAGAAGACTGTGTTCATGAGGAACTAGCTAAACTAGAAGTTAACAAAGCAATGGGACCGAATAGGATACACCGGAGAATACTGAGGGAACTTAGGGACTTTCTAGCAGCTCCACTGACTGACCTTTTCAATGCTTCTTTAGAGTCGGGAGTGGTGCCAGAGGACTGGAGAAAGGCACATGTAGTCCCTTTACAGAAAAGTGGAAATAAGGATGAGGTTGAAAACTACAGACCTTTTAGTCCGTGGTAAGTAAATTATTGAAAACGCTGCTAAAAGGAAGGATAGTGAGGTTTCTGGAATTCAGTGGATTGCAGGATCTGAGTCAGGTCTTGCTCGACAAATCTGATTGATTTCTTTGACTGGGTGACCAGGGAGCTGGACCAAGGGAGAACCCTATATGTGGTGTACTTAGATTTCAGTAAAGCCTTTGACACCGTTCTGCACAGGTGACTTATTAACAAACTGAACACACTAGGGATGGATCTTAAAGTGACTGACTGCGTTAGAAATTGGTTGGGTGGGAGGCGACAAAGGGTACAGGTAAATGGAGCTCACTCTGAGGAGAAGGAAGTTACCAGTGGTGTGCCCCAGGGATCTGTCCTTGGTCCAATTCTTTTTAACATCTTTTAACATCTTTTAACGGGTAAGGTTTGCCTCTTTGTGGATGATACCAAAATCTGTAATAGAGTAGACACCCAGGAAGGTGTAGATAACATGAGGAGGGATCTAGCTAAGCTTGAAGAATGGTCTGGAATTTGGCAGCTGAGAATTTTTTTTTTAATGTATCTTTATGCAAATTTACAATTAAACCAAGAAAGTATCACAAACATTCTTGTACAGAAACAGCAGAAACATAAAAAAACCAAGACAATATATATCAAGAAAAACTAACAATAATAGCTGTCTGCTCAACCCAGTCCCCAAACTAAGGGAGAAGCACCTATAAGAAAAGGAAACCCTTTATCCCAAACATGTAAGAAAAAGATCAGGATACTATTCAACATATATCTACATTACTCGATAGATGCCTCAAGGCGACGAGCATTAATGAAAGACACCAGCTGGTTGGGCTAAAATAATATATGAAGCTGATCAGTATTTTACCAAACATTTACACGGATGTTTCAAAAAGAAGAGCCCCTCAGCTGGTGAATCCCAGGATGTATCAGGAGAAACTCCCTCCGATGACGCTGGGTGTCCTTGGCCAAACCAGGATGTATGTGGACTAATAGCCCATAAATTAATAAGTTCCACCTCCTAAAGAATAGTTTGAGCAGCCATTCTTTATCAGATAACGATGAACATAAGAACATAGTAACATAGAAAATGACGGCAGATAAAGACCAGCATGGTCCATCTAGTCTGCCCAGCAAGATGGCAAGAGTAGGTGCACCTGTCGCTCCGTGCAGGCCACCCCTCCCCATGTCTTTGTTTAGGGGTAGAAACATAGAAAAAAAGAAACATAGAAACATGATGACAGAAAAAGATCGCATGGCCTTTCTAGTCTGTCCTTCCATATCAACAACTACAACAGTCCACTTTTTACCTTTAGAGATCCTCTGTGTTGGTCCCATGCTTTTTTGAATTCAGTTACTGTCCTGATCTCTACCACCTCCACTGGAAGACTATTCCATGGATCCACTACTCTTTCTGTATAGAAATATTTCCGCATATCACTCCTGAATCTATCTCCCTTCACCCTCATCCCATGTCCCCTCGTAGCAGAACTTGCTTTCAAATGAAAGAGGCTCTTTCCCTGAACATTTATGCCACGGAGGTATTTAAACATCTCAATCATATCACCTCTATCCCGCCTTTCCTCTAATGTGTACATATTAAGATCCTTAAGTCTGTCCTCATATGCTTTACAGTGAAGCCCACTAATCATTTTAGTAGCCACCCTCTGCACCGACCCCATCCTGTTCACATCCTTTTGAAGGTGAGGTCTCCAGAATTTCACACTATACTCCAAATAAGGTCGCACCAAAGACTTATACAGAGGCATTAGAAACATAGAAACATAGAAACATGATGACAGAAAAAGACCACAAGGCCCATCTAGTCTGTCCTTCCATAACAACTACAACAGTCCACTTTTTACCTTTAGAGATCCTCTGTGTTGGTCCCATGCTTTTTTGAATTCAGTTACTGTCCTCATCTCTACCACCTCCACTGGGAGACTATTCCACGGATCCACTACTCTTTCCGTAAAGAAATATTTCCGCATATCACTCCTGAATCTATCTCCCTTCACCCTCATCCCATGTCCCCTCATAGCAGAACTTGCTTTCAATTGAAAGAGGCTCTCTCCCTGAACATTTATGCCACGGAGGTATTTAAACATCTCAATCATATCACCTCTATCCCGCCTTTCCTCTAAGGTGTACATATTAAGATCCTTAAGTCTGTCCTCATATGCTTTATAATGAAGCCCATTAATCATTTTAGTAGCAACCCTCTGCACCGACTCCATCCTGTTCACATCCTTTTGAAGGTGCGGTCTCCAGAATTGCACACCATACTCCAAATGAGGTCGCACCAAAGACTTATACAGAGGCATTATCACCTCCTTTTATCTGCTAGCCATTCCTCTCCATATGCACCCAAGCATCCTTCTAGCTTTTGCCGTCGCCTTTTCTACCTGTTTAGCTACTTTAAGATCATCAGACACAACCACGCCTAGGTCCCGCTCTTCTTTAGTGGACAAAAGTACTTCACCCCCTATACTGTATTGCTCCCTTGGACTGCTGCAGCCCAAATGCATGACCTTACATTTTTTAACATTAAATCCCAGCTGCCAAATTCTAGACCATTCTTCAAGCTTAGCTAGATCCCTCCTCATGTTATCTACACCTTCCTGGGTATCTACTCTATTGCAGATTTTGGTATCATCAGCAAAGAGGCAAAAATTACCTGACAGCCCTTCCGCTATATCACTAACAAAGATGTTAAAAAGAATCAGACCAAGGACAGATCCCTGGGGCACACCACTGGTAACATCCTTCTCCTCAGAGTGAGCTCCATTTACTTGTACTCTTTGTCGCCTCCCACCCAACCAATTTCTAACCCAAACAGTAACTTTAGGGTCCATCCCTAGAGTGCTCAGTTTGTTTATAAGTCTCCTGTGAGGAACAGTGTCAAAGGCTTTACTGAAATCTAAATACACCACATCTAGGGCTCTCCCGCGGTCCAACTCCCTGGTCACCCAGTCAAAGAAATCAATCAGATTTGTCTGACAAGACCTGCCTCTGGTGAATCCATGCTGCCTCGGATCCTGTAATCCGCTGGACTCCAGAAACCTCACTATTTTCTCTTTCAGCAGCGTTTCCAATAATTTACTCACCACCGTAGTTAAACTAACCAGCCTGTAGTTTTCAACCACATCCTTACTTCCGCTTTTGTGTAAAGGCACCACATGAGCCTCTCTCCAATCCTTTGGCACCACTCCCGACTCCAACGAGGCATTGAAAAGGTCAGTCAGTGGAGTTGCTAGAACGTCCCCAAGTTCCCTCAGTATTCTAGGGTGTATCCTATCTGGTCCCATAGCTTTGCCTACTTTAAGTTGAGCTAGTTTCTCACGAACACAGTCTTCTGAAAATTATTCAAGATGACCCTCGCTTCTGTTCCTATTTGTGGGTGTTTTCTGAGGTCCTGCTCCTGGTTCTTCATCTGTGAACACAGAACAAAAATATTTGCTAAGCAATTCCGCTTTATCCTTATCAGCTTCTACATATTCCCATAAGAACATAAGATATGCCATACTCGGTCAGACCAAGGTCCATCAAGCCCAGTATTCTATTTCCAACAGTGGCCAATCTAGGTCATATGTACCTAGCAGTTTCCCCAAGGGACACAGGTTCCACAATGCTTGTATTGGTTCAAGCATTGACATCCTGGGTCCCTTCTTAATAATGGTTTATGGACCTTTCCTCCAGGAACTTGTCCAAACCATTTTTAAACCCAGCTACACTAACAGCCTTTACTACATCCTCCGGTAACAAATTTCAGAGTTTGATTACACGTTGAGTGAAAAAATATTTTCTTTTATTAGTCTTAAATAGTTTACCCTGTAGCTTCATTGCATGTCCCCTAGTCTTTCTATATTCTGATAAGGTAAACAATCGATCTACGTTTACCCGTTCCACTCCGTTCATTAATTTATAGACTTCTATCATATCTCCCCTCAGCCGTCTCTTTTCCAGGTTAAAGAGCCCTAACCTTTTTAGCCTTTCTTCATAGGAGTATCCTTCCATCCCCTTTACCATTTTGGTGGCTCTTCTCTGAACCTTTTCTAAAATCGCTATATCCTTTTTAAGATACGGCGACCAGAATTGCACACAATATTCAAGTGCGGTCTCACCATGGAACGTTATAGAGGCATTATAATATCTTTTGTTTTATTTTCCATTCCTTTCCTTATCATACCTAGCATTTTATTTGCTCTCTTGGCCGCCGCTGCACACTGGGCCGAGGGTTTTAACATGGTATCCACAATGACGCCTAAATCTTTTTCCTGGGTGGTAGTTCCTAATGTGGAACCTTGCATCGTGTAACCATAGTTTGGGTTGTTCTTCCCTAGGTGCATAACCTTGCACTTGTCCACATTAAATTTCATCTGCCATTTTGATGCCCAGTCTTCCAATTTATCAAGATCCTCTTGCAATTTTCCACAATCCTCTTGGGTTTTAACAATTTTAAATAGTTTTGTGTCATCTGCAAATTTGATAACCTCACTCGTTATTCCACTTTCCAGGTCATTTATGAATATGTCAAAAAGCAGCGGACCCAGCACAGATCCCTGGGGTACACCACTATTCACCTTTCTTCACTGGGAAAATTGGCCATTTAGCCCTACCATCTGCTTTCTATCTTTTAACCAGTTCCTGATCCACAATAGTACACTGCCTCCTATCCCATGACTCTTTAGTTTTGCCAAAAGTCTCTCATGAGGTACCTTGTCAAAGGCTTTCTGAAAGTTCAGATACACAATTTCAACCGACTCACCTTTGTCCACCTGATTATTCACTCCTTCAAAAAAACATAACAGATTTGTAAGACAAGATCTTCCTTGTCTAAAGCCATGTTGGCTGTCTCCCATTAGGTCATGACTATCTACATGCTGAGTAATTTTATTCTTTATGATGGTTTCTACCATTTTTCCCGGTACTGACGTCAGGCTCACCGGTCTGTAGTTTCCCGGATCACCCCTGGAACCCTTTTTAAAAATTGGTGTTACATTGGCGATCCTCCAATCTTCAGGTATTAGAGATGATTTTAATGATAGTTCACAGATTACTAATAGCAGGTCTGCAATCTCATATATCAGTTCTTTCAACACCCTTGGATGTATACTATCCGGCCCAGGTGATTTGCTACTCTTCAGTTTTTCTAATAGTTGTAATACATCTTCCCGATGTATCGATATTTCCTTCAATTCTTCCGCACCTTTAAATACCACTTCAGTCATGGGTAACATCCCTACATCTTCCTCAGTAAAGACTGAAACAAAGAATTCATTCAGTCTCTCCGCTATCGCCTTGTTGTCTCTTAGTGCTCCTTTAACCCCTTTATCATCTAATGGACCAACTGACTCTCTCACAGGTTTTTTGCTACGAATGTACTTGAAAAGGTCTTTTCTTCGCGTTTTTGCTTCCGCAGCAAGCTTCTTCTCAAATTCTCCCTTTGCCTGCCTTATCAATGCCTTGCATTTGACTTGCCAGTGCTTGTGCTGTTTCCAGGTTTCGTCGTTTGGCTCTTTTTTCCATTTCCTGAAAGATGCTTTTTTGTCAAAAACAGCCTCTCTGACCTCACCTTTAAGCCATGCTGGCAGTTTTTTGGACTTCCTTCCACTTTTCTTAAAGCGTGGAATACAGCTGATCTGGGCTTCCAAGATAGTATTTTTCAAAAACAGCCAAGCCTGATGTACGTCTTTAAACTTTGCAACTGCTCCTTTTAGTTTTTTCTTAACTGTTTTCCTCATTTTATCATAGTCTCCCTTTCGAAAGTTAAAAGGTAGTACTGTGGATTTCCTTACTATCCCTCCTCCACTAATTAAATCAAAGGCGATCATGCTATGATCACTATTGCCATGTGGCCCCAACAACCTTATCTCTTGCACTAGATCTGGTGTTCCACTAAGGACTACGTCTAATATGGTTTCCTCTCTGGTCGGTTCATGAACCAGCTGCTCCAAGAAGCAGTCATTTATTTCATCTAGGAACTTTATCTCTCTAGCATTTCCTGACGTTACACTGACCCAGTCGATACCGGGGTAGTTGAAATCACCCATTATTATTACTGTGCTGTAACGTTTGTTAGCGTCCTTGATTTCTTTGAGCATTTCATCATCCATTTGGTCATTCTGGCTAGGCGCTCGATAGTACACCCCCACTGCCATTGCCTTCCCCCTTTTACATGGAATTTCAATCCATATAGATTCTACAGCAGATTATGTTTCCTGCAAAACTTTAATCCTTTCTGACTCAATGCCCTCTCTAACATAGAGAGCAACCCCTTCACCAATTTGATCAGCTCTATCATTACGATATAGTTTGTATCACAGTGTCCCACTGGTTGTCCTTCCACCATGTCTCTGATATTCCAATCTTATCTAACCTTTCATTTAGTGCTTTATATTCTAACTCTCCCCTTATTTTTTAGACTTCTAGCATTTGCATACAAGCATTTTAGAGAATGTATTTAATTCATATTAATTTGGCTATTGTTAGACATGGGTAATTTGGGATCTTTAAGCTCTGTCTGCTCCATACTCGAGGGCATTTGGGCTACTTTACTCTTTTGTGGAACCTCTCTGCTTTTGGTAGTATCCTTCAAAGATACATTCTTCCGAACCATCCGCTCTTGATACATTCTTCCGAACCATTCCCCCCCTACACCCTTGAGTCTGACAATACCACTTTTGCCCTTCCTCTTCTCACTAATATATCTGAAAAATGTCTTATCCCCCCATTTTATTGCATTGGCTATTTCCTCCTCCTTTTGAATCTTTGCCTTCTTGACTACTTTGCTAGCTTCTCTAAGTTTTTCCAAATACAGATGCCTGTCTTCCTCTCTCTGTGATCTCTTGTATTTCATGAAGGCCTCCCTCTTTTTCTTCACTTTTTCAGCTACTTCCTTAGAAAACCATAGCGGTCTCCTTTTCTTTTTGCCTTTATTTACCATTTTAACCAAAAGGTTGGTTGCCCTTAAAATATCCCCTTTCAGTTTTGCCCACTGTTTTTCTACATCCCCCAGCTGTTCCCATCCCACTAACGACTCCCTGAGGTATTGGCCCATCTTCGCAAAGTTAGTCTTCCTAAAGTCTAAGATCCTCACCTTGGAATGGATTCTAAAAGCCCTAGTCCTAATACTGAACCACACCATCTGGTGATCACTGGATGCAAAATGATCTCCCACTACAACATCAGAAACACTTTCACCATTGGTAAGCACCAAGTCCAGTATGGTCCCTTCACGTGTGGGGTCTGTTACCAATTGCCTGAATAGTTCTCCCTGTAGAGAATCCAGGATCTCCTTACTTCTAGATGATACTGCAGCAGGAATGTGCCAATCAACATCTGGCATATTGAAATCTCCTATCAGTAGCACTTCCCCTTTCCTTGCATTGCTGCGTATGTCTTCAATTAACTCTCTGTCCACCTCTTCCTCTTGTGAGGGAGGTCTGTATATCACACATATAGATTTTTCTTTCCCTCTTTCTATTTTAACCCACAATGCCTCCTCTCTCCCTTTTAAGCTCTGTAATTCCAATGCTTTAATAGTAGTTTTTACATATAGTGCCACTCCTCCTCCCCTTCTTCCTACCCTGTTCTTTCTGAATAAAGTATAGCCAGGTATAGTTACATCCCAATCATGGTTTTCTGTGAACCATGTTTCTGTAACTGCCACTAAATCCAAGTCAGCCACTCCCACCAAAGCTTCAACATCAGGGATCTTATTTCCCATGCTACGGGCATTTATACACACTGCTTTCCATATGTTACCCCTGTTACCCATTTCCATAAAGGTATTTAATGTATCACTTACCTGGGGTCTTTCACTTACCTGGGGGCTTTCTTCACCTATCCCCAATGAATCTAGTTTAAAGCCCTCTTAAGTAGATTAGCCAGTCTACTACCGAAGATGCGTTGACCTTTCTTGGACAGATGGATGCCATCTCTGCTCTGCAACCCTTGGAACAGCATCCCATGCTCTAGGAAACCAAAACGCTGTCGATGACACCATCCACGCAGCCATGCATTCATCTCCAGGATGCGAGCCTCTCTGCCTTGGCCTTTACCCTCAACAGGGAGGATTGAAGAGAACACCACCTGTGCACCTAACTGCTTCACCCTCTGTCCCAGAGCCATGAAGTCACTTTTGATACGTTCCGAGGTATACCTGGCAGTATCATTTGTTCCAACATGGATTAGCAACATTGGGTAATAGTCACTGGGCTTGATGAGTCTCGGCAAACTCTCCGTAACATCTTGGATTTTGGCACCAGGCAGACAGCATATCTCTCTGGACATCAAGTCTGGTCGGCAGATGGACGCCTCAGTACCCCTCAGTAGAGAGTCTCCCACCACCACTACCCTTCTTTTCCTTCTGGTCACTGATTCTGCAACTTTGGGGTACTTTAACTCTGGTTCTTCCCTTTCCAGGGATGCTTTCACCTCCTCCACTTCCAGGGCTGCATAATGGTTCTTCAATTCAAGGGCTGGAGAAGTTGGATTGGTGATTTTGCAGGCCCTGGTGACTTGTGTCCAACCATCGACATTCTGTTGGCACCCATCTTCTCCTCTGCTGGAGAGCTTGGTTGCTGCAAGAAGCATCTCATCAATGTACTTCTCACTGTCTTGAATGCTCCTCAGGCTCGCCACCTCCTCTCTGAGTTCCTCCACTTGTTTCCTCAGAGCTTCAGCATGCAGGCACCGTGCACATGGAACTGGTCCTTCAACTGGCATTAGGACTTCTGTCTGGACCGAGGCAGAAGCTGTAACGGGGGCAACAGATTTAGCAATACGATTTTTCCCAGTCATTGTTCTCTTCGTGGAGCTTAGGTATCCTCAAATCCTTACTGTTTGTTGATCTGTAGAGCCCTGGTTAGGAAAGTCTCAACAGGGCAAGGCACTGGAGCCTTTTATGCAGGCCTCAGCTGCACTCAGGAAATCAAGCCCACTGACTCCTGATTAGGTGTTAGCAGTTTCTAAACCTGAGGAGGTTACTAGAGTTCAGCAAAAGGTCCCCCTCAAATCCTTACCTACCACTCCATGTAGGACACCCCTATTTGTTGAGACGTTATATGGTTCAGAAGTTAGATGGTACCGTTTATCTTGTTTTTATCCTATTGCTGTAAAGGGATCCATTGTGTTTGTCCCTTGCCTTTTTGAATTCCGTCACCATGTTTGCCCCCACCACTTCCATCGGGAGGGCATTCCAAGCATCCACCACCCTTTCAGTGAAAAAATATTTCCTGACATTGCCTTTCAATTTACCACCTTGCAGCTTCATGTTATGCCCTCTAGTTTTACAGCTTCCCCGTCTTTGGAAGAGGTTTGTTTGTTCATCATTTCTCTTTAAGTATTTAAAGGTCTGAATCATATCTCCCCTGTCCCTCCTCTCCTCCAAAGTGTACATATTTAGGTCTTCAAGTCTCTTCTCATAAGGCTTCTGACGCAGGCTCCAAATCATTTTGGTCGTTTTCCTCTGAACATAGAAACATAGAAACATGATGACAGAAAAAGACCACATGGCCTATCTAGTCTGTCCTTCCATATCAACAACTACAACAGTCCACTTTTTACCTTTAGAGATCCTCTGTGTTGGTCCCATGCTTTTTTGAATTCAGTTACTGTCCTCATCTCTACCACCTCCACTGGGATCCACTACTCTTTCCGTAAAGAAATATTTCCGCATATCACTCCTAAATCTATCTCCCTTCACCCTCATCCCATGTCCCCTCATAGCAGAACTTGCTTTCAATTGAAAGAGGCTCTTTCCCTGAACATTTATGCCACGGAGGTATTTAAACATCTCAATCATATCACCTCTATCCCGCCTTTCCTCTAAGGTGTACATATTAAGATCCTTAAGTCTGTCCTCATATGCTTTATAATGAAGCCCACTAATCATTTTAGTAGCCACCCTCTGCACCGACTCCATCCTGTTCACATCCTTTTGAAGGTGCGGTCTCCAGAATTGCACACTATACTCCAAATGAGGTTGCACCAAAGACTTATACAGAGGCATTATCACCTCCTTTTTTCTGCTAGCCATTCCTCTCCGTATGCACCCAAGCATCCTTCTAGCTTTTGCCATCGCCTTTTCTACCTGTTTAGCTACTTTAAGATCATCAGACACAACCACGCCTAGGTCCCGCTCTTCTTTAGTGGACAAAAGTACTTCACCTCCTAAACTGTATTGCTCCCTTGGATTGCTGCAGCCCAAATGCATGACCTTACATTTATTAACATTAAATCCCAGCTGCCAAATTCTAGACCATTCTTCAAGCTTAGCTAGATCCCTCCTCATGTTATCTACACCTTCCTGGGTGTCTACTCTATTGCAGATTTTGGTATCATCTGCAAAGAGGCAAACCTTACCTGACAGCCCTTCCGCTATATCACTAACAGTTTCCAGTCTTTTTACATCTTTTGCAAGATATGGTCTCCAAAACTGAACACAGTATTCCAAGTGAGGCCTCACCAGTGACTTATACAGTGGTATAAGTACCTCTTCCTTTCTGCTGGTAATCCCTCTTTGTATGCAGCCCAACATCCTCCTGGCTTTTGCCATCGCCTTGTCGCACTGTTTTGCCACCTTGAGATCATCAGAGATAATCACACCAAGGTCTTTCTCCTGAACAGTGCATACCAACCTCTCGCCCCCTGTCGCGTACAATTCCCTTGGATTTCTGCTACCCAAGTGCATGACACTGCACTTTTTCACATTAAATCGTAGTTGCCAAGCATTAGACCAGTCTTCCAGCTTTTGTAGATCTTTCCTCATGTCAACCACTCCTTCGGGGGAGTCCACTCTGTTGCAAATTTTTGTGTCGTCTGCAAAAAGACAGACTTTTCCATTCAGTCCTTCAGCAATATCACTCACAAATACATTGAACAGTGCCGGGGCCAGGACTGAACCCTGGGGCACCCCGCTACTCACCTTCCTCTCATCCGAGTGAGCTCCATGTACAATCACCTTCTGTCGTCTGTCAGTCAACCAATTTCTAATCCAGTTTACCATCTTGGGACCCATCCCCAAGCTACTGAGTTTGTTGACAAGCCTCCTATGAGGAACAGTATCAAAGGCTTTTCTGAAATCCAGGTAGATGACATCCATCGCATGCCCCTGATCTAGTTCCTTGGTCACCCAGTCAAAGAACTCAATCAGATTTGTTTGGCAAGACAGTCCTTCGGTAAAACCATGTTGCCTCGGATCTTGCATCCTGTTGGTTTTGAGAAAGTTCACTATTCGCTCTTTCAGGAGCGCCTCCATTACTTTTCCCGTCACCGAGGTAAGGCTCATGGGCCTGTAGTTTGACACTTCTTCCCTGTCACCACTTTTGTGTAGAGGTACGATATCAGCCATTCTCCAGTCCTGAGGAACCTCTTCTGTTTCCAAGGATCTGTTGAAGACATCTTTAACGGTCCTGCAAGAACCTCTCTGAGCTCTTTCAGTATCCTGGGATGTATCCCATCCGGTCCCATGGCTTTGTCCACTTTCAGTTTAGCAAGTTGTTTGAACACCTCGTCTTCTGTGAATGGTGTGGTATCTACTTCATTGGTTCTTTGTATATAGTTAACAAACTGTTAATTGTAAAATTGAATTTCTTTGTAGTTTCACAATGTTATCTGTAAAAGCAGCTCTGCCTGTTTACTGTTGTTCGATGTAAACCGCAACTGATCAATGGAAGGTGCGGTATATAAAAACTCGCTAATAAAATTAAATTCCCATTTTTATATTTGGGAGCCACAGCTGGACCACCTCCAGGATCTTCTTTTGTAAAAACAGTGCAGAAGTATTTGTTTAGCAATTTTGCTTTTTCAGTGTCACTTTCCACGAGTCCTTTCCCAGCACTTTTGAGTCCTGCAATTCCAACTCTGATCTTCTTCCTTTCCCGAATATACCTGAAGAAAGTTTTGTTGCTACCCTTAACATCTTTAGCCATCCTTTCCTCTGCCTTTGATTTTGCTATCCTTATTACTCTTTTAGACTCTTTGAGTTGGATCCTGTATTCTTTTCTGTGTTCTTCTGCTTTTGAATTTTGCGAAAGTTGTGTTTTTTGCCTTTATTTGAGCAGCCACCTCTTTGGAAAACCAAATAGGTTTCCTTCTCCTCTTGTTTTTATTTACTTTTCTTACATATTTATCTGTTGCCCCTTTTATTGCCTTCTTTAGTTTAGCCCATTGCAATTCCACTTCCTTTATCTCCTTCCACCCCGTCATCTCCTCCTTTAAGTACTCTGCCGTCTTATTGAAGTCAGTGTATTTGAAGTTTAGGACTTTGAGCTTGCTATGATTGGTCTGTACCATGGCTTTTATCTCAAACCACACCGTGTGATGGTCGCTGTTGCTCACAGGGGCACTCACGCAGACATTCGACACACTATCACCGTTGGTGAGCACTACATCCAGCGTTGAGCTTTCCCTGGTTGGTTCCATCACAATTTGTCTAAATAATGCATCTTGGAGAGCATCCACAATTGTTTTGCTTCTTTCCAGATGTGCAGAAGGAGTAATCCAATCCACATCAGGTAGATTAAAGTCACTCAATATGATCGCTTCCCCCTTTGTTGCTATCTTGGCAATGTCTTTAATCAATTTGTTCTCTCTCTCTTCAATTTGAGTGCCATCTCCTCTTTCCAACGCAATCCAGAGCGCTTCTTCTTTTCCCCTTGTTCCCTGCATTTCAGTAGCTTTAATACTGCTTTTGACATACAAGGCTACTCCTCATCCTTTTCCATTTTCTCTGTCTCTTCTGAATAGATTATAGCCAGCTATGGCTATATCCCAATCGTGTGATTCATTAAACCATGTTTCTGTAATGGCCACAATGTCCAAATTTGTTTCCACAATTAGGGCTTCCAGGTTTGGAATTTTGTTGGCTAAGCTTTGAGCATTTGTGCTCATTGCTTTCCAGCATTTTCCTGGCTTGTGTGTATTTTGCATTGATTTTGTTCTGCCTACTTCTTCCCACATGTTTTTGATGTGTGGTTTAAAAGTGTGGCTGTTTCTGATGGTGTTCTACTTTTGCTGGGGGTGGCATGCAGATGTTGACCTTCCACATCCGTCACCCCCTCTTCCTTGCCTGAATTTTTCACTTAGGATTCTTTTCCCTATGACAGAGAGATGTAGTCCATCAGCACAGTATAGTCTCTTGTTTGTCCCTCTGTTGTCCCAGTTACCAATAAATCTGAGTCCTTCTTATTTGCACCAGGTCTGGAGCCATGTATTAAAGCTGTTAATGTGATGCAGCCTTTTTGTCCCCTTACCAAGAACAGGTAGAACTTCTGAGAATGCAACAGTGTTAACAACGCGCTTGAGTTTCTCTCCCAGAGATTGGAAGTCCCTTTGGGCTGTGGAGGCACTGTTCCTAGCCAGGTCGTTTGAGCCTAAGTGGATAATAACATCAAGTTTGGAGTGTTCACTTTTTGCGCTAAGTAATTCAACAACTAGGTTTGTATTCCTTCTGATTGAAGAGCCTGGTAGGCACATGACTATCTTCTCTCCTTTGAACTGTGTTCCCAAGTTGGTGCTGTAGTAGTAGTTTTCTGTTTGGTGAGGTTTTCTTCATATTTGGTGCTTTAGCAGGAGATTGGGCAGTGTCTGACTCATTTAAGGGCCCTTCAGTTTCTTTGGATTGGGCATCCTCATTAGCCAAGGCAGAGAAGGCATTGTGCAGGGATATCTCTTGATGTACAGGATGTCTCTGTGTTACTGGTCGCAATCTACCAGAACCTACTGTGATCCATTTGTTCCTGGGGCGTTTGATTCTTTGTGGGAGCGGTGGTGGACTTTATTCAGTTTGTATCCTGGAAGAGGTGCGCTTCATTGCAGCCAGTTCCTCCCTCAGTACAGACACTTCTTTATGCATGGCCGCTAGGTCTTTCCTTAGTAGAGTCAGTTCTTCATGCATGGCGGCTGACTTTAGGCATATAGGACAAGCTCTCAGGCTCCAAATGATTCGTCTTGGAATGAAAGTACCGCAGTTATTGCACTGAATACACGACATGTTGTTTATGAAGTCCCAGAAGAGGAGGAAGAAGAAGAAAAGATGAAGATGATGTGGGCTTTTAACCCAGGTTAGGAATGATAGATGGCACGTATGTGACCACTATATAGGTAATGTAGCCCCTGGGGTGGGTGGGGCGAGGGGTAGGGTGGGCGGGAACCTAAGTGTCTCTGGCCAGTAGGCTGTTCCTGAACTGTGGGCACAGGAACCAACCACTAAGGACAAATAGACACTTGCAGCACAGGAAATGGAGGTCCACAACACTAACTCAGCAGGGGGGAGGGGTAGTCCCTCAGGTAGGCTAAGAGAAAGTTTAAAACTCTTACAGCAATGGAGTGGGTAAGGGAACCCAGTACTAAGGACAGATAGATAGATAAATATGTGGAGACAAACAGATTCAAAGTTATTTGAAGACAAATAGACTCACAGTTATGCAGCAAACTCAGCAAAAATCACCTTTTGGGAGAGCTCTGGAAGCACTCCTTTTCTTAAGGAACAGAAAGGCAATCTGAGCAAGCCCAAGTGCAGTACAGGAAATGGAGGTCCACAACACTAACTCAGCAGGGGGGGAGGAGTAGTCCCTAAGGTAGGCTAAGAGAAAGTTTAAAACTCTTACAGCAATGGAGTGGGTAAGGGAACCCACTTGTAAGGACAGATAGATAGATAAATATGTGGAGACAAATAGATTCACAGTTATTTGAAGACAAACAGACTCACAGTTATGCAGCAAACTCAGCAAAAATCACCTTTTGGGAGAGCTCTGGAAGCACTCCTTTTCTTAAGGAACAGAAAGGCAAACATTATTAAAGTAGAAGGAACTGGAGTTTCTTCTTGAGATGACTCTAACAAAGTAGAAATATTCAAAACATCAATTTGTTGGTCCTCAGTTCTCACTGCAGATGCTGATTTCTTACCCATAGGCAAATAGTACATCTTCATAATTGGTGGTATTATTTCAGCTGGCACAGTCTCCGTCAGTTAGTTACTAAACATATCTCTCGCAGATATTGTGGTTACTTGAGGAAAATGTATAAGCTTCAAGTTATTTGTTCAGGAAAAGTTCTCCAAATGTTCCAATTTTCTATTAGCTTAAGTGAAATTCTTAATAAAGGACAGGAACTGTTCTTCCATCGCTAGAACCTTTGTCTGCAATTCTAAAACCTCCGACCTAACTGCAGAGACCTTAGCCACAGTTTGTTCAATAGCCTCAGAATTACTTTGAACATTAGTGGCCAATGAAGACACCTGAGATAGCAAAGCTTCCCCCAGCAAGACAATAGTTTGCCATATAATCTCTAAAGTGAAATTCGTTGGTCAGACTAAGGAAAATGTCACAGTTTCACCTGATTGAACCAAGGATACTTCCATTACTGCCTGCGCTGGTGCACCTTCCAAGACTACAGCTACTCCCACAACTGAACTTCCACTGAAAAACACCAAAGAATCAGCATGTTGAAGTTGTTCTGGGTCAAAGGGTACAGAAGTAATTACAGTCCCAAAGCCTGGCCTTTGCAGCTTGAATGAGACCCCCTCTCCTGAGGAAGCCTTCCGCTGCAGGCTGTCCAGAGAGGACTGTTGGAGGCATGCTTTTTTTCGGAGTAGACCATATATTGGTGGAGAGAGATGAGAACCCTGAAAGAGACACCAATTTCTCAAGTCCCAGTGTAAATGCAGCCAGGGTATCCTCCCCTGAACTGCGGGATATCAAGGCAGTCGCTGAATAAAGGAATTGAGAGATCCACAGCAGAAACAGGCATCGAGGTACCAGGGACTTGGGAAGGCTGCAATAGCCCCTTGCCCCTACACCAGAATAATGGCTGCCTCACTGAAGCCTGACCAATGTTATCTTGACTCCTCCACTCCTCAGCAGCTGAGATTAAATGCTAAAAAATGCAGGGTCATGTATTTGGGCTGCAAAAATCCAAGGGAGCAGTACAGTGTAGGGGGCAAAGTACTTCTGTCCACAAAACAAGAGTGCGACCTGGGAGTGATTGTTTCTGATGATCCTAAGGTAGCTAGACAGGTATAAAAGGTGATGGTGAAAGCCAGAAGGACACTTGGATGCACAGGGAGAGGAATGGCCAGAAGAAAAAATGAAGTGAAAGTGCCTCTGTATAAGTATCTGTTGTGACCTCATTTGGAGTTTTGTGTGCAGTTCTGGAGATCGCACCTTCAAAAGGAAATAAATAGGATGGAGCTGGTGCAGCACGGATGGCTTTGTGAGTCAATAGGAGGGTTTTATATTTTATCTGACTGGGGAGTGGTAGTCAGTGGAGATGTCTGAGAGTCGGTGTGATGTGCTCCTGGCAGGTTGCTCCCAGGAGGATGCGTGCTATTGTGTATATTGCCATTTATAGTGAGTATATTGTGGATTGTGGCAGGCATTGGTAGATTGAGTTGCAGTAGTTCAACTGTGGTAGTTTCATTGCTTGGAGGGCGAAGTGGAAATCAGATTAGCAGTGGGCGGAGACGTTGCAGCATTTTTGCCTTGTAGTATATTGATCTGGTGATTTTGCTTATGTGAGTCTTGAAGGAGATGTGGTGGTCCAGGGTGATGCCAAGGTATTTCAGCTCGGTCTTGACTTTGACTTTGGTGTTATTCAGAGTTAGGGTGGCGGGAGGGGAGAAAGTGTTGTCTTTCATTATGAAGAGGGCCTCTGTTTTTTTGTAGTTGATTTTTAGGTTGTTGGATTTGAGCCAGTTGGTGACATCAGTGAAGCAGTCTTAGTAGGTGGAGTAGGAGGGTTGCTTTATATTGAACGTTCCGTATATCATGATGTCAGCCACATAGACATGGAAGATGAGGCTGTGGGATTTGATGACTGAGCAGAGGGGTTGAAGGTAGATGTTGAATAGGAGTGCTGATAGTGTGGATTCCTGGGGTACTCCTTGTGTTTGGCGGTATGGGGTAGATGTGTTTGGTGCAATTTTTATCTGTTGGTGCCTGTTGGTTAGGTATGATGTGAACCATTGTAGAACTGTGCCCTGAATTCCAGTGGATCTGAGTCGTTGAAGTAGGATATTGTGGTTGACAGTGTTGAAGATCGCGGAGATATCCAGGAATATTAATAAGAAACTTTGACTGGCATGTTGTATTCCTTATATTACGTTGTTAATTAGGGTGACTTATAGTGTTTCCACACCATGAAGGGGGCAGAAGCCATGCTGTTGCGGTTCAGGAGGTCGTTTTTGTCAATGTGGTCCTGGAGTTGGCATTGTACTGTTTTTTTCTATGAGTTTAGCTGTGAAAGGGAAGCTGGTGATAGGATAGTATGAGGATGGATCTGAAGGGTTGAGGTCCGGTTTCTTCAGGGTGGCGTGAATGGAGGAGGTTTTTAGGCAGTCTGAGATTTTTCCTTGTTGGAGCACATTTCGGGTGATTATGGTGAGTGTTGGGTTAAGTTCTTCTTGGCTGCTTTGATTCAGGAGATTGGACATGAGTTGAGGGGTGAAGTCATAGTGTTGAGAGATGATATGACGCTCTCAATATGTTCTCTGTTGATGTCATTAAAGGAGGAGCATGGGTTTGAATGGAGGGTGTCATCGTCTGGGGGGTGCTGTAACTGGTTGAGAGAGGAGCTGTTTGTAGTGTGTTGCCAGTTGTTGGTGGGTGATCGTGATTTCATGGTTACTGGTGGGTGGGGTCCCTGTCAGTTGATTTACGATGTCAAAGAGCTCTCTTGGGTGGCTGAATGATGAGTTGATCAATTTTGAGTAGTATTTGCGTTTTTCATTGTCTGTTGTGTTATGATATTCGTTCATTGTCCTTAGGTAGTTGACTTTGTCATCCTGGTCTGATGTTTTCCACCATCTTCTTTTGAGCTTTCGAAGCTGTGTTGTGAACTTGCGAAGGGTTGGGGTGTATCAAGGTTTTTTTTGGTGAATCCTGGGTGTGGAGGGTGTAGTTATAGTTATGATGGCTGCTCCTTCCATGACATGGTTCCAGTGTTCCATAAGAATGTTGGGGTTTTTTGAGTTTGTTGTTAGTTGGGGGATGATCTTCTCTATGAGATTTTCCTTGTTGAACTGTTTGAACCGTCTTCTATTTGAATGGCTGGGGAGGTATTTTGGGGGTAGCATGAGGGAGGGAGAAGATTAGACTATAGTCAGACCAGGGTACTGAATGGTTTGTGGAGGGCCAGCATGGGTTGAATGGTTATTGAAAATATCAGATCAAGTAAGTTTCCTTTCTCATGGGTTGGAGTATGTACAAATTGGTTGAAGTCCAGCGCAGACATAGCCTCTAGGAATGAGCAGGCTCTACAGAGACATCAGAGATGGTCCCTGCTCATCAGAGCTTATAGTCTAGTCAAGACAGACAAAACAACTGGGGACTAGGATGTGTCTAGGGGGATGTAAGGAAACACATAGTTGAAGAGCAGTTAGTGACTAAGCGAATCAGGATCAGGATCCAAAAGCAGCCTCGAAGGGGTGAGGTTTTAGCCTGGATTTGAAAAGGGCCAGAATGTGGGTTGACACATGTTCTATAGCTAATGCTGACTGCAGCTTGATAAACACGACCCTAAGTCTCAAAATTAAGAGCCTAGAACCTTTGAAAATTGACCCCATGACTTTTAGGATCCTAAATTCAGGTGAATTCAGATTTAAAACTTAGGGATGTAACTTAAAGACCTACATTTAGCAACTCAGCATCTTTGAAACACCAGGCCCTATATATCCCTATGAGAGCCCATATTCTCCATGTACAGAACCATGGCCCATCCTCTCTGGATCTCTAATGAAAGAGCAGGACCGTCCTCTGCTTGTGGAATCCATACCCCTTTCCAGAGACATTTTCAATGAGAGGAAATATCCTTGGCTAGCAAACTGTTAAAACAAAAAGATATTCTCTGAGTATAGAATTTGTCACCTTGAGTCTGTCTCATAGCCCAGTGGCAGTGCTTCAACTACTGGTTAGAAAAACCAAATTTGATTCACAGCCAGACTTGGTAGGTTGTAGGCAACATGTCCAGTGTCCAGAGGAGATGGAATGTCACTTACTGTGCAACAGTGACACCTGGGGGCTAAAGTATGTGTAAACGTAGCCAGCTCTAGAATCAGGGGGCGTCTGTGGTGGGAGGAGAAGAGAGACTTATAATGGTGAAAAACCCCAGTTAGCAACAAATGAAGCCTCATGATCATATAGACTGGTTACAAGCGTTCCAAATGAGAGGAATATATACCCTTTTCTCTCCAATCAAAGGCTAGTCTTTATAAACTTTTGGTGAAAGGAGATAGCCTTCTTCTATGTGGGCATCTCGTAGGAGAAGATATAGCCCTATGTAACCCACAGCTGGGCCAAGCTTCATTCCGTTCACATATTTCGAAATTCTACAGTTTTCATAGGAGGAGAACAGTAATTTTCAAGTAAACATATGTACATGTACTGTACTTTGAAAAATCCCCCCAAAAGTGGCCCTGCTTTTTGTCTGCATACATTTCAACTAAGAAATGCATCTGCTTTTGAAAAGAGAAAATAGCATGCGTGTTTCATACCCCACCTCAGCCCAGTTCCTGGGAAGCCTCTTCCGAATGTGGGTAAAAGTCTGTGCTATTGTTGTTGTTGTTGTTAAGTGCCGTTGAGTCGGAGTCCCGACTCATGGTGACCCTCTGGATAGCTATCCTAAATTGTGTTCGTTCTTCAGTCAGGCTCATTGTTGACAGACTGGTACCCATAGCTGCTGTTATTGTAGCGATCCATCTCATTGCTGGACTTCCTCTTTTGCGTTGACCTTCTATCTTGCCAAGCATGATGTCTTTCTCTAATGATCTCTCTCTTCGCATGATGTGCCCAAAGTATGAAAGTCGAAGTCTTGTCATCTGAGCTTCTAAAGAAAGCTTAGGTTTGATCTCCTCTAGTACCGACTGGTTTGTTCTTCGGGCAGTCCATGGCATACACAGTATTCGCCACCAGCACCATAATTCAAAGGCATCAATTTTCTTCCTGTCTATCTTTTTCACTGTCCAGCTTTCACATCCATATGATGTTATTGAAAATACCATGGCTTGAACAAGTCGAATCTTTGTATGGAGAGAGACATCTCTGCTCTTGAGAATCTTATCTAGGTCTTTCATAGCCATTCTGCCAAGAGCAATGCATTGTCTGATTTCTTGACTGCTTGTTGCTTCTTTATTGATAGTTGATCCAAGTAGGTTAAAGTTGTTCACAATTTCAATTTCTTCTCCTTCAACGATGAAGCTGTTGATTATGCCAGCTGTCATGATCTTTGTCTTCTTTAAATTAAGGTGCCGGCCCATTTTGAGACTATGTTCTTTGATTGTGTGAAGCAAATGTTTCAGATCATCTTCACTTTCAGCCAGTAATGTGGTATCATCAGCATAGCGAAGGTTGTTGATGAGTCTTCCACCAATCTTCACACCTCTGTTGTCTTCATACAATCCTGCTTCTCTGATGATTTGTTCTGCATATAAATTAAATAGGTAGGGGGAAAGTATGCAGCCTTGTCTTACACCTTTGCTTATTTTAAACCATTCTGTTTCTCCTTGTTCCGTTCGAACTGTTGCTTCTTGATCAATGTACAGATTGTGCAAGAGTACGATCAGGTGTTCTGGTATACCCATGCTTCTTAATGTGGCCCAGAGTTTCTCATGGTTTACACAGTCAAAAGCTTTGCTATAGTCGATAAAGCACAAATAGATATCCTTTTGGTATTCTTTAGTCTTTTCAAGGATCCATCTCACATCCGCAATGATGTCACTCTTTACTCGCCCTTTCCTGAGCCCTGCTTGCACTTCAGGTAGTTCTTGTTCCAGGTATGGTAGTAGTCTCTTTTGAATAATCTTCAGTAGAATCTTGCTGGCACATGGGATCAGAGCGATTGTGCGATAATTTCCACAGTCAGTTGGATCACCTTTCTTTACTATTGGTATAAACACAGATCTTTTCCATTCAGTTGGTCATGATGTTGTCTTCCATATTTCTTGGCAGAGCCTTGTAAGTACGGTAACAGCTGCATCAGATTGCTGTAATACTTCTATGGGAATGCTATTGATGCCTGGTGCTTTGTTCTTTAATAAGGCTTTCAATGCTGCTTCAACTTCTTCTTTCATCACCAATGGTTCCCGATCATAAGGTACAGGTTGAAACGGCTGTTGGTCCACTTGATCTTTATCATATAAAAACTCTGTATATTCCTTCCATCTTTTCTATTGTTACACTCTATGAAGGGTGTCAGATAAACACGTCTAGCAGTCTGGCCAGAAGGAGCAGTCTAGAGGTTACAACAGCACCCTAAAACCAGAAAAAACAGGGTTCATGTCCCACTGGTGCTCCTTGAGGCCTTGAGCAAGTCACTTAACCCTCTGACACAAACTTGGATTGTAAGGCCTCTGGGAAGAGAAAAATGCCTAAATGTAACTCACCCTGAACTACTACTGGGAAAGCATGAGCTAAATACTAATAAATTATTAACACAGGACTTTTTATATCAACATCTAACTTCAGATCCTACAGGAAAGGAAAATAAATGGAACCATTTATCTAACAACCTCTCAGCCCTGTTTCTTCCATTTCCTCCTCTCTCTCAGTACTCTTTCTATACCCTAATCTCCCTTTCCCTCCCTTCACACCACTCGCTGTCCTCATACACTACACCTTCCCTTCTAACTCTCCTCCTCTCTTCCCATTCACCCACTGCCTCCTCTCTGTCACACTCTATTTATCTATTACTTTCTTGGTCAGAATGATCATTTAAAGTGATGTACAAAGTGCTGCTCAATTCTACCCTGAAAACAATATCCTCTCTCCCCACTTTCTTCTCATTTCATTTCCTTGGATAACTGAGTGGAAGTCAAAAAAGAAAATTAATTTAACAAAAATTTTCCATGACCATAAAGTGATGAGAAGCTAGAATCTTTTTGTGAAAGATGAAGGGATTTCTTTTTATACATGAATACTCACCGAGTCTCGACTGCAGTGACGTGTTCCTACATCAATCAATTTGGGACTTCTGTAGAGCTCTTTATCAGGCTGGTGTCCATCACTGGTGAAGTCAACATCTCTACAACTGGCCAGATTACCCTCCAGGTCATCATGATCATAGTCTGATTCTACATCAGGAGGAAGGCTATAAATGGGTTCTTCCTCTTCCTCATTCTTACAAAATGCCTCCGACATCATCACTGGGCAGCTACAAACCTCCTCCTTATGGTTAGATAGTTTACCCTCAGAGAACTCAGCTGAACTGTCCTCAGGATCTAGCCCTCTGTTCCTCACATCTTCCTCACGATACCTATGGCTGATCCTGGTGTTATACTCCTCCAACTCAAGGTAAGAAACTTGCAGCCCTTCATTCTCCTCATGAAATTCATCAAGTTCCTCTTCATCCAGTGATGCCTGTACACTGCAGTCCATGTTCAGGACTTTCTCTCTAGGCAGGGACTGCTCCAGGCTCAGACCACATTTCTCCAGGTTTCCAAAGTCAAGGAGCTCCAAAAATTCTTGAGCTACCCGGGATGCTTCCTTCTCCAGTCTTTGTATCTGCTCCTGCCGCTGCTGTATGAGCTCAGTCCTTCCAGTCTGAGAGGTGAAGGCGAAGCTGTCTACCTTTTGCTGCTGTTGCAGTTTCTCGATCTCCTTTTCCAGTCTCAGGATCTCATCCATCTGTCGCTTCTCCTCATCCTGCAGGGCAATATCTGGCTCCTGGTTCATTAGCGTCTCCTCCTGAAATGAGATTGATATCTAGTAATATAAACCAAATATATTATAAGAGAAAGGAGTTTGAAGCACACATTATTAGGTCAGTGAACTCATTCATTCTCTGAAGTGAGAACTGCATAAATTTGGCTGACTTTACTAACATGACAATTTCAGATGTACTGCCAAAGCTATACAGGTAAATGGTAATTTTCAAATTGTTTCAATGGGTAAAGCAGAGCTTTATCCATGGAAAAGATCTTCTATAGAACTGCCTAATCGATATGTCAGTAAAGGTGCAGACATGGGAGCTACCAGGGTTAAGGGAGCAGGAAGGAACCTGTTTTGGTGCCTTTTCATCAACTCATGCACACGTATGCTACTCTGTAAAATACCAGCGGCGGGTCCAGCAGAACATGAGGACACTGCGCATGCTGGAGAACAACTGTACATCTTAAGGCATATGTTATTCTTTATATATTTAGCTGGTTTTATTTACCACCTTATCAAAGTGTCAAGGCAGTTGACACATTAACACTTTGAACTTAACAACAAAAAACAGAGTGAGACAAAAGCCAGGACAGTAGCGGGGCTAGTAATAACTCTCTACACTGGTCAGGAAGTGTAACTAGAGGCATAAGTAAAGCGGGGAGGGAGGGGAAACCAGGAGAAAGAGGGGGGAGGTCAGTGGGAGAAGATGGTTTTCTGATCTAAGTTATACCTCTCTACACTGGTCAGGAAGGATAACCAGAGACATGAGTAGAGCGGGGAGGGAGGGGAAACCAGTAGAAAGAGGGGGGAGGTCAGTGGGAGAAGATGGTTTTCTGATCTAAGTAATACCTCTCTACACTGGTCAGGAAGGGTAAGTAGAGGCATGAGTAAAGCAGGGGTGGAGGGGAAGCCAGGAGAAAGTGTGTGTGTGGGGGGGGGGGGGTCAGTGGGAGAAGATGGTTTTCTGATCTAAGTAATACCTCTCTACACTGGTCACGAAGGGTAACTAGAGGCATGAGTAAAGAGGGAGGGAGGGAAGCCAGGGGAAAGAGAGGGGGAGGTCAGTGGGAGAATATGGTTTTCTGGTCTAAGTAATACCTCTCTACACTGGTCAGGAAGGGTAACCAGAGGCATGAGTAAAGAGGAAGGGAGGGAAGCCAGGAGAAAGAGAGGGGGAGGTCAGTGGGAGAATATGGTTTTCTGGTCTAAGTAATACCTCTCTACACTGGTCAGGAAGGGTAACTAGAGGCATGAATAAAGCAGGGAGAGAGGGGAAACCAGGAGAAAGAGAAGGGGGGGGGGTCAGTGGGAGAATATGGTTTTCTGGTCTAAGTAATACCTCTCTACACTGGTCAGGAAGGGTAACTATAGGCATGAGTAAAGAGGGAGGGGAGGAAGCCGGGAGAAAGAGGGGGGAGGTCAGTTGGAGAAGATGGTTTTCTAATCTAAGTAATACCTATCTACACTGGTCAGGAGGGTAACTAGAGGCATTAGTAAAGAGGGAGGGAGGGGAAGCCAAGAGAAAGAGGGGGGAAGTCAGTGGGAGAATATGGTTTTCTGATCTACGTAATACCTCTCTACACAGGTTAGGAAGGGTAACTAGAGGCATGAGTAAAAAGGGAGGGTGGGGAAGCAAGGAGAAAGAGGGGGGAGGTCAGTGGGAGGTCAGGGGAGAAGATGGTTTTCTGATCTAAGTAATACCTCTCTACACTGGTCGGGAAGGGCAACTAGAGGCATGAGTAAAGAGGGAGGGTGGGGAAGCAAGGAGAAATAGGGGGGAGGTCAGTGGGAGAAGATGGTTTTCTGATCTAAGTAATACCTCTCTACACTGGTCAGGAAGGGTAACTAGATGGGGGAGGGCAGTGGGAGAAGATGGTTTTCTGATCTATGTAATACCTCTCTACACTGGTCAGGAAGGGTAACTAGAGGCATGAGTAGAGCGGGGAGGGAGGGGAAGCCTCCCCTTTAAAACATGCTGGCTGTTTTTTGGACTTCCTTCCACTTTTCTTAAAGCGTGGAATACAGCTGATAGTATTTTTCAACAACACCCAAGCGTGATGTAAGTCTTTAACCTTTGCAACTGCTCCTTTTAGTTTTTTCTTAACTATTTTCCTCATTTTATCATAGTCTCCCTTTCGAAAGTTAAAAGGTAGTACTGTGGATTTCCTTACTATCCCTCCTCCACTAATTAAATCAAAGGCGATCATGCTATGATCACTATTGCCAAGTGGCCCCAACACCCTTATCTCTTGCACTAGATCTGGTGTTCCACTAAGGACTAGGTCTAATATGGCTTCCCCTCTGGTCAGTTCATGAACCAGCTGCTCCAAGAAGCAGTCATTTATTTCATCTAGGAACTTTATCTCCTTAGCTTGTCCTGCCGTGACACTGACCCAGTCGATACCGGGGTAATTGAAATCACCCATTATTATTACTGTGCTGTAACTTTTGTTAGCTTCCTTGATTTCTTTGAGCATTTCCTCATCCATTTGTTCATTCTGGCCAGGCGGTCGATAGTACACCCCCACTGCCATCGCCTTCCCCTTTTTACATGGAATTTCAATCCATAGAGATTCTACAGCAAATTTTGTTTCCTGCAAAACTTTAATCCTTTCTGAATCAATGCCCTCTCTAACATAGAGCGCAACCCCTCCACCAATTTGATCAGCTCTATCATTACAATATAGTTTATACCCAGGTATCACAGTGTCCCACTGATTGTCCTCCTTCCACCATGTCTCTGATATTCCAATCATATCTAACCTTTCATTTAGTGCTATATATTCTAACTCTCCCATCTTATTTTTTAGACTTCTAGCATTTGCATACAAGCATTTTAGAGACTGTATTTTATTCATATTAATTTGGCTATTGGTAGACATGGGTAATTTGGGATCTTTAAGCTCTATCTGCTCCATACTCGAGGGCATTTGGGCTACTTTACTCTTTTTTGGAACCTCTCTGCTTTTGGTAGTATCCTTCAAGGATACATGCTTCTGAACCATGCGCTCTTGGGCAACTGTCCGCTTTCCCCTATTATCTAGTTTAAAAGCTGCTCTATCTCCTTTTTAAAGGTTAATGCCAGCAGCCTGGTTCCATCCCGGTTAAGGTGAAGCCCAACCCTTCGGAAGAGCCCCTCCTCTTAATCTCCCTCTTACGCTCATCCTTGTTCACTTTACTCTACCCTCCGCTCTCCTTTCATGACTCATACTTCTGAACATAATCTCTCTTATCTTAATCTCCCTCTTACTCTCATCCTTGTTCACTTTACTCTGCCCTCCGCTCTCCTTTCATGACTCATACTTCTGAACATAATCTCTCTTATCTTAATCTCCCTCTTACGCTCATCCTTGCTCACTTTACTCTACCCTCCGCTGTCCTTTCATGACTCATATTTCTGAACATAATCTCTCTTATCTTAATCTCCCTCTTACGCTCATCCTTGTTCACTTTACTCTGCCCTCCGCTCTCCTTTCATGACTCATACTTCTGAACATAATCTCTCTTATCTTAATCTCCCTCTTACGCTGATCCTTGTTCACTTTACTCTACCCTCCGCTGTCCTTTCATGACTCATATTTCTGAACATAATCTCTCTTATCTTAATCTCCCTCTTACGCTCATCCTTGCTCACTTTACCCTCCGCTCCCCTTTCTTATCTTTATCTCCCTCTTACGCTCATCCTTGCTCACTTTACTCTACCCTCCGCTCCCCTTTCTTATCTTAATCTCCCTCTTACGCTCATCCTTGCTCACTTTACTCTACCCTCCGCTCTCCTTTCTTATCTTAATCTCCCTCTTACGCTCATCCTTGCTCACTTTACTCTGCCCTCCGCTCTCCTTTCATGACTCATACTTCTGAACATAATCTCTCTTATCTTAATCTCCCTCTTACGCTCATCCTTGCTCGCTTTACTCTACCCTCCGCTCCCCTTTCTTATCTTAATCTCCCTCTTACGCTCATCCTTGTTCATTTTACTCTACCCTCCGCTCTCCTTGCATATTACATACTCAGTCTTTCTTTGCGGCTTCTTTTTTCTTGCTGTTGCCTTCATTTCTTTTTCAACTCACAAGCTGTGCTTCCTTCCATCTTTCCTTCTTGACTCTGGGTTCCTTTTCACTTCCTTCCATCTTTCCTTCTTGACTCTGGGTTCCTTTTCACTTCCTTCCATCTTTCCTTCTTGACTCTGGGTTCCTTTTCATTTCCTTCCATCTTTCCTTCTTGACTCTGGGTTCCTTTTCACTTCCTTCCATCTTTCCTTCTTGACTCTGGTTCCTTTTCACTTCCTTCCATCTTTCCTTCTTGACTCTGGGTTCCTTTTCATTTCCTTCCATCTTTCCTTCTTGACTGGGTTCCTTTTCACTTCCTTCCATCTTTCCTTCTTGACTCTGGGTTCCTTTTCATTTCCTTCCATCTCTCCTCTGCTTATTTACTCAGACCCATGTCCTTTCTCTTTTGCATTGTTTTCACTTTGAAAGAGAAAGCAGCACTGCGTGCATTGCACGTGTGTTCCTCTTTTTAAATACCCCCTGAAGAAGGCTTTGTAGCTGAAACGCGTTGGGGCCTATTAAAGAATTTATTTTGAACTTATTTGTCGCCAATCCTTGTACTTGCTTGGTTGGTTCCTTTCTCTTTTGCATTACATGCTTACCCTTCCTCTCTTTGCTCTCCACTTTCTGCTGTCTTGTTGTCTGTTCCTACCCCGGTTTCCTCATTTCTCCCACTTCTGGTAAGCGTGTTACTCCTGCTTCCTTCATCGCAGCTGCCAAATGTGTCACTGTTATCGCCCGCCTTGTAACTCCGTTGCTGAACGCAATTCCTGCTGGGTACAGCCATTTATATTTCATGTTCTCTTCCCGTAGTCTCATTGTGAATTCTCTCCATTCTCTTCTGCGTTGTAGCGTGGCCATGGCCAAGTCCGCAAAAATTGCCACCTTGTTTCCCTTCCACTCGAATTGGCCTGCCCCCCTCACCTTATTAATTATTCTTTCTTTAATATTAAAGTCCTGGAGGCATATAATTATGTCTCTCGGTGCCTCCCCTCTCCTTGGGCCAAGCATGTGGTGCGCTCTGTCTATTTTAACTTCCTGAGCCATCCCTCTTTCCTCAGGGTCATCCAGCATCGCCTTGCATATGTCTCGTGCCGTTTGCTCACAGTCTCTGTACTCTTCACTTTCTGGTACCCCTTTATTCTTAAGTTGTGTCTTCTCACTCTGCTTTCCAGATCCTCAAGTTTAAACTCAATCTGTTCCTTTGCCGCTTCCAAAAGGTATACTGCCTTATTTATTGCACTCATGTTGCTTCGCACCTCCTCTACTTGCATTTCCATCTCTCCACTCTTTTTCCCAGTACTTGCACATCAGTGCGGAATTCTGTTATGGCCGCCTCCATGTCCGCCCTAAATCCACGCCATTTCTGAGCGCAGTTCACCGAACCAGGATCGTAGCTCTTCTTTTGAAATTTGCACAATTGCACTTTTACTCTGCACCCCTTCCAAAGTACCAAGCTGTTCTTCCATCTCTGACTCCAAATTCACCCCACCTCCTTCTTTCTGCTCACCTTGCAGCGCCGAGAATGTGTACCGCTGTTTTTTTTCTTGCCACAGTCGTATCTTCTGCCTTCAAAACCATTTCTTATTACTGTCCACTCTGGGGTATTTAATTTACTTTTATAGGGGAGATTTCAAGCTTTTCTGTGGTTTACTGGCACAGCTCTTCTTCAGAAGTCCATGCGGTTCGGTGACGTCACTGGAAGTCCTAGTCTTTCTATATTCTGATGACATCAATAATCAATCTACGTTCACCCGTTCCACTCCATTCAATAATTCATAGGCCTCTATCATATCTCCCCTCAGCCGACTCTGTTCCAGTTTGAAGAGCCCTAACCTTTTCAGCCTCTCTTCATAGAGGTATCCTTCCATCCCCTTTACCATTTTGGTGGCTCTTCTTTGTACCTTTTCTAATAACGCTATATCCTTTTTAAGATACGGCGATCACAATTGCACACAATACTCAAGGTGCAGTCGCACCATGGAACAATACAGAGGCATTATAATATCCTTTGTTTTATTTTCCATTCCTTTCCTTATGATACCTAGCATTCTATTTGCTCTCTTGGCTGCTGCTGCACACTGGGCCGAGGGTTTTAACATGCTATCCACAATGACGCCTAAATCTTTTTCCTGGGTGGTGGTTCCTAATGTGTAACCTTGCATCGTGTAACCATAGTTTAGGGTTTTTTTTCCTAGGTGCATAACTTTGCACTTGTCCACATTAAATGTCATCTGCCATTTGGATGCCCAGTCTTCCAATTTATCAAGATCCTCATGGAATTTTCCACAAACCTCTTGGGTTTTAAAACTTTAAATAGTTTTGTGTCATATGCAAATTTGATAACCTCACTCATTATTCCCATTTCCAGGTCATTTATAAATATATTAAAAAGCAGTGGACCCAGCACAGATCCCTAGGGTACTCCATTATTCACCGTTCTCTATTGGGAATTTTGGCCATCTAACCTACCCTCTGCTTTCTATCTTTTAATCAGATCATGATCCACAATAGTACACTGCCTCCTATCCCATGACTTTTTAGTTTTGCCAAAGGTCTCTGAAGAGGGACCTTGTTAAAGGCTTTCTGAAAGTCCAGCAACCGACTCACCTTTTTCTAACTGTTTATTCACACCTTCAAAAAACATAACAGATTAGTAAGACAAAATCTCCCTTGTCTAAAGCCATGTTGGCTGTCTCCCATTAAGCCATAATTATCTACATGTTCAGTAATTTTGTTCTTTATGATGTTTTCCATCATATTTCCCGGTACTGACATTAGGCTCACCAGTCCGTAGTTTCCCGGGTCACACCTGGAATCTTTTTTAAAAATTGGCGTTAAATAGGCCATCTTCCAATCTTCAGGCATTACAGATGATTTTAATAATAGTTCACAGATTACTAATAGCAGGTCTGCAATCTCATATTTCAATTCTTTTAACACCCTTGGATGTTAACAAACTGCTTCGATGCAGTATCACAATGGCTCCTGTCACAGAACCTCCGCATTCAGCATAAGAAAACTGAGGTTCTCTTTATCACAAGAGACCCCAACTTCACCCCACCACCACATATAAGTGTCAAGGGAGCTGACCTAGGCACCAAGGATACAATAAAATACCTCGGAGTCACACTAGACCATAGGCTCGACATGAAATCACACAAACAATATCGTAAAATCTGTATACTTCAAAATACGCACTCTTAGACACCTGTGTCCCCTACTAGACCACGAAGACTTCAGAACCATCTACCAAGCACTGATACTGCCGCACTTCGACTTCGCCAATTCCATTCTACAAGGACTCCCACAATCCACAATAAGCTCCTTGCAACTCGCAATGAACACCGCTGCCAGGGTTCTTCTAGGAGCGGCCAGAAGTGAACACATCACACCTATCCTCAAAGAGCTCCATTGGCTCCCTATACACGGAAGACTTACATTCAAAACCCTCCTTCTCACATTTAAGGCCTTAAATGGTTTATCGTCCACATCACTTACCAAACTCATCCAATCCGTCCCATCAAATAGAAATAGGAGACATGCAGCATTAAACTCACTAACAACCCCAAAGGCTATAACAACGTGCAGCCTATCAACATCAAACAGAGCTTTCATGTTTAGCGCACCAAAATACTGGAATGCTCTCCCACCTGATCTCCGCGCCATAACCGACCTAACCCAGTTCAGAAAGGCCCTTAAACTACACCTTTTCATCAAATACTACCCTACATGAACCATAACATAACAGCCTCACCCTAGTATAATCCACAATATCCCTCTTGTTCCAAGCATCACTGCTAATTTTATGTAAATAGTTCGAGCATGCTATCTAGCTAATAGATTATATACTCCATGTAAATTGTTCTCCCATGTTATCCAAGTTGATACTCCTGTTATATGTAATACCAAACAGCCTGTTGTTCTGGTTCCTTTCTGTTATTTGTAAACCGCGCTGATGTCAAAGAGTGCGGTATATAAGAAGTTGAAATAAATAAATAAATAAATAAAATACCATCCGGTCCAGGTGATTTGCTACTCTTCAGTTTATCAAGTAGCTGTAATACATCTTCTTGGTGTATCAATGTTTCTTTCAATTCTTCTGAAGTATTACCTTTAAATACCACTTCAGTCATGGGTAACATCCCTACGCCTTTATTTTATTTTATTTATTTAAAGTGTATTTCTATCCCACCTTATCCTTCAATCAAGGCAGTGTACACATCAAACAATCAATGGCAAAGGTGTTCATGTTAGATAAGTCTATGTACAGTGAGGGTGCATGAGTGTCGGTGTGCTGATTAGTGTGAGCTATTTACAACGTGTGCTTTTTACAGTTATATACAAGGGTTTGCTGATTCTGCAGCGGTCTGTGATTGATCTTCAATCGAGTCTGAGGTTGGTCCGAGTCTGTAGAGTCTGGCTATGTGTTTGGGCCATAGTGCTCAGTGAAGAGTACTGTCTTTAGGTGTTTCCGGAAGTCCTTTGGATCTTCAGTTGATCGTAGGTCGTCTGGGAGTGTGTTCCATATTGTTGGAGCCGCCAGTGATAGGGCTCTTTGTGTGGTGGATTTGCACGATTTTGTGTAGTTGCTTGGGGTGCTGAGTGTGTCTGCTGTGGTCTTTTTCTAGGTCTAGTGCTGGCGTCAGGGAGTATGAGGGCTTGGAGGCTGAGTGCAGAGCTCTTGTGTTTGATTCTGAATATGTTTAGTATCATTTTGTATTTGATGCGGTGGCTGATTGGGAGCCAGTGGAGGTCTTTTAGGATGGGGGTGATGTGGGCTTGTGTTGGAGAACCGGTGATTATTCTGGCTGCCGTGTTTTGAGCCATTTGTAGCGGCCTGAGTGATTGTTTCGGCATGCCGTTGTAGATCGGGTTGCAGAAGTCCAGTATGGGGGTTATAAGCGCTTGGCAGACTGTGTGGAAGTGGTCTTGTGTGAGTAAGGGCTTGAGGCGTCTGATTATTCTCATTTTGTAGTATGCGTTTTTGGCGGTTTTTCTGATGTGTGATTGTAGGTTCAATTCTCTGTCGAGAGTTATTCCGAGGTATTTCACTTCGTCCTTCAGTGGTATTGCTGTGTTGGTTTTGATGAAGGGTGGGGGGCTGAAGTTGGTGTTTCGAGTGATGATGAGTGCTTCTGTCTTGCTGTAGTTTATGGCTAGGTTGTTGTGCATGAGCCAATTGGACATTCTGTTGAGACAGTTCATTATTTTGGTGTAATCGGGGCTGTCGAGGTTGATTGGTGTGTATATCATGATATCATCTGCGTAGATTGTGTAGTCTATTTTATGTGCTTTCATGATGTTGCAGATTGGTTGGATGTATAGGTTGAATAGTAGTGAGGATAGTGCGGATCCTTGTGGCACTCCTTGCTTGATCTTTGCGGGTTGTGAGATGTTGGATCCGATCTTGACTTGGAACTGTCTGTCTGTTAGGTATGAATTGAACCATTTTAGTATGGTGCCGGTTATTCCAATGTTTTGTAGTCTGGTTAGGAGGATTCTGTGGTCCACTGTGTCGAATGCAGCTGAGATGTCTAGGAAGATCATTAGTGTTCCTTGTTTGTAGTTGTCTATGGTCTGGATTATGTCATTGAATAGGTACAGCAGTAGTGTTTCGACTCCGTGGTTTGGGCGGAAGCCATGTTGATGCATATCCAGTGGGGCATGTGCATCGATGTGGTCCTGGAGCTGTTGTTGCACTGCCTTTTCTATGATTTTAGCCAGAAGTGGTATGCTGGAGATTGGTCTGTAGGCTGCTGGATTGCTTTTGTCTAGAGTGGTTTTCTTTGGGATTGGCCTTATTGTGGCTAGCTTTTGCTGATCTGGCATGGTTCCTTGCATCAGGGAGTTGCTTACCATGTTGTGTATGAGGCTGAGGAAGCTTTCCTTAGTTGCCTTGATCCATGGGACCGGGCATGGGTCTGTTGGTGCGGTGCTTGTGTTGAGAGCTGAGATGATATCTGAGATTTGCCTTGTGGAAGGAGTGCTGAACTTGTCCCAAGTTATGGTGGGCATGGTTGGGTAGTTGGTTCCTTTAGATGTTAGTTGTGGTGAGAAGCCTATCTTATCTTGAAGATGATCTGCAAAGGTTTGTGGGTCAATCTGTATGTCTTTATCGGAACTTGGTTCGTTGGTTAGATTTTTTACTATCTCAAAAAGCTCTCTGGGTTTGTTGTATGCTTTCTGTATGGTGTTTGTGTGGTGTTCTCTTTTTGTTTGGTTAATGAGCTCATTGTAGCTCCTTTGTTGAGTTAGGTATAAGGCCTGGGTGGATGGAGATTTAGAGCGTCTCCAGCGGCGTTCTATCTTCCTCAGATCTCTTTTTGCATGGCGTATGCTTTTGGAGTACCATGGGGTGTGCTGTCTCTTGGTGCTTGTTGCTGTGCCTGCTTTGGCTTTGGCTGCTGCATTGATGCTACTGTTCCATTTGCTTACTTGTTCGTTCAGATCGTGTGTGTCTGGGTCGAGGTAAGGTAGCGTGTATTGAAGGAATTGGTCTTTGTTGAAAGCTTTAAGTCTTCTTTGTCCGTGTGGTGTGTTTTGTGTCTTGTGTCTTTTCCTTTGAATTGTGAGTTCTATTTTGATTCTGTGGTGGTCTAACCAGGGCACTGGTGTGACTGTGGGTGATGAGATGTCACCTTTGTCTATTATGTGGTTGGGGGAGAATATGAGGTCTGGCGTCGATCCGTGTCTGTGCGTTGGGGTGTTGATTAGTTGTGTGTATTGTAGGGAGTCCATTGCTTGTAGGAAGGTTTCCTTGTCCTTGCTGGTGGAGGAGCTGAGGTTGAAGTCGCCCAGTAGTATTAGTGGTTTGTGGTTCGTGTTGATTGCACAGACGGTCTCTAATGTGGAGGCTAGTTCCTCTGCTGGAGCATGGGGGGCTCTGTAGATGAGGCATATGGCTATCTGCTTGTTTCCTACAGCGATTGTATTGCATTGGTCTAAGTCTTGTGAGGTGAGAGTTTTTAGCTTTAATGAGTCTTTTGCAATGCTCAGCACCCCGCCTCCTCTCTTCTGTGTGCGTGAACTGTTAAAGGCTGAGTAAGTGGGGGGGACTAGCTGGTTGAGGAGGACATTGTCGGTGGGGGTAAGCCAAGATTCTGTGATGCAGAGGATGTCAGGTTGTTGGTCCTCTATGTGGTCTCTGATTGTGTTTATCTTATTTCTTATTGACCTGGTGTTCATGAGCTCTATTGAGGTGGTGTTTGGGGTGTTAGGTTCTTTGGGGTTTGTTTTCGTGTTTGAGTGTGGGTTGTGCTTGTGGATTGTGTGTTTGTTGCCTTTGTCTTTCGTGAGTGAGCTCCATGTAGTGTGTTGGGGAGGGGGGTATGTTGGCATGGTTGTTGGTGTCCATAAGTGTATTGGGTGTGTGTGTCGTGTTTCTGTTTGTTGGGGGATGAGTTGTGTTATGAGGAGGAATATAGGGAGGTAGGTGGTTGTGGCCATGGTGGATAGTGTCAACTTACTATGAAGTTGTGTAAGTTGAGGCTCTGGTCGTGCCTTTCCTGGCCGGGTGTTCTGTGTGGGTTGTGGTTGCCTGGTTCTTGCTGTTCCTCTTTTTTGTCTGTTATGAGGTGGCTGCTTGCCGTCGCTGTTCTGGCCTTGTGTGTTGCAGTATCTTCCTTCAGTTGCTCTCTGCAGATATCTGTGCGGTTTTGTGGGGCTGTTTCTTCTGTCGCCTTAGTGCCTCGCCTAAGGGCCCTCTGGCCTCGTAGGGGCGCCGCTTTTAAAGTGTCTGGTGCAGTCCTGTTTCGGTGCTCCCACTGCCCCGATTGGGCAGGAGCTTCTGAGCGGGAGGATTTCCCGCTCAGGCGCTCTTCCTCAGTAAAGACCGAAGCAAAGAATTAATTCAGTCTATCGGCTATGGTCTTGTCCCTTCTTAGTGTCCCTTTTACCCAGCTATCATCTAATGGTCCAAATGACTCTCTCACAGGTTTTTTTGCTGCAAATGTACTTGAAAAAGTCTTTATTACACATTTTTGCTTCCACAGCAAGCTTCTTCTCAAATTCTCCCTTTGCCTTGCATTTAACTTGCCAGTGCTTGTGCTGTCTCCAGTTTTCGTCATTTGGCTATTTTTTCCATTTCCTGAAAGATGCTTTTTAGGCAGTTTTTTGGACTTTCTTCCACTTTTCATAAAGCATGGAATACAGCTGTTCTGGGCTTCCAAGCTAGTATTTTTCAACAACACCCAAGCTTGATGTAAGTCTTTAACCTTTGCAACTGCTCCTTTTAGTTTTTTCCTAACTATTTTCTTCATTTTATCATAGTCTCCCTTTCAAAAGTTAAAAGGTAGTAATGTGGGTTTCCTTACCATCCCTCCTCCACTAATTAAATCAAACGTGATCATGCTATGATCACTATTGCCAAGTGGCCCCAACACCCTTATCTCTTGCACCAGATCTGGTGTTCCACTAAGGACTAGGTCTAATATGGCTTTCCCTCTGGTCGGTTCATGAACCAGCTGCTCCAAGAAGCAGTCATTTATTTCATCTAGGAACTTTATCTCCCTAGCACGTCCTGCCGTGACACTGACCCAGTCAATACCAGGGTAATTGAAATCACCCATTATTATTACTGTGCTGTAACTTCTGTTAGCTTCCTTGATTTCATTGAGCATTTGATCATCCATTTGTTCATTCTGGCCAGGCGGTCGATAGTACACCCCCACTGCCATCACCTTCCCCTTTTTACATGGAATTTCAATCTATAGAGACTCTACAGCAAATTTTGTTTCCTGCAAAACTTTAATCCTTTCTGACTCAATGCCCTCTCTAACATAGAGCGCAACCCTCCACCAATTTGATCAGCTCTATCATTACGATATAGTTTGTACCCAGGTATCACAGTGTCCCACTGGTTGTCTTCCTTCCACCATGTCTCTGAGATTCCAATCATATCGAATCTATCATTTAGTGCTCTATATTCTAACTCTCCCATCTTATTTTTAGACTTCTAGCATTAGCAAACAAGCATTTTAGAGACTATATTTTATTCATATTAATCTGGCTATTGGTAGGCATGGGTAATTTGGAATCTTTAAGCTCTGTCTGGTCCATACTAAAGGGCATTTGGGCTACTTTAATCATTTTTGGAACCTCTCTGCATTTGATAGTATCCTTCAAGGATACATTGTTCTGAACCATGCGCTCTTAGGCGACTGCCAGCTCTCCCCTATTATCTAGTTTAAAAGCTGCTCTATCTCCTTTTTAAAGGTTAATGCCAGCAGCCTGGTTCCATCCCAGTTAAGGTGAAGCCGATCCCTTCGGAAGAATGTTCTCCAGTTCCTAACAAATCCAAAACCCTCATCCGTGCACCATTGTCTCATCCACGCATTGAGACTCCGGAGCTCTGCCTGCCTTTTGGGTCCTGTGCGTGGAAAGGGAAGCATTTCGGAGAATGCTACCCTGGAAGTTCTGGATTTCAACTTCCTACTTAAATCCTAAATTTAGCCTCCAGAACCTCCCTACCACATTTTCCTATGTCATTAGTACCGATATGTACCAAGACAGCAGAGTCCTCCCCAGCACTATCTAAGACCTTATCTAGGTGGCGCGTGAGGTCTGCTACCTTCGCACCGGGCAGGCATGTTACCAGGCGATCCTCACATCCACCAGCCACCCAGTTGTCTACATGCCTAATGATTGAATCACCAACTATAACGGCTGTCCTAACCCTTCTCTCATGGGCAGATGGCCCTGGAGAAACTTCCTCGGTGTGAGAGGGTTTTACATCACCTGGAGGACAGGTCCTAGTTACAGGATCACTTCCTGCTGCACCAGGGTGATGCTCTCCTGTCACGTTACCTCTCTCCTCCATGGCAACAGGGATGCTGCCAGACTGGAGTTTGGACTTCAGGTCTATATCCCTGTAGGTCTCGTCTATGTACCTCTGTCTTTCTTATGTCTTCCAAGTCTACTACGCTAGCCTCTAGAGAATGGATTCGTTCCCTGACAGCAAAGAGCTCCTTGCACCTAGTGCACACGTAAGACCTCTCACCAGCTGGGTGAAAATCATACATGTGACACTCAATGCAAAAGACTGGAAAGCCCCCATCTCACTGCTGGACTGCTGTCTGCATCTTAGTTTTAAGCTTGTGTTTAGATCTTTAAGTTCTTTACTTACTAAGGGTTGCTGTGGATACTTATACTAATAAAAGTATACCTAATATGTTTAATATACCTTGTTCACCTGAAGCTTAATTAATCTCAGGTCCTTAATGTATGACTGATTTGGATAAAGAGCTGCACCTGAGAGCAGCTCCTTTCCTTTAAGATGTATAAGTACCTATAAAGCTACGATTATCCCAAGGGTGGGTGGGTGTTGAGGAGGGAGGGAGGGAAATAAGACTTATTAAAAGAGGGCTGCTACACAGTACCCCGTCCTGTGCTTTCAAGGTAAGCTGTGACCAACTTCCTGGATGATTAACAGTTCTTGCTTGGATATAATGAGTCTTTCAAAATGGCATTTTGACCTGCCACCTGGCTTTATGATCTATTTAAAAAGTTTCACAGGTCTCTTGCCCCCTAGGTAGAAGGCCTCTTTGTAAAGGTCTCTAGAAGATTTTATTTATTGCTGAAAGAATACTGACCCTGTTTTGCCTTTTATGCTACGTTTTAGTAACATGGTCCATCTAGTCTGCCCAGTATGATGCCAAGGATAGGTACACCTGCCGCTCTGTGCAGGTGCCCCTTCCTCATGTCTTTGTTTAGGGGTGATCCCACCACTCCTTGTAGTACACCCCTATTTTTAAGGAATTAGATGGTTCAGATTATTTTGATATTTTCTTGTTGCCCCTGTTATCCAAGTTTATATTCCTGTTCGATGTAAAACCAAACAGAATGTGTGTATTGGTCACTTTGTTATACTGTAAACCGCGCTGATGCCGAATAGTGCGGTATATAAGCAACTGTAATAAATAAAAAAAATAAATAAAATAAATAAATAAAAGGGATCCACTGTGTCTGTTCCGTGCCCTTTTGAACTCCTGATTTGATTTAAATTAAAGCTCTTTGCTGCTGCTAGGCTCTGACTTGGTGTGAAATTTAAACTAGAAGCTCTCTGTTAGGTTCTAAATTTAACCAGAAAGCTCTCTTCTGTGTTTTAAATTTAAACTAAAAGCACTTTGCTGCTACTAGGCCCTGAGTGAATGGCTACTAAAACGGTTAGTGGTCTTCATTATGTAGACTTAAAGCTTTTAATATGTGTACTTTGGAGGAAAGGTGGCATAGTGGCATAAATGCACAGCAGGGTCTCTTTCAATTGAAGGCAAGCTATTCTACGAGGGGACATAAGATAAGAGTGAAATGGGATAGTCACTGGAGTAATATGCGGAAATATTTCAATATGGAAAGAGTGGTAGATGCGTGGAATAGTCTCCCAGTGGAGGTGATGGACACGAGGACAGTATCTGAATTCAAGAAAGCAAGGGACAAACAGAGGATCTTTAAAGGTAAAAAGAGAACTATTGTAGTTGATATGGAAGGGCATACTAGATAGGCCATGTGGTCTTTTTCTGCCATCATGTTTCTATGTTTCATGTCCTTTCCCTCCATTTTGGCCCCAATTCTGTAAGGCAAATAGTAGGACTGGACGTCCCAAAGGGATGTCAAGCTCCACTATCTGCCCTCAGTCTATTCTGCTTCCTGGCTCCGCTGCACATTCAGAGCCACTGTGTGTGCTGCGGGGGATGGGGCGACACGAGGGCGGAGAATAGACGGAGTCAACCCGTGGACATACAGGGCCGATTCTGGTGATGGCCCTGTACATCTGGGGATCACTGGGGGGGAACGGCCAGTTATTCCATTTCATAGGTGAAATAAGCACTGGCCGCATCCCTGGATCAGTTGGTCAGTCCATCAGTGGTGTTGGCAGAGAGCAGGGGGAGTCCCCGCTTCCCAGTCTGGGTCCTGGCTTCCTCCATCGGGTTTGGCAGCAGGGAAATGGGAGGTTCGAGGCAGCGGCAGATTGAGCCACGTTGAGGATGTCCCCTTGGCGATGCAGGGGCACGCCGGGCTGTCTCCATGGTCCCAATCCTGTACCTGCAGGACCATCTTGCTCCCGCAGTGCAGAATCGGGTCCTGCTTGGAGCCATCCTGATGGCCTGGATGTGCCCCTTGCGGAATCGGGCTCCGCATGTTTAGTAAGTAGTGCTATCGCTAATTGCTGTTTGTTCTTTCCTTTTTGAGCACTTTGCTTGTACAGTCAGGTTGTGATTGTGAAATCTGAAATTTATAAATAAGACGAGGAGACATACTAGTAAGCTACAATAGAGCACATTTAAGACAAATGGGAGGAAATATTTTTTCACTCAACGTGTAATCAAACTCTGGAATTTGTTACCGGAGGATGTAGTAAAGGCTGTTAGTGTAGCTGGGTTTAAAAAAGGTTTGGAGAAGTTCCTGGAGGAAAGGTCCATAAACCATAATTAAGAAGGGACCCAGGATATCAATGCTTGAACCAGTACAAGCACTGTGGAACCTGTGTGCCTCTTTGGGAACCTGCCTGGTACTTGTGACCTAGACTGGCCACTGTTGGAAACAGGATACTGGGCTTGATGGACCTCGGTCTGACCCAGTATGGCATGTCTTATGTTCTTATGTTCTAAATAAAGAAAAATCATCATCTATGCATGCATGTGACCATGTGCGCATGGGAATTACTTAATAAAGTTTTGTTTTGTTTTGTATTTATATTGTAATGTATATTTAATTTCACTATGATATAGTATTATAACATACTGTTTTGTTTTGTTTTTATATTGTAATGTATCGTTTTTGTTTTCCCATACCCTCAATATGTAAGCCTTTGTTGTCTTGTCAACCACTTTGATTGAAGGATAAGGTGGTATACAAAACTGGTTAAATAAATAAATAAAGTTAACACGCACTACCCGTTTATATGCTGAATGCACTGTTTCCAAGCTCCATATTAAATGTTAACGTACATTAAAATCCACATTAAATATCTAATGTGGTTCATTAAATAAAGGGGCCTTAAAGCTTTTTCTTGTAACATCTGAAAAGCCAATTTAAGAATTCCTAATGCATTCATTAGCAGCATCCAGAGGGAGGGGAGACCCTTTCCCCCCAGAAGTAGGATGTAATCAGTAGGATCCTTCATTGGATAGATTTACACAAGCATCAAAGTGGAATCCCTCTTGCCCCTCATCCGCTGATTATGGCAACATTACTAATAGTTTGGGAAAATTTGAAGTTATACTGAAGGTGTTTTGGCTCACTCTGGTAAATGATAACTTGCTGTTTTTGAAATTCACCTGTAAGGGCTGTAATTTGCAGTAGATACCTAGCAGGGTCACATTGAATTGCAAACCTCTTGTGGGGGAAGGGGGAATAGAACAAGCAGGTCTTCTGCCTACAGGGAGGGCTATAATATGATTCTCCTTGCAGCTTGCAAACCTATAGGTTCTCTTAAGATGTAGATTGGGTAATGACTACGTTGTATCCAATGGAGTTTTTGCTCTGAAAACCTGGCCAGGAAGGGGACAGTGGCCACCTTATACATGCTTAGAACCAGCTCAAACTGGAAGCACTGGGATTTCAGAATGAAACCTCCATGTGTCTATTCCTCTCTCTGCCCCAACCCCTCCCTCAGCAGCATCCACTTCCTCATGCATTTAGCCATTTCCACAGGAAGTAATAATGAAATCTCAGTTTTACAGTACTGGGGAAGGGGGGGGAGATTGCAAATCTGATGTGAGTGGGTCTCAGGATACATCCTTGCCTCTCTCCTCCTGCCAGCAGCTACAGTAGTTATTTATCTTTGCCTTACATGAATTTAAATATACAATGGGTCTTCTCTTGATTCCAGTGTGCAACAGCTTGAAGTTCAGACTGGCGTGACAAAGAGAGTCAAATAACCAATAACTCCAAACAGCAGTGCTGATAATCCTCACTACTGTCATGTCCAGAGCCTCGGCACACAGCACCCATAGGGTCCCAGGTACTTATAACATCTTCATTCACTCTTGGGAATGGGGACAAGCTGCTGGATGAAAACCGAAATCTAGCATCAGCCCAGTGAAAGGGGACTGTCTGTGTAAGAAGAAGAGACAGCTGTCTTACCTGCACTCTCAGCAGTTCAGCCTCTGCTCTCACTTGCTCTCTGTTAATAAAGAAGACACACAAGTCAGGATGCCTCTCAGTCCTGCTTACAAAGTCTACAACTGCTTTTTTTCATATAGTAAAGAACCTGGAAAGTTATAGCTGCAAACCTACAGATCTAGAGAGACAGTCACCGAGGATGGGAGATTCCTGAATGGGGTGCCGTTGACTTCTAAGCATAGAGATCAGAGATCCTGGCCCCAGAGAGACAGTCACTGAATTGCGTGGCCTCGAGAAAGCTAGCAGCAAAGAGACAGTCACTGGTGCTTCCTGGATGTAGAGATCAGAAAGCTTGATATTCACCTATAGCTGGTTCACCTATAGCTGGTGAACCTATAGCTGGTGACGTTGCCTATTTATGGATTTTCAGCCATTCTACAGATACTATTGGGCCAAAAATCCCTCCAACTGGCCCAATTCCATCTCTGGAGTCAATGGGCAGAGGGAAGGTGGCCTGTAATAAATATCCGGAGAGTGCTCATATTCAGCTGCAGTCCGGATAGTCTGCGTGTTTTGTTTAGGTCTGCTGAATAGTTTAATCTAAATAAATAGCAGCAATAGCAGGGACAGTGCAATGCACATCATCAGCACCACTAACCATATGTGAGGTGACAGTAACTACACAGATTAAACATTGGCTCCTGCATGTAAACTAACACGCTCACTGCCACTGCTGAGTAACAGGTCCAGAGAAAGAGTCATTGTGTGCTGGAATTTCCTAGTTGCAGACAACGGAGCAGAGAAACTAATCTCAAAGAGGGAGAGAGAGAGAGAAGGAGCAACTGAGTGGAGAGTGCTCAGATGTCCAGGGTGCAATTGACAAAAAAAACAAATGTATATGATATCATACAGGAAGCAAATTAACCTGTTTTGTGGGTAATATTCCTATCTTAATACTTATTTATCTAGAGCAGTAGGAAGTGATTGTGAGAGGGTCTTTAGAATGCAGCTTTGCCCAGAATCTCAGTTCTTCACGTGCCCATCGGTGGCTTTGAACGGTGGAATAATGCGTCATTTCCTTGTTAATGCCCTTGTCATTATCATTAGTACTGTGCTACCAGTCTACATGTCACCCACAGACGTACTTGGTGGTGGCCCTGAGCTTCTGGAAGGGATTAAGATTATTGTCCCATCCTTTACCTCTCCTGCTCTTTTGCCTGTTGCCTCCTCTCTTCTTCCTCACAATTTCTCTTAAGTCCCTTTTCTTGTTCCATTCTCTCTTCCTCTTGTTTCTGTTTCTCCTGCAGAAACTGCTGGTGCAAACGTCGCACCTCCCGTCCTCGCCAGTATTTCTGGAACACAAGTATAGATTCCCTGAGCTGCACAAATTGGCGCCGGTAGAAGTGAGCTCTGTAATTCTTCTGAATTGTCACCACACTGACCAGAACCTTATGGTAAGTTTTCCTGTAATGCAAAAGAAAAACAAGAAAAAAAGGGATTAAGAAAATGGATTTTGGTGATCACGCTGGTACATATCCATCAGCAAACTATGCCTTCTCCCTCTGCACCTCCTGCCATTGCTTGCGCTCATTCTGCCTTCCATCGGCCGCCAAAGCCAACAGGTAGCATTTTCCTTCTCTAATGGCATCAGCTGTATTTGCCCCTCCTGGCACTTCACTCTGGCTCACACACAGTAGGAATGAGCATATACTTGCGTCACCTTCAGGGTAAGACATGTCTGGTCACTGTGCACATGTAGCGTGTGCACATAAGAAGATAAGATAAGCACTACTAGGCCAGAGCAAAGGTCCATCAAGCCCGGTATCCATTTTCCAACAGCGGCTAATCCAGATCACAAGTACAAGTATCTGTCGGGTTCCAGAAAGGTAGACAGATTCCACAATGCTTGTCCTGGGATAAGGGGTGGATTTCCCCAGTCCTTTTAATAATGATTTACAGACCTTTCCTCCAGGAACTTGTCCAAATCTTTTTTAAACCCAGCTACACTAACAGCTTTTACTACATCTTCCGGTAACAAATTCCAGAGATTTGATTATACATTGAGTGAACAATATTTTCTCTGGTTAGTCTTAAATGTTGTACATTGTAGCTTCATTGTGTGTCCCCCTAGTCTTTCTATTTTTTGAAGGAGTTAAGAATCAATCTACATTTACTCGTTCCACTCCACTCAATTTATAGACCTCCATCATATCTCCCCTCAGTCATCTCTTTTACAAGCTGAAGAACCCTACCGTTTTAAGCCTTTCCTCGCAGTGGTATCCAGAGTTACTAAGTTCCCCAGTTCCATGAGTAATGATTTTTTCTCTGTACATTTTCTAATTCTGCTAATTCCTAAGAACATAAGATATGCCATATTGGGTCAAACCAAGGCCCATCAAGCCCAGTATCCTGTTTCCAACAGTGGCCAATCTAGGTCATACGTACCTAGCAGTTTCCCCAAGAGACACAAGTTCCACAATGCTTGTAATGGGGCAAGCAGAGAATATTCTGGGTCCCCTTTAATAATGGTTTATGGACCTTTCCTCCAGGAACTTCTCTAAGCCTTTTTTAAACCCAGCTACACTAACAGCTTTTACTACATCCTCTGGTAATGAATTCCAGAGTTTGATTAAGCGTTGAGTGAAAAAATATTTTCTCTTATTAGTCTTAAATAGGTTACCCTGTAGCGTCATTGCATGTTCCCCTAGTCTTCCTACATTTTGATGGAGTAAATAACCGATCTACGTTTACCCGTTCCACTCCATTCATCAATATATAGATTTCTATCATTTCTCCCCTCAGCCGTCTCTTTTCCAGGTTGAAGAGCCCTAACCTTTTAAGCTTCACCTCATAAGGCTATCCTTCCATCCCCTTTACCATTTAAGATATGACGATCAGAATTGCACACAATATTGAAATTCTGGCTACACTGTGGAGTGATACAGTGATACGGCTCCACCGACCTTTTCAATGCTTCTTTAGAGTCAGGAGTAGTCCAGAGGACTGGAGAAAGGCACATGTGGTCCCTTCATACAAAAGTGGAAGTAAGGATGAAGTCGAGAACTACAGGTCAGTAAGTATGACCACTGTGGCAAGTAAGTGTGACACTGCGGGAGGAGTAACCTAGTGGTTGGGGCAAGTTACCTCAAGCCAGAAAGTCAGGGGTTCAAATCCCACTAGAGGACAGCAACCTTGGGCCAGAAGGACTGGGGTTTCTAGTCCCGCAGGTGCTCCTTATGGTCTTGGGCAAGCCACATAACCCTCCATTGCCCATGGTTCCTGTAAAATAGTTATAATGCCCTGTTCAATGTAATTTCAGTTTGTTCAATGTAAACCACCTTGATATCATGAAAGGTGGTATATAAGAAATGTTAAATAAATTAATGGAAACTCTGCTAAAACAGAGTATAGTGAGGTTTCTGGAATCCAATGGACTGCAGGATCCGAGGCAGCATGGTCTTGTCAGACAAATATGATTAATTTTTTTTGACTGGGTGACCAGAGAGTTGGGCCGAGGAAGAGCACTAGATGTAATGTACTTAGAATTCAGTAAAACAATTGACAGCGTTCTACACTGGCGACTTATAAATAAAATGAGCTCCCTAGAGATGGACCCTAAAGTGACTGATTGGGATAGAAATTGGTTGAATGGGAGGCGACAAAGGTTACAGGTAAATGGAGCTCACTCTGAGGAGAAGATGATTACCAGTGCTGTGCCCCAGGGATCTGTCCTTGGTCTGATTCTTTCTAACATGTTTATTAGTGATATTGCAGAAGGGCTGTTGGGTAAGGTTTGCCTCTCTGCAGATGATGCCAAAATCTGCAATTGAGCAGACACTCAGGAAGGGGTAGATAACATGAGGTGGGATGAACAGTAGCTAATCTTGAAGAATGGTCAAGATTTTGGCAGATGAGATTTAATACTAAAAAATACAGGATCATGCAATTTGGCTGCAAAAATCCAAGAGAATGGTACAGTATGAGGAATGAATTACGTCTTTCCTAACAGGGGCTACACATTTCAAACAAAGCTAAGAGTTTGTGACTTTTTAAATTACTAGCTCTCTGCCTGGAAGTTCTTAAAAGTGTTTTGGTACATTTTTAAAACAATGTTACATTATTTTTGGTGCTTTAGTTTAAAAGGAGAAATATTTTCTTTAGTGAGGTAGGTTTAAAACTCTGCTTTAGTATCTTTCTCAGCTCTTTGAACCTACTGACACCTAATCAGGAGTTAGTTCCCTCCCTACCCCCCCAACTCCCACCCACCCCTAGTGAGCAGTCTTACTTTATAGGGCACCTCCCCAATTAACTACACACAGGGACTTGGTAAAGCACATTTTGAACATACTTAAAGAGATTTAACTGTTTTTTCTCTGAAAGGAGAGTATTGAGACTAGGGTTGTTAGAATCCATTCAAAAGTGAGGATCTTACACTTTAGGAAAACTAACTTTGCCAAGGTGAGCCAATACCTCAGGGAGTCATTAGCAGGATGGGAACAGCTGGGGGATGTAGAAAAACAATGGACAAAACTGAAAGGGGATATTTTAAGAGCAACCAACCTTTTTGTTAAAATGGTAAATAAAGGTAAAATGAAAAGGAGATCGCTATGGTTTTCAAAAGAAGTAGCTGAAAAGGTGAAGAAAAAGAGGGAGGCCTTCATGAAATACAAGAGATCATAGGGAGAGGAAGACAGGCAACTATATTTGGAAAACCTTGCAGAAGCTAGCAAAGTAATCAGGAAAGCAAAGATTCAAAAAGAGGAGGAAATAGCCTATGCAATATAATGGGGGCATAAGACATTTTTCAGATATGTTAGTGAGAAGGGCAAAAGTGCTATTATCAGACTCAAGGGTGAAGAGGAGGAATATATAGAAGCAGAAGAGGATAAAGCGGAATTGCTTATTTCTGTTCTGTGTTCACAGATGAAGAACCAGGAACAGGACTTCAGAAAACAAACAGGAACAGAAGCAAGGGGCATCTTGAAGAATTTTCAGAAGACTATGTTCGTGAGAAACTAGCTAAACCTAAAGCAGACAAAATGATGGGACCAGATGGGATACACCCTTTAATACTGAGGGAACTTGGGGACGTTCTAGCAGCAAAACTGACTGACCTTTTCAATGCCTTGTTGGAGTCGGGTGTGGTGCCAAAGGCCTGGAGAGAGGCTCATGTGGTCCCTTTACACAAATGCGGAAGTAAGGATGTGGTTGAAAACTACAGGCTGGTTAGTTTAATTTCGGTGCTGAGTAAATTATAGGAAATGCTACTGAAAGAGAAAATAGTGAGGTTTCTGGAGGCCAACAGATTACAGGATGCGAGGCAGCATGGATTCACCAGAGGCAGGTCTTGTCAGACAAATCTGATTGATATCTTTGAATGGATGACCAGGGAGTTGGACCGAGGGAAAGCCCTAGATGTGGTGTATTTAGAATTTAATAAAGCCTTTGACACCGTTCCTCACAGGCGACTTATAAACAAACTGTGCACCCTAAGTATGGACCCTAAAGTTACTGCTTGGGTTAGAAATTGGTTGAGTGGGAGGCGACAAAGGGTACAGGTAAATGGAACTCACTCTGAGGAGAAGGAAGTTACCAGTGGTGTGCCCCAGGGATCTGTCCTTGGTTCAATTCTTTTTAACATCTTTGTTAGTGATATAGCGGAAGGGCTGTCGGGTATGGTTTGGCTCTTTGCGGATGATACCAATTATCTGCAATAGAGTAGACACCCAGGAAGGTGTAGATAACATGAGGAGGGATCTAGCTAAGCTTGAAGAATGGTTTCAAATTTGGCAACTGGGATTTAATGTTAAAAAATGCAAGGTCATGCATTTGGGCAGCAGCAATCCAAGAGAGCAATATAGTATAGGGAGTGAAGTACTTTTGTCCACTAAAGAAGAGCGTGAGCTCAGCGTGGTTGTGTCTGATGATCTTAAAGTAGCTAAACAGGTAGATAAGTAGCTAAACAGGTAGAAAAGGCAACAGCAAAAGCTAGAATGTTGCTTGAGTGCATAGGGAGAGGAATGGCTAGCAGAAAAAAGGAGGTGATATTGCCTCTGTATAAGTCTTTGGTGCGATCTCATTTGGAGTACTGTGTGCAATTCTGGAGACCGCACCTTCAAAAGGATATAAACAGGATAGAGTCTGTACAGAGGGTGGCTACTAAAATGGTTAGTGGTCTTTATTATAAAGCATATGAGGACAGACTTAAGGATCTTAATATGTACACCTTAGAGGAAAGGCAGGATAGAGGTGATTTGATTGAGACGTTTAAATACCTCCGTGGCATAAATGCACAGGAGGAGAGCCTCTTTCGATTGAAAACAAATTCTGCTATGATGGGACATGGAATGAGGGTGAAAGGGGATAGATTCAGGAGTGATATGTGGAAATATTTCTTTGTGGAAAGAGTGGTGGATCCGTGGAATAGTCTCCCAGTGGAGGTGGTAGAGATGAGGACAGTATCTGAATTCAAAAAAGCATGGAACAAACACAGAGGATCTCTAAAGGAAAAAAGGGGACGTTGTAAATATGGATGACAGACTAGAGAGGCCATGTGGTCTTTTTCTGTTATCATTTTTCTATGTTTCTAAGAATGGGACCTGGGTGTGATTGTTTCTGATAATCTTAAAGTGGCTAAACAAGTAGAAAAGATAATGACAGAAGCCAGAAAGATGCTTGGCATAGAGAGAGGAAAGGCCAACAGAAAAAAGAAGGTGATAGTGCCTCTGTATAAGTCTCTGATGGGACCTCATTTGGAATATTGTGTGCAGTTCTGGAGACCACACCTTCAAAAGGATATAAACAGGATGGAGTAGGTGCAGAGGGTGGCTATCAAAATGGTCAGTGGTCTTTGTTATAAATCATGTGGGGATAGACTTAAAGATGTGATTATGTACTGTATACTTTAAAGGAAAGGCGGGGCAGAGGAGATAGAATAGACATTTAAATATTTCCATGACATAAATGCATAGGAGAACCTCTTTCAGTTTTGCCCATTGTTTTTCTACATCTCCCAGCTATTCCCATCCCTCTAACGATTCCTTGAGGTATTGGCCCATCTTAGCAAAGTTAGTTTTTGTAAAGTCTAAGACCCTTGCTTTTGAATGGATTCTAACAGCCCTAGTCCTAATTCTGAACCACACCATCTGGTGATCATTGGATGCAAAATGATCTCCCACTGTGACATCAGAAACACTTTCACCATTGGTAAGCACAAAGTCCAGTATGGCCCCTTCACGTGTGGGTCTGTTAGCAGTTGCCTGAATAGTTCTTCCTGTAGAGAATCCAGGATCTCCTTACTTCTAGATGACACCACAGCAGGGATGTGCCAGTCAACATCCAGCATATTGAAATCTCCTATCAATAGCACTTCTCCTTTCATGGCAATGCTGCGCATGTCTTCTATTAAATCTCCGCCCATTTCTTCTCCCTGTGAGGGGGATCTCTATATCATTCCAAAGCAAATGAATTTCCCTTTCCTCTTTTTAGTTTAACCCACAGTACCTCCTCTCTCTCTTGTTCTTAAAACACAAGAGGATTGTGAAAACTTGCAAGAGGACCTTGATAAGTTGGAAAACTGGACATCCAAATTACTACTACTACTACTACTGCTCCTGTTCATTGTAATGACCTGACTCTTGTTTATTGTCGGATATTGTTTGTTCTATGTAAACCGCGCTGATCGCAAATAGTGCGGTATATAAGAGATGTAAATAAATAAATAAATAAATACTGAACATTTGTATAGCACTACAAGGCGTACACAGCGCTGCACAGACACATGTAAAAGACGGTCCCTACTTATCAGAGCTTACAGTCTAATAGTGACAGATGATACAGTAGCTGTAGATATGGGATACAGCTAGGGGGAATGGTAAGGAAATACAAAGGACTTTAGGTGAATCAAGATCTTAAAGCGGCAGTGAAAAGGTGAGTTTTCAGCCTGGATTTGAAAGGGTCAGAGAAGCCACCTGATGTACAGACTCAGGTAGTTTGTTCCAGGCATAAGGAGCAGCAAAATGAAAGGAGCAAAGTCTGGAGTTGGCAGTAGAAGAGAAGGGCACAGATAGACGTGATTTGCCAGAGGAGCAGAGTTCTCAAGGAGGGGCGTAGGGAGAGATAAGAGAGGAAAGGTAGTGAGGAGCTGCAAAGTGAATGATAGGTCAGTAGAAGCTTGAACTGGATGTGGAAATGGATAGGGAGCCAATGAAGTGACTTGAGAAGAGGGGTAATATGGGCATGACGAGGCTGGCAGAAGATTAGCCGCGCAGCAGAGTGTTGAACAGATTGAAGGGGGGAGAGATGACTCAGAGGGAGACCAGCAAGGAGGAGGTTAGAATAGTCTAGTCGGGAGGTGACTAAGGAGTAGATATGTGTTTTAGTAGTATGTTCAGAAAGGAATGGGTGAATTTTTTTGATGTTGTAGAGAAAGAAATGACAGGCTTTAGCTATCAGTTGTATGTCTGTGGAGAAGGAAAGAGAGGAGTCAAGACAACTCCAAGGTTGCGAGCTGAGGAGACAGGGAGGAATAGAGAGTTATCCACAGAGACAGAGAAAGGAGGAAGGGGAGAGGAGGGTTTAGGGGGAAAAATAAGAAGCTCAGTTTTGGCCATGTTCAATTTCAAGCAGCGGTGAGACAAATTGCAGATGACATTTAATGTGGACAAGTGCAAAGTTATGCACCTGGGAAAGAACAACCCAAACTATGGTTACATGATGCAAGGTTCCACCGAACAAAGCCGAAACAGAAACCTTCTGGAGAAGACCTAATGAGGACCCTATAGAGCACAATGAAAAAGCACAATAGTTACCCCGCATACAGCAGCATTTAGAAAAGCAAACATCAAATGTATGGAATGGCCTGCAGTAACAATGAAAGAGCTGGAAAGCAGGTTAAAATGAGCCCCCAACTGGAGGAGCCCTGGCCCAGATGGAGCAACCAACTTTTGGCTCAAGCAGTTAACATACTCCACCGAGACCTAGTGAACTGCAAACATTAATTGTTCAAGTAGCCAGACTTAACAGCACAATGGCTTACTACAGGAAGAACATTTCTTGTTCCAAAGAGAGACCCGAATAACATTTCCAAAAATTATAGACCAATAACTTGTCTACCTACAATCTATAAGCTGTTCATTGCAATAGATGCAGACAAAATATCTGATTATACTGAGTCCAATAACATCATGACAATAGAGCAAAAGGGCAACAAGAGAGGAGCATATGGAACCAAAGACCAGTTAATGTAGAATAAGGTCATCATGGCCAGTGCTAAGAAAAAGCAGAAATCTCAGTATAGCATGGATTGATTATAAGAAGGCTTTTGACAGCGTCCCACACTCTTGGATAATAAATTGTCTTGAAATGTATAAAATACATCCTGCTTTGATAGAGTACATTAAGTTCACCATGACAAAGTGGCAAACCAGACTCTTTTTGAAATATGAAGATTGTCAGTACATCAGTCCTAACATTAAGATACAGCGAGGAATATTTCAGGAAGATTCTCTATCGTCACTTCTGTTTTGAGTGACGCTTAATCCAATGAATGCTCTCATCAACTCTTTGGGATACAGATTTAGCCTGACTCCTAAATAAGGTAACAACCCAGAAACAACATCCCATTTATTATTTGCAGATGATCTGAAGCTCTACAATTCCAGTGACCAACAATTAGCAGAACAACTCCATGTGGTGAAAAGCTTTTCTGATGACATCAGAATGACCTTTGGCCTTAATAAATATGCTAAGGTAACTTTTATTTAGAGGAAAATTAAGCAAAACGGAAAAATTCTCCCTGGCTGAAGGCTGTGACATCAAGGACCTTGAACAGAAAGAGGCGTATAGAAGTATCTCGGAGTAGGGAAAGGAATGACACTCAAGTAGAAATTACTGATAGAAAAGATCAGTAAAGAATACTACAGGAGATTAAAATCATTATTGAAAAGTGCTTTAAGATCATGGAATAAGATAAAAGTCATCAATTAGCTGGCAATTCCTGTACTCTCATACAGCTTTGGGGTTGTGGACTGGTCTTGATAAACTGGATGTGTGAAAAGGAAAACTCCTCCATGCCCATGAGGTAATTTACAAGAATCAGTGTATTCCTAGAGTTTAAGGAGGGCTAGGCCTTATAGAGATTGATTTCACTTATAGAGCTACTATCATAGGCCTCCAGGCCTACCTAACTGCATTATTGGATCTTGTAGTGATGAAAGCTCCCAGGAAGACATGGAAGTGGAAGAAAATCCTAGTTTCCCCTTTGAAATGAATCACAGTTCACTTGTGCATAAGACTTGCAAGCCAGATCAGGAAAAAACCCAGCTCCCTGCTAAGGTCAGGCCACGCCCTAGCTCAGGGGTGGAGACAAGTTTGCCTGATGATTGGTCACACAGGCGCAGAAAACAGGGAGTGCCTAGCAGCCAATGGTTCTTAAAACCATGAGCAGAGCAGAAAGAGGAGGGAAGGAGGAAGGCAAAGGGCAACAGAGAGAGCAAGGCTGAGCATAGCTGGAGGAGAAAGAAAGAAGAAAACTCCCAGGAAAGCAGCTACCCAAGAGGGACTGGAGAAGGACATAAGGAGGCTGAATTTCAGAGCCTGGAGGATCCCAGGAAGAGAGAAATCAGCGCTTGTTTGAGGAACCATCCCCAAGGTAAAGCCAGCAGTTTCAGAGCTGAGAAATCAACAGAGAAACAGTTTGCTATTGCTGCAGAGCCCTCACCGTCTACTGCTAAGAAGTGGGTGGAAAGTTTTACATATGGGAAAAGCCATAGCCCTGATAAAAGCAGAACAGCTGAGTCTTCAAAGCTAGAAGCACTGAGAGAGTTGTTTGCTGAGGGAAAAGTTCACTCCCCTAATACAACTGTGCCTTTACAAGCTGAATTGCTGTGGAATCAGTTCCAGGAATTTCTAAAGGAGAGAAAGTCTGGGAGCGTTTGTAACTTTGATAGAGATACCATATATCCTGATGCCATAGAAGGAATGCAAATAGATTCCTGTTTGCCAAGCTCTGAGTGTGAACCTGTACCAATGGATTGCTCATTGTGTTTAAAAGAAGAGTCTGCATTATTGAACTGAGCTCAGAGACTGTGAAACAATATAGAGAATAGGTGCAGTATCTGCTTAGAATTAAGGAAAGCTAATACTGTGTTTTACTAAGCTTAATTGTCTTCTGAAGCTAAGAAGCAGTGCTTAGAAGAAGTTTGCTTTGAGAAAAGAAAATCACAGCTGTTGCAAGTTTATCTGTATTTCTGTTGAATGACCACACGAGGCAGTCCTCGGTGTAAGCTTGTGGGAATAAGAACAGCTGAACAGTGAAAAGAGGTTTTTGTTAAGTCCCTCTCTGTTACCTGATTTATCCTTTATGTTGGAGAAGCATCCTTTTTGCCTTGTTTGTGTATTGAGCTTAAATGCCCTGGAAATCCCCACAAAATAAATTTTCTTGCTGCCTTGAACCACCGACTCACAACTACAATTTGTCCTTAAAGAATAAACTAAAGTCCCAGCATACTTCTGGTGACAACAAGGGAAGCTTTATTCAAAAGTGGACAACATAAGGCTGTTTCCTGCTTGTAAGCTCTTGGGCCCAAGCGGAAGCATCACAATCTAAATATGCAAAAAGTGGAGGAATAGCCTAATGGTTAGAGCACTGGTTTGGGAACCAAGACATCAGGATTCGATTCCCACTAGCATTCCTCATAAACCTGAGCAAGTCACTTAACCCTCATTGCCTCAGAAGAAACCAAGTTATCAATCTCCCTATTTAATGTACATTACCAAGTTTAAGTTACACTGTAAACCTCTTTGACTGGAAATGATAAAGTGTTATAAAATATCTGTTAAAAAATAAATAAAAAAGTGCCAAAATATGAAAGTAAGTGTGCAGAATTTGTCTCCATCATCAAACTTGGACAGGTGTTCCAAGACTAGAGGGAATGAGTGAGAATCCACAAGAATACACAGGGAAGGAAGTAACAGAATTTGCAAAAAAGAGAAAAAACTCTTCAAAGAATTAGGTCAACAAATATGGAAAATAAGTGACAAATATAGTAGGAAATACAGAGTGTTACTCCAGGAACCCTTTGTCGATCAAGAACGGACATGTGAATGGTTAAGGAGAGGAACTGAAACTGAAGGATGAGAGGTTGATAGCTGCAGTCCAGTATAGTGGTTTACAAATGAGATGGTTTGCAGTGAGCACTGAAAAAACTGGCAAAACAGACATTTGTCGATTCTGTGGAAAAGATCTTGAAACAATGACTCACCTCAGAGCTGGCTATGAAGCTCTGATGGCTGAAAATTTCTATACAGAAAGACATAATAAAGTAGCGCACCTCATCCATTGGAAATTCTGTAAGCACTACATTACTGTACCTGAAAAGCATTGGGATCAAGACCCTAAGAGAATCACAGAAAATGAAGAGGTTATGATCACCTGTGATATTCCAATTCAGACTGATAAAAAGCTGAATGCGAGGAAGCCGGATATAGTGTTAAAAAAACACCAGAACAGCATTGATTATAGAGATGTCAATTCCAATTGCATTGAGAGGGAGAAAATCATCAAGTATCCAGAAATTTATTTATTATTTTATTTATTTATTTACATTCTCTTATATACCGCACTATTCTGCATCAGTGCGGTTTACATTGAACAAACTGAAATTACATTGAACAGGGCATTATAACTTGGAGATAACTATTTTACAGGGAACATGGGCTATGGAGGGTTAAGTGGCTTGCCCAAGACCACAAGGAGCACCTGTGGGACTAAAACACCAGTCCTTCCGGCCCAAGGTTGCTGTCCTCTAGTGGGATTTGAACCCCGACCTTCCGGCCTGAAGTACCTTGGCCCAACCACTAGGCCACTCCTCCACTCCAAAATGTGGCAGAAAGATTCCGAGCAATTTCCATTCGTGTTGAGGGCCACCGGTTTAAGAGGAATTTCCAAGCACACCATGATAAATTACCCATACATGTAACATCTTATGAACTCCAGAAAGAGGTTCTCTTTGACACAATGCAAGTACTATGTTGAGCGTTAGCAGTAAATTTGAGAGAATGAGATTATACTGGATGTACCCTGACTTAGAAGAGAGGTTCATGACTGTCATGTTATGCAGAAAACTCAGCCATTTGGAGAAACTGCCTTGAAAGGAACCAACACCCAGGAAAAAGATTTAGGCGTCATTGTGGATAACATGTAGCCAAGAGAACAAATAGAATGCTAGGTATCATAAGGAAAGGAATGGAGAATAAAACAAAGGATATTATAATAAGAACATAAGATATGCCATACTGGGTCAGACCAAGGTCCATCAAGCTCAGTATTCTGTTTCCAACAGTGGCCAATCTAGGTCATATGTACCTAGCAGTTTCCCCAAGGGACACAGGTTCCACAATGCTTGTATTGGTTCAAGCATTGATATCCTGGGTTCCTTCTTAATAATGGTTTATGGACCTTTCCTCCAGGAACTTATCCAAACCTTTTTTAAACCCAGCCACACTAACAGCCTTGAATACATCCTCTGGTAACAAATTCCAGAGTTTGATTACACGTTGAGTGAAAAAATATTTTCTTTTATTAGTCTTAAATAGTTTACCCTGTAGCTTCATTGCATGTCCCCTAGTCTTTCTATATTCTGATAAGGTAAACAATCGATCTACATTTACCCGTTCCACTCCGTTCATTAATTTATAGACTTCTATCATATCTCCCCTCAGCCGTCTCTTTTCCAGGTTAAAGAGCCTTAACCTTTTTAGCCTTTCTTCATAGGAGTATCCTTCCATCCCCTTTACCATTTTGGTGGCTCTTCTCTGAACCTTTTCTAAAATTGCTATATCCTTTTTAAGATACGGCGACCAGAATTGCACACAATATTCAAGGTGCGGTCTCACCATGGAACAATATAGAGGCATTATAATATCTTTTGTTTTATTTTCCATTCCTTTCCTTATCATACCTAGCATTCTATTTGCTCTCTTGGCCGCCGCTGCACACTGGGCCGAGGGTTTTAACATGGTATCCACAATGACGCCTAAATCTTTTTCCTGGGTGGTGGTTCCTAATGTGGAACCTTGCATCGTGTAACCATAGTTTGGGTTGTTCTTCCCTAGGTGCATAACCTTGCACTTGTCCACATTAAATTTCATCTGCCATTTTGATGCCCAGTCTTCCAATTTATCAAGATCCTCTTGCAATTTTCCACAATCCTCTTGGGTTTTAACAACTTTAAATAGTTTTGTGTCATCTGCAAATTTGATAACCTCACTCGTTATTTTTATTTATTTATTTATTTATGCTTATTTCTATACCGCTTTTTCCAAAGATCAAGGTCATTTATGAATATGTCAAAAAGCAGCGGACCCAGCACAGATCCCTGGGGTACACCACTCTTCACCTTTCTCCATTGGGAAAATTGGCCATTTAGCCCTACCCTCTGCTTTCTATCTTTTAACCAGTTCCTGATCCACAATAGTACACTGCCTCCTATCCCATGACTCTTTAGTTTTACCAAAAGTCTCTCATGAGGGACCTTGTCAAAGGCTTTCTGAAAGTCCAGATACACAATATCAACCGACTCACCTTTGTCCACCTGATTATTCACTCCTTCAAAAAAACATAACAGATTAGTAAGACAAGATCTTCCTTTTCTAAAGCCATGTTGGCTGTCTCCCATTAGGTCATGACTATCTATCTATTCTTTATGATGGTTTCTACCATTTTTACCGGTACTGATGTCAGGCTCACCGGTCTGTAGTTTTCCGGATCACCCCTGGAACCTTTTTTAAAAATTTGTGTTACATTGGCGATCCTCCAATCTTCAGGTATTAGAGATGATTTTAATGATAGTTCACAGATTACTAATAGCAGGTCTGCAATCTCGTATTGCCTTTGTATCGTTCCATGGTGAGACCGCACCTTGAATATTGTGTGCAATTCTGGTCGCCGTATCTTAAAAAGGATATAGCGTTATTAGAAAAGGTTCAGAGAACAGCCACCAAAATGGTAAAGGGGATGGAAGGATACTCCTATGAAAAAAGGCTAAAAATTAGGGCTCTTCAACCTGGAAAAGAGACGGCTGAGGGGAAATATGATAGAGGTCTATAAATTAATGAATGGATTGAAACAGGTAAATGTAGATTGGTTGGAAAAGTAAAAAGACTAGGAGACATGCAATGAATCTACAATGTAACCCATTTATGATTAATAAGAGAAAATATTTTTTCACTCAATGCATAATTAAATTGGAATTCAATTCCAAAGGATGTAGTAAAAGCTGTTAGTATAGCTGGGTTTAAAAAAAAGTTTGGACAAGTTCCTGGAGGAAAGGTCCATAAAACATTATTAAAGAGGACCTGGGAAATCCACTGTTTACCTCAGAAGAAGCACTGTGGAACCTGTGTACCTTTTTGGGCACCTGCCAGGTACTTGTGACCTAGATTGGCCACTGTTGGAAACAGGATACAGGGCTTAATGGACCTTGGTCTGACCCAGTATAGTATTTCTTATATTTTTTCGTTCAACTTATAGTGAAGGCTGAAGGGTAAGCAGGAAATATTGGGCGAGGTTAAGAAGGAGATGTAATTAATTTTATTATTTTCAGTTTTATAATGTTTTTATGTTATTTTATTGTACATTATTTTAGATCTTTTGTGGGTGAGATAGTTCATCAGATGTAAATAAATATGTAAATTCCAAGTTATCAATGTCCCTGTTTAATGTACATTATCAAGTTTAAGTTACAATGTAAACCACTTTGATTGAAATGATAAAGCGGTATAAAAGACTTGTTAAAGAAATTTAAAAATAAATAAAAAAATGTGAAAATGAATATGCCAGCAATATGGTGAAGTTAAGAAAATTGTGCAAAGTTCAGAAGATAAATGGTGTGAGGGAAAGTTAAGATGAAGGTGAAAAGGTAGGGGAGGAGAGTGGGGAGGGGGTCAGGGGAAGGGGAAGAGGAAAGGGGCAAAGAGGTGAAGGAGTTGGTAGAAGGGCAATGTGAGAAGGTTATATGGATGTAGAGTGAGATTATGGAGAAGGCAGATGAGTAGAAAATGGGTGGGATGGAATCAGGTTAACTTAGGAGGAGAGTGGCAAACGATGTGTGTGAAGGGGGCCAGGCCAGTGTGGAAGGTTAAAGCAGCTGTGGAGTGGGACAAAGAGAGGTTATGAAGATAGTAGAAGGGAAAAAGGATGGGGTGGGGTGAGGTTGAGAAGAAGGCTTGGAATTTAGAATTCCTGAGTAGTAGGTAGGATGGGGACATGCCAGAGACACTGAGATGTGTGTGAAAGGAAGAAGCCCATAAAACTCACCTTGCCATATAGCCTAGGACATGAGCTTGAATAAGCAAAGCGGCTTTCTGAAGCTCCTCATCTCTGGCCTTCTCCAGCTTCTGCTCGAGCGCTTCTTTCAGGAAAACCTGAAGGTGAAGGGACAAAGATACAAAATCAATCCACAAAGAGGCCTGGAGGACAGAATGGGGTATGCACAGAGTACATGCAGGAGGAAGTTTGATGAAAAATGTAAAAGCTTGCTCTACATATGGAAAGGTGAAATCAGTCCTTACCTGCCAATTTTCTTTCCTTGAGTTCCTCCAGTCCAGTCATGTGGGTTTATACTTCCTCAACAGGAGATGGAGATTGAGAATCACTGGTTTGATGATGCTAAGGTATAGCGTTCCTGTGCAGTCCTCCTCCCACCAGTATTTCTGTAACAAAATAGACTCCAGAACAAATGATTATTTAGATATACATGCATGACACAGAGTAATTGCTCAGCGATAAGTTTGCTGGAAGCTGATGACCAAGGCAGATATCCGAAATCACTGCCCGGCACCACACTCTCAACACACCTGCTTCTCCAAAGCTGGACCTGAACCAAGAGAAAGCTAGGTAGGTTCTAGACTGGACTGGAGGGACTCAAGGAAATCAAATTAGCAGGTATGCCTAATTTCACCTTCCTCACCATCCCTCCAGTCCAATCTAGCTATGTGGGATCTATCAAAGCAATAGTTAACAGGGGACGAGACCAAAGAGCTTGGCTTGTGCACCTGCACTTCAAAAGAGTGCTACCTTGCTCACCAAAATTTTCTAATGCTTCTGTGACATGATAAAGGAAAAGATATGACTTCTGCCAACCAGAAATACAGGAGAAGGGATTCCAGGCAGACTCCATCCCAAAGGACACCTGACCTCTGGGAAGAAAACATTGCAACCTTTCTACTGGGATTGACCAGCTTTCTTCAACCAATTGCAACACAAACCCCTGGTAGTCAGCTTCTGTTGTACAACCTTCACAAATGGTACCAAGGAAGGACTCCCCTGAAGCCCTTTAGACACTCTCAAAGTACTGATGAGGTATATATAATTTGTGCAGCCCTGGCGACCCCAGAGGGAACCAAAAACCGAAAAAGACACAATGCCTAAGTTAACTAGAAGCAACATAACAGAACCACAAGGATCAATTCTTCCACCACTGTAATCAGATTCTCAAAGTCCTACCCATAGCCATCGGATGCCTTGGCTCTTTTCTATTTCCTTTTGTTTTTGAAACTTAAAGTGCCCTTGGCAACAAGAAAAAGAAACTCCTTACCTGGCCCTCTCTCCAAAAATTGGAGAAGAGGCAAGGATGGATCACAGCTGTACTCCACCAAAGTATAAGAGCTGTCGGGCCAAGGACCCATGCGGGGGGGGGGGGGGGGGACCTGGCACTACTGGATTCTTCACCCTTTATTCTTTTTTTTTTCCTCTCTGAGGGAGGGTAAGTGGTGGGTAGGGGGAGAAACCTGGTACCACCAGATTCTGCACCCTAGGGAATTGTAGGAGGCCACCACCATCATACTCTCAGCACTCAAAGAATCCTTAGGAACATCTCTCCAAACTGCAGAGGGTTAGCGAACCCCGATCTGCTGGAGACAGAAATACTGGTGAAAGGTGGGCTGCACAGGACCCTTATATGATGGCATCTTCAAACCAGTGATTCTGTTTACATCTGCTGTTAGGAAGGCATAAACCCATGTGTTTGGACTGGACTGGAGGGATGATGAGGAAAGGGCACTTGTAAAATTGCATGACTGAATCCATACCATGAGTAATCATTGTAGGGGATGTTACAGCAGATTTGGGAGTTACCGGATTGGCTGAATGACCTGCTGACAAAAGCTGGCTGGGTCCAGCGTTTTTGAAGGGAAGAATGCCATTTTGCAGATTGAGCGGACTGAGAAGCAGTAGTTAACACTATATTTGTATTTATAAGCGATTCAATGTCTTTGTGTTGTTTGTTACAGCTAAAGAGCTGAGCTGATGTTTTTGGTGTGTTTTGAACAGAAGAGTATATCCTTAATGAAGTTATCGAAACGCTAGCTAAGAAAAGCTGAAAGCATTGAGACTGTGATGACATTAATACTATTAGTGGACGGATGTTTTAAAGAATAATTGAAGACTGTTATTTGATAAAAGGTTGTAGACTACTACGTATATATGGAAGATTTTATGCCGTTGCAACTGAACTAGAAGAAATGCGATTCTGAGGATTCCCCCCCCCCCCCCCATTAGTTTTAGCGGTTGATCTGGTCTTGATGGAGCTTGAAGCACCATAAAAAATAGTGAAAAAATCTATGCATTGGAGAGAGATTCTCTGGTGAAGGGTTTTTGTGTATTATTATTCCTTCACACCCTGATGTGTTGTCTAGGGGCTTTTGGATGCTGATGCTCCGCACTCTCTTGCCCACTCCTTACGTGGATCTGACCATACTCTAGTCCCCAGTTTCGCTATGTGTTTTGTCTGGATTAGATCGTAAGCTTTGATGAGCAGGGACTGTGTCTTACAGTGCTGCTTATGCCTTGTAGACCTGCAAACTACATACATGTGCTCAGCAGAATATTCAGTGGCACTAACCCGGTAAACACCCCGACACTAAGCGCTTAGCTTTAGGGGTGGAGTGAGGGTGGGACCGTGGGTTAACTGGACAGCAGCGATGTTCAGCTGAATGCCTGTCCTAACTTTAGCACTCAAAAAATAACAAAATGCCTTAAATTCACAAACAAACATCAATTAAATTAATATAAAAGTAAATACTCCCTGTGGGATAAAGAAGACCTCAGTATGGCTCTAATCCCATCATGTGACAACTTGAGCCCATTTTGCAATCCAGCTTGCAGCTGAATATCGTTGCTGACTGGACTGCAAATCACAGTCTGGACAATTTGTAAATAGTTACCCCTGTTATCCAAGTTATTTCTTCCTGTTCAAATGTAAACACAAAGTACCATTGGAAATGTGTAAATTCTTTGTTCAATGTAAACTGCGCTGATGCTGAATAGTGCGGTATAGAAGAGACTTTAAATAAATAAATACATTTGGATATTCAGTGCTGGTACCTGGATATGGCATTAAATATCCAGAGCGAATTTAAAATGGCGATGGTCACTGCCACTGAAAATTCCCCTCTTCACGAACTGAACTAGCTGAAAGGATAAAACTCATTCAAACAAACACGATTGTCACCATCTTCACAGTCATGATCGTGTCCTGTTAAGGAAATCCAGGAAAGACTATCACTCAGTTAGCCTGTGTTTTTGTTAGATTAAGGTGGACAACATTTGAGGATAGCCAGGAATCAATGCATTAATGTTCCTTAACCGCCCCGCCCCCTCGCTTCTCCTATAGCACACTTTGTAAATAGCTATGTTACTATATTCTCCATTCTCCACTCGACCACAGTGTATAAATCCCCTCTGCTGACCACCTGCATGCCCCCTGCCCTTGTTTGATATAACAAGTTTACTTGTATTGTAAACCACTTTGATTTTAGGAAAAGGTGGCATAGAAATCCTTTTAAATAAATAAATAACAACATTATATATCACATACTGGGTCTAATCCAGTATCCTGTTTCCATCAAGCCCAACATCCTATTTCCAGCAGTGACCAATCAAGGTCAGAAGCACCTATCGGGTTCCCAAAAGATAGACAATCCCATGATGCTTGCTCCAGGGGTAAGTAGTGGACTTCCCCAGTCCTCTTTAATAATGGTTTATGGGTTTTTCCTCCAGGAACTCGTCCAAACCTCTTTTAAATCCAGCTACACTAACAGCTTTTACTATATCCACTGGTAACGAATTTGAGTTTGATTACGCATTGAGTGAAAAAATATTTTCTCCGATCAAGTCTTACATGTGCTATACTTTAGCTTCATTTTCTATCCTCTAGTCTTTCTAATTTTTGAACAAGTAAACAGCCGATCTACATTTACCTATTCTATTCCATTCATTATTTTATAGACCTCTATCATATCTCCCCTCAGCCGTCTTTTTTCCAAGTTGAAGAGCCCTAACCTTTGAAGCCTTTCCTCATAGGGGTAACCCTCCATCCCCTTTACCATTTTTCTTGCTCATCTTTGTACCTTTTCTATCTCTGCTATATCCTATTTAAGAAATGGTGACCAAAATTGCATACAATATTCAAGATGTGGCTGCACCATACAGTGATAGATAGACATGATAATATCCTTTGTTTTATTCTCTGTTCCTTTCTTTATGAGTCCTAGCATTCTATTTGCTTTCTTGGCTGCCACTGCACACTGCGTCAATGTATTATCCACAACGATGCCTAAATCTTTTTCTTGGGTGCTGGTTCCTAATGTGGAACCTTGCATCGTGTAACCATAATTTTGGTTGTTCTTCCCTAACAGGCTCATTCCATCAGGGATGTACAGCCCCTCTGTACATCCGGTTTGAACCGGACTTTCAGAGGGAGTCGTGATTCTGATCTCACGGGGCACATCTAGCCCCACAGGATCAGAATCACGATCAGGCCTGTACATGAAGGCCAGAACTGCGATTCAGCCTGGCCTGAATGTACAAGCACTGCCCAACTAACTCAGTCAGGGCTTTTAAATGGAGCCACGGTGCCATGGTGTCCAGTTGCCATGGCATCGTGGCTCCATTTAAAAGCCGCATTCCTGGCTGCTGGAACAAACAGTTTATTCCCCGCAACCGGACCCACGATTTGGCCAGGGTCAGGCTGTGGAGAATGCTCTCTACCCCTTACCGCCCTTTCCTGGCCCCGGGCCCGCCAAACCTCAGCATGGAATGCATCTGGTCTGGGCTTCCAAGATTTGTTGTTGTTAAGTGCCGTCGAGTCGGAGTCCACTCATGGCGACCCTCTGGATAGCTATCCTAAATTGTGTTCGGTCTTCAGTCAGGCGGCTCATTGTTGACAGGCTGGTACCCGTAGCTGCTGTTATTGTAGCGATCCATCTCATTGCTGGCCTTCCTCTTTTGCGTTGACCTTCTATCTTGCCAAGCATGATGTCTTTCTCTAATGATCTCTCTCTTCGCATGATGTGTCCGAAGTATGAAAGTCGAAGTCTTGTCATCTGAGCTTCTAAAGAAAGCTTAGGTTTGATCTCCTCTAGTACCGACTGGTTTGTTCTTCGAGCAGTCCATGGTATACACAGTATTCGCCGCCAGCACCATAATTCAAAGGCATCAATTTTCTTCCTGTCTGTCTTTTTCACTGTCCAGCTTTCACATCCATATGATGTTATTGAAAATACCATGGCTTGAACAAGTCGAATCTTTGTATGGAGAGAGACATCTCTGCTCTTGAGAATCTTATCTAGGTCTTTCATAGCCATTCTGCCAAGAGCAATGCGTCGTATGATTTCTTGACTGCTTGTTGCTTCTTTATTGATAGTTGATCCAAGTAGGTTAAAGTTGTTCACGATTTCAATTTCTTCTCCTTCAACGATGAACCTGTTGATTTTGCCAGTTGTCATGATCTTTGTCTTCTTTACATTAAGGTGCAGGCCCATTTTGAGACTATGTTCTTTGATTGTGAGAAGCAAATGTTTCAGATCATCTTCACTTTCAGCCAGTAATGTGGTATCATCAGCATAGCGAAGGTTGTTGATGAGTCTTCCACCAATCTTCACACCTCTGTTGTCTTCATACAGTCCTGCTTCTCTGATGATTTGTTCTGCATATAAATTAAACAGGCAGGGGGAAAGTATGCAGCCTTGTCTTACACCCTTGCTTATTTTAAACCATTCTGTTTCTCCTTGTTCCGTTCGAACTGTTGCTTCTTGATCAATGTACAGATTGCGCAAGAGAACGATCAGGTGTTCTGGTATACCCATTCTTCTTAATGTGGTCCAGAGTTTCTCATGGTTTACACAGTCAAAAGCCTTGCTATAGTCGATAAAGCACAAATAGATATCCTTTTGGTATTCTTTAGTCTTTTCAAGGATCCATCTCACATCCGCAATGATGTCTCTCGTTCCTCGCCCTTTCCTGAACCCTGCTTGCACTTCAGGTAGTTCTTGTTCTAGGTATGGCTGTAGTCTCTTTTGAATAATCTTCAGTAGAATCTTGCTGGCATGTGGGATCAGAGCGATTGTGCGATAATTTCCACAGTCAGTTGGATCACCTTTCTTTAGTATTGGTATAAACACAGATCTTTTCCAGTCAGTTGGCCATGATGTTGTCTTCCATATTTCTTGGCAGAGCCGTGTAAGTACAGTAACAGCTGCATCAGATTGCTGCAATACTTCTGTGGGAATGCTATCAATGCCTGGTGCTTTGTTCTTTGATAAGGCTTTCAATGCTGCTTCAACTTCTTCTTTCATCACCAATGGTTCCTGATCATAAGGTATAGGTTGAAACGGCTGTTGGTCCACTTGATCTTTATCATATAAAAACTCTGTATACTCCTTCCACCTTTTCTTGATCTTCTCAGCATCATTCAACATAGAACCTTGAGCATCTTGTAACATTCCAATTCGAGGCTGGAACTTTTTCTTTAACTCTCGCAGCTTTAGGAAAGCCGATCTTGTTCTTCCTCTAATAGTTTCTGCTTCTATTTCCTTGCAAGTGTCATTGTAGTACTTTTCCTTGTCCTGTCTTGCTGCACGTTGGAAATCTCTGTTGAGTTCTACGATTGTCTTTCTTTCTCCTTTGGCTTTAGCTTCTCTGCGTTTCTGGGCAATTTTCAGAGTTTCTTCCGTCATCCATTTTGGCCGTTTTTGCTTTTTCACCTTTTGTAGAGACTTCTCGCTTTCTTATTTATTTATTTATTTTATTTATTTAAAGTCTCTTTTATACCGCGCTATTCAGCATCAGCGCGGTTTACAATAAACAGTGAACATACACATTTCCAATAGTACTTTGTGTTTACATATGAACAGGATAATCAACTTGGCTAACAGGGTAACTATGTACAACCACAAAATATACAATATATACAATTTGTAGGCTGATCATGTGTTTGTATGGTTTTAGACAGTGGTGATCTAGCACAACCTTCTTGATGTCATTCCATAACTCTTCCGGAGCTCTGTCATTTGTATCTAAAGCAGCAAATCGATTTTGCAGGCAGTCTTTAAATTCCAGTGGTATATTCTCAAGGTCATATTTTGCTGCATTCATGAGTGGTTTGCTCTTTTTCAACTTTAGCTTGAGTTTGCATACTAGTAGTTGATGATCTGTACCACAGTCAGCTCCAGGTTTTGTCTTGGTTGATGTTACAGAGCTTTTCCATCGTTGACTACCACAGATGTAGTCAATTTGATTTTTATACAATCCATTGGGTGAAGTCCATGTGTACAGTCGCCTCTTGTGTTGCTGGAAGAAGGTGTTTGAGATGAATAGATCATTGGTCTTGCAGAATTCTATCAATCTTTCTCCAGCTTCATTTCTGTTGCCAAGTCCATATTTTCCAACTACTTTGCCTTCTTCTTTGTTGCCAACTTTTGCGTTCCAGTCACCCATGACTATCAGGATATCCTGTTTGCATGTTCTGTCAATTTCAGCTTGTACTTGTTCATAGAACTCTTCAATTTCATTCTCTTCTGCAGCTGTTGTTGGGGCATATACTTGAATTATAGTTGTGTTGATAGGCAATCCTCATAGACGAATAGAGATTAAGCGTTCGCTGACTGCATTGTATTTCATTACAGTTCTTGCAAGTTTCTTCTTTATTATAAACGCAACACCATTTCTTCTTTGTCTTTCATTTCCAGCATAGTAGACCATGTGATCATCTGATGCAAAGTGCCCGATGCCAGTCCATTTCAGTTCGCTGACACCCAACAGATCAAGTTGTACACGTTCCATTTCATTCTTGACCACCTCCAACTTCCCTTGGTTCATGCTTCGTACGTTCCATGTTCCAATGTGTAAGACATCTTTACAGCTTCTGACTCTCATTTCATGTGCAGCTACATCAGCAGTCAGACTTCCCGAGGGCTTTGATCCAACCACATCATAAATGCTGGCTTTACTCTGAAAAAGTCTTCAGCTCTTCCCCAGTAGCTAGTTGAGTGCCTTCCGACCTGGGAGTCTCATCTTCCAGCACCATAGCACAATTTGTTTTGTTGTAACTATCCATTGGGTTTTCATGGCAAGATACAGAAGTAGATTGCCGGGCCTTCCTTCCGCGCAGTTTAAGTTTGGTGTTGTTGCCGTTGTCACAGAAATGTGATCCTCCGCCGTCAACACTATCCCATTCTGCTGCTGCCCAGATGGGTGGTTTGTCTTCGTCTGGCACCTCAGCTGAGACCTGTCCATCTTGGGAGACCCTGCCAGTAGTTAAACTACGGATAGTTTAGCTCTCAGCATCACTGATGCACGCAAGCCCTCACAGCACGACAAGCTGCAAACCAAGTGAGAGGGCTTCCAAGATAGTATTTTTAAATAACACCCAGGCTTGATGTAAACTTTAATCTTTGCAGTTGCTCCTTTTATTTTTTTCTTAACTATTTTCCTCATTCTATTATAGTCTTCTTTTTGAAAGTTGAATGCTAGCACAGTCAATTTCCTCCATATGGCCTTCCCCTCTATCTGATTATCCCAAGTTAAAAAAAACAGTTGAAAACCTTGTTCTTTCAAAGTACATACAATTTGAATTAACCCTGCCAACTGTATACAGCCCTCTCAATGTTTGATATTACTTGTCTTATGCTTTCTCCTCCCACATTGTGGCTTATTGTTATTTATGATTATGTTGTTGTATCTATTCAGCCATTTTTGTACCACTCTCTATTAACTTGGGGGCTTGTTTACAAAGCTGCGGTAGTGGTTCGCGATCGCGATCGCAGCCGCGGCTCCATTGAAATCAATGGGGCCGCGGCTCCGATTACGATCGCAAACCGCTACCGCGGCTTTGTAAACAAGCCCCTTGGTCTTGATAAATAGATACATACAGAAGTTATAGTCAAGTCATGGTTCTCCATGTACTACATCTCCGATTGCCACTAGATCCAAGCCAGCCTCTTGCATTAAACTTCTATAACTGGGACTTTATTTCCCATATTTAGACCATTAGGATAAAGACCTTTACAGATGTTGCCTTGTTTTCGTATTACTAAACAAATGTTTAATGTTATACTTACCTGAAGTCTCTGTTCAGCCATATTTATTAATTTAAAAGGATTTATATACTGCTTTGTCCTGAAATCAAAGTGGTTTACACATCAAACAATCAAAAATCAGTGTCAGTAGGGGTAGGCATGCAGTGTTAACACGGGTGAGTATTTGTGTGAGTGAATGAAATGATTTGTTGGTGTGCTATTTACTGGATGAGCTATGAACAAGGGGTTATATACAGGGAGGATGGGGGTACTTAGGGGGTCAGGTGGAATTGGTAGGTAGTCATGGGGCCATAGGACAGTTTATGTGATGTCACTATAGTGTTCAATGAAAAGCGTGGTTTTGGGCTGCTTCCTGAAATCCTTGAGGTCCATAGTTGATCATTAGTCATCCGGGAGGGAGTTCCGGCTTAAAGATCTTTTTAGTAGGTTAATTGGTCTGCAGCAGAAGACACTTGGGCCCTTCTTTGATAGGTAGAAGCCAACTCTGCTTAGCTCTTGGGAAATCTTGGGCCGGAAGGACTGGGGTTTCAAGTCACACAGGTGCTCCTTGTGGTCTTGGGCAAGCCACTTATCCCTCCATTGCCCATGTTCCCTGTAAGTATTAGTGTATGTGTCTCATATCCCCTCATGTTAAATGTATCCCCCAATTGTGTTGTGACCACTTTGATTGAAGGATAAGGTGGTATACAAAACTGTCTAAATAAATCATCCCATAATTCAGGCAGTCAAGATGCTCTCATTGACATCATCTGTGCAGACACACATTCATCTCCAGGAAGCAAGCTTTTCTGCCTTGGCCTTTACCCTTGAGAGGGAGGATTGAGGCAAACACCACCTGCATCCCTATTAGCTTTACCCTCTCTCATAGAACCAGGAAGTCACTCTTGATAGATTTGGAGTAATCCTTAGCAGTATCATTTGTGTCAACTTGGATGAGCAGCATTGGATACTAGTCAAGAGGCTAAGAAGGTCATTCTAAAAAGTTTCAGTCTTCTGCAAACATTCACGTAGACATTGAAGTCACGTACATGCCTCCATAACCATTCCACAAATGCAGTTCCCAACATCTCCAGTATGGGGACGTTCAAGTAGGCACAAGGGTGTGGCAGAGGTGTGTCTGGGGAAGGGCACTGGACTTACACATCTTTGTTTGATCCCAGAAACACCGGAGCCATATGCAGGCTCATGCATGTTTATTCCTGCTCCAGGGACGAATAGGCATCAAGAAAGTGTTTGTTTTCACTTTAAAACAAAGAAACATAGAAACATGATGGCAGAAAAAGACCACATGGCCTATCTAGTCTTCTCTTCCATATTGACTACTACAATAGTCCCCTGTTTCCCTTCAGAGATCCTCTGTGTTTGTCCCATGCTTTTTTAAATTCAGATACTGTCCTCATCTCTACCACCTCTACTGGAAGACTATTTCTCGCATCCAACGCTCTTTCCATAAAGAAATATTTCTGCATATTACTCCTGAGTCAATCTTCTTTCACCTTCATCCTATGTCTCCTCGTAGCAGAGCTTATTTTCAATCAAAAGAAGCTTTCCTCCTGTGCATTTATGCTATGGAGATATTTAAACATCTCTATCATATCACCTCTATCCCACTTTTCCTCTAAAGTATACATATTAAGATCCTTAAGTCTGTCCTCATATGCTTTATAACGAAGACCACTAACCATTTTAGTAGCCACCCTCTGCAGACTCCAAACTGTTTATATCCTTTTGAAGGTGCGGTCTCCAGAACTGCACACAGCACTCCAAATGAGGTCACACCAAAGACCTTTACAGAGGAATCATCACCTCCTTTTTTCTGCTGGCCATTCCTCTCCCTATGCACCCAAGCATCCTTCTAGCTTTTGCTATTGCCTTTTCTACTTGTACAGTTACTTTAAGATCGTCAGACACAATCACGCCCAAGTCCCACTCTTCTTTTATGGAGAGAAGTACTCCCCCCCTACACTGTACTGTTCCTTTGGAATTTTGCAACCCAAATGCATGACCCTGAATTTTTTAGCATTAAATCTCAGCTGCCAAATTTTTCAAGCTTAGCTAGTTCCCTCCTCATGTTATCTACTCCTTCCTGGATGCCTACTCTATTGCAGATTTTGGGATCATCCACAAAGAGGAAAACCTTAGCAGACAGCCCTCCTGCAATATCACTAACGAAGATATTAAAAAGAATCAGACCAAGGACAGATCCCTGCGGCACACTACTAGTAACATCTCTCTCCTCAGAGTGAGCTCCATTTACCTGTACTCTTTGTTGCCTCCCCTCATCCAATTTCTAACCCAAACAGTAACTTTAGGTTTCGTCCCTAGGGTGCTCAGTATGTTTATAAGTTGCCTGTGCAGAATGGTATCAAAGTCTTTACTGAAATTCAAGTACACCACATCTAGGGTTCTCCCTCAGTTCATCTCCTTGGCCAACCAGTCAAAGAAATCAATCAGATTTGTCTAACAAGACTTGCCTCTGGTGAATCCATGCTGCCTCTGATCCTGTAATCCATTGCACTCTAGAAACCTCACTATTTTCTCTTTCAGCAGTGCTTCCAATAATTTATTCACAACAGAGGTTAGACTAACTGGCCTGTAGTTTTCAACCACATCCTTACTTCCGCTTTTGTGTAAAGGGACCACATGAGCCTCTCTCCAGTCCTTTGGCACCACTCCCGACTCCAACGAGGCATTGAATAGGTCAGTCAGTGGAGCTGCTAGAACGTCCCCAAGTTCCCTCAGTATTCTCAGTATCCCATTCGGTCCCATCGCTTTGTCTACTTTTAGTTTAGCTAGCTTCTCCAGAACATGGAACATTGTAAACATGGTGATATTGCAAAGTCCTTTAGGAGGGACTTTTTCAGAGGAGCTATGATGTTTTGAAAACTATGATACATGTGAAATATTGAAGGGAAAATATAAGTCGTGTGTACTAGAAGAGAAAGTGTATAATGATTCATTTATCTGCTTTTCTGACGTGTTTTTAAAAGGATAACATTTTTTCTGGTTGTAAAAGATTTAAAAAGCCTGGCTGAAACTTGGTAATTAGTTGTTGTGTTCTCATGTGCAGATTTCCTTCCTTACTAAGTCAGAGCTGTATTTTGTCAGATTCTTAAGTTGATATTTGAAATGTCTGTGTTCTTATCTTTGTTAGTTTCTGTTTGGAGTTGTGTGTTTTGGTTTCTAGAGAGGTGCATTTTGTTTTGATAGCTTTCCGATCTCAGTTTGAATGAAGAAAGAGGTGAGTTTGTAGCGCTGTGATTTCTGTACAGAAGGTTTTAAACCTTAGTCTGTAAGGATTAGTCTGCTTTGATGGTATATGCATGTATGTTAGTCTGTAAGGATTAGTCTGCTTTGATGGTATATGCATGTATGTTAGTCTGTAAGGATTAGTATGCTTTGATGGTATATGCATGTATGTTAGTCTGTAAGGATTAGTCTGCTTTGATGGTATATGCATGTATGTTAGTCTGTAAGGATTAGTCTGCTTTGATGGTATATGCATGTATGTTAGTCTGTACGGATTAGTATGCTTTGATGGTATATGCATGTATGTTAGTCTGTACGGATTAGTATGCTTTGATGGTATATGCATGTATGTTAGTCTGTAAGGATTAGTCTGCTTTGATGGTATATGCATGTATGTTAGTCTGTAAGGATTAGTATGCTTTGATGGTATATGCATGTATGTTAGTCTGTAAGGATTAGTCTGCTTTGATGGTATATGCATGTATGTTAGTCTGTAAGGATTAGTCTGCTTTGATGGTATATGCATGTATGTTAGTCTGTACGGATTAGTCTGCTTTGATGGTATATGCATGTATGTTAGTCTGTATGGATTAGTCTGCTTTGATGGTATATGCATGTATGTTAGTCTGTAAGGATTAGTATGCTTTGATGGTATATGCATGTATGTTAGTCTGTAAGGATTAGTCTGCTTTGATGGTATATGCATGTATGTTAGTCTGTAAGGATTAGTCTGCTTTGATGGTATATGCATGTATGTTAGTTAGTATGCTTTGATGGTATATGCATGTATGTTAGTCTGTAAGGATTAGTCTGCTTTGATGGTATATGCATGTATGTTAGTCTGTAAGGATTAGTATGCTTTGATGGTATATGCATGTATGTTAGTCTGTAAGGATTAGTCTGCTTTGATGGTATATGCATGTATGTTAGTCTGTAAGGATTAGTCTGCTTTGATGGTATATGCATGTATGTTAGTCTGTACGGATTAGTATGCTTTGATGGTATATGCATGTATGTTAGTCTGTAAGGATTAGTCTGCTTTGATGGTATATGCATGTATGTTAGTCTGTAAGGATTAGTCTGCTTTGATGGTATATGCATGTATGTTAGTCTGTAAGGATTAGTCTGCTTTGATGGTATATGCATGTATGTTAGTCTGTAAGGATTAGTATGCTTTGATGGTATATGCATGTATGTTAGTCTGTAAGGATTAGTCTGCTTTGATGGTATATGCATGTATGTTAGTCTGTAAGGATTAGTCTGCTTTGATGGTATATGCATGTATGTTAGTCTGTACGGATTAGTATGCTTTGATGGTATATGCATGTATGTTAGTCTGTACGGATTAGTATGCTTTGATGGTATATGCATGTATGTTAGTCTGTAAGGATTAGTCTGCTGTGATGGTATATGCATGTATGTTAGTCTGTAAGGATTAGTATGCTTTGATGGTATATGCATGTATGTTAGTCTGTAAGGATTAGTCTGCTTTGATGGTATATGCATGTATGTTAGTCTGTAAGGATTAGTCTGCTTTGATGATATATGCATGTATGTTAGTCTGTACGGATTAGTCTGCTTTGATGGTATATGCATGTATGTTAGTCTGTATGGATTAGTCTGCTTTGATGGTATATGCATGTATGTTAGTCTGTAAGGATTAGTCTGCTTTGATGGTATATGCATGTATGTTAGTCTGTAAGGATTAGTCTGCTTTGATGGTATATGCATGTATGTTAGTTAGTATGCTTTGATGGTATATGCATGTATGTTAGTCTGTAAGGATTAGTCTGCTTTGATGGTATATGCATGTATGTTAGTCTGTAAGGATTAGTATGCTTTGATGGTATATGCATGTATGTTAGTCTGTAAGGATTAGTCTGCTTTGATGGTATATGCATGTATGTTAGTCTGTAAGGATTAGTCTGCTTTGATGGTATATGCATGTATGTTAGTCTGTAAGGATTAGTATGCTTTGATGGTATATGCATGTATGTTAGTCTGTAAGGATTAGTCTGCTTTGATGGTATATGCATGTATGTTAGTCTGTAAGGATTAGTATGCTTTGATGGTATATGCATGTATGTTAGTCTGTACGGATTAGTATGCTTTGATGGTATATGCATGTATGTTAGTCTGTAAGGATTAGTCTGCTTTGATGGTATATGCATGTATGTTAGTCTGTAAGGATTAGTCTGCTTTGATGGTATATGCATGTATGTTAGTTAGAGAATGTGGTTAGATGGTATGAGCAAGTGATTAGAAGGTGAGGTGAGAGACTTCCGGTGATGCGTGAGTGAGAGAGGACGTGCCTCCTTCGCTCCGGGGCTGCCTCTGCCATAAATCTTGCTTTATTCGACTTTTATGAACCCGCATCCCTCTCTTTTCCTGGGAGAGCTGTAGCATTGTTTGCTAAACCTGAGAACCCTACAAACGCAGACCCGTGATGCCTTTGCCGGCCCGGAAAGAACGGGAGAAAGTGCTGAAAACAGGGCCTGCTGCTGCGGCCACGCGCCTACCTGCCTCACCGGGTGCGGAAAGCACGGACTCAGCGTCGGATGACCTGGCGCGGGAGGTCGTGCGGCTCCTCGAACCGAAATTTGAGCGGGTCATGCAGAAATTGGAGGGGATGGAGGAATCTATGACTGAGTTCGGCCGTCGCGTGGAGGAACTTGAACACCGCGTGGCCGCGGTGGAGGAAGGTGAGAGCCGCCGAGATGGGGAGCTCGAGACACAAAAGAAACTCCTTTTGGAGGCACAGCAGAAGCTAGAGGACCTGGAGAACCGGTCCCGACGGAACAACTTGAGGATTGTGGGACTCGGAGAAGAACGAAATGATCAAGAGCTACTGGCCTTCCTGGAGTCTTGGCTGCCTGAAGCGTTAGAGGTACCGGCCCTGCAGGGTCTGCTCCGGATTGAGCGAGCGCATCGCCTGGGAGCCCGGAGAGATCCAGCTGACCGGCCGCGTGTGGTAATTCTACGCGTGCTCAATTTTCAGCACAAGTGGCAGATTATCCAGGCTTACCGTAAAAAAGGCGAGCTCATGTTGCAGAATAAGAAGATCCTCATTTTTCAAGATTACTCAGCGGCGGTAGCCGCCAAGCGTAGGGAATTCTCCCCCATCTGCACAGAACTGTTCCAGCGGCGAGCGAGGTTTACCCTGGCTTACCCTGCTGTGCTTCGTGTTTCATTTAATGGCCAGAATCACACTTTTGAGAACGTCCGGGCAGCACAACAATTTCTGGACCAGCTTCCCTCTCGGAGTGATGTGGGGAATGGAACATGAGCTGGTGTCGGCAGTTCCCAATGGACAATTTTGAATTAATGCCTACCAGACAATTAACGTTTGGATATGCTCTGTGATTCCATATGAAGCCTGGTTGGCCTGATTGGGCCTGTGAGTTATGCAATGCCCTGGGACCCCGCTGGGGGTGTGGAGCGCTGGCTTGGGGGTTGGGAGGGAGGGGGGGGAACCCTTAAGCTTAACACTTATAAAGATTAGTTGGGCCTTCGGGTCTGGTGATTCTTGGCCCTCCCTTCTTCCCGGGGGATCCTCGGGCCTCGGGCCTGCCTAGGATATCTGAGTTATAGCTGCGCTGCGAGGTCCCTAGGCAATAGGGCTGCCTTTGTTTAGCGCTTCTGGAGCAGAGCCTGTGCTAATTGCCCCTTGACATGGTCGCGAGCCTTCAGGCTTTGAATCCCCCCTGCTCATGTCCCACTGGCTTAGTGGGCCTGCTCTCTCATTATAGGGCGAACAACTGTGAGAGATCTTTTCTGAGCCTCGTCTTTGGTACGCAAGGACTCAGCTCATAGGATCCTTTACTTAGATGCTGTATGTGGTTCCATGGTGGCCTATATGTGCCTCTTTGCCAAGACTGATGTAGTTCTGTCTAGAGAGCTACACAAGATGGCGAGATCTATGTGGAGTGTTGTGCTTCTGTATTATATTTACCAACTTTGAGCTTTCTAGTTATGTAATGACCTCCTTGGTTACTTCCCTGAACTCATGTAAACAGGGCAACTTAAGAATTGGGCGAGGTCAATGTCTAAATACTATTTGGTGATCTTTTACCATTATGTTTGTTTTGCAGCTTTCTGAGGTTTAGGGGGGGTGGGGATTTACATGGGGGGTTCGAGGCAGCCCTGCAGCATTGCTATGGGGTCCTAACCTCGGTGTAGTAACTGAGGGTTTAATAGTTTGGGTGTGAGTTCAGTTGGGGGAGGGGAAGGTGGGGGGAGGGGGGAGGGGGGGTGGGATTGGGGTGGGGCCTGGGTGTGATGCATGTTGAGAATGAGTTGCTTTTCGGGTGTATGAATGCCTGTGCCTGGTCTGTTCTAGTCTGGGAGAGGGGACGATGCCTGTCGATGAAGCCGTTGCCTGGACGGTGTCTTAGGTTGAGGCTGGGCGACCTGAGACGTGGCTGTGGTGGGTGGATCTGTTTCTTTTTGGCCCTATTGAAATGCATGTATGAGTACTGAGCTCCGTATGGTCTCCTGGAATGTTGGGGGAGTCAACAGCCCGGTTAAAAGAACTAAGATCTTGCAGGCTCTTAAGCGGGGGCGGGCGCAAATCGCTTTTCTGCAAGAAACCCATTTGAATGAGCTTGAACACGTCAAACTTAAAAGGGATTGGGTGGGACAGGTTTTTGCGGCCTCGGCGCTTAGCAAGAAAAGAGGTGTAGCCATTCTAGTGCAACGGGGCTTGACTGTAGAAGTCCTTAGCCAAGACGCGGATGAGCAGGGACGCTTTCTCTTTTTGCATCTGAAAATTCAAGGTGAGGAGTTATTCTGAGGAAATATATACGCTCCTAACGTCTATGATCACCAATTTTTTCGGGGTCTACTGCGGAAAATCCTGGGAGCACCAAAAATTCCTTTGGTCCTTGCAGGCGACTTTAATTGCCCACATGACCCTACTTTAGACAAATCTGGTGCTGGGGGCTCCTGGGAGGCCTGGCGTAACAAAGGAGTAGGATATCTCTGTACCATGGGCGGTTTGCTTGACTCGTGGAGGATTTTACATGGGGTCGAGAGGGACTACACACATCTGTCGAGAGTACACCAGACTTGGTCGAGGATTGATTACATTTTGATCTCACATGAGAGTCTAGGGAAAGTGATCCGGGTGGAGATCGACCCCTTAGTGGTGTCTGATCATGCCAAAGTGGTTTTGGATTGGAGGGTGAAGCCGGTGGGGGGAGCGCGTTGGTCCTTCCCGGGGTACCTATGGCAGAAAGCTGAGTTTCGAGCGTATCTTATCCAACATTGGGAGGAGTATCTCTCGTTTAATGATACGGGCGAGGTTAGTGTGGCGACGTTCTGGGAGGCGGGAAAGGTGGTTCTCCGGGGCCATATTATAGCGTACGTGACGAGAGAAAGAAAACGTTTAAATACTAAGATTGTGGACCTTGCGCAACGGTTGCAGGTGGCCAAACGGGTAGCGCTCCGGATGCCGTCTCGGTTACCGGAATATTTGGAGCTACAGCGAGATCTCAATGAGGTCTTGCATGATAGAGCGGTCCAGTCGCTGAGTTACTACCAGCACCAGCTTTTTCGGTTTGGCGACCGTACGGGACGCTTACTGGCGCGTTTGGTCAAAAGACGGGGCGGTATCCAAGGCGTGGCTCGCATTAAGGATGCGCAGGGGGTTAAGCATGCGAACTTGGATAAGATTGTGGACGTTTTCAGTCAGTACTACCAGGAGCTTTACACCCCTGAGCAGGAAAACAGAGCCTGGGAGCGGGAGTTTCTTGATGCGGTTGATCTACCGAGGCTGACGGCCTCTGAACTTCAGGACCTCAATGCGCCTATAACTCAGGGGGAACTCCAGCGGGTCATCAAAGCTGCCAAGACCCACAAGGCCCCGGGACCGGATGGTTATGGCTCGGAATTCTATAAGATCTTGATGGACCAGGTGACGCCTACTCTGATGGTTTTATATCAGGAGGCTCAAGAGTTGGGTACCTATCCTCGAGATATGAGGACGGCGGCGATTACTATTATACCTAAGGAGGGTAGGGACCCAGAGGAGCCGGCTTCTTATCGCCCTATATCTCTGATTAATTATGATATGAAGTTGGTGGCTTCGATATTGGCGGCTCGCTTGCAACAGTTTCTGCCGAGATTGATTGGCACCCATCAATCTGGTTTTGTGAAGGGAAGAAGTGCTTTCCCCAACATTAGTAAAGTATTGCTGGGGATGGAGCATTGCTCACTCCATCTGGAGCCTCTGATCTTAGTGAGCCTGGACGCGGAAAAAGCCTTTGATAGGGTGTCTTGGCCCTATATGTTCGAGGTCTTGACACGATTTGGGTTTGACGGGGCCTTTCTGGCCTGGATCCGGGCTTTGTACACCAATCCTTTAGCTTGCGTAGCCAGTGGGGGCGTTTCCTCTTCGGCCTTTCGTTTGCAGAGAGGCACGCGGCAGGGATGCCCCTTATCGCCGTTGCTCTTTGTTCTGCAGTTAGAGCCCCTGCTGCTTTCCCTTCTAAGGGCCGAGAGCATCAGGGGTATTACCTGGCCCGGGGGAGGCATTAAGGTCAGTGCCTTTGCTGATGATATGCTGCTGTGTTTATCTAACCCGCAAGCCTCACTAGAATATGCGCTGGAGCTGATTCAGCGGTTTGGTTCTTTCTCCGGACTGCGGATTAATGTGGGCAAGTCCGTGGCCTTGGATGTTGGCAATCTGGCTCGGTCTGGGTGGCATGGTTCGTTCCCCTTGAGTTGGGCAACGGGACAATTTCGATATCTGGGGATACAGATTCCAGATCGCATCTCCTACTTATACGAGGTCAATATCCGACCGATGCTCCTGCGTACTGTGGACACGCTCCGGCGATGGAAGGACCTGCCGCTCTCGCTCATGGGGAGAGTAGCTCTCTTTCAGATGATGGAGGTTCCCCGTTGGATGTATCTGTTGCGACACGTGCCTCTTTGGCTTCTGCGTCGGGATGTATTGTTTTTTCAGAGCCAGGTGAGACGTTTTCTATGGAACGGGAGGAGGGCGCGGATACGATTCTCCGTCCTGATGAGCAGTAGAGCTGAAGGGGGGTTGGGACTCTTTTCGATTCGAGATTATAATTTCTTGAGCTTGTTGGGCCCCTTGCGGGAGCTGATTTTGGGCCGAGATATTATTTTACCACGGAGCCTCGTTCACTCGATGTCGCAGCCTTTCCACGCGGCCTTCCTGTTACATTGTGGTAGTAATCTCTTGCCTAGGCCCTGGAGAGAATCACAGTATTTGGGCACTCTGCGGCAGGCCTGGAGGTTTCTATGTCAGCGTAAGGGAGTGCGCTGGTCAACTACGGATTGTTTGCCCCTGAGTGGCAATGGGGATTTTGAGCCGGGGAAACTTGGGGGCCCATTGAGTTGGAAGGTGGGAGGTCTTGACTTTCTGGGTCACTTATGCATGCTGACGCAGGGAGAGCTTGACTCTTTTCAATCTCTGCGAGACAGATTCTCACTGGGGCCCTCTACGTTTTATTTTTATCTACAGGCGCGACACTATGTCCGAACGCTGCAACAGCGTAAGGGCTTACGACTCCATCATGACGGGGTGTGGGCTTTCATAGCCCGAGAGGATTGGAAAGTTAATTTGCGTTCCTTAAGGGAAGAATGGCATCCGGGCGGAGATAGGGGCCCGTTGGAGATCTTACTCCGTCGATGGCAGCGAGATGAAGCTGGGGAGCTCCGGATTACGGTAGACGATCTTCAAGATGCTTTTCAGCGACTGGGTGCCCTCTCTGAAGCGGTTCGGTTCCAGGAACTTCAATATCGCATCCTTTGGCGAGCGTATGTACCCAATGTCTGGGCAGTTCGGATGGGGGTGCTCTCGACAGATGTATGTCAGCTGTGTCGGACGCATGCGGGGACTCTCCTACATCGTCTCTGGACGTGTCCTTGCATTGCCTCCTTCTGGTCTGCGGTCCAAGGAGCCCTACGTACCTGGAGGCCTGGGGGAGGGGCGCTCTCGCCTGAATGGTGTCTCTTTGGAATCCCCGGTACCAGTACTCGACCGCGGCCCAGAGCTGCTGAGGTGAGCCTGGGGACGGATCTCTCGATCCATGATCTAAGGCTCTATGATAGGGGTTTTTTGATAGCGAAGCACTGCATCCTTAAACATTGGCTGGAGGACAAACCCCCGGGGATGGCGGAGTGGAAGAATAGTTTCCTCTACTTACAGGGCTGTGAGAGACGCACCGCCCAGATTTTGGGGGGTAAAAAACAACGAGAGTTTGACAACATTTGGCAGGGGGTTGCCTGATGATTTTACATTCCAGGTCACTGGGCATCATGGGCTTTATGCCTTGCTTGATGCAGTAAATGAGTGCCCTGCGGGTCTCTGGACAGAGTGGCTTGACCGATGGGTGAGTGGGTCTATGTGTGTTGGGGGAGGGTTCTTAACAGGGGTTACACCAGGCAGAGGGGAGGTGGTGCGGGGGGGGGGGAGAGAGGGTTGGGGAGTGTTTTTCGGGAGGGGTTCTGTTGGAAGGGTAGATTGAGGGGTTTGGGGGGGGTGTGGGGGGCCTGCTGCATTTGGCGCTCTGTTCTCCTGATAGGGGGCGTGTCTTTATGATAATGAGTATTACTAGTATTTTCTTGCTATACTCTTGATGATGTTTTGCTTGCTGTTACAGTTTACATTGTTCGCCCAGACTTTGCATTTGTACTGTTTTCAATGATGTTTTTGGCCTCGGGATGACGTGTGATGACTTATGTTGCCTTATGATCTTTGGTTCTCCTGTTGGGTGTGGAGTCTCATTCTCTTATTCCGTTATTGTATTCTATAATTGTAGGTCCTAAGATGTTGGAAAACCAATAAAAATGATTTGATTTAGAAGGTGAGGTGAGATATGATATTAATGGTGACAGAAGGATTTTTTGATAGATAATAAATGGATTAGGATGGTCTGATGTGATGGGATGTGTTGGTTTAATGAATATGGAAAGGGAGACGAGATTTATGATGGATTTTGCAGTGTTGAAGTATTTGGACAGCTAGTGGTTTCTTCTATCTGGATGCGTTTGTACTGTAGTATGGAATGGATTTTCTGAGTCAATGGATTGGGATTGAAGTAAGAACCTTAGAAGCAGACAGTGTAAATAACAATAACGCTGTAGCACAAGATACTGTGTGCAGTTGTCTGGTGAGAAGACCTCGACTGCAAGTTTTGTTAGAGAAGTTTCTTTTAAACAAAAAGTTTATAATTAAAGTACAGCCTGAATATTGCAAATTCTTTTCTTTTTTTGCCTGTGAATATATAATAAGAACAACTTCTGATTCCAATTAGCAGTAGAATTATTGAGATATAAATCTGCATGATCGTAATTGTATTATGTTTAAGATTACCTGGATTTGACAAGTGTGATAGAGGAGGAAGTAAGAACATTAACCATTTCTTTATTTGTGTGCAGTAAATAAGTTTAATCCACAGAGTCCTCTACACCGGTACGCCCCAATATCTTGCTGATCTCATTCACCTCCAGCCCCCACCCCCGTCTCTTCCGTTCTGTACATGGCAACCGCCTCTTCCTTCCTTCTCCTTCTCAGGCTCACCTCAAACTCACTCGCTGATCTGCCTTCTTTTTCCTAAGTCCAGCCCTCTGGAACTTACTCCCACACTCCCTCCGCACAGAATCATCCTTCCCCCGGTTCAAAGCCCTCCTTAAGACTCACCTTTTCCATCAAGCCGTCCCCCTCCCCGGACCACCCAGTTTCCCTCCCAGTCGGGGTCCTTCCATAAAATACGAGACCACATCTTCCACATAGATCATCCCCCCTCCTCCCTCCCTCCGGTCTCCCCTCTATTTGTTTCGAAAGTTGTGTTTAGTGTCTTCTGTCTCTTTTCTATACTTTTTCTTTCTTTTTGCTCTTCATTTTCTCTTTCCATGGCATTCCTTCTCTCCTGTTCTCTTCTAGCAGCCTACATTTTATTGCACACTGCCCTGACGCTCAGGCACGGGCGGTATATCAAGCCTTGCAAATAAAGAGAAAGATAAAGATTTTGCTTTCTAGGTTAGGGATCTGAGTGTATTCTGATTAAGAAAACGTGTCTGCTGATTTCATTCTGCGTGTCAAGAGATTACAGTAGCAATGCACTGGGCTATTATAAGCCACCTACAAGAGTTTACTGGTTTAAATTCTATGTTGTGAAAGTTTTGTGGATATGAATGTATTTATTACCTTTTGTGGAGCATAATTCTTGGAATTCTATATAATGACCCATGATGTATCTGTTTCCTTTTGTTTTGTGTCCTTCCTTTGTGAGCTGAGATGTCTATGTCAATCAGACACTGTTCAGGGTAAAGAGTCAAACCATTATCCGAGATAAGAGAGTCTTCCTAAGAATTTTTGGTGAACAATTGAAATGAGTTTAATTTATTTGCCATAAAATTGTCAGTTTGTGTTATGATGTTTGTTACCCCCTAAATAATAAGATTAACTATACTTTGTATATTGTCATGGTTGGAGAGTAAATTACAAACATGATTAGTGATATACCTTGTAAGTTGTGCTCCTGATAAAAGTGGTGTGTCTGTTAGGTCACATGCTAATTATAATATGATAAAGAGAAAAATTAAAGCATATAGATGCAAAATAGAAGTATGCTGCAAGCTATCTTGGTCTCCATATAGTTAAATAAGTTGTAATCATTTAGTGCTAGCAGTAGATGTATTGTAATTAACTAACATTAGATTACATAAGATAATTCTGTTCACTTCTATATTGCCATTAGCAGTGGTGCTTATTTGCAATTGTGAGGAATCAGAGGAGTGTTGTGGTGGTGAGTTTTGGTTCTGCAAATTATATATTACATGCGCTGAATCCTATGGGCCGAAGACGACGACTACTGTCAATGAAAGGAAGTCTGCAATGCTGCTGAAAGCCGAATAGAAACAAGTTTGGGTTGTTCTTCCCTAGGTGCATAACCTTGCACTTGTCCACATTAAATTTCATCTGCCATTTTGATGCCCAGTCTTCCAATTTATCAAGATCCTCTTGCAGTTTTCCACAATCCTCTTGGGTTTTAACAACTTTAAATAGTTTTGTGTCATCTGCAAATTTGATAACCTCACTCGTTATTCCACTTTCCAGGTCATTTATGAATATGTCAAAAAGCAGCGGACCCAACACAGATCCCTGGGGTACACCACTATTCACCTTTCTCCATTGGGAAAATTGGCCATTTAGCCCTACCCTCTGCTTTCTATCTTTTAACCAGTTCCTGATCCACAATAGTACACTGCCTCCTATCCCATGACTCTTTAGTTTTGCCAAAAGTCTCTGATGAGGGACCTTGTCAAAAGCTTTCTGAAAGTCCAGATACACAATATCAACCGACTCACCTTTGTCCACCTGATTATTCACACCTTCAAAAAAACATAACAGATTAGTAAGACAAGATCTTCCTTGTCTAAAGCCATGTTGGCTGTCTCCCATTAGGTCATGACTATCTACATGCTGAGTAATTTTATTCTTTATGATGGTTTCTACCATTTTTCCCGGTACTGATGTCAGGCTCACCAGTCTGTAGTTTCCCGGATCACCCCTGGAACCCTTTTTAAAAATTGTTGTTACATTGGTGATCCTCCAATCTTCAGGTATTAGAGATGATTTTAATGATAGTTCACAGATTACTAATAGCAGGTCTGCAATCTCATATTTCAGTTCTTTCAACACCCTTGGATGTATACTATCCGGCCCAGGTGATTTGCTACTCTTCAGTTTATCTAATAGTTGTAATACATCTTCCCGATGTATCGATATTTCCTTCAATTCTTCCGCACCTTTAAATACCACTTCATAAGCCATATCCTCACAAGCCAATACCAGATATTTGGCTTATGAGGATAATTGGCAGAACTTCACTCTCTATACACATTCTTACTGAGAGCTAGAAAGGGCAAACAGCGTCACATAGTTTTGGTTAATTTGCAGGATGCTTTTAATCCTTTTTCTATATTGTCAAATGGAGCATATGTAGAAAGACTTCTTCCAACCAGCAAGATGAAGTTTGCCTGTGAAACAGATGTGGTGCTAAGGACTCTGACGCACGTGAAGAGAAAGATGTTCTCTACTATGGCAGAAGATTTATTTTGGACTTTGATATGTTTCATCTATCATTCATTTGTAGTGATTCTGTCCAGAATCAGAGGGAGGACTGTTAGATTAACTTGAAGTGGGGTCCCAGAGCCCTCTGAAAAGAGTTAATATGGAGTATGGCTTGGAATGTTGCTGACAGTCTGAAGCACAGCAGCCTGGAGAGACATATGTTATAAAAATCAAGATTTTACTTTGAGATGATATTGTTTGTGAGAACGAGACAGAATGCTTTTGTTTTTCGAATACTGAAGCATAAATGTCTCTGCTCTGACCTAAAACATCTAGATAAACAAAGCTTGACAATTCTGGTCACCGTATCTTAAAAGGTATATAGCATTATTAGAAAACTATCCATTGGGTTTGAGAGATCATTAGAGAAAGACATCATGCTTGGCAAGATAGAAGGTCAACGCAAAAGAAGAAGGCCAGCAATGAGATGGATCGCTACAATAACAGCAGCTACGGGTACCAGTCTGTCAACAATGAGCCGCCTGACTGAAGACCGAACACAATTTAGGATAGCTATCCAGAGGGTCGCCATGAGTCGACTCTGACTCGACGGCACTTAACAACAACAACATTATTAGAAAAGGTATAGAGAAGAGCCACCAAAATGGTAAAGGGGATGGAAGAATACCCTAATGAAGAGATGCTAAAAAGTTTAGGGTTCTTCAACCTGGAAAAGAGACGGCTGAGGGGAGATATGATAGAGGTCTATAAATAAATGAATGGAATAGAACGGGTAAATGTAGATCCATTGTTTACATCATCAGAATATAGAAAGACTAGGGGACATGCAATGAAGCTACAGGGTAACCTATTTAAGACGAATACAAGAAAATATTTTTTCACTCAACGTGTAATCAAACTCTGGAATTTGTTACCAGAGAATGTAGTAAAAGCTGTTATTGTAGTTGGGTTTAAAAAAGGTTTGGACAAGTTAAGAACATAAGAACATAAGATATGCCATACTGGGTCAGACCAAGGTCCATCAAGCCCAGTATCCTGTTTCCAACAGTGGCTAATCTAGGTCATGCGTGCCTAGCAGTTTCCCCAAAAGACACAGGTTCCACAATGCTTGTATTGGGTCAAGCAGTGATATCCTGGGTCCCTTTTTAATAATGGTTTATGGACCTTTCCTCCAGGAACTTGTCCAAACCTTTTTTAAACCCAGCTACACTAACAGGTTTTACTACATCCTTTGGTAACAAATTGCAGAGTTTGATTACACATTGAGTGAAAAAATATTTTCTCTTATTTGTCTTGAATAGTTTTCCCTGTAGCTTCATTGCATGTCCCCTATATTCTGATGATGTAAACTATCGATCTACGTTCTAGAGTTTATTATTTTATTGTAAACCACTCTGCTGTCTCCACTAAGGACGGTATATCAAATATTAATAAATGAAATGAAACAATGCGCTGGCTTGAGATTTCTCCACCTGTTCTTTGAAGCTCGGCCCACTAGCATCTTGCAAGCAGTATTCTCCAGTTACTGCACTGACATATGCTATGGGGATTGCCAAGGGACAGTTGCCTACCTCTGTCCTTTCTTCCACAAGCATGGTCCTTCTTGAGGGGCAATTTAGACCCATTGTCCTCGAGACAGTATTGTTCCTTCTCCTCTTGCTCAGAGAAAAGTCTCTTGTTGTGGGATGGGCAGGATCCTTTTAGGGGCCTCCCAGAAGTGCCCCAGAAGAGAAGGGATTAGGGGTGCTCCACCAGCTCCCTTATGCCAGTGACCTGCCTTGCATTCCAGGGAATCAGTCTATGACTGAGTGAAGAGATGAACTGCTGATGCCGGATGACCAGAGTGATTGTCTCATTTGGCTGTTTCAGAAAGAGGGGGCTGGTGGCGCTAATTGATCAAGTTTCCTCTGCCCTGCGGTTATCAGATGGTATGCTGGCAGATCAGGAGCTGCAAGTGTACCCCCCTCTGGCAGGGGGATCAGAAAGCCCTCCAGGGTGTTTCCTTTCCCAAAAGTCCTGAAGAGCATGATATGCATGGAATGGAACTCACCTGCCACTTTGCTGAAAGAGGGACAGGGTCGTGAGATGGCTCTGCATCCTCCTCATGCAGTTTCTTCAAGGTGGATGTGCAGGTGATGACCATTGCTAAACACACCACAACTCCTGTCGAGGGTGGTGCAGCCCTCAAGGACCAAATGGATTGCAAGTTTGAAATTTCCTAAAGAGCCAGTTTTTGGCCACTTCCCTTATTCTTCACACAGTAGTTTGTGGAGGGCTTATGGCTCGTGCCCTACTCCATTGGATCCAGTTGCTCCCGCAGGATGATCTTTGATGCTTCTGGAATCAGCAGCAGTTTTCCTGGCAGATGTCATGTATGTTTTGGTCTATTTGGTGGCCAAGGATATTGCCATTTCCATGGTGGCACTGGCTTTGACTTTGGACAGATGGCATCCAAGTTCAGTTTATCTGGGCTTCCTTTCAAGGGGAAGCTTGTGTTTTGGGAGAAGTTGTTCATTGAGCTGGGAGCATCTAAATCACATTGTCGTCTGGAGGATTAACCTAAAGGGCCTTTGAAGCATGGCCTCTCCTCCTCTGCATCATGTTCTCCTTGCTCCTGCCACTAGGAATGTCGGGTTCAGGGACTCTCAGAAGGATCACCTGGGGAGGCCATACTCCTTTCCTTTGCCTCCCATTTCTGGGTCCAGTCATTGCATGAGACTTGTGGGACCAGCGAGGCTCCCTCCTTCCCGAAATCTTGGCTCTCCCGTCAGACACAAAGATGGGATGGGCCTGTGCGACCTCAGACCAGTGGGAGCCTGACATCATTCAGTTCGGCTATGTGCTGGAATGCAAGGACTCCATTACAAATGTCTTCCTGATATTTCCATGCAAGTCTGCGGCCAGAAGTGTTGCCATTCAGACTTTTCTGGAGAGACTCATCAGTCTCCAGGCTGCAGTTCCGGTGCTACCTGCCAACAGGGGCAAGGGCCAGTATCCCATTTACTTTGTTGTGTCAGAGAAGGTAGAGTCCTTCTACTCAATTCTGGACCTCCACAAGGGTGTCAATGCTCACCTAAGGATCTTTCACTTCCACATGGAGACACTGAGCGCAGTCTGATGAGGAACACATCCAACAGACAGCTAAAACCTGTTACTTCTTTATCTAACATCAGCAAAATTCATCCTTTCCTTTCTACTCATGCTACTAAGACCCTTATCCACTCACTAATCACCTCCCATCTCAACTATTGTAACCTGCTTCTTGCTGGTCTCCCTCAGAATCATCTCTCTCCCCTTCAATCTGTTCAAAACTCAGCTGACGGCTTATAAGAACATAAGATATTCCATACTGGGTGAGACCAAGGTCCATCAAGCCCAGTATCCTGTTTCCAACAATGGCCAATCTAGGTCATAAGTACCTAGCAGTTTCCCCAAAAGACACAGGTTCCACAATGCTTGTATTGGGTCAAGCAATCATATCCTGGGTCCCTTTTAATAATGGTTTATGGACCTTTCCTCCAGGTACTTGTCCACATCTTTTTTAAACCCAGCTACACTAACAGCTTTTACTAGATCCTCTGGTAACAAATTCCAGAGTTTGATTACACGATGAGTGAAAAAATATTTTCTCTTGTTAGTCTTAAATAGGTTACCCTGTAGCTTCATTGCATGTCCCCTAGTCTTTCTATATTCTGATGACATAAACAATGGATCTACATTTACCCGTTCCACTCCATTTATTAATTTATAGACCTCTATCATATCTCCCCTCAGCCGTCTCTTTTCCAGGTTGAAGAGCCCTAACCTATTTAGCCCCTCTTTACCAAAATGGTAAAGGGAATGGAAGGCTACCTCAATGGAGGTAGCCTTCCATTCCCTTTACCATTTTGGTGGCTCTTCTCTGTACCTTTTCTAATAACGCTATATCCTTTTTAAGATACGGTGACCAGAATTGCACACAATATTCAAGGTGCAGTCGCACCATGGAATGATACAGAGGCAATATAATATCCTTTGTTTTATTTTCCATTCCTTTCCTTATGATATATAGCATTCTATTTGCTCTCTTGGCTGCCGCTGCACACTGGGCGGAGGATTTTAACATGTTATCCACGATGACGCCTAAATCTTTTTCCTGGGAGGTGGTTACTAATATGGAACCTTGCATCGTGTAAACATAGTTTGGGTTGTTCTTTCCTAGTTGCATAACTTTGCACTTGTCCACATTAAATTTCATCTGCCATTTGGATGCCCAGTCTTCCAGTTTATCAAGATCCTCTTGCAATTTTCCACAGTCCTCATGGGTTTTAACAACTTTAAATAGTTTCTTGTCATCTGCAAATTTGATAACCTCACTCATTATTCCCTTTTCCAGATCATTTACGAATATGTCAAAAAGCAGCGGACCCAGCACAGATCCTAGGGGTATTCCACTAATGACCTTTCTCCATTGGGAAAATTGGCCATTTAGTCCTACTCTCTGCTTTCTATCTTTTAACGAGTTTGTGATCCACAATAGTACTCTGCCTCCTATGCCATGATTTTTTAGTTTTGCCAAAAGTCTCTGATGAGGGACCTTGTCAAAGGCTTTCTGAAAATCCAGATACACTATATCAACTGACTCACCTTTGTCCACCTGTTTATTCACACTTTCAAAAAGAATAACAGATTAGTAAGATAAGATCTTCCTTGTCTAAAGTCATGATGGCTGTCTCCCATTAGGCCATGACTATCTACATGTTCAGTAATTTTATTCTTTATGATGGTTTCTACCATTTTTCCTGGTACTGATGTCAGGATCACCGGTTTGTAGTTTTCTGGATCACCCCTGGAACCCTTTTTTAAAAATTGGTGTTACATTGGCCTTCCTCCAGTCTTCAGGTATTACAGATGATTTTAATGATAGTTCTCAGATTACTAATAACAGCTCTGAAATCTCATATTTCCGTTCTATCAACACCCTTGGATGTATACCATCTGGCCCAGGTGATTTGCTACTCTTCAGTTTATCAAATAGTTGCAATACATCTTCCCGGTGTATCGATATTTCTTTCAATTCTTCCGCAGTATAACTTTTAAATACCACTTCAGTCATGGGTAACATCCCTACATATTCCTCAGTAAAGACCGAAGCAAAGAATTCATTCAATTTCTCCACTATGGCCCTGTTCCCTCTTAGTGCCCCTTTTACCCCTCTATCATCTAATGGTCCAACTGACTCTCTCACAGGTTTTTTGTTAGAAATGTAATTAAGTCTTTATTACGCGTTTTTGCTTGCACAACAAGCTTCTTCTCAAATTATCTCTTTGCCTGCCTTATCAATGCCTTGCATTTAACTTGACAGTGCTTGTGCTGTTTTCAGTTTTCATCATTTGGCTCTTTTTTTCTATTTCCTGAAAGATGCTTTTTTGGCAACAGCCTCTCTGACCTCACATTTAAACCATGCTGGCAGTTTTTTTGACTTCCTTCCACTTTTCTTAAAGGGTGGAATACTGCTGGTCTGGGCTTCCAAGATAGTAGTTTTAAACAACACCCAAGCTTGATATAATTCTTTAACCTTTGCAACTGTCCTTTTAGTTTTTTCTTAACTATTTTCCTTATTTTATCATAGTCTCCCTCTCAAAAGTTAATAAGTAGTATTGTGGATTTCCTTATCATCCCTCATCCATTAATTAATTCCTGGAGGAAAGGTCCATAAACCATTATTAAAAGGGATTCGGGATATCACTTCTTGACCAAATACAAGCATTGTGGAACCTGTGTCTTTTGGGGAAACTGCTAGGTACTGTGATAAGGAAGCTTATCATAGCTCAGGAAGGAGCTATAGGAAAGGTGAAGTGACTCTGAACAAGCAACCTGTCAGTTCTGGTAGAAATAAGAAAACAGAATTTTCCCATAAAAGACTACCAGTCCCAGAATGCACCAGGTTTCCAACAGCCATTAGAGGAGCTGAAGTGGGGAAACGTGTGTTCAATCAGGAGGGCTATGAGGTAATCCCTAAGCACTCATCTCAAAGGGCAGGGCCTGATTCAGCACAGCTGCGCTGTATTAGGGGGGAGCACTCATCTAGGCAGAATAAAGGTAGAGTTTATTCTACAGAGAATCAGCTTGAGCTTGATCATCTTCATCATCAGGAGGATCATCAGAAGCAGAAGCCAAACCGGACGGACAGAGAGGGAAAGAAACCCTTTGGAAGAAAGAGGAGAAAAGCCTTTGAGAGGTCTAGAAGAGTCCAGAGCAGTACGTATACTGGGAGGCATTCCAACGGCCAGCATACACCATTGGACTGGGGAAAGCCAGAGGAATGGTGCAGCAGAGCTAGGAATCTCCAGACGGTACCTGTGAGGGAGACGGCTGCACGTGGAAGGGACCCTAAGACCCGTGCCAGAAGGTATGTGAAGAGAGATCCAGTGTCCAGGGATCTGGATTGGAAGGCTGGACATAAGAACTGGACTACATACTGGCCAGGCTACATATAGAGGAACTCTAACAGCAATGGAAGCTCAGGTATGAACACTGATCTATGCCCTAGCTATAACCTTGAAAGACAGCAGGGAAACAAGTATTCTCCTGAAAGTGCTCCATTGGGAGATTCATCTGTGCCAATCCATGATATTGAACCCATGCTTGTTGAAGAAGAGGGGGTGATAGCAGATGAAGAATCTGTTTACATGGACTGCTCTCTGTCTAAACTCCTTTGGTGATTTTCTGTTACTAAGTACAGCAACCATCACAAAGAAATACAAACCTGTTCTTTAATCTACTCAGAAAAGCTCCTGAGTAAGATTTTTAGCCACGCAGTAGAAAGCAAGCCAGCTAAGGGGTTTCAGCTGGATAACTGCTAGCAATTGAGCTTTACCTAATTGCTTGTGAGCTCTGAGAGAATCACTTCTGAATCTATGTGGGAAGATATAAGAAGTTAACCTGAAAAGAACAGTTTTTTCCTTTCTTTGTGGCTCTTGTTTGTTGTTTGATATATTGCTAAGAGAATATTAGCTAAAGCCTACAGAAAAGACCAGTTTGTTGCCAACCAGGTCTTATTTCTTTTGCTTTGATTGCCTGATAGTTCAAATGTTGTTTTCCTGATTTTGTTTTTCCAAGTTTAACACTGAAAGCAAGTAACCTGATTTGTGTGCTACCAAGCATATCTGTGTTGGGAGAAATAACCCCATAAATAAATATCTTATTGACTTTACCCAAAAGCACAACTAATTATTGTGAGCAGCTGTGTCTGGTGTGAATGAACTGCATTGCCCACAATCCTTTGCAAATCATATAGATATATGCACTTGCCAAGACTGTGAAGATTCTCACCCAGGCAGCCGTCTGACAGTACTTATGACCTAGATTGGCCACTGTTGGAAACAGGATCCTGGGCTTGATGGACCTTGGTCTGACCCAGTAAGGCATATCTTATGTTCTTATGTAGAGTTGAATTTGTACAATGTAAGAGCTTTTCCCTAATAAAAGGAGGTGGATTGGCCTAGCTGAAGGGGGGTGGGGGGTGGTGAATCATGGGAAGCTGCACAAGTGTGCACAGCTATGAATTCCTCACTTAAGCTGAAGCTGTACCGTTTTCCAGGGCCGGATTTACCTTGAGTGAGGCCCTACGCCAACAAAAATTGTGGGCCCCCAGCAGGGGTGGCCCAAGGGGGGTGCGGGGCCTCATTTGCATAAGGGGCCTCATTTGCATAAATATTTGCATAATGTTACCATATACTAACTTTTAGTAAACGTGCCTCTTAATGAGTGTATGGATAAAGAAAGACTAAAAGATTTCTACATTACTATAATCCAGTGCCAACTGCCAGACACATTAGGAACTACTACAAACACTGCCCATTTAGAACCCATAGCAAACCCGCCGTATCCTAACAGCACTACCAGGACTCACAAAGCACCATACTCTACCAATCAAAAGGCAACACTGCAAATATTAAACCAATACATTTCAGAGAACAACAATACATGACCTACTGGGGAAAGAGAACAAGTGGCAATGTCAAATAGGAATTATATAAACAGAACACCTCAGCTCAGTTACACATGCAGAACATAGACCATCAAACAAGTAATCACAATTTAGAAACAGGAAGACAATAATTAAACTGGGAATCCCAAAAGCCAAACTTGGAAAGTACAACACTGTAGAAATAAAACTATACATTAATTTGCTCTTGTACTAAACAAAGCGCAGACGTTAATGATGCACATTTACCAGAGCTGACATATTCCAATTAATAAATTCAAAATAAAGAGATATTTTTCTACCTTTTGTGCATTTTTTTCAGCTGCAATTGCTCCAGCCACTTTCTTCTGGTTTCTTCGTGTCTTCTGCTAACTCTCCATCGTCTGCTGTCCATTTGTCCTTTCTTCTCTCTTCTAGATTTTTTTCATTCTCTCTCTACATCTGCTTTAACATACTAATCTTTCTCCTTTTGCTCTTTCCTCATTCCTATTTCATCCACTCAAATTTTACCCCTCCATCCTCAATCCCCACTTACTCTCCCAATACCCGGCCAATTGTAGATTTTTTATCCCTCCCACACAAAATATTTTTCCCTTCTCCATTTTACTCTTCCAGCCACATACCATTCTAATCCTCCCCCAACATCAGCTCCCTTCTAGTTCCAGCCTCACCCAGCATCCATTCCCTTCTAGTCCCTGCATCAGCCCATTTCCAGTCCTAGCCACCCATCAGCCCATTTCCAGTCATAGCAACCCCCCAACCCAATACCAGTCCTAGCCCCCCATCAACCCACTTACAGTCCTAACCCCCCATCAACCCATTTTCAGTTTAAGCCCCCCCTATAACCCATTACCAGTCCTAACCCCCCATCAGCCCACTTCCAGTCCTAACCCCATCAACCCATTTCCAGTCAGCCCCGCATAGCCCATTGCCAGTCCAACCCCCCATCAGCCCACAGCCCATTACCAGTCCTAACCCCATCAGCCCACCTCCAGTTTTAACCCCCCCAGCCCATTTCCAGTCCTAGCCCCCCCATAGCCCATTACCAGACAGCCCCCATCAGCCCACAGCCCATTACCAGTCTTAACCCCCCCCAAAGCCCATTACCAGTTCTAAACCCCTCCAACAGCCCATTACCAGTCCTAACCCCATCAGCCCACCTCCAGTCTTAACCCCCCCAGCCCCTTTCCAGTCCTAGCCCCCCCATAGCCCATTACCAGACAGCCCCCATCAGCCCACAGCCCATTACCAGTCTTAAACCCCTCCAAAGCCCATTGCCAGTTCTAAGCCCCCCCAACAGCCCACAGTCCAGTACCAGTCCTAACCCCATCAACCCACCTCTAGCCTTAACCCCCCCAGCCCATTTCCAGTCCCAGCCCCCCCAATAGCCCATTACCAGTCCTACCCCCCCACCCCCGTCGGCCTAAAGTAAAATTTAATTTAAAAAAAAAAACCTGCTGGCTGCCGCCGCGGGGCCCCCTCTGCTGCCGCGGCAGCACCGACTGACCCGCGGGGGCCCCCTCTACAAGCTGAATCTGTCGGTTCGTTCCTTCCTCCCTCCCTCCCTCTCCTTTCGCGTCTCTCACAGCCTGCACGGAGGGAGGGAGGGAGGAAGGAACGAACCGACGGATTCAGCTTGTAGAGGGGGCCCCCGCGGGTCAGTCGGTGCTGCCGCGGCAGCAGAGGGGGCCCCGCGGCGGCAGCCAGCAGGTTTTTTTTTAAATTTTATTTTAAAAAAAAATGAACTTGTTCTTTTTTTGTGGGCCCCTGCCAGCTGTGGGCCCTACGCCATGGCGTACATGGCGTATAGGTAAATCCGGCCCTGCCATTTTCTATAACTCTCTGTGTCTGTGTGCTTTCTTTATTTGCAGTTGAATTTAGAGAACTCAGTTCTAAGGATCGAGGTTGAGTTTGCTATCTGGTCAGAAGTAGGCCACAGGCTAAGAGATCCATTCAGTTGGTGCCGTCCACGGATCTTTCAGGTTCTGATGCTGGTGAGGGGTGAAGCAGGCTATACATTATTTTTTTTTACAAAAGAATATCAAATTGTTTACTTTTAGTATATATCCAAATGTGGAACTATTTATTTCGTAGATTTTCCCTACCAACCATTAAAAAGAAAATTAAAAATCCATTATCTTTGTTAACAAACTAATTGCTGAGTTGCCAGATATAGCAAGACTTCTCACATGGAGTGAGTGGGAGCTGACAGGGCAGTGAATTCAAAGAGCTCGCCTATCTCTTTGAACCTGAAGCTTAGAGGAGAAGAAAAAAACTATAGCAGCAGAAAAAATCCTTTGCTTAAGAACACAAAAATAGCCCTTTTGTAATACAGCTATAAATCACTAGACAATGCAGCAGGACATAGTTAGCTATTAAAATGAAAAAAAGCCCCATTTAAGAGCTCTCAGGCACAGAAGTAGCTTGTTGGCAATGGAGAACCTCTAGGAATGACGGAAAGAAGAATTACCCCACCTGCAGCGACAGTAGGTACAAACAGGAGCAGGTCACACCACATCGTGAAAGAAACAGGGAGCTTTATTAGCATCTGTGACGTCACCCTACACGTGTTTTGGCAGATGCCTTCCTCAGGGAATATCAACCTCCATCCATGGGATACTAAAACATATGCTCTCCCAGTTAACGCACGTTCTTCAGACTATGGTCTACTGGTAGCACCTCCATAATCCTCCTTCACTCAGCACCATTTCTCCTTGTATCCTATAACATTCCCCAAAACCTGTCTCTTATGCTCCACAAGTCTTTCCAAACACTTTCCCTTTCCAAGTCATCCCAGTTTGGTATTTCTTCTGTCTTTCTCTTTCCCTTCAGTCTAACTTTTCTTCTCATTCATTGTAACTCTATCAATCGTCTTTGCACCCTCAAGCTATATCCCTCTCTCCATCCTTCCCACATGTCAGATCCCATTGCTCCCCTTCTCTATGGAAATTTATTTATTTATTTATTTTATTTAGCTGTATTTATATCCCGCTTTTTCACCGGGTCAAAGCGGTCATACTCATACTCTTTATCATGCCGCTGTCTCTCTGATTAGAGTACCTTGGTTTTACCCAGTTGCCATTCTTGGTTAGTGTGGTCACAGGACTGTAGAAGCGTTGCACACCACAAGCTCAGCTCTTTTGGATAACTCTGATTCTTCATAAGCATCTTGTACCTGTGAAGTAAGCAAAACCAAATTATTAAAAAACACATCTACCAGAAAAACTGGAGATAGGAAGATGTGGTACAAGCAAGAACCAACTGCCACCCTCAATGATGGTAAAATAAATGATGTGACTGTGAAAGACAAAGATAGGAAAATGTCTGAAGTGCAGCATGGGATGCCGCTCTTTCTCCGCACCCTTTTACATATTTTACCAAGGGCTCTGCGTTCATCAGAAATTCTGTATGCCCAGACTAGGACATCTCTTTTCTTACACAGACGATCCATGCAAAATTGAGCTTAAAATCTGTTCAAAAATAACTAATCTTCTCCAAGCCATCCTTTGGACAATGATCCACTCTCCCTGAAATGCACAGTCCAGTGCAGTCTGTATTTCAATGTCCTCTATCAGGACTCTTTATATGAGCGGGGTTCATACAGTGCAGTGGTGGTCTCTGATGTTTAAGGTAGTGGGGGCAGTACAGTGGAATGCACTATCTTTAGAAGTCCATGCTTTGCGGAATCTTTTGGGCTTCCTTAAGCTGCTAAAGACTGTCTTGTTTACAGGGGAATGTAGTTGAGGCTCTGTTGAAGGGTGGGCTACTGTGGGTTTATTATATTTGTGCACCGCTTTGATTGACCTTAGTCAGAATGGGGTATAAACTGTTGTAAATAAATAAATAAGTAAATAAATATGATGCTGTAAGGACTCTACACTAACAGGCCTCTCAGTATTTAAGCTCTGTGGTCAGCAATTGCTTTAAAACATCAACTACAGTGATTAAATAGAAACCAGATATTCAGCAATGATATCCGGATAGTGACGGGCTCTGAATATCCAGATTCAGTGCTGGCTGCCCGGCACGATCTAGATGGTAGTGATTTTCAGTCCGCTATCCATAAAGTACTTAGGACAGCAGTTTCAACCATCTACTAAAACTACCATTAAAATGATTTCATGACATGATTCAACCAATGGATTTATTTATTCTCTGTACATCCAATTCTTCTTTTTGGGAACAAAGTCGGGAGAAAATCTCAGTATAAATCCTGCACCTCAGATCAGATCTGCTGGATAAATGTAAATTGTGATCTTACCTCAGGAACAGCAACACACACTCTTTCTACTGTCATACGAGGTGTGACAAAAAAGAAATGAGACTGTAGCAGTCACGCCCATGACTCAATGCCAATTGGCTAACCGCTTATGTCATTGTGTTGTGCAACATCTCACTACTATTCTGCTATAATATTTTTCATCTCTCTCACTCTGTTTTGCTTTTACAAGTTTCTTTGTAGCACACTGCTCCATTGCTTTGTCACGCAACTGGAGGTGGCAGAAATATGGAGCAAAGAATCAACTTGAAATTTCTGGTTAAGTTGGAGAAGGGCTCAACTGAGTGCCTCCAACTTCTCCAAAAGGCTTATGGAGAAGATGCAATGTCAAGGCCACGAGTCTTCGAGTGGCACAAATGCTTCAAGACTGGCCGCTAGGAGGTGGAGGATGACCCAAGTCAGAATGGCCTTCCACGACAAAGACGGCTGAGAACATTGACAGAGTGAACCAGCTGGTGCGAGTGATGGCAGATAGACGGTGCGGATGAGAGCTGAGGAGCTCAGCCTGAACAGGGAGTAAATGCGGACCATCTTGATGCAGGAGCTGGGGATGCAGAAGGTGTGTGCCAAGATTGTGCCCAAGCTTTTATCGGATGACCAAAAGGAGCACCGGGTCAATGTTTGTTGAGACTTGCTAGAGAATATCGGAGAAGATCCAGAGTTCGTTGGCAGTCATCACAGCAGACTTGGGTCTTCCAGTACTACCCTGAAAGCAAGAGACAGAGCCTGCAGTGGAAGACTCGACTGTCACCCAGACCCAAGAAGGTGCGCATGTCGAAATCAAGGATCAAGGTCATGCTGATCGCATTCTTCGATCAGAAGGGAGTGGTCCATCATGAGTTTGTGCCTGAGGATCAGACAGTCAACCAGCACTTCTACCAGCAGGTCCTCAATCACCTCCTTGACCGGGTTTGGTGCAGCAGGCGGGCTCTGTGGAGAGACAAGTCATGGCTGCTCCACCATGACAACGTGCCCGCACACATTGTGCTCAGTGTGAGGCAGTTATTGGCCAACAAACAGATCACAGCTCTCAACCACCCTCCTTATTCCCCAGATCTCGCACCGTGCGACTTCTGGCTTTTCCCCAGGCTGAAGACTGTGCTCAAAGGAACTCATTTTGCCTCTGTAGAAGAGATCAAGGCCACTGTGATGAGGGAGCTGAGGGACCTCAAGGAGGAGGATTTTACCGAGTGCTTCCATATGTGGCAGAAGCGAATGCAGAAGTGCATTAACTTGGGGGGGGGAGGGGGTTACTTTGAAGGGGACAATGTGTAATTTCTCTTTAGATTTTGTAATAAAACATTTATGGGACAGTGTTGTTTCTTTTTTGTCACACCTCATAAACTTTGTGGCTGATTTTCAAAGTCATTTAGGCACATAAAGCTCAGGTTTATGCACTTACACAGCTTCTTTGAAAAGTGCTTAGATTCCATGGGGGTAAAGGTTTGAACATACTACTATTAATCATTTGTATAGGGCTATAAAGTGTATGCAGCACTGCACAGAGACATGTAAGAAACAGTCCCTGCTCATCAGAGCTTACAACAAACATCACAAAACTGGGGACTAGAATACGGTAAGATATACATAAGTGGTTAGCAAGACAGTGGGGGGCCTCGGGATCCAAAAGCAGCCTCGAAGAGGTGGGTTTCTAGCCTGGATTTGAACAGGGCTAGGGAAGGAGTCTGATGTATGGATTCAGGAAGTTTGTTTCAGGCAAACAAACTGAGTCAGTACATCAGGCTCTCTCTCTAGAGTAGAAGTATTGCCAGGAACGGACTTGGGAGAATAAATGAGCATTTACGGAGACCAGGGATCATTTTATAAGGGCTTTTCCTTTTAGAGAGCAGTGGGGCTGTTTACCTGCGCACTGACAGGCTTGTACCCATGGGTGCATGTGCTGCTCGTAGGTGTTTATGTATCACCCTTCAGGGGGCATCAGAGCAGTTTATACTAAAAATACAGTTAACAAATAAAAAGAAAAACATATCTAAGAAAAGAAAAAGGAACACCAATGGTATGTAAAAAGAGATAGCACATGCACATAAGTGAGGAGGGAGAGAACATAAAAACATAAGAACATAAGAACATAAGACATGCCATACTGGGTCAGACCGAGGTCCATCAAGCCCAGTATCCTGTTTCCAACAGTGGCCAATCTAGGTCATACGTACCTAGCAGTATCCCCAAAAGACACAGGTTCCACAATGCTTGTACTGGGTCAAGCATTGATATCCTGGGTCCCTTCTTAATAATGGTTTATGGACCTTTCCTCCAGGAACTTGTCCAAACCTTTTTTAAACCCAGCTACACTAACAGCCCTTACTACATCCTCCGGTAACAGATTCCAGAGTTTGATTACACGTTGAGTGAAGAAATATTTTCTCTTATTTGTCTTAAATAGTTTACCCTGTAGCTTCATTGCATGTCCCCTAGTCTTTCTATATTCTGATAGCGTAAACAATTGATCCACGTTTATCCGTTCCACTCCATTCATTAATTTATAGACCTCTATCATATCTCCCCTCAGCCGTCTCTTCTCCAGGCTAAAGAGCCCTAACCTTCTTAGCCTCTCTTCATAGGAGTAGCCTTCCATCCCCTTCACCAATTTGGTGGCTCTTCTCTGTACTTTTTCTAATAACGCTATGTCCTTTTTAAGATACGGTGACCAGAATTGCACACAATATTCAAGGTGCGGTCGTACCATGGAGCGATACAGAGGCATTATAATATCCTTTGTTTTGTTCTCCATCCCTTTCCTTATGATACCTAGCATTCTATTTGCTTTCTTGGCCGCTGCTGCACACTGGACGGAGGGTTTTAACATGTTATCCACAATGACTCCTAAATCTTTTTCCTGGGTGGTGGTTTCTAATGTGGAGCCTTGCATTGTGTAACTATAGTGTGGGTTGTTCTTTCCTAGGTGCATAACTTTGCACTTGTCCACATTAAATTTCATCTGCCATTTGGATGCCCAGTCTTCCAATTTATCCAGATCCTCCTGCAGTTTTCCACAATCCTCTTGGGTTTTAACAACTTTAAACAGTTTTGTGTCATCTGCAAATTTGAAAACCTCACTAGTTATTCCCTTTTCCAGGTCATTTATGAATATGTCAAAAAGCAGCGGACCCAGTACAGATCCCTGGGGTACTCCACTATTCACCTTTTTCCATTGGGAAAATTGGCCATTTAGCCCTACCCTCTGCTTTCTATCTTTTAACCAGTTCCCGATCCACAATAGTACACTGCCTCCTATCCCATGACTTTTTAGCTTCGCCAAAAGTCTCTGATGGGGGACTTTGTCAAAAGCTTTCTGAAAGTCCAGATACACTATATCAACCGACTCACCTTTGTCTACCTGTTTATGCACACCTTCAAAAAAACATATCAGATTAGTAAGACAAGATCTTCCTTGTCTAAAGCCATGTTGGCTGTCTCCCATTAGGCCATGACTATCTACATGCTGCGTAATTTTGTTCTTTATGATGGTTTCTACCATTTTACCTGGTACTGACGTCAGGCTCACCGGTCTGTAATTTCCTGGGTCACCCCTGGAACCCTTTTTAAAAATTGGTGTTACGTTGGCGACCTTCCAATCTTCAGGTATTACAGATGATTTTAATGAAAGTTCACAGATTACCAATAGCAGGTCTGCAATCTCATATTTCAGTTCTTTCAACACTCTGGGATGCATACCATCCGGTCCAGGTGATTTGCTACTATTCAGTTTATCAAATAGTTGTAATATATCTTCCCGGTGTAGCGATATTTCTCTCAATTCCTCTGCAGTATCACCTTTAAATACCACTTCAGTCTTGGGTACACATCCCTACATCTTCCTCAGTAAAGACCGAAGCAAAGAATTCATTCAGTCTCTCTGCTATAGCCTTGTTTCCTCTTACTGCCCCTTTTACCCCTCTATCATCTAATGGTCCAATTGACTCTCTCACAGGCCTTTTGCTACGAATGTACTTGAAAAAGTCTTTATTTCATGTTTTTGCTTCCGTAGCAAGTTTCTTCTCAAATTCCCGTTTTGCCTGCCTTATCAATGCTTTGCATTTAACTTGCCAGTGCTTGTGTTGTTTCCAGTTTTCTTCATTTGACTCTTTTTTCCATTTCCTGAAGGTTGCTTTTTTGGCAGCAACAGCCTCTCTGACCTCACCTTTAAACCATGCTGGCAGTTTTTTGGACTTTCTTCCACTTTTCTTAATGCGTGGAATACAGCTGGTCTGGGCTTCGAGGATAGAATTTTTAAATAACACCAAAGCTTCCTGTAAGTCTTTAACCTTTGGAACTGCTCCTTTTAGTTTTTTCCTAACTATATTCCTCATTCTATCATAGTCTCCCTTTTGAAAGTTAAAAGGTAGTACTGTGGATGCCTTTACTATCTGTCCTCCACTAATTAAATCAAACATGATCATACTATGATCACTATTGCCAAGTGGTCCCTACACCCTTATTTCTTGCACCAGATCTGGCGTTCCACTAAGGACTAGGTCCAGTATGGCTTCCCCTCTGGTTGGTTCATGAACCAGCTGCTCCAAGAAGCAGTCATTTATTCCATCTAGAAACTTTATCTCTTTAGTTTGTCCTGCTGTGACACTGACCCAGTCGATACCGGGGTAATTGAAATCACCCATTATTACTACTCTGTTGTGACTTTTGTTAGCTTCCTTGATTTCTTTGAGCATTTCATCATCCATTTGTTCATTCTGGCCAGGCGGCCTATAGTATACTCCCACTGTCATCACCTTCCCCTTCATAAATGGAATTTCAATCCATAGAGATTGTACAGCAAATTTTGTTCCCTGCAAAACTTTAATCCTTTCTGACTCAATGCCCTCTCTAACATAGAGCGCAACCCCTCCACCAATTTGATCAGCTCTATCATTACGATATAGTTTGTATCCAGGTATCACAGTGTCCCACTGCTTATCCTCCTTCCACCATGTCTCTGAGAGTGCAATCATATCTAACCTCTCATTTAGTGCTATATATTCTAACTCTCCCATCTTATTGTTTAGACTTCTAGCATTGGCATACAAGCATTTTAGAGACTGTATTTTATTCATATTAATCTGGCTATTGGTAGGCAGGGGTAATTTGGAATCTTTATGCTCTGTCTGCTCCTTACTCAAGGGCATTTGGGCTACTATACTCCCTTTTGGAACCTCACTGCTTCTGGTAGTATCCTTCAAGGATACCTTCGTCCGAACCATGCACTCCTGGGTGACTGTTGGCTTTCCCCTATTTTCTAGTTTAAAAGCTTCTCTATCTCTTTTTTAAAGGTTAATGCCAGCAGTCTGGTCCCATCCTGATTAAGGTGAAGCCCATCCCTTCGGAAGAGCCCCCCCTTTCCCCAGAATGTTCCCCAGTTCCTAACAAATCCAAAACCCTCATCCTTGCACCATTGTCTCATCCACGCATTGAGACTCCGGAGCTCTGCCTGTCTTTTGGGTCCTGCACGTTGAACAGGAAGCATTTCGGAGAACGCTATCCTGGAAGTTCTGGATTTCAACTTCCTACCTAAAAGCTTAAATTTAGCCTCCAGAACTTCCCTACCACATTTTCCTATGTCATTGGTACCAACATGTACCAAGACAGCAGACTTCTCCCCAGCACTATCTATGATCCTATCTAGGCGGTGCGTGAGGTCCGCTAACTTCGCACCAGGCAGGCATGTTACCAGGCGATCCTCACGTCCACCAGCCACCCAGCTATCTACATGGAGGGCACAGGAGAGGGGAGAGGGGATACATATGATGGAGGGGGATAGTAAGGGGGGGGGCGGGGATTGCAGAAGAGGTGGGTCTTCAGCTGAGCTTTGAATTTTGCAAATACGGTTTCGAAACGGAGGCTGAGAAGGGCCGAGAAAGTAGAAAGCAGAGTGGGGGTGGATTCTAAATCAGCCTGGAGATGGAGCTGGTTCATGTGAACAGAGGGAGGGCGCGGTGTGGCATCTGTAATTTAAGGAGAGAGGAAAGATATTGAGATGTACCGGTGTGGACGAGGGTAAGGAGTTTGAACAGGACACGGTAGTGAATTGGGAGCCAGTGGAGCTTGATAAATATGGGGGTAATATGGTTGAAGTGGGAAGTTTGAGATAGTAGTTTGGCGGTAGTATTGTGAATGAGTTGTAACAGTTTTGATTTGTAACTGTGGAAGACCAGCAAAAAGAGAGTCACACTAATCCAGCTGGGAAAGGACAAGGGGAACAAGTGAAGTGGTTAAAGTGGATGTAGGTAGAAAAGGGCGGAGGGGCATGAAGAAGTGTTTAACAAGGGAGCTAATGTGCTACGGGAAGGAAGGTGTGAGTGAAAGCTGTGTGGGAGTATGAGCAGCCGGCTGAGAGGGCAACAGCGCAACAGAGACTCAGGGTAATGAAGAAAGTGAGCGGTGATTTCAGTAAGAATAAGTGAGCCGTGGCTCCACCTCCTGTGCAAGTCACTCGGGGAGTGAAGCCTGCTGGGAGGTATCGTCTCTTGGCTTAAGCCAGGTTTCAGTCAGGATGAGGAGATCAAGCATATCTCATGGAGTCAGGCCATTTTGGCTTGAAGAGGTCTGCAGTTGACAATATTGCCAGAGCAGCGCAAATGTACATGTATCTGGGGGGATCTGGAGCACATCAGTGCCCAGGTTGTCTTTATAAAACAAGGATAACACAGAAGTGCTTTCCTAAACTTACCCCGCCCTTTCTAAAAAACCAGAACCTGTCAGGATAGACGCATTACATAGCAGCTGTACTTCCTGTGGGGTAATTTCAAAGGGAAAAGAAACCTTGGAAAACTGCTGTCACTTCTCTGCATACTTTTGCCGCAGCACCTAGTCAGCCGGCTATAAAATGTCCTTCCTTGTGAATAACTAGAAACCCTGCAAACAAGTCACTGAGAATCTACAGCAAACTATCAAGCCATAACAGATCTAATTTCCAGGGCTAAATACCACCACTAATCAGATAGAGGCACATTCTGACATGGCCGTCCATCCCCTTGTGTGGCTGACTAGAAGCAGGATGCCGAAAGGTAGTGTCACAAGCAGTAGCTGAACTGTGGCGTAAACAGTCAGCTAAACTGCTGGGCCTGACCTTCCATAAAGAAAGTGGTAGCTGTGAGTCCGAATGGTCAGGTTTCAAAAAGGATATTTTATTCCCCTCCCGGGGTTGGATTTTCAAAAATAGTATAATACAAAAGAACTTTGGATACAACCATTACTTTGGCATAACTGAAGAAAAACTTAAATACAGCGTCTTGCTTCAACCAAAAGTTACAAATCACAGTGAGCAGTTTTACTTAATATGCTGGCAGTCTCTTCTTGGCTTTCCCAGCTGTACAAGGCACTCTTGTCTTTAGCTTCAGCGCAAAGAAGAACTCATATCAGATACAAACAAAGAGCAATCCATTTCTTCAACACATGGACTTATAATACTAGCCTCTGTAATCATAGGCTCATCAATTACAGTCTTTTCCTCAGGATAGAAAGTCTGTAGCTTTCTGAACTCCGTCTCTCTCTCTGAGCTCTCTGCACGGCCCTCTTCCCAACAAGGCAGATAATTGTCATATAGCTTGTAGTAGCAGGAAGGAGAGACACCTCTATCTAAACAAGCTTTCTCTTTAGAACTTTTGAACCTCCTGCCTTTTATATTGGGTTGTACATCATAGCACTGCTCTCTTCTGTTAAAGGAAGACTTTTCCCGTGGAAGTCTTTTGCAGGGTTTTACTGTCATACATTCATCAGGATCAAACATACATACATCCTCAACAGGACTGCTTTCCCTCTCAAGGGCTTGTAACTGTTTTAAACAGCTCTGCTTCTCAGATACATACGGTTTGTTTCTAGCTGCCTCACGTTCCTTCAACTCAGCCAGGTGCCTGGGAAATTCACACTGTGTCAGAGGTAAGTGTTTCCTGTAGCTGACTTCTCTGGGTGAAACTTTCCTTGTTTCTCTTTGATGATTCCTCTGTGGCTTCCTGCTAGAGGTTTTTGGCAGTTCAAACTCTATGTCAGAGTATTCTGAGTATTCTGAGCTCCCTTCCGAGTCCTGCAAGTTTCCCTTGTCTTGCCAAGCTCCTGAAGCTCTCGTACCTTGCCGAGCTCCTGACTTTCCTGAAGCTAACTCTGTTTGCCTTGAGCATTTCTTATACAGCTTCATGGGCATTCTCTTTCCCAGGTGAAAGCTGTTTTCCTCATCAGTTGGGGAATGCTCACTAACTAGGCGTGACTGCAGACCTTGTGTCTGAATTTGTTTGTGTTGCCTATGGTAACTAGGAATCGTTTTGCTTGCCTGCCTGTCAGAATCTAAGCTATATCTATCAGCTTTCTGTGTTTCTGAGGCAGAGGGCAGATCTTCCGTGTTACAGTAGACACAATTCTGATCCTGCGGGCCCCGATTCTGGTCGGCCTGAATGCTCAGCAGCTCCCCAGCTACTTCAGTCAGGCCCCTGAACGGAGCCGCAGTACTATGACGTCCCACCGCCCTGGCACTACGGCTCCATTCAGGAGCCGCAGATGCTAGCTGCCACAGATATTTTTTTTTCCCCGCAGCTGGACTCTCAATCCAGCCTCCCATGGCCAGGGTCCAGCTGCAGGGATCCTTCTACACCCCCTACCTTTGTGACATGGCCCGTGGCATGATCCCCTGACGTCCAGGGGGAATTATTCCACCTCTATGGTGGGTCCTGTCCCCCGCAGCCCCCCCTGGTGGCGGCGCAGTTTTCCACGGAAGGACTGGGGAGCGCACAAGATTATGGTGATTGGGGTTGGACAGGTGCGAGGGTCAAGGGTAGCAGACCCTTGTGCCGGCCTCGTTACCAACTTCCCAAAAAGAACAAGTTCACACGAAAATGGAGGGAAAAATGAAAAAGGCTTTATTTCCCCTTTGCACAAAAATGGTTCAAAAACAGAATAAACGGCTTTGGAAAGTAACACAACTGAACAAGTCCTTGCATCAGGTTTTAAAGCACAAATAAAACGGTCAAAGTAATGGCTGTTAACTTCACAGTAATTTGAGGTAAGACAAAACACTGCATTCACTTATGCATTCATGGAGCTAGAAATAAACTACAGCTTCACTGCTGTACAATATGTACAATCCATCGGCTGGTCAGACTCTTCACCTGCAGATTCCACTTGCATAAATTCTATGTCTGATAGCTCTGAGTCCGAGGCTTCTGCATAACTGAACTCTGGCTTTTTAAAAGCATGCCGTACAGTTTCCCAGTGTCTGGTGGTTAGGTTAGAGCGTCGGTTTCTGGCCACTGGGTAAAACAATGGCTCCTCATCAGCTATAGTTTTAAAAGCTCTCTCAGCACAATGCTTAGTATTTACAGTTTTCCTCTTAGAGAAATTGTCTGTTAGCTTTTGCTTATAAATGTCATTGTTACAAGGAGAAACTTCCTTCCCCTGTCTTTCTCTTATGTTAGGCTTGAGCAAACAATTGCAAGTAATAGAAGCTTTACCTTTGAGCTTTCTTCTTTCCTTCTCAGGGAAGGCTTGAGGCCTAGTCCGGTTGTCCTCTAACTCAGGATGGCCCAAGTTCTCCCACGATATCTCTCTTGCCTTAGTATATGGACAAACCTCTCTGTGCCAAGGCTGCAGCTGTTGCCATCTGCCCTTGCCTCCACTCCTGAGGCTGTCGTTGCCTGGTGGCCTTGTTCCTTCAGCTCCTCTCTGCTCACCAGTCCTCTGTGTTCTCCACTTTTCTCCCAGGCCAGCACTCTCGTTGCTTCTCAGGCCTGCTTTCTCTCTCTCATTCAAGACTGCCCTTTCTTTGGCTCTTGAATCTCTGTCCTCCTCTCTCAGGATACTTCTCTGGATATCTCCCTGGATATCTTTCTCTCCTTCCTCCTGGATATATCTCCGGATACCTTTTCCTCCTTGGATATCTTTCTCCTGGATATCTTTCTCCTCTTGATTCAGACCTGCCTCTGCTTAAATCCAAACTGACTGGGCCCAAGTCCTGCCCATAGAGGCGTGGTTCTTCAGACTCTGTACTGACTCTCATGCTCCCTCTATGTGGATCTTCAGGATATTGCAGCTTATACCTGTTTTTTTCTAGATTTAAAACTTTTCTTCTATCTGCAAGAGGGTCTGCTGCATCACACATCCCCCTTCTTAAAATATTACGGGCTGGGGGGAACTCTTCTCCGCAGCACGTAATACAGGACCTGATATCAGCTTTACAATGCTGCTTGTGACCATGTGTTGTTTGACTGTTGTTTGCCGGCCTCCTGTTGAGGTGATACCCATGCTCAGTATGAGCCCACAGCACGTCCCGTTCATGCCAAGGTCGAAGAAGATTGGCGTGATAGACCTGTTCCCGTTCTTTTGTGTCTCGAACGACATAGGAAGTGGTGCCCACCGGGTTAACAACCGTATGAGGACCCTTCCACTGGTACTCAAACTTAGGAGCAGCTCCGGGTACTAGAACCACTACCTTCTCTCCCACCTTTAAGTGTCTTGGTTTCGTCCGCCTGTCGTAATATTGTTTCTGTTTCCTTTGACTCTCTTTGAGTTTCTCCGTGGCAAACCGGGAAGTTCGCTCTAGGCATGTTCTTAAATCCCTCAGGAATAGGGGTATACCTACTTCCTCTTCTACTGGCTCGGTCCATTGTTCTCTCAACACGTCTAGTATACCTCTAGGCGTCCGTCCGTACATGAGCTCATACGGCGATGTACCTAACGAGTTCTGTTTCCTTTCCCTGCAGGCGTATAGTATGAAGGGTAACATGGTGTCCCATTCTTTCATTTGTCCGTTTAAGGCCCGTCTAAGCATCTGCTTTATACTTTGGTTTAAGCGCTCTACCAACCCATTGCATTGGGGATGGTAGGCTGCTGTCTTCACGTGTCGGATCCCGAATGCATCCCAGACTTGGGCGAGGTATTTTGATAGGAAATTACTCCCCCTGTCAGTCAAGACTTCTTGCGGGAATCCGACCTCGCAAAATAATTTGACGATCTCGGCGGCGATGGACTTAGCGGAAATATTTCTCAAGGGAACTGCCCAGGGGAATCGAGTGGCCTGGTCAATAATTACCAGGATATACTGGAAGCCCCGCGGAGTCTTGATAAGCGGTCCCACGATGTCCATGGCCAGTCTCCTGATGGGTTCCGCTATTACGGGCATCGGGACTAGCGGCACTCCCGCTGGTCTGTGCGGTGTAACCCTTTGGCAGGATGCGCAGGATTCGCAGAAGCGTGTTGTCTCTCGGAAAACCCCCGGCCAGTAAAACCTGGCTAAAATCTGGTCCAGGGTGCCTTGTGAGCCCTTATGGCCTCCTATTGGATGGTCGTGTGCTAGTCGCAAGACGGACAATTTAAATTTGCTCGGGACCACTAACTGTTTACGAATAAGTCCGGTTCGCAAATCTTTGCTTTCTCGATACAAGATATCTTCATCCATGATGAATCTGGGGTATGTCTCACAGTCTTCCTGGGCCTGCTCGATCGCCCGGACCAATGCAGGGTCCGTCCTTTGCTCCATTTTAAAGGAGGGGAACTTTTCTATCACATCCGCCGGTATCCAAGGCATGCCTCTTCCTGCCTCCAACTCAGCTCTCCCTTGGGATCGACATTTCCTCTCTCTCCTTCGGTCGGCTTTAGGTTTTCGTCCCTTCCTTGATGGGTCCCCTATCAGCTCATCATGCGAAGGGAGATCTCCTATGGAAGCCTCTTTTGAACAAGAGGGCTTCTCACCATCTTGGGATTGTGCCCTTGTGGAGACTAGAACCTTGATCTCCCCTGTATCCTTCTCCATACTATTCAGTTGGGGTATGGGAGCTTCCGACAGATCAGGTTGTATGCAAGTGGAATCTGGCCTTTTCTGAGGCGACAAACCTTCCCTTTAAAGTTTTCCTAAATTGTGGCCAATCACGGCCCAGGACCAATTCCTGTGGTAACTTAGGCACTACTGCGATCAGCATTTCCTTTACAATGCCCATACCTTTTACCCACAATTTATAAACCGGATAGCGTGTGGCTGCTCCATGCACGCATTTTATCTTTACATATCCCTGTGGAGCTTCTGGAACCGAGAGGCCATAAGCCTGGATCGTTGACCATAATTTTTTAGAAACCATGGTCTGGTCGGCTCCAGAATCCAATAACGCTTGCACACTTATACCTTGTACTTTTACATCAAGCAGAAAACCATTACGTATTGGTCTTGGTGATTCTCCCACCAAGGCAGTTCGTGAATAACACTCATACTGTAAATGTCCCCTTTTCCCACATGTGAAACATTTCCTTGCACTCTCCTTTACTAGAGGCTTATCATTTTTCCACCGGCCAACTGGAGGACGTGAGGGACTCTCCCTTTTTTGTGCCTCCAACCCCATGGCTATTTTTGGGCCTGCCCTAGGCTGGGTCGCTTTTTCGGCCTCTAAATACCTCTCTGTAAGGGCTATTGCCTCTGTGGTAGTGCAACAGTTCTGTAACATTAAGAAATTTTGCACTCTACTGGGTAGGGAAATCATGTACTGCTCAAGAATTATAGTGTCCATTAGGGTGCCTGTGCTCTTCTTCTCGGGCTGTAACCACTTATGGGCTAGGCTATGTAATCTATGGCCTAGTGCCTTGGGTGTTTCATTAGCCTTAAGAAAGGTAGCCCTAAACATTTTGTTGTAAGCTAATGGCGTAAGGCCCATACGATCCCTAATCGCTATTACTACATCTTTATAAGAATTTGCTAAAGTCGGGGGCATCGACCTATAGGCAGCCAGCGCCTCACCCGTGAGTGATGCTGCTAGCCGTATTGCCCACTGCTCCTCTGGCCACTTAGCTGAGTGCGCAATTCGAGCAAATGTATCTAAAAAGTCATCTATATCATCGTTCGGACTTAGCTTGCCAATCACTAAATCAGAACAGGACCATTGTCCGTGGTCAGAGTTTACCAGTCCGGCGACCGATAGCTTCTCCGCCTTGCTTTTGGCCAGTTCCTCCCGCTGCTGCGTGAGCCACCTGTCCATAGTTTCTAGGACTGGGAGTTGCTGTGCCTGTATCGCCTTCAGCGCTTGCTCTTGGCTCTGGTGTGCCACCTCCACCTGCTTGCTGAACTGGTGTGCCATCCAGGCACATAATTCTTTAGGCTCCATGGTACCTGGTGAAAGAACAAACAGAGAAAAAAAACCCAAGTGTGGCTCTTTACCAAAAACTTCTCCACACCCTCTTTTTTTTTTTTTTTTAACTTCCCCAGATATCCAACACTAGGTAGGCTTAAGTACGTATTACCTGGTTCTAGTGTTGAATCAGCTTTGGGGAATATATGCTGTTATCCCAAGGTCGCTCCACTGCTTCTAGACTCGCCGCAGGATTTCCAACCTTCAGGATTTTCTTTTTAAATCCGGTCCGGATTTCAGGTACTCCACTCCACGTTTTCCAACTCCAATCCGGTTTTGGTGTCTGCTCTATTCCTGGCTTTTCCTCCGGTCCAGTTTTGTAGCAAGACGGTTCGGGTTTTACTTTGAGTTTTTTTTTTTTTCAAAGAAAAAGAAAAAGATTGTACTTTCCTTGGTACAGTTGCAGGTACAGTCCTGGAGGCTTATGGGTGCCGTCAAGTATCCTGCCAACTACGCCACTTATGTCCCCCGCAGCCCCCCCTGGTGGCGGCGTAGTTTTCCACGGAAGGGCTTGGGAGCGCACAAGATTATGGTGATTGGGGTTGGACAGGTGCGAGGGTCAAGGGTAGCAGACCCTTGTGCCGGCCTCGTTACCAACTTCCCAAAAAGAACAAGTTCACACGAAAATGGAGGGAAAAATGAAAAAGGCTTTATTTCCCCTTTGCACAAAAATGGTTCCAAAACAGAATAAACGGCTTTGGAAAGTAACACAACTGAACAAGTCCTTGCATCAGGTTTTAAAGCACAAATAAAACGGTCAAAGTAATGGCTGTTAACTTCACAGTAATTTGAGGTAAGACAAAACAGTGCATTCACTTATGCATTCATGGAGCTAGAAACAAACTACAGCTTCACTGCTGTACAATATGTACATTCCATTGGCTCATCAGACTCTTCACCTGCAGATTCCACTTGCATAAATTCTATGTCTGATAGCTCTGAGTCCGAGGCTTCTGCATAACTGAACTCTGGCTTTTTAAAAGCGTGCCGTACAGTTTCCCAGTGTCTGGTGGTTAGGTTAGGGCGTCGGTTTCTGGCCACTGGGTAAAACAATGGCTCCTCATCAGCTATAGTTTTAAAAGCTCTCTCAGCACAATGCTTAGTATTTACAGTTTTCCTCTTAGAGAAATTGTCTGTTAGCTTTTGCTTATAAATGTCATTGTTACAAGGAGAAACTTCCTTCCCCTGTCTTTCTCTTATGTTAGGCTTGAGCAACAATTGCAAGTAATAGAAGCTTTACCTTTGAGCTTTCTTCTTTCCTTCTCAGGGAAGGCTTGAGGCCTAGTCCGGTTGTCCTCTAACTCAGGATGGCCCAAGTTCTCCCACGATATCTCTCTTGCCTTAGTATATGGACAAACCTCTCTGTGCCAAGGCTGCAGCTGTTGCCATCTGCCCTTGCCTCCACTCCTGAGGCTGTCGTTGCCTGGTGGCCTTGTTCCTTCAGCTCCTCTGCTCACCAGTCCTCTGTGTTCTCCACTTTTCTCCCAGGCCAGCACTCTCGTTGCTTCTCAGGCCTGCTTTCTCTCTCTCATTCAAGACTGCCCTTTCTTTGGCTCTTGAATCTCTGTCCTCCTCTCTCAGGATACTTCTCTGGATATCTCCCTGGATATCTTTCTCTCCTTCCTCCTGGATATATCTCCGGATACCTTTTCCTCCTTGGATATCTTTCTCCTGGATATCTTTCTCCTCTTGATTCAGACCTGCCTCTGCTTAAATCCAAACTGACTGGGCCCAAGTCCTGCCCATAGAGGCGTGGTTCTTCAGACCCTGTACTGACTCTCATGCTCCCTCTATGTGGATCTTCAGGATATTGCAGCTTATACCTGTTTTTTTCTAGATTTAAAACTTTTCTTCTATCTGCAAGAGGGTCTGCTGCATCACAGTCCTCATCCATGTTCACAGCCCCGGACATACAGGGCTGATCTCAGAATTGGCCCTGTACGTCGGGGGTCGTGGTCCGCCCATGCCCTGCCCTCGCTCCGCCTCAGTAACGCCCCCTCCCACCCTCATCTAAGCCTCTCCATACAAATGAGCTGTTCGTACAGGGAGGCAGTAGCCGGGGTGGCAGGGGAGCAAATAGCAGGGATGGACGTCCAATGCGGACATCCATCCCCGCTATTCGCTGTACTGAACGACCCCCATAGCAAACTATGCTGGTGGCAAAAGTGCATATTCAGCGTCAGATGCTTGAGAGGCTCTGGCACTGAAGATCTGGTTTGCCTGCAGTGGTCAGGCATTTTAGCAACACTGACAGTCATGGGCTGATGGGCTGAATATTGGGCACAAAGATAACAGAGATATACATTAAGATTCCCTTGAAATACTCAGCTAGCTAAACTTTGACCACTGTGAAGCGGTAAATCTCCCATCATTTACAACAAAGTGGCAAGGGAAGGAATCCCAAGCAAACTTACCCACAACACTACTGCAGTAAAGAGGGCGTAGCTGGCTGTCTGGGCAACGGGGAAGGGTGAGGCCCAGAAGGAAGTAATCACCAACCCTATAAACACTCTGGTTTGTCTCTACAAAGGGGCTGAAGAATGATAAAGGATTGCGTCTTTGCTAGAAGGGGTTTATGGAAACAGCTGTCAGTGGACTGTGGCGGTTTCAGGCACAAGGAAAAGCAACAGAGACAACATGAGTGATAGCAAAAAGGCTATTTGCAGCCTAAACCCTTTCAGAAGTGCAACTTAAACCTTTGTGTTAAAGGACTGCAGGGATATTGGTGACATAGAGAGCTTTTAAACTAGAACTTGGGGGAAAGTTGATAGATGCTCAAGAACGCATGATTTGAAACAAGGTATCTTTGAAGGATACCATCATAAGAAGGAAATAAAGTCATCCTGATAAGAGAGGTTGCAATAAGGCTAAAGTAACTTAGGTGCCTATAAATATAGATCAGAAAGAGCTGAAAGATTCCAAATTATCCCTGCCAGTTGTTATAAAGGTTGTAAATTCAAGCAAACACACCTTGAAATGTTTCTATGCAAATGCAAATGCTAGAAGCCTCAAAAATAAGACAGAAGAATTATATCTATCTCTTCATTTGGGTCTATATATTCTAATAGCCATCTCGGAGACCAGGTGGAAGAAGGATTACCAATGGGATGCTGTGATATCGGGTATAAATTATATTGCATTGACAGGATGAATCAAATTGGTGGCGCTATATGTTAAAGAGAGCATTGAGTCAAATAGAATAAAAGTTCTGCAGGAAACAAAATGCACCATTGAATCCTTAAGAATAGAAATTCCATGTTTCAAGGGGAAGAAAATAGTGGTAGGGGTTTAATACCCTCCACCTGAACAGAATGAGTAGACAAATGCTAAAATGTTATCAGATATTGGGTCAGACATTTAACTGCTTGCTTGTGAGTCCTGTCTGGCTATATTGATATATGTTGTTGTTCAGTGCCATCGAGTCGGTGTCAACTCATGGCGACTCTCTGGATAGTTGTCCTAAATTGTGTTTGGCCTTCAATCAGGCGGCTCATTGTTGACAGACTGGCACACATCAATCCATCACATTACTGGCCTTCCTCTTTTGTGTTGACCTTCTACCTTACCAAGCATAATGTCTTTCTCTAATGATCTATCTCTTGGTATTATGTGTCCAAAGTATGAAAGTCGAAGTCTTGTCATCTGAGATTTTAAAAAAGCTTAGGTTTAATCTCCTCTAGTACTGACTGATTTGTTCTTCAGACAGTCCATGGTATACACAAGTATTCTTTGTCATCACCATAATTCAAAGGCATCAATTTTCTTCCTATCTATCTTTTTCAATGTCCAACTTTCGCATCCAAATGACGTTATTGACAATACCATGGCTTGAACAAGTTGAATCTTTGAATGGAGAGAGACATCACTGCTCTTGAGAATCTTGTCTAGGTCCTTCATAGCCATTCTGCAAAGAGCAATGCATAGTCTGATGTCTTGACTGCTTATTGTTGCTTTATTGATAGTTGATCCAAGTAGGTTAAAGGCCCATTTTAAGACTATGTTCCTTGATCATGAGAAGCAAATGTTTCAGATCATGTTCACTTTCAGCCAGTAATGTCGTATTATCAGCATAGCGAAGGTTGTTGATGAGTCTTCCACCAATCTTCACACCTCTGTTGTCTTCATACAATCCTGCTTCTCTAATGATTTGTTCTGCATATAAATTAAACAGGTAGGGGGAAAGTATGCAGCTTTGTCTTACACCTTTGCTGATTTTAAACCATCCTGTTTCTCCTTGTTACTTCAAACTGTTGCTTCTTTATCAATGTACAGGTTGTGCAAGAGAACAATTAAGTGTTCTGGTATACCCATGCTTCTTAATGTGGCCCAGAGTTTCTCATGGTTTAAACAGTCAAAAGCCTTGCTGTAGTTGATTAAACACATATAGATATCCTTTTGTTATTCTTTAGTCTTTTCAAGGATCCATCTTATATCTGCGATGATGTCTCTTGTTCCTCGCCCTTTCCTGAACCCTGCTTGCACTTCAGGTAGTTCTCGTTCCAGGTATGATTGTAGTCTTGTTGAATAATCTTCAGTAGAATCTTGCTGGTATGTGGGATCAAAGCGATTGTCCAATAATACCTTATCTGTATTTTTCTGTAATACTGTTCAGCTCCCTCCTATTTTCAGCTGTCTCTTGCATCTCCTCTTCCTTATTAACCCTCCTTCTCACCCCACAGCCCATTCAGTCTCGTATAACTGTCCTGAGCTCATTACCATTATTACTCAAAGGTGCAATCCAATTCCTTGAGAACTTTCTCCTGCTTATCTTTCATATATATCTTCTGACTTCTGCTCTCCTCTCCATCTCTTTCTTCTGGCTCCACATCACTTTCTCTTCCTATTGTTGACACTCCCTAATCTTCTCCCCTCATACCAAAAACATCCAGCACCCCCCTCCCCACTGTTCCCTCTAAGCTGTGCGCGTGTGCGCGTGCACACACCTCGCCGAGCGAGCACACATACTTTACAACAGAGCACACAAAAATTACAGCTCTGATTCTGATAGAAAACAACACAGACGTCTTAAAATTTAAAAGTTATGATTGTAATTACTAGAAATTTCCCGCTTCATTTAGTAATCGTCTATTTTCATTTAATTTGATTAAAATCAATGTGGTGTACATACTGTATTCTGACGTGTAGTCAAAGTTTAAAGTATATAACTCTGAGTGTCGTTATGTGGCGCACAAAAATTTAACCTTCTTTCAAAAGCTGCACAGCTGATATTTTATGAGCACACAGCCTACAGAAAATTAGAGGGAACATTGCCCCTCCCCCCCCCCCCCACCTCCTTATCATCCCTCTTTACCCTTCTCATCTCTTCCACCATTTTGGCATTTAACCTATCTTCAGCTCTTGAGCTTCACCATTTTCTTCCTCTCATTCAGCCATCTTCTATCTCTCTGAAAGAACCTCACCCTTGTTACTGCCGTGCCATCTCCTCTCTGCCTCACACTCTTCTGCTCCTTCTGTCATCTGGAGATATCAATCCCAACTCTGGCCCCACTAGACTTTTGTCGCATTCCCAGGGCAGATTCTCATGCAACTGCTCAAATCCTTTCCATATCCCTCTCCTTTTCCCCTCCTTTCTCCTTTTCTCTTGCGCCTCGTGGAAGGCACCCTCCATCTGTAATAAACTTGCCTTTATTCAAGATCTCTTCATCTCTAATGCTCTCCATCTTCTTCCTCTAACTGAGATCTGGTTCCTCCCAGAAAACTCAGCGTCAGTCACTGTATTCTGTCATAAACATAGAAACATGACAACAGAAAAAGACCACATGGTCTATCTAGTCTGTTCTTCCATATCAACCACTACAACAGTCCCCTTTTTACCTTTAGAGATCCTCTGTGTTTGTCCCATGCTTTTTTGAATTCAGTTACTGTCCTCATCTCTACCACCTCCACTGGGAGACTATTCCATGGATCCACCACTCTTTCAGTAAAGAAATATTTCCAAATTTCACTCCTGAATCTATCCCCCTTCACCCTCATCCCATGTCCCCTCATAGTAGAGCTTGCTTTCAATCGAAAGTGGCTCTCCTCCTGTACATTTATGCCATGGAGATATTTAAACATCTCAATCATAGCACCTCTATCCCGCCTTTCCTCTAAGGTGTACATATTAAGATCCTTAAGTCTGTCCTCATATGCTTTATAATGAAGACCACTAATCATTTTAGTAGGCACCCTCTGTACTGACTCCAGCCTGTTAATATCCTTTGAAGGTGCGGTCTCCAGATTTGCGCATAATACTCCAAATGAGGTCACACTAAAGACTTATAAAGAGGCATTATCACCTCCTTTCTTCTGCTGGCCATTCCTCTCCCTATGCACCCAAGCATCATTCTAACTTTTGCTGTCACCTTTTATACCTGTTTAGCTACTTTAAGAACATCAGACACAATCACGCCTAGGTCCCGCTCTTCTTTAGTGGACAAAAGTACTTCACCCCCCATACTATATTGCTCCCTTGGATTGCTGCAGCCCAAATGCATGACCTTGCATTTTTTAGCATTAAATCTCAACTGCCAAATTCTAAACCATTCTTCAAGCTTATCTAGATCCCTCCTCATGTTATCTGCACCTTCCTGGATGTCTACTCTATTGCAGATTTTGGTATCTTCCGCAAAGAGGCAAATCTTAGCCGACAGCCCTTCCTCAATATCACTAACAAAGATGCTAAAAAGAATCGGACCAAGAACAGATCCCTGGGGCACACCACTGGTAAACCTCCTTCTCCTCAGAGTGAGCTCCATTTACCTGCTCTCTTTGTCGCCTCCCACCCAACCAATTTTTAACCCAAGCAGTAACGTTAGGGTCCATCCCTATGGTGCTCAGTTTGTTTATAAATCGCCTGTGAGGAATGGAGTCAAAGACTTTACTGAAATCTAAATACACCACATCTAGGGCTCTCCCTCGGTCCAACTCCCTGGTCACCTAGTCAAAGAAATCAATCAGATTTGTTTGACAAGACCTGCCTCTGGTGAATCCATGCTGCCTCGGATCCTGTAATCCGCTGAACTCCAGAAACCTCACTATTTTCTCTTTCAGTAGTGCTTCCAATAATTCACTCACCACCGAAGTTAAACTAACCGGCCTGTAGTTTTCAACCACTTCTTTACTTCTGCTTTTGTATAAAGGCACCACATGAGACTCTCTCCAGTACTTTGGCACCACTCCCGACTCCAACGAGGCATTGAAAAGGTCAGTCAGTGGAGCTGCTAGAACGTCCCCAAGTTCCCTCAGTATTCTCGGGTGTATCCCATCCGGTCCCATCGCTTTGTCTACTTTAAGTTGAGCTAGTTTCTCACAAACACAGTCTTCTGAAAATTGTTCAATATGTCCCTCACTTCTGTTCCTGTTTGTGGGTGTTTTCTGAGGTCCTGCTCCTGGTTCTTCATCTGTGAACACAGAACAGAAATATTTGTTAAGCAATTCCACTTTATCCTCATCAGCTTCTACATATTCCTCCCCTTCACCCATGAGTCTGAAAATACCACTTTTGCCCTTCCTCTTTTCACTAACATATCTGAAAAAATGTCTTATCCCCACATTTTATTGCATTGGCTATTTCCTCCTCTTTTTGAATCTTTGCTTTCCTGACTGCTAGCTTCTGTACGTTTTTTCCAAATATAGATGCCTGTCTTCCTCTTTCTGTGATCTCTTGTATTTCATGAAGGCCTCCTTCTTTTTCTTTACCTTTTCAGCTACTTCTTCTATTTCTTTCAATTAACATAATGGTCTCCTTTTCCTTTTTCCTTTGCTTACCATTTTAACAAAAAGGATGGTTGCCTTAAAATAGCCCCTTTCAGTTTTGCCCACTGTTTTTCTAAATCCCTCTGCTGTTCCCATCCTGTTAACGATTCCTGAGCTATTGGCCCATCTTGGCAAAGTTAGTTTTCCTGGTCTAAGACCCTCACTTTTCAATGGATTTTAACAGCCCTAGTCCTAATATTGAACCACAACATCTGGTGATCACTGGATGCAAAATGATCTCCCACTATAACATCAGAAACATTTTCACCATTGGCAAGCATCAAATCCAGTATGGCCTCTTCTCGTGTGGGTTCTGTTACCAGTTGCATGAATAGTTCCCTCATTGAGAGATTCTAAGATCTCCTTACTTCTAGATGATACTGCAGCAGGAATGTGCCAATCAAAATCTGGCATATTGAAATCCCCTATCGGTAGCACTTCCCCTTTCCTAGCAATGCTGCATAAGTCTTTAATTAACTCTCCATCCACCTCTTCCTCCTGTGAAGAAGGTCTGTATATCACACCAATGCAAATAGATTTCTCTTTCCCTCTTTCTATTTTAACCCACAGTGCCTCCTCTCTCCCTTTGGAGCTCTGTAGTTTCAAAGATTTCATATTATTTTTTAAATATAGTGCCACTCCTCCTTCCCTTCTTCCTACCCTGTCCTTTCTGAATAAAGTATACTCGGTCAGATCAAGGTCCATCAAGCTCAGTATCCTTTTTCCAACAGCGGCCATTCTAACTCATAAGTACCTAGCAGTTTCCCCAAAACTGAGTTTCATACTCAGTCAGGGCCTAGTAGCAGCAAAGAGCTTTCAGTTTAAATTTAAAACATAGAAGAGAGCTTTCTGGTTAAATTTACAACCCAGCAGAAAGCTTCTAGTTTAACTTTCATGCTTAGTCAGGGCCTAGTAACAGCAAAGAGCTTTAATTTAAATCAAATCAGAATATACAACAAGCACTACCTATTCTTAAGTTATTTTCCAGTATAAACCTTCACAAGAGAAATAGTCACGCCATGTTCAGACCTAGAGAATTTCGACTGTGATTAATGTATATAGTTTATTGTATATGGTTTATATAGTTTACCTTGTTTCTTCCAAGTTCTCAAACCCCTGTTACTTGTAAAATGCACTACAGTTATCCTGTATGTATATGTTCTGTTCCATGTAAACCGCGCTGATGACAATAGTGCGGTATATAAGAAATGTTAAATAAAATAAGTAAATAAATATAACTTAGCATAAAAGGCAAAACAGGGTCAGTATTCTTTGAGCAATAAATTATTTCTAGAGAGCTTTACAAAGATGCCTTCTACATAGGGGGCAAGAGACCTTTAAATTTTTTTTTAAAGTATAGCCTGATATGATTATATCCCAGTCTTTATTTTCTGTGAACCATGTTTCTGTAACTGCCACTAAATCCAAGTCAGCCACTCCCACCAAAGCTTCAACATCTGGGATCTTATTTCCCATGCTACAGGCATTTATATGCACCGCTTTCAATATGTTGTCCCTTTTACCCATTTCCATAAAGGTATTTCATGTTTCACTTACCTGGGGGCTTTCTTCACCCATCCCCAATAAATATAGTTTAAAGCCCTCTTCAGTATATTAGCCAGTCTGCTACTGAAGAAATGTTGACCTTTCTTGGACAGATGGATGCCATCTCTGCTTTGCAACCCTTGGAACAGCATCCCATGGTCTAGGAAACCAAAACGCTCTCGATGACACCATCCGCGCAGCCATGCACTCATCTCCAGGATGCGAGCATCTCTGTATCCTCAACAGGGAGGATTGAAGAGAACACCACCTGTGCCCCTGTTTGCTTTGCACTCTGTCCCAGAGACATGAAGTCACTTTTGATATGCTCAGAGAGATACCTGGCAGTATCATTTGTTCCGACATGGATTAGCAACATTGGGTAATAGTCAGTAGGTTTGATGGGTCTTGGCAAACTCTCCATAACATCTTGGATTCTGGCACCTGGCAGACAGCATACTTCTCTGAACATCAAGTCTGGTTGGCAGATGGATGCCTCATTACCCCTCAGAAGAGAGTCACCAACCACTATTACCCTTCCCTTCCTTGTGGTCACCGATTCTGCAACTTTGGGGTGCTCAAGCTCTGGTTCTTCCCTTTCCAGGGCTGCTTTCACCTCCTCCACTTCCAGAGCTGCATAATGGTTCTTCAATTCAAGGTCTGGAGAAGTTGTATTGGTGATTCTGCAGGCCCTGGTGACTTGTGTCCAACCTTCATCATTCTGTAAACTCCCATCTTCTCCTCTGCTGGAGAGCTTGGATGTTGCAAGAAACATCTCATCAATGTACTTCTCACTGTCTTGGATGCTCCTCAGCCTCACCACTTCCCCTCTACTTGTTTCCTGAGAACTTCTGTATACAGGCATCCTTCACATTGAACCGGTCCTTCAACTGGCATTGGGACCTCTGTCTGGACAGAGGTAGAAACTGTAATGGGGGCAACAGCTTTGGCGATACAATTTTTCCCAGCCATTGTTCAGTCGGTGGAGCTTATGTATCTTTGCTTGAAATATATAGCCTCTGTTAGGAATACAGACCTTCAAATACTTAAAGAGTATTAATGAACAAAGAAACCTCTTCCAAAGATGGGAAAGCTATGAAACTAGAGGGCATAACATGAAGCTGCAAGGGGGTAAACTGAAAGGCAATGTCAGGAACACTTTTTCACTGAAAGGGTGGTGGATGGAAGTGGTGGGGGCAAATACAGTGACAGATTTCAAAATGGCACGGGACAGACACTGTGTATCCCTTTATAGCAACAAGATAAAATCAAAATAAACATAACTATCTCTTATATCTCAGCAAATAGGGGTGACCTACATGGAGTGGTGGTACACCCCTAAACAAAGGCATGGGGAGGGGTGACCTGCTTGGAGCGGCAGGTGCACCTATGCTTGCTGCCTTGCTGGACAGACTAGATAGAGCATACTGGTCTTTATCTGCCGTCATATACTATGTTACTACGTAACTATTTTAAAAGATTGGAGCTCTTCAACTTGGAAAAGAGATGGGGAGGGGGGATATGATAGAGGTCTGTAAATTAATGAATGGAGTGGAACGGGTAAACGTAGATAGGTTGTTTATGCCATCCAAATGTGGAAAGACTAGAGGGCACACAGTGAAGCTACAATGCAATCCATTTAAGACTAATAAGAGGAAATATATTTTACTTAACACGTAATCAAACTCTGTGATTCAATACCGGAGTATGTAGTTAAAGCTGTTAGTACAGTTGGGTTTAAAAATGTTTGAACAAGTTCCTGGAGAAAAGATAAAAAAACTAATATGAAAGAGGACCCATGAAATCTACTGCTTGCCCCGGGATAAGCATTATGGAGCCTGTGTGCCTCTTTGGGAACCTGTCAGGTGCTTGTGGCCTGGATTTGCCACTGTTGGAAACAGGACACTGGGCTTGATGGACCTTGGTCTGACCCAGTTCTGTATATCTTATGTTCTTAGGTTAGGGCTCTTCATACTGGAGAAGAGACGCCTGAGGGGAGATATGGTAGAGGTCTATAAAATTCTGAGTGGAGTGGAATGAGTAGACATGAATCAATTGTTTACTCTCAAGAAATACAAGGACTAGGGGACAGACCATGAAGCCACAGAGTAGTATAATGAAAATAGGAGAAAATATTTTCTCTCTCAATGCACAATTAGTCTTTGGAACTCATTGCCAGTGGTTGTGATTAAAACAGGTAGTGCAGTTGACTTTAAAGAAGGTTTGTACAATTTCTGGAGAAAACCAGAAAAATCTGTCCACTTTCTGGGCTCCCGTCAAGTATTGTGACCAGGAAGATAATAAATCTTAACCAAGGGCGGAATTAATTCCGGGGAATCTCCCAAGACATCCACCAAATACTGTTGAAACATATCTCGAGGAGACACAGTAAGAAGTCTTGGAAAATTAATCAATCTTAAATTATGAGCTCTAGAAGCATTATCTAAATGTTCCAACTTTACTTGTACTGAAGAAAAATTCTTTTGAAATGCCACCGCCTGATCTTCAAGAGTCACCACTTTCCTTTGAATCTCTGCTACTCCCGAATGATTTTCCAATACCTTCTGTTCCATTTCCTTCACCAGAACTTGAGAATTTTTCACCTTTTGAGCAAAAGATGAAATCTGTGGAACCAGTACTTCTCCCAAGGAAACAATTGCTTGCCAAATGGTCTCCAAAGTAAAGTTGACTGGACTCTAGAGAGAAAAAAACAAACCCGGATCTGCAGGTGTCAGTTTGGTTTCCATATTCATCAGCGTCTCTCCTCCACACTGCCCAGGGAGTACCAGCCCTGTATACTCCTCACCATTGGTCACCGAGGGAGCCAATGAGCAAAACTGCCTACTGGCCAAACACTCCGGTTCACGCAGCCCCACTGCTCCTGACCCTCTCAAGCCCCCCATTCTCCCCTTGCTTCGAGCGAGACAGAGATTCCAAGAACCCCTCAGGCAGGGGCTGTCCCCGAAGTACCTTCAATGGCGGACTCACTGGGGAGAGAGATGGATTCGAAACAGCCACCGAGCCACCCGACTCTGGCAAAGCTGCAGCACGAAGCTCCACCGCAGTATCTTCCGAATCCCGAGTAGTGCGATCAACAAAAGCGTCCAAGGGACCAGAGGAAAGCGGCGTAGAGGTAATGGGGGGAGTGAGAGGGCATCAACCCACCTTTCCCCTAACGTTTTCTACCCATGAAGAACAGCGCACTCACGCAGCACAGCCGGCTGCCGCCATCTTTACAAGACTCCTCCCCGCCGCTGCAGGATTTTTTTTTAAAAATAGTATCTTTACTGAACCATTTTGAAACTTTACAATATAACAAGCTTACCCTCCCTATTCATGCCCCCTGTAGCTGTATAGCAATTCGTCACTAGGCACAGTACTTTTTTTTTGAAGGGCCCTCAGACTTTCTCACACAGTGATAGTCCCTCCATTAGCAAAACTCTGTATTCTCAGCTACCACAATAAAAGGGTGGGGCCCTGGTTTGACTTCCAGTACAGTACAATCTCACACCTTGCTCCATTAGCACACATATTTATTTTTATTTACTTTATGTATACAACAGGTCTTTATACCGCCTTATCATTTCAGTCAAAGTGGTTTACATTGTAACTTAAACTTGGCAATGTACATTAAACAGGGACATAGATAACTTGGATTTTTCTGAGGCAATGCAGGGTTAAGTGACTTGCCCACGGCTACAAGTATCAATTAGTTATCCCTGCATCCCATGCTACCCCACCCCTCCTTCCCATCTAGCATGACAGTCCATTCCCATGCTATCCCACCCCTCCTTCCCAACCAGCATGACAATCCATTCTCATGCTGCCCAACCCCCTCCTTCCCAACCAGCATGACAGTCCATTCCCATGCTATCCCACCCCTCCTTCCCATCTAGAATGACAGTCCATTCTCATGCTACCCCACCCCTCCTTCCCATCTAGCATGACAGTCCATTCTCATGCTACCCCACCCCTCCTTCCCAACCAGCATGACAATCCATTCTCATGCAGGCCCACCAACTCCTTCCCAACCAGCATGACAGTCCATTCCCAAGCTATCCCACCCCTCCTTCCCATCTAGCATGACAGTCCATTCTCATGCTACCCCACCCCTCCTTCCCATCTAGCATGACAGTCCATTCTCATGCTATCCCACCCCTCCTTCCCATCTAGCATGACAGTCCATTCTCTTGATAGCCCTACCCTCGTTCCCTTCTAGCATGTCAGTCCATTCTCATGATACCCCACCCCTCCTTCCCATCTAGCATGACAGTCCATTCTCATGCTACCCCACCCCTCCTTCCCATCTAGCATGACAGTCCATTCTCATGCTACCCCACCCCTCCTTCACAACCATCATGACAATCCATTCTCATGCAGGCCCACCAACTCCTTCCCAACCAGCATGACAGTCCATTCCCAAGCTATCCCACCCCTCCTTCCCATCTAGCATGACAGTCCATTCTCATGCTACCCCACCCCTCCTTCCCATCTAGCATGACAGTCCATTCCCATGCTATCCCACCCCTCCTTCCCATCTAGCATGACAGTCCATTCTCATTATACCCCACCCCTCCTTCCCATCTAGCATGACAGTCCATTCTCATGCTACCCCACCCCTCCTTCCCATCTAGCATGACAGTCCATTCTCATGCTATCCCACACCTCCTTCCCATCTAGCATGACAGTCCATTCTCATGCTACCCCACCCCTCCTTCCCATCTAGCATGACAGTCCATTCTCATGCTACCCCACCCCTCCTTCCCATCTAGCATGACAGTCCATTCTCATGCTACCCCACCCCTCCTTCCCAACCAGCATGACAGTCCATTCCCATGCTATCCCACCCCTCCTTCCCATCTAGCATGACAGTCCATTCTCATGCTGCCCCACCCCCTCCTTCCCAACCAGCATGACAGTCCATTCCCATGCTAACCCACCCCTCCTTCCCAACCAGCATGACAATCCATTCCCATGCTACCCCACCCCTCCTTCCCATCTAGCATGACAATCCATTCTCATGCTGCCCCACCCCCTCATTCCCAACCAGCATGACAGTCCATTCCAATGCTATCCCACCCCTCCTTCTCAACCAGCATGACAATCCATTCTCATGCTACACCACCCCTCCTTCCCAACCAGCATGACAATCCATTCACATGCTACCCACCCCTCCTTCCCAACCAGCATGAGTCCGTTCTCATGCTACCCCACCCCTCATTCCCAACCAGCATGACAGTCCATTCTCATGCTACCCCACCCCCTCCTTCCCAAATAGTATGACAGTCCATTCCCATGCTACCCCATCCCCTCCTTTCCAACCAGCATGACAATCCATTCCCATGCTAACCCACCCCTCCTTCCCAACCAGCATGACAGTCCATTCCCATGCTACCCCACCCCCTCCTTCCCAACCAGCATTACAATCCATTCCCATGCTAACCCACCCCTCCTTCCCAACCAGCATGACAGTCCATTCTCATGCTACCCCACCCCTCCTTCCCAACCAGCATGACAGTCCATTCTCATGCTACCCTACCCCCTCCTTCCCAAATAGTATGACAGTCCATTCCCATGCTACCCCACCCCTCATTCCAAACCAGCATGACAATCCATTCACATGCTACCCCACCCCTCCTTCCCAACTAGCATGACAGTCCATTCCCATGCTACCCCACCCCCTCCTTCCCAACCAGCATGACAATCCATTCCCATGCTAACCCACCCCTCCTTCCCAACCAGCATGACAATCCATTCCCATGCTATCCCACCCCACCTTCCCAACAAGCATGACAGTCCCTTCTCATGCTACCCCACCCCTCCTTCCCAACCAGCATGACAATCCATTCCCATGCTAACCCACCCCACCATCCCAACAAGCAAGACACTCCATTCCCTTGCTTCCCCACCCCTCGTTCTCAACCAGCATGACAATCCATTCTCATGCTACCCCACCCCTCCTTCACAACCAGCATGACAATCCATTCACATGCTACCCCACCCTCCTTCCCAACCAGCATGACAGTGCATTCTCATGCTGCCCCACCCCCTCCTTCCCAACCAGCAAGACAGTCCATTCCCATGCTATCCCACCCCTCCTTCCCATCTAGCATGACAGTCCATTCTCATGCTTCCCCACCCCCTCCTTCCCAACCAGCATGACAGTCCATTCCAACGCTACCCCACCCCTCCTTCCCATCTAGCATGACAGTGCATTCTCATGCTGCCCCACCCCCTCATTCCCAACCAGCATGACAGTCCATTCCCATGCTATCCCACCCCTCCTTCTCAACCAGCATGACAATCCATTCTCATGCTACACCACCCCTCCTTCCCAACCAGCATAACAATCCATTCCCATGCTACCCCACCCCACCTTCCCAACCAGCATGAGTCCATTCTCATGCTACCCCACCCCTCCTTCCCAACCAGCATGACAGTCCATTCTCATGCTACCCCACCCCCCACTTCCCAAATCGTATGACAGTCCATTCCCATGCTACCCCAACCCCTCCTTCCCAACCAGCATGACAATCCATTCCCATGCTAACCCACCCCTCCTTCCCAACCAGCATGACAGTCCATTCTCATGCTACCCCACCCCCTCCTTCCCAACCAGCATGACAATCCATTCCCAGGCTAACCCACCCCTCCTTCCCAACCAGCATGACAGTCCAGTCTCATGCTACCCCACCCCTCCTTCCCAACAAGCATGACAGTCCATTCTCATGCTACCCCACCCCCGCCATCCCAAATAGTATGACAGTCCATTCCCATGCTACCCCACCCCTGCTTCCTAACCAGCATGACAATCCATTCTCATGCTACCCCACCCCTCCTTCCCAACTAGCATGACAGTCCATTCCCATGCTACCCCACCCCTCCTTCCCAACCAGCATGACTGTCCTGTCGCATGCTACCCCACCCCTCCTTCCAAACTATAATGACAGTTCATTCTCATGCTGCCCCACCCCCTGCTTCCCAACCAGCATGACAATCCATTCCCATGCTAACCCACCCCTCCTTCCCAACCAGCATTTATTTATTTATTTTATTTATTTATTTATAGTTCTTTTATACCGCACTCTTTTTCATCAGCGCGGTTTACATTATAACAGGAATACTCATTGCAATCAACAGACTGTTGAGTTTACATATAACAAGATAATACAACTGGGATTATAACTTTGGGGAACTTTGTACATATTTGTAACTTGAAAAGAACCTATATACACAGTATAGAAATTCTTATTATCATCTTTAGGCATTTACACTTTTACTGTAAGTGTTGGAGGGTTGATGATGTGCCTTGGAAATGTAGAATGAAGAGATGGTGCTTTATGGCTTTTCTGAATTGCTTGAGGTCGGTAATAACTCTAATGTTGGGAGGTAGGTTGTTCCAACATCTGGGTGTGTAATATGCGAAAGCCCTGTCTGTTGTTGAACGTTTGTATTTTGTGGCCTCAGGTGGTGTAGCTAGGGTATTTGCCGCTGCTGATCTCCGAGATCTGATGTTGGGAGTATGATGGAGGAGTTTTGAAATTGATGAAGGAGCGATAGTATTTATCGCTTTAAAGGTCATGAGAAGGGCTTTATATGTTATTCTGCAGTATATAGGGAGCCAGTGAAGCTCCATTAGGATGGGTGTTATATGTTTGTTCTTTGAGGCACCGTATAGTACTCGGGCTGCGGCATTCATGGCTAGTTGTAATGTATTTAGGGAGTTTTTTGGGAGACCATGGAGTATTATATTCGCATAGTCGAAGTGTGGTGTGACTATGGGTTGGAATATAGTTCTGAAGCTGTCTGGGTCAAGCATATTTTTCAGATGACGTAGGGTTCTTATCTTGAAGTAAATTGTTTTAACGGTACGGTTGATATGTTCTTTAAAGTCCAGTCTATGGTCCAGTATTACTCCAAGGTATTTTATGTAGGGCTTGATTGGGAGTTCTGCGTCACGTACTCTTAGGGTCTCGGGGGGGTGAGAATTCTCTGTTTTTCGTGACGATCAGCACCTCGGTTTTTTTGTAGTTTATTCTTATATTCTGCGTGAGGAGCCAGTCTGCTATTGCGTTAAAGCAATCTACTAATGTTGTGTAATCTGGGAGCTTGACATTGAATGGTGTGAATATTAGCACATCATCTGCATAGATCAGCGAGGATATGCCAAAGGAGCGAGTGATATCGCATATAGGCTGCATGTAAATGTTAAATAGTAGCGCAGAGAGGGATGAGCCCTGTGGTACTCCTTGTTTTAACTGGAAAGGTTCTGAGGTACCTGTAACAGTCCTGACATGTTGCAAGCGATCTTCCAGGTATGATCTGCACCATTCCCATGCCAGCCCATGGATTCCCTTGTCATATAGACGGGTTAGTAGTATTTCATGGTCCACAGAGTCAAATGCTGCAGATATGTCGAGGAATATTAGTGCAAAGCCCTTTTTGATGTCCTCCAGTCCACTGATGAGTGTATTGGTTAATGTGGTCAACAGTGTCTCTACTCCATGGGCTTCCCTGAATCCGTGCTGACTGGGGTCAAGGGGGGAGGAGGTGTCTATGTGTTGTTGTATCTGATTGTTGGTTACTTTCTCAATTATTTTGGATAGTAGCGATATACTAGCTATCGGGCGGTATGATTCTTCTTTTGTTGGATCTAGTTGATTGTTCTTTAGTAGCGGTCTTATGGAGGTCTGCTTTAGTGCCGATGGGAAGGTGCCTGTTGAGAAGGACATCTTTATTATTTCTGCTATGACAGGGCTAAAGTCGGATCGCATCGCTCTTATCCAGTGTGCTGGGCAAGGGTCGTTAGGTGCTGTGGTAGTATTCATTTTGACGATAATGTCTTCAACGCATTTTGCTGAAGGAGATGAGAGCTGGAGTAGTGGGAAATTTTGTTCTTGTTGCTGGAGGGGACTTTGGGATAAAGAATTTGTTGTTCTGATAGCTTTAGATGGTATAAAATTGGCATACTTCTGAGGGTGTATGGGTACTTGTTGAGGTGGAGAAGGTTCTGTGGTTAATGACTTTACTAGTTTGAAGAGCTCCCGAGGTTTGTTTAGGGAGCGGTTGAGGATTTCTGAGTGGTAGGATTTTCTTGTGTCCCATATTGTTTCACGATAGGATTGAAGGTGGGTTAAGTATGTTTGTTGATCTGCTGGGTTATAAGATTTACGCCATTTTCTTTCGAGTTTCCTCAATAGAGTGAGAGACTTCCTTAGTTCTTGAGAGAACCATGGTGCATATGGTCTTTTCACTACATTATTCTTTGTTGTTGGGTTTTTGCAGGCTGGCGGTAGTATGGCGTATTGGTTGATGGTTTTATTCCATGTAGTGACCATGTCGTTGATGTCGGATGATGGTTGTTTGAGTATTGGAAGTATGTTTTTCTTGATTTCTTCTTCGTTGAGAGGTCTGAAACGAGTGGTGATTGCTGATGATCGTTTTGTTGTATCAGTGGATGGATCTTGATATGCTGGTATAGTGAGTACTATCAGGCTATGGTCTGACCATGGGACTGGAGTGATGGATAGGTCGAAATCATCATTCGTGGACGTGTAGGAGGGCGGAGCGAAGACAAGGTCGAGCACATTGCCATGTTGATGAGTGGGTTGGTTTATGAGTTGGCTGTAGTTGAGGTTTGTCATTGCGTCTAAGAATGCGTTAGTAAGGGTAGTTTGTATGGAAGGGAGATTGAAGTCACCCATTAGCCAGTTAGGTTTCTCTGGGTGTACTGGGTTGCAGGCTAAATCAATTACTCTGGATAATTCTTCAGATGTCGAGTTCGGTGCCATATATATAAGGTTGATGGTATTGTAGTTATTGTATATTGAGATAGTGTCTAATTGTTTTGTGCTCTTGGTTGTGATTGTACGATATTGGAGGTCAGTCTTTGCTATAATGGCGACACCTCCTCCTCTTTTATTTGTTCTGTTACATGTGTAGGTGGAGTAATTAGGTGGTGTGAGCTGGTTTATTATGACTGAGTCGGATTCTGAGAGCCATGTTTCTGTGATCATTAAAATGTCTAGTTTTCTTTTGATTTATTTATTTATTTTATTTATTTAACAGTATTTCTAAACCGCCTTATCATAATAATCAAGGTGGTATCACAGCAAACAATCTGGTAGTTTGAGTGTGTTATACATGCAGTGAGAGTGAAAATTTAGTTGAGTGCGTGTTGAATTGTGTGCTAGATTTGTTTGAGCTATGTACAATGTGGGCTATATACAGTGGTGCTAAAAACTTTTATATACATACAGTGTTAGGTGGTAACATGTGCTGCTATACAGTCACTTAGGTTATGTGATGTGTCCATAGTGTTCTATGAACAGCATGGTTTTCAGCTGTTTTCTAAAGTCTTTGATGTCTGTAGTTGCCCTCAAATCGTCCGGTAGTTTGTTCCATATTGTTGGAGCAGCCATGGAGAGTGCTCTGTCTGTTGTGTCCTTGCGTGTGTGTTTGTATTCACTTGGGGTGCTGACTCGGTTGTGTGTTTGTTTTCTTCTAGGACGTGTGCTGGTGTCTGGTTGTATGAGGGTGTGCAGGCTGTTGGCTGATGTGCGCTATTTTATCTTAAATAGGTTTATGATAGTTTTGTATCTGATGCGTGCACCGATTGGAAGCCAGTGTAAGTCCTTTAAGGTAGGTGTGATGTGCTCCTGTCTTGCAGTTCCGGATATGATTCGTGCTGCGGTGTTTTGTGCCAGTTGGAGTGGTTTGATGGCTTGTTTCGGTAGTCCAAGGTATATCGGATTGCAGAAGTCCAGTAGAGGGGTTATCAGTGCTTGACAGACGGTACGGACAGTCCGAGACGGCTGGCCATTTCTTGCGTGCAGATCTAGCGTTTATGAGAGCACATCTGAGTCCTTCTTGTTGGGGAGCATGTCGGTTGCGTTTTGTGTTGGATGTTTGGTCTAATGCTATATGAAGTAGGTGAGAGTGTCTCTTGTGGTAAGGGTTCTGTGGATGTTGGTGAAAGCTGTGGAAGTGTTTTTTGTTTGTGTTGTGTAATGTAGTGATATGGTAGTGATCTTGGGAGAGTAAATTAGCTTCGTATAATACACTGGAGAGTAAGCAAAATAGAGTTATGGCTGGTAAGGTCATGGTTGCTGAAGTGTGGGAGAGAGAAGCTTTTTATAGCTACCTTTTTGGAGTGGTATAGCAATGTAGGTAGCTGGTAATTAAGCAGCAGCAACGATGTTTCAATTTACAATTTGGATCATTGGACATGCAGCAGAGAAAATGTAACAATTTTTAAGTTGGAGCATTGGACATTCAGCAGAGAAGATGTAACAATTTTTAAGTTGGAGCATTGGAAACCATGTAACAAATGCTGCTAGGTGTCCCTACCCACAAGCAATCATTAGATAACTAGTGCAGTGAGCAAAAAACATGTGTGACAATATTATCCAGGTAGTTAATTCTAGGTGGGATGAGACAGTCAAAACCTTTTTGTATGATACACAAGGTTGATAATGTTTAGCAGACCTGTTTTCAACGGGTTGCCCGGTGTTGCAGGAAAGAGCAGTCTTGGAGGATAGGCGGATTAATTTGTTGCTGACGCGTGGTTCTTCTTTGGTGTTCAGTGTAGGCGCAAAAACCGGTGAAGAACAAGCTCAGAGCCAGGGGAGCTCACTCTGTACGATTGTCATTGATGTTCATTCATTCGGCGCGTTGACGATCAGTGTGGGTGCCTTGGTGTGGACCTGCTGGATGGCGGGATCTTTTGTAGCTTTTTGGGCTAAGCCTCCCACAGCCCAGACTGGGCTGGAGGCTCCTGAGAGGGGAAGATGGCTGCGTCCAGCTCAGGTGTGCTCTACTCCGATCGGGGAGTAGGGAGCCGGAGCTTGGTTGGATGGTTGGTATCACCTGGTTAAAGGAGACTTGCATGTGGATTTATGTATCTCCTGTCGTGCCCCTCCTAAGGGCCACGCCAAAGGGCCCTCTGGCGAGGCCCTCAGGCGCGGGACCGCCAGGCGCGGGCGCACCCGATGGCGCGAAGCTTTTAAAGATGTTGCAGATCTGCCCCGATTGGGCAGCGCTGCTCCGGAGGCCCCTCCTGCTGCTTGTAGCTCGATCCCCGGGAAGGGGAGAGTTGCTGGTAGTGGCGGGGGCTTAAGGGGCCTGCGCCCGATGGCGCGAAGCTTTTAAAGATTTTGCAGATCTGCCCCGATTGGGCAGCGCTGCTCCGGAGGCCCCTCCCGCTGCTTGTAGCTCGATCCCCGGGAAGGGGAGAGTTGCTGGTAGTGGCGGGGGCTTAAGGGGCCTGCGCCCGATGGCGCAAAGCTTTTAAAGATGTTGCAGATCTGCCCCGATTGGGGCATGACAGTCCATTCTCATGCTGCCCCACCCCTCCTTCCCAAATAGTATGACAGTCCATTCCCATGCTACCCCACCCCCTCCTTCCCAACCAGCATGACAGTTCATTCCCATGCTACCCCACCCCTCCTTCCCAACCAGCATGACAATCCATTCCCATGCTGCCCCACCCCTCCTTCCCAACCAGCATGACAGTCCATTCCCATGCTATCCCACCCCCTCCTTCCCAACCAGCATGACAGTCCATTCCCATGCTACCCCACCCCCTCCTTCCAAACCAGCATGACAGTCCATTCTCATGCTGCCCCACCCCCTCCTTCCCAACCAGCATGACAGTCCATTCCCATGCTATCCCACCCCCTCCTTCCCAACCAGCATGACAGTCCATTTCCATGCTACCCCACCCCTCCTTCCCAACTAGCATGACAGTCCATTCCCATGCTACCCCACTCTCTCCATCCCAACTAGCATGACAGTCCATTCCCATGCTACACCACACCAGCAAACCAAACTAGCATGACAGTCAATTACAATGATACCCCACCCATCCTACCCAACCAGCATGACAGTCCATTCCCATGCTACCCCACTCCCTCCATCCCAACTAGCATGACAGTCCATTCCCATGCTACTCCACCCCTCCTTCCCAACCAGCATGACAGTCCATTTTCATGCTACCCCACCCCTCCTTCCCAACGAGCATGACAGTCCATTCCCATGCTATCCCACCCCTCCTTCCCAACCAGCATGACAGTCCATTCCCATGCTACCCCACCCCTCCTTCCCAACCAGCATGACAGTCCATTCCCATGCTGCCCCACCCCTCCTTCCCAACGAGCATGACAGTCCATTCCCATGCTGCCCCACCCCCTCCTTCCCAACAAGCATGACAGTCCATTCCCATGCTGCCCCACCCCTCCTTCCCAACCAGCATGACAGTCCATTCCCATGCTACCCCACCCCTCCTTCCCAACCAGCATGACAGTCCATTCCCATGATAACCCCCCTCCTTCCCAATCCGCATGACAGTCCATTCCCATGCTTCCCCACCCCTCCTTCCCACCCAGCATGACAGTCCATTCCCATGCTAACCCACCCCCTCCTTCCCAACCAGCATGACAGTCCATTCCCATGCTACCCCACCCCCTCCTTCCCAATCCGCATGACAGTCCATTCCCATGCTACCCCACCCCTCCTTCCCAACCAGCATGACAGTCCATTCCCATGCTGCCCCACCCCCTCCTTCCCAATCCGCATGACAGTCCATTCCCATACTACCCCACCCCCTCCTTCCCAACCAGCATGACAGTCCATTCCCATGCTACCCCACCCCTCCTTCCCAACCAGCATGACAGTCCATTTCCATGCTACCCCACCCCCTCCTTCCCAATCCGCATGACAGTCCATTCCCATACTACCCCACCCCCTCCTTCCCAACCAGCATGACAGTCCATTCCCATGCTCCCCCACCCCTCCTTCCCAACCAGCATGACAGTCCATTTCCATGCTACCCCACCCCCTCCTTCCCAACCAGCATGACAGTCCATTCCCATGCTACCCACCCCCTCCTTCCAAAGCAGCATGACAGTCCATTCCCATGCTAACCCACCCCCTCCTTCCAAACCAGCATGACAGTCCATTACCATGCTAACCCACCCCTCCTTCCAAACCAGCATGACAGTCCATTTCCATGCTACCCCACCCCTCCTTCCCAACCAGCATGACAGTCCATTCCCATGCTACTCCACCCCACCATCCCAACCAGCATGACAGTCCATTACCATGCTACCCCATCCCCTCCTTCCCAACCAGCATGACAGTCCATTCCGATGCTAACCCACCCCTCCTTCCAAACCAGCATGACATTCCATTCCCATGCTACCCCATCCCCTCCTTCCCAACCAGCATGACAGTCCATTCCCATGCTAACCCACCCCTCCTTCCAAACCAGCATGACAGTCCATTCTTATGCCGCCCCACCCCCTCCTTCCCAACCAGCATGACAGTCCATTCCCATGCTACCCCCCCCCGCCTTCCCAACCAGCATGACAGGCCATATGTTTTCTTAAATATCTTTTTTTTAAAATTGTAACTGCATAATGGTGTAAAAGTGTGTTTAACAATTACAATAAAGTGTAAAAATCTCTTTCTGAAGTGGATCCTAAACTCCTAATTTAATGGTTTGCCATAATGTTTGGAACTTCGTTGAATTGTTCTTTAAATGTTTGTTTCAGGCTCACAAGGCAGAATTGAAATCTCTTGAAATTACAGTTTAAAACCCCTGTCTGAGGGAAATGCTGAGTTCTTTAGAGTCTATCATTTAAAATACCTGGAGGATGAATATAGAAGAAGGTTTTGGATTCAGCTATACCTTTGTTTCTTAAGGGGGGGCTGTTAATTCTAGCCAACCAGAAGCTGAAGAATTGGGAAAGGAAATGCTTGTGGGTTGTCTGAGGGAACCTATGAATAAACTGTATTAAAATGTGATACTTTAAGGTGGACTGGCATCTTTCTCCTGGAGTGGACGTGAGGACCTCCAATGGCGGGACCTAAGAGGCTTATTGAAGGATGACATTTGAACACAAGACTAAGAGTCACCAAGGCTTGTAGTGACTGTGCTGTTTTTATTATGCATGTTTATTGTAACTGACTAGAAGGTACTTTGATAGACAGATTATAAACAAAATACATGACAGGAAATGAAGGGGAATATTTGCCACCAAGACCACAGAACAATAGCGTCTGTGTCAGGACAGTAGGTGGATACAAATGGGCAACCTGCATGGGCCAAATGATCCTTTTCTGGCAACATCTTCTATGATGTTATGCACAAATTCATCACAAATGCTGTTGGCTCCTTAGAAGAATTGAATTTTCAAGCCACAATTCCCTATCATCAGATGCGCTCCTTCAATGTATCAGTTAGTCTATAAGTCCATATTGACACCGCTGCTCCATTAGACTCCTGCCAACATGGCTTCAGGGAATATCATGGAGTCGAAACTCTCCTCACAATTCTCTTTAGCAAGATAATCACTGGCATAGATAACATCCGACAAGGATTTGCCCTCATCTTTCTGGACATCGCAGCAGCATTTGATTCAGTGAATCATGATATCCTTTTAATGAGGCTAACTGAGAAGGGCATCACTGGAACAGCGCTTGAATGGTGCAGGTCCTACTTATCCGGAAGATGGCAGCATGTCCGCTCAGGAGGCAGAACTTCAGAACCCTTCCACCTAGATCAGGGAGTCCCTCAAGGTTCTTCACTCTCTGCACTTTTATTCAACATCTACATGCAACCAATCTGTAAGATCATACGGTCATTTAATGACGACTGCATGCTTTATGCAGATGATGTTCTACTTTATACCCCCATCTCCACTGACCATCTGGATCTTTCCCCTCTAATAAACTGTTTCAATGCAGTTTCTGACTGGTTGCTCTCCCAAAACCTCCGCATACAACATAAGAAAACAGAAGTCCTCTTTATCTCAAGGAATCACAACTTCATCCCACCACAATCTATCAGAACTAATGATGCTGAACTTCAATCCAAACCTTCAATACGTTACTTAGGAGTCACTCTGGATCAACATCTGGATATGAAGTCCCACATTGGAAACACAGTCAGAACAATATATTACAAGATCCGATCCCTGAGACACCTACGCTCCATTCTAGAACCAAAAGATTTCAGGACTATCTACCAGGCACTGATAATACCCCACTTCGATTACGCCAATGTCATTCTTCAAGGTCTCCCTCAATCCACCTTAAACCCTTTACAGCTAGCTATGAATGCTGCAGCAAGAGTACTCCAGGGGGCCACCAGGACTGACCATGTTACTCCTTTGTTGATTAAATTACATTGGCTACCTATTCAGGCCAGAATTATCTTCAAAACTCTACTCCTTACGTTCAAAGCTCTCAACAAGCTTTCCGCTCCTTCCTTATCTGACCTTATTAATACTACCACACCAAACAGAGCAAGAAGATCCTCAGCCATCAACTCCTTAAAACTCCCAAAGGCCCTTACAAGCTGCTCCTCTTCCACAGCCAAGAGAGCCTTTATCCTCTGTGCCCCTAGGTGCTGGAATACACTACCTCCTGACATTCGGGCTATCACCAGTTTATCACAATTCAGGAAAGCTCTCAAATTCCATCTCTTTAATAAACATCTTATAGAGCCATCGATACCCACTGACATTAGTGATTCCACCCAGATTCTCAACTTCGTAGTCTCTCAATATCAGACATGTGATGAATCGCTTTGATTATTGAATATTTTCTTAGCACCTGTTCCTAATAACCTGTATTCATTCTGTAGTATTACATCTGTAAATAGACTGTAAATAGTTTCCCTTGTTATCCAAGTTCCTTCCCTTGTTATCTGTAAACTCATGCTTGTTATTGTACTGAGACCTTTGTTCTGTGTAAACCGCGCTGATGCTGAATAGTGCGGTATATAAGAGAATGTAAATAAATAAAAAATAAATAAATAAAAAATAAGATTCCACCAGCAAACTAACAGAGTTGCCCTCCTGAAGTTCTATCACATATAGAAATATTCATGATCAGAAAGTTTCCCATCTCTCTCTCATGGTTCTTCACTGACCTGATGAAGAAGTCCTGGAACAGTCTTCGTACTGGGAAGCCCGCTCTCCGAATCTTCACAGTCTCCAGGATCCCAGAGTACTTAAGCTGATTTTGAACTATTTCTGGATTAAAGGAGTTTGGTGCCTATGGGGTAACAAGTAAAACACACGAGTACTATGATCACTTCAGGCAGTGGAGTAGATCCACCATCACCTTAAAACTGTAGCCTACCACCTGCAAACCTTCTTCACACAAGCCAGAATTAACCCGTGGACCTCACTGGCAAAGACCATTAGAGACAGATTGTATAAGTACATTGATTTATTTGCTTTTCTATACTGCACCTTCCAAGCCTTTCCCTGGGAGGAGTAGTTAGTGCACATAGCAACTGATACTAGTAAGAGAAGGCGGTAGGATGTCTCAGTTTGCAATACCAGTGTGGAGCTGAATTGGAAACATCACAGGCATTTCCTAGCTTCTTTTGTATCTTCTCACTGCTTGGCTAGTTTTGCCTGTAGCTTTCTATTGCCCATTCTACAGTACATGTACTAATCTTTCATAATATTGCTTAGTCAATTTTGTGTTTCTGGGTGGATATATACCTCCAATGAAAAAAAAATAAATCCTTGCCTTTCTTGCAAAGAGAATAGTCTTGCTAATTTTCAGCTGTCTATAGCCTTCCTGTTCTACAAGCTAGTTGTATATAAGTGAATTTTTTAGCTATAATCTTTGGAAAATCTAGCTTCTCTCTATTCCTTGCTTGACCAATATAAATAAGAGATTTTGAAATTGCTCTCAGTCCAGACAAGGTCAAAAGGCCTGGGCATTTAAAATCCCTCCATCCCTATCCCTCACCTACCCATCCCAGGGGCTTTCTATATAGTTTTCCTAAGACACATAGGAGGTTATTTTAGAAGTCCTATTCATGTTTTCGATATCTTAAAATGAGTACACAGATATTCAGTTTACAAGGTCCATGTTAGAACTTGGTATATGGAAATTCAAAGCGCAAGGGCATCCAAGTGAACAGGGAGGGTGTGGCGGAGGTATGACCTGGGCGGAGAAAGGGAAATGCACATTATGATGCAATTTCAGAATGGCATCAGCACGTCATACCCTGGTTGATGAGGTGTCTAGGCCTCCAAGTTGTATCTCCCGTTCACTGTAAGTGCATAACAGACATCCTGATATGCATAAAAATGTTATCTGTAAACCGCACTGATTTTAAAGAGCGCGGTATATAAAAGCAATAAATAAATAAATAAATTAAATAAATAAAATATACATGTTTCTGTGAAGTACAAGTAAGAAGAGCTGCACCAAACAGTGGTAGATATAAGCGGCTTTATTGGGCTTTATTACGTGTTTCGGCTGAACGCCTTCTTTAGGGGGTACTGGCCTCAAAAGAAAAACATATTAAAAAGACATTAAAAACATAAGATACATGGACATAAATCAATAGATAAATATAGATAAAACTCTAAAATCCATAACACATTAAAGTCATAATAATAAATAAAAACAATCAAAATATAAGAAACAGGAAGGCTAAGGAAGAGATGCTGGTAATAAATAAACACAACAGTAAAAGGAGGGACAAGGAGGACATCTGATGTGGTTATAAGCCAAAGAAAATTCAGATTTTCAGTAACAGAACCAAAGTCTGTATGTAGAGAAGTGGAGGAAGAAAGGAGCCTTCTATTACGGACTCTCAGTGTCGCTGCTCACCGAGACAAGATATACAGGGTCCTGAATTAGAGGCAAAATCTAAAAAAGAAGCCATAATGAACAATATAATAATCTAGGGAAACCAAGCACTTGCCTTCACATATACAGGGTCCTGAATAAGAGGCAAAATCTAAAAAAGAAGCCATAATGAACAATATAAAAATCTAGGGACACCAAGCACTTGCCTTCACCATATACAGGGTCCTGAATAAGAGGCAAAATCTAAAAAAGAAGCCATAATGAATAATATAATAATCCACGGAAACCAAGCACTTGCCTTCACATATACAGGGTCCTGAATAAGAGGCAAAATCTAAAAAAGAAGCCATAATGAATAAGATAATAATCTAGGGACACCAAGCACTTGCCTTCACCATATACAGGGTCCTGAATAAGAGGCAAAATCTAAAAAAGAAGCCATAATGAATAATATAATAATCCACGGAAACCAAGCACTTGCCTTCACATATACAGGGTCCTGAATAAGAGGCAAAATTTAAAAAAGAAGCCATAATGAACAATATAATAATCTAGGGACACCAAGCACTTGCCTTCACCATGGACCAGAGCTCGTGTGAAACATCGATCTGTTAGGAAGGAGAAACAGCGGTGTTCTGCTGTTTAAAGGCTGGCCCATTTCACGCCAAGGAAGTTCAAGGGGACTAAAATTAACTATGTATAGTAGAAAACCCCTAAAGCAATTCTGTATATCTATAATATGTTCTAAATCTAAGTGTGAGTATTAAAAGATGCACAGTGCATGAGAAGCCGTGGACGCTGTCATTGTTGTGCTACAGTGGACCATCCCGTTAAGAAGTAAGTGATTTCAGTGTCCAAAAAATTGTCCATTAGATGGCTGTAAACAAAAAATGTATAATACCAGCTATGGATCTGGTGGAATCAATTAATTTTTTTTAGCAATGCTTATATACTGCTTTTCACTGGGTTAAAGTGCTCTACATGCAGGCACTGTACATATTTCCCTTGCCCCTGAAGGGCTCACAATCTACATCTTGTACCTGAGGCAACAGAGGGTTAAGTGACTTGCCCAAGGCCACAAGGAGTGCCTGTAGAACTAGAAACCCAAGTCCCTTTGACCTGAGGTTGCTGTCCTCCAGTGGGATTTAAACCCACAGCCCTATGGCCTGAGGCAACTTACCCCAACCACTAGGTCACTACACACTAGGAATCTATGCACTATAATCACTGGGGATAGATGATAAATAGGGAACGGTTGCATAAAAACATTGTGTAAAGTATCGTAAGCACTGCAGATCAGTTGTATTAAATTTAAAATGTAGAGACTGTGGGAAGACTGTGGCTTAGTGCATTTATTAAAAAACATTAAATTAACAACTATTATAAAACCTGCAAATAACTATCCATCCCTGGTTACAAGAAGCAAAGGGAAGGAGATAAAAAACGATGAATGTCCAGATTGAAGGGAGAACAGGGGCTTATAAAATGAATTAAAATGAAAACTACATTAAATCAGTGTAAGGACTGCAGCACCCCTTTGGGTAGTGGCGATACCACCGAGGGTTCTATGAAAATGAACGCGCATAAAGGGTAAGGAGGAGATGTCTCACCATAACTTAAAAGTGCCACCAAGATAAAAAAAACTCAGCCGGAAAGGCATCGTACAAAACAAAATGAGTGTAAAATAACTATGGTAATATAAAAGTAAAAAAGTCATCTTTTTTATTTATTTATTTAACACTCATTTTTATACCGCATCTTCCAGAGATCAGTTGCGGTGTACAAATAACAACAATTAACAAATCGAAGTTTGTTTTACATAGAACATCTTAAATATACATAGAACGTCTTAAGTATCATAAATTAAACAAACTTAAATCTAGGAAAATTAAACAGTGATTTTAAACTGGAACTGTGTTAAAACAATTAACTAACAGAATGTGGTATCTACGTACATAATATAGTACATAACATATACAACTATATACATGAGGGAGGTATTAGGGCATACGAGATTGGATAGTCTTTTCGTTTGTGCTATGTGTGTGGTCTATTTATGTGGAAGGTTTGTGCTTTATGTTGTCAGTTACTTGTTTAGCCTTTATCTAAGTTGCTTTTAAGTTATAGTGGGATATCTTCCTCCAGGAGGTTTTGGAGGACAAATTTAGACTTTTAGGTAGAAAATTGAAATCCAGAAATTCCAGGGTAGCATTCTCTGAAATGCTTCCTGTTCCACGTGTTGGACCCAAAAGGCAGGCAGAACTCCAGAGTCTCAATGCATGGATGAAATGATGGTGCAAAGAGGGTTTTGGATTCGTTCGGAAATGGGCAAGATTCTGGGGAAAGAAGGGGCTTTTCTAAAGGGATGGGCTCCACCTTAACCAGGATGGAACCAGACTGCTGGCATTAACCTTTAAAAAGGAGTTAGAACAGCTTTTAAACTAGATAACGGGAAAACCGACAGTAGCCCATGGTTCAGAAAGATGTATCCTTGAAGGATATTAGCAAAAGAGGGAAGTTAGGGCATCTCAACAGAGAGGCCCCAATAAATATAAAAGTAACCCAGATGCCCTTAAGTACAGAGCTGAAAGATTCCAAATTACCCCTATCAATAATCAGATTAATATGAATAAAATGCAACCTCTAAAATGCCTGTATTCAAATGCTAGAAGTCTAAAAAATAAGATGGGAGAGCTAGAATATATAGCACTAAGTGAACGTTTAGATATGGTTGGAATCTCAGAGATCTGGTGGAAGAAGGACAACCAATGGGACACTGTGATATCTGGGTACAAACTATATTGCAAAGATAGGGTAGATCAAATTGGTGGAGGGGATTGCACTTTATGTTAGAGAGAGTATTGAGTCACTTAAGATTAAAGTTTTACAGGAAACAAAATACAATGTATAATCTCTATGGATAGAAATTCCATGTAAAAAGGAGAAGGAGATGGCAGTGGGGGTGTACTATCAACTGCCTGTCCAGAATGAACAGATGGATAATGAAACGCTAACAGAACTCAACTGTCCCCCTACCTCTTTAATTTATATGCAGAACAAATCATCGGAGAAGCAGGACGGTATGAAGACAACCGAGGTGTGAAGATTGGTGGAAGACTCATCAACACCTTCGCTATGCTGATGATACCACATTAGTGGCTGAAAGTGAAGACAATTTGAAACATTTGCTTCTCAAGATCAAGGAATATAGTCTTAAAATGGGTCTGCACCTTAACGTTAAGAAGACAAAGATCCTGACAACTGGCAAAATCAATAAGTTCATTATTGATGGAGAAGAAATTGAAATAGCTGACAGTTTTAACTTACTTGGATCAACTATCAATAAAGAAAGGACTAGCAGTCAAGAAATCCGACGACATATTGCTCTTGGTAGAATGGCTATGAAGGACCAAGACAAGATTCTCAAGAGCAGAGATGTCTCTCTCCATAGAAAGATTTGACTTGTCCAAGCCATGGTATTTTCAATAACGTCATATGGATGTGAAAGTTGGACAGTGAAAAAGATAGACAGGAAAAAAATGTATGCCTTTGAATTATGGTGCTGGCGACGAATACTGTGTATACTGTGGACTGTCCAAAAACAAACCAGTCAGTATTAGAGATCAAACCTCAGCTTTCCTTAGAAGCTCAGATGTATTTATTTATTTATTCATTTAACAAGTTTTATATACCGCCTTATAAAATCAAAGCGGTAACTCGGCAAACTAACTTATTTACATTGTGACATATCTACATTAACTAGTCAGTGTGACAGTAACTGTGTTTAGGCTGTGAGGGTAGTCCAGGATGTGGATTGCTATGTGAGTTCACAGAAGTGTTCCATGAAGACGAATGTTTTCAGTTTCTTCCTAAAGTCTTTTAAGTCCATGGTAGTCCTTAGTGTCTCTGGAGGGGAGTTCAAAATGGCAGGTGCTGCTAGAGATAGAGCTCTCTTGGTCATAGAATTGTTGGCTTTGGAGAATGAGCTGGGTATTCGGATGCTGTCTATGTTGCTTTGTCTTCGTGGCCTATTGCTGGGTTGTGTACAGATTAGGCCTGGAGTATGTTGGCTGACAGATTTTGTCAGATTTTGAAGATAGCTAGAGCTGTTTTGTATTTAATACATGAGGTGATTGGGAGCCAGCGGAGTTGGTGTAAGATAGGCATTATGTGGTCACACTCTGTGGAGCCAGAAATGATTCAAGCAGCAATGTATTGGGCCAATTGTAAGGGTCTGGTAGTTTGTTTTGGCAGACCATTGAACATGGAGTTGCAATCATACAGTATAGGTATGATGATAACTTGACAGACTATGCAGAAGTGGTCTTGGCTGAGGAGAGGTTTGAGTCTTCTGATAGTGGCCATTTTGTGGAATGCATTTTTGGTGATTTTGTTAATGTGTGCTTTTTTATTTTTTTATTTTAATTTAAAGGCTTTTATAGAAGTACAAAAAGAAGCACCTGTGCAAACCGCACATGGAATACTTGTACAATGTATCAACACAAAATCTTCAACCAGAACAATTGCTACATCACAGCCTTATATTTTTTGTCTTTATTCACAAGATCTCATTATCACCCATTTTCCCCCTTCCAACCCCTCCCCTCATCACCTCACCTCCCCACTTCCCTCCACCACCTAGCCCACCCCTCCCCCTCATCCCTTCCCCTCCCCACTGCCCCTTCACTCACCTATCTCCCCTTTACTACAAATTCTATAGGTTAAGGGGTATCCGAGCAGTCTAACGTTAAGAAAGGGGGGTTACCAAACCCACACACCAAGGGAGACTTCCATTTCACACCCCCATCTAAATTAGAGATATTACAGGTCGTGAGCCATATTTCAAGACAAAGGCCTCCCATACCTGCTCATATTGGGGTAGACGCATCCTCCTGACTTCTACCCCTCATTCCATTGTGTATAGATCCCACATCCGTTCCAAGCAGCGGGAGAATGCCGGAGGCGAGGCCTGTTTCCAGCCTAGCTGCATTCAGGCTATGATGAATCAGGGCCAACTGAGGGAGCCGTTCATCTGGGACTTTCTCCCCAAAAAGAAAAATACCCAGGTCCCAAGGGATATCTAAACCCACCATTTGTTTCAGACGATATTGGATCCCCCTCCAAAAAACTTGGACACGAGGGCAAAGCCACCACATATGCGTCAAGGTGCCTTTCTCGCCCCAATACCGCCAACACAAATCAGATACCCCCGGAAATGCTCGGGCTACTTGCACAGGAGTCATGTACCACCCATAGATTAGGCTATAGTTAGTTTCTCAGGCATTAACAGCCACCAAACCTCTCCAGAGCCGGCCCTCAATCTGTTCCCACTGCTGTTCAGTGTATGAAAGGTGCAGCTCCTGCGTCCACCGAACCCTATGTTTGCCTTCTCCAAAATGTTGTTTCTGTAAGTGTGCATACAGGGCTGCAATGAGGCCCTTAGTATTTGTGTGTTCCTCACATAGGCGCTCAACATCTGTCAAGTCCTGAGAACCTTGCTGCCTAACATCTCGATTCCCCATGCAATGAGCCACCTGTGCATACTGGTAGACATGTTGGTCTGGGATATCAAATTTCTCCTTCAGATCGCAGAAAGAACGGAGCACACCATCCTCAAAGAGTTGACCCATACGACTAAGTCCCTTATGCCCCAACTGTCGAAAAGCTAAATCACTCATGCCCTGAGAGAAGGAATTATTATTAACTATAGGCGCTAACGGTGACAACATTGCCCCTCGTGGCCAAAAAAATGATCCCAGCAATGAAGAGTATGAGCGATATATGGATTAGTAGCACACATATCCCCCCCCCCCCCTCAGCTTAGGGCATAGCCACAGCCGGTCCCCCAACCCAGTCCCTCCTGCTAGTTCCATTTCAATCTGCACCCAGTGTTTAGAGCTAGTAGGATTCATCCATTCCACTCCTGCACGATACTGTGCAATGAAGGTTAGGGATCCCCATACCCCCTCGCCCCGAGTGGGCATATAGGATCTTGCGAGCTATTCGAGGGCATCTAAACTTCCATCTGAACTTCATAATCAGTGCCTGCCATGATTCCAAAGCCCCATGAGGCAGGGAAAAGGAACATGCAACTACCACCGTCTTCGTTACAGCTATATGGCCAAACCAGGACAGCATCAGACCCGTCCAAGATTCCAAATCCCATTTAACTTGCTGGATTAAGGGTCCATAATTCGCCCAATATACGTGGCCCTATCTACCATGAAATTCACACCCAAATAACAAAGGGCTTTATCTACCCATCGAAAAGGGAAATAGGCCTTCAATTGTGTACAGGTCACCTCCGGAACTCCCACGTTCAGGATCTCTGACTTAGCATACTTTTTTTTATTTATTTATTTATTACAAGTTCTTATATACCGCACTATTCGGCATCAGCGCGGTTTACATTATAACATAAAGACCATAACAACAAGCTGTTTGGTTTACATCGAACAGGAGTACAAACTTGGAGAACCGGGGTAAACTATATACAAGAGATAATTACATAGAACAGAATGGAGTCTTAATAATATCAAGAACGGCATGGTGTGTTCATGAGTGGGTCACTTCCTCTGGTTCAATTGCTGGTAGGGTAGTATTGAAGGAAGAGGTGGTATTTGAGTGCCTTCCTGAACTGGAGTAGGTCAGTAATGGCCCTTATGTCGGAGGGTAGAGCGTTCCAGCATTTGGGTACATAGAAACTGAAGGCTCTGTTTGAGGTTGTCATGTTGCACTTTGTCAACGCCTTCGAGGTTGTCAGTAGGTTTACGGCTGATGTTCTTCTGGATCTGTTGGGGGGTACTGTGTGAATCAGATCTGTGAGTGAGGAGGATGAGATACCCTTGATTGCCTTGAATGATAGGACTAGGGTTTTAAAGATGATCCTCCCATGGATGGGGAGCCAGTGAAGCTGTTTAAGAATGGGAGTTACGTGGTCGCTTCTGGAGGCTCCGTAGAGGACTCTTGCTGCGGCATTCATGGCCATCTGTAATGGGCTAAGAGTGGATTGAGGGAGACCTTGTAATATGGCATTTGCAAAGTCGAAGTGTGGCAGGATTAGTGCTTGGTATATGGTTCGGAAGTCATCAGGGTCCAACATGGAGCGCATATGCCTAAGCGAGCGTATTTTGAAGTATACAGCTTTGACTATGTTATTTATGTGATGTTTCATATCCAGACGTTGGTCCAATGTAACTCCAAGGTATCTTATTGTTTCTTTAGCTTGTAGGTCAGCTTCCTTGACACTGACGTGGGCTGGAGGGGTGAAGTTGGGGTCTTTGGAGATGAAGAGCACCTCTGTTTTTTTATGTTGAATGCGAAGGTTTTGTGATTGGAGCCACTCTGAGACCGAATTGAGGCAGTCTACCAACGGTGCCAGGTCTAATTGAGTTGTGGAGAAAGGCATATATAAGAGAATGTCATCTGCGTATATCAAGCAGTTGACTTTGAAAGATCTTATAATGTCGCAGATGGGCTGCATGTATATGTTAAATAGTAGGGAAGACAATGAGGAACCTTGAGGCACACCTTGCTTTTGATGGAAGCGTTTTGACTCTTCTGTACCGGACTTCACATATTGCCATCTACCATCCAGGTAAGAGTTGCACCATTCTAATGCACTGTTGCAGATACCTTTCTCTTTCAGTCGTCCGAGGAGAATTTCGTGGCTTACTGAGTCGAACGCCGCAGCGATGTCTAGGAAGACGAGTACAAATCCTTGTCGGATGTTGTTAATGCCTGTGATAATGTCGTTGAATAGGTTCGTGAGAAGGGTCTCGACCCCATGATATTCTCTGAACCCATGTTGGCAGTGATCTAGGGGCGCTGTGGTGTCTATATGATCTTGGATTTGCCGTTGTGCCTCCTTCTCAATTATCTTGGCTAAGAGGGGAATGCTAGCTATAGGCCTATAAGATTCGACCTTTTGCGGGTCTAGCTTGGGGTTTTTCAAAAGTGGCCTGATGGAAGTCTGCTTGAGTGCTGCAGGGAAGTACCCTGTTGTGAATGAGAGGTTCATTAGATTTGCAATGAAGGGGCTGAACGCACAACGTAGCTCCTTAATCCAAAAAGCTGGGCATGGGTCCGTTTGTGCAGTGGAGGAATTGAGAGATGCTATGGTGTCCTCGATGCATTTAGTGGATGGTGTAGAGAAGTTATTTAGTGGGGTTGCATTCGTTGGTTCTTGGAACGGGACTGTTGACACCTTGTTAGTTTGCACTATCTTGGATTGCATGTAGTCAGCGAATTTCTGTGGATGAATCTCACTGTGTTGTTCGGGAGAAGGTTCCTTTGAGAGGGATTTGACCAGGTTGAAGAGGTCACGTGGTTTATTCAGTGATCTCTTTAGGGTGTCTGTGTGATATTGTTTCATTGTGGTTGTGATTGCTTCACGGTGTGTGGAGAGGTGAGTACGGTAGGCGGTCTGATCTGCAGTGGAAAGTGATCTGCGCCAGCGGCGTTCCAGTCTGCGGAGTTGAGTCAGAGAGGCTCGCAATTCAGGAGAGAACCATGGGGCGGTGCTTCTTTTTCTCCTCTTTGTGTTATTGGAAATTGGAGGTTGTGATATGGCATGCAGATTGGAGTTCCAGGAGTTGATTAGTTCGTCGAGGTCTGGTGTGGTTTTGTTGAGGAGTGATTGGGTCTCAGCCAAGATGTGTTCTCTGTTAAATGGTCTAAATCTTCTTGTGGGCGTCCGTGATGTGCTGTGCATGTTTTGGCTTCTGTGCAGCTTCTCATTGATGATGGGGATCTGGAAAATGATCAGTTTGTGGTCTGACCAGGGTACATCAACGATTGATATTGGTAGGTTGTGGTTTTGTTGAATGACTGTCCGAGGAGCAAATACCAAATCCAGAATGTTTCCCTTTATATGAGTGGGTTTATTGATAATTTGCTTAAGTCCCAGGTCTTCCATAGCACCAAGGAAGGCAATTGCGTGGTTTTGGGATAACGATGGGAGATTGAAGTCACCCATTATCCAATTTGGTTTATTGGGATTGAGGGTGCTGGCAGTAAGGTCAATAATGGTTGGGAGGTCATCTGGAGACGTGGACGGTGTCCTGTATAAGAGGTTGAGGGAGATTTGCTGGTTTGTAATGGAGAGTATGTCTAGATTGCTTGAGCTAGAGGAATCTGTTATGTGGAAGTTAAGGTCCGATTTGGAGACTATGAGCACCCCTCCTCCTTTTTTGTTTTCTCTATGTCTTGTGTGTATGGCGAAATTGGGTGGTAGAAGTTGGTTGATGAGAACATTATCTTCAGCTGATAGCCAGGTTTCTGTGATCATGAGTATCTCTAGGTCATAGCGGGAAATTGTTTCAAGAACCACAGGCCACTTTTTGCGAATAGAACGCGCATTTATGATGGCACATCTTAGGGGTCGGTAGTTCGGAGGTTCTTCCTGGGTGGGTGTATTGGGCAGCTGGAGTGCTATGTGTATCAAATGGGAGCGGCGTGTGTAGGTGTCATTTCCTGGGTGGGAGTATGGAGGTCCAGACCACCTTTTTCCATGGCTATTTAAGATGGGGATATTTCCATGAGATATGTAAAGGGCTTGGGAGGTTCCAAGCCAGTGAGTCAGTAGGAAAAAGCTGATAAGGGCGAAGAGCTGGAGGGCCATTTTGCGAGTTCCTGTTGTGTGCGAAGTACTGTAGATATACTGCGAGTTCCTGTTGTGTGCGAAGTACTGTAGATATACTGCAGTATAGTGCAATAGCAGGACAGAGAGTACGGTAGTGAGACACAAAACAGTATGGCAATGGACAACGGTATATGATGCTACTGACAACAGTATAAGAAGCTATTGACCGTGTTATATAGTCTACTGACAACAGTATGAGTACTATCAACAATGTTATACAGTATAAGAAGCTATTGACAGTGTTATATAGGCTATTGACAATGGTATAGGTACTATCAACAAAGTTATATAGGCTACTGACAACAGTATATGAGGCTACAGATCATAGGATATGTGTGACCATAGGAGAATATTGATATTGGCTTAGATGGGTGTGCTGGAAGACTCATTTTAGCCAGTGTTTTAGAAGTGGTATACTTGCTGTGATCAGTAGGTGGCTTGGTTCAGTGTGAGAGCGAGGTCTGCCATGGGTGCGCTCCAGCTGGAGGTTTGAAGAAGACGGAGATCTTTTCAGATGATGTTGATGATGTTAGTTTCAAGCCCGCCGGGCAGTCGGGATACTGCTGTGCTTATACGGGTTATCATAAATGACAGTCTATTTAGAGAATAGCTGGACTTGAGAGTGGCTGCTGGTTTTCGTTATGTTGCAGATTTCTTCATGGACTGTGATCAGCATAAACAATGGAGACGGTAACGATGACTGTAGTTGTGGACAAAGGGCTGTCTCGGTGCGGCATCGTTTCTTTTCTATAGGCCTCTGTGACCTCAAACACAATGGCTTCTTGCACTTTGCTCAGCACTGATACGTGCCCCGCCTAAGGGCCACGCCAAAGGGCCCTCTGGCGAGGCCCTCAGGCGCGGGCCCGACCAGGCGCGGGCCCGCCTGGCAGCGGCTCCCTTTTAAGCCGGCCTGCTGCTCCTCCCCTCCTCCCACAGCCCCGAATGGGCCGGAGTTGCTGCTCGGGGGGGCAGGCTGGCCGGGTGCAGATCACAGCCCCGATTAGGGGAAGATGGTGGCTGCTTTATTTTTCCCGCCGGCAGCGGCTCCCTTTTAAGCCGGCCTGCTGCTCCTCCCCTCCTCCCACAGCCCCGAATGGGCCGGAGTTGCTGCTCGGGGGGGCAGGCTGGCCGGGTGCAGATCACAGCCCCGATTAGGGGAAGATGGTGGCTGCTTTATTTTTCCCGCCGGCAGCGGCTCCCTTTTAAGCCGGCCTGCTGCTCCTCCCCTCCTCCCACAGCCCCGAATGGGCCGGAGTTGCTGCTCGGGGGGGCAGGCTGGCCGGGTGCAGATCACAGCCCCGATTAGGGGAAGATGGTGGCTGCTTTATTTTTCCCGCCGGCAGCGGCTCCCTTTTAAGCCGGCCTGCTGCTCCTCCCCTCCTCCCACAGCCCCGAATGGGCCGGAGTTGCTGCTCGGGGGGGCAGGCTGGCCGGGTGCAGATCACAGCCCCGATTAGGGGAAGATGGTGGCTGCTTTATTTTTCCCGCCGGCAGCGGCTCCCTTTTAAGCCGGCCTGCTGCTCCTCCCCTCCTCCCACAGCCCCGAATGGGCCGGAGTTGCTGCTCGGGGGGGCAGGCTGGCCGGGTGCAGATCACAGCCCCGATTAGGGGAAGATGGTGGCTGCTTTATTTTTCCCGCCGGCAGCGGCTCCCTTTTAAGCCGGCCTGCTGCTCCTCCCCTCCTCCCACAGCCCCGAATGGGCCGGAGTTGCTGCTCGGGGGGGCAGGCTGGCCGGGTGCAGATCACAGCCCCGATTAGGGGAAGATGGTGGCTGCTTTATTTTTCCCGCCGGCAGCGGCTCCCTTTTAAGCCGGCCTGCTGCTCCTCCCCTCCTCCCACAGCCCCGAATGGGCCGGAGTTGCTGCTCGGGGGGCAGGCTGGCCGGGTGCAGATCACAGCCCCGATTAGGGGAAGATGGTGGCTGCTTTATTTTTTCCCGCCGGCAGCGGCTCCCTTTTAAGCCGGCCTGCTGCTCCTCCCCTCCTCCCACAGCCCCGAATGGGCCGGAGTTGCTGCTCGGGGGGGCAGGCTGGCCGGGTGCAGATCACAGCCCCGATTAGGGGAAGATGGTGGCTGCTTTATTTTTCCCGCCGGCAGCGGCTCCCTTTTAAGCCGGCCTGCTGCTCCTCCCCTCCTCCCACAGCCCCGAATGGGCCGGAGTTGCTGCTCGGGGGGGCAGGCTGGCCGGGTGCAGATCACAGCCCCGATTAGGGGAAGATGGTGGCTGCTTTATTTTTCCCGCCGGCAGCGGCTCCCTTTTAAGCCGGCCTGCTGCTCCTCCCCTCCTCCCACAGCCCCGAATGGGCCGGAGTTGCTGCTCGGGGGGGCAGGCTGGCCGGGTGCAGATCACAGCCCCGATTAGGGGAAGATGGTGGCTGCTTTATTTTTCCCGCCGGCAGCGGCTCCCTTTTAAGCCGGCCTGCTGCTCCTCCCCTCCTCCCACAGCCCCGAATGGGCCGGAGTTGCTGCTCGGGGGGGCAGGCTGGCCGGGTGCAGATCACAGCCCCGATTAGGGGAAGATGGTGGCTGCTTTATTTTTCCCGCCGGCAGCGGCTCCCTTTTAAGCCGGCCTGCTGCTCCTCCCCTCCTCCCACAGCCCCGAATGGGCCGGAGTTGCTGCTCGGGGGGGCAGGCTGGCCGGGTGCAGATCACAGCCCCGATTAGGGGAAGATGGTGGCTGCTTTATTTTTCCCGCCGGCAGCGGCTCCCTTTTAAGCCGGCCTGCTGCTCCTCCCCTCCTCCCACAGCCCCGAATGGGCCGGAGTTGCTGCTCGGGGGGGCAGGCTGGCCGGGTGCAGATCACAGCCCCGATTAGGGGAAGATGGTGGCTGCTTTATTTTTCCCGCCGGCAGCGGCTCCCTTTTAAGCCGGCCTGCTGCTCCTCCCCTCCTCCCACAGCCCCGAATGGGCCGGAGTTGCTGCTCGGGGGGGCAGGCTGGCCGGGTGCAGATCACAGCCCCGATTAGGGGAAGATGGTGGCTGCTTTATTTTTCCCGCCGGCAGCGGCTCCCTTTTAAGCCGGCCTGCTGCTCCTCCCCTCCTCCCACAGCCAGTTTTAAACCCTGAAACCTGCGAAAAGGCCACAAAGAGCTGCATTGCATTGGGAAGGGAAATTTCAGGGTTAGCTAACGATAATATAATATCATCAGCAAAAAGTGCTATTTTGTATTCACAGGCACCCACCCTCACTCCAGCTACCCCTGGATGCTCGCGGAAACTTTGCGCCAGGGGCTCCATCACCAACGCAAACAATAGCAGGGACAATGGGCACCCCTGACGGGTTCCCCTCTCCAATTCGAAACTCTTCGATTGACCCTCCTTGACTTGAACACTAGCTCTGGGCCCTTGGTAAAGACTGTGCACTCAAAGAATAAAATTAGATCCAAAATTAGTGGAACACCAGATCTAGTGCAAGAGATAAGGGTGTTGGGGTCACTTGGCAATAGTGATCATAGCATCATCGCCTTTGATTTAGTTAGTGGAGGAGGGATAGTAAGGAAATCCACAGTGCTACCTTTTAACTTTCGAATGGGAGACAATGATAAAATGAGGAAAATAGTTAAGAAAAAACTAAAAGGAGCAGTTGCAAAGTTAAAGACTTACATCAAGCTTGGGTGTTGTTGAAAAATACTATCTTGGAAGCCCAGACCAGCTGTGTTCCACGCTTTAAGAAAAGTGGAAGGAAGTCCAAAAAACTGCCAGCATGGTTTAAAGTTGAGGTCAGAGAGGCTGTTGTTGCCTAAAAAGCATCTTTCAGGAAATGGAAAAAAGAGCCAAACGACAAAACCTGGAAACAGCACAAGCACTGGCAAGTCAAATGCAAGGCACTGATAAAGCAGGCAAAGGGAGAATTTGAGAAGAAGCTTGCTGCGGAAGCAAAAACGCAAAATAAAGATTTTTTCAAGTACATTCATAGCAAAAAATCTGTGAGAGAGTCAGTTGGCCCATTAGATGATAGAGGAGTTAAAGGGGCACTAAGAGGCGACAAGGCGATAGCGGAGAGACTGAATGAATTCTTTGCTTCGGTCTTTACTGAGAAAGATGTAGGGATGTTACCCATGACTGAAGTGGTATTTAAAGGTGCGGAAGAATTGAAGGAAATATCGATACATCGGAAAGATGTATTACAACTATTAGATAAACTGAAGAGTAGCAAATCACCTGGGCCGGATGGTATACATCCAAGGGTGTTGAAAGAACTGAAATATGAGATTGCAGACCTGCTATTAGTAATCTGTGAACTATCATTAAAATCATCTCTAATACCTGAAGATTGGAGGATCGCCAATGTAACACCAATTTTTAGAAAGGGTTCCAGGGGTGATCCGGGAAACTACAGACCGGTGAGCCTCATGTCAGTACCGGGAAAAATGGTAGAAACCATCATAAAGAATAAAATTATCAGTATGTAGATAGTCATGGCCTAATGGGAGACAGTCAACATGGCTTTAGAAAAGGAAGATCTTTTCTTACTAATCTGTTTTTTTGAAAGTGTGAATAAACAGGTGGACAAAGGCGAGTCGGTTGATATAGTGTATCTGGACTTTCAGAAAGCCTCTGACAAGGTCCCTCATCAGAGACTTTTGGCAAAACTAAAGAGTCATGGGATAGGAGGCAGTGTACTACTGTGTATCAGGAACTGGTTAAAAGATAGAAAGCAGAGGGTTGGGCTAAATGGCCAATTTTCCCAATGGAGAAAGGTGAATAGTGGTGTACCACAGGGATCTGTGCTGGGTCCGCTGCTTTTTGACATATTCATAAATGACCTAGAAAGTGGAATAACGAGTGAGATTATCAAATTTGCAGATGACACAAAACTATTTAAAGTTGTTAAAACCCAAGAGGATTGTGGAAAATTGCAAGAGGATCTTGATAAATTGGAAGACTGGGCATCAAAATGGCAGATGGAATTTAATGTGGACAAGTGCAAAGTTATGCACCTAGGGAAGAACAACCCAAACTATGGTTACAAGATGCAAGGTTCCAGATTAGGAACCACCACCCACGAAAAAGATTTAGGCGTCATTGTGGATAACATGTTAAAACCCTCGGCCCAGTGTGCAGCGGCAGCCAAGAGAGCAAATAGAATGCTAGGTATCATAAGGAAAGGAATGGAAAATAAAACAAAAGATATTATAATGCCTCTATATCGTTCCATGGTGAGACCGCACCTTGAATATTGTGTGCAATTCTGGTCGCCGTATCTTAAAAAGGATATTGCGTTATTAGAAAAGGTTCAGAGAAGAGCCACCAAAATGGTAAAGGGGATGGAAGGATACTCCTATGAAGAAAGGCTAAAAAGGTTAGGGCTCTTTAACTTGGAAAAGAGATGGCTGAGGAGAGATAAGATAGAAGTCTATAAATTAATGAACGGAGTGGAACGGGTAAACGTAGATCGATTGTTTATGTTATCAGAATATAGAAAGACTAGGGGACATGCAATGAAGCTACAGGGTAAACTATTTAAGACTAATAAAAGAAAATATTTTTTCACTCAACGTGTAATCAAACTCTGGAATTTGTTACCGGAGGATGTAGTAAAGGCTGTTAGTGTAGCTGGATTTAAAAAAGGTTTGGACAAGTTCCTGGAGGAAAGGTCCATAAACCATTATTAAGAAGGGACCCAGGATATCAATGCTTGACCCAGTACAAGCATTGTGGAACCTGTGTCTTTTGGGGAAACTGCTAGGTACTTGTGACCTGGATTGGCCACTATTGTAAACAGGATACTGGGCTTGATGGACCTTGGTCTGACCCAATATGGCATATCTTATGTTCTTATGTTATGTTCTTATGTTAACCCCATTTTGTCCAATACATGCCATAAGAAGCCCCAGCTGACTTGATCAAACACCTTCTTGGCATCAGCTCCCAACAATAGTGCTGGTTGAGATCCCTGTCATGCAGCATGTATCACTTGCAACATCCATCACACATTATCTGCAGCCTGCCGGCCAGGTAGAAATCCAACCTGGTCAGGGTGCACCAGATCTGGAAGGGCCTGGTTTAATCAGGAAGCCAGCACAGAGGTCAATATTTTAACATCAGTATTTAACAAAGAAATAGGGTGATAAGAGGGTGCCTCTTGGGCTGGCTTCCCCGGTTTAGGTATCACTGCAATGACAGTCTCCCGTTGCGTAGCAGGCAATGGCAACCCCCGTAACACTTCATTAAAAAGCACTGCCAGAGTGGGTGATAACTGGGCGCTATACTTTTTATAATACTCCGAAGGGAGCCCATCACTACCCGGCGCCCTCCCAGTCTTCAAACACCGAATAGCCGCATCCACTTTCTGTGCGGTAATCTCTGCCTCCAGCTGTGCCCTATCCAGATCAGCCAGGCGCGGCCGGGATAGATCACGTAGGTATTCATCCACTTGGGCTGAGTCATAGGGTTCAACCTTATACAGTTGCACCAAGTACTCTCCTAACACTTCACAGATCTCTCGAGACACCACCCGCAAGCCTCCCATTGAATCACGAATCTCATGTACCACACGCGAAGTGTGTTGTTGCCGGAGTCGAAGTTCAAGGTACTGCCCAACTTTATTACCCTGTTCATAAAATGTTTGGCGCAGTCTATGACGCATATTATCTAAGTCCCTTTGCACATATGCATCCAATCAGGCCTGTGTTTCCGGCCACTAGCACAGGCATGTTTAGAGCCAGTCTGTGCATGTTCTAACCTGAATCGCCTGGCTTCCTCTTCTAAACGTTGAGATTCCTGTGCCCAGGCTTTCCTAGTGCAGGCCTTCTCAGCCATCAGACAGCCGCGAGCCGTAGCTTTAAAAGCATCCCACACCATTGGTAATGTAACCTCCCTGGTGTCATTTAGCTCAAAAAAATCTTGTAAAAATCGTTGGTGATCTTGAACAGCAGAGGCCCGATTGAAAAATCGCCCATCCAATCTCCACAGCTGCCTCCACTCTCCACCCAGATCACCAGGAAGAGAAACCCAGCATAGCGCATGATCCGACCATGTCAAGGCCCCATGCCCCGCCTCCAATCCTCCATCCATCAGACGCTGATCCAGCAGAAAATAATCAATACGCATATGTTCCTGATGGACTGGTGAATGGTAGGTATAGCTTTTTTCCTCTCGGTGGGTAACCCTCCAAATATCCCGCAGGCCCAGATCGGTCATGAACATCCGTAACGCTCGACTAATCCCATTTTCCTCCCTCGCACTCTTCCCCGTGGAGTCCAAATGTGGCACCATATGGGAATTATAGAGGTATGTTTACTACTGGGCTAACGGCTAACCCGGGCTATCTGCCACTAGGTCCCATATTATTCAATGGGACCTAGTTGCAGATAGCCTGGGTTAACCGTTAGCCCAGTTTAGTAAACATACCCCAGAGTCTCCTCCCAAAATGCAAACTCTGCCAAAAGAACCTTCATCAGCGCAAAGAATTCCACCTGTCCCTCATTAGGTGCATATATATTAGCCAAAGTGATGAGATGCCCATCTAAGTGGGCATTCATAAGGAGCCAACGCCCCAGCTTGTCCTTCCAAACTTCCTCTACTCTTAAGGACAGAGCCTGGTGAAACAGCACGGCCACTCCACATTTCTTCTGGCCTCTCATCTGATGCTACCCAGACTTCAGAGTAGGGCTTACATTTTGGCCAGCCCTGGTTATTACTACGGAGATGCGTCTCTTGCAAAAACACTATTTCCCCCTTCAGGGGCCGCAGCTCCTTAAATAACAGCAAATGCTTTCGAGGAGAATTGAGGCCCTTTACATTGAAGGAGAGAACCTTCAGCATACTATATCATCCACCCCTCTTCTCCCACCACTTAATGACTTCTGTCTCCTGTCGGTCAGGACTTCAAACCCTGCATCCATTCCTCCCTATGTTGCATCAACCACCCCCCTCCCAACTTCCCCTTAAAAAAGAGCAAAAAATAGATCTCTGTCCTCCCTTCTCCTCACTCTATTGTTCTCAAAACCCCTCCCAAAACCTCTCCCCCCACCACCTCCCTCCAGCCCTCTTCCTCCCCCACCCCCCTCCAGCCCTCTCCCCATCTCTCATCCTCCTGTATAATTCCACCCTCCCTCCTCGTCATCACCACTTGCCTGTCAACTTGACAGGTCATGGAATGATGGACCCGAAATCTAACCCACCCAGGTCCCCTTCTTTCACCCCAACCATTACAACAATAGTCAGCAGCCCCTAACAGCTCCAACAGCTAGCATAATATAGACAGAAAAAGAAAACATCAATTAGGGAAAAATGGAAAAAAAAGCGCAAGATACCTAGCCATTACACTTAGTCCAGGTATTTACTCCCTAATTGGTTTATCCAGTTATAGCTCCACATCTTCAACAGCCTCCTGCGACCAAGTCTATCTTTCTCCCAGATGCTAGTCATGCAGGTTAGTTCTATCCCTGTAATTATTGATTGCTTCTTCCTACTCGCTTCCATTTCACATGTTGGGTCTTTGGAGCTGCGGTCACCGGCAGTGCATTATCCTCCACGAGGCCAACTGGGCGGAGCGATCTCCAAGCCTCAGTGTGATCCTTTGCAGATATTTTTTTTATTCCCCAGCATAAAGTTAATTCGGAAAGGAAAGGACCATGAACAGCAGATCCCTTCTCTATTCAACTCTCTATGATTGGTTTCATCTCCCGCCGACGCACCAGCGTAAATGTTGAGAGGTCATGGTACAGAGAGACAGTCGCATCCTGATACTGGACCATTTTCTTCTCCTGACCTCTCCACAGCAAAAGCTCTGCATCGGTGTATCACAGAAAGCAAGCAATGACATCCCGCGGCTGATTATTGGGAGGCTTTCCCAGCACCCGGTGCACCCGTTGAGTCTCCATGTGAGTCCCACGAGACGTGAATTCCTCTGCTGTTAAGAGGCTTCTGGTCAGCATTCGGATCACCTCCACCAAATTCTCTGCCCCACCTGCAGCCTCTGGTATGCTTCTGAAGCACACATTGTTTCTGCATGCCCGATTTTCTATATCATCAATCTTATAGGTAAGTTCCAGCACCTGAGAGCGCTGCTTGTCTGCTGTACACTGCAAGTTCACCAGAGTTTCAGTACGGTCCTCCATTTTAGTTCCCACTTCCTCCACCCAGTGACCCAGCTCTTTAATATCTCCACGAAGCTCCGCAATTGTAGTCATCACCTCCTCCCGCATAGACCGAAACTTTGCAGCTAGTTCCTCAAAACCACTCCAGAGTTCTCGCTGCAGAAGAGATTGTGTGGATGTCGTCGCAGGCCCCTGCTCCAGTTCACTTAGTGTTTCTTCCCCCGACTCCTCCAATGCCTGCCTCAGTGGGGAACTGCCATGCGGTCCAACCTTATCCATCAACTGCTGTGAAACACGCGGCTTCTCCTTTGTCTCTGGCCCCTTAATTTTTGCAGTCATTTATTAACAGCTCCTCCCGACACCGTGTCCCACAGGGTTTTTTTTTAGCAACTCTCCAACTCTGACAGGCACTCTGCAAAGCTTTTTTCCTCCTCTGGGCAGCAGAGTTAGGGGCTGAAGCCATCATTTACTTCAGTGACAATGCCAGAACGCTATCGGAACCTCTTGCAATTTGCAGATAGTTTACTAGTAGCTGAGCCAGGGCCAGTGAAAAACTGTCTGACAAAGAAAATCCCACTCTTTGCCACCAGATGGCACTCCAAGCCTGTTAATTACACAAAGTTCCTCTTAATTGTTTAAAGCCAAAAATATTATAACATCAGCAAAGGAATATTTGCCTTTATGCAAGTCGTCATTCAGGCAGCAGAGAGATGAGACAGGTACAGCAAGTGCGAGGGATCTTCTCTCCACAAAATGCTGCAAAGAGGTTTTATTCAGGAAGGAAGCCGCAGCAGCCGGAAACAGGCTCTTCCCGCTCAAGAGGAGCTTCTCTGCATGTCGAGCATGCGTTTCAGAGCCTCGTGTTAATGGCTGCAGCAGCACGGAACCCATAGATTACAGCAGGACACTCAAATATCACGGAAAGGGCACCACCGGCACTCCCACTCTCCACCCAAGCAGCAGATCGGCACTACACGGCTCACCCGGCTCTCACCAGTAATGACGGCAAAGCGCCGGCTCTCTTTTTCACCCCACGGCACCCACTTAATCAGATTACAAACTGGCAGATGCAGCAGCGGTAGCAGAGAAGCCAAAAGTAATCTATGCTTTTGATGGCACAAGGCATCTAGGACCTACAGCATCTCGATAGTGACACAGGGCTCACCGGATTTCCAGCGAGGGCATCAGGTTTGCATTCAACGCTACTGGTGCTTTCAGCTATAGCAGTTCCAGTAGTGCAGGACCTCCGATCCACATTGCAGTGGGGATAGGGCTCATATTCATGTTTACCGGAGTCTTCACCGCTTAAGAGCACATCAAAGAGAGCATTTCTGTAATTTCTCTTGGTACTTTATTAGGACCTGGGTGCAGAGCTTCTCTATTGTGCTGTCATCTTTCCACGGGCTCACTAGCGCCCCCCCCCCCCCCCCCGTTAATGTGTGCTTTTAGGTTTTAGGTTCACGTTGTGGTCCAGGGTGACTCCTAGGTACCTCACTTCTTCTTTTACTGATATGGTTGTATTTGCCAAGGTGATTGACTTTGGGGGGGGAGGTAAAGGAGGTGTTTCATGTGATAATTAGGGCCTCGGTCTTTTTGAAATTGAAGCTTAGATTGTTGTTTGATAACCAGACATTCATCTCTTGTATGCAGTCTGCCATATTTGTGTAGTCTAGAAGGTCAAGGTGGATTGGGGTGTATACCATGATGTCGCACGCATATATGGCATATTGGATGTTATGATTATAAGATTCTGCAGATTGTTTGTATATAAGGGTTGAAGAGTACAGCAGACAGTGAGGACCCTTGTGGGACTCCCTGTTCTGCGATGAACAGGGTGGAGGTGTTTGCTCCTACTTTGACTTGCTATCGATGCGTACTGAAATAGGACTGAAACCACTTAAGTGTTGTGCTGCGGAGCCCGGTTTCTTTGAGTCTGTTTAGAAGGATGCTGCATGCTACTGTGTCAAATGCAGAGGAGATATCAATGAAGCTGAGGAGGGTGCCCTTTTTTATATTGTCAATCCCTCTGATCAGGTTGTCAAATAGCTGTTTGAGAAGGGTTTCAATACTGTGGTTGGGTCTAAATCCATGTTGCTGTGAGTTCAGAGGGATGTGAGAGTCAATGTGGTCCTGTAGTTGTTACTGTACTACTTTTTCAATAATTTTGGATAGAAATGGAAGGCTGGATATCAGTCGGTACGACGCGGAGTCTGCATTATCTGCTGATTTGTTTTTGGGGATTGGTCGGATGGAGGAGAGAGGGGGGCATGTATCCCTGAGTTAAAGAGGAGCTTATTAGCTTGTGGATATATTGGATGAGCTCATCCTTGGCTGATTTGATCCATCTTACTGGACATGGATCAGAGGGTGCTGTGCAGGCATTTAGTTCCACAATGGTGCATGCAATTGATCAGTTGTGGGTATGTAAAACTTCGCTTCATTTGTGTTTGGGGAAGGATACTGTGCAGTCTGTGGGATCTACCTGTGGTATGTCTCTCTGAGGGGGCTTGAGCTTGACAAGTAGGAAATTTGCAAAGGATTGGGGGTGGATGGTGTCTTCTCCAGTCTGGGATGGTTCCTTTGTCAGTGTACAGACAATCTCGAAGAATTCTCTGGGCTTGCTACTGAATCTTAATATGATGTTGGTATGGTATTCTTGTTTATGTCAGTTGATTATATTGTTGTAGTTACATCCTTTTATATGATATTGTTTTAGAGTAGTTTCAGACTTGTCTAGCCGCTAGCGCCATTCCATCTTGCGTAGTGTTTTCTTTACTTTCCTTATTTCAGCAGAGTACCAGGGAGCTGATGTGAGTCTTGTCATTGAACGACTGTTGTTTACTCACTCAGGTGCCCTGGCTGCTGTAGCAATGGTGCTCCAAGTTTTGATTGCTTCGTCCAGATTGGTGAAGTCTTGTAGGAGTTTATAGAGTGTTTCCTTGAGGAACTGGTCTTTATTAAATCCTTTGAATCTTCTTTCAGTTTGAGATGTTTTCTGTGTTGATCTTTGGTGTGGGATCTGCAGCTTAAAGTGAATAGCATGATGGTCTGACCAGCTCTTGTGAGGTGGAGGAGAAGGATCAAGATCAGCAGGATGGTATAAATATTTTGGGTGTCGGGTTTTTGTGTTTCTGTGCCATTAGTTGTGGCTTGGTGCTTTGGAGGGTGAACTGGGATGGTAGTAGCATAGCTCCTTCTTCTAAGTGTCCCATCCCTGTTGGTTGCTACTTAAAGTTTATGTGGACTTATGAAGGCAGAGGAGGTTCTTTCCTGTTCAGAAGCATCTGGGAATGTTGGTACAGTCAGTGGTTATCTCCATAGGGGATCAGTTCTGCAGTAATTATGTGTGCTGTTGCGGTTGAGGAAGGGAGGATGTGGTGCGATCAGCTTTGAATGATCTTGAAAGCAGCCTTTGGGTAACTGAGATTGTGCTCATTTCCTCCTGTGTTTCCCGCCAAAGGGTGTCAGCTTGCTGGAGTAATGTTCTTGCGCCGGGCTGATTGGCGGATTCAGCAGGGAGCGAGGATGATCTTACCTCCTCGCTCCTTGCAGGGTTCCCAATTAATCCAGCGGCATGGAGGGAGAGGCAGGATTCTTGCTGCGGCTCAGATTTTAAAGGTGCTGGCTTGCTGAAGCAGTGTTCTGTATGCCAGGCTGATTGGTGCATTCAGCGGGGAACGGGGAGGAGCTTACCTCCTTGCTCCTTGCAGGCCTCCCGATTGGTCCAGCGGCGTGGAGGGAGAGACTTCGGCTTTCATACTTTGGACATATCATGCGAAGAGAGAGATCATTGGAGAAAGACATAATGCTTGGCAAGGTAGAAGGTCACCATAAAATAGGAAGGCCAGCAATGAGATGGATCGAAACAATAACAGCAGCTATGGATACCACTCTATGAACAATGAGCAACTTGGCTGAAGACCGAACAAAGTTTAGGTCAACTATCCAGAGGGTCGCCAGGAGTCAACACTGACTCAACAGCACTTAACAACAACAACGACAAAAGTTACAACAGTAATAATGGGTGATTAAAATTACCCCGGTATTGACTGGGTCAATGTCATAACAGGACATGGTAGAGAGATAAAGTTTCTAGATGAAATAAATGACTGCTTCTTAGAGTAGCTGTTTCTTGAATCTACAAGAGGAGAAGCTATTTTAGACCTAGTCCTTAGTTGAACACAGGATCTGGTGCAAGAGATAAGGGTTTTGGGGCCACTTGGCAATGGTGATCATAGCATGATCACATTTGATTTAATAAATGGATGAAGGATGACAAGGAAATCCACAGCACTACCATTTAACATTCAAAAGGAGACTATGATAAACAAGGAAAACAGTTAAGAAAAATCTAAAAGGTGCAGCTGCAAATATTAAAGACTTACATCAAGCATGGGTATTTTTTAAAAGTACTATCTTGGAAGCCTAGATCAGATGTATTCCACACTTTAAGAAAAGTGGAAGAAGACCAAAAAACTGCCATCATGGTTTAAAGGTGAGGTCAGAGAGGCTGCTAGTGCCAAAAAAGCATCTTTCAGGAAATAGAAAAAGGAACCAATTGACAAACATGGGAAACAACACAAGCATCGGCAAGTTAGCTGCAAGGCATTAGTATGAATTCTGAACTATGCCCATAAGAAACCAATACTGAGAACTTACCCAAGATTGGACTGGGAAAGGCAGCGTATATTGATTTTTTAAGACTTTTTGGCTCAGGTTGCTGTTTACAGAAGAGAACTGTTGCCATATTGTATGTACGGAACTTTATAAAAAGGACACCGCGATTGCTTTGCAGTTTACAGTGCATGTCCATTTCACATATAAAAATAAAAAAGATGATATTCAAGGAGCCGAGAGCAATATAAGCCTTTCTGGTGCAAATGGTGGCTGGAGAAGGACCGAAGGTTTCTGATGCTTAAATGCTGTCATTTGCGACTTATGGACCGTAGGCACTGGAGAACTAGCATGTTTTGTGAGTGTTGCTATTGAAAGGGAAACCCTTGGACTAGCTCAGAAGGAGGGTTCAGAAGGGATTGGATGTGTCCAAATATGAGCTCAGAGGATTCAATGGCATTGTGGACACTTAAAACAACTCGCTGCTGAGAGCTGCGTTTGGATCAGACAATGCCCTCTACATTGTTAATTCTGGATGGCCTTGATGATCGTTGACAGTCTAAGAGTTCTAGTGATAGATACGGAATGGACTGCACTGATTCATATTGTTGACTTTTCTCTCCATTCCCTTATTTTTTTCCTGTTGCTGTTGGGGGATGGGGAGGGAATGATAATGGTGGGGGAGGGACTTTTTGTGGTATGTTGTTCTCCACTTGCTGATTCTTTGTTAGCAGACTTTACTTTGCTTAAGGAGGGAGGGCTAAGGGGAATTGTGGAGAAGTTTGGATGGGTAGGACAGAAGTGTGCAGTAATCAGGTAGTTGGCTCCGGAGTTGGGGCTATCTATGGGATCAAAGGTAAAGGACACAATTTGTTGGTATTTCTCTGTTGAGAGGTAGGAGGATTGTGCACAATGGAAATGTGGCCAGGGCTCGCATTTGGAATGGAGTTCAGGTGTTAGGAGAAGGGAAGGAGGACGGAAATGGGAAGAAGAAGGGGAAGGGAGAGGTGGGAGATTAAGGAAGTGTGGTGAATTGACTGGAAGGTATGGATGGGGGGGTAGGTTGGGGAGGTAGATTAGGCTTTATATGTCTGTTTGGAAGAGTGTGATGAGTGAATGCGCATCTAAGGAGAAGGGCGAGAGCTGACAATGTCACAAAGATCATATTGTGAAACCTTGGGAGGGACTATGTGGCCAGGACTCGACAGGAAGGTCCAGACCATGAGCTATAGGACAACTGGACCTGGTAAGAAATGAATCGAAATGGTTCTGGCTAGTGTAAAAATTGAGTCTTGGAACGTGAGCGGCCTTAACTCACTGGTGAAATGAGCAAAGGTGCTGGCAGCAATAGCGAGAACAAAAATGGATATGTTTCCTCCAAGAAACCCATCTAACAGATAAGAAACACTACAAGTTGAGATAAGTTGAGATGAAGTGGTATAGGAGAAGTGATAGCCTTTCATTCCCACCTCAAAACGTACCTCTTTACTGAACATTTGATCAAAACTCTCCACAGTTCAACACGGATCCTACATAAATAACTTCTCTCCCCCTACTATTCAAACTATACAAACCCATAATATAACAATCTCCCCCACCAGTACCCCCTGAACTTACCTTTTGCAGCATAACATTTCTTGTATATTAATTGTAAATAAGTTATTTTCTCCTGAATCATGTAAATTATTGATTGCAGCATCAGTTATTCTGTTAACATATTCTATATACGTGTTATTCAATTGTAAACCGCTATGATTACCTGATATAGCGGTATGGAAAACACTCAAATAAATAAATAAATGATAGTAAGCAGAGAGGAGTGACTATATTAATTGGCAAACAGATGCCTTTTGCGATACATAAGATCATTGGGGATCAAGCTGGGAGGTATGTCATAGTTCTTGAGGAACTTTACCAAACAAAGCTCATTCTGTATAATCTGTATGACCCTAACATTTACTCCCAGCACTTCTTTCAAGATCTGGTGATGAGGCTTCGTGGTTATGCAGAGAGATTTTAATGTAGTGTGAGACCCCACCATGGACTGATAAAGGGTAATGAGGGAAAGGGAGCGAACCACCTAATCTCTGAGCAAGAACTGATAGATGTTTGGAGAAAACTCCGTACTGATGATGTAGATTTTATCCATTTTTTCAGACCTGCATAATGGTTATAGTAGGATTGACTACTTGTTAGCATTTGAAATGATGCTTGGTAAAATACTGAGGGCCAATATTTCTGACTTGAGGGCCAATATCTCTGACCATGCTATAGTAAATATGGAATTTCAGATGGGGGAGTGGGACTGGGATAAGGTTTAAAGGATGAATCCGACTTTGTATCTGGATCTGCATTTTTCAACCTTTTTACGTCAAGCTTGGCAGGACTACCAAATGCAAATGATACCGGGGAGGTTTGGGGGGATGCGTACTGGGAAACCTCCAAGGCAATTATGAGGGGACAGATTATAGCATATGTAGCGTGTAAGAGGAAAAAGATGGATCAGGCGCTATTGCAGCTGTGTGCCGAATTACAGCAAAAACAGCAACAGCATATTCGCATGTTGATGAAAAACTACTGGGTGCAATGTGGAGAACTAAGGCAGAAGATAGATGAGATACTGTGGAATATGCAGCTGTATAAGTATCAGCTACACAGGTGGAGCAATAAATCAGGCCAGCTGTTGGCGTGATTGATGGCCTCTCATCGGGCAAAGAAGGTCATCAATTCTATTAAAGAAGAAGATGGGGATGCCCCTACGTCTCCAAAGAGCATTGCTGCTGAATTTTTAGATTTTTAATGGAATTTGTATGGGAAAGAGAATGAGCATAACTTCCACACTTTCTTTCAGGGCCTCAATTTACCCAGGTTGTCTGAAGTACAAATGCAATTGTTGAACTAGCCTGTCCAATGTGGAGAGGTGCGCAAGGCTATTCGTTCCTAAAAATTGGGGAAGGCCAGAGCCAGATGGTCCACTGACAGAAAGTCTTTGATAAGGTCCCTCATGAGAGGCTCTTGGCCAAATTAAAAAATTATGGGATTGGAGGCAGTGTATTATTGTGGAACAGGAACTGGTTCAAAGATAAAGAGCAGAGAGTACAGCTAAATGACCAATTTTTTTCAATGGAGAAAGGTAAATAGTGGAGTACATCAGGGATCTATGCTGTGTTTTAACATATTCATAAATGACCTGAACACACAAATAACAAGTGAGGTGATCAAATTTGCAAATGACACAAAATTATTCAAAGTTGTTAAAATGCAAGAGGATTGTGGAAAACTGCAAGAGGACCTTGATAAATTGTAAGACTGAACCTCCAAATGGCAGATGAAATTTAATGTGGACAAGTGCAAAGTTATGCACCTAGGGAAGAACAACCCAAACTATGGTTACACGATGCAAGGTTCCACATTAGTAACCACCACCCAAGAAAAAGATTTAGGCATCATCATGGATAATACGTTGTAACCCTCTGCCCAGTGTGCAGTAGCAGCCAAGAAAGCAAATAAAATGCTAAAAATCATACAGAAAGGAATGGAGAATAAAACAAAGGATGACATCATAATACCTCTGTATCATTCCATGGTGCGATCACACCTTGAATATTGTGTGCATTTCTGGCCACCATATCTTAGAAAGGATATAGCGTTATTAGAAAAGGTACAGAGAAGAGCCACCAAGATGGTAAAGGGGATGGAAGGGTACCCCTATGAGGAAAGTCATAAAAGATTAGGGCTTGTCAACTTGGGAAAGAGACGGCTGAGAGGAGATATGATAGAGGTCTATAAATGAATGAACGGAGTGGAATGGATAAATGTAGAGAAGTTGTTTACACCATCAAAAATGTAGAAAGACTAGGTGGCATGCAATGAAATTTCAATGTAACCCATTTAAGACTAATAAGAGAAAATATTTTTTCACTCAACACATAATCCAACTCTGGAATTCATTACCGGAGGATGTAATAAAAGTGTAGCTGGGTTTAAAACAAGTTTGTACAAAATCCTGGAGGAAGGGTCCATAAACCATTATTAAAGAGGACCCAGGAAATCCATTGCTTATTCCGGGACAAGCATTGTGGACCCCGTGTACCTTTTGGGAACCTGCCAGGACCTTGTGACCTGGTTTGACCACTGGTGGAAACAGGATACTGGGCTTGGTGGACCTTGGTCTGACCCAGTATGGCATTTGTTATGTTACCTTATTATAAAATTTTGGAAGATTTGGTGGTGCCCCACTCCCAACAGCTATTAAGAGAGACTTGGCTGAGGGATGTAAACAGAATGCTCTGCTGGACTTAGCCCATCTTGTCTTAATACCAAAATATGGCAGAAATGAGGAACAAATGGGGTCATACCACCCCATTTCTTTGATAAATCAGGATTTTAAACTTATGGCTATGGTGATTGCTTGGCAGTTGGCAGGGTGTTACCTATCTTGATACAGCCCGATCAAATGGGATTTGTGAAGGGGAGGTGTGCCTCGTCCAGCTTGCTGAAGCCCTTGGATGCTCTGGCAGAGGGCCGGGATTTTCCTTGATCTGCATTGGTCAGTCTGGATGCAGAAAAGGCACTTGACCAGGTGTCTTGGGAATATTTGTTTACAGTACTGGAGATGTATGGAATTGGTGGGATCTTTTTAATGTGGTAAACATTTTGTATCAACAGCCCAGGGCACAATTGCTGATTAATGGAAAGTGAAAAGAAGCATTCAAATTGCATAGAGGGACTAGACAAGGCTGTCCCCTCTCTCCCTTATTATTTCTGCTGTCACTGGAGCCCTTGGCTATTAAGATTTAGGAGTCTGGAAGAATACGGGGATAATGGTGGGGGTCACTGAATATTGGATAAATTTATTCACCAACAACATGCTTTTGTTTTTGGTGGATGCTGGGGCCTCTATGCCTGTTGTAATGTAACTGACCTAAAATTTGGATAGCTTGATCGGAGGGGAAGAAGGGGAGCGACAATGGCAAAGAGATATCCATGTGCAGTGGGCTGGTAGTTATGTGAAATATCCATGTATCTTCTTGAGCTGGACAGGTAAGGTTATATATTGTAAGGATGTAGTGGAGAAAATTCAAAAAATAAAGTGTCTTTGCGATAAATGAAAAGAGCTACCCTTATCAATTCTGGGGAGGGCAGCATTAGTTAAAATGGTATTGGTGCCTATGTTATTATATGTGATCCAGGCTCTACCCCTCTGGATTAAGCAAAAAGAGGAGAAAAATTTTCAGGATATTCTTCGCACCTTTATTTGAAGGGGGCGAGGTTCTCGGATCGTGTACAGCAAGTTGGTATTAGAATGGGATCGGGGAAGGGGGTATTAGGTTGACAGATTTGAGGTTATATAATATGGCGGTCCTGATGCCTTGGATACATGAAACATACACAGGGGGGTATAACTTTGCAACAATAGGCTTTTTTGATGCCTCATTGGAAACCATAAGGGTTTATTAGTCTGTCCACATGTGAGTATATTCTGCGTGAGAGCTTGCAGAGACAGCAACGATTGCTTTAAACATACTTGAAAGTGGTGGAGGATGAAGGGAGAGGGGAACACACTCGTGTCTCCATTTTTGCAACTTGTTGGGAATCCCACTTTTCAGCCAGGTATTGGGAGGTCTCAATTTGAGATATGGAAGAAAAGGGGGAACAAAGATATAGGCAACTTATTGCAGATGAATAGGGGGCTGTTCCTCTCTTTTGATCAGGTTAAATGAAAGTGGGATGTTCAAAACACTCATTTATTACCATATCTCCGGCATTATGTTTGCACTCTGAGAATGAAAGATATTTCAGGTGGTCATTTTAAGGCAATAGATCGGGCCTTTCAGCTGACCCTCTCACATGAGAGCTCCCTTAGGCATTGGTAGGGCACAAGGAGGTAATGGGGAAACCTCTAGGCTCTGGTGGAGGTCTGACGAGTGGATGGGTGAATGAAGGGAAGCTGGGCCAACACAGTACACACCTAATGCCTCTCTGTGTGAGACACAGTTTAAAGCGTTACATAGAGTTTATATTAGTAGAGAGAGGGGTAAAAAATTGGGGATGTGGTCGGAGGACACATGTCAGAAATGCTACGCTGTTGCACTCTTTTTTGGAGTGTGATCAGTTAAGAGCTCTGAATGCTTTGGAGGAGTCTATAAGAAGAAAAGTGGACTGCACATACGGATTGTTGTTGGTAGGGGAGGAAATACCATTGCATAAGCGTAATGTCTGTAATTTGGCCAGAGAGTTTGCGCAAGTGGCTTTACTCTTGGTTAAGAAGGCCACATTGAAATATTGGATTCAGGAAGCAGTGCCCATGTCAGGGTCAAGGTAGGATGAGGTGGAATGAATGATGACAGAGATGGCAACCTGGGAATATTGGTGTTGGGAGGATGGGTTGCGTAAAAGAAGCAATGGCTTGAGTTTCAAAGAAAGATGGAAAAGTATGTAAGAGTGTGTGAATGGGATGTGTAAGAGATATGCTATGGAGGTATTTGACTGGGGACTGGGAGATTGTTGTTGAGTAACAGGGCCTGCTCCTGACTGTCAGAGCATTTTTCTTATATTGTTGAAGTATCTTGGTGCTATTTGAGGGTTTGGGAGAGGTTACTTTACTTGGCTTATTGTTAACTATGTGTGGGAGGAACTATATTTTATTGATGAGTTTAGAATTGTGGGGGTGGTACAGTGCAACTTTTAACAATTGTCACAATTATGTGTGCCAACCTGTAACTACTGTTTACAATTTATGATCTTTAATGCCAACGGGCAGACATTGTTATTTTATGGAAAGAGTAGTAAATGCATGTAATAATCTTCCAGTGGAGATAGTAGAGACTAGGACTATATCCGAATTCAAGAAAGCATGAGACAAGCAGAGAGGATCTCTAAGAGAGAGGAGTGATGGAAGAACTTAATAATTCATATGGATGGGTAGACTGCATAGGCATATGGTCTTTATCTGCCATCATTTTTTAATGTTTTTATGTTTCTCTGTCATACTTTGACTGCTGTGTAAGTTGGAACTACACAAAACTGGGCTGCCAAAAAAACAGCAGTAACAGGAGGCCCGAAATTCAAAAGCACTTACATGGGTTGCAGGCAGGATGAGGTGGAATGGAGAAGGTGCAAGAGGGGTGAGGCAGGATGAGGTGGAATACAGAAGAGTCAGGGGTGAGGCAGGATGAGGTGGAATACAGAAGAGTCAGGAGTGAGGCAGGATGAGGTGGAATACAGAAGAGTCAGGGGTGAGGCAGGATGAGGTAGAATGAAGAAGGGGCAGGAGCAAGGCAGGATGAGGTGGAATTGAGACAGGGCAGGGGTGAGGCAGGATGAGGTGGACTGGAGAAGGATCAGGGACAAGCTAGGATGAGGTGGAATGGAGAAGGGTCAGGGGTGAGACAGGTCGAGGTGGAATGAAGAAGGGGCAGGAGCAAGGCAGGATGAGGTGGAATTGAGCCGGGGCAGGGGTGAGGCAGGATGAGGTGGAATACAGAAGAGTCAGGCAGGATGAGGTGGAATGGAGAAGGGTCAGGGGTGAGACAGGATGAGGTGGACTGGAGAAGGGTCAGGGGTGAGACAGGATGAGGTGGACTGGAGAAGGATCAGGGACAAGGCAGGATGAGGTGGACTGGAGAAGGGTCAGGGGTGAGACAGGATGAGGTGGAATGGAGAAGGATCAGGGACAAGGCAGGATGAGGTGGACTGGAGAAGGGTCAGGGACAAGGCAGGATGAGGTGGAATGGAGAAAGATCAGGGATAAGGCAGGATGAGGTGGAATGGAGAAGGGTCAGGGACAAGGCAGGATGAGGTGGAATGGAGAAGGATCAGGGACAAGGCAGGATGAGGTGGAATGGAGAAGGGTCAGGGACAAGGCAGGATGAGGTGGAATGGAGAAGGATCAGGGACAAGGCAGGATGAGGTGGAATGGAGAAGGGTCAGGGACAAGGCAGGATGAGGTGGACTGGAGAAGAGTCAGGGACAAGGCAGGATGAGGTGGAATGGAGAAGGATCAGGGACAAGGCAGGATGAGGTGGACTGGAGAAGGGTCAGGGGTGAGGCAGGATGAGGTGGAATGGAGAAGGGTCAGGGGCGGACAGGATGAGGTGGAATGGAGAAGGGTCAGGGGTGAGACAGGATGAGGCGGACTGGAGAAGGGTCAGGGACAAGGCAGGATGAGGTGGACTGGAGAAGGGTCAGGGACAAGGCAGGATGAGGTGGACTGGAGAAGGGTCAGGGACAAGGCAGGATGAGGTGGACTGGAGAAGAGTCAGGGACAAGGCAGGATGAGGTGGAATGGAGAAGGATCAGGGACAAGGCAGGATGAGGTGGACTGGAGAAGGGTCAGGGGTGAGGCAGGATGAGGTGGAATGGAGAAGGGTCAGGGGTGAGACAGGATGAGGTGGAATGGAGAAGGGTCAGGGACGAGGCAGGATGAGGTGGAATGGAGAAGGGTCAGGGACAAGGCAGGATGAGGTGGAAAGGAGAAGGGTCAGGGGTGAGGCAGGATAAGGTGGAATGAAGAAGGGGCAGGGGTGAGGCAGAATGGGATGGAATGGAGAAGTGTCAGGGTCAAGGTAGGTTGAGGTGGAATGGAGAAGGGTGAGGGACAAGGCAGAATGAGGTGGAATGGAGAAAGGTCAGGGACAAGGCAGAATGAAGTCGAATGGAGAAGGGTCAGGGGCGAGGCAGGATGAGGTGGAATGGAGAAGGGTCAGGGTCAAGGTAGGATGAGGTGGAATGAAGAAGGGGCAGGAGCAAGGTAGGATGAGGTGGAATGAAGAAGGGGCAGGGGCGAGGCAGGATGAGATGGAATGGAGAAGGGTCAGGGTGAAGGTAGGATGAGGTGGAATGAAGAAGGGGCAGGAGCAAGGTAGGATGTGGAATGAAGAAGGGGCAGGGCGAGGCAGGATGAGATGGAATGGAGAAGGGTCAGGGTCAAGGTAGGAGGAGGTGGAATGAAGAAGGGGCAGAAGCATGGCAGGATGAGGTGGAATGGTGAAGGGGCAGGGTCAAGGTAGGATGAGGTGGAATGGTGAAGGGGCAGGGTCAAGGCAGGATGAGGTGGAATGGAAGGGCAGGGACAAGGTAGGATGAGGTGGAATGGAGAAGGGTCAGGGACAAGGTAGGATGAGGTGGAATGGAGAAGGATCAGGGACAAGGCAGGATGAGGTGGAATGGAGAAGGGTCAGGGACAAGGCAGGATGAGGTGGACTGGAGAAGGATCAGGGGTGAGGCAGGATAAGGTGGAATGAAGAAGGGGCAGGGGCGAGGCAGGATGGGATGGAATGGAGAAGGGTCAGGGTCAAGGTAGGATGATGTGGATTGGAGAAGGGTCAGGGAGAAGGCAGAATGAGGTGGAATGGAGAAAGGTCAGGGACAAGGCAGGATGAAGTGGAATGGAGAAGGGTCAGGGGCGAGGCAGGATGAGGTGGAATGGAGAAGGGTCAGGGTCAAGGTAGTATGAGGTGGAATGAAGAAGGGGCAGGAGCAAGGTAGGATGTGGTGGAATGAAGAAGGGGCAGGGGCGAGGCAGGATGAGATGGAATGGAGAAGGGTCAGGGTCAAGGTAGGATGAGGTGGAATGAAGAAGGGGCAGGAGCAAGGAAGGATGAGGTGGAATGAAGAAGGGGCAGGGGCGAGGCAGGATGGGATGGAATGGAGAAGGGTCAGGGTCAAGGTAGGATGAGGTGGAATGAAGAAGGGGCAGGAGCAAGGCAGGATGAGGTGGAATGGTGAAGGGGCAGGGTCAAGATAGGATGAGGTGGAATGGTGAAGGGGCAGGGTCAAGGCAGGATGAGGTGGAATGGAGAAGGGTCAGGGACAAGGTAGGATGAGGTGGAATGGAGAAGGGTCAGGGACAAGGCAGGATGAGGTAGAATGGAGAAAGGTCAGGGACAAGGCAGGATGAAGTGGAATGGAAGGGCAGGGGTGAGGCAGGATAAGGTGGAATGAAGAAGGGGCAGGGGCGAGGCAGGATGAGATGGAATGGAGAAGGGTCAGGGTCAAGGTAGGATGAGGTGGAATGAAGAAGGGGCAGGAGCAAGGCAGGATGAGGTGGAATGGTGAAGGGGCAGGGTCAAGGTAGGATGAGGTGGAATGGTGAAGGGGCAGGAGCGAGGCAGGATGAAGTGGAATTGAGAAGGGGCAGGGGCGAGGCAGGATGAGGTGGAATGTAGATGGGGCAGGGGTGAGGCACAGAGGCGTAGCGTGGGGGGTGCAGGGGGGGCCGGCCGCACCAGGCGCAACATGGGGGGGCGCGCTCGCACTCGCAGCTCTCTGTTGCCGATGAGGGGGAAAGGCAGGTCCCTATGATACATGTTGGCGCGTACGCCATCTGGTGGTGGCACTGCAAAGAGGTTTGCGCTATAGCCCTCGAGCCTGCAGTTCTGGGAGTCGCATTGTTCTTGGCAAACCCTCGGCAACAAAGCGCAGGCGATGCGATTGACCCCCTCTAGGTAGCTATTTCACACAAGCTGCCGGGGCGGGGTGGGAGGGGGACTGTTTATCGCGTCGTCGCCCCTCGATCTCAATGTTAAGCTGGGGTTGGGGTCGGATCGCCCTGTGCGCTCGAGAAGGCGGAGCTGCAGGGCGGCATCGCGAGTTTCTGGTTCCGGATCTCCTCCTCTTTCCTGCTGTTGGGTGTTTAACCATGCTTGTCGGGCTCTTGCTGCTGTGCTGTTCGTTTCCCTGGACTCCGGCTCAGCGAGGTCAGTGCTGACGATCGCTCCCTCCCGGGGTAGGATCACGGTCGGCTCCCCCGCGCAAAGAAGCTCCCCGGCGGCTAAAATCCACGGGTTAGGGGGCGCAAATTACTTGCCTTGCCCCGGGTGCTGACAACTCACGCTACGCCACTGGTGAGGCAGGATGAGGTTGAATAGAGACAAAGGAAGGGGAGACAGGATGAGATGGAATGGAGACAGGGCAGGAGTGAAGCAGGATGAGGTGAAATGAAGAAGATCAGAAGAAAGAGAGGATGAGGTGGAAGGAGATGGGCAGGGGTGAGGCAGGATGAGGTGGAATGGAGAAGGGGCAGGAGCAAGGCAGGACGAGGTGGAATGGAGATGGGGCAGGAGCAAGGCAGGATGAGATGAAATGGAGAAGATCAGAAGCAAGACAGGATGAGGTGGAATGGAGGAGGGTCAGGAACAAGATAGGATGAGGTGGAATGGAGATGGAGAAAGGGGAGACAGGATGTGGTGGAATGGAGACGGGGCAGGAGTAAGGCAGGATGAGGTGAAATGGAGAAGATCAGAAGAACTGGTTGAGCTGTCTTGTATCTTATACATAGTTACCCGTTGAAACCTGTATATAATCCCCTGTTTATTGTAAGTCCAGTGTATGCTCGCCTGCGCTGCACGATTATGTTACCTGTAAACTGCACTGATTTTCAAAGAGCGCGGTATATAAGAGACATTAAATAAATAAATAAGAAAGACAGGATGAGGTGGAACAGAGACGGGGCAGGGGTGAGGCAGGATGAGGTGGAATGGAAACAGGGCAGGGGCAAGCCAGGATGAGGTGGAATGGAGATGATCAGAAGCAAGACAGGATGTGGTAGAATGGAGATGGGGCAGTGATGAGGCAGGATGAGGTGGAATGGAGATGGGGCAGGAGCAAGGCAGGATGAGGTAGAATGGAGAAGGTACAAGAGGGGCAGGGGTGAGACATGATGTGGTAGAATGGAGAGAGGGCAGGGGTGAGACAGGATGAGGTGGAATGGAGAAGGTGAAAGAGGGGCAGGGGTGAGACAGGATGAGGTGGAATGGAGATGGGGCAGGAGCAAGGCAGGATGAGATGGAATGGAGAAGGTGCAAGAGGGGCAAGGTTGAGACAGGATGTGGTGGAATGGAGAGAGGGCAGGGGTGAGGTAGGATGAGGTGGAATGGAGACGGGTTAGGAGTGAGGCAGGATGGGGTGGAATGGAGAAAGTGCAAGAGGTGCAGGGGTGAGACAGGATGTGGTGGAATGGAGAGAGGGCAGGGGTGAGGCAGGATGAGGTGGAATGGAGACGGGGCAGGAGCAAGGCAGGATGAGGTGGAATGGAGAAGGTGCAAGAAGGGCAGGGGTGAGACAGGATGTGGTGGAATGGAGAAGGTGCAAGAAGGGCAGGGGTGAGACAGGATGTGGTGGAATGGAGAGAGGGCAGGGGTGAGGCAGGATGAGGTGGAATGGAGACGGGGCAGGAGCAAGGCAGGATGAGGTGGAATGGAGAAGGTGCAAGAAGGGCAGGGGTGAGACAGGATGTGGTGGAATGGAGAGAGGGCAGGGGTGAGACAGGATGTGGTGGAATGGAGAGAGGGCATGGGTGAGACAGGATGAGGTGGAATGGAGACGGGGCAGGAGTGAGGCAGGATGGGGTGGGATGGAGAAAGTGCAAGAGGTGCAGGGGTGAGACAGGATCTGGTGGAATGGAGAGAGGGCAGGGGTGAGGCAGGATGAGGTGGAATGGAGAAGGTGCAAGAGGGGCAGGGGTGAGACAGGATGAGGTGGAATGGAGACGGGGCAGGAGTGAGGCAGGATGAGGTGGAATGGAGAAGGTGCAAGAGGGGCAGGGGTGAGACAGGATGTGGTGGAATGGAGAGAGGGCAGGGGTGAGACAGGATGAGGTGGAATGGAGATGGGGCTTGAGTGAGGCAGGATGGGGTGGAATGGAGACAGGGCAGGGGTGAGGCAGGATGGGGTGGAATGGAGACGGGGCAGGAGTGAGGAAGGATGGGGTGGAATGGAGACGGGGCAGGAGTGAGGCAGGATGGGGTGGAATGGAGACGGGGCAGGGGTGAGACAGGATGGGGTGGAATGGAGACAGGGCAGGGGTGAGGCAGGATGTGGTGGAATGGAGACAGGGCAGGGGTGAGACAGGATGAGGTGGAATGGAGACGGGGCAGGAGCGAGGCAGGATGAGGTGGAATGGAGAAGGTGCACATTTCAAAGTTGAAAAAGCTTCCCAACCTCGGACAGACACACACTCAAGTACTGCCCATTCCACTTTCTCCCAATCACTAAAGAGCATCCTGTCAGAGAGGACTCACCTTCTCCAGGTTTGGTTTGATACAGCGGATAAAAAATGGGTTTGAAGTGTTGAGCATGGCCATCAGAGAATGTAAAGAGTCCTGAAATTGAGAATCCAAAATCAGTGATCACTCATTCAGTAATCAAAAACAGCAACAATGAGTAGCAATGCCTTCACACTAAGCCAAAAAATCCACAGTATCTAAGAAATACTTTCAGTGGATGCATCTGGTCAAAACACAGTCACTGCCAGAGTTTCTGGTACTAAATGTGGGCTGCCTGTATCCCAGTTTCCTAAGGGCTTCATGGCTGCCAGTTTATCAATGTGTGATCTTTAAGATCTCATGTTTAGAATTTAAATATTTATTTTATTTATTTATTTTATTTAACAAACTTTTATATACCGCAACCTTCCGATGATCAGGTGCGGTTTACATAAAACAGATAAGGAGACAGAAAGGCATTTCTGTTTTTACATTGAACAATCATGAACTATGTTTGGGGTTCAGCACCAGAACATCTTTTGTATATTTGAATTCAGACCCTACAGTTTCTTCGCTTGCCTCAACTCAGAACTGAGCCCTTATTTCTGCCGGTCCTTTGATTGGATTTGGATTCAGCTCATGAATTTCTGTAGTAACTCAGGGTGGGTTACATTCAGGAACAGTAGGTATTTCCCTGCCCCTGGAAAACTTACTAGTTTGTACCTGAGGCAATGCAGAGTGAAGATCTCAAGGAGCATCACTGCGATTTGAACTCTAGCTTTCCTGGTTCCCAAGGAAGATAAATACTTCTATATATTCAAACAGGAAATCCTGAACCTTCCCAAATGAGAAGAAGCTGAGTAGCTGTGTGTGAGCTGTGTCTAAATGAAATCAGATTACGATACAAGAAGCAGCCATATGGCAAAATGCAGACAGCATCGGAGAGGCTGACCCACAGGGAGGCACCTTGCAAATGCAATGTGCACCTTCCAGTCAGACCTGGTGACCTAGAAGCTCCTGGGTTTTCTTGGCAGTGTCACCAGAAGTAGATTGCCAGGCCTTTCTGCTGAGGCAGTGGAGGGTTAAGTGACTTGCCCAGGGCCACAAGGAGTGCTAATGGGAATTGAACGCTGGTTGCTTGGTTACCAAGCCAGTGCTCTAACCACTAGGCTACTCCTCCACACATTTAAATAAAAGAGAAGCATCCCGCAATAATGAACCCGACAGACAACTCAGGTACTGCCCCATTCCACTTTCTGCCTAATCACTTATGAGCATCCTGTCAGGAAGAATCCACAACCAAGCACTACCATCTATGGTCAATTTATTGTACGTAATTTGTGTTAACCTTCTATACCACAATTCTTGCTTAATTATTTTATACATCTTGTAGCCCTTCTACCATAAACTGTCTCAACATTCACATGTAAACTGCACCTTTTAATTAATTATGTTGGAATGCACTGAGTTCCCTGTAAACTGTCTTGACTTTTAGAAAGATGGTATAAAAACCAAAACAAAACGAGATGTTAAATAAATAAATAAATGTAATGCAGTATGTGCCTTTGAGTCAATGCTGACTCCTGGTGACCCAGTAGCACCTGGACTTTCTTGGCAGTATGACTGGAAGTAGATTGCCAGGCAATGGAGGGCGATGTGAAGTGACTTGCCCAAGACCATAAGGAATGACAGTGCGATTTCTTTGTTACAATCCAAGGTGCTAACCACTGGCTATATTTCTACTCCATTATAAATAGGGGTGACCTGCATAGAGCGGTGGGTAGACCCCTAAACAAAGGCATGGGGAGGGAGTACCAGCACAGAGCAGCAGGTGCACCTACTCTTGCCACCTTGCTGGGCAGACTAGATGGACCATGATGGTCTTTATTTGCCGTCATATACTATGGACCCAATATTCAAAGGCTTTTACATGGGTAACTTCCTTAGTTACCCATGTAAAGACCTTAACCAGGATTTTTGAAGGGCACCAACACGAGAAGTGCCCTTCGAATATCCTGGCTAAGTCCCTAACGCGCCCCGGTGCTATCCACATAGCATCGGATCATGTTGTGGCATTTCGGGGGGGAGTGGGGGCGAGGAAGGAGCTATGCAGATAGCAGTGATTTTCATTGCTACCTGCGTATCCCTCTGTGCCTTAAAGATAGGCGAGGAAAAATCTTGCCTATCTTTAAGCTGCAGAGGCTATGCGGGTAGCATCGAAAATTGCTGCTACCCATGTAGCCTCTGTGACTGCTGGGGCGTCTGGGTTAACCCGGATTTTCACTTCTGCTGGCATGGAAGTGAAAATCTGGGTTAGGGGTCAGCGGGCAGGCTATGAATCGCCGTGGCGCATAGCCTGCCCAACTAAATATCAGGCCCTTTGTTACTATGTTACTAGGCAATAGTAAAATACAAACAGGGTCTTTTCGACCTGTGACTAGCGGTGATGGACATCCCAACGGGACTTCTATCCCTGCTATTCCTGCCACTCTCGCCGGCAGCTAACTTCCCCGCCAGTTGTATGGGGAAGTTAGTCGGGGGCAGGAAAGGGGCGGATCAGGGGCGGTTAGGGTGGGCGGTGGGCAGGCGCTGGCCCTAGATGTACAGGGCTGGTTCTAATGTCAGCCCTGTAGTCCGGGACTGGCGACCTGTACGGGGAAGTTATTCCATCTCCGAGGTGGAATAACTTCCCTGGACATTGGGGATTGGTGGCCTTGGGAATGGATGAGGTGGGGGGGGGGGCCGAGGACATTCCTCGCAGCCCAACCCTGGCCTTAGGAGGCCAGATTGGGCAGTTGGGCTGTAGAGAAATCGATGCTGGTGCAGATGGCCAGGGACTGAGGCTCTTCAATGGAGCCACAGTGCCATGGCAACTGCCCTGAGTTAGTTGGGCAGAACCTGTATGTGCAGGTCGGGCTGAATGAATCGCGATGCTTTCTGTACATCCAGCTCAGACCGGGCATACAGAGGGCATGTACTGTACATCCAGGACGTAATCAGGCCTAAATTGCACATTTGGGTTTATAAGCAACATCTGCTCTCAATTGAAAAAAGTGAAGAAAATTTTTAAAAAATATACATGGAAGACTTTTTGACCAATGTTGTTAAGAGCCCATAGAGGTTACCAGGTTGTCACTGAGGTCTTTTGCAGCACTGTGTATGCCTTGTAGAGCTATACAAATGTTCAGTAGCAGTAGTTCTCCTTTCCAATATAGTCTGGTTAATTTTTATTTATTTTATTTTTTTTAGTGCCATCAAGTCAGTGTTGACTCATAGTGACCCAGCTACCTCTGGGTTTTCTTGGCAATATATCACTGGAAATAGATTGCCAGCCTTTTCTTCTGATAAACTATATTTACCTCAAACCCTTCACTCTAATCTATCCTAATACCCTACCTCTTGAGTGAATCTTAAGTAACTGATATAATTAACACACCACTATTTTTTTGTCGGAGGTTTTTGCCATGAGAGATTACTCACTCTTGAAGCGTAACTTCCCTTTTAATCAGTTATGTGGTAACCTAACCACTTACATAAAATATTGTGAAATAATCGCATTCAACCTTAATGCTATATCACAATAACAACTTCATAACTCAATTCTGCAGATCCTAACGAACACAGTACTGTGTTTAGAGCCATTCTCCTATTTCAGGCCCTGTTTCAACGCTTAAAAATCTGCCAACCTCTTGTACTCATCTTATTAAAGCGTCCAGCCACGGGAGCTTCAGCGTCCTGTCTTATTAACTTCGTTCTTTCTGTTATTTTCCAACACTTCTCCCGAAGAAGTAGCACAGTTCGCACTCCTCATGTGATGGACCTTTCCGTTGGTTCAGTCTCACTTACTGATCAAGAACTCAGGAACAGCTGGAAATTTCAACCTATCTGCCACTACCTGACTCCGACGTCAGAGCAGGCTCATCCATTCCAATTCCAAATTCAATCCCTTAGGTTCCAACGATCCAATACGAAAAATCCAGCTCTGTTCTAACCATTGAAGACGTTGTTCTCTGTCTCCTCCTCTAGGATTCAATGGAACATGTTCAATAATTTGCCATTTAAATTCTGAAAATGTATGATTAAATTCATGGCAATGTTGAACTAAAGGAGCAGAAAGTACTACATTCCGTATTCGTGAAGCAAGTTCCTGTAATCGAAGTCTAACCTTCCGAATAGTCCGTCCAACATAGAGCTTTTTGCAAGGGCAAACTAATGCATAGACTACATGCGATGTTGAACATGTAGTCGTCCATTTAGAAATCTGTTTCATGGTAGTATTGGGAATATTCCATTCTTTTCCCTCAATAGTTAATTGGCATAAATCACATGATGAACCTACGGAACAAGAAAAATGCCCCACCAGAGAATTTTCCAAGGTTTGGAGAGATTTTAATTGTGCATTTCCTATCAGATTGCCAATATTCAGACCCCTAGTATAGGCTATCCGTAATGGTTTTTGAAAACACGAATGAAGGGTTAATATTGGCCAATGTTTTCTTAAGATAGTCCTGATCCTTTGAATGTTAAACATATATGGCAGTATACCAGTTATAAAATCCGAATCATCTTGTTTAACTTCAGAATCCTTCAACCATTCCCTATGGGTATATCTCGCTCTTGTCCGTGCTCATTTAACTATAATAGGAGGATAACCTCATTGTAATAACCTTTGCATCAAATCCTGAGCATGGTAATCATAATCTTGTATGGAACTACAAATTCGCCTTAATCTCAAAAACTGCCCATAGGGTAGTCCTCTTTTTAAGGCCGGTGGATGAAAACTGGAATATTCTAATAGGGTATTTCTTTGTACTGCTTTTCAATAAAGTGTAGAGCATAAACGGGAACCTTGTTTAAAAATTTTTACATCCAAAAATTCTAATTCCTGTGTATGATAATGTAATGTGAAAGTAGTGGCAGGTAGTGGCAGATAGGTTGAAATTTCCAGCTGTTCCTGAGTTCTTGATCAGTAAGTGAGACTGAACCAACGGAAAGGTCCATCACATGAGGAGTGCGAACTGTGCTACTTCTTCAGGAGAAGTGTTGGAAAATAACAGAAAGAACGAAGTTAATAAGACAGGACGCTGAAGCTCCCGTGGCTGGACGCTTTAATAAGATGAGTACAAGAGATTGGCAGATTTTTAAGCGTTGAAACAGGGCCTGAAATAGGAGAATGGCTCTAAATGCAGTACTGTGTTCGTTAGGATCTGCAGAATTGAGTTATGAAGTTGTTATTGTGATATAGCATTAAAGTTGAATGTGATTATTTCACAATATTTTATGTAAGTGGTTAGATTACCACATAACTGATTAAAAGGGAAGTTACGCTTCAAGAGTGAGTAATCTCTCATGGCAAAAACTTCCGACAAAAAATAGTGGTGCGTTAATTGTATCAGTTACTTAAGATGTAGGGTATTAGGAAAGCCTTTTCTTCTGAGGCAATGGAGGGTAAAGTGACTTGCCCAAAGTCACAAGGAGTGCCAGTGGGAATTGAACCCTTGATCTTCTGGGTACTAAGCAGTTGCTCTAACTACTAGGCTACTCCTGGTTAATGTTATAATCACATAAAAAACATTTGGGAAGATTCATCCCAGCCTGCTGCTCTAATAGGCTACTATTCCATTCAATAACTCACAAAAACTCAACCCTATGAGCGAATGAGTCACAGAATAATGTGGTGGTGTGGCATGGGATGGGAAGCGGTTTTCTTTAAAACACAGGCCAGACAACAGTTCTGGGAAAATAAAAGCCATTTTTATTCTGTCCCGGCTTGTTAAACCTCCAGAAACATAACCCAGAATAGACAGCAGTTCAGGGGAAATAAAGCCAACTTACTTCTGTCAAGGTTTGTTAAACCTCCACAAGCTGGTTCAAATAGCCCTTCCTCCAGCAACATTTAAAGTTCCTACATCAGAACTCCGTTGCACAGCTTGCCTTGAAAGGACATCTCACTCCACAGGCCTCTCTCTCCCTCCTTAACCTCTCCCTGTGAGCCACGGCCTCCCAGGCCTGAACTCTGGGCTGCAGACTCTTTTAAAGGGAACTGTTGATACTCCTTTTGGAGAGGGACAGATAACATTCTATAGACCCATCACACACCCTCTCCCTTAGCTCAACCATGCCCCATTGAGCACCTGCCTTACCCGGGACCACTCCCAAGAAAGGAAGTTCATGTTCAGGCGAGTATCACCAGCTCTAAGGCAGACCCAAAACTGGTAGGGTTGGAGACTCAAAACCCACTGCATAATTCAGCTACTGGACTCCTTATGTTGAGCCAACCACTTAAGGGGTTGCTGGTCCATTACTAGCCTAAACAGATGGCCGAGAAGGTAGCATTTATAAGGACATAAGATATGCAATACTGGGTCAGACCAAGGTCCATCAAGCCCAGTATCCTGTTTCAAACACTGATAATCCAGGTCACAAGTACCAAGCACGTTCCCAAAAAGACACACAGGTTTCACAATGCTTGTATTGGGGCAAGCAGTGGATTTCCTGGGTCCTCTTTAATAATGTTTTTTTAAGGTATTTGAAGGTCTCAAGCACCCAATTAAAAGCCAGGGCTTCCTTCTCGATCACCGCATAATGCTTTCACAGTCACTTTGATCTATAGTCTAGTGACAAACCGCCTAACTTTTGGCTATAAGTTTAGGAATATTTAAATTGCCTACATTCCTTGCATAGCCTTTAAATCAGATAACTGAGTGTGCCCTCAGTTCATATAAGGTCTATTGGCCAGAAAAACTTAACTACCCACCTACCCCTCAACCCATGCACCCTTGGGTTGCATTGCCCATATAGTCATCATATACATTGACATCTGACCTTTAATTAAGTGTTACACCCACCTTTTCTCCTTCTTCTAGGACCGCTTTATAACAGTCTTAATCAGCATGCCGTGCATTCGATGCAATAACTGTGGTGCTTTCATTCTAAGAAGAATCATTTGCAACATAAGAGCTTGTTCTATATGCCTCAAGTTAGCTGCTAACTCTACTAAGGGAAGAATAAGCTGCAATTAAACACACCTCTTCTAAGGTACAAACTGAACAAAATCCACCACCGCTCCCACAAAGAATCAAACAACCCAGGAACAAATGGATCACAGTGGGCTCTGGTAGATTGTGACCTGTAATAAGAAGACACCCTCTACATCAAGAGATATCCCTGCATAATGCCTTCTCTGCATTGAACAATAAAGGTGCCCAATCCGTGGAAACTGAAGTGCCCTTAAATGAGAGAGTCAATGCCCAATCTACTGATAATGCACCAAATAAGAAGAACAAAATCATGAAACAGAAAACTACTACTACTTGGAGATTCCATCATCAGAGGTACCAACTTGGGAACACATATCAAAGGAGAGAAGATGGTCAAATGCCTCCCAGGCTCTTCAGCCAACAGGAATACAAACCAAATTGTTGGTATAGTTAGTGCAGAAAGTAAGCATGCGAAAATTGATGTTGTCATCCACTTGGGTACAAATGACCTTGCTAGAAACAGTGCCTCTGCAGTTCAAAGGGAATTCCAGTCTCTGGGAGAGAAACTCAAGCCCATTGTTAACAATGTAGCATTCGCAGAAATTCTGCCTGTTTTTCAAAAGGGGGCAGAAAGGCTACATCGCATAATCAACTTTAATACATGGCTCCAACCTGGTGTAAACAAGAAGGATTCAGATATATAGGCGACTGGGGAAACAGATGGATCAACAAGAGACTATACTGTGCTGATGGACTACATCTCTCTGTCGCAGGGAAAAAGATCCTGCATGAAAAATTCAGAGAGCACGTGGACAGGCATTTAAACTAGGGAAAGGGGGTGACAGATGGAGAAGGATAAGTTCAGGATGTCACTTCCAGCAAAAGCATAATAAAATTGGAAACAGCCACACTTTTATACTAAACATCAATGGCAAGTGGGAAGAGGAGTGTAGAACAAAATCTGTGCAAAATACAGGCAAGGCAGTCAACAAATGTTGGAAAGCAATGAACACATGGTTTAATGAGCTGGCTACAATCTAGTTAGAAGATTAAATTGCTAGCTCTCTGACTGGTAGCTCTTTAAAGGGTTTTTGTATATTTTTAAAGCAAAGTTACTTTCTTTTTGGTGCTTTAGTAGAAATTACCTTGAACAGAGTAGGTTGTTGAACTCTAGTAACCTTCTCAGCTTTGGGAACTGATGACACCTAATCAACAGTTAGTGGGCCTGATTACCTGAGAATAGCTGAGGCCTGCATAAAAGGCTCCAGAGCCCTGCCCTGTTGAGGCATTTCTAACAGGGGCTGTACAGGTCAAACAACGGTAAGGATTTGAGGATTTATTTTTATTAAATTCCTAGCTCTCTGACTGGGAGCTCTTTAAAGAGTTTTTGTACATTTTTAAAGCAAAGTTACTTTCTTTTTGGTGCTTTAGTAGAAATTTCCTTGAGCAGAGTAGGTAGTTGAACTCTAGTAACCTTCTCAGCTTTGGGAACTGCTGACACGTAATCAGGTGTTAGTTCCTTCCCTACCCACCCCGACTCCCACCCACCCCTAGTGAGCAGTCTTGCTTTATAGGGTACCACCCCATTTAACAAAGCACAGAGACTTGGAGCAGCACATTTTGAATATAATTAAAGAGATTTAACTGATTTTTCTCTGAAAGGACAGCTGAGAAGCCGGCTGGTACTTGGTAGATCTCTCTATTTTGCTTTAACAGATACCTAAGCTGCATGAACAGAACAATGGCTGGGAAAAATCGTATCGCTAAAGCTGTTGCCCCCATTACAGCTTCTGCCTCTGTCCAGACAGAGGTCCTAATACCAGTTGAAAGACCGATTCCATGTGCAGGGTGCCTGCATGCTGAAGCTCTGAGGAAACAAGTGGAGGAACTCAGAGAGGAGGTGGTGAGGCTGAGGAGCATTCAAGACAGTGAGAAGTACATTGATGAGAAGCTTCTTGCAGCAACCAAGCTCTACAGCATGGGAGAAGATGGGTGCCAACAGAATGTCGATGGTTGGACACAAGTCACCAGGGCCTGCAAAATCACCAATCCAACTTCTCCAGCCCTTGAATTGAAGAACCATTATGCAGCCCTGGAAGTGGAGGAGGTGAAAGCATCCCTGGAAAGGGAAGAACCAGAGCTCAAGTAACCCAAAGTTACAGAATCAGTGACCACAAGGAAGCGAAGGGTAGTGGTGTTTGGAGACTCTCTTCTGAGGGGTACTGAGGCACCCATCTGCCAACCAGACTTGATGTCCAGAGAGGTATGCTGTCTGCCTGGTGCCAAAATCCAAGATGTTACGGAGAGTTTGCCGAGACTCATCAAGCCCACTGACTATTACACAATGTTGCTAATCCATGTTGGAACAAATGATACTGCCAGGTATCCCTCGGAACATATCAAAAGTGACTTTGTGGCTCTGGGACAGAGGGTGAAGCAGTTAGGTGCACAGGTGGTGTTCTCTTCAATCCTCCCTGTTGAGAGTAAAGGCCAAGGCAGAGTGGCTCGCATCCTGGAGATGAATGCATGGCTGCATGGATGGTGTCATCGAGAGCGTTTTGGTTTCCCAGACCATGGTATGCTGTTCCAAGGGTTGCAGAGCAGAGATGGCATCCATCTGTCCAAGAAAGGTCAACGTGTCTTCGGTAGTAGACTGGCCAATCTACTGAAGAGGGCTTTAAACTAGATTCTTTGGGGAAGGGTGAAGAAATCCCCCAGGTAGGCGATACATTAAATACTTTTATGGAAATGGGTAACAGGGGTAACATATGGAAAGCAGTGTGTATAAATGCCCGTAGCATGGGAAATAAGATCCCTGATGTGAAGCTTTGGTGGGAGTGCATGACTTGGATTTAGTGGCAGTGACAGAAACATGGTTCACAGAAAACCATGATTGGGATGTAACTATACCTGGCTATACTTTATTCAGAAAGGACAGGGTAGGCAGAAGGGGAGGAGGAGTGGCAATATATGTAAAAACTACTATTAAAGCTTTGGAATTACAGAGCTTAAAACGGAGAGAGGAGGCATTGTGGGTTAAACTAGAAAGAGGGAAAGAGAAATCTATTTGCATTGGTGTGATATACAGACCTCCCTCACAAGAGGAAGAGGTGGACAGAGAGTTAATTGAAGACATACGCAGCATTGCTAGGAAAGGGGAAGTGCTACTGATAGGAGATTTCAATATGCCAGATGTTGTTTGGCACATTCCTGTTGCAGTATCATCCAGAAGTAAGGAGATCCTGGATTCTCTACAGGGAGAACTATTCAGGCAATTGGTAACATACCCCACACGTGAAGGGGCCATACTGTACTTGGTGCTTACCAATGGTGAAAGTGTTTCTGATGCTGTAGTGGGAGATCATTTTGCATCCAGTGATCACCAGATGGTGTGGTTCAGTATTAGGACTAGGGCTGTTAGAATCCATTCAAAGGTGAGAATCTTAGACTTTAGGAAGACTAACTTAGCCAAGATGGGCCAATACCTCAGGGAGTCATTAGTGGGATGGGAACAGCTGGGGGATGTAGAAAAACAATGGGCAAAACTGAAAGGGGATATTTTAAGAGCAACCAACCTTTTTGTTAAAATGGTAAATAAAGATAAAAGGAAAAGGAGACCGCTATGGCTTTCGAAAGAAGTAGCTGAAAAAGTGAAGAAAAAGAGGGAGGCCTTCATAAAATACAAGAGATCACAGATAGAGGAAGACAGGCATCTATATTTGGAAAAACTTAGAGAAGCTAGCAAAGTAGTCAGGACGGCAAAGATTCAAAAGGAGGAGGAAACAGCCAATGCAATAAAATGGGGGCATAAGAAATTTTTCAGATATGTTAGTGAGAAGGGGAAGGGCAAAAGTGGTATTGTCAGACTCAAGGGTGCAGGGGAGAAATATGTAGAAGCTGATAAGGATAAAGCGGAATTGCTTAACAAATATTTCTGTTCTGTGTTCACAGATGAAGAACCAGGAGCAGGACCTCAGAAAACACCCACAAACGGGAACAGAAGCGAGGGACATATTGAACAATTTTCAGAAGACTGTGTTCATGAGAAACTAGCACAACTTCAAGTAGACAAAGCGATGGGACCGAATGGGATATACCCTAGAATACTGAGGGAACTTGGGGATGTTCTAGCAGTTCCACTGACTGACCTTTTCAATGCCTCGTTGGAGTCGGGAGTGGTGCCAAAGGACTGGAGAGAGGCTCATGTGGTGCCTTTACACAAAAGCGGAAGTAAGGATGTGGTTGAAAACTACAGGCCGGTTAGTTTAACTTCAGTGGTGAGTAAATTATTGGAAACGCTGCTGAAAGAGAAAATAGTGAGGTTTCTGGAGTACAGCGAATTACAGGATCTGAGTCAGCATGGATTCACCAGAGGCAGGTCTTGTCAGACAAATCTGACTGATTTCTTTGACTGGGTGACCAGGGAATTGGACCGAGGGAGAGCCGTAGATGTGGGGTATTTAGATTTCAGTAAAGCCTTTGACACTGTTCCTCACAGGTGACTTCTAAACAAACTGAGCACCCTAGGGATGGACCCTAAAGTTACTGCTTGGATTAGAAATTGTTTGGGTGGGAGGCGACAAAGTGTACAGGTAAATGGAGCTCACTCTGAGGAGAAGGATGTTACCAGTGGTGTGCCCCAGGGATCTGTCCTTGGTCTGATTCTTTTTAACATCTTTGTTAGTGATATAGTGGCAGGGCTGTTGGGTAAGGTTTGCCTCTTTGCTGATGATACCAAAATCTGCAATAGATTAGACACCCAGGAAGGTGTAGGTAACATGAGGAGGGATCTAGCTAAGCTTGAGGAATGGTCTAGAATTTGGCAGCTGGGATTTAAAGTTAAAGAATGTAAGGTCATGCATTTGGGCTGCAGCAACCCAAGGGAGCAATATAGTATAGGGGGTGAAGTACTTTTGTCCACTAAAGAAGAGCGGGACCTAGGTGTGGTTGTGTCTGATGATCTTAAAGTAGCTTAAACAGGTAGAAAAGGCGACAGCAAAAATTAGAAGGATGCTTGGGTGCATACGGAGTGGAATGGCTAGCAGAAAAAAGGAGGTGATAGTGCCTCTGTATAAGTCTTTGGTGTGACCTCATTTGGAGTATAGTGTGCAATTCTGGAGACCGCACCTTCAAAAGGATGTGAACAGGATGGAGTCGGTGCAGAAGGTGGCTACTAAAATGATTAGTGGTCTTCATTATAAAGCATATGAGGACAAGGATCTTAATATGTACACCTTAGAGGAAAGGCGGGATAGAGGTGATATGATTGAGATGTTTAAATACCTCTGTGGCATAAATGTTCAGAGAGAGAGCCTCTTTCAATTGAAAGCAAGTTCTGCTACGAGGGTACATGGGATGAGGGTGAAGGAAGATAGATTCAGGAGTGATATGCGGAAATATTTCTTTATGGAAAGAGTAGTGGATCCGTGGAATAGTCTCCCAGTGGAGGTGGTAGAGATGAGGACAGTAACTGAATTCAAAAAAGCATGGGACAAACACAGAGGATCTCTAAAGGTAAAAAGGAGACTGTTGTAGTTGTTGATATGGAAGGACAGACTAGATAGGCCATGTGGTCTTTTTCTGTCATCATATTTCTATGTTTCTATATAGAGAGGATAGAAAAGGAGGAGGAGTAGCCCTATATGTCAAAAGCAATATTAAAGCTGCTGAAATGCAGGGGATATGGGGAAAAGAAGAAGTGCTGTGGATTGTGTAGGAAAGAGGAGATGGCACTATCATCCATGCTAGTGTAGTCTACAGGCCTCCAAGTCAAACCAAAGAAATGGATAACAAATTGATTCTTAATATTGCAAAGATAGCCATGAAGGGGGAAGTGATCATATTGGGTGACTTTAATCTACCTGATGTGGATTGGCGTATTCCTTCTGCAAATCTGTAAAGAAGTAAAAAAAACTTGTAGATGCCTTCCAAGATGCATTATTTAGAGAAATGGTGATGAAACCAACTAGGGAAAGATCTATGCTGGATATAGTATTCACTAATGGAGATAGGGTGTGTCGAATGGGTGGGTGCCCTTGTGAGCATCAGCGATCATCACATGGTGTGGTTTGAGATAAAAGCCAAAGCAGAGTCCCCTCACAGCAAGCTCAGACTTCAAAAACGCTGACTTCAGGAAAATGGTTAAGTGCCTGAAGGAGGAGTTGGCAGGGTTGGAGGGGATAAGGGAAGCAATAAAAGAAACAACAGACACATATGTAGGAAAAGTAAATAAAAACAAGAAGAAACGTGGCTGCACAAATAAAGACAAAATACACAGCTTTCACAAAATTCAGAAGTTTGCAAACAGAGGAACACCAAAAAGAATACAGGATAAAGCTAAAAGAGACAAAAAGAGAAATAAGGATAGCAAAATCACAGGCAGAAGAAAAGATGGCTAAATTTCTAAAGCGTGGTGATAAAACTTTTTTTCAAGTATATTCGGGAGAAGAGGATGATCAGAGGTGAAACTGCAAGACTCAAAAGTGCTGAGAACGGATTTGTGGAAAGTGATGAAAAAAACGAAAATGCTAAACAAATTTTCTTCTATTTTTACTAAAGAAAATGCGGGAGAAGGACCACCTGTGATTGACAAATATACAAATAGGAATGGAGTAGATACTACACTATTCACAGAAGATGATGTGTTTGAACAGTTTGCAAAACTGAAAATGGATAAATCCATGGGATCGGATGGGATTTATTTTATTTATTTATTTATTTACATTCTCTTATATACCGCGCTATTCTGCATCAGTGCGATTTACATTGAACAAACTGAAATTACATTGAACAGGGCATTATAACTTGGAGATAACTATTTTACAGGGAACATGGGCTATGGAGGGTTAAGTGGCTTGCCCAAGATCACAAAGAGCACCTGTGGGACTAGAAACCCCACTCCTTCCGGCCCAAGGTTACTGTCCTCTAGTGGGATTTGAACTCATATATCCCAGGATACTAAAAGAGCTCAGAGACGTTCTTGCAGGATCTTTAAAGGATGTTTTTAATAGATCCTTGGAGACAGGAGAAGTTCCACAGAACTGGAGAAGTGCTGATGTGGTACCTCTTCACAAAAGTGGTAATAAGGAAGAAGTAACAAACTACAGGCCAGTAAGCCTTACCTCAGTGGTGGGAAAAGTAATGGAGGCTCTCCTGAAAGAGAGAATAGTGGACTTTCTCGAAACCAATCGGTTGCATGATCCGAGGCAACATGTTTCTACCAAAGGACCAGAGGGAGGAGTGGCCTAGGGGTCGGGGCAAGTTACTTCAGGCCAGAAGGTTGGGGGGTTCAAACCCACTAGAGGACAGCAACCTTGGGCTGGAAGGACTGGGGTTTCTAGTCCCACAGGTGCTCCTTGTGGTCTTGGGCAAGCCACTTAACCCTCCTTTGCCCATGTTCCCTGTAAAATAGTTATCTCCTAGTTATAATGCCCTGTTCAATGTAATTTCAGTTTGTTCAATGTAAACCACCTTGATATCATGAAAGGCAGCATATAAGAAATGTTAAATAAATAAAAGGACAATCATGTCAAACAAATCTGATTGAGTTCTTTGACTGGGTGACCAGAGAACTAGATCTAGGGCAGGTGACTGATGTGATCTACCTAGATTTCAACAAAGCCTTTGATACTGTTCCTCATAGGAGGCTTATCAATAAACTGACCAGTGTGGGGATGGATCCCAAGGTTGTGAACTGGATCAGAAATTGGTTAACTAACAGATGAAACAAGGTGATGGTAAACAGAACTCATTCAGGTGAAAGGAAAGTGATTAGTGGTGTGCCCCAGGGATCAATTCTTGGGCCGGTGCTGTTCAATGTATTTGTGAGTGATATTGTTCCATGTAAGTTATAATACCTACTCCATGTAAAATTGTTCTATGTAATGTTGAAGTTCAGTTCTTTGTAAAACGCGTTGATCCCTGGAAACGTGGTATATAAAAATAAATAAATACATAAATATAAATAAATGAACCAAGGGAAGTTAGAGGTGGTCAAGAATGAAATGGAACATGTACAACTCGATCTGCTGGGTGTCAACAAACTGAAATGGACTGGCATCGGACACTTTGCATCTGTTGATCACATGGTCTACTATGCTAAAATGAAAGACAAAGAAGAAATGGTGTTGCATTTATAATTAAGAAGAAACTTGCAAGAAATGTAATGATGTATAATGCAATCAGCGAAACCATAATTTCTATTCGTCTACGAGGAATGCCCATCAACACAACTATAATTCAAGTATATGCCCCAACAAGAGCTGCAGAAGAGGATGAAGTTGATGAGTTCTATGAGTACAAGCTAAAATTGACAGAACATGCAAACAGGATATCCTGATAGTCATGGGTGACTGGAACGCAAAGGTTGGCAACAAAGAAGGAGGCAAAGTGTTTGGAAAATATGGACTTGGCAACAGAAATGAAGCTGGAGAAAGATTGATAGAATTCTGCAAGACCAACAATCTATTCATCTCGAACACCTTCTTCCAGCAACACAAACGACGACTCTACACATGGACTTCACCCAATGGATTGTATAAAAATCAAATTGACTACATCTGTCCAAGTCAACTATGGAAAAGCTCTATAGCATCAACCTGGTCCTGACTGTGGTACAGATCAGCAACTACTAGCATGCAAACTCAAGCTAAAGTTGAAAAAGAGCAAACCACTCATGAATGTAACAAAATATGACCTTGAGAATATACCACCAGAATTTAAAGACTGCCTGGAAAATCAATTTGCTGCTTTAATTACAAATGACAGAGCTCCAGAAGAGTTATGGGATGACATTAGGAAGGTTGTGATGAAAGAAAGTGAGAAATCTCTACAAAAGGTAGAAGGTATTCTCCTGCCTCATCTCATCCTGCAGGTCCTGCTCCCATGACCACCTATTGCGTGCAGTTTAGGCAGACACCTGCCTCTGAGATCACACCACATCAGGGACTGCATATCTTGAGGATTTTTAGATTGCACTGCAGTGTTGTATCTTAAAGATATGAAATGGACCTTGCCCTGATCCAATCAAACTGACACATTCTCCGAGTAAAGTTTACATTTTTATTCTAATACTACAAATGGCTATAAAGGAGTACAGCTTCCCTTACAAGCAATATTACAGATTTAATAGGTACATAATCTGGGCTAAAAGACAAGAGATGATCATGTCAGGTTACTCACTGACCATAGACAGCTGGAAGGGTTTCATTTGCTTCCTATCCACTATCTTTCAAATTACATACATTTTTGTATGCAGGTACTTCCTGTTTTCCACAGAGCTGTAGCTGCTACAAACCTATATTCAGCAACTTTTTTCTTAACACGTATTCCTGTCTCTGACTTTCTATCAGATCCTTCTCAGGAGAAAGTAACAAAGTCTCCTTTTAGATCACCTGACCAGGCACACAGCACTCTGAAATTTGCCTAGCAACAGCAATGGCCTATCTGATTAGACCTTTCCCACATGTCTGCATCAAGTCATTGTGCACTGAATAAGTTTTGAGCTGTATAACACAAGGAATGCTTAAGGATTAAGTGGGGTTCACACCACTTGATACCATCCTATACCAGGCACTGCGGTCTGGCCGGCAGATAGGAAGGGCTGGGGGCACTCCCCAGGAACTCCCTCAATCTGTACCCAGGTATGTAACAGGATCCCCAGCACAGTGCACCTTCACAGGCTCAGGCACAGAGCACCAGAGTACTTGAACTAAAATAAAATAAAATCTAATTAACTGAAACTGAAATGAAAAAGAAACTGCAAATGGCCCCTAGGAAGAGGCTGCTCTGTCCTGCTTTATTCTCCGCTGGCTGCCTCTCCCAGGCACCCAAAACACAGCAGGGAGTTAAACACATGCGGGCTTGAATAAGAAGAAATTGTGCCTAAATGCAGCGGGGGGAGTTTCGCACACTGCTGCAGGCTCCCAAACATGTGGCTGCAGGCCGCTCTCTGTCTCCTCATGTTCTGGCGATTGCTAGAGGTTTCTTCTGTCCTCCCCCCCCCCCACCACTCTTACCTTGGAGCCTCTTTGCTGCATAGCTTTTCTACCCCTCGTGCTCAGCCTTCCTTCCTGGCTTCGGCGCTGAGGGGGGTGACACGGGGCTGCCAGCTTTCACTCCTGTCAAGCAACTGCAGCCCCTGCAGTGGCTCCCCACCCGATAACGGGTTTGAGAGCAGCCAGAAGTCTCGGACTCAGGAAGGCCCCCACAGAACCCTCCCCCTGAAATCCTGAGGGGAGAGGGGGAAGAAGGAATATCCTCCCCTCAGCCCTGTTGTCCCCCGGGTTCTCTCTGTTCCTTCTTTTTTTTTTCCCCCTTCTGCCTTTAAAAACAAAGACACCTGCATCTTAACAGGGGGAAAAAAAGCAAACTCTAACTAAACCTATCTCCTTAGTTGTCCTTTCTGTGAGTCCAGCACCCTGGCTCACAACCTCCTCCAGCTGCTTGGAGGCTGAGCATACTGGGGCTGGTGGGCGGTGCCAGCTGCATATGTACACTAGTGTCATCAAAAAGATGACAGGCTCAGCCTCCAAGCTTCTGGAACAGGTACACTACCCAGAGGTGTGGGACTGGACTGGAGAGACGATAAGGAACAGCTTTCCTACATCCACCAGTAGCAAATTCCAGAGTTTGATTACATGTTGAGAGAAAAAATATTTTCTCTTATTAGTCTTAAATAGTTTACCCTGTAGCTTCATTGCATGTCCCCTAGTCTTTCTATATTTTGATGGTGTAAACAATTGATCTACGTTTACCCGTTCCACTTCATTCATTAATTTATAGACCTCTATCATAATTCCCCTCAGCCGTCTCTTTTTCATGTTGAACAGCCCTAACCTTTTTAGCCTCTATTCATAGGGGTATCCTTCGATCCCTTTTACCATTTTGGAAGCTCTTCTCTGTACCTTTTCTAATAACACTATATCCTTTTTAAGATACAGCAACCATTATTGCACACAATATTCAAGGTGCGGTCTCACCATGGAATGATACAGAGGCATTATAATATCCTTTGTTTTATTCTCCATTCCTTTCCTTATGATGCCTAGCATTGGAGGGGAGGAGTGGCTTAGTGGTTGGGGCAAGGTACTTCAGGCCAGAAGGTCAGGGGTTCAAATCCCACTAGAGGACAGCAACCTTGGGCCAGAAGGACTGGGGTTTCTAGTCCCACAGGTGCTCCTTGTGATCTTGGGCAAGCCACTTAACCCTCCATAGCCCATGTTCCCTGTAAAATAGTTATCTCCAAGTTATAATGCCCTGTTCAATGTAATTTCAGTTTGTTCAATGTAAACCACACTGATGTAGAATAGTGCAGTATATAAGAAAATGTAAATAAATAAATAAATTGTGTATCTGGACTTTCAGAAAGCCTTTGACAAGGTCCATCATCAGAGACTTTTGGCAAAACTAAAGGGTCATGGGATAGGAGGCAGTGTACTATTGTGGATCAGGAACTGGTAACAAGATAGAAAGCAGAGGGTAGGGCTAAATGGCCAATTTTCCCAATGGAGAAAGGTGAATAGTGGTGTACCCCAGGGATCTGTGCTGGGTCCACTGCTTTTTGACATATTCATAAATGACCTGGAAAGTGGAATAATGAGTGAGGTTATCAAATTTTCAGATGACACAAAACTATTTAAAGTTGTTAAAACCCAAGAGGATTGTGAAAAATTGCAAGAGGATCTTGATAAATTGGAAGACTGGGCATCAAAATGGCAGATGAAATTTAATGTGGACAAGTGCAAGGTTATGCACCTAGGGAAGAACAACCCAAACTATGGTTACACGATGCAAGGTTCCACATTAGGAACCACCACCCAGGAAAAAGATTTAGGCATCATTGTGGATACCATGTAAAAACCCTCGGCCCAGTGTGCAGCAGTGGCCAAGAGAGCAAATAGAATGCTAGGTATGATAAGGAAAGGAATGGAAAATAAAACAAAAGATACTATAATGCCTCTATATCGTTCCATGGTGAGACCGCACCTTGAATATTGTGTGCAATTCTGGTCGCCGTATCTTAAAAAGGATATAGCGTTATTAGAAAAGGTTCAGAGAAGAGCCACCAAAATGGTAAAGGGGATGGAAAGATACTCCTATGAAGAAAGGCTAAAAAGGTTAGGGCTCTTTAACCTGGAAAAGAGACGGCTGAGGGGAGATATGATAGAAGTCTATAAATTAATGAACGGAGTGGAACGGGTAAACGTAAATCGATTGTTTACGTTATCAGAATATAGAAAGACTAGGGGACATGCTTAGGTTTGATCTCTTCTAGTACCGACTGGTTTGTTCTTCGGGCAGTCCATGGTATACACAGTATTCGCCGCCAGCACCATAATTCAAAGGCATCAATTTTCCTCCTGTCTGTCTTTTTCACTGTCCAGCTTTCACATCCATATGATGTTATTGAAAATACCATGGCTTGAACAAGTCGAATCTTTGTATGGAGAGAGACATCTCTGCTCTTGAGAATCTTATCTAGGTCTTTCATAGCCATTCTGCCAAGAGCAATGCGTCGTCTGATTTCTTGACTGCTTGTTGCTTCTTTATTGATAGTTGATCCAAGTAGGTTAAAGTTGTTCACGATTTCAATTTCTTCTCCTTCAATGATGAACCTGTTGATTATGCCAGTTGTCATGAACTTTGTCTTCTTTACATTAAGGTGCAGGCCCATTTTGAGACTATGTTCTTTGATTGTGAGAAGCAAATGTTTCAGATCATCTTCACTTTCAGCCAGTAATGTGGTATCATCAGCATAGCGAAGGTTGTTGATGAGTCTTCCACCAATCTTCACACCTCTGTTGTCTTCATACAGTCCTGCTTCTCTGATGATTTGTTCTGCATATAAATTAAACAGGTAGGGGGAAAGTATGCAGCCTTGTCTTACACCTTTGCTTATTTTAAACCATTCTGTTTCTCCTTGTTCCGTTCGAACTGTTGCTTCTTGATCAATGTACAGATTACGCAAGAGAACGATCAGGTGTTCTGGTATACCCATGCTTCTTAATGTGGCCCAGAGTTTCTCATGGTTTACACAGTCAAAAGCCTTGCTATAGTCGATAAAGCACAAATAGATATCCTTTTGGTATTCTTTAGTCTTTTCAAGGATCCATCTCACATCCGCAATGATGTCTCTCGTTCCTCGCCCTTTCCTGAACCCTGCTTGCACTTCAGGTAGTTCTTGTTCGAGGTATGGCTGTAGTCTCTTTTGAATAATCTTCAGTAGAATCTTGCTGGCATGTGGGATCAGAGCGATTGTGCGATAATTTCCACAGTCAGTTGGATCACCTTTCTTTAGTATTGGTATAAACACAGATCTTTTCCAGTCAGTTGGCCATGATGTTGTCTTCCATATTTCTTGGCAGAGCCTTGTAAGTACGGTAACAGCTGCATCAGATTGCTGCAATACTTCTATGGGAATGCTATCAATGCCTGGTGCTTTGCTCTTTGATAAGGCTTTCAATGCTGCTTCAACTTCTTCTTTCATCACCAATGGTTCCTGATCATAAGGTATAGGTTGAAACGGCTGTTGGTCCACTTGATCTTTATCATATAAAAACTCTGTATATTCCTTCCACCTTTTCTTGATCTTCTCAGCATCATTCAACATAGAACCTTGAGCATCTTGTAACATTCCAATTCGAGGCTGGAACTTTTTCTTTAACTCTCGCAGCTTTAGGAAAGCCGATCTTGTTCTTCCTCTTTCTTTAGAAGCTCAGATGACAAGACTTCGACTTTCATACTTCGGACACATCATGCGAAGAGAGAGATCATTAGAGAAAGACATCATGCTTGGCAAGATAGAAGGTCAACGCAAAAGAGGAAGGCCAGCAATGAGATGGATTGCTACAATAACAGCAGCTACGGGTACCAGTCTGTCAACAATGAGCCGCCTGACTGAAGACCGAACACAATTTAGGATAGCTATCCAGAGGGTCGCCATGAGTCGACTCCGACTCGACGGCACTTAACAACAACAACAACAACAGGGGACATGCAATGAAGCTACAGGGTAAACTATTTAAGACTAATAAAAGAAAATATTTTTTCACTCAACGTGTAATCAAACTCTGGAATTTGTTACCGGAGGATGTAGTAAAGGCTGTTAGTGTAGCTGGGTTTAAAAAAGGTTTGGACAAGTTCCTGGAGGAAAGGTCCATAAACCATTATTAAGAAGTGACCGAAGATATCAATGCTTGACCCAGTACAAGCATTGTGGAACCTGTGTCTCTGGGGGAAACTGCTAGGTACATATGACCTAGATTGGCCACTGTTGGAAACAGAATACTGGGCTTGATGGACCTTGGTCTGACCCAGTATGGCATATCTTATGTTCTTATGTTATGTTGCTCTCTTGGCCGCTGCTGCAAACTGGGCAGAGGGTTTTAAAATGCTATCCACGATGACGCCTAAATCTTTTTCCTGGGTGGTGGTTCCTAATGTGGAACCTTGCAAAGTGTAAACACAGTTTGTTTTTTTCTTTCCTAGGTGCATAACTTTGCACTTGTCCACATTAAATTTCATCTGCCATTTTGATGCCCAGTCTTCCAATTTATCAAGATCCTCTTGCAATTTTCCACAATCCCCATGGGTTTTAACAACTTTGAATAATTTTGCGTGATCTGCAAATTTCATAACCTCACTCGTTATTCCCATTTCAAGGTTATCTATGAATATTTATTTTTTATTTATTTTTTTTTAAATTGAAATTTCATCAAACTTACAAAAGCAAGCAAAAGGAAACTTTAGATGTTTCGTACAGGCAAATATTAAACAAAACGAAACAACTAACAGCAATACATCACCTTAGCCCACAATATGGGGAGATACTAGAAAAGAAAAAAGAAAATAAGAAAAAAATAGAGCAAACTCTAAATTACCTGGCAGCCTTAAATTAACCCACCCAACTCCAGTTACTTATTGCCATGTCGCTCCTTATCAGACAGAAATACCTCAAGCTGAGAAGGATCAAGAAAAACAAACTTTGAACCCTGAAATGAAACCAAGCATTTACAAGGGTATCTAAGAAAAAATGTAGCGGAAAGAGCGACCACCCTAGGTTTGAGGGCCAAAAAGGCCTGTCTCCTAGTTTGTGTCGCTTTACAAATATCTGGAAACATTTGAACCTTAGCACCACAAAACAGAACGGACATATTCTTAAAGTAACTACAAAACACAAGCATTCTATCCTGGTCCGAGACAAAAGAAACCACCAAGGTAGCTCTAGAAGCAATATTATCCTGGGAGTCCTCTAGGAATTTGGTGAGCTCTAGGCAATCCTGGCCCTGAACCTCATCAAACCCCCCCAGAGGACCCGCAGACAGCCTCCTACCAGTTAGGTTATAAAGCTTAGAGAGGACAATGGAGTCAGTCGAAGCTAATCCCAGAACCTCTCTAAAATACTTTCTCAGTAAAATTTCAGCAGAAAGCAAATGACATAAAGGAAAATTTAACAATCTAATATTTTTTGCGCGAAACACATTGTCATACTTTTCCATCTTATTATGCATAAGCAAACTCTCTTTTATATGGAAAGCGTTAACAGCTTTAAGAGCCTGACACTAGCTTTCACAGTTAGCAACCTGAGTGGAAATATTCCCCACCTTATTCCCCACCTCTAACAACAGAATATAGAAAGACTAGGGGACATGCAACAAAGCTGCAGGGTAAACTATTTAAGACTAATAAAAGAAAATATTTTTTCACTCAACGTGTAATCAAACTCTGGAATTTGTTCCCGGAGGATGTAGTAAAGGCTGTTAGTGTAGCTGGGTTTAAAAAAGATTTGGACAAGTTCCTGGAGGAAAGGTCCATAAAGCATTATTAAGAAGGGACCCAGGATATCAAATCTTGACCCAGTACAAGCATTGTGGAACCTGTGTCTTTTGGGGAAACTGCAAGGTATGTATGACCTAGATTGACCACTTTTGGAAACAGGATACAGGACTTGATGGACCTTGGTCTGACCCAGTATGGCATATCTTGCTGTATGTTCTTAAGTTCTTATGGAGTCAGCTCAGATGAGAAAGCGTTTGTAGCGAGAATAGAGAGTCCTACCCCTAGGGAGGTAGTGGAAGCTGGAGAAAACAGTGATTATTTTGTTACCAGATGGAGTGACAACCTTTATGTCTGGACCCTCAGTAATCAGCAACAGATGTTAAAATGGCCCCGGGAGGGTTCCTTGGTTTTGCATTAGGGAGCAAATGGGAGACTATACAAAGCTAAGCTTTCAGATTTTACAATTGCTTGTTTTTTTAATATAAATTTTAACTTTTGGCTATAAATTTAGAAATATTTAGACTGCCTACATTCCTTGCATAGCCTTATCAGATATCTGAGTATGCCCTCAGTTCATATAAGATCTACTGGACAGGAACACTTGTGATATATAGCTACTTGGAATTGAAGTACACATTTGTTTTTAGATTTGCAGAGACCTGGTCTTCTACTTAAGTTTCCTACTTAGGTTTGCACCAAAGGACCACTTTATAACAGTCTTTATCAGCATGTCGTGTATTCAATGCAATAACTGTGGTGCTTTCATTCTAAGAAGAACCATTTGGAACCTAAGAGCTTGCACTATATGCCTCAAGTTAGCTGCTGTGCATAAAGAATTGACTCTACTAAGGGAAGAATTAGCTGCAATTAAACACACCTCTTCTACGGTACAAACTGAACAAAATTCACCACCATTCCCACAAAGAATCAAACAACCCAGGAACAAAAGGATCACAGTGGGCTCTGGTAGGTTGCGACCTCTTAACACAGAGGCACCCTCTACATCAAGAGATATCCCTACATAATGCCTTCTCTGCTTTGGATAATGAGGGTGCTCAATCTGTGGAAACTGAAGTGCCCTTAAATGAGAGAGTCAATGCCCAATCTACTGATAATGCACCAAATATGAAGAAAAAAACACAAACCAGAAGATTCCATCATCAGAGGCACCAACTTGGGAATACAGTTCAAAGGAGAGAAGATGATCAAATGCCTCCCAGGCTCTTCAGCCAGCAGGAATACGAACCAAATTGTTGGTATAGCTAGTGCAGAAAGTGAGCTTTCCAAAATTGACATTGTCATCCACTTGGGTACAAATGACCTGGCAAGAAACAGTGCCTCAGCAGTTCAAAGGGACTTCCAGACTCTGGGAGAAACTCAAGCCCACTGTTAACACTATAGCATTCTCAGAAGTTCTACCTGTTCTTGGTAAGGGGGGTAGAAAGGCTGCATCGCATAAAGAACTTTAACCCTGGGAGTACCGATGGGGTCAAAAGTGACCCCATTGCAAGTTTCACAACGCGTATCTCGGAAACTAGTTGTTCAAGAATGCAATCTTTTTTTTACTTTTCATATGTCAATATTCTCTTTATATTGCACCATGAGAGGAATAATTTTCATCTGCTAGGTGATGCTAGTGATGAATTGTAGCACAGAGTACCAGTGGGGTTATTTTTGACCCTAGTTGCTTACGTCTGGTTTGGATCGTGATACAATTTGCAGTTTTGTGAATTTTTTGATCTGATAAATGTATTTATCATTAATTATGTACCATTTATTTTTTATACTCTTATTTTATGAAAATTACACATTTTCTGTAATTGATATCATACGTTCTCTCATTATTTCTGATGAAATCTAAAGGCTTTCAGCTCGTTCATCACGATTCTTGTACACCTATAGTAAAACTGCTTTGCGTTTTATTTAACTTTATCTTTGTTTATTTATTTTAGATTATTGTTTATGATGTCAAAATGAAAGTATTCAGCTACCCAAGTAAGAGAAATATTGCAACGAGATGCTGACAGTGACGGCTCTGAGTCGTCTGATGATGCAGCATATTCAGCAAGCGAAGAAGCATATCAGCCAAGTTCGGGCGATAAATCTGATGATGACAGTCATGATTCAGATGGCGACAGAAGTTGGTCGCCAAGTGAATGTGAGACTGATGTTGAGCCGGTAACATTGCCTGCAGCAAAGAGTCAAGTTACAGGTCGAGGCAAAGGTCGAGGCTGTGCTGGACAGGGAAGAAGGTAGGAGTCCTCGGTGTCAGTATCATCTGTGAGGAATCTTAGTTGTGGTCGTAGAGGAGCTAAGAGGTCATCAACTATAAGCACAAATGTTGCCATTGAAGCCTAAGGATGCCACATCATGAAACAGGAAACCTATAAAGCTAGCTGCTGGAAGATACGCCAGAGCTAATGTCATGCCCGTACAATAAGGTCCTACAAGATATGCTGTACGAAATGTTGATGGCCCTCTCGCAGCATTCCACTTGTTCATGAGGAAGAACTTATTGAACGAAATCATGATGTGGATGAGCAAACAAGGAAGACACATTTATGACGACACCTGGAAAGATTTGACAGACAGAGAATTTCAATGTTTTCTTGGACTTCTGATCCTCTCAGGCATGTACAAGTCACAAAATGAATCCATAGTTTAGTTGTGGAACCTCTGTTTTCAGCAAAAATATGGCCCATAACCATTTTCAGCAAATTTCTTGTGCTCTCAGATTTGTTGATGCAACCAACAGACATGAACAATGAGGCGTGGATAAGCTTGCTCCAATCAGACACATTTTTGATACCTGGGAAGCAGCTCTAAGGTGTTTGTTTACAAAGCCGCGGTCGCGGTTTCCGATCGTTATTGGAGCCGCGGCCCCTATGAAATCAGCATTGAAGAAGCCACTGATGCTGTTTGCAATGTCGGGATCCCAAAGAAAAGAGCAAGGTGTCACTGCTGTTCCAGAGAAAAAGACAAGAAAAGCAACATAGTTTGCTCCTCCTGCAAGTGCAATGTTTGCAAAGAACATTCAGAAATTGTCTGTGTCTCATGCAAATGACTGTAGTACTTTACTGTGTTCATCAAGTGCATGCAAAAACTGCTTTCATGGCAACTCTTCTTCATGTAATTTTATGATAAATCATTCAATTTCAAAATATTTCACCTTCATATAATCAATAATTAATTTGGAATAATATTTTGTCTGTTTAGTTTAAATTTTTCATGCTTAACAATTAAAATTCATCGTGGGGTCATTTATGACCCCAACGGTATTCAGTGTGTGCAAAAAATCTCGGTAATTCCAGGATTAATACATGGCTCCATCCTGGTACAAACAAGAAGGCTTCAGATATATAGGCAACTGGGGAAACATTGATCAAAAGAGACTATATTGGCTCAAACCTCTCCTGAACCAGGACCACTTTCAGAAAGTCTGCCAAGCCATTATCACACCCATACTAGATTACTGCAACACACTATACCATGGTCTACCGAAACAAGCAATTCGGCCCCTACAGATGGCACAAAACATAAGAACATAAGATAAGCCATACTGGGTCAGATCAAGGTCCATCAAGCCCAGTATCCTGTTTCCAACAGTGGCCAATCTAGGTCATACATTCCTAGCAGTTTCCCCAAAAGACACAGGTTCCACAATGCTTGTACTGGGTCAAGCATTGATATCCTGGGTCCCTTCTTAATAATGGTTTCTGGACCTTTCCTCCAGGAACTTGTCCAAACCTTTTTTAAACCCAGCTACACTAACAGCCTTTACTACATCCTCCGGTAACAAATTCCAGAATTTGATTACACGTTGAGTGAAAAAATATTTTCTTTTATTAGTCTTAAATAGTTTACCCTGTAGCTTCATTGCATGTCCCCTAGTCTTTCTATGTTCTGATAAAATAAAGAATCGATCTACGTTTACCCGTTCCACTCCATTCACTAATTTATAGACCTGCTGATCACGTCATCACCGGCTCGGCAAAACACTTGCATATCACACTCCTCTGGAGCCAACTGCACTGGTTCCTGATTGTCTCCTGCATCAGATTCAAAATGGTCCTTAACATATTCCAGATCCAGCACAATCTATCCTCAGACATACTCAAGAGCCTAATGAACTCTAATACAAGCACTAGACCCTGAAGATGGAACAGAATGGACACTATCATAACTCCGAGCACCTACACCAAAACCACCTGGTCCACATCTGCAAGGGCCCTGTCCCTCGCAGCATCAGTCCTATGGAACTCTCTCCCAGATGACTTGCGAGCCACCATTGATGCCAAGGATTTCAGGAAGAAGCTGAAAACCTCTCTCTTCAAAAATCACTTTGAAGACATCACCTAATGCATAGCACCCCTTCTCTGCAGACTCCACAATTACTCCACTATGACCCTTGCACCACCCTACCCCTTGACATCCCTCTGTACAAATTGTAAATCTTCATCTTTGTAAATAAGTTACAACCAAACATTTCCCGCATGTCCCCCACTCCCTGTCCCACTATGTAATGAGTTGAAATTCCATGTAATTGTATTTGAGTTGACATGTAAACCGCTTTGATTACAGGAGAAGGCGGTATAGAAAACCAGTTGAATAAATAAATACTGTGCTGATGGACTACATCTCTCTGTCACAGGGAAAAGGATCCTAAGTGAAAAATTCAGGCAGTATGTGGACAGGCATTTAAACTAGGGAAAGGGAATCATGGATGGAGAAGGATAAAATCAAAGGCAGAAGAAAAGATAGCTAAAGATCTAAAGCGTGGGGATAAAACTTTTTCAGGTATATTCAGAGAAGAAGAATATCAGAGGTGAAATTGCAAGACTCAAAAGTGCTGAGAATGGATTCGTGGAAAGTGACGTTGAAAAAGCAAAAATGCTAAACAAATACCTCTGTTCTATTTTAGCTAAACAAAATCCTGGAGAAGAACCACCTGTGACTGACAAATATACAAATGGAAATGGAGTAGATACTACACCATTCACAGAAGATGATGTGTTTGAACAGCTTGCAAAACTGAAAGAGGACAAAGCCATGTGACTGGATGGAATACATCCCAGGATACTGAAAGAGCTCAGAGAGGTTCTTGAGGGCCATTAAAGGATGTTTTTAATAGATCCTTGGATATAGAAGAAGTTCCATAGGATTGGAAAAGGGCCAATGTGGTACCTCTTCACAAAAAGTGCTAATAGGTAAGAAGTGGCAAACTACAGGCCAGTAAGCCTTACCTCGATGGTGGGAAAAGTAATGGAGGCACTCCTGAAAGAGAGAATAGTGGACTTTCTCGAAACCAATAGGTTACATGATCTTAGGCAACATGGTTTTACCAAAGGACGATCATGTCAAGCAAGTCTGATTGAGTACTTTGACTAGGTGACCAGAGAACTAGATCAAGGGCTTGCAATGGATGTGATCTAACTAGATATTAGCAAAGTCTTTGATACTGTTCCTTATAGGAGGCTTATCAATAAACTGACCAGCCTGGGGATGGGTCAAAAGGTTGTGAACTGGATCAGAAACTGGTTGACTGACAGACAAAAGAAGGTGATGGTACATGGAGCTCACTCGGATAAAAGGAAGGTGATTAGCGTGGTGCCCCAGGGATCGGTTATGGGCCCGGCACTGTTCAGTGTATTTGTGAGTGATATTGCCGAAGGACTGAATGAAAAAGTCTGTCTTTTTGCAGATGACACAAAAATTTCAAACAGTGTGGACTCCCCTGATGGACTGGATAAACATGGAAACATAGAAATATGACGACAGAAAAAGACCACATGGCCTATCTAGTCTGTCCTTCCATATCAACAACTACAACAGTCCCCTTTTTACCTTTAGAGATCCTCTGTGTTTGTCCCATGCTTTTTTGAATTCAGTTACTGTTCTCATCTCTACCACCTCCACTGGGAGACTATTCCACGGATCCACTACTCTTTCCGTAAAGAAATTTTTCTGCATATCACTCCTGAATCTATCCCCCTTCACCCTCATCCCATGTCCCCTCATAGCAGAACTTGCTTTCAATTGAAAGAGGCTCTCTCCCTGAACATTTATGCCACGGAGGTATTTAAACATCTCAATCATATCACCTCTATCCCGTCTTTCCTCTAAGGTGTACATATTAAGATCCTTAAGTCTGTCCTCATATGCTTTATAATGAAGACCACTAATCATTTTAGTAGCCACCCTCTGCACCGACTCTATCCTGTTCACATCCTTTTGAAGGTGCGGTCTCCAGAATTGCACACTATACTCCAAATGAGGTCGCACCAAAGACTTTTACAGAGGCATTATCACCTCCTTTTTTCTGCTAGCCATTCCTTTCCGTATGCACCCAAGCATCCTTCTAGCTTTTGCTGTCACCTTTTCTGTTTCGCTACATTAAGGTCATCAGACACAACCACGCCTAGGTCCCGCTCTTCTTTAGTGGACAAAAGTACTTCACCCCCTATACTATATTGCTCCCTTGGATTGCTGCAGCCCAAATGTACCTTTTTGTTAAAATGGTAAACAAAGGCAAAAGGAACAGGAGACCGCTATGGTTTTCGAAGGAAGTAGCTGAAAAAGTGAAGAAAAAGAGGGAGGCATTCATGAAATACAAGAGATCACAGAGAGAGGAAGACAGGCATCTGTATTTGGAAAAACTTAGAGAAGCTAGCAAAGTAGTCAAGAAGGCAAAGATTCAAAAGGAGGAGGAAATAGCCAATGCAATAAAATGGGGGGATAAGACATTTTTTCAGATATATTAGTGAGAAGAGGAAGGGCAAAAGTGGTATTGTCAGACTCAAGGGTACAGGGGGGGAATATGTAGAAGCTGATAAGGATAAAGCGGAATTGCTTAACAAATATTTTTGTTCTGTGTTCACAGATGAAGAACCAGGAGCAGGACCTCAGAAAACACCCACAAATAAGAACAGAAGCGAGGGACATCTTGAACAATTTTCAGAAGACTGTGTTCGTGAGAAACTAGCTCAACTCAAAGTAGACAAAGCGATGGGACCGGATGGGATACACCCTAGAATACTGAGGGAACTTGGGGACGTTCTAGCAACTCCACTGACTGACCTTTTCAATGCCTCGTTGGAGTCAGGAGTGGTGCCAAAGGACTGGAGAGAGGCTCATGTGGTGCCTTTACACAAAAGCGGAAGTAAGGATGTGGTTGAAAACTACAGGCCGGTTAGTTTAACTTCAGTGGTGAGTAAATTAATGGAAACGCTGTTGAAAGAGAAAATAGTGAGGTTTCTGGAGTCCAGCGGATTACAGGATCCGAGGCAGCATGGATTCACCAGAGGCAGGTCTTGTCAGACAAATCTGACTGATTTCTTTGACTGGGTGACCAGGGAGTTGGACCGAGGGAGAGCTCTAGATGTGGTGTATTTAGATTTCAGTAAAGCCTTTGACACTGTTCCTCACAGGCGACTTATAAACAAACTGAGCACCCTAGTGATGGATCCTAAAGTTAGTGCTTGGGTTAGAAATTGGTTGGGTGGGAGGCGACAAAGAGTACAAGTAAATGGAGCTCACTCTGAGGAGAAGGATGTTACCAGTGGTGTGCCCCAGGGATCTGTCCTTGGTCCGATTCTTTTTAACATCTTTGTTAGTGATATAGCCGAAGGGCTGTCGGGTAAGGTTTGCCTCTTTGCAGATGATACCAAAATCTGCAATAAAGTAGACACCCAGGAAGGTGTAGATAACATGAGGAGGGATCTAGCTAAGCTTGAAGAATGGTCTAGAATTTGGCAGCTGGGATTTAATGTTAAAAAATGTAAGGTCATGCATTTGGGCTGCAGCAATCCAAGGGAGCAATACAGCATAGGAGGTGAAGTACTTTTGTCCACTAAAGAAGAGCGGGACCTAGGCGTAGTTGTGTCCGATGATCTTAAAGTAGCTAAACAGGTAGAAAAGGCGACGGCAAAAGCTAGAAGGATGCTTGGGTGCATACGGAGAGGAATGGCTAGCAGAAAAAAGGAGGTGATAATGCCTCTGTATAAGTCTTTGGTGCGACCTCATTTGGAGTATGGTGTGCAATTCTGGAGACCGCACCTTCAAAAGGATGTGAACAGGATGGAGTCGGTGCAGAGGGTTGCTACTAAGATGATTAGTGGTCTTCATTATAAAGCATATGAGGACAGACTTAAGGATCTTAATATGTACACCTTAGAGGAAAGGCGGGATAGAGGTGATATGATTGAGATGTTTAAATACCTCCGTGGCATAAATGTTCAGGGAGAGAGCCTCTTTCAATTGAAAGCAAGTTCTGCGACGAGGGGACATGGGATGAGGGTGAAGGGAGATAGATTCAGGAGTGATATGCGGAAATATTTCTTTACGGAAAGAGTAGTGGATCCGTGGAATAGTCTCCCAGTGGAGGTGGTAGAGATGAGGACAGTAACTGAATTCAAAAAAGCATGGGACCAACACAGAGGATCTCTAAAGGTAAAAAGTGGACTGTTGTAGTTGTTGTTATGGAAGGACAGACTAGATGGGCCTTGTGGTCTTTTTCTGTCATCATGTTTCTATGTTTCTATGTTTCTAAATGCATGACTTTACATTTTTTAACATTAAATCCCAGCTGCCAAATTCTAGACCATTCGTCAAGCTTAGCAAGATCCCTCCTCTTGTTATCTACACCTTCCTGGGTAACATGATAACAAGAAGAAAGATCTGCAAAAGCTGGAAGAAAGGTCTAATGTTTGGCAGTTAAGGTTTAATGTGAAGAAGTGCAGTGTCATGCACTTGGGATGCAGAAATCCAAGGGAATTGTATGAGATAGGGGGCAATAGGTTAGTGTGCACAGACCAGGAAAAGGACCTGAGAGTGATTGTTTCTGAGGATCTCAAAGTGGCAAAATGGTGTGACAAGGCTGTGGCCAAAACGAGAAGGATGCTGGTTGCATATAAAGAGGAATTACCAGCAGAAAGGAAGAGGTACTAATGCCACTGTACATGTTGCTGGTGAGGCCTCACTTGGAATATTGTGTTCAGTTTTGGAGACCGTATCTTGCAAAGGATGTAAAAATACTGGAAACTGTTCAGAGGAAGGCAACCAAAATAATTTGGAGCCTGCGCCTGAAGACGTATGAAAAGAGACTCCAAGACCTAAATATGCATACTCCAGAGGAGAGGAGGGACAGGGGAGACATGATACAGAATTTTAAATACTAAAGGAGTATTAATTAACAAACAAACCTTTTTCAAAGGGAGTGGAGGAGTGTCTTAGTGGATGGGGCAAGGTACTTCAGGCCAGAAGGTCAGGGGTTCAAATCCCACTAGAGGACAGCAACCTTGAGCCGGAAGGACTGGGGATTCTAGTCCCACAGGTGCTCCTTGTGGTCTTGGGCAAGCCACTTAACCCTCCATAGCCCATGTTCCCTGTAAAATAGTTATCTCCAAGTCATAATGCCCTGTTCAATGTAATTTCAGTTTGTTCAATGTAAACTGCCTTGATATCATGAAAGGCGGTATATAAGAAATGTTAAATAAATAAATAAAAAGAAGGGGAAGCTGTAATACTAGAGGGCATAACACAAAGCTGCAAGGGGGTACACTGAAAGGCAACATCAGGAAATACTTTTTCACTGAAAGGGTGGTGGATGCTTGGAATGCCCTCTCTATGGAAGTGGTGGGGGCAAATTTAGTGATAGAATTAAAAATGGCATGGGACAGACACAGTGGATCCCTTTATAGAAACAGGATAAAATCAAAATAAACTTAACTTTCTCTTATATCTTAACAAGTCAAGGGGACCTGCCGGAGCGGTGGCTCCACCCCTAAACAAAGGCATGGGGAGGGGTGAACTGCATGGAGTGGCGGGCGCACCTACTCTTGCCATCTTGTGGGCAGACTAGATGGGCCATTCTGGTCTTTATCTGCTGTCATATACTATGTTACTAAATAGGAACAGGAATATATGAGTGAAGGGTTGAAAGTGTTGGAAAAATATGAGCAGATCTTCTGTATGACCTTGCTGCAAATGACAGGAGGTGCTGTAAAATATGTCCCATGGAACTTCACAGATATGGAAAGCATAGCTAAAGTCTCTGTGAGACCCCTACTGAGCCTCTGTGAGACCCCTACTGAAGAAACCCAACCTTGATCCCAACCTACCTGCATCATACAGACCCATTCCAATGTTCCCTTCCTGTCCAAAATTATTGAAAAAGAAGTGCAAATTCAACTTCAGGAGCATCTCAACAGATTCGCCCCTCCTGACCACTATTAACATGGTTTACACCCATACCATAGTGCCGAAACACTCCTTACCTCACTCCTATACACACTCATAACTGGAACTGAAAAACCCCTCTCTGGCTTTGTGCTGCTCTTCCTTGACATATCTGCGGCTTTCAACATGGTATCTCACTAGACTCTAATCAATCAACTCAACAACATCGGTGTCCAGGGTGCTCCGCTCAAATGGATTCACTCCTACCTCTCCCAGCGCACTCAATTAATAAGAACCGGAAACCAATCTTCATCAACCTACATCCTTTCTCAAGGAGTCCCCCAAGGATCCTCCCTCTCCTCCCTCCTTTTCAATATCTACATCAGGCCCCTATGCTACATCCTTCTGAGCCTCAAAGTCGGATACCAACTCTATGCCGATGATATAATGATCTTCATCCCTTTCAACACTACCTCCCCCAACTACTCCATCATCACTGCCCGTTTCACAGAAATTGTCGCATGGCTACAGCATCACAACCTAACAGTCAATTTTAACAAAACAGAGATCCTTCATGTCTCCAGAGATCCCAGCTTCATCCCCCTATAAAGCATCAAACTTGGTGACATTGAAATACAAGTCAAACCTTAGGTTAAATACCTTGGCGTAATCCTGGACCACCATCTGAACTTCCAGCCAAATATTATGAATATCACCAAAAATATCTACTTCAAAATCGGAATTCTTTGTAACCTACGCCCCCTCGTATCTCATGACAGTTTCCACACTGTATGCCAAGCCTCTATCACTCCTCCTATTGACTATTGCAATTCTATCCTCCATGGGCTTCCTAAGGCTACCATCACCCCCCTGCAGCTTGCCCAAAACACAGCTGCACGACTCATAGCCAGGCACTCCCACATCACCCCTATTCTAAAATCATTACATTGGCTCCCAGTTGTATCCCATATCAAGTTCAAGATACTTGCCATCACCCACAGAGACATACTTAACACCACTGCCGAGCAGCTACAATCATTAGTAAAGTGTACGGACAACAAAAGACTCCATCGTCAAAACACATCAAATCTTTTCCTCCCACCTGCACAGAGTCACAGGAGATTGCAACACATCTGCACAAGAGCCTTCCAATTCTATACCCCTACCAAATGGAACAAACTACCCCCCACAATACATTGCCTCCAATCCCACTCCCTCTTCAAAAGCATCTTAAGATGCTTTTCAAAGAACACTATAGTGCACCCATGTCAACAAACCCACAGCAAGAGCATCCCTCTCCCCTTCCCACCGTTCTCACTACCCTCCACCCTTAACCACCAAAGTCACTGAGGTCACCCTCTTCTCAGCCATTATACCACACCCAAAACTCCCCACCCTCCCCCCGATACCATCCTGGTATCCCCCCTTCATTAAGAGTTGTTCACAATGTTTAGTTACTTGTTTTAAAGTTCCTTGTATATATTTCCAACTGTTCTATGTAAACCGCTTTGCCTAGTAGAAAAGCGGTATATAAAACCAGTTAAATAAATAAATAAAGCACTTCCTCCATTAACTTGAGGGGGTAGCCCATGATCCTGGCATTTGAATGGGCTACAGAAGGATATACACTCTACTTAGGTAATCTGAAAGCCTTGCTGTCCCGGTTAATCGGGGCGCATGCCACAGATATGGTGTTTCAAAGAGCTTATTTACCTGTGGTAACCATTACTAATGTAGGTTATGATGGGGCTGAGTTTATCCTGCACAGACCCTGTCTCTAGGCAGCTCTCTGGGAATTATGTGCAACACACAACAACTTAGGCCCCCTATTCAGCATGCGTTTTAAATTAGGAGACAATTTGTCTGCATAAATATCAAAGTTCCAGGAACTGTGGGAGACACAGACAAGCTTCTTATATAGTGACCCAAGATTTTTGCCTTTGTTCTTTCAGACTTTAAAATGAACCCTCCCAAAGATGGTGCAATCTTAATTGGATGTGATAGTGGGTCTTGAAGATGAAACCTGGCTCAAACAACAATCACATATTATCATAGAAACATGATGGCAGAAAAAGACCACATGGCCTATCTAGTCTGCCCTTCCATATCAATCACTACAACAGTCCCCTTTTTTCCATAGAAACAAGACGGCAGAAGAAAAAAACAAGGACATTGATAACATGGACTCTTCTGAGGCAATGGAAGGTCAAGTGACTTGATCAAGAACAAGAGAAGTTCTAGTGGGAATCAAACCCTGGTCACTTGGGTCCCAAACCAGTGCTCTAACCTTAGGCTACACTCCACCAGACTAGCTGAGGAAGAGCAGGCAAAACCAGAGAAAGATATGCAAGGACTGCAGAATAAACTTATGACACTACAAGTAAAAGAGTTACAAGATGAACAGGATCTGATAAAAGAGAAGGGGAAGGCTAGGGCCAACATGAAAGCCATATTTAAGAAAAGGGGACTGAATGTTGGTTCATTGATGGTTCACAGAGGCAGATCAGGGTTTGTCATTGGTAGAATCACTCCCGAGGGCAATGTAGCTCAGAAAGCGCAGTATCTAATGCCCTCAGGAGCTGGATAACGGCACTTGCACAGGTTTTGAGAATGAATAAAGACAAACATTTGGTAGGTTATACAGACTCCCACTATGTCAATAGCTCCTTGCAAAGCCACAGTGCAGTGTGGGCGAGGAGAGCTTCTTATCTGCAAAAGACCAACCCTTACAACAAAAAGATATTATCACAGAAATCTTGGAAGAACTGAGGGATGGAGCAGACAACGACTACATGACAGCTTGTGAATGGCTGGAGCACACAAATTAATTAGTACATGGGAGCAACTTCGGAATTCAATTGCAGATCAGCTTGCACAAGACACGATAGCAGAGCAGTGCAACATTATGCCTGTCACACGAATCCCGAGTCAACACTATAAACCGGATGAATTCCAGATGGATGTGCTCCAACATGAGCTTCTATGCTGGCTGAGTGCAGGATGCACAAAGATTAACAAAGTCTGGGTGCATCCATCAGGTTAACGTCTGTATAGCAGCTCATGCGCCGATACATTTGGCTACTTTTAATACATTAGTGTAACCAGCATATTTGCTCAATTGAGTAGCCATTTTTGGTGTCTTCCCATATGAGAAAGTTGATTCAAACAGTTAATGGAAGTGTCATGAAGCTGAAGCTACTGAGAGTGCAGACTTAGGAAAAAACCCTGTCTTTCACAGAGCTGTTGATGTGCAGAGGATGCAATTACCTTGCAGCCCAGCTAGAGGGAGCAGGAGCAAGGAGCAAAACTACTGAGGCTGAGTTAACACACCCAGCCACTGATTATGTAAGAGCTAATCAGCTGCACCTGACGACAACCCCGGGAAACTCAAAGGTAGAATGCCTTTATAAGAGAAAGGCAGTCCAGAGGAAAGCAGGCCAGCAGGAGGAACCAGTCCAGAGGAAAGCAGGCCAGCAGGAGGAACAAGTCCAGAGGAAAGCAGGCCAGGAGAAGGAACCAGTTCAAAGGGAACCGGTCCAGAGGGAAGCAGTCTGGAGGAAAGCAGTCCAGAGAGAGACTGCCAGGAGAAGCACTTCAGACGGAAGGAGTGACACCTCCAGCCCAAGCAGCGTAGCTGGGTCAAGCAGAACGCCCAGAACAGTAAGTGCTGGAAAAGGAGCAGAGAAAGCCAGAAAGAAAGACAGCTCGAGGAGAGTCAGTCTGGAGAGAGACTCGGTAGCAGAGGACCACAGAGGCAAAGAGCTTGTGAGGAGAAAGCCATGCTTTGAGAGAGTCCTACGCTCACCGGAGGAGTCTGAATCAGGACTAAGAGGTACAAGAAGGAAAGGTTCTGATAGCAGAGCTACCTTTACCCAGAAGCAAGGAAATCCGGATTCCTCACCAGGTTTTCCTGAACTACAGAAGGGTAAAGCACTGCTCAGAAGGTTCCAAGGGAAAGTCTGTCTCCAGAGAGAGGTGCCTCAGAGAGAAAGCTCCAGTTATACCGGCTACAGGAGGAAGCTCAGGTATGGTGCCACTTCATTTATAAAAGAAAGTTTATCTCCTAGAAGCTCTGGTGAAACAGATGCTCAGTGCAGGAGAAAAGGAAACAAGTCAGAGCTTTACAAACCAGTATCTAAGGGCAGAAGAACAGGCCATGTTCGTTTGGGAGCCTTAGATCAACCCTATTGGAAACAAGCAAACAGAGACAGAGTCTGGGAAAGTATAGCAGCAAGGGAGACATCCAATTCAGAGGGAGAGGCCAGTGACCCAGAGTCCATGGAAATAGACCTAGAGAATCCTATTCCCATGTCTCCAGATGAATTTATGGATTGTACCTTGTGTATTACTAGTAGCCTTGAGTCATTAGCAGAACCGTGAATTGAACAGACCTTTTTGCTTTGAGAATGCTCATGTTTGTGCTAAGTGCCAGAGAACCGTTTTGCTTATTTAAGTTGCTCTGAAGTAAGAGAATTTTTCAGTTAATCTCTCCAATCAACTGTGAAAATTGTAACAGTTTTTCTTCTTGCTTATGTTTGGTGAAACCCTTTCTTTATTTCTGTTCCTTACTGAGCCGTTGCGTTAAAGGGGAAATAAAAGCCTTAATACCCTCTATTTGGCTTATACAATTTGTTCATACAAGGAGCTGGACTACAAAGACCAACCTGCACTTGGCCTTAAAGAGCCCTTTCCTCCTTGAAACAATTAAAATGCTCAGACTACCCTTACAGCCACTGGCCACTAGGGAGTGCTGATGACAATAGTTGCCAGGTTTTTTTTTTCCAACTCTGCACACAAGGGTGGGGTTAAACCTATTTGGAGCTATCCCTCGACCACAAGGTCCATTCATGCATTGGCACATTGATTTCACAGGTATACAGAAACCATTCCATGGGAAAAGATACCTATTAGTTCTAGTATGCCCCTATTCCCAATGGATAGAGGCAATCCCATGTAAAAAGGAAACAGCAGCAGAAGTGTTAAAGGCTTTGCTGGAACACATTGTTCCATGTTTCGGTGTTACTACACAAACCCTGTCAGACAATGGTTCACATTTTCAAAACCAGTTAACTAAGGAATTTTCAGAAAAACTGAGTACACAATGGAGATACGTGTCTGTGTATTCACCACCTCTATTGGCTTGCAAAAATGTGATGTGTGCCTTTGAATCAGTCCTGACTCCTGGTGACCCAGAAGCTCCTGGGTTTTCTTGGCAGTGTCACCAGAAGATGATTGCCAGGCCTTTCTTCTGAAGTAATGGAGGGTTAAGGGACTTGCCCAAGGCCACAAGAAGTGCAAGTGGGAATTGAACCCTGGTTGCTTGGTTACCAAGCCAAAGCTCTAACCACTAGGCTACTCCTCCACTTCCTCTATTGGCTTAGTTGAGTGATATAATGGATTAATTAAGACACAGTTGAGAAAATTATTCGGTACAAGTGGGAAATCTTAATTGCAAATGTTACCTTTGTGTCTATATTTATTAAGGAACAATAGCATAAGGAGACTGGGTCTAATGCCACATGAGTTGTTACTGGAAGAAAAGGTCTATGCCCTATTATAATAAGTGAGTCAGAGAGTCTGCCTAAAATTTTCTCTACTTACCTTAAGAACATAAGAACATAAGAAATGCCATATGTCAAAAAGTAGCGGACCCAGTACAGATCCCTGGGGTACTCCACTATTCACCTTTTTCCATTGGGAATATTGGCCATTTAGCCCTACCCTCTGCTTTCTATCTTTTAACCAGTTCCCGATCCACAATAGTACACTGCCTCCTATCCCATGACTTTTTAGCTTCGCCAAAAGTCTCTGATGGGGGACCTTGTCAAAAGCTTTCTGAAAGTCCAGATACACTATATCAACCGACTCACCTTTGTCTACCTGTTTATGCACACCTTCAAAAAAACAGATCAGATTAGTAAGACAAGATCTTCCTTGTCTAAAGCCATGTTGGCTGTCTCCCATTAGGCCATGACTATCTACATGCTGTGTAATTTTGTTCTTTATGATGGCTTCTACCATTTTCCCTGGTACTGACGTCAGGCTCACCGGTCTGTAATTTCCCGGGTCACCCCTGGAACCCTTTTTAAAAATTGGTGTTACGTTGGCGACCCTCCAATCTTCAGGTATTACAGATGATTTTAATGAAAGTTCACAAATTACCAATAACAGGTCTGCAATCTCATATTTCAGTTCTTTCAACACTCTGGGATGTATACCATCCGGTCCAGGTGATTTGCTACTATTCAGTTTATCAAATAGTTGTAATATATCTTCCCGGTGTAGCGATATTTCTCTCAATTCCTCTGCAGTATCACCTTTAAATACCACTTCAGTCTTGGGTAACACCCCTACATCTTCCTCAGTAAAGACCGAAGCAAAGAATTCATTCAGTCTCTCTGCTATAGCCTTGTCTCCTCTTACTGCCCCTTTTACCCCTCTATCATCTAATGGTCCAATTGACTCTCTCACAGGCCTTTTGCTACGAATGTACTTGAAAAAGTCTTTATTTCGTGTTTTTGCTTCCGTAGCAAGTTTCTTCTCAAATTCCCGCTTTGCCTGCCTTATCAATGCTTTGCATTTAACTTGCCAGTGCTTGTGCTGTTTCCAGTTTTCATCATTTGGCTCTTTTTTCCATTTTCTGAAGGTTGCTCTTTTGGCAGCAACAGCCTCTCTGACCTCACCTTTAAACCATGCTGGCAGTTTTTTGGACTTTTTTCCACTTTTCTTAATGCGTGGAATACAGCTGGTCTGGGCTTCGAGGATAGTATTTTTAAATAACACCCAAGCTTGCTGTAAGTCTTTAACCTTTGGAACCGCTCCTTTTAGTTTTTTCCGAACTATATTCCTCATTCTATCATAGTCACCCTTTTGAAAGTTAAAAGGTAGTACTGTGGATTCCTTTACTATCTGTCCTCCACTGATTAAATCAAACATGATCATACTATGATCACTATTGCCAAGTGGTCCCAACACCCTTATTTCTTGCACCAGATCTGGCGTTCCACTAAGGACTAGGTCCAGTATGGCTTCCCCTCTGGTCGGTTCATGAACCAGCTGCTCCAAGAAGCAGTCATTTATTTCATCTAGAAACTTTATCTCTTTAGCTTGTCCTGCTGTGACACTGTCCCAGTCGATACCGGGGTAATTGAAATCACCCATTATTACTACTCTGTTGTGGCTTTTGTTAGCTTCCTTGATTTCTTTGAGCATTTCATCATCCATTTGTTCATTCTGGCCAGGTGGTCGATAGTATACTCCCACTGCCATCACCTTCCCCTTCATAAATGGAATTTCAATCCATAGAGATTCTACAGCATATTTTGTTCCCTGCAAAACTTTAATCCTTTCTGACTCAATGCCCTCTCTAACATAGAGCGCAACCCCTCCACCAATTTGTTCAGCTCTATCATTACGATATAGTTTGTATCCAGGTATCACAGTGTCCCACTGGTTATCCTCCTTCCACCATGTCTCTGAGAGTGCAATCATATCTAACCTCTCATTTAATGCTATATATTCTAATTCTCCCATCTTATTGTTTAGACTTCTAGCATTGGCATACAAGCATTTTAGAGACTGTATTTTATTAATATTAATCTGGCTATTGGTAGGCATGGGTAATTGGGAATCTTCATGCTCTGTCTGCTCCTTACTCAAGGGCATTTGGGCTACTATACTCCCTTTTGGAACCTCACTGCTTTTGGTAGTATCCTTCAAGGATACCTTTGTCCGAACCGTGCGCTCCTGGGTGACTGTCGGCTTTCCCCTATTTTCTAGTTTAAAAGCTTCTCTATCTCTTTTTTAAAGGTTAATGCCAGCAGTCTGGTCCCATCCTGATTAAGGTGAAGCCCATCCCTTCGGAAGAGCCCCCCCTTTCCCCAGAATGTTCCCCAGTTCCTAACAAATCCAAAACCCTCATCCTTGCACCATTGTCTCATCCACGCATTGAGACTCCGGAGCTCTGCCTGTCTTTTGGGTCCTGCACGTGGAACAGGAAGCATTTCGGAGAACGCTATCCTGGAAGTTCTGGATTTCAACTTCCTACCTAAAAGCTTAAATTTAGCCTCCAGAACTTCCCTACCACATTTTCCTATGTCATTGGTACCAACATGTACCAAGACAGCAGACTCCCCCCCAGCACTATCTATGATCCTATCTAGGCGGTGCGTGAGATCTGCTACCTTCGCACCAGGCAGGCATGTTACCAGGCGATCCTCACGTCCACCAGCCACCCAGCTATCTACATTCCTAATGATTGAATCACCAACTATAACAGCTGTCCTGACCCTCCCCTCATGGGGACATGGCCCTGGAGAAACGTCCTCGGTGCGAGAGGGTTTTACATCACCTGGAGGACAGGTCCTAGTTACAGGATCACTTCCTGCCACACCAGGGTGATGCTCTCCTGTCACGTGACCTCTCTCCTCCATGGCAACAGGGATGCTGCCAGACTGGAGGTGGGACTTCAGGACTATATCCCTGTAGGTCTCGTCCATGTACTTCTCTGTCTTTCTTATGTCTTCCAGGTCTGCTACTCTAGCCTCTAGAGAACGGACTCGTTCCCTGAGAGCAAAGAGCTCCCTGCACTTAGTGCATATGTAGGACCTCTCACCAACTGGGAGATAATCATACATGTGACACTCGATGCAAAAGACTGGAGAACCCCCATCTCGTTGCTGGACCTCTGACTGCATCTTAGTTTAAAGCTTGTGTTTAGGTCTTTTAAATCGGTATATAATAAGGATTGGTGTAGATGCTTATACTAATAAAAGTGTATCTAATACCCCTAATACACCCTGTGTACCTGAAGCTAATTAATCACAGGTCCTCTGTGTATGACTGATTTGGATTAAGAGCTGCACCTGAGAGCAGCCCCTTTCCTCTAAGATGTCCAAGTACCTATAAAACTACAATTTCCCCAGGGGTGGGTGGGTGCTGGGGAGGGAGGGGGGGAGATAAGTCCTATTAAAGAGGGCAGTTACAAGGTACCCTGTCCTGAACCCTCAGCAGGGGGATGGGGGTACCACACAAAGCCCAGTTAGTTGAGAGAGGCAAGGTAAGTACAGCTGAGAAGGCTGAACTTGCACACCACTAAGACAAACACTAAATAATTAAACAAACAACAGTTAGACAAACAGTAAATAATTAAATAAACAGCTAGAACTCACAGTAAGATGTCCCAGGAGGCAAAAATCCACTCACTAGCAGAGCTCTGTAAAAGTTCAGCCTTTCTCTGATCAGAGAAAAGCAAACTAAAACAGCCTATGCACACGTGGAGAAAACAGGAACAAGGTTACAGGATACGTCAGGGGGAGGGGGTCAGGGGGAGGAGTCACTCAGGCAGGCAAGGACAGGAAAAAGCTTAACAAACAGCAGGCTCTGGGGAGAGAGATTAATTCAAAATGGCTACCACACAAACAGGGGGAGGAGTCACTCAGGCAGGCAAGGACAGGAAAAGCTTAACAAACAGCAGGCTCTGGGGAGAGAGATTAATTCAAAATGGCTACCACACAAGGCCCAGTTAATTGAGAGAGGCAAGGTAAGTACAGCTGAGAAGGCTGAACTTGCACACCACTAAGACAAACACTAAATAATTAAACAAACAACAGTTAGACAAACAGTAAATAATTAAATAAACAGCTAGAACTCACAGTAAGATGTCCCAGGAGGCAAAAATCCACTCACTAGCAGAGCTCTGTAAAAGTTCAGCCTTTCTCTGATCAGAGAAAAGCAAACTAAAACAGCCTATGCACACGTGGAGAAAACAGGAACAAGGTTACAGGATACCTCAGGGGGAGGGGGTCAGGGGGAGGAGTCACTCAGGCAGGCAAGGACAGGAAAAAGCTTAACAAACAGCAGGCTCTGGGGAGAGAGATTAATTCAAAATGGCTACCACACAAACAGGGGGAGGAGTCACTCAGGCAGGCAAGGACAGGAAAAGCTTAACAAACAGCAGGCTCTGGGGAGAGAGATTAATTCAAAATGGCTACCACACAAGGCCCAGTTAATTGAGAGAGGCAAGGTAAGTACAGCTGAGAAGGCTGAACTTGCACACCACTAAGACAAACACTAAATAATTAAACAAACAACAGTTAGACAAACAGTAAATAATTAAATAAACAGCTAGAACTCACAGTAAGATGTCCCAGGAGGCAAAAATCCACTCACTAGCAGAGCTCTGTAAAAGTTCAGCCTTTCAGTACCTTTCAACCTTGCAGTAATCAGAGCAAGAATTGCTCTCATTCAACAATGATTGGCAGTATGCACACTTCCAACAGAACTATTGTCCTATACCTTTGAGCTTTGTGATCTTGTTTATCGTAGGGTCCATGTTCAAGAGAAATGAACATAAGAACATAAGAGATGCCATACTGGGTCAGACTGAGGTCCATCAAGCCCAGTATCCTGTTTCCAACAGTGGCCAATCTAGGTCACAAGTACCAGCAGTTTCCCCAAAAGACACAGGTTCCATAATACTTGCATTGGGGCAAGCAGTGGATTTCACAGATCCCCTTTAATAACGGTTTATGGACCTTTCCTCCAGGAACTTGCCCAAACCTTTTTTAACCCAGCTACCTTAAAAGCTTTTACGACATCCTCTGGTGACGAATTCCAGAATTTGATTACATTTTGAGTGAAAAAATATTTTCTCTTATTAATCTTAAATAGGTTACCCTGTAGCTTCAATGCATGTCCTTTAGTCTTTCTATATTTTGATGGCATAAACAATTGGCCTACATTTACCCGTTCCACTCCATTCATTAATTTATAGACCTCTATCATATCTCCCTTCAGCCGTCTCTTTTCCAGGTTGAAGAGCCTTAACCTTTTTAGCCTATCTTCACAGGTATCCTTCCATCCCTTTTACCATTTTGGTGGCTCTTCTCTGTACCTTTTCTAATCACTATTCTTTTTAAGATACAGCGACCGGAATTGCACACAATATTCAAGATGTGGTCGCACCATGGAATGGTACAGAGGCATTATAATAACCTTTGTTTTATTTTTCATTCCTTTCCTTATGATACCTAGCATTCTATTTGCTCTCTTGACCGCCGCTGCACACTGGGCGGCGTGTTTTAACATGTTATCCATGATGATGCCTAAATCTTTTTCCTGGGTGGTGGTTCCCAAAATAGAACATTGCATCGTGTAACCATAGTTTGGGTTGTACTTTCCTAGGTACATAACTTTGCACGTGTCCATATTAAATTTCATCTGCCATTTGGATGCACAGTCTTCCAATTTATCAAGGTCCTCTTGAAATTTTTCACAATCCTCTTGGGTTTTAACAACTTTAAATAGCTTTGTGTCATCTGCAAATTTGATAACCTCACTCGTTATTCCCTTTTCCAGGTCATTTATGAATATTTCAAAAATCAGCGGACCCAGCACAGATCCCTGGGGTACACTATTATTCACCTTTCTCCATTTGGAAAATTGGCCATTTAGCCCTATCCTCTGCTTTCTATCTTTTAACCAATTTCTGATCCACTATAGTACACCACCTCCTATCCGTGACTTTTTAGTTTTGCCAAAAGTTTCTCATGAGGGACCTTGTCAAAGGCTTTCTGAAAGTCCAGATACACTATATCAACCAATTCACCTTTGTCTACCTGTTTATTCATAGAAACATAGAAACATAGAAATATGACGATAGAAAAAGACCACATGGCCTATCTAGTCTGTCCTTCCATAACAACTACAACAGTCCCCTTTTTACCTTTAGAGATTTTATGTTTGTCCCATGCTTTTTTGAATTCAGTTACTGTCCTCATCTCTACCACCTCCACTGGGAGACTATTCCACGGATCCACCACTCTTTCCATAAAGAAATATTTCCGCATATCACTCCTGAATCTATCTCCCTTCACCCTCATCCCATGTCCCCTCGTAGCAGAACTTGCTTTCAATTGAAAGAGGCTCGCTCCCTGAACATTTATGCCACGGAGGTATTTAAACATCTCAATCATATCACCTCTATCCCGCCTTTCCTCTAAGGTGTACATATTAAAATCCTTCAGTCTGTCCTCATATGCTTTATAATGAAGACCACTAATCATTTTAGTAGCCACCCTCTGCACTGACTCCATCCTGTTCACATCCTTTTGAAGGTGTGGTCTCCAGAATTGCACACTATACTCCAAATGAGGTCGCACCAAAGACTTATACAGAGGCATTATCACCTCCTTTTTTCTGCTAGCCATTCCTCTCCGTATGCACCCAAGCATCCTTCTAGCTTTTGCCGTCGCCTTTTCTACCTGTTTAGCTACTTTAAGATCATTAGACACAACCACGCCTAGGTCCCGCTCTTCTTTAGTGGACAAAAGTACTTCACCCCCTATACTATATTGCTCCCTTGGATTGCTGCAGCCCAAATGCATGACCTTACATTTTTTAACATTAAATCCCAGCTGCCAAATTCTAGACCATTCTTCAAGCTTAGCTAGATCCCTCCTCATGTTATCTACCCCTTCCTGGGTGTCTACTCTATTGCAGATTTTGGTATCATCCGCAAAGAGGCAAACCTTACCTGAAAGCCCTTCCGCTATATCACTAACAAAGATGTTAAAAAGAATCAGACCAAGGACAGATGCCTGGGGCACACCACTGATAACATCCTTCTCCTCAGAGTGAGCTCCATTTACTTGTACTCTTTGTCGCCTCCCACCCAACCAGTTTCAAACCCAAGCAGTAACTTTAGGGTCCATCCCTAGGGTGCTCAGTTTGTTTATAAGTCACCTGTGAGGAACAGTGTCAAAGGCTTTACTGAAATCTAAATACACCACATCTAGGGCTCTCCCTCGGTCCAACTCCCTGGTCACCCAGTCAAAGAAATCAATCAGATTTGTCTGACAAGACCCGCCTCTGGTGCATCCATGCTGCCTCGGGTCCTGTAATCCGCTGAACTCCAGAAACCTCACTATTTTCTCTTTCAGCAGCGTTTCCAATAATCTACTCACCACCAAAGTTAAACTAACAGGCCTGTAGTTTTCAACCACATCCTTACTTCCGCTTTTGTGTAAAGGCACCACATGAGCCACTCTCCAGTCCTTTGGCACCACTCCCGACTCCAACGAGGCATTGAAAAGGTCAGTCAGTGGAGCTGCTAGAACGTCCCCAAGTTGCCTCAGTATTCTCGGGTGTATCCCATCCAGACCCATCGCTTTGTCTACTTTAAGTTGAGATAGTTTCTCACGAACACAGTCTTTTGAAAATTGTTCAAGATGTCCTTTGCTTCTGTTCCTATTTGTGGGTGTTTTCTGAGGTCCTGCTCCTGGTTCTTCATCAGTGAACACAGAACAAAAATATTTGTTAAGCAATTCCATTTTATCCTTATCAGCTTCTACATATTCCTCCCCTGCACCCTTGAGTCTGACAATACCACTTTTGCCCTTCCTCTTCTCACTAACATATCTGAAAAACGTCTTATTCCCCCATTTTATTGCATGGCTATTTCCTCCTCCTTTTGAATCTTTGCCTTCTTGACTACTTTGCTAGCTTCTCTAAGTTTTTCCAAATACAGATACCTGTCTTCCTCTCTCTGTGATCTTTTGTATTTCATGAAGGCCTCCCTCTTTTTCTTCATTTTTTCAGCTGCTTCTTTCGAAAACCATAGCGGCCTCCTTTTCCTTTTACCTTTATTTACCATTTTAACAAAAAGGTTGGTTGCCCTTAAAATATCCCCTTTAAGTTTTGCCCACTGTTTTTCTACATCCCTCAGCTGTTCCCATCCATCTAATGACTCCCTGAGGTATTGGCCCATCTTCGCAAAGTTAGTCTTCCTAAAGTCTAAGATCATCGCCTTTGAATGGATTCTAAGAGCCCTAGTCCTAATACTGAACCACACCATCTGGTGATCACTGGATGCAAAATGATCTCCCACTACAACATCACCATTGGTAAGCACCAAGTCCAGTATGGCCCCTTCACGTGTGTTGTCTGTTACCAATTGCCTGAATAGTTCTCCCTGTAGAGAATCCAGGATCTCCTTACTTCTAGATGATACTGCAGCAGGAAAGCACAGTTACTTACCTGTAGCAGGTAATTTCTGGGAACAGCAGGAATAAGTCTTCACATATGGGTATCGTCGGTACCGACGGAGCCTGCGTGGGAACGCTCCCCAGCGTCCAATAAGAAAGCTTTTGGGAGCATCGCACAGCGCCTGCGTGTTGCCTTCCCGCCTTTCCCAACCGCTTCTCTCCAGTTCGAGTTTTAAAGCTGAGACAAAGAGAGAGAGAGAGAGGGAAGGAAAGATAGATAGAGAAATACAACTCCTAGGGGAGGTGGGTGGGTTGTGAAGACTTATTCCTGCTGTTCCCAGAAATCACCTGTTACAGGTAAGTAACTGTGCTATCTCCAGGAACAAGCAGGAATGAGTCTTCACATATGGGGACTCCCTAGCTGCAGATGCCAGGGAGAGACCCCAGAGTTGTGTGTCCTTGAAAAGGGCTCCACCTCCCCCCATGGATCTCTGGCATCCAACCAGGGTAGGTGGGTAGGAGTTGATTAGGAATGGAACAGGTGTTTGAGAACAGCCTGACCAAACGAGGCATCCCGGCGGGAGTCCTTGTCCAAACAGTAATGGGCTGTGAAGGTATGAACCGAGGCCCAGGTGGCCGCTTGACAGATTTGGTCAATTGACACAGAGTTTAGGTGAGCCATTGAGGCTGCCATGGCCCTCACATTGTGAGCTGTGACATGGCCTTCCAGAGAAAGGTTCCTACTCTGGTAGGCGAAAGAAATACACTGAGCAATCCAGTTGGACAGTGTTCTCTTAGAAACTGGAAGTCCTAAATGGGAAGGATCAAAAGCAACAAAGAGTTGAGAAGACTTTCTATGTTGCTGTGTTCTTTGTAAGTAAAAGGCGAGAGCTCTTTTACAATCCAAAGTATGAAGATTCCTCTCTGCACTTGATGCATGAGGTCCTGGAAAAAAGACAGGTAAGTATACCTCCTGGTTCAGATGAAAAGGCGAGACCACTTTGGGCATAAAGTGTGGATTGGTCCTGAGGACTACCTTATCATGATGGAACCTTGTATAGGGAGGATTAGCCACCAAGGCTTGCAACTCACTGATGCGACGTGCTGAGGTGACTGCAATGAGAAAGATAACCTTCCAAGAAAGAAATTTCAAGGAGGTGGTGGCTAAAGGTTCAAAGGGTGGCTTCATAAGCTGGCCAAGAACCAGATTTAAGTCCCATGCCACTGGAGGTGGTCTAATGGGAGGTTTAGTTAAAAGAAGGCCTCTCATGAATCTTGCTATAAGAGGATGAGAGGAAACAGGCTGTCCATTGAGAGGCTTGAGGGACGCTGCAATAGCACTCAAATGGACTCTTACCAAATTCGTTTTGAGGCCTGCATGGGAAATATGCAGAAGATACTCTAGTAAAGAATTCAAAGGTATTGCAAGAGGGTTAAGACCCTTCTCTGAACACCAAATGGTAAATCTTTTCCATTTGAAAGCATAGGAACGTCTAGTGGAAGGCTTTCTAGAAGCATGAATAATATCTCTGACTTGCTGAGAGAGATGGAAAACTTGAAGGTCTAGGCCTTCAGCAACCAGGCCCTGAGATGGAGAGACTGGGGGTTTGGGTGCCACAAAATTCCGTCTTCCTGGGAGAGAAGATCTGGAGCAGAGCCCAACTCCAGGGATGGAGCTTGAGAGAGATGCAGAAGTAGAGGGTACCACACTTGGCGTGGCCAATGTGGTGCTATGAGGATCATAGAACCTCGGTCTCTCTGAAGCTTGAACAGTGTTTTGGGAATTAGGGGTATGGGTGGAAAGGCATAAAGGAAGTCTTGACCCCAGTGAAGTAGGAAGGCATCCTTGGCCTGAACTCCCTGACACAGAATCCTGGAACAGAACCGGGGAAGTTTGGCATTCCACGGACTTGCAAATAGGTCTATGTCCGGGGTTCCCCAAATTCGAAAAATCCTGGCTACCTGGTCCCTGTGGAGGGACCATTCGAGTGGAAGCAGAACTCGACTGAGTCTGTCTGCCCAAGAGTTTTGAACGCCTGGAAGATATACTGCCATAAGATGAATCTGATGCTCTCTGGCGAAGGCCCACAGTCACAAAGCTTCATTGCAAAGCGACAGAGAGCCAGTCCCTCCCTGCTTGTTTACATAGAACATGGCTATTTGATTGTCCGTGTGGATGAGGACTGTCCTGTAGCTGATCAGGGAGTGGAACACTCTGAGAGCTAAGAAAATTGCTCTGAGTTCCAAGAGATTTATGTGTAGTGAAGTCTCCTGTGGAGACCAGATGCCCTGGGTGGAGAGATCTTGCAGATGAGCTCCCCAACCCATTGGAGAGGCATCTGTTGTAAGGGTTGCTTGGGGAAGTGACTGTTGAAAAGGGACCCCAGCAACAGGTTTTGAGAGGACTTCCACCACTGGAGAGACCAAAAAAGTTGACTGGAATTTGCTATTTTGTCTGACAGGCAACCTGATGCCTGAGTCCATTGGGTGGACAAAGTCCATTGAGCTGCCCTCATGTGAAGGCGAGCATATGGAACCACATGCACAATGGATGCCATGTGGCCTAAGAGTTGTAACATTTCTTGAGCAGTTAAAAGGGGCTTTAACTGTATTTGGGAGACTAACTGCACCAAGCGTAGGCAACGGGCCTGAGGAAGATAGGCCCTTGCAGTTGTGGTATCCAACAAAGCCCCTATAAACTCGAGGGACTGAGTAGGGGTGAGACTGGATTTTGGGATGTTTATTACTAGTCCCAAATACTGAAGGACACGCATTGTGCAGGTTAGACAAGTCTTGGCCTCTGCTTGAGATGGAGCTCGAATGAGCCAGTCGTCCAGATATGGGAGGACGAATATTCCTAGAGTGTGTAGAAATGCAGCTACTACTGCCATGCATTTCGTGAACACCCTTGGTGCAGAGGCCAGACCAAAAGGAAGCACCCTGTACTGGTAGTGCTTTCCTTGAAAAAGGAACTGAAGGAACCTTCTGTGATTTGGATGGATGAGGACATGGGTGTATGCATCCTTGAGATCTAGAGAACAAAGCCAGTCCTGACTCTGAAGGTATGGAAGCAGAGCACCGAGAGAAATCATCTTGAATTTCTCCTTGAATAGAAATTTGTTCAATTCTCTGAGATCTAAGATGGGTCTGTAGCCCCCTGTTTTCTTTGGAATAAGAAAATAAGGGGAGTAGAACCCTGTGCCTTGTTGAAGAAGAGGTACTTCTTCTATTGCCCCTTGGGCAAGAAGGATGGCAATCTCCTGACCTAGAAGGTTGAGGAGAGATGTTGGAGAATTGAACTGTTTCACCATGGTGTGAGGGGGAAGGCTTAAGAAATGAAGCTTGTACCCTTCCCTTATGATGGAGAGTGTCCATTGGTCTGCTGTGATTTGCTCCCATCTGGGAGCAAAGTAAGTCAACCTTCCTGGGATGGTAAGGGGCTCTGGTCCTTCCAGAGCTAGAAAGGCTAAGTTCTCTAGTTGCAAGTCAAAGGCCCTGAGGAAGCTGAGGCTGCTGGGCCGTGGAAGGTCTAGCTGCCTTTGACTTGGCCTGTTTAGGTGGTTGCTGACGCTTTGCAGCAAAACGACCTGCAGAAGATGCCTGCTGACCATAAGCAGGATAGTATCTTCCCTTTTTGGAAAAAGATGTCTTTTTAAACAATCTTTTCTTAACAGGAGCAGAGGTAGATTTTGAAAGTCGATCCAAAGCAGAGTTTTCAGCATCCATCTGAGTGGCCTTTGCTTGCCAATCCTTACCAAAAAGGTTTTCACCTGTACAAGGGAGATTTCCCAAATGATTTTGGACCCAGAGCTCCAAATCAGAAGCTTGTAGCCAAGCAATTATGCGTGCCCCTATGGTAATAGCCGAAGCTCTGCTTACACACTCAAAAGAGTCAAAGGCTGCACGGCTGGAAAATTTGGAGACATCTTGGGCATGTTTGAGCCAAGTGAGAAACTCCTGTCTTTTATCCTCTGAAATGAAAAGGGTTAAAGTCTGCAGATGATCTGTGACTTCTTTTAGAAACATTCCTATATAGAGACTATAGGAATTGATCCTAGCAGCTAGCATAGCAGCTTGGAAAACCCTTCGGCCAAAAGCATCCGGGGTCCTGCATTCACACCCTGGAGGATCAGATGAGTGTCTTTTTGCACTCTTTATCTTCTTCATGGCAGACTCTACCACAATAGAGTGGTGAGGAAGCTGAGTCTTGTGGAAGCCAGGACAAGGAGGGACATGATACATGGTGTCTAACCTGCGAGAATGAGGAGAGGTGGTGAGAGGTGTCTCCCACATCCTCAACATGAGATCATACAGAATCTCATGAACAGGTAAAGCAGCTGCCTCCTTAGGAGCTTTAGGATATTGTAAAATATCCAACTCCTTGGCTCTGGGTTCTGACTCAGGGGCCACTGTGATAGAGAGGCCCCTAGCCACTTCCCTAACAAAGTCTTGAAAAGACAAGTCTTCTGGAGGAGACATTCTTCGTTTAGGTGAAGAAGACTCCTAAGGAAGAAGTATCGATGCTTCTACAGAACCCTCAGATTCATCAGAGTCATCAGAGGAATCGAAGTATCGCCTGTCTGGATGCTCCTGTAAAGCCTGATAACCGTATCGAGTGGGATCGACATCGGGAGTAATCGGTATCGGTTCGGTACCGATGGGCATCATAGGACAGGGTACCGTTGCAGTCGACACCGAAGCCGATGTCGATGCAATCGGTACCGGTACCGGGAGCGATGCCGGTACCAGAGCCGGTACCAGCAACGGGGATTGTTGCGGTACCGGAGGCGTCGCAGCCTGTATGAAAGCCGTTAAGGTGCGCTGCATGGTCAGAATCTTCTGATCCATCGATGCCACCAGAGTCTGGATGTCGGTACCAGTGGGAGCCACCGGTACCCCAGAACACGGCAACAGGTGATCTGTCGAGGCCGAGCCATCAATGTCAACCTGTGACCCCATAGATAATGCTTTGGAAGCCGGAGCTTCCCGCCGGGGTAATTTTGCCGGTGCGGAATCCTCGAGGGCAAGCCCGGAGGCATCTCGATGCTTGGAGGGAGATCTGCCCTTTGAGGACCGGCCAGATTTATGCTTGGTTACCTGAGATCCATGGGAGGAAGAGGAGGCCCTGGAAGACGTCGATGCTACCGAAGCTGCATCAGAGGGAAACAGGGTACTGAGCTTGGCTGCTCGGTTCTGCCGACCTCTCTTAGACATTATGGTACAGGACATACAATCCGTGATGGAATGGTCAGGTCCCAAACACTTTAGACACCAGTCATGGGTGTCGGTGATAGAAATAGTACCGCCACATTTTGTGCATTTTTTAAACCCAGAAGCGGGCTTCTCCATGAGGAAAAAATTTTTAGGCCTAGGGCCCAAAAACTGAAAATGCACAGTAGAGATAAAACATTTTTTTTTTTTTTTGAAAGAAAGAAAAGAAAGACCGGCGGTACCGGTCCGACGTCGAAGAAGGCAGACGCGACACAAAAGAATAAAGGAAAAATAAAGAGCTTCTTCTTTGCGGTGACAGGAACACGACCTGCTGGCTCCGTGGAAAAGAAGAACTGGAGAGAGGCGGTTGGGAAAGGCGGGAAGGCAGTACGCAGGCGCTGTGGGATGCTCCCAAAAGCTTTCTTATTGGACGCTGGGGAGCGTTCCCGCGCAGGCTCCGTCGCTACCGACAATACCCATATGTGAAGACTCATTCCTGCTTGTCCCTGGAGGTTGTGCCAATCAACATCTGGTATATTGAAATCTCCTATCAGTAGCACTTCCCCTTTCCTAGCAATGCTGCACATGTCTTCAATTAACTCTCTGTCCACCTCTTTCTCTTGTGAGGGAGGTCTGTATATCACACCAATGTAAATAGATTTCTCTTTCCCTCTTTCTAGTTTAACCCACAATGCCTCCCCTCTCCCTTTTAACCTTTGTAATTCCAAAGCTTTAATAGTAGTTTTTACATATAGTGCCACTCCTCCTCCCCTACTTCCTACCCTGTCCTTTCAGAATAAAGTATAGCCAGGTATAGTTACATCCCAATCATGGTTTTCTGTGAACCATGTTTCTGTAACTGCCACTAAATCCAAGTCAGCCACTCCCACCAAAGCTTCAACATCAGGGATCTTATTTCCCATGCTACGGGCATTTATACACACTGCTTTCCATATGTTACCCCTGTTATTTATTTCCATAAAGTTATTTAATGTATCACCTACCTGGGGGCTTTCACTTACCTGGGGACTTTCTTCACCCATCCCCAATGAATCTAGTTTAAAGCCCTCCAGTAGATTAGCCAGTCTACTACTGAAGACGCGTTGACCTTTCTTGGACAGATGGATGCCATAGAAACATAGAAACATGATGACAGAAAATGACCACATGGCCTATCTAGTCTGTCCTTCCATATCAACAACTACAACAGTCCCACTTTTTACCTTTAGAGATCCTCTGTGTTGGTCCCATGCTTTTTTGAATTCAGTTACTGTCCTCATCTCTACCACCTCCACTGGGAGACTATTCCATGGATCCACTACTCTTTCCGTAAAAAATATTTCCGCATATCACTCCTGAATCTATCTCCCTTCACCCTCATCCCATGTCCCCTCGTAGCAGAACTTGCTTTCAATTGAAAGAGGCTCTTTCCCTGAACATTTATGCCACGGAGGTATTTAAACATCTCAATCATATCACCTCTATCCCGCCTTTCCTCTAAGGTGTACATATTAAGATCCTTAAGTCTGTCTTCATATGCTTTATAATGAAGCCCACTAATCATTTTAGTAGCCACCCTCTGCACCGACTCCATCCTGTTCACATCCTTTTGAAGGTGCGGTCTCCAGAATTGCACACTATACTCCAAATGAGGTCGCACCAAAGACTTATACAGAGGCATTATCACCTCCTTTTTTCTGCTAGCCATTCCTCTCCGTATGCACCAAAGCATCCTTCTAGCTTTTGCCGTCGCCTTTTCTACCTGTTTAGCTACCTTAAGATCATCAGACACAACCACGCCTAGGTCCCGCTCTTCTTTAGTGGACAAAAGTACTTCACCTCCTATACTGTATTGCTCCCTTAGATTGCTGCAGCCCAAATGCATGACCTTACATTTTTTAACATTAAATCCCAGCTGCCAAATTCTAGACCATTCTTCAAGCTTAGCTAGATCCCTCCTCGTGTTATCTACACCTTTCTGGGTCTCTACTCTATTGCAGATTTTGGTATCATCTGCAAAGAGGCAAACCTTACCCGACAGCCCTTGCGCTATATCACTAACAAAGATGTTAAAAAGAATCGGACCAAGGACAGATCCCTGGGGCACACCACTGGTAACATCCTTCTCCTCAGAATGAGCTCCATTTACTTGTACTCTTTGTCGCCTCCCACCCAACCAATTTCTAACCCAAGCAGTAACTTTAGGGTCCATCCCTAGGGTGCTCAGTTTGTTTATAAGTCACCTGTGAGGAACAGTGTCAAAGGCTTTACTGAAATCTAAATATACCACATCTAGAGATCTCCCTCGGTCCAACTCCCTGGTCACCCAGTCAAAGAAATCAATCAGATTTGTCTGACAAGACCCGCCTCTGGTGAATCCATGCTGCCTCGGATCCTGTAATCCGCTGGACTCCAGAAACCTCACTATTTTCTCTTTCAGCAGCATTTCCAATAATTTACTCACCACCGAAGTTAAACTAATCGGCCTGTAGCTTTCAACCACATCCTTACTTCCGCTTTTGTGTAAAGGCACCACATGAGCCTCTCTCCAGTCCTTTGGCACCACTCCCGACTCCAACGAGGCATTGAAAAGGTCTGTCAGTGGAGTTGCTAGAACATCCCCAAGTTCCCTCAGTATTCTAGGGTGTATCCCATCCGGTCCCATCGCTTTGTCTACTTTAAGTTGAGCAAGTTTCTCATGAACACAGTCTCCTGAAAATTGTTCAAGATGTCCCTCGCTTCTGTTCCTATTTGTGGGTGTTTTCTGAGGTCCTGCTCCTGGTTCTTCATCTGTGAACACAGAACAAAAATATTTGTTAAGCAATTCCGCTTTATCCTTATCAGCTTCTACATATTCCCCCCCTGCACCCTTGAGTCTGACAATACCACTTTTGCCCTTCCTCTTCTCACTAATATATCTGAAAAATGTCTTATCCCCCCATTTTATTGCATTGGCTATTTCCTCCTCCTTTTGAATCTTTGCCTTCTTGACTACTTTGCTAGCCTCTCTAGGTTTTTCCAAATACAGATGCCTGTCTTCCTCTCTCTGTGATCTCTTGTATTTCATGAAGGCCTCCCTCTTTTTCTTCACTTTTTCAGCTACTTCCTTCGAAAACCATAGCGGTCTCCTTTTCCTTTTGCCTTTATTTACCATTTTAACAAAAAGGTTGGTTGCCCTTAAAATACCCCCTTTCAGTTTTGCCCACTGTTTTTCTACATCCCAGCTGTTCCCATCCCACTAACGACTCCCTGAGGTATTGGCCGATCTTCGCAAAGTTAGTCTTCCTAAAGTCTAAGATCCTCACCTTGGAATGGATTCTAACAGCCCTAGTCCTAATACTGAACCACACCATCTGGTGATCACTGGATGCAAATGATCTCCCACTACAACATCAGAAACACTTTCACCATTGGTAAGCACCAAGTCCAGTATGGCCCCTTCACGTGTGGGGTCTGTTACCAATTGCCTGAATAGTTCTCCCTGTAGAGAATCCAGGATCTCCTTACTTCTAGATAATACTGCAGCAGGAATGTGCCAATCAACAACTGGCATATTGAAATCTCCTATCAGTAGCACTTCCCTTTTCCTAGCAATGCTGCGTATGTCTTAAATTAACTCTCTGTCCACCTCTTCCTCTTGTGTGGGAGGTCTGTATATCACACCAATGTAAATAGATTTCTCTTTCCCTCTTTCTAGTTTAACCCACAATGCCTCCTCTCTCCCTTTTAAGCTCTGTAGTGCCACTCCTCCTCCCCTTCTTCCTACCCTGTCCTTTCTGAATAAAGTATAGCCAGGTATAGTTACATCCCAGTCATGGTTTTCTGTGAACCATGTTTCTGTAACTGCCACTAAATCCAAGTCAGCCACTCCCACCAAAGCTTCAACATCAGAGATCTTATTTCCCATGCTACGGGCATTTATACACACTGCTTTCCATATGTTACCCCTGTTACACATTTCCATAAAGGTATTTAATGTATCACCTACCTGGGGGCTTTCACTTACCTGGGGGCTTTCTTCACCTATCCCCAATGAATCTAGTTTAAAGCCCTCTTCAGTAGATTAGCCAGTCTACTACCGAAGATGTGTTGACCTTTCATTGGACAGATGGATGCCATCTCTGCTCTGCAACCCTTGGAACAGCATCCCATGGTCTAGGAAACCAAAACGCTCTCGATGACACCATCCACGCAGCCATGCATTCATCTCCAGGATGCGAGCCTCTCTGCCTTGGCCTTTACTCTCAACAGGGAGGATTGAAGAGAACACCACCTGTGCACCTAACTGCTTTACCCTCTCTCCCAGAGCCATGAAGTCACTTTTGATACGTTCTGAGGTATACCTGGCCGTATCATTTGTTCCAACATGGATTAGCAACATTGGGTAATAGTCAGTGGGCTTGATGAGTCTCGGCAAACTCTCCGTAACATCTTGGAACATCATTCACACCTTCAAAAAAACATAACAGAGTAGTAAGACAAGACCTTCCTTGGCTAAAGCCATGTTGGCTGTCTCCCATTAAGCCATGACTATCTACATGTTTAGTTATTTTGTTCTTTATAATGGTTTCTACCATTTTTCCTGGTACTGATGTCAACCTCATCGGTCTGTAGTTTCCCGGATCACCCCTAGAATCCTTTTTAGAAATTGGCATTACATTGGCCATTCTCCAATCCTCAGGTATTACTGACGATTTTAATGATAGTTCACAGATTACTAATAGTAGGACTGCAATCTCATATTTCAGTTCTTCAAAAATTTTGGATGTATACCATCCAGTCCAGGTGATTTTCTATTCTTCAGTTTCTCAAATAGTTATAATACATCTTCCAGGTGTATCAATATTTCTCTCATTTCTTCTGCAGCATTTCAGTCATGGATAACATCCTACATCTTTCTCAGTAAAGACTGAAACAAAGAATTCATTCAATCTCTGCTATGGCCTTGTCGCCTCTTAGTGCTCCTTTTACCCCTCTGTCATCTAATGGACCAACTGACTGTCTCACAGAGTTTTTGCTATGAATGTACTTGAAAAGTCTTTATTATGCATTTTTGCTTCCACAGCAAGCTTCTTCTCAAATTCTTTCTTTGCCTGCCTTATTAATGCCTTGCATCTAACTTTCCTGTGCTTATGGCTCCTTTTTCCATTTCTTAAAAGATACTTTTTTGGCAACAACAGCCTCTCTGATCTCAACTTTAAACCATGCTGACAGTTTTTTGGACTCCCTTCCACTTTTCTTAAAGCATAGAATAGAGCTGGTCTGGAATTCCAAGATAGTATTTTTAAACAGCACCCATCCTTGATGAAAATCTTTAACCTTCGCAGCTTCTCATTTTAGTTTTTTCTTAACTATTTTCCTCATTTTATCATTGTCTCCCTTTAGAAAGTTAAAAAGTTGTACTGTGGATTTCCTTTCCGTCCTTCCTCCACTAATTAAATCAAATGCGATCATGTTATGATCACTATTGCCAAGTGGCCCCATCACCCTTATCTCTTGCACCAGATCTTGTATTCCACTAAGGACTAAGTCCAAAATGGCTTCCTCTCTGCTAGGTTCATGAACCAGCTGCTCCAAGAAGCAGTCATTTATTTCATCTAGGAACTTTATCTCCCTAGCATGTCCTGCCATGACACTGACCCAGTCAATACCGGGGTAATTGAAATCACCCATTATTATTACTGCGCTGTAACTTTTGTTAGCTTCCTTGATTTCTTTGAGCATTTCATCATCCATTTGTTCATTATGGCCAGGCGGTCAATAGTACACCCCACTGCATCGCATTCCCCTTCCCCTTTTTACATGGAATTTTAATCCATAGAGATTCTACAGTGAATTTTGTTTCCTGTAGAACTTTAATCCTTTGTGACTCAATGTCCTCTCTAACATAGAGCGCAACCCCTCCACCAATTTGATCTACTCTATCATTGCGATATAGTTTGTACCCAGGTATTAGTGTCCCACTGGTTGTCCTCCTTCGACCATGTCTCTGAGATACCAATCATTTCTAACCAAGATACCAGGGTTTGAATCCCACTAGCACTCCTGGGGGCCTTGGGCAACTCATTTAACCCTCCATTGCCCAGAAAAATCCAAGTTATCAATGTCCCTGTTTAATGTACATTATCAAGTTTACGTTACAATGCAAACTGCTTTGATTGAAATGATAAAGTGGTATAAAAAACCCTGTTAAATAAATCAATAAAACCTCTCATTAGTGCTATATATTCTAACTCTCCCATCTTATTTTTATAATTTTTAGCATTTGCATATAAGCATTTTAGAGGCTGTCTTTTATTCATATTAATCTGTAGGCAGGGGTAATTTGGAATCTTTAAGCACTGTCTGCTCTGTACTCAAGGGCATTTGGGTTATTTTTGTCATTATTTTTAACCTCTTGATATGCCCTAACTTTAATCTTTTGCTAGTATCCTTCAAGGATACATTGTTCCAAACCATGCGCTCTTGGGCGACTGTCGGCTTTCCCCTATTATCTAGTTTAAAAGCTGCTCTATCTCCTTTTTAAAGGTTAATGCCAGCAGCCTGGATCCACCCTGGTACTTGTTCTTGTGTATCAGGGTGTCTGTGTGTGCACGCCTGCCTTGCATTACAGCTCCCTTTGCTATAGCCTCTTCTTGGGTCTCAGGGTGCTATTTCTGCATGAGGGGATAAGGGGATGTTTTCACTGCTGCTATCCATACTGTAGTCTATTGGAGGGTGGACGGAGTCTCCAAAATCCTCTTTTTACATTTTGTTTTTTCTAAGTCTCTCTGCTTGTTGCTGTCACAATAGCACAGTGGTTCTCAACCCAGTCTTTGGGAGACATCTAGCCAATTAGTTTTTCAGGATAACCACAATGAATACACATGGGAGAGATAAGGACATAAGATCCATCAAGCCCAGAATCCTCTTTGCAACAGCGGCCAATCCAGGCCACAAATATCTATCAGGTTCCCAAAAAACTACACAGGTTCCACAATGTTTGTCCTGGGGCAAGCAGTGGATTTCTATGGTTTTCTTTAATAATGATTTATGGACTTTTCCTCCAGGAATTTTTCCAAACCGTTTTTAAACCCAGCTATGTTAACAGCTTTAACAATAGGTGCACCCGCAGCAGCAGAGCACAGCCAGCCCTGATCGGGATCGGCAACAGGGTGGCAGGAACAGAGGATACTCCCGCCTCCCTGCAGCAGAATCCATTCAGGGTTCTCCAACGGACACCACCGGGACTTTGAAATCTTCCAAGGTGCTCAGGCGCACCTGTGCCTGGCGGGCCCATGCCAGAGAGCCCTTTGCATGGCCCTTAGGCACAGATTAGACAGCAGAACAGTCCAGGAGCACCACGAAGTGGAGGAGCATCCTTCGAGGAACAACAGAACTCTCCTGCCCAAGGGATCCTTATAAAAAAATGTTAAGTCTCCTTCTAATCAGACAGAGTAGCTGTAGTGACAATAAACAGATTATTAACTACCCACAAACTTATCACTCTCTACACAAAAGAAATTGCAAAAGATCGTTACAGCATACTCACACATTTATTGTATCTGCCTAAAGAAAAGTTTGGTAAATGACTGTTACAACATATTCATATAAATATTACACTCTGCTTAATTGTTTCTAGAAGGTAAATATCTGTGGATGCTCTATACGACTTAATTGTTGCATTCTGGCATCATAGTAACACACAATTACACCTCCACTCAGACTCATGAGAATCTCAGAGATTCAACTAAACCCAGAACAGAAGATAAAGAAGCTTGCCACAGTGCTAAGTACACATAAACTAGACACCAAAGTTCACTTATCATAACCATGCAGAAATGAAGTGGATTCAAACTAGTTTGCTCCTCACCGTCATAGTAATTCTAATAAGACCATCCAGAACAGCACATATATGGAACAGCGTGATACCAATCATATAAAGAGAGAGACACCATCTAGCAACACAACCACCGTACCAGCACCGAAAGAGGAGACCACACCGACTTAACCCAATACACACAAAAGAATTCAAACAATCATACCAAACATTGGTACATCACCCCCAGATAATCAAATGCTAGAATCATAATGAAGTCTCAAATATTCGAACACATAACACCTATACTAGCTAACTTACACTGGCTACCAATACAAAGCAGGATAAACTATAAGACTATTATAACTACCTTCAAGGCATTAAATAACATGGTTCCACCAACACTAAGCAAGCTTATTACTAAAGACACTAATAAAATAGTACACAGGAAAGGCTATACAAACAAAATTATAACCCCGAAAGACTTCACAAAAGCTAAAAAGAAAACCAACAAAAAGGCATTCTCCCATGCAGCACCCATCCTATGGAACTCCCTTCCTGAAGAAATCAGAGCAGTAACAGAAATTAAGGATCTCAGAAGGAAACTAAAAACCCACCTTTTCACATCACACTTTGATCCTATGACACACTCTTTCTCCCACAATGAAAACGGATAATCTAACAACAATTCATATCCCTAACTCTGAAAGACACTAAAATGAATAACGAATGACAAATGCCAACGAAGGCCCTACCAAGAAAGACATAAAATAGCTGTAACTTAAACTATCCCACCCCCTGTTATTCCGACATTCTTTACCCCCCTCTGCAATTTCCCATCCTAACTTATCTCAATTAGCCCATCAAACACTAGGCAGTTTTACATAGCATAAACTCTATATTCTTTATATAGTTGTTATATAGTTTATTGTTGTTTAGTTTTTTGTTATTGTACTTTGATCTCAGTTTCAACTGTAACTAAATATGTTTTGTTTAAGGTTCAGGCCGATTGTACATAGTTCTCTGATGTTCCATGTAACAACACAGATCTTTGATCTGTCCCTTAACTTGTTTTTTGTAAACCGCACCTGATCATTGGGAAAGTGCGGTATATAAGCGATTGTTAAATAAATAAATAAATGCTCTCTAATAAATACCCGCTCTATCCATAACAAAATCCACTCCTTAACGGATTACATACAAAACCAGAAAGCTGAGATAATGTGCATAACTAAATCATGGCTGACAGATGCAGACAATATCCTGATAAATCAGCTCACCCCTTCAACCATGGATGCCCACAACTGTCCCAGAGCTCAATGCAAGGGTGGAGGAACATGCATTTTAACAAACAAGCAACTAGAACTTAAGCCCATAAGTAGCCCAACACTAAACATCTTAATACTGGAGAACAAACAAATGACAATATGTATAATATATAGATCCCCAAACTCCAATCCAGATGACTTCTCAACCATAATTGAGCTAGCTTATGATTACTCCAACAAAGGAAAGTCTCTAATTATATTAGGAGACTTCAATTTGAATTCACATGGCCTCCTTTGACTTCCCTGTAAAACCCCCAGCATCCAGGCAAAAATACACAAATGACCAACTTTGTTTCAGAGAATTCAACAAAGACACTATACTCAAACACAAACTTCCCAAACTTGACACCAACACTACGGACCTTACATCACTAATAATGAACTGGAATGACACCATAACATCAATTGCTCTTGCACTGCAGAGATCAAAGAGATCGCAATGAGCAAACAAGGCAACATGGTACTCCTCCGACATACAGCAAGCCAAGCTCAGGTTAAGAAAGCTTGAAAGATGATGGAGAAGAACTAAAAACCAAATGCATCTCCAGGAATACAAGATAAAACAGAGGGAATATAATGAGCTCATTCTAAATCACAAGAAACAATTCCACACAAATATCATCATGAAATCTTTCAACCGCCCAAAAGAGCTGTTTGAGATAGTAAAAGCTCTCACTAGATCTCCACAGAACCAAGTCATTGATACAATGACACCAGAGGCATTCACAACACATCTCCAGAACAAAATCACCTGCACAAACCATGCATCAAACCAGGGGCGGCCCAAGGGGGGTGCGGGGCCATGTGCGGAGACTCGGTGCGGGGCCTCATTTGCATAAGTGGCCTCATTTGCATAAATATTTGCATAATGTTACCATACACTAACTTTTAGTAAACATGCCTCTTCATGAGTGTATGGATAAAAAAAGACAAAGATTTCTACATTACTATAATCCAGTGCCAACCGCCAGGCACATTAGGAACTACTACAAACACTGCCCATTTAGAACCCATAGCAAAACCGCCGTATCCTAACAGCACTACCAGGATTCACAAAGCGCCAAACCCTACCTATTAAAAGACAACACTGCAAATATTAAACCAATACATTTCAGAGAATAACAATACATGACCTACTGGGGAAAGAGAACAAGTGACAATGTCAAATAGGAATTACATAAACAGAATACCTCAGCTCAGTTACACATGCAGAACATAGACTATCACCAAACAAGGAATCACAATTTAAAAACAGGAAGACAATAATTAAACTGGGAACCCTAAAAGTCAAACTTGGAATGTACAACAACAATGTAGAAATAAAACCATAAATTAATTTCCTCTTGTACTAAACAAAGCACAGACATTAATGATGCACATTTCCCAGAGCTGACATATTCCAGTTAATAAATTCAAAATAAGAGATATCTTTGTACCTTTTGTGCATTTTTTTTTCAGTTGCAATTGTTCCAGCCACTTTCTTCTGGTATGTGTCTTCTGCTATCTCTCCATCGTCCTGCTGTCCATTTGTCCTTTCTTCTCTTCTAGTTTTTTCCATTCTCTCTCTACATCTGCTTTAACATAATAATCTTTCTCCTTTTGCTCTTTCCTCATTCCTATTTCATCCACTCAAATTTTACCCCTCCATCCTCAATCCCCACTTAGTCTCCCAATACCCGGCCAATTGTACATTTTTCTTCCCTCCCACACAAAATATTTTTCCTCTCTCCATTTCATTCTCCCAGCCCCATCCCCTTCTAATCTCCCCCAACATCAGCTCCCTTTTAGTTCCAGCCCCACCCAGTATCCGCTCCCTTCTAGTCCCCACATCAGCCCATTTCCAGTCCTGGCCCCTCATCAGTCCATTTCCAGTCCTAGCTCCCCCATCCATTTCCAGTCCTATCCGAGTCCCTTCATCAGCTCATTTCCAATACCAGCCTCCCATCAGCCCATTTCTAGTCCTTTCCTAGCCCCACCATCAGCCCATGTCAAATCCTAGCTCCCCTCCACTCAGCCCATCTCTAAACCAAGCCCCCCATGAGCCTACTTCCAGTTCTAGCCCCTCCATGAGTCCATTTCAATCCAAGCCCCCACCACAGCCCATTTCCAATCTTAGCTCCCCCCAACACCCAATTCTCAGTTCTATCCTAGCCCATCCATCAGCCCAGTTCCTGTCCTAGCTCCCTCCCCTAAGAGCCCATTCCAAGCCCCCCTTCCCATCAGCTATTTGCAGTTCAAGCCCCCTTCGACTCAGCCCATTTCCATTCCAAGTCCCCCTCCCCATCAGCTATTTGCAGTTCAAGCCCCCCACTTCCCCTCAGCCCATTTCCATTCCAAGCCCCATCCCCAACAGCTATTTGCAGTTCAAGCCCCCTTCCACTCAGCCCATTACCAGTCCTAGCCCCCCCATAGCCCACTCCCAATCCCACGAGCCCATTTCCAGTCCTAATCCCCCATCACCCAATTGTGAGTTTAAGCCCCCCCATAGCCCAGTACCAGTCCAAACCTCCCCATCAGCCCACGCCCAGTCCGAATCCCCCATCACTCAATTTTTAGTTTAAGCCCTCCCATAGCCCATTACCAGTCTTAACCCCCCCATCAACCCACTTTCAGTCCTAATCCCACCAGCCCATTTCCAGTCCTAATCCCCCATCACCCAATTTTTAGTTTAAGCCCCGCCAGTGCCCATCACCACTCCTAACCCCTCCCCAGCGCCCATCACCACTCCTAACCCCCCCAGCCCAGCACCCAGCACCACTCCTAACCCCCCCAGCCAGCCCAGTGTCCATCACCACTCCTAACCCCCCCAGCCAGCCCAGTGCCCATCACCACTCCTAACCCCCCCCAGCCAGCCCAGTGCCCATCACCACTCCTAACCCCCCCCAGCCAGCCCAGTGCCCATCACCACTCCTACCCCCCCCCGCCAGCCCAGTGCCCATCACCACTCCTAACCCCCCCCAGCCAGCCCAGTGTCCATCACCACTCCTAACCCCCCCCAGCCAGCCCAGCCCATCACGACTCCTAACACCCCCCCAGCCCAGCCCATCACAACTCCTAACCCCCCCCCCCGCCCCCCCCATCCCAACACAACTACTACCCCCCCCCCAGCCCACCACATCAAAACTCCTAACCCACCCCAGCCCAGCACTACTCCTAACACCCCCCCCAGCCCAGCACCACTCTTAACCCGCCCAGCACAGCACCACTCCTAGCCCAGCCCAGCACCACTCTTAACCCCCCCCAGCCCAGCCCAGCACCACTCCTAACCCCCCACCCAGCCCAGCACAGCACCACTCCTAACCCCCCCCACCCAGCCCAGCACCACTCTTAACCCCCCCCCCACCCAGCCCAGCACCACTCCTAACCCCCCCCACCCAGCCCAGCCCAGCACAGCACCACTCCTAACCCCCCCCCAGCCCAGCACCATTCTTAACCCCCCAGCTCAGCCCAGCCCAGCACCACTCATAACCCCCCCCCCAGCCCAGCACAGCACCGCACCACTCCTAACCCCCCCCCCAGCCCAGCACAGCACCGCACCACTCCTAACCCCCCCCCCCCCAGCCCAGCCCAGCCCAGCCCAGCCCAGCCCAGGGAAAGTTAAAAAAAATGAAAGAACCTGTCTCCTGCCGATGTCGGGGCCGCCGCGGCAGAATCGAGCGTGCCGCGGGGCCCCCCTGTACCCGGCACAGCCTCTTCTCCCCGTAGCAGCTCTCACTGTGGAGCTGCAGTCAACGCGCCGGCTTGCAGAGCGCGAGGGAAGAGTTTTTCCCTCGCTGCTCTGTTAAGCCCGCGGGGGCTGATGGGAAGTTCCCATCAGCCCCCGCGGGCTTAACAGAGTCGCGAAAGGGAAACTCTTCCCTCGCGCTCTGCAAGCCGGCGCGTTGACTGCAGCTCCACAGTGAGAGCTGCTACGGGGAGAAGAGGCTGTGCCGGGTACAGGGGGGCCCCGCGGCACGCTCGATTCTGCCGCGGCAGCCCCGACATCGGCAGGAGACAGGTTCTTTCATTTTTTTTTTTATTTTACTTTTACAAAAGAATGTTTTTTGCGCGGGGCCCCCTGAAACGCGGGGCCCTGTGCAAAAAACATTCTCGCTCAATGGACGGGCCGGCCCTGCATCAAACCATTCCCATGCCCCTAGGACAAACTCAGCCAACCCAAACAACCGATCCTTCTTCTACGCAATCACTGAAGAGCACTGCAGAAAACTACTGAAATCACTAAATACAACCATATCTCCACTCGACCGTTGCCCGAACTCATGGACAAAGATGACCATACAAGAACTCATACCTACACACTGCAGGATAATAAATCTATCTCTAACAAAGGATTCATGCCACCCCTGCTAAAAACCTCCTCTATAAGATCTTACTTAAAAAGCAATGCACCTGACCCTAAATCACCATCCTTATACCAACTCATATCCAGCATACCTCTGCTAGCAAAACTAATAGAATAAAACAGTACATTGGCAATTACAAGATCACATTGACTCAACCGCCCCACTGGATCCACAGCAACATGGATTCCGACAATATCATGGGGTAGAAACACTCTTAACCATTCTAACAAATACAGTGCTTAAAGGAATTGAAAACCTCAAGCAAGGATGGATTCATACTCCTTTTCATAGAAGGAGGCGTGGCCTAGTGGTTGGGGCAAGGTACTACAGGCCGGAAGGTTGGTGGTTCAAATCCCACTAGAGGACAGCAACCTTGGGCCGGAAGGACTGGGGTTTCTAGTCTCACAGGTGCTCCTTGTGGTCTTGGGCAAGCCACTTAACCTTCCATTGCCCATGTTCCCTGTAAGTATTAGTGTATGTGTCTCATATCCCCTCGTGTTAAATGTATCCCCCAACCGCTTTGACCCGGTGAAAAGCAGGATATAAATGCAGCTAAATAAATAAATAAAATAAATAAATAAATACAACATCTGCCTTTGGCTCAATAAATCATTCCATACTCCTGGACAGACTGATGGAAATAGGTATCAATGATATTCTTTTATCATGGTTCCGCTCATACCTAACCGATTGACAATCTCAAATCAAGATCAAGAACAGAACTTTTAAACCTTTCACACTGCATCAAGGAGTACCACAGGGCTCTGCACTGTCTGCCCTTCCATTCAACATATACGTACATCCAGTCTGTAAAATTATACAGAGCACAATATACAATACTACCTATATGCAGATGACCTGATGATTTATTCCACATTCGACACCAGAAAACCCAATTATGCCACCATCACCTCATGTATGACATCAGTTACAGAATCAACAAAAGATTCCTAATGGCGATGAATAAAAATCAAAATGCAAAAATCACCATATGTGCACTGTTCTCAAAACATATTGTATTTTTGTGGGCATGCCATCAGGAGGAGAGTAGTTTGCTCAACCTAGAAAGCTGGACATGTCCATTTTAATCAAATATGGTTCAAACTCTATAAAATCATAAAACATTTATCTTGTGTAATAGCAGTATAACAGAACGGAAACTGAATCGAAGAGGAAAAACAACCATACAACATGCACATTTCGAGTCCTCCAATGACTCTGTTTCAAGTGCCAAAATGAAGCGTCATTAAATTCCTACATCCAAACTCAAAATAGAACTGCCATGAAATTCCGAAAGAACAAAGAGCTGATTTTGAGAAAATGCCTGTTCAATCATTGGCTGATGAGCAATGCTGTCAAGAATAAAACCACCAATGAGAAGGGAACTACCCCACATGAAAACCGGGGATTCCCTTATTCATTGGATGATGTTAGAATAGACTCTGCCATTCGATCTCCCAGTTTAAACTGTGGGGATGTACTAAATGTAAAGTGAGAATCCAGCGCTGTTCAAGCCATTAAAGGTGAGAAATCCTGTCATCACCCTGAGGATCATATGGTATATGATCTATAACTCACCAGCGAAGATCTTCAAAATTGTGGCCCAAAGCCAAACAATGTTCAACATAGGAGCTGAATGAGTTTGTGAACACAAACGTGAGGCATGTTCACTCAACCTAATCTTAACAGCATGGGTAGTACGGCCCACATACACCAGATTACATGGACACCGTAAAAGGTATACCACAAAACTTGAGGTGCAAGAAGTAGACCAATAAAATCAATATAATGCACCCATGGTAGGATCATTCCACATAATACCAGTCAAAATCAATGAACAAAATTGGCACTGGCTACAAGCTGTGTGACCTATCAAATCTGAATGTTCGAATGAAGGATGATCAGTAGGCAAGGCTGACTTTATCAAAATGTCATGTAAATTAAAACCACGTGTAAAGGCAATAGTGAGGGTTTTGGAAAAATTTGGAGACTCGAAATAGGCCAGTGTTTCTTGAGTAGTGTGACCACTTTAGAAGTGTTCTGCATAAAAGGCAAGATCACCAATAATGTGTTCATCCACAGTTTGATACTTAATTCTCCCCACCCTTATATGTAACACCGCTTTGACCCGGTGAAAAGCGGGATATAAATACAGTTAAATAAATAAATAAAATAAATAAGTTTGGGCATTAGAACCAGAACAGGATAGATGAAAAAAAAGCCATTTTCTGTGGACATAACATGCCCCTAAATAAGACGACTTGATCACTTTACAAGGATAACCTCTTGAAATCAAACACGTTTTTAGATTAGAAGCGTGTTTCTGACATTCCGCTAACGTGGAACAGATACATATAGTCGTAAAAATTGACCAAATGGCAGACCTCTCCGAAGAGGTCCAGGATGGTGGCTCTGTATTTCAAAAGAGTGCTTCTCTGAATTGGTTTTTGAAACAACGTAGTAGCCAAGCCATCAGGGCTTTTATAGATGGTGATGTCCAAAACGTCTATGGATTGAAAATGAATGTGAGCAGTAAATTGTAGATTGGGTTTGATGGTGTTTAACCATAGCACAAATTCATGCAGTGTTTCTCGAAATGATGTCCACAAGAAAAAAATGTCACCCAAAAATATGTGCCATAGGCATACATGTCTAAATAAAGGAGATAAATTTCACTTCAATATCTGCCATGTATAAAGTAGCTATAGAAGGGGCTACAGTTGCCCCCATGGCTTTACCAAATGGCGGGGGCATACCAATTATCCACCGAACATCCTTTCCTCTCTTACCTGTCTCTCCTTCCTCCTGGTACCCTGAATCTCTTCTACTGAGTTTTGGGTCCCAAAATCCGGTATACTTTCTTCTCCTCTATGCTCCACCTTCATTATGCCCTGATCTCCTATTAGATAGAACCAGGATGCCCTGTGATCATACGTTACCAGATTGGTCATGCTCGGAGAAGCTAGTAAGAAGGAGAGTTTGGGAGAACTGGAATAGAGTGTATCCCTATGTTGTTGTTGTTAAGTGCCGTCGAGTCGGAGTCGACTCATGGCGACCCTCTGTATAGCTATCCTAAATTGTGTTCGGTCTTCAGTCAGGCGGCTCATTGTTGACAGACTGGTACCCGTAGCTGCTGTTATTGTATCGATCCATCTCATTGCTGGCCTTCCTCTTTTGCGTTGACCTTCTATCTTGCCAAGCATGATGTCTTTCTGTAATGATCTCTCTCTCCGCATGATGTGTCCAAAGTATGAAAGTCGAAGTCTTGTCATCTGAGCTTCTAAAGAAAGCTTAGGTTTGATCTCCTCTAGTACAGACTGGGTTGTTCTTCGGGCAGTCCATGGTATACACAGTATTCGCCGCCAGCACCATAATTCAAAGGCATAATTCAAAGGCATCAATTTTCTTCCTGTCTATCTTTTTCACTGTCCAGCTTTCACATCCATATGATGTTATTGAAAATACCATGGCTTGAACAAGTTGAATCTTTGTATGGAGAGAGACATCTCTGCTCTTGAGAATCTTATCTAGGTCTTTCATAGCCATTCTGCCAAGAGCAATGCATCGTCTGATTTCTTGACTGCTTGTTGCTTCTTTATTGATAGTTGATCCAAGTAGGTTAAAGTTATTCACGATTTCAATTTCTTCTCCTTCGAGCCTGCAGAAATGAGTATGGTGGAGCTAAAGAGAAATGAATGGATGAAAGATGAAATCTTCTATTATATGAGACCCAATCAAACCTTTTCTACTTACAGTAGGGCTAATCCAGTGATACAAGCTACTATAAATGGACAGTTCAAACTATGGCAAAAGCGGCTTTATATTAGGAAGCACTGTGTGAGAAGGTCTGAGCATTAAACATTTATTCTGTCAATAGAATCCTGTCCCGAGGAAGACTGATATAAAAAGGAGTCCCACTTTGGTATAGTGCTTGAAGTTGCTTAAAGGAAGTACTAAGATTTCACCAGAACTGTTCCAGTTACTCCTTACACTGGCAGTTCTATGTGTTGCTGTTATCTCTTTTCTGTTGTGTCTTTGTGCTTTGTTGCAAGAACCATGTAGACACAGAAGATGGAAGCATTGAGATGCAGTATGCATAAAGTTGATTTGCTGCATGGACTTTAATGGACTGGTAAATGTTCTATAGCCAGTAATACTGTGTCTTCATTAAAATAATATCCCTTGAGGATTTTGATTACTATGATTAAAAAAAAAATTCTCATGAGTTTTAAAAAATGTCATAAGTATAAAAATAGCTAAAAAAAAGTCTGCTATAATAACATAAAAAAATGCTACAGGAATGTGTTCTGAACCATTTTTCCTTATTCTTATTATTTTATTGTATTTTATTGCAATGCTCTTGGCATATTGTTGTGAAAGGATGGTACTGTATATTAATTATCCTATATAAGAATAGAATATAGGATTGCAATTTGAAGTTTTAAGGAAGTGTGCCAGTTTACAATGGCATATCATTACCTAGTAGATAGCTATATGGATTTTGAGGTATGAATTACCACTAGCTACTGGGTGCCCCACTAACAAAGAGGAAGTGCTTAAGTGTGGGTTGCCACCTTCTAATGATGTCCCAATAATGTTATAAAGGTGTATGACCAATTTAAAATACTACCTCATAAAGTGTTACAGGATATAGCATCTCCCAAAAGGAGATGTAGTACAGGAGATTTAGGACGTAGAAAAGATTAAATATTTTCTTAGCGGGGAATTGAGGAGGAGGAGTCGAAATGGCAATGATGCAGAGCTAAGCAGGACAGTTGCTGAGCAGTAGGGGTCGGAAGAGCAAGGGAAAGGGGTTTGTGGTGCCTTCTCATACCCCTGGTACCTCAACACCTCTTGCTTCTGGTACGCTTGCCTCTTTCTTGTTGAGACCGTCCAGCCACTCAGTCGTCTCGGGGGAGGTTTCTCCAGCTGCAGTGAAGGGGCTGGATTGCTTGACGTCTGCTTCGGGGACTCCATCTCTCTCCCACAATCTACGGCTGTCCCTAAAGATGATATGTCTACAGCAGTCCAGTGAGAGTGACCTCCAGCAGGAGGAGTCCATAGGAGATGGGCTTCGGCCCTTGCTGGAAAGGCTAGGTCTTGGGGGAGCCAATTTGGAGATGGCTTCTGCCCCGGAACAACCTCAATACATCGGAGCTTCAAGGGACACTGGCGGAAGTGAGATAGTCAGTTTGGCTGAAGTTGCAGGTGCTTCGACGATGACGGCAGGAATGGAAGGAAGCCCAGGTCAACAGATGGAAGTTTTCACTTTTGCCTTGGCTCGTCCTGCATTCCCTCCTTCTCTCACTTTCTGAAACAGCTCTTCTGTCCCCGCATGTTACTGTCCTAGGTGATTTCAATATTCATCTTGACTCCCTGACCAGGGCAAGTGATAGAGTCTTCTTATCCCTTCTTGGTGATTTATGTTTCACCCAGGAATAGTCTCCCAGTGGAGGTGGTAGAGATGAGGATAGTAACTGAATTCAAAAAAGCATGGGACCAACACAGAGGATCTCTAAAGGTAAAAAGTGGAATGTTGTAGTTGTTGTTATAGAAGGACAGACTAGATAGGCCATGTGGTCTTTTTCTGTCATCATGTTTCTATGTTTCTATGTTAGCTGCACAACCCACATTTTAGGTCGTACTCTTGACCTCATTTTCACCTCTGCCAGCTCCCCCTATCTTCCATCTAATATCTCATCGTTTCCCCTTCTCTGGTCCAACCACCACTGCCTTCTATTTTCTTTTTCTCTCCCCTCTCCACAGGTCTCTAAGACTCTTCCTTCCGGTTCCCCTCCCCAGGTCTTCAAACTTCATATCACTCCGCTCACGCGCCAACATTTCCCTCCAGCTGATTCCCTTCTCCCACCGGAGTTTTCCAGTTTTCCAGTAGATAATCAGGTTGACACTTGGACTTCCACCCTCTCCTCCACTCTTGACACCTTAGCTCTGCTCCATCCCATCCTTTCTTGTCCTTCCTCCCATCATTCCTGGTATCACCCCAGTCTATATCTTCAACGTTCACATCTTTGTCGTGCTGAACGAATGTGGCGTAAGTGTCCTTCCCCTGAATCCCTTGCTGTTTTTCATCACTTGCATCATCTTTATCGCTCTAACTCCTTATGACGTCTTCACCAGTTCTTGCATTTCCTCTCATCATCCTCTATGACCCAGTATCATCAACCCTTCCTCCCGAAGCCCCCACTCCATCCTGTCTTGCCTCTTTCTTTTCTGATAAAATTCAGTCCCTCCATTCTTCCTTTAGTTCTTGTCACCCTCCTCTTTCCCCTTTTCTTCCTTCCTCCTCACTCATGTGTTACCTTCCACCGTCCCACACCTTCCCTCACACATGGCATACATTTTGGCCTGTCACTTCCATTGAGCTCACCAAGGGCATCACAGCGTCTCATAAGACCACCTGTCCACTTGATCCCCTTCCCTCCTCCTGGTTTCTTGACCCTTCACTCACACTTCTTCCTTACATTCTTCCTATGGTCAACTCTAGCCTCACCTCTGGTTGGTTTCCTACTGCTTGGAAGTACGCCCTTGTCCACCCCCTTCTTAAAAAACCTGCCCTTGATCCTGCTGTTCCCGCAAATTGGCACCCAGTATCCAACCTCCCCTTCCTCACAAAAGTACTTGAAAAGCTTGTCTTCACCCAACTTACTACACATCTCAACTCTACCCTCTCACTGCACCCCGTCTATCCGGTTTCAGGGCCGGCCATAGCACTGAAACCACCCTTCTGGCACTCCTCAGTGAGATCTATTGCTCTCACGACCGTGGTGACCTTCCATTGCTGTCTCCCTCGACCTTTCTTCCGCTTTTGATGTTGTTGACCACCGCACCCTCCTCACCCATCTATCAGACCTTGGGATTCACGCAACTGTTCTCCAATGGTTCCGGTCTTACCTATCTTCTCACACCTTTGCTGTTTAATCTGGTTCCACTGTCTCCCCTTCCCTCCTTTTGCACTGCGATGTTCCCCAGGGCTCTGTCCTTGCCCCTCTCCTTTTCAACATATTTATTGCACCGCTTGCTTTGCTGATTCAACAGGCCGAAATTTCCGCCTACTACTATGCAGATGATATTCTCCTTCTATATCATACTAATCCCTTGGCTCCTGATCTCACCGCTCTCAATGCTTGTCTTGCCCTCATCACTACTTGGTTTACCGATAACTTCCTCCATGTTAATTCTTCTCAGTCTGCTGCTATCTGATTCTCCTTCGGTGCTCCTCCCCCTCCTTATCCCCTACCCTGTCAACTCTTCCCATCCCTCTTGTTTCCACTCTCTGTTACCTTGAATCCCTCACTCTCATTTCACCAACACATTTCGACACTTGTTTGTAGTTCCTTTTTTCATCTGCGCAAGATTCAGGGCATTCGGTCATTCCTCCCTTCCTCCTCCATCACTTCTCTAGTCCTGTCACTTGTCAGTCGACTGGATTATTGCAACTCCGCCCTCACCGGCCTCCCGCAATACCAGTTGTGGTGAATCCAGTTAGTTCAGAACACCGCTGCCCATCTCGTCACCCACTCTTCCCTCTATGATCATGTTACCCTCTTCTTCTTAATCTATCAAAGTTAGATTTGTTTATAAGCTGCTCATTATCACCCACAGGGCCCTCCACACTAGCACACCCCAGTACTTAGCCGATCTTATTCACCTCCAGCCCGCCCCTCGTCTTCTTCGCTCAGCACATGGTAATCATCTTTTCCTCCCCTCTCCATCCCAAGCCCATCTGGAATGTACTTGCCGATCTGCTTTCTTTTTCCTAAGTCCTGCCCTATGGAACTCACTCCCGCACCACCTCCATGTCGAACTATCGTTTTCTCGGTTTAAAGCCCTTCTTAAGACTTACCTTTGCCATCAAAAAGAAAATAATTTTGTGTAAGAACCAATGTAATAAGATGTAACAAAAAAGACTTAGGAATCCGAGAAGGTGCATATTGAAAACATGCATTAAGTAAAAATAAAGTCTCCCCTTGGTGTCTTTATGTGTATGCAATGCCATAATATCTAAAGTAACCAGTCAAAAGGACTTAGTGGATTGCTGTATCTCAGACAGTTGACTCAAAAAATGCGTTAAAACCCTAATAACGGATTTAACCTCAGACGCTTCTTGCTTCAAAATAATGTCACAAAACTGTGAAAGGGGTTCGAGAACAGAGCCCCTGCAAGTGACAATAGGCCGTCCAGGTGGATTAGAAATGGATTTGTGATTCTTTGGAAGGGTATAAATGGTGGGAATCGTAGGATATGGCACAATCAAAAAATTCTTCTCCTTCGTTGTAATTCATCCATTCTGGTAAGCAGTGGTTGCTAAAGCTTTTATCTGAACAGATAAATCCAAAGTAGGGTCAGATGATAAATGTTTATAATAACAAGCATCCTGTAGTTGGAGTAATATATTTCTACAATAAATATCCTTATTTTGAAGAACCACTGCTCCGCCTTTATCTGCATCCCTGATGATCAAGCCATCATCATTGGCTAACTGTTTGATGGCTAACTTCTGATCTCTAGTAATATTAGAGTGATAATGTTGAAAAGTGGATTCTAAACTTTCAAGATCTTTGAGAACCAGTGATTGATAAGTGGGCTATGGAAGGGTCCACCAGCCTGGAGGGATCCACTTAGATGATGTTTTCACCACTGAATGATCGATATTACTGGATCGAGCCTCAAAAAAACTTTTGATTTGCAATTTCCTGAAAAATTTATGCAAAAAACCTGCATGCGAAAAGCATCATATTTCATCGTAGGAACAAAAGAAAGACCTAGATTGAGAACACTTTCTTGAGAAGGAGCATAAACAATGAGCAGTTAAATTAATTGCTGCAGTGGTTTCTGCTTGGCTCATTGTCTGGTATCTGGAGGGTCTGTCCAATGATCTCCCTGATAAGGCCGACATGGCTGATGACCTCGTGAAGGGCCGAACCGAAAATCCTGATGCCCCCTATGGATATTATCATTGATATTGCGACGACCACTCTGTTCAATTGAGCCACCACTATCATCAGTATCATCAGATGATAGATCAAAAGAAACCAGTTTTGTGGTCAGTTCGTCTTCCTTGGCATACATCCATCTATAGACCTTAGCTACATCATAGTCTGACTTGTCTCTGTTGAATCTTTTAAGTTTAAATTCTTTAAATAGTGCAAAAACCCTTTGTATTTGTTCATCAATATCCACCATCTTAGTGTGAAACATTTCTGTATCAATAGTGGTTTGTAACTGAGACTTCATTTCCTCAGTCTGTTTGCCCAAGATCTCCCCTTCCAAGATGGTACACTCCAAAATAAGTGCAATCAGATCAAAACTGCACGTATTCAGTGGGCCACTCCATTTGGAAATAAACTTTGAATCTGTCAAAAACATCTTAGGAGCCCGGGGGATTCTTAAGTCCTTAGAAATAATGCGCAATTTTAAATATTGGGCCATGGAAGTCCCATATAATTGTGACCGAATTGCCCGTTTGCGAAGTGCCTTCAGTTCAAGGCAGGAAAAAGCAGATGCATCATCAGTTCCTCCATTGGCATCTAATAGGGAAGATCTTGCCTGTGTCTATCTAAATGTTCTTCAGAAAAGGCAAAAGTATCCACAGCCATAATATAAATCAGGGAAGGATAATAAAATAACCTGACAAAAATACAATACGTTTTGAGAACAGTGTACATATGGTGATTTTTGTATTTTGATCAGTTACAGAATGGCTAGAACATTGTAACCTCACAATCAACTACAGCAAATCTGAGGTTCTCACTATCACAAGAGACACTGCCTTCAATCTGCCAGATAATCTACTAATTGGAAATCAACCACTCCCTGTGAAGAAGGAAGTAAAATATCTAGGGGTAACTCTAAATCAAAGGTTTAACTTCCAGTCACACATTAAGAAGATTACAGCCACAGTGTACTATAAAATGAGGACCCTACAAAACCTACGACCTCTACTTGACCATAACTACTTCTGCACTGTATGTCAAGCAATAATCACTCCACATCTAGATTATTGTAAAGATGACAAAGATCATGACAACTGGCATAATCAACAGGTTCATCGTCGAAGGAGAAGAAATTGAAATTGTGAATAACTTTAACCTACTTGGATCAACTATCAATAAAGAAGCAACAAGCAGTCAAGAAATCAGACGATGCATTGCTCTTGGCAGAATGGCTATGAAAGACCTAGATAAGATTCTCAAGAGCAGAGATGTCTCTCTCCATACAAAGATTCAACTTGTTCAAGCCATGGTATTTTCAATAACATCATATGGATGTGAAAGCTGGACAGTGAAAAAGATAGACAGGAAGAAAATTGATGCCTTTGAATTATGCCTTTGAATTATGGTGCTGGCGGCGAATACTGTGTATACCATGGACTGCCCGAAGAACAAACCAGTCTGTACTAGAGGAGATCAAACCTAAGCTTTCTTTAGAAGCTCAGATGACAAGACTTCGACTTTCATACTTTGGACACATCATGCGGAGAGAGAGATCATTACAGAAAGACATCATGCTTGGCAAGATAGAAGGTCAACGCAAAAGAGGAAGGCCAGCAATGAGATGGATCGATACAATAACAGCAGCTACGGGTACCAGTCTGTCAACAATGAGCCGCCTGATTGAAGACTGAACACAATTTAGGATAGCTATCCAGAGGGTCGCCATGAGTCGACTCCGACTCGACGGCACTTAACAACAACAACATTACAAGGACTACCCAAATGCACAACTCAGCCTTTGCAAATTGCACAAAACACTGCAGCACAATTAATGACTGGATCAAAAAGGCAAGAACACATCACCCCAATCTTAAAATCCCTTCACTGGCTCCCCATACAATCCCGAATAAAATACAAATCAATAATGACGACATTCAAGACCTTGCACAATCAATCCGCTGAATGCCTAAAAGAGCTAATCCAGAAGGTGCTAGATATTCGATCAAGAAGGAAGCAACATCAAAACACCCTCTCAACAACAACAATCAAGACTAACTCCTCCCAAACACTCCAAAGAGTGTTTGAATACTACAGCCTGTCCCTCTAGAACTCACTCCCACACCAATTAAGAGCAACTATGGACTCCACCGACTTCAGAAAACAACTAAAATCATACTTGTTCATGGAATATTTCGACACCACACTAGACACACAGCCTTAATACTCAAAAAAACCCCTGCCAATCACCCCATCCACATTATCACATGCTACACTAAACTGAGTCCTAAAATATACTGTAAATAGTTGTTATTGAAAGGTTACACAATTTAAATTGTGATATACACAATTGTATTTAGCTGTTCCATGTAAAATTGTTGTTATGTTCAATGTAAACCGCCTTGCTAAAACTGAAAGGTGGTATATAAAAAATGCTAAATAAATAAATATTAATCTTAAATAGGTTACACGGTAGCTTCATTGCATGTTCCCTAGTCTTTCTTCTTTTTGATGGAGTAAACAAGCAATCTATGTTTACCTGATCCACTCAATTCATTAACTTATAGACCTCTACCATACTGCATTTCTCCTCAGCTGTCTTTTTTCTAACTTTTAGAGCTCTAACCTTTTAAGCCTTTCCTCATAGGAGTATCCTTCATCCCTTTTACCATTTTGGTTGCTCTTCTCAGTACCTTTTCTAATTCTGCTATGTCCTTTTTAAGATATGGTGACCAGAACTGCACAAAATATTCAAGGTGTGGTCACACAATAGAATGACAAAGAGGTATTATATCCTGGTTTTAATTTCCATTCCTTTCCTTTTGATTCCTAGCATTCTATTTGATTTCTTGGCTGCCGTTGAACTTTGGGCGGAGAGTTCAATTTATTATCCATGATGACGCCTAAATTATTTTCCTGGGTGGTGGTTCCTAATGTGGAATCTTGCATCGTGTAGCCATAGTTTGGGTTTTTCTTTCCTAACTTTGCACTTGTCCACATTAAATTTAATCTGCCATTTGGACATCTAGTCTTCCAATTTATCAAGGTCCTCTTGCAATTTTTCAGAATCCTCATGGGTTTAACAACTTTGAATAATTTTATGTCGTCTGCAAATCTGACTACATCACTCGTAATTCCCAATTCCAGATCTTTTATGAATATATTAAAAAACAGCGGGCCTAGCACAGATCTGCGGGGTACTCCACTATTCACTTTCTCCATTGGGAAACTTGGCCATTTAGCCCTACCCTCTGCTTTCTATCTTTTAACTAGTTCCTGATCCACAGTAGAGCACTGGCTCCTATCTCATGACTTTTTATTTTGGCCAAGATTCTCGCATGATGGACCTTGTCAAAGACTTTCTGAAAATCCAGATACACTATATCAGCCAGCTAACTTTTATCTACCTATTTATTCACGCCTTCATAACAGATTAGTAAGACAAGACTTTCCTTGGATAAATTCATGTTGGCTTTTTCCCATTAAACCATGACTATCTACATGTTCAGCAATGTTATTCTTTATAATGATTTCTACCATTTTGCACAGTACTGACGTCAGGCTCATCGGTCTGTAGCTTCTCAGATCACCCCTGGAACTCTTTTTAAAAACTGACACTACATTGGCCATTCTCCAATCTTCAGGTACTAGAGATGATTTTAATGATAGATCACAGATTACTAATAGTAGGTCTGCAATCTCATATTTCAGTTCTTTCAGCACTCTCGGATATAAACCACCCCATTAGCTTTACTATACATTTTACCAAAAAGCAGGAGAAGGAAGTCTTCCACAAAAAGGTTCAGTAGAGGGTAGTGGAGGACAAAGACCATGGCCAAACACAAGAAAAATTTCAAAAAAACTCCAAAAAGAAAAATTCAAAAAAAACTTTATTGCAGACCCAAAAAAGTTGTTTTGGAATTTTTCTTGTGTTTGGCCATGGTCTTTGTCCTCCACTTACTATACATTTTCCCTAATGATTTAGATTTGTTTCATTTCCTCCAATACATCACATTTAAATACCATATCAGACATGGGTAACATCCCTACATCTTCTTCAGTAAAGATCGAAGGAAAGAATTCATTCAGTCTCTCCACTATGGCCTTTTTAAAAAAACTTTTATTACATTTTCTTATATACCGTGCTATTCTGCATCAGTGCGGTTTACATTGAACAAACTGAAACTACATTGAATAGGGCATTATAACTTGGAGATAACTATTTTACAGGGAACATGGGCTATGGAGGGTTAAGTGGCTTGCCCAAGACCACAAGGAGCACCTGTGGGACTAGAAACCCCAGTCCTTCCGGCCCAAGGTTGCTGTCCTCTAGTGGGATTTGAACCCCTGACCTTCTGGCCTGAAGTACCTTGCCCCAACCACTAGGCCACTCCTCCCTTAGTGTCCCTTTTACCCTTCTATCATCTAATTGTCCAACTGACTCTCTCACAGATTATTTGCTATGAATGTACTTAAAAAAGGTTTTATTGTGCTATTTTGCTTCCACAGCAAGCTTCTTCTCAAATTCTCTCTTTGCCTGCTTTATCAGTGCCTTGCATCTAACTTGCCAGTACTTATGTTGTTTCCCATTTTTGCTATTTGGCTCCTTTTTCCATTTCCTGAAAGAAATTTTTTGGCAACAGCCTCTGGACCTCACCTTTAAACCATGCTGGCAGTTTTTTGGACCTCCTTCCACTTTTCTTAAAGCGTGGAATACATCTGGTCTAGGTTTCCAAGATAATATTTTTAAACAACGCCCATTCTTAATGCAAATCTTTAACCCTTGCAGCTGCTCCTTTTTGGGGTTTTTTTTAGCTATTTTCCTCATTTTTCATAGACTTCCTTTTGAAAGTTAAAAGGTAGTACTGTGGATTTCCTTGCTGACTTTCTTCCATTAAATCAAACACGATCATGCTGTGATCACTATTGCTAAGTGTCTCCAACACCCTTACAGTATCTCTTGCACCAGATCCTGTGTTCCTCTAAGGACTAGGTCCAGAATAACTTCCCCTCTTGTCAGTTCATGAACCAGCTGCTCCAAGAAGCAGTCATTTATTTCATCTAGGTACTTTACCTCCCTATCAAAGGGGGATGGAGGAGTAGCCCAATGGTTAGGGCACCCATCTTGGGAACCAGGAGGCCAGAATTCATGTCCCACCAGAACTCCTAGTGTTCTTGGGCAAATCACAAAACTCTCCACTGGCTCAAAAAAATCCACATTGCCAACATCCCTTATATTACAAAGTTTATTTTACAATGTAAACCACTTTGAAATGATAAAGCTGTATAAAAAATCTGTTAAATAAAATAAACAGTAGGTCTTGCTATGACATTGACCCAGTCAAAACCAGGATAACTGAAATCACACATTATTATTGTGTTGCAACTTTTGTCGGCTCCCCTGATTTCTTTTAGCATTTCATCATCCATCTGTTCTTTCTGGCCTGGCGGTCGGTAGTTCACCCTCACTGCCATGAGCTTCACCCTTTTTTCATGGGATTTCTATCCATAGAGATTCTACAGTGTATTTTGTTTCCTGCAAAACCTTTATCTTGTTTGACTCAATGCCCTCTCTATCATAGAGTGCAACCTTTCCACCAATGTGATCTACCCTATCATTGCAAGAATTATTTCTAGTCAGGTATCACAGTGTTCCCCATTGGTTCTCCTCCTTCCAGCAGGTCTCTGAGATATCCATTATGTCTAACCTTTTATTCAGTGTTATATATTCTAACTCTGCCATCTTATTTTTTAAAATTCTAGAATTTGCCTACAGACATTTCAAAGTTTGTTTTTTGTTCATATTAACAGTCTGGCTATCGGATGCTAGTGCTCTTCACAGATACATCAATCCAAACCATGCACTCTTGGGCAACTGTCGGCCTTCCCCTGTTATCTAGTTTAAAAGCTGCTCTGTCTCCTTTTTAAAGATTAGTGCCAGCAGCCTGGTTCCATTCCGGTTAAGGTGTAAAATCAAGCAGCTCTTCCTGCCACAGCTGCTTGCTGTGAGGATGAACTCAGGACCTTCAGATTATGAGACTGATATGCTAAGAAGGCTCCATAAATGAGACCAATGCACTGCCTCCATTTTCTGCACATTCCTTGTGATTTCCTGAAAAACTGACTGGCTGTGTCCCAAGGACTGGGTAATGCTGTAAGGCCCATCCAGTCTGCCCAGCATGGTGTTCAGGGCTTCAGCCCTTTTTACTCCTCTTTTCCTGTCCGGCAGATTTTACATTTTTTTCTCTCCTTTTCCTGTTTGATTTTCTGATAAAAGAAGCTGGGCATATGTAGGATTAAGGACTAGAAATTGTGGGCCTCCTTCACTCCTTTACCTTGAACTGAGAGCTGACAGTGGTGTTGCGCTTCTGCATTCCCACCTTCATCCTGTCTTCAGCATTTCTACTGGAGACTTTCTCAAAGAGGTCGTAGATGAAATCCAATCTTAAAATAGAAATAAACAGAATCAGACAACACTTCTGGAACTTCCTCATCCATCCTAGATACTTTCACTTCCTAGCTACATAATCACCTCTTGTAGTCCACAGGTATCCATAATGTGCAACCCACCAATTTACTCTGGCTGGTTTAGACACAGGTAGCACAACGATTATTTACATGTCTGAAGGCAAGTGGTTAAGAAAGGTGGCAAGAGCAGCAAAGCGTGCTAGAAGAGTCTTGAGTCCCAGAAGCAGCACAACAAAAAATGCCGAACACAGATTTTAGAGTAAGCATCTTTGGAGGGGCAGGAGGACGTGTGAAGGCACATTTTGGAAAGGCTGTTTAGGTGCTCCCTGGGATGTATAAGACGAAACATTCAAAATTCTGTGGGAGCGGCCGCAGAGAAAGTAGCTCCCTATCCATTTCTGCATCCATCTCTTCTACTGCCAACTCCAGGCATTGCACCGTATGCCTGGAACAGGCTACCTGAGTCAGTACATCAGGCTCCATCTCTGGCCCTATTCAAACCAGACTAAAACCTCGTCTCTTCAAGGCTGATTTTAGATCCTCGTATATTTTTTTCTGGTCACTTATCTGAGGATTGACCTAAGTCACTATAATACTGGAATCCCTCAAAGGTATTGAGGTAATAACTGATGTACAATGTATACCTATGTTGATAATGAGTAACCAGAAGTCTCAGACTAGAATAAGCACTGTATCTCAGGCGTTATCCTGAATGTGTGTTGAAATATGCAACAACGACTCCGGTTCTCATGGAGGATAGTTTTTAAATTACTATTGTGACTATACAGATATAATCTCATCTGCATTTGCTTATCTATACAGTATAGTCACACTTATCTTTGATGATTCTGAAAATCAATATCCTCTCCCTCCGTCTCAGAATTTCACTACTATCATCCAGATGTTGTTAGATGATATGCCGCATGATCTGTAAATTAGTTTGCCTCTCTCAGGGAGAAACTGTCATGTTATATTGGTGTTCCCCGATGCCTTCCATTGGTACCGATTCGCGTTTCACAATCCGTTGGTTTCTTCAGGAGGATGATGTCAATACTCCCATCGGCAAGAGCATGAGATGTTATGTCATGCTGCTGTAGGGTGGAAGGAAGTTTAACAATATCAAACAGGTAAATCAATGCAATATCATATCAGTGTACATACTATACACATATTAAATTTGCTGAGGATCAAATCCAATTCTACCCACCAATAGCAAAATGCATACCGGTCAGTTAAATCCGAAACAATTCTTGAATTGTGGCTTGGCGTGTTACTCAGAGCTGTCCTGCTTCCAAAAAAAAGCCGTGCATGCGTCCCTCTAACTAACCGTGAGCATTTAAAAATTTAGTTCAGACGTCCTCGACGTCATTACGTAGATAACAACAAAAAAAATGAATTATCCTGGCGTAGGGTAGCCATTGTACTTGCAGTAGCTATGTAATAGAAATACGGCTAGACTGTTCACATAATGCAATGAATACATTATTACCAATGTTCTTGTCAGCACATTCAAATGCATGCCGACCAATCGATCATGTTATTTAAACCCCCTGGGCTGACAGACTGTAATTTGTAGATCCAGCATTGCTCACGTATGATCAATGTTTGATCTCTGGATCTCCCGTCTTGACCAAAAGTAACTGTATCTGTGCAGAAACAACGGAGGTCCACAAATTGATGACATTGATCCAAACAGTATGCCACCAACGTAGCTTCCATAACCTTGCATTTTAATCTGCTGCGATGCTCATTCATCCTTATTCTGAAAGATCTAATCGTTTTGCCAACGTAAATGAGGCCACAAGGGCATCTAATACAATAGATGACGTATTGAGAATTGCAGGTAGTGATGTGTCTCAGTGAATAGATGTTACCATTATGTGAAAAACTTGTACAATCTTCTGTAATACTGCAGATATTGCAATCTCCGCATTTGCTGTGACTCTTTTGATTTTGTACTTATCTTCTTGTCTTGTGACTCTGGAAGAATTCTAATGACATTCGTATGTTTAGCTATTATGCGTTGTATGGACCTGCTACAAGGGGAGAATTTGGTTATCAAATTAATACTCTTTTCATCTGTCTGTTTGGGACGTCCCGACTGTAAAAGTAACTGCCTATTATTAAACAGACAAGACAAGACAAGAAGATAAGGTGCGTGTGGACCAGACATAAAAATCTCAAGGAACAATTGAGCCCGACAGTATTAAGAACACCTCCATTGATAGTACAAAATCAAAAGGGTCAAGACGGACAATTCATTTTTTTTGTTATCTACGTAATGACGTCGAGGACGTCTGAACTAAATTCTTTAAATGCACACGGTTAGTTAGAGGGACGCATGCGCGGCGTTTTTTTGGAAGCAGGACAGCTCTGAGTAACATGCCAAGCCACAATTCAAGAATTGTTTTGGATTTAACTGACCGGTATGCGTTTTGCTATTGGCGGGTAGAATTGGATTTGATCCTCAGCAAATTTAATATGTGTATAGTAGGTACACTGATATGATATCGCATTGATTTACCTGTTTGACATTGTTAAACTTTGTTTCACCCTACAGCAGCATGACATAACATCTCATGCTCTTGCCAATGGGAGTATTGACATCATCCTCCTGAAGAAACCAATGGATTGTGAAATGCGAATCGGTACCAATGGAAGGCGTTGGGGAACACCAATATAACATGACAGTTTCTCCCTGAGAAAGGCAAACTAATTTACAGATCATGCGGCATATCATCTAACAACATCCGGAATACAAGAGATCACAGAGAGAGGAAGACAGGCATCTGTATTTGGAAAAATTTAGAGAAGCTAGCAAAGTAGTCAAGAAGGCAAAGATTCAAAAGGAGGAGGAAATAGCCAATTCAATAAAATGGGGGGATAAGACATTTTTCAGATATATTAGTGAGAAGAGGAAGGGCAAAAGTGGTATTGTCAGACTCAAGGGTGCAGGGGGGGAATATGTAGAAGCTGATAAGGATAAAGCGGAATTGCTTAACAAATATTTTTGTTCTGTGTTCACAGATGAAGAACCAGGAGCAGGACCTCAGTAAACACTCACAAATAAGAACAGAAGCGAGGGACATCTTGAACAATATTCAGAAGACTGTGTTCATGAGAAACTAGCTCAACTTAAAGTAGACAAAGCGATGGGACCGGATGGGATACACCCAAGAATACTGAGGGAACTTGGGGACGTTCTAGCAACTCCACTGACTGACCTTTTCAATGCCTCGTTGGAGTCGGGAGTGGTGCCAAAGGACTGGAGAGAGGCTCATGTGGTGCCTTTACACAAAAGCGGAAGTAAGGATGTGGTTGAAAACTACAGGCTGGTTAGTTTAACTTTGGTGGTGAGTAAATTATTGGAAACGCTGCTGAAAGAGAAAATAGTAAGGTTTCTGGAGTCCAGCGGATTACAGGATCCGAGGCAGCATGGATTCACCAGAGGCAGGTCTTGTCAGACAAACCTGATTGATTTCTTTGACTGGGTGACCAGGGAGTTGGACCGAGGGAGAGCTCTAGATGTGGTGTATTTAGATTTCAGTAAAGCCTTTGACACTGTTCCTCACAGGTGACTTATAAACAAACTGAGCACCCTAGGGATGGACCCAAAGTTACTGCTTGGGTTAGAAATTGGTTGGGTGGGAGGCGACAAAGAGTACAAGTAAATGGAGCTCACTCTGAGGAGAAGGATGTTACCAGTGGTGTGCCCCAGGGAACTGTCCTTGGTCCGATTCTTTTTAACATCTTTGTTAGTGATATAGCGCAAGGGCTGTCGGGCAAGGTTTGCCTCTTTGCAGATGATACCAAAATCTGCAATAGAGTAGACACCCAGGAAGGTGTAGATAACATGAGGAGGGATCTAGCTAAGCTTGAAGAATGGTCTAGAATGTAAGATCATGCATTTGGGCTGCAGCAATCCAAGGGAGCAATATAGTATAGGGGGTGAAGTACTTTTGTCCACTAAAGAAGAGCGGGACCTAGGCGTGGTTGTGTCTGATGATCTTAAAGTAGCTAAACAGGTAGAAAAGGCGACGGCAAAAGCTAGAAGGATGCTTGGGTGCATACGGAGAGGAATGGCTAGCAGAAAAAAGGAGGTGATAATGCCTATGTATAAGTCTTTGGTGCGACCTCATTTGGAGTATGGTGTGCAATTCTGGAGACCGCACCTTCAAAAGGATGTGAATAGGATGGAGTCGGTGCAGAGGGTTGCTACTAAAATGATTAATGGGCTTCATTATAAAGCATATGAGGACAGACTTAAGGATCTCAATATATACACCTTAGAGGAAAGGCGGGATAGAGGTGATATGATTGAGATGTTTAAATACCTCCGTGGCATAAATGTTCAGGGAGAGAGCCTCTTTCAATTGAAAGCAAGTTCTGCTACGAGGGGACATGGGATGAGGGTGAAGGGAGATAGATTCAGGAGTGATATGTGGAAATATTTCTTTACAGAAAGAGTAGTGGATCCATGGAATAGTCTCCCAGTGGAGGTGGTAGAGATGAGGACAGTAACTGAATTCAAAAAAGCATGGGACAAACACAGAGGATCTCTAAAGGTAAAAAGTGGACTGTTGTAGTTGTTGTTATGGAAGGACAGACTAGATAGGCCATGTGGTCTTTTTCTGTCATCATGTTTCTATGTTTCTATGATAGTAGTGAAATTCTGAGACGGAGGGAGAGGATATTGATTTTCAGAATCATCAAAGATAAGTGTGACTATACTGTATAGACAAGCAAATGCAGATGAGATTATATCTGTATAGTCACAATAGTAATTTAAAAACTATCCTCCATGAGAACCGGAGTCGTTGATGCATATTTCAACACACATTCAGGATAACGCCTGAGATACAGTGCTTATTCTAGTCTGAGACTTCTAGTTACTCATTATCGACATAGGTATACATTGTACAGCAGTTATTACCTCGATACCTTTGAGGGATTCCAGTATTATAGTGATTTTAGATCCTGACACTGCCCCCTCTGCCCCTTATTCTCCAGTCTACACCCATGTGTATTTTAATCATCTCCCTTAAGAATGCGCCAGTCCCGTTTGTCTTAGATTGTAAGCTCTGTTGAGAAGGGACTGGCCCTTATGTGTGTGTGTGCGGTGCTCCCTAGTCACACTAAGTAAGTGATGAGTAGCAGCAGTTGTAGGATATGGTGACTGCGTTCTAAAATTAACCTACCACTGCTCCAAAAGATTAACATCACTGTCAACATACAAGGAAACAGGGACGTGCAGTATAAAGCCCCAGAAACGTGCAGGGAAATGAACACATGTGAAATATGGATGTTGGTGGAACAAGCAACATACAGTAACTATATCTGCATCAGCATTTCAAAACGTAGATATGGATATGTGGCCCCTACATGTCCCAGCCTGCCTTATATACACAGATGTGCAGAACCGCAGCAGTGAAAGTCACCTGATATCTTTCTATGAGGGGAAGAAAATTATCGTGGCAGCAAGAAGGAATGCTTCTGTCATCTATACGGCTGACAGCTGGCCAAACAAGTACATTTGAAATGCTTATTTGTGCCTAGGAGCAGGTCTAAATATGGACATGTCCACTGGTGAGTTTAAACCTGTGTCACCATTGTAAAATCGGAGCTACACGTGGTTCTTTACGTTGGCATCCCAGACACACTTTCTCCATGTCCCTGTGTGACATGTGTAAAGTTGACTTGGGATGTGGACGTGATTTGCACAGCTGAACATTTTTTCAGGCTAGAACTTCTAAAATGCCCCCTTAGAGTTAAGCTGAGATTTTACAATAGTTTGATCTTCACTTTTACATATATACTGAGGATATTATTATACTTAGGTTTACCTCAGATCTTTACACATCTATGCTGTATAGTACTTTTGATGCTGTTGACGCATGGACGGGTTTATGGTATCTGGTTTATTTATTCTTGCTATATCACCTATCAAAAATCAAAGCAGTTTCCAGTTGAAACAGTTTGGGTAAGGAACTAATATATCACTGATAAAATAGGAGAAAAAAGGGGCCAGATAGATACATATAGAGACTAATAGGCACATAAGAATGCAGAACGAAACTGAGTGTCAGACGAAGGTCAACTCCTTGAGGCAGAGACAGGTTTTAAGTCCGCTCTTGAAGCTTTTATAAGACAGCTTGGCGGAGGTCGTTCAGTGCCTTGTCTACTACACTCATACTTAGCCTGAACAACTGGAGGAATGGAAAGGTGATTAAAATTTTATAAAAACAGAGTTTGATTCCGATAAGGGCATGTCTGGGCCGTCCGGACAGCCCCAAGCAAGACAGGGCCCGTTGGGACCAGATTCTGGACCGCGTGAACAAAATGATCCTACGGTGGCCAGAATTGGGCCAAAGGACAGCCTGGTGTGCTCCTGCCGCCTGCGGGGACAACCTCCCTGCAGGCACCTCCAACTCCGGAGTTCACGGTCCCCCTTTTCCCCACCACCCGACCCAAGACTGCCCTGCTGTGGATTGGATTGGATGGCGGGACCCCCTCGCACCTGGATCTGGCCCCGATTAGGGCAAAAGTGCTGTTTATTCCAACTTTAAGGTGGAATAATCAGTGCGTCCCCAAGGTCCCAGCAGCACATACAGAGCCGTGACATGATTCGGCCCTGTATGTGCTGCTGGGATGGCCTGCCTCAATCCCACCCTTCCTGCTCTCCCCGCCCTGATGCACAGGAAGTACAGGGAGAGCCATTTGCAGAATTGTGCCAGCAGCCTGCATTTCCGAATGGGGCCCATAGAAACATGAGGGCAGAACAGGAGCATAGTCTTCCCTCCATATCAACTACTACAGTCCTTTTATTCCCTTAGAGATGTTTTGTGCTTCTCCCATGCTTTCTTCATTGTGGATTGTGGAAAATTGTGGATTGTGGAAAATTGCAAGAGGATCTTGATAAATTGGAAGACTGGGCATCAAAATGGCAGATGAAATTTAATGTGGACAAGTGCAAGGTTATGCACCTAGGGAAGAACAACCCAAACTATGGTTACATGATGCAAGGTTCCACATTAGGAACCACCACCCAGGAAAAAGATTTAGGCGTCATTGTGGATACCATGTTAAAACCCTCGGCCCAGTGTGCAGTGGCAGCCAAGAGAGCAAATAGAATGCTAGGTATGATAAGGAAAGGAATGGAAAATAAAACAAAAGATATTATAATGCCTCTATATCGTTCCATGGTGAGACCGCACCTTGAATATTGTGCGCAATTCTGGTCGCCGTATCTTAAAAAGGATATAGCGATTTTAGAAAAGGTTCAGAGAAAAGCCACCAAAATGGTAAAGGGGATGGAAGGATACTCCTATGAAGAAAGGCTAAAAAGGTTAGGGCTCTTTAACCTGGAAAAGAGACGGCTGAGGGGAGATATGATAGAAGTCTATAAATTAATGAACGGAGTGGAACGGGTAAACGTAGATCAATTGTTTACCTTATCAGATTATAGAAAGACTAGGGGACATGCAATAAAGCTACAGGGTAAACTATTTAAGACTAATAAAAGAAAATATTTTTTCACTCAACGTGTAATCAAACTCTGGAATTTGTTACCGGAGGATGTAGTAAAGGCTGTGAGTGTAGCAGGGTTTAAAAAAGGTTTGGACAAGTTCCTGGAGGAAAGGTCCATAAACCATTATTAAGAAGGGACCCAGGATATCAATGTTTGACCCAGTACAAGCATTGTGGAACCTGTGTCCCTTGGGGAAACTGCTAGGTACATATGACCTAGATTGGCCACCGTTGGAAACAGAATACTGGGCTTGATGGACCTTGGTCTGACCCAGTATGGCATATCTTATGTTCTTATGTTCTTTTCAGCCTTCTTCCATGTATTTTTTTTTCATCTCTCTATGGACTTAAATTTCTCTCTTTTTTACCATCTTGTTCTCAGTCTACTGCTTTTCAACCTTACCCCAACCCTCCCATTTTCCCATCTCTCTCTTTCCCCAGCCTATCACTAATTTGGAGTGGAGGAGTGGCCTAGTGGTTGGGGCAAGGTACTTCAGGCCAGAAGGTCGGGAGTTGAAATCCCACTAGAGGACAGCAACCTTGGGCTGGAAGGACTGGGGTTTCTAGTCCCACAGGTGCTGCTGAACCCTTTTTCCCTGCTATCCTCCAGGTTCTGGAATTAAGCTTCCTTATGTCTATTTCCAGTGCCAGTTAGGTACCTTCTCTGAAGAGGCTTTTCGTCCTTCTTTCCTCTACAGCTGCTATAGCCCTTGTTGCTGTATGTCCAATTGCTGTCTCTCCAATGGCTTCCCTTGCTAGCTCTCTTGCTCCAAGGTTCTCTCTCTCCTTCACCTTCTTCATAAGGTTCCTTTCTTGCTTGCTCTTTTCCTTTCTCTCCACTTCCTTTGCACCTTCCCATGCCTCTTCCCGTGCTCCTTCCCGTGCTTGTTTCCTTGCCAACTCTCTGCTCTGTTTGTGGATTTAAAAAGCATTTGCTTCCCGGCACTCCCTGTCCTTCCCCCAGGTGTGACCAATCAGTGAGGAAGCCTGTCTCTCCCTCTGAGCTGGGGCGTGGCCTGAGCTCAGCAGAAAGCTGTGTTTTTTTCTTATCTGGCTTGGAAATCCTGTGCACAAGTGCAGTATCATTTATTTCAACAGGATTTTCCTCCACCTCCATCTCCTCCTGGGGACTTTCACCATTACAGCTGATGGTGGGGCTAGGAAAGGAGTAGACATGGGCTGATGGGGGGCTGGGATTGGAAATGAGCTGATGGAGGGACTCGGATGGGGGAGCTAGGACTGGAAATGGGCTGATGGTGGGGCTAGGATAGGACTAGAAATGGGCTTAAGGGGGGCTAGGACTGGAAATGGGCTGATGCATGGACTAGAAGGGAGCGGATGCTGGGTGGGGCTGGAACTAGAAGGGAGCTGATGTTGGGGAGGATTAGAATGAGATAGAGCTGGGAGAGTGGAAAAATATTTTGTGTGGGAGGGAAGACAAATCTACAATTGGCCGGATATTGGGAGAGTAAGTGGGGATTGAGGATGGAGGGGTAAAATTTGAGTGGATGAAATAGGAATGAGGAAAGAGCTAAAGGAGAAAGATTAGTATGTTAAAGCAGATGTAGAGAGAGAATGGAAAAAAACTAGAAGAGTGAAGAAAGGTCAAATGGACAACAGATGATGGAGATTTAGCAGAAGACACGAAGAAACCAGAAGAAAGTGGCTGGAGCAATTGCAACTGAAAAAAATGCACAAAAGGTAGAAAAATATCTCTTTATTGAATTTATTAACTGAAATATGCCAGCTCTGGGAAATGTGCATCATTAACATCTGCGCTTTGTTTAGTACAAGAGGAAATTAATTTATAGTTTTATTTCTACAGTGTTGTTGGGCTTTTGGGGTTCCCAGTTTAATTATTGCCTTCCTGTTTCTAAATTGTGATTCCTTGTTTGGTGATGGTCTATGTTCTGCATGTGTAACTGAGCTGAGGTATTCTGTTTATGTAATTCCTATTTGACATTGCCACTTGTTCTCTTTCTCCAGTATTCTCTGAAATGTATTGGTTTAATATTTGCAGTGTAGCCTTTTGATAGGTAGGGTCTGGTGCTTTGTGAGTCCTGGTAGTTCTGTTAGGATACGGCGGGTTTGCTATGGGTTCTATATGGGCAGTGTTTGTAGTAGTTCCTAATGTGCCTGGCGGTTGGCACTTGATTATAGTAATGTAGAAATCTTTTAGTCTTTCTTTATCCATACACTCATTAAGAGACATGTTTACTAAAAGTTAGTGTAAGGTAACATTATGCAAATATTTATGCAAATGAGGTCCCTTATGCAAATGAGGCCCCGCACCGAGTCTCCGCACATGGCCCCGCACCCCCCTTGGGCCGCCCCTGCATGGGTGGTTTCTGTGAATAGCCTCCCATCCCCCTGGTATCTATTTGGCCACAGGGAGGGAATGTCCACTTCCTAGAACACTAGTTGTTTGTGAGGTGGATGTCCTCTAAACCTGAGCTACGGGGCTACATCCGGACAACTCAGACTCCAGTTAGTGGAATTGGTGGACGTCTTTGAATTCCTGCCAAATGCAACCATATCTGCCTAGTCTATGTGTTGGATCAGCAGATCTGCACACTATAGCAGTGCTTGAAAAGTCCCAGGTACCAGGTCGTCATGGTGACCAAAAATTTGCACCTGGCACCTGGGATTTTCTTGTCCCCTTTAAAAAAAAAAATCAATTGCAGGGCAATTGTCATGATCACGTGAAATATCTCTACTATGTGCCTGCAGGAGAAAGGAGAAGGCTGTGACTGTGACCCAGAAGCGAGCTCTCTGTCAGCAGGATCCCATCTTCCACAGGAAGAAAAGGACAGTAATATTGGGGCCTCTAGAAAAAAGGTTAAACAGGAAGGGGGACGTGAAGCAACAAAAATGTAAAGGGCCAAGAGCTTAAAAAAGAAAAAGGAAGGAGAATGGGGGAATGTAGGGCGGGGGAGGGGTGCTGGGCAGGGTGGAGGAGGAGAAGAGGAGCCTGGAAGAGGAACAGAGAGCATGGAGAGGGTGGAGGGGGAAGGAAGAGTGCAAGATGTTGGAGGTTAGAGGGATGAATGCTTGGGGACAAAAGGGTTCAATCTGTATTTGCTGAAAGGTGCCCCCCCTCCTCTCCTAGAACAGTCACACGTGCATACTATGACGCTCGCGCCCCTACCAGGCGGTTGCCTAGTAGGGACGGCTGGCCATCTGTATCCCTTCGAGGGTTGTAGTTGTGTCAATAAGAAAAACCAAATGGTATTTTAAAGCGCACAGGAAATTTTTATTCGGTTTCCAAAGTTGGCAAGTGATGAACATAAAAATTCTTTAAGCACTTTTTCCAGACAAAAGAAATACAGGATAATTTCTCCAAATGAAAATGTCCAAACAAAACTCACAGCAGTTTCTATTCTTCACTGCACTTGCTTGACATTTCAAAACAAAAGCATTTGTAAAAACTCTTCACAGCTTCCAACCTGCTGTTGACACGCCCATGCAAACAGTTCTAGCTGTTTGGGCCTTTACTGAAGTTCTGCAGTTTTTCTTCCTAAGAGATTCCTAACCTCTTGTCTTCAGGGTTACTCTTCTCTTTCAACTCTTGAAACTGCTTTAACTTGCAACAGCTTCCTTTGGTATTTCACTGTTTTCTAACACACATTACTGTTGTATTTTAGTGCACAGCTCACATTCCATCTCAGAGGTTTCTGACTCAATAACACTTTCTTCAGGGCCTACCTCCATGCTCTCAATTGAACTACAACTGGGTGCTCTCTGGAAGTGCTCTGGTGTCTTTTCCTTAAGAGCCTTCGCAATGTTAAACAGTCTCTCACACTGCCTGGCCTTGGCTCCTCCAAGCCGGTCTCCTGTGTGTCTCTCCTGCTTAACCTCCCTCCTGAGATACTTCTTGCTGTGCTGAGGCTTCAGGTGTCTGAAAGTCTCCTCTGAGTCAGAGCAAGAACTATTCTGGTGGCACTGCTCATTCCCTGTGTACCTTTCTTGGCTGCCTTTGTAATGGTTTCTCCATTTGCTGCTCTCCTTGGCTGCAAGGGTTTTCCACAGCTTGGCCCCAGATCTCTCCTGTCTGTGCCTCCTGGGAATTGGACTTGAACCTGGGCTAGGGCTTGAACTGCAGCTGCCACTGGTGCTTGCTCCTGCACTCCTCCTGGACCTTCTGCTCCTCCTGCCTCAAACTCAAACTGTGCCTCTCTCTTTTGTTTGTTCTTCCTCTGTTAACTGTTGAGCTGGGCAACTCCCTTCCTAGCTCCTCCCACTTGGACCTCCTACTCCTCTGCAGGGTTGTCCTGTGGTCTGTGATTGGCTTACCTTTGGCTCTGCCCTCTAGGTTTCTTTCAGTGCTTCTAGTATGAAGCCTAGGATTTTGTGCTCCCATCCCCCGCAATGAAAAAAAATCCTTCTTTTTTTTCGTTTTCCCTAGCTGGGCTGCACTCACCTCATCACAATACACAGAGAGGTTCCCCAACTCTGCAGCACCCACCCACATGCACCACAGCCCTGCACCCACCCACACAAAGGCACCCACTGCATCATCCTACGCAGAGACAGACACGCCATCTTCGTAACATACACACACAGAAGGACACTTGCTGTCTGAAACTGTAACTATTATTGAAAGATGTCATGTGGTGTAGAACTCTAGAGCTAATCTCGTGAGACTTGAATATGAAACTTGTGCAAGAGGCAATGGGAGGGGGGAAGGGGCAAGAAGGTCACAAGCAACTGCTGCCAAAATTTTGGCCTGCGTCCTATATCCACACAAAACCTGTTAAGGCTTGCACTAAAACACTGCGCCCCCCCCACCTCATCCATATGTGTGCATGGGGGGGGGGGGGCTCCCTGGCAAGAATTCAATGCTAAGTATGTGAGGGGAGTAACCACCTATTACACCCTGGGTGACGGGTTCCATATTCCAGAGTCTACAAGCTGGGCAATGCCAACAGCCTGCCTTCACCAGAATGGGGTCCCCTGTTCAAGCGAGTGCAGCACAGTCTCTATCCATGGGTTTGCTCCACCCCCTTGTTCTTTATCCCAGCAGGGGACACACATTCCCCAGTCAGCCTTCTTTATCCTTCACTGGCCACTTGCACTGTGATCTGTTGGTGGGGTTGGAGGCCTTGTACTGTTGAATGTTCTCACTGATGGGGTGTAGTGGACTACGGCCACCCATTACATTGATCTTACTCCTCTCTCAGACATTGTATGGCATGGACTCTGTTTGCAGCGACACTCCCTTGTACTGCAGCTTCCCCCTGGGGTTCCATGGAGAGCCTATCTGTTGTCAGGCCCATCGCATGTTGCAACTACCTGGATGTGCTTCTCCATGTATCTTTCACAGCAGTGGCAGCAGTGCCGGCCTCACAAAATTCAGTGCAGCGCCTCCCTACCATCACACTCTCATAAGCCCTTGGTTCCTCTCACACGGGCTTCTTGTTACCAAGGAAACCTGTGCGAAATGCAAGGTGCATGACAGCCAGCAAGCTCCAAGGTAAAATTTTACTTACCCATAGCTTCCATTCCTAGAATTCTGCTAGACCAGTCCAGATAAATGGGTTATGTTCCCCTGCCAGCAGATGATGGAGACAGAGAAAAGACCAAAAGCCCCCAGTGCATCATCACTAGTACTTAGGCTGGTGCAGCTAGGGGTACCCTCCAGTATTTTCTTAACAAAACAAATGGTAAGCCCCCAGTGAAATCAAATCCTTAAGGAGCCCAAGCTCAAAAGCTTTTTTTTTTAACATAACACTCAACAACGGAGCAAAATAGTTCATCTCATATGGAATTCTGCTGAGGGCTGCCTCCCAATACTTTCAGCAGAGAGAGGATGGGTCCTGAACAGGTCTAGCAGGATTCCAGGAAGTGAAAATATTGGTAAGTAAAATTTCACCTTGCAGATCATCCTGCTAGACTAGTCCAGACAAGTGGCAAGTACCAAAGCTACTCCACAATGGGGTGGGAGGAGATTGCTGCCGAAAGCACATTGGAACCAAATCAGGCTTCTGCCCAAGCTTGAAGGTTCAGTCAGCAATGCTTAACGAAGGTAAACAAGAATGACCAAGTCGATGCAGGACAGATATCCAGGGGTGAAACCTGAGATGATTTTGCTCAGAAAGTCACCTGAGCTCTAGTAGAGTGAGCCCTAAGACCCTCAGGAACAGGCTCTTCATGCAACAAATATGCCAAGAAAATAACCTCCTTAATCCAATGCACAACCATGGCCTTAGATTCTGCCTGACCCCTGTGAAGCCCAACAAAGAGCACAAACAACCTATCTGAAAGATGAAAAGGATTAGTGATTTCCAGACAACTAAGGAGTACTGGACAACTAAGGACAACTAAGGAGACAACTAAGGAGTACTACCTTGCTCCAACCACTAGGCTACTCCTCCTCTGAGATGAACCAGTGCCCAAAACAAAGGGACACCTGAAAGAAACCTTGACCTTATCTTCTGGAAAGTACTGCAGCTTGACTTCCTTTAAATCCTTGATCAATTTCAAGGTCCTCTCTGAAAAGAAGTTTGCCTCTGACTGGCAGTCTAATCAACTGAACCTTGGAAGCTGCATCAGTAGCCCAATGCTGGAACCACAACTATCAATGAGCGATTGTAACCGCTGCCACACCCTGAGCAGCCAGGTGCAGTAGGTCGAACAGTGCATTAAAAAGGCTGCTACTGACTCCAAGCAGCAGAATTTGCTAGTAATAGTTGAATCTAACGCAGAAGGATACATGCTGCCAGGCTCTCAAAGGCCAAAACCTATAGGGCAAGGGAAAAAGAAAAAGATGTAGTCTTCAGAAGACTCTCTAACTTCTTGTCCTGCTGGTTGCGGAGAGCTGCACTGCCTTCCACTGGAATCGTGGTGCACTTCATCAGTGCTGTCACCAAAGCATCCACCTTGGGATAGTGCAGCCAGCTGTCTAAATCCACTTGTGACCAGGTATAGAGTTTTCCCAATGCCTGCCACTACACAGCATAGCATCCGGCAAATCCTACTTTAAGGACACCATCTATTGAAACACCTGTGGAAAAGGGAAGGCCTTATCTCAGACTTCCTGATGTCCACCAAGATGGGATTTGACTGGGCTTTAGCCTTCTCGTCCTCAGGAGATTCTGCTACATGTAGCAGAAGAAATTTGGGAGATCAATCCAGGAAGTTCCTCCTTCCAGAATAGCTGGATATTCAAAGAATCCTCCTCATCCTTGGGAGGGGATAACTCCCGAATCTCCACCAGAGCTATCCTTGAAGGAATCAGAATCACAGTCCTTTCAATTACCTCGGTATCGACTGGGTCAGTGTCACGTCAGGACATGCTAGGGAGATAAAGTTCCTAGATGAAATAAATGACTGCTTCTTGGAGCAGCTGGTTCATGAACCGACCAGAGGGGAAGCCATATTAGACCTAGTCCTTAGTGGAACACCAGATCTAGTGCAAGAGATAAGGGTGTTGGGGCCACTTGGCAATAGTGATCATAGCATGATCGCCATTGATTTAATTAGTGGAGGAGGGATAGTAAGGAAATCCACAGTACTACCTTTTAACTTTCGAAAGGGAGACTATGATAAAATGAGGAAAACAGTTAAGAAAAAACTAAAAGGAGCAGTTGCAAAGGTTAAAGACGTACATCAGGCTTGGCTGTTGTTGAAAAATACTATCTTGGAAGCCCAGACCAGCTGTATTCCACGCTTTAAGAAAAGTGGAAGGAATTCCAAAAAACTGCCAGCATGGTTTAAAGGTGAGGTCAGAGAGGCTGTTGTTGCCAAAAAAGCATCTTTCAGGAAATGGAAAAAATAGCCAAACGACGAAACCTGGAAACAGCACAAGCACTGGCAAGTCAAATCCAACATCATATTGACACTGAAGCACCACTAGATCCATCTCAACATGGCTTCAGGGAAGCACGTGGAGTCGACACAGTCCTTACAACCCTATTCAATGTTCTGGTAACAGGAATAAATAACATACAACAGGGTTTCGTCCTCATCTTCCTGGACATCTCCGCCGCTTTCGACTCTGTGAGTCATAACATACTCCTACAACGCTTGAAAGATAAGGGGATTCAAAGCACAGCACTCGAGTGGTGTAAATCCTACTTATCTAACAGGTGGCAACAAGTAAAAACAGGCCATGAATCCTCAGAACCATTCCTGCAATCACAGGGAGTACCCCAAGGATCGTCCCTATCGGCACTAATGTTTAATATCTACATGCAGCCGATATGTGACTCGATCAGATCCTTTAATGTACAATGTCTCGCTTACGCAGACGACATCCTCCTATATATGCCATTCACAATTGAACACCCAGTATTCTCCCCAATAATCAACTGTTTTGAAGCTGTAGCCGAATGGTTGCTATCTCAAAACCTTCGGATTAACCACAACAAAACTGACGTTCTTTTTGCCACAAGGAACCGTAAGTTCATACCTCCTCCATCACTTCTCGTCAACAACATAGAGTTGAAATCAAAAGCCACCATCCGTTACCTCGGCATTACATTGGATCAGCACTTGGATATGACAACGCATGTCAAGAACATCACAAAAACTATATATTATAAGATTAAATCGCTACGTCACCTCCGCTCCCTACTTGATCCCACAGACTTCCGAACAACCTTCCAGGCATTAGTCCTCCCACACCTGGATTTTGCCAACATCATCCTTCATGGCCTCCCTCAATCAACTTTGAATCCGCTCCGCCTAGCCATGAATACAGCCGCCAGAGTCCTTTCCGGCTCATCAAGATCTGACCATATAACACCCATCATGAAAGAACTGCATTGGTTGCCATTACATGCCAGAATCCAGTATAAGTCTTTAGTCCTTACTTTCAAGGCACTAAATAACTGCCCCCCTACGCCAATCAGCAAGCTCATCCACGTCACCCTGGAAAACAGAAAAAGGAGAACCACATCAATGAACACCTTAATAGTCCCGAAAATAATAACGAAGTGCTCTAAGGCCACCTCCAACAGGGCCTTCTCCTTATTTGCACCTCTAAACTGGAATGCGCTACCTCCCGAAATCCGCGCTATCAAAAACCTAATCCTATTCAGAAAGGCATTGAAATACCACCTGTTTACAAAACACTACCCAGAAGTCAACCTAGACATTAACAAAACTAGCTCCTCAATACAACCTGAAAAGGGCTAGTTGGTCAACCTTCTCTCTAGTCCTATTAGTGAACCACATCGCAACATCCAAACGAGTTTCATATTACTGTATATAACATTAAGTTAATCTGTACATATTTCCCCCGGTTGTCCTATTGTTGAAATTCCCTGTTCAATGTAAAACTCAATGTTACTTGTATGCATTGTAGTATGTTCTTGTTCAATGTACACTGCACTGATTGTAATAGCGCGGTATAAAAGAATTGTTAAATAAAATAAATAAATAAATAAATAAATAAATGCAAGGCATTGATAAGGCAGGCAAAGAGAGAATTTGAGAAGAAGCTTGCTGCGGAAGCAAAAACGCGAAATAAAGACCTTTTCAAGTACATTCGTAGCAAAAAACCTGTGAGAGAGTCAGTTGGTCCATTAGATGATAAAGGGGTTAAAGGAGCACTAAGAGGCGACAAGGCAATAGCGGAGAGACTGAATGAATTCTTTGCTTCGGTCTTTACTGAGGAAGATGTAGGGATGTTACCCATGACTGAAGTGGTATTTAAAGGTGCGGAAGAATTGAAGGAAATATCGATACATTGGGAAGATGTCTTACAACTATTAGATAAACGGAAGAGTAGAAAATCACCTGGGCCGGATGGTATACATCCAAGGGTGTTGAAAGAACTGAAATATGAGATTGCAGACCTGCTATCAGTAATCTGTGAACTATCATTAAAATCATCTCTAATGCATGAAGATTGGAGGATCGCCAATGTAACACCAATTTTGAAAAAGGGTTCCAGGGGTGATCCGGGAAACTACAGACCAGTGAGCCTGACGTCAGTACCAGGAAAAATGGTAGAAACCATCCCAAAGAATAAAATTACTCAGCATGTAGATAGTCACAACCTAATGGGAGACAGCCAACATGGCTTTAGACAAGGAAGATCTTGCTTTACTAATCTGTTATGTTTTTTTGAAGGAGTGAATAAACAGGTGGACAAAGGTGAGTCGGTTGATATTGTGTATCTGGACTTTCAGAAAGCCTTTGACAAGGTCCCTCATCAGAGACTTTTGGCAAAACTAAAGAGTCATGGGATAGGAGGCAGTGTACTATTGTGGATCAGGAACTTGTTAAAAGATAGAAAGCAGAGGGTAGGGCTAAATGGCCAATTTTCCCAATGGAGAAAGGTGAATAGTGGTGTACCCCAGGGATCTGTGCTGGGTCCGCTGCTTTTTGACATATTCATAAATGACCTGGAAAGTGGGATAATGAGTGAGGTTATCAAATTTGCAGATGACACAAAACTATTTAAAGTTGTTAAAACCCAAGAGGATTGTGAAAAATTGCAAGAGGATCTTGATAAATTGGAAGACTGGGCATCAAAATGGCAGATGAAATTTAATGTGGACAAGTGCAAGGTTATGCACTTAGGAAAGAACAACCCAAACTATGGTTACACGATGCAAGTTTCCACATTAGGAACCACCACCCAGGAAAAAGATTTAGGCGTCATTGTGGATACCATGTTAAAACCCTTGGCCCAGTGTGCATGGCGGCCAAGAGAGCAAATAGAATGCTAGGTATGATAAGGAAAGGAATGGAAAATAAAACAAAAGATATTATAATGCCCCTATATCGTTCCATGGTGAGACCGCACCTTTAATATTGTGTGCAATTCTGGTCGCCGTATCTTTTTTTTTTTTTTTTTTTGTTTAAATTTTTATTATCATTTGTAACATTTACATTTACATCTGAACAACAGCTACAGTACACCAAGGTTTCCCCGAGCAACACAAGAGAGAACAAACATCTTACACACAATGCCAGCTATACAAAACCCCCCTAGAGCACCCCCTCCGCCCTGTCTCCCCTCCCCTCCCCTCCCCTGCCCTTATGCTCAAGCAGTATAATATATAAAATCAAGATGGAAATGCCTTACAGCGTACCACCCATAACCCACAAAGCATTAGCAATAATTAATATGAACAAGTCATTCTCCCCCAACATGAAACCCCCCTCCCCCCTACCACTCCTCCTTACTTCCACCCCTCTTCACGCAACCACTTCCACACCCCCGCCCACCGCTTCTCCATTTGCTCCCCTCTCCCCCCTCTCTCCCCTGTCAGTTTATACATGGCATAAAGATGCGACACTCTACATGCAAAGCTCGCTATGGAGGGTAAAATCGGCCTATTCCAATACCATGCGATTTCGCACCGTGCCGCTGTTACACAATACCAAATAATTCTCCAGTCCCCGTCCCATCTCCCATCTAGTCTATGCAGGAGACACATCTCAGGTCCAAGCGCAATGTTCGCACCCACAATTTTGTTTATGTTCTCCCCTATTTTGCTCCAATACTCTCCAACTACTGGACACGTCCACCACATGTGCATCCAGGATCCTCTTTCCCCACACTTTCGCCAGCATTCATCCGTTTGCAACACTCCCGCTTTACACAATCGCTCTGGTGTGAGATACCAGCGACTCAGCACCTTAAAACCATTCTCTCGCAATGACGTGGCAATGGAGAATCTAGCTACGCCCATTGCAACAGTCTCCCACTCTTCCACCCCCCACGTTACCCCTAAATCCTTTTCCCACGTTTCCATATACTTCAACTTACCTTCCCCCCGCGCTGTCAAACCTCGATAGATCCTAGAGAGCATCCCCTGCCGCCCCAGGGAGCCCAGACATGCTCCTTCAAACCCCTCTTCTCCCCCCCCCCCGTCCCCCTTGCTCCCTTCCCTTTTTACGCACTACCGAGCATAGCTGCGTGTACGCAAACCTATCCGCCTCCCCCAGTCGATAGAGGTCTCGCACTCCTTCTAAGCCTCGACATTGCGTTCCTACCACGATCTGGGACACCTGGGTCAAGCCTAATTCCGCCCATTTACGAAGCACTGTGGCACTTGGCCCCGTACGCTCTGTACAGCAGGCTTGTAATGACATGGTAGCCGACCACCTTTTATCTCCCACCAACCGCTTCCTGTACTGTTGCCACACCTGCAATGTGTGCCCCACGATGGGATTCCTCCCCTTCTCTCCTCTCCCCTCCCATACTATCCGTTCTAGTTCTCCCGGCCTATATTCATCCATCTCCATCTGTACCCACTGCTTCTGGGGCTCCCGCAGCCACGCGTAAACTGCTCTCAACTGCGCTGCCATGTAATATAAGCTAACGTTTGGCACCCCCATCCCCCCTCCCCTACCGACACTTGCATCGTTCTTGCCGCCACCCGTGGCCGCCTCCCCCCCCCAAATGAATCGCTCTACCTGCTGCTGTATCTTCCTCAGCACTCTCCGGGGTATCGGGACCGGTAAGACTTGAAAAAGGAACAGGAACTGGGGGAGAAGCATCATTTTCACTGTCGCCATTCGCCCGAACCATGAGTAATACCCCCTGCTCCAGCCCTGTAGGCGCCCCTCCACCTGCCCCACCAATTTTGTATAATTTAAAGCGTACAAATCCTCCAAAGTACTTCCTAGTTGTACCCCTAGGTAACGGATCGATGTCTTTGCCCATTTAAAGGGAAAACTCTGTTGCCAGTCCCGTTGCTCCTCCTTCTCCCCACTATACTCAAAATCTCAGATTTCCCCCAGTTAATCCGAAAGCCAGCCCTCTCGCCATATTCCTGAATCTCCCTCATCACTGCCATCAGTGATTCTCTAGGGTTCGTGAGGGTCAAAGGTATGTCGTCCGCGAAGAGGGACGCTTTACATTCCTGGCGTCCCACCCTAACCCCCGTGATACCTGAACTGCTCCTCAATCTTGCCGCTAAAGGTTCGAGGGAGAGAGCAAATAATAAAGGGGACAGGGGACATCCCTGCCTAGTCCCTCGTTCTAGCGGAAAGAACTCCGAGTATCCCCCATTCACTCGGACACAGGCTGTCGGCTTAGCATAGAGAGCCCTTATCCACTGCACAAAACCAGGCCCAAACCCCTGGAACTCCAGTACCGAATACAGGAATTTCCAGGACACCTGGTCAAAGGCTTTCTCAGCATCCAATGATACTAACAAGGCCTCCGTCCCCCGCTTTTGCGCCGACCACATCACATTTAACACTTTTCGGATGTGGTCCGCCACTTGCCGGCCCGGCACAAACCCAGCTTGGTCTTCATGCACCAGTTTTCCTAACAATCCATTAAGTCTCGTCGCTAACACTTTCGCCAATAATTTCGCATCAATATTCAACAACGAGATTGGGCGATAGGATGCACAATCTTGAGGGTCTTTCCCTTCCTTGTGGATAAGAGTGATGCCTGCCCAACCCATTGTCTCTGGCAAGGCCTCCCCCTTTCTCGGCCCGTTAAATACCCTGGTCAGCGGGTTCAGCAGAAGACTCCCAAATCGTTTATAAAACCTTGCCGTCAAGCCATCGAGCCCTGGGGCTTTGCCGTTTTTTAAAGCCTTAATGGCCTGGAAGACCTCTTCAGTTTGTATTTCCCTATCCAGCCCCTCCTGGTCATCTCCCGTCAAGGCCAGGAGTCTTGCTTCCCTCACATATTCCCTAATATCCTCCCCCGACCTCGCCTCTCGTGCTGCATACAAGTTGCTATAGAAGGACACAAATTCTTCCCTAATGTGCTGAACCTCTCGCACCACCAGCCCCTTACTCTTAATCTGTGAAATCCTATTCTACTCCCTCTGCTTTTTCAATTGTCTCGCGAGGAATTTCCCGGCTTTGTTCCCCCCTTCAAAGAACCCCTGTTTCAACAGCTGCAGTCGGAATTGTATCTTCTCCGCCTCAAGTGCATTCACTTGGGCCCGTAGTTCCAGAACCGCTCCCCACAGCTGTCCACTACCGTCCTGCCCATCCCTTTCCTCCATCTCCCGCAGTTTCTGGCGCAGCTGCTCCTCCTTCTCCGCCCATTCCCGCTTTATACGGGCACCCCACTTAATGAGTACTCCCCTTACGACAGCCTTAAAGGCATCCCAGACTACTCCGTCCGTTACATCACCCCCGCCATTTTGCTCAAAATACACCGGGATTAAGCTTTCAATCTCGCTCACCACCCTCGCATCCTCTAGTAGACCCTCATTCAGTTTCCAAAATTGACGGCCCTTAGCCTCCCCTGCCACACGCACCCGCACCACCACCGGGGCATGGTCGGACCATATGATGGGTTCTATCTCGCCCCCCAGAAGCCTCCCTGCTATCTCTTTCCCCACCCATATGGCGTCTAAGCGGGAGTAGGTGCCATGTGCTGCGGAATAAAAGGAAAATTGCCTCCGTCCCAGATTTAATATCCGCCACGCATCTATCAGGCCATTCTCCTGCACGAATCTGTGATAGCGCTTCCTATCTTTACCTCTCCCCTCCCTCCGCCCTGTCGTGTCTCTCCCAACCTCCCAGGCCACATTAAAATCCCCTCCACAAATCAGGACCCCATCCCCCATTGCCGCCACCTGCTCACCCAGTTCTTTCCAGAACTCAGTTTGAGTACTTGTAGGGGCATACACATTCACCACACAAAACCACTCCTCCCCTAGCCTTACCCTCAGCAAGAGATATCGCCCCCCCTTATCTCGGGATATCACCTGAACCTCTGTTGGGGCTTCCCCGCTAATGAAGACCACCACTCCTCCTTTCTTTTTCTCTTTAAGATTGGAGGCAAACACACGATGCTTATACCCCCGGGGTTGCACCAATGCCTCATGCTTTCTCTGTAGATGCGTCTCCTGCAACATTACTATATCCGTTTTATGCCTTGCTAATTCCTTGTACAATTGCTGTCCTTTCATTGGTGAGTTTAATCCTTTCACATTCAACGTTAGAATTTTCAATGCCCTGCCTTCCTCCCTTCCCCCTCCTCGCACCCCTAAACCCATCCGCCCCTCCTCCCACCCTGGCCCCCCTTCCCCCTTCCCTCCCCCCCCTCCTCCTCCCCCCCTCCCCCTTCTCCCCCCCTCCCCCCCTCATGACTCTCCTCTGCGGAGATTCAACTTCCATTTCAGTGACCTACTCCACCTCCCCACCTACCTACCCCAGCAGCCCCTCAGCCCCCCCGCTCCCCAACCTAACCCCATCCCTCCACTACCCCCTACACCCCTTCTCCCCTCCTCTCTTCGCCCTCATTATACCTCCTTCCTCTCAGCCCTATCCCCGCCTCACCCCCCCTTCCCCTCTTAGCCTGCTACCCAGCCCAGCTCCTTCCCCCCACCCGCTAACCAAGCTCATTCAAGAATACCAGTCCTTTAAGAAGTTGCCTCAGCTCAGCCAGTCTCTGGTTCTGACTCCCGACTCTGGTGGGTGTCCTTGGTTGTCCTGGCCAATCTCCGTCCGCTCGCCCTCTGCCATTTCATATTCTCCGCTCCTCCGGGCCTGGATCCCTTTCTCGGTGGAGTAGACGGACTGTCAGCCATCTCCGGTAGTCGCTCTGCTCCGAGCTCCCGCAAAGCCCTCCAAGCCTCCGCACTGGATCTCACCGTCCTCGAGCGCCCGTTCACCGTGATAAGTAATCCAAATGGAAAAAGCCACTTGTATCTCAGTTCAGCTCGTCTGAGATACGCTGTGACTTCTCTGATCTCTCTCCTTCGCTGCAGCGTTCCCTGGGACAGGTCTTGGTACAACTCCACCTTATGTCCCTCCCAGTGGAAGCTTTTCAATTTGCGGTTGGCTCCCAGCAGGAGTTCCTTACTCTTAAAGGATCGCAGGCATACAACTATGTCTCTCGGCTTATTGTCACGAATGGGCCCCAGACCTCTGTGCGCCCTTTCTATTCCAGGGCGAGTATCTTCCGCGACCCCCCTTGTCCAGCTGCCACTAGGAGATCCCTGAAGATCCGCTGGACCACTTCCTCACAGTTATACTGAGGCTCTTCCAGCACACCCCGCACCCGGAGGTTGCATCTACGTGAGCGGTCCTCCAGGTCCTCAGTTTTGGCTTTAAGGGTCTCCTGCGCCAACTGTAACTCTTCTCAGCTTCTCTGGACCTGTGTCAGAGTCGCCCCTTGACTCTCCAGCTTGGTCTCCGCCTCTTTCATTCGTTCTCCCAGCTCTAACAGATCTTGGCGCATAGTCTGCACCACTTCCTTGATCTCGTTCTTCACCCCGCACATCTCCACCTTCAATTCCTCCTTCAACTCAAGGAGCCATTGTTTAATCTGCTCCGCAGCAGTCAGGCACTCTTCTCCACCATCGCTCTCCCCTGGACTCTGCGGGGCCTCTGTCGCAGGTTTTCCTGCTTTCTCCCCCTCCTTCCCTCCTTTGGAGGTTGCATACGGGGAGCGGAACTCCGCCAGTTTTTTTTTCATCAAAGTCTCTTTTTTACTGGCTTTCTCCATTTTGAGCCGGCTCACACCTCCCTCTGCTGTCTTCGCGGTCCGTATTTCGGGTTCACCGCCCGCTCTCCGCTCTGAGGCCGTTGCAATGATCAGGCCTCGCACCCAAATTCGCTCTGTCTCTGACCCAGCTCTTAATATTGTTAGGGCTAAGGAGACTCACCGCTGGTTTCTGCTTTGTCACTTTTCCCGCTCGTTGTTGTAGGTGCTGGTTGCTGTTATGTCTGCCGCAGTTTTTCACCAGCCACGTGCTAGGCCTTCACAGCCTCCGCTTCCCCTGAGAACCGCGTTCAGCGGATCTCCTCTGCGTTCAGCAGCGCGTTATTTGAAGCTTGGCTGGGCTGGGTCCTGCCGCTTATGTGCTCGCTTCGCCCGCTCCCATACAGGCCGTTTGCAGCCCTGCGAGCACTTCTCTCGCGCTTCCTGCTCCTCGCAGCCTCTGGCCAATAAGCCCGCAATTGTCGGGGCTGCCGCTCCCGGTCGGCTCCCGCTTCTCCGCTTCACCTCCCCACCTGCATTGACCTCCGTTGGGGTACGTTGGTGCTCCCCTCGCTCACGGCCACACTCCGGTCTGCCCCTCAGATGCCCGTAGGGGCTAATTTAGCATTTAATTGCTTGCTGGTGGCGGAGCTCCCACGCTACGCCGCCATTCAGGTGGGTGACGTCACCGGAAGTCCTGGTCGCCGTATCTTAAAAAGGATATAGCGATTTTAGAAAAGGTTCAGAGAAGAGCCACCAAAATGGTAAAGGGGATGGAAGGATACTCCTATGAAGAAAGGCTAAAAAGGTTAGGGCTCTTTAACCTGGAAAAGAGACGGCTGAGGGAAGATATGATAGAAGTCTATAAATTAATTAATGGAGTGGGACGGGTAAACATAGATCGATTGTTTACTTTTTCAGAATATAGAAAGACTAGGGGACATGCAATGAAGCTACAGGGTAAACTATTTAAGACTAATAAAAGAAAATATTTTTTCACTCAACGTGTAATCAAACTCTGGAATTTGTTACCGGAGGATGTAGTAAAGGCTGTTAGTGTAGCTGGGTTTAAAAAAGGTTTGGACAAGTTCCTGGAGGAAAGGTCCATAAACCATTATTAAGAAGTGACCGAAGATATCAATGCTTGACCCAGTACAAGCACCGTGGAACTTGTGTCTTTTGGGGAAACTGCTAGGTACATATGACCTAGATTGGCCACTGTTGGAAACAGAATACTGGGCTTGATGGACCTTGGTCTGACCCAGTATGGCATATCTTATGTTCTTATGTTCCATGCTCCGCAGGGAAACCCGGCCACCCAGAGTGCAGGAAGAATCCTTAGGGAGCTTCAAGCCCATGTCATCCCACTCCCCAGACCTTGACTGCTTCCTGGAAGCATTTGCAGACCTTAAAGATGCCTTTGCCTTACAAACTGCAGGAGCCAATGCAGCTGAAGCAATAGGAGTACCCTTGAACGGGATTCTGAGCCTCTGAAGGACCACCTTGCCATAATGCCCAGGCCTGCTGAAAAAGGGAAAAAAAATTCAGCCTTGAAGGGTCGTCCACCGCTACATGTGCAGGTGCCTCCCCTCCTGCCCCCCTCCCATGACCTTTCAGGCAGCAGAACAGGCAGAAGCATGACATCCAAACTATCTCCCAAAATGGTGGCCGTGTGCGTCATTCCCACCATCTTGGACAGCCTGGGTGAGCAGGAATCTGAAAGTCCTGTGTAGTCTCTGCTGGTGTTCACACAAAACTTATTTTGGCCACTGAACGATTATAAAATCAAATACACAAATTTTATCGTTCTATTTACACTCTTGAGAGATCGATCCACACTCTTATGGCTGACAGAGAAGGTTTCAGTAAAAAATAACACCTTATACTACCGGGTTCTCAGCCCAGAGCTTTAAAGCGGTGTTGTTTAACATCAATAACCCTCTGCCAGTTTGGTGTGCTGTTTAAAATCCTTGTAAACGATTTATAGCTGTTTGGATGGTAAACTTTCTATAAAAATTATCTTGAAAACAGTTCAATACTCAGCTTCTGTGCAGCAACAGCTCAAATTCTTCACCAATTTTCTGTGTCCCAACGTTCAACCCCGGTACCGACTGACGTTTCACATTTTTCGTCAGGGGACCTAAACATAACTATAAAGATCAACAATAAAACTCACATCTCACTCCCATTTTCCCATCATTAATTCAGTTCACTCATACTCTTCTAATCATAAAATTAGAAAACGCCGCGCATGCGTATCTGATATCCTAGCTACCTTTTATAGTTGGAATACACCAATCACGCACAGTCTTTTCTTTAAAGCAAAAATTCATGTTGTTAGTAATGCCTGTTGAAAAAATTGATCTTATTTCGAACACGCATGCGGGAACACCGTAGTCGCCTTCGGTGTAAATGCCGTACAGCCCCAATAGTAGAGCACTGTCTACAAAAGGTACATGATTTTGAACAGCTACGCTGTCTATGTCTAACCCAAGTTCAAAGAGCTGGTCGTGGTAAAACATTAGCCCAGAACAGCGACTCATCTTTAAATTGAATACTCTGGCCCCCGCGGGGCTAAATAATCAGATAGAATGGCTGGCATGTAAATAAGATCAATTTTTTCAACAGGCATTACTAACAACATGAATTTTTGCTTTAAAGAAAAGACTGTGCTTGATTGGTGTATTCCAACTATAAAAGGTAGCTAGGATATCAGATACGCATGCGCGGCGTTTTCCTACGAGCGAACAGAAATTCTCATGATAATCGCAGTAGAGGAGAGAACGCGGGCAGCACTTCTGGTATTCTAATTTCTAATTTTATGATTAGAAGAGTATGAGTGAACTGAATTAATGATGGGAAAATGGGAGTGAGATGTTATTGATGTTAAACAACACCGCTTTAAAGCTCTGGGCTGAGAACCCGGTAGTATAAGGTGTTATTTTTTACTGAAACCTTCTCTGTCAGCCATAAGAGTGTGGATCGATCTCTCAAGAGTGTAAATAGAACGATAAAATTTGTGTATTTAGTCTCTGCTGGTGGCATGACAGGAGGCTCCACAGAAGCTCAATGAAACTGCTCCCCTAGATTGGCACTGCAAATGGTGCATAAATTGTCCATCAGGTACCAGCGCTGCATGGTATACATCCAAAGCAATGCCAGGATGAGGAAGGTATGCATGTGTCTCCTCTCAGTCTGAGCCCTGCAGCAGGAAGGGCTGAAGACAGAAAGCTGTAAGCACTGCCAAGCGCAACGCAGCCCTTACTGGCACATCTTCCCCACCGTCAAAGCACTGTTACCAGGAGTTCTCCCAGCCCCAAGGTTACTGATAATCTTAGTGATGATCCAATTGAGGAAGTGGCTCGGGGGAAGGGGATAGAGGGGGAAGAACAACATCTCAAGCCCACTGCTGCAGTAGAAATCTCTTTAATTATTAAGTTCACTGTGCCTCTTATCTTTTTTTTTAAGACAAGCTCTAACTGTGCACCCTTGGGAAGATTCAGAATCCTAGGACATCCCCTCTCTCACTAGTCCTCCTGACCAGGAGATAAGATGAGCAAGAAGTTCCAGAGGGGTATTCAAAAATATGCCCTAGAGACTTCAACTAGAAGGGGTCCACTGGAAGGTGTCCCTCAGAATAGCTGCCAAGAGGCCAGGAACTCAGCTGCACCAGAAAAAAACTGGAGGGTGCCCCTAGCTGCACCAACTAAAGTACCAGTGATGATGTCATTGGAGGCTTCTAGTCTTTTCTCTGTCTCCATCATCTACTGGCAGGGGGACATAACCCACTTGTCTGGACCAATCTAGCAGGATGATCTGGAAGGTGAAATTTCTCTTCCAACTTGCTGCTGTTGCTGCTGTGGGGCCAGTAGTGCAGCCATTCTGGAAGACTGAGGCTAGGTTCAGATGGAGAGAGAGCGACAGTGGAAGTGCTCCAGCGCCTATTAAAATTTGGCACCAAAGGCAGTTAGCTATGTTGCTTATTCTTAAATCCAGGTCTGAAGAAAGAGGATGGAGTCAGGAGGAGGGAGGCATATCTGGCTGTGAGGAAGACAGTTGGATATGATGGGGGAGGAAGGTTACTGCTACCTGCTATCTTTCAGCATGTTCAGAATGTCATCTCGGAAAGTGTCTCTATTCTTCTCCAGGAACCCTCTCACATCATATAGGACCTGAAATATACAGGAAGATAGGGAATGATACTTAGACCAATAGACAGGAAACATGTAAGAGCTTCTATACAGGTAAGGATAGGAAATTTGTCACTTTTCATCCTCAAGTGAAGACTGACTTGGGATATTCATTTTCTGAAGGACAAAACACAGAATAGGTTTATCATATGGGTCAGGCAAATGTTAGTATCACACAAAGTTTTATCAAATGGCTGAGAAGGGATAAAAGAAAGAGGGACTGGAAAGGACAAGTAACAGAGAAGGAGCTGGCTGTTAAGTGGATGAGGAAAATAGAGAACAGGAGTAAAGAGGTTGGAAGTAATGGTCTAGGACGTGTCTGAAGGGCAAGTACTAGGCTATGGGAGGCATGAAAGATGGGGGTGGGAGGACATGAGAGTTAGAGAGGAGTGAAAAAAGCATAGCAGGAATCCGTCCTCACATATGGATGACACCACCGACAAAGCCTATGTGGGAACACTTCAAAGCATCCAAAAGAAGCTTTTGGAAGGTGCACCACACATGCGTGCCTGTCTTCCCGGCCGAAGGAACCACCCTTACCTCAGTATGATGACATAGATTAATCAAGCCAAAAAGGCAAACAACTCCATGGAGAGGAGGAAGGCTAGTGAGGAGTGATTCCTGCTGTTCCCAGCAAACACCTGCTACAGGTGAGTAACTATTTTGTTTCTTGATATACCATTCTACGAAAGCACATCAGAGCGGTTTACAGTGTACAAAAAGCAAACTGCCGGAAAAGGAAAAGAACACCATAAATGTAACAGGAAAGAAGAGAGACAGGAGGACAGGAAGGAGGAGGAGATGGGGAAGAGAGTGGACAGAGAAAGAGGGCAGAGTACAGGAAAAGAATGATTAGGAGAGAGACGGGAGGAGCCTGAGCTGGGGAAGGAAGGGGCAGGGAGATTAAAGGCGGTGCAGAAGACATGAGTCTTTAACAGTGATTTGAATCTGGTAAAAGAGAGTTCAGATGACACAAAACTATTTAAAGTTGTTAAAATCTATGAGGATTGTGGAAAATTGCAAGAGGATCTTGATAAATTGGAAGACTGGGCATCCAAATGGCAGATGAAATTTAGTGTGGACAAGTGCAAAGTTATGCACCTAGGAAAGAACAACCCAAATTATGGTTACATGATGCAAGGTTCCACATTGGGAATCACCACCCAGGAAAAAGATTTAGGCATCATTGTGGATACCATGTTAAAACCCTCGGCCCAGTGTGCAGTGGCAGCCAAGAGAGCAAATAGAATGCTAGGTATGATAAGGAAAGGAATGGAAAATAAAACAAAGGATATTATAATGCCTCTATATCGTTCCATGGTGAGACCGCACCTTGAGTATTGTGCGCAATTCTGGTCTCTGTATCTTAAAAAGGATATAGCTTTATTAGAAAAGGTACAGAGAAGAGCCACCAAAATGGTAAAGGGGATGGAAGGATACCCCTATGAAGAGAGGCTAAAAAGGTTAGGGCTCTTTAACCTGGAAAAGAGACGGCTGAGGGGAGATATGATAGAGGTCTATAAATTAATGAATGGAGTGAAACGAGTAAATGTAGATCGATTGTTTACGTTATCAGAATATAGAAAGACTAGGGGACATGCAATGAAGCTACAGGGTAAACTATTTAAGACAAATAATAGAAAATATTTTTTCACTCATCCTATAATCAAACTCTGCAATTTGTTACCGTAGGATGTAGTAAAAGCTGTTAGTGTAGCTGGGTTTAAAAAAGGTTTGGACAAGTTCCTAGAGAAAAGGTCAATAAACCATTATTAAAAGAGACCCGGGATATCACTTCTTGACCCAATACAAGCATTGTGGAACCTGTGTCTTTTTGGGAACCTGCCAGGTACTTGGTACCTGGATTGGCCACTGTTGGAAACAGGATACTGGGCTTGATGGACCTTGGTCTGACCCAGTATGGCATATCTTATGTTCTTAAGCTGGAGGTTTGGGGGGAGAGAGGTCCAGATTCTGGTGCCGAGGAAGAAGAAAGCGGAGTTTCGGGTGGATTCTAGATGGGCTAGGGAGGGGGAGGGGAGAGACATATGATTTGCATGAGTATGGTGAAGTGAATGCTAGGAAGTGTGAAAGTGAACCAGGTTTGAGAAGTTTTGAGGTGAACCAGAGTGTATGGCTTTGGGAACAAAAGTCAGGACCTTGAAGTGGATCCTGTAGGCGTCGGGAAGCCAGTGGAGATGAATAAGTAGAGACATGACATGATCCGTGCATGAGGCATGCATGACAATATAGGCTGCTGTGTTCTATAGCAATTGGAGTCTATGGAGTTCACATTGCAGAGGTCTGGCAAGGGCAATGTTGTTCATAACTAGGGAAAGAAGAAGAGTGATCAAATAAGGGGCGGATTTGGTGTAAAGAGCCAAAGGAACGGTGGATCATGGAAGACAGGTGGTCGTGAAATGAAAGGGTTCAATCTAGGGTGGGGCCTAGGTAGCACAGTTTGGGGACTAGAGGGATAGGGGAGGAGGAAAGAGAGGGAGCTAGGGAAGGGTAGGACTGCCAAAGTGAACCAGATGGCCTGGGGTTTTGCCAAAGTGAGGTGGAGGAAATTTGAGAAGAGCCAGGAATGAATACTGGAAAGGCACTTATTGAGGGGGATGATATCAGGGGCAGTGGGATCAGTGTGGTGATGTCATCTGCGTAATAATACGCCGAGATGCAGTGCTGTTCGATCAGAAGGATAAGAGGGGCCAGGAAGACATTGAATAGGAGAGGGGCAAAGACGAAGCCCTGAGGGACACTACAAGGCAGGGGGTAATGGGCAAAGAGGAGAGGTCAGTGAAAACACAGAAGGATCTAGATGCTAGAAAGGAACAAAACCATGAAAGAATGGCACCACTGATCCCAGCTTCAGAGAGCAGGTGAGAAGTGTGGCGAGATGAGATTGAAGGCAGAGAACAGATCCAGAGAGACCGCAATAGAATAGATTCCTCGATTGTGAGAGGAGTGAAGCTCATTGAGGAAAGAAAGAATACTGTAGTTTCTGTGCTGTGCCTGGGGAGGAAACCAGATTGATGAGTGTGTAGAGTGAGAGTGGTATCGAGGTGGGATGAAAACCAGTTTCTCCAGGAGCTTAGAGAGAAAAGAGAGACTGGAAATGGGGCGCCAGTTTGCGGGAACAGAGGGGCCCAGGGAGGGTTTTTTGAGAATGGGACGAATTATGGCATGCTTCCATGAAGTGGAAAAAAGACCTGAAGAGAAGCTGGAGTTGAATATGGCGAGAATGAAATTTATAGCAAGAGAAAGTTCACTGAGTCAATGGGAGGAGATGGGATCAAACTGGCAGGTAGTTTTGCGGAAAGAAGAGAGTAATTTAGTCAGCTCAATTAGAGAAACAGAGCAAAAGGAGATACAATGATAAGAGAGGGAAGGATTCTCAGGGGATGGGGCAGAAGGGGTGGCAGGGAGGGCTGAGGATGGAGGGGGGAGAGAGGCGGGGAACCGGCAGGGAACATAGAGTGGAGAGCCTGCACCTTCTCACTGAAATAGGTTGCTAAGATGTGTAAATAATTATCTGTGTAATTATCTGCTATATTATATTATATGTGTAAATTATATTTACACATATAATATAATATAACATATAATTACACAGATATTGTATGTGTAAATAATTATCTGTTATCCATATATGTGTAAATAGTTAAGATGGTTATCCAAGTTGAGCTACCTGTTATTTGTAATTACGGTGTAATCCTCCACCGTAAAATATTTTGAGGTTCCATGTAAACCGCACTGATATCGAAGAGCGCGGTATATAAGAGAAATAAATAAATAAATAAATAAAGATGGCAAGATCAGGAGGGGCAGGGGGAGGGCTGGTGGGGGGGAAAGTACGGGGAGCCGACAAGGAGCGGAGAACAGAATAGAACTGGCAGGAGGAAGTGGAAGAAGAAGCGATGAGGTTGGTGTAATAAGCGCATTTGCAGCATGTATAAGGGAATGGTAGAGGGAGTGTCAATAGCGGAAGTGGTTTAAGGAGTATTTAGAAGGGTGCTTGCACCATAAACGCTCGGCGTGGTGAAGGCAGGAGCAGTGCAGGAGGAGGCCTGGATGAAACCAGGAATGGCGGTTAGGCTGATGGAGGCAGAGCGCAGAACGACGCGGGGCAAGAGTATCGAGAGTGGAGAGCAACTCCTGATTAGGTGTTAGCAGTTTCTAAACCTGAGGAGGTTACTAGAGTTCAGCAACCTAATGTGCTCAAGGAAAGTTCCCCTAAAGCACCAAAAAGAAAGTAACCTTGCTTTAAAAAATATACAAAAAACCCTTTTAAGAGCTCCCAGTCAGAGAGCTAGCAATGTAATATAATAAAAACAAACAAACAAACCCTCAAATCCTTACTGTTTGTTGATCTTTTTGGTGCTTTAGGGGAACTTTCCTTGAGCACCATAGGTTGCTGAACTGTAGTAACCTCCTCAGGTTTAGAAACTGCTAACACCTAATCAGGAGTTAGTGGGCTTGATTTCCTGAGTGCAGCTGAGGCCTGCATAAAAGGCTCCAGTGCCTTGCCCTGTTGAGGCTTTCCTAACCAGGGCTCTACAGATCAACAAACAGTAAGGATTTGAGGGTTTGTTTGTTTTTATTATATTACATTGCTAGCTCTCTGACTGGGAGCTCTTAAAAAGGTTTTTTGTATATTTTTTAAAGCAAGGTTACTTTCTTTTTGGTGCTTTAGGGGAACTTTCCTTGAGCACAATAGGTTGCTGAACTCTAGTAACCTCCTCAGGTTTAGAAACTGCTAACACCTAATCAGGAGTTAGTGGGCTTGATTTCCTGAGTGCAGCTGAGGCCTGCATAAAAGGCTCCAGTGCCTTGCCCTGTTGAGGCTTTCCTAACCAGGGCTCTACAGATCAACAAACAGTAAGGACTTGAGGGTTTGTTTGTTTGTTTTTATTATATTACATTGCTAGCTCTCTGACTGGGAGCTCTTTAAAGGGTTTTCTGTATATTTTTTAAAGCAAGGTTACTTTTTATGGTGCTTTAGGGGAACTTTCCTTGAGCACAATAGGTTGCTGAACTCTAGTAACCTCTAGTAACCTCCTCAGGTTTAGAAACTGCTAACACCTAATCAGGTGTTAGTTCTCTCCCTACCCACCCCGACTCCCACCCACCCCTAGTGAGCAGTCTTGCTTTCTAGGGCACCTCCCCCTTTAACAAATCACAGAGAATTGGACCAGCACATTTTGAATATAATTAAAGAGATTTAACTGCTTTTTCTCTGAAAGGACAGCTGCGAAACCGGCTGGTACTTGATAGATCTCTCTCTTTTGCTTTAACAGATACCTAAGCTCCACGAACAGAACAATGGCTGGGAAAAATCGTATTTCTAAAGCTGTTGCCCCATTACAGCTTCTGCCTCGGTCCAGACAGAGGTCCTAATGCTAGTTGAAGGACCAGCTCCATGTGCAGGGTGCCTGCATGCTGAAGCTCTGAGGAAACAAGTGGAGGAACTCAGAGAGGAGGTGGTGAGGTTGAGGAGCATTCAAGACAGTGAGATGTACATTGATGAGATGCTTCTTGCAGCAACCAAGCTCTCCAGCACAGGAGAAGATGGGTGGACACAAGTCACCAGGGCCTGCAAAATCACCAATCCAACTTCTCCAGCCCTTGAATTGAAGAACCATTATGCAGCCCTGGAAGTGGAGGAGGTGAAAGCATCCCTGGAAAGGGAAGAACCAGAGTTCAAGTACCCCAAAGTTGCAGAATCAGTGACCAGAAGGAAACGAAGGGTAGTGGAGGTTGGAGACTCTCTTCTGAGGGGTACTGAGGCGTCCATCTGCCGACCAGACTTGATGTTCAGAGAGGTATGCTGTCTGCCTGGTGCCAAAATCCAAGATGTTACGGAGAGTTTGCTGAGACTCATCAAGCCCACTGACTATTACCCAATGTTGCTAATCCATGTTGGAACAAATGATACTGCCAGGTATACCTCGGAACGTATCAAAAGTGACTTCATGGCTCTGGGACAGAGGGTGAAGCAGTTAGGTGCACAGGTGGTGTTCTCTTCAATCCTCCCTGTTGAGGGTAAAGGCCAAGGCAGAGAGGCTCGCATCCTGGAGATGAATGCATGGCTGCGTGGATGGTGTCATCGAGAGCGTTTTGGTTTCCTAGACCATGGGATGCTGTTCCAAGGGTTGCAGAGCAGAGATGGCATCCATCTGTTCAAGAAAGGTCAACGCATCTTCGGTAGTAGACTGGCTAATCTACTGAAGAGGGCTTTAAACTAGATTCGTTGGGGATAGGTGAAGAAAGCCCCCAGGTAAGTGAAAGCCCCCAGGTAGGTGATACATTAAATACCTTTATGGAAATGGGTAACAGGGGTAACATATGGAAAGCAGTGTGTATAAATGCCCGTAGCATGGGAAATAAGATCCCTGATGTTGAAGCTTTGGTGGGAGTGGCTGACTTGGATTTAGTGGCAGTTACAGAAACATGGTTCACAGAAAACCATGACTGGGATGTAACTATACCTGGCTATACTTTATTCAGAAAGGACAGGGTAGGAAGAAGGGAGGGAGGAGTGGCACTATATTTAAAAACTACTATTAAAGCTCTGGAATTACAGAGCTTAAAAGGGAGAGAGGAGGCATTGTGGGTTAAACTAGAAAGAGGGAAAGAGAAATCTATTTGCATTGGTGTGATATACAGACCTCCCTCACAAGAGGAAGAGGTGGACAGAGAGTTAATTGAAGACATACGCAGCATTGCTAGGAAAGGGGAAGTGCTACTGATAGGAGATTTCAATATGCCAGATGTTGATTGGCACATTCCTGCTGCAGTATCATCTAGAAGTAAGGAGATCCTGGGTTCTCTACAGGGAGAACTATTCAGGCAATTGGTAACAGACCCCACACGTGAAGGGACCATACTGGACTTGGTGCTTCCAATGGTGAAAGTGTTTCTGATGCTGTATTGGGAGATCATTTTGCATCCAGTGATCACCAGATGGTGTGGTTCAGTATTAGGACTAGGGCTGTTAGAATCCATTCCAAGGTGGGGATCTTAGACTTTAGGAAGACTAACTTTGCGAAGATGGGCCAATACCTCAGGGAGTCAGTGGGATGGGAACAGCTGGGGGATGTAGAAAAACAGTGGGCAAAACTGAAAGGGGATATTTTAAGGGCAACCAACCTTTTTGTTAAAATGGTAAATAAAGGCAAAAGGAAAAGGAGACCGCTATGGTTTTCTAAGGAAGTAGCTGAAAAAGTGAAGAAAAAGAGGGAGGCCTTCATGAAATACAAGAGATCACAGAGAGAGGAAGACAGGCATCTGTATTTGGGAAAAACTTAGAGAAGCTAGCAAAGTAGTCAAGAAGGCAAAGATTCAAAAGGAGGAGGAAATAGCCAATGCAATAAAATGGGGGGATAAGACATTTTTCAGATATATTAGTGAGAAGAGGAAGGGCAAAAGTGGTATTGTCAGACTCAAGGGTGCAGGGGGTGACTATGTCGAAGCTGATAAGGATAAAGCGGAATTGCTTAACAAATATTTTTGTTCTGTGTTCACAGATGAAGAACCGGGAGCAGGACCTCAGAAAACACCCACAAATAGGAACAGAAGCGAGGGACATCTTGAACAATTTTCAGAAGACTGTGTTCATGAGAAACTAGCTCAACTTAAAGTAGACAAAGTGATGGGACCGGATGGGATACACCCTAGAATGCTGAGGGAACTTGGGGACGTTCTAGCAACTCCACTGACTGACCTTTTCAATGCCTCGTTGGAGTCGGGAGTGGTGCCAAAGGACTGGAGAGAGGCTCATGTGGTGCCTTCACACAAAAGCGGAAGTAAGGATGTGGTTGAAAACTACAGGCCGGTTAGTTTAACTTCGGTGGTGAGTAAATTATTGGAAATGCTGCTGAAAGAGAAAATAGTGAGGTTTCTGGATTCCAGCGGATTACAGGATCCAAGGCAGCATGGATTCACCAGAGGCAGGTCTTGTCAGACAAATATGATTGATTTCTTTGACTGAGTGACCAGGGAGTTGGACCGAGGGAGAGCTCTAGATGTGGTGTATTTAGATTTCAGTAAAGCCTTTGACACTGTTCCTCACAGGCGACTTATAAACAAACTGAGCACCCTAGGGATGGACCCGAAAATTACTGCTTGGGTTAGAAATTGGTTGGGTGGGAGGCGACAAAGAGTACAAGTAAATGGAGCTCACTCTGAGGAGAAGGATGCTACCAGTGGTGTGCCCCAGGGATCTGTCCTTGGTCCGATTATTTTTAACATCTTTGTTAGTGATATAGCGGAAGGGCTGTCGGGTAAGGTTTGCCTCTTTGCGGATGATACCAAAATCTGCAATACAGTAGACACCCAGGAAGGTGTAGATAACATGAGGAGGCGATGAATCAGACTTATGAGTGCCAAAAAGTGATTTGCGCTACTTCTCATGACCTTTGAGTCCTCTTTTTGTCATCTGTAAACACAAATTACAAGAGGGCTGATGATTGGGTCCCAGATACTGTAGTCACCAACTATGGGTATTCATGGCGGATATGGTCTTAATACACCAGGAACACTTCTTGAACCTGCTGGTGGGTGTCTATGACAGAAAAATAGCAACAGTGAAGTCAAACAGCTCAGTCTCGGAGAGCGAGGCCCAATCAGAGCACCGATGCCAGGGAGGGCTAAGGTGCCATGGTAAGGAATAAAACACACGAATGTAGTGGAGAAAACTAAAGGGAGAAGAGAACTGCGATGGCAGGCGAATAAGGAAAAAAACGTTTACCAAGCGGAGGATGTCTGGAATGTGTCCATGAGGCTCCATGGAATACAAAAGATTGATTCAAGATGGAGCCACAGTAGCAGGCGGGAAGGTGGTTGTTCAGTTGCGGTTGAGCCTATAAAAAGCTTCCAGTAGAAGCTGTGGAGCGTTCCTGCACAGGGGCTCCATCGGGGATGTCACCCATATATGAGGACTCATTCCTGCTTGTCCACAGAGAATCAGGATAATCCAGCTATTGAGAATGTTTGGAAACAATTACATCCCAAAAACTCTTGCCAAAGTCAGTCCTGATTTTGCTATTATTAACTCGTATCAGAGCATGATTGCCAGCTGATCTCCAAGCAGACATGGGTTCTCAGTCAAAGTTTGGGATACAAGACATAGGTGCATTAGAGTGCTCTATCTGTGTTTCTGAGCGGGAAAGGGATGAGACTTACTAATAGCTTGTGCTCTATAAAAGGCCTGAGATAGAAGTGCATAGGACATCTGCTTATGGCATTTATCATGACAAGCTTCTCTGTATTCCAAAACGTACCTCTCCTGCATAATGCTTGATCCCAAATTGGTGATCAGTTACCCGGGGCTTTAGATAATTGTGGTTACCCTAAAATAAAAACAGAAAATAAGATGTTTTAGGTAACATAACAGTATTGCTGAGAAATAACAACATTTTCCTTCTGCTCGAGTCTCTAGATCTGCTCCATCCTTGAACATCTGAATGAAGGAAATTCTGCAATAAAACAAAACCTTCCAAGGGACATTTCATGGCTAACCCACAACTTCAGGTCCTTCATTTGCCCAAGCCTGCCAACACCTACAAGACAGGGTCATATAAATGTTCATAAAGAGGCAACAGATAGATAGAGGAAGCAATGGAAAACCAGAGAGAAAAAGACATTTTTCTGTTGCATGAGAGTTTGGACCAGTAGAACCCTGGGCTAAAGAGGAGACGTCCACTGCACAAAGCAATTCCCTCCCTTCGCCTTTGAGGTTGCCCTGGTATCACAACTAACTCCAGCTTTTTCTGGCAGGAGAAAGATCTCAGTGGGATAATAAAACAGAAACAGAGAAACATGAAGGCAGAAAAAGACCACATGACCAATGTTCCCTCTAATTTTCTGTAGGCTGTGTGCACATAAAATATCAGCTGTGCAGCTTTTGAAGGAAGGTTAAATTTTTGTGCGCAACATAACGACACTGAGTTATATACTTTAAAATTTGACTACATGTCAGAATACAGTATGTACACCACATTGATTACACTAGAAAATATTGTAGAGCTTGTGAAAACCATAAATACACAACAACTTTTAAATTTTAAGACGTCTGTGTTGTTTTCTATCAGAATCAGAACCGTAATTTTTGTGCGCTCTGTTGTAAAGTATGTGCGCTCGCTCGGCGAGGTGTGTGCACACGCATACGCGCACAGCTTAGAGGGAACAGTGCACATGACCCATCTAGTCTGCCATTTCATATCAACTACAACCATTCCCCTTTTCCTTTTAAAATCCTGTTTGTCCCATGCTTTTTTGAATTCAGATACTGTCCTCATCTCTACCACCTCCACTGGGAGACTATTCGATGGATCCAATACTCTTTCCGTAAAGAAATATTTCTGCATATCACTCCTGAATCTATCACACTTCACCCTCATCCCATGTCCCCTCGTAGCAGAACTTGCTTTCAAATTGAAAGAAGCTCTCTCCCTGAACATTTATGCCATGTAGGCATTTAAATGTCTCTATCATATCTCCCCTATCCTGCCTTTCCTCTAAAGTATACATCTAATTCAATTCACCTTCTACATGCCAATGCAACCCCCCAGTCAAGGATTCAGAGTATATACACATGGTAGAAACAAGTTTAACAACTTTGATAAAGATGCATTAATAAAATCAATTTTCTCCCATATAAACAGCGAGCCTACAAACCTGGAACTTATAAATCAATGGAATAATGGAATAGAAGCAGTTGCAAAACAACCACCCAAAGTTCCACCTAAGGTAAATACCAAATCAAAGGATAAAACTGAAGCATGGTACACTTCTGATTTATACAAAAAGAAACACCTTAGAAGAATGGAAAAAAATAGAGAACTATAAAGTTCCCAGACACCAAAGCGCAATATATGTAACCAGGTATGGCGGACGTGGCCCTCTCCCCCCCCCCACCCCAAAACGTTCCCCCTTCCCCCCTTTTCCCTTCAAATAACCACCACAGAAATCAGTTATTGGCAAAACAACTGGTCGCAGCTTTATTGAACAAGCACAACATAACCTTACAACCATAACTGCATAACTTACGGTTCCAGCAGCGGGACAATCCCTCACCAGCCATATGGGTAGCAAAGTGAGTTCCTTCCCGCCTCCGCCGAGAACCGTTCCCCGGCAATTCCATTCCCCTCTTCCGGCTTCGCCATATTACTAGCAAAAGCCGAGGGCTTCTCCGGGTCGGGGGTACCCCCACCCCCGCCCTGCATATTGCCATGCCTCCGGACCCCGGACACCTCCGGGATCCCACCCCCCCTCCAGCTGCAACCCCCCGCCTCCCACACCCCGGACCCCACCACAGGGAGGGAGGGAGGGTACGCCCGTCCTTTTCCCGGCTCCGAAGGACTGGCGTCTGCCTGCACGCTCCCTCACTAACCCCCTTGCGCCCGCCGACCTCATTGGCTCCCGTGGCCGCCCGGGCCCGCGGGAGCCAATGAATTCAAATGTAAACTCCTCCGATTTACTACTCGCAAACTACAAGGAATCAATCAACACAGCAAACATAGAAACATAGAAATATGACAACAGAAAAAGACCACAAGGCCCATCTAGTCTGTCCTTCCATAACTACAACAGCCCCCTTTTTACCTTTAGAGATCCTCTGTGTTTGTCCCATGCTTTTTTGAATTCAGTTACTGTCCTCATCTCTACCACCTCCACTGGGAGATTATTACACGGATCCACTACTCTTTCCATAAAGAAATATTTCCGCATATCACTCCTAAATATATCTCCCTTCACCCTCATCCCATATCCCCTTGTAGCACGGAGGTATTTAAACATCTCAATCGTATCACCTCTAAGCCCGCCTTTCCTCTAAGGTGTACATATTAAGATGCCTAAGTATGTTTTCATATGCTTTATAATGAAGACCACTAATCATTTTAGAAGCCACCCTCTGCACCGACTCCATCCTGTTCATATCCTTTTGAAGGTGCGGTCTCCAGAATTGCACACCATACTCCAAATGAGGTCGCACCAGACTTATACAGAGGCATTATCACCTCCTTTTTTCTGCTAGCCATTCCTCTCCATATGCACCCAAGCATACTTCTAGCTTTTGCCGTCGTCTTTTCTACCTGTTTAGCTACTTTAAGATCATCAGATACAACCATGCCTAGGTCCCACTCTTCTTTAGTGGACAAAAGTACTTCACCCCCTATACTATATTGCTCCCTTGGATTGCTGCAGATCAAATGCATGACCTTACATTTTTTAACATTAAATCCCAGCTGCCAAATTCTAGACCATTCTTCAAGCTTAGCTTTATCCCTCCTCATGTTATCTACATTATATTGCATTGGCTATTTCCTCCTCCTTTTGAATCTTTGCCTTCTTGACTACTTTGCTAGCTTCTCTAAGTTTTTCCAAATACAGATGTCTGTCTTCCTCTCTCTGTGATCTCTTGTATTTCATGTAGGCCTCCCTCTTTTTCTTCACTTTTTCAGCTACTTCCTTCGAAAACCATAGCGGTCTCCTCTTCCTTTTGCCTTTATTTACCATTTTAACAAAAAGGTTGGTTGCCTTTAAAATACCCCCTTTCAGTTTTGCCCACTGTTTTTCTACATCCCCCAGCTGTTCCCATCCCACTAACGACTCCCTGAGGTATTGGCCCAAGAGTTGTGTCAATAGCAGCCCTGAAGAGTGTTATCCATTTACAGGTCTGGACTGTGAACGAATGCAGTGGGAAAGCACTAGCCAGGAGATAGAATCCAATCCCATGGATTGCGCGATATGTCTCTTGGATGAGATAGAATCTCTCTGTTAAATAAGCAAGCAGAAGCAGTGTTATAATTGCTTGGAAAAGGTTCATCTTTATTTTTGCTGTGAAGAAACAGTTTATTTATGTTATTCTTTATTGCTGTATAAAAAATGAAATCCATAAGGGAAGGGGAATAAAGCCCAGTTATTGTTTTTGCCTGACCACACGGCTACAGACTATTCTTTCAGAAGGCAAACCTGCATCGCATGCCCTAGGCGGGCGCCTAATAGGGGCGGTGTAGAGTCACACTTTATATATTTATTTATTTGGTTACATTTTTATACCACTCCTTCCTGTGATCAGAAATGGTTTACATTATAACATTTAACTCTGCAATGACAGCAGTTACATATAACATTTTTGAAACTATGTACATAGCAAAGGTAGCATAGAGGTCACCCTCAAACTATTTACATTGAGAACCGGGTAGGTTCAGTTAACTATATACAGAGTATTTACATTGACATTCATGGTGTATGTCACTTGTCTACTGGGTTGATAGTTTATTACCATCTATTGGACTAGGGAGAGTCATGTGTTGATAGGTTTGGACATGTTATGTTATTCTTGGAATAAGTTTGTTTTTAGGTTATTTCATACGGATTGTAGTATTCCTGGAATAAGTAGGTTTTGAGGTTTTTTTGGAAGGATTGAAAGTCATTGTTAGCTTTTAGTGTGGCAGGGAGCCTATTCCACTGTGTGGGGGCTAGTAGTTCTGTTGCTCGTGGTTGTTTTGACCTTGCATATAGTGTGTGGCACCTGAAGATTGTTTAGATTAGGTGTTCTTCTGCTCCTGTTAGGGGGTTGTATTTGAATGAGTGTGGAGAGGAATGATGGGGCTATGTTGTGAATTAATTTGAATGTTGTCATTATTTATTTATTTACATTCTCTTATATACCGCACTATTCTGCATCAGCGCGGTTTACATTGAACAAACTGAAATTACATTGAACAGGGTATTATAACTTGGAGAAAACTATTTTACAGGGAACATGGGCTATGGAGGGTTAAGTGGCTTGCCCAAGACCACAAGGAACACCTGTGGGACTAGAAACCCCAGTCCTTCCAGCCCAAGGTTGTTGTCCTCTAGTGGGATTTGAACCCCCGACCTTCCGGCCTGAAGTACCTTGCCCCAACCACTAGGCTACTCCTCCACTCCACAAAGCTGCGTATGTCTTCAATTAACTCTCTGTCCACCTCTTCCTCTTGTGAGGAAGGTCTGTATTTGCTTCTGTAGGGTTTAGTTTGCTAGCATATTAATCATCCAGTTTTTGGGCATTTATAGAATGTTTCATATTGATGTCCTGAGTGGGTTTGGTAAGGGATTTTATGAGTTCAAACAATTCTCTGGGTCTATTTAAAGCATTATTTAGTATTTTGATGTGGTAGTTCTTTTTTGCATTCCTAACAGGGACTCTACAGGTCAAACAACGATAAGGTTTTGTGGGTCTATTTTTATTAAATTGCTAGCTCTCTGACTGGGAGCTCTTAAAAGGGGTTTTGTATATTTTTAAAGCAAAGTTACTTTCTTTTTGGTGGTTTAGTAGACATTTCCTTGAGCAGAGTAGGTTGTTGAGCTCTAGTAACCTTCTCAGCTTGGAGAACTGCTGACAGCTAATCAGGAGTTAGTGGGCCTGATTACCTTATTGTAGCTGAGGCTTGCATAAAAGGCTCCAGAGCCCTTCCCTGTTGAGGCATTCCTAACAGGGACTCTACAGGTCAAACAACAATAAAGATTTGAGGGTTTAATTTTATTATATTGCTAGCTCTCAGACTGGGAGCTCTTAAAAGGGGTTTTGTATATTTTTAAAGCAAAGTTACTTTTTTTTTTGGTGCTTTAGTAGAAATTTCCTTGAGCAGAGTAGATTGTTGAACTCTAGTAACCTTCTCAGCTTGGAGAACTGCTGACACCTAATCAGGTGGTAGTTCCCTCCCTACCCACCCTGACTCCCACCCACCCCTAGTGAGCAGTCTTGCTTTATAGGGCACCTCCCCATTTAACAAAGCACAGAGACTTGGAGCAGCAAATTATGAATATAATTAAAGAGATTTAACAGCTTTTTCTCTGAAAGGACAGCTGGGAAACCGGCTGATACTTGGTAGATCTCTCTCTTTTGCTTTAACAGATACCTAAGCTCCACGAACAGAACAATGGCTGGGAAAAATCATATCGCTAAAGCTGTTGCCCCCGTTACAGCTTCTGCCTCTGTCCAGACAGAGGTCCTAATGCCAGTTGAAGGACCAGTTCCATGTGCAGGGTGCCTCCATGCTGAAGCTCTGAGGAAACAAGTGGAGGAACTCAGAGAGGAGGTGGCGAGGTTGAGGAGCATTCAAGACAGTGAGAAGTACATTGATGAGATGCTACTTGCAGCAACCAAGCTCTCCAGCAGAGGAGAACATGGGTGCCAACAGAATGTCGATGACTGGACACAAGTCACCAGGGCCTGCAAATTCACCAATCCAACTTCTCCAGCCCTTGAATTTAAGAACTATTATGCAGCCCTGGAAGTGGAGGAGGTGAAAGCATCCCTGGAAAGGGAAGAACCAGAGCTCAAGTACCCCAAAGTTTCAGAATCACTGACCACAAGGAAGCAAAGGGTAGTGGTGGTTGGAGACTCTCTTCTGAGGGGTACAGAGGCATCCATCTGCTGAGCAGACTTGATGTCCAGAGAGGTATGCTGTCTGCCTGGTGCCAAAATCCAAGATGTTATGGAGAGTTTACCGAGACTCATCAAGCCCACTGACTATTACCCAATGTTGCTAATCCATGTTGGAACAAATGATACTGCTAGGTATCCCTTGGAATGTATCAAAAGTGACTGTATGGCTCTGGGACAGAGAGTGAAGCAGTTAAATGCACAGGTGGTGTTCTTTTCAATCCTCCCTGTTGAGGGTAAAGGTCAAGGCAGAGAGGCTCGCATCCTGGAGATGAATGTATGGCTGCGTGGATGGTGTCATCGAGAGCGTTTTGGTTTCCTAGACCATGGGATGCTGTTCCAAGGGTTGCAGAGCAGAGATGGCATCCATTTGTCCAAGAAAGGTCAACTCATCTTCGGTAGTAGACTGGCTAATCTACTGAAGAGGACTTTAAACTAGATTCATTGGGGATGGGTGAAGAAAGCCCCCTGGTAGGTGAAAGCCCCCAGGTAGGTGATACATTAAATACCTTTATGGCAATGGGTAACAGGGGTAACATATGGAAAGCAGAGTGTATAAATGCCCATAAAATGGGAAATAAGATCCCTGATGTTGAAGCTTTGGTGGGAGTGGCTGACTTGGATTTAGTGGCAGTTACAGAAACATGGTTCACAGAAAACCATGATTGGGATGTAACTATACCTGGCTGTACTTTATTCAGAAAGAACAGGGTAGGAAAAAGGGGAGGAGGAGTGGCACTGTATTTAAAAACTACTATTAAAGCTCTGGAATTACAGAGCTTAAAAGGGAGAGAGAAGGCACTGTGGGTTAAACTAGAAAGAGGGAAAGAGAAATCTATTTGCATTGGCGTGATATACAGACCTCCCTCACAAGAGGAAGAGGTGGACAGAGAGTTAATTGAAGACATACGCAGCATTGCTAGGAAAGGGGAAGTGCTACTGAAAGGAGATTTCAATATGCCAGATGTTGATTGGTACATTCCTGCTGCAGTATCATCTATAAGTAAGGAGATACTGGATTCTCTACAGGGAGAACTATTCAGGCAATTGGTAACAGACCCCACACGTGAAGGGGCCATACTGGACTTGGTGCTTACCAATGGTGAAAGTGTTTCTGATGTTGTAATGGGAGATCACTTTGCATCCAGTGATCACCAGATGGTGTGGTTCAGTATTAGTTCTAGGGCTGTTAGAATCCAGACAAAGGTGAGGATCTTAGACTTTAGGAAAACTAACTTTGCCAAGATGGGCCAATACCTCAGGGAGTCAGTGGGATGGGAACAGCTGGGGGATGTAGAAAAACAGTGGGCAAAACTGAAAGGGGATATTTTAAGGGCAACCAACCTTTTTGTTAAAATGGTAAATAAAGGTAAAAGGAAAAGGAGACCATTATGGCTTTCGAAAGTAGCTGAAAAAGTGAAGAAAAAGAGGGAGGTCTTCATGAAATACAAGAGATCACAGAGAGAGGAAGACAGGCATCAATATTTGGAAAAAATTACAGAATCTAGCAAAGTGGTCAGGAAAGCAAAGATTCAAATAGAGGAGGAAATAGCCAATGCAATAAAATGGGGGGATAAGACGTTTTTCAGATATGTTAGTGAGAAGAGGAAGGGCAAAAGTAGTATTGTCAGACTCAAAGGTGTGCAGGGGAGGAATATGTAGAAGCTTATAAGGATAAAGCAGAATTGCTTAGCAAATATTTATGTTCTGTGTTCACAGATGAAGAAACAGAAGAAGGACCTCAGAAAACACCCACAAACAGGAACAGAAGCGAGGGGCATCTTGAACAATTGTCAGAAGACTGTGTTCATGAGAAACTAGCTCAACTTAAAGTAGACAAAGCGATGGGACTGGATGGGATACACCCTAGAATACTGAGGGAACTTGGGGATGTTCTAGCAACTCCACTGACTGACCTTTTCAATGCCTCGTTGGAGTCGGGAGTGGTGCCAAAGGACTGGAGAGAGGCTCATGTGGTCCCTTTACACAAAAGCGGAAGTAAGGATATGGTCGAAAACTACAGGCTGGTTAGTTTTACTTCGGTGGTGAGTAAATTATTGGAAACGCTGCTGAAAGAGAAAATAGTGAGGTTTCTGGAGTCCAGCGGATTACAGGATCCGAGGCAGCATGGATTCACCAGAGGCAGGTCTTGTCAGACAAATCTGATCGATTTCTTTGACTGGGTGACCGGGGAGATGGACCGAGGGAGAGCCCTAGATGTGGTGTATTTAGATTTCAGTAAAGCCTTTGACACTGTTCCTCACAGGCGACTTATAAACAAACTGAGCACCGTAGGGATGGACCCTAAAGTTACTGCTTGGGTTAGAAATTGGTTGGGTGGGAGGCTGCAAAGAGTACAGGTAAATGGAGCTCTCTCTGAGGAGAAGGATGTTACCAGTGGTGTGCCCCAGGGATCTGACCTTGGTCCAATTCTTTTTAACATCTTTGTTAGTGATATAGCAGAAGGGCTGTCGGGTAAGGTTTGCCTCTTTGCAGATGATACCAAAATCTGCAATAGAGTAGACACCCAGGAAGGTGTAGATACCATGAGGAGGTATCTAGCTAAGCTTGAAGAATGGTCTAGAATTTGGCAGCTGGGATTTAATGTTAAAAAATGTAAGGTCATGCATTTGGGCTGCAGCAATCCAAGGGAGCAATACAGTATAGGAGGTGAAGTACTTTTGTCAACTAAAGAAGAGCAGGACCTAGGCGTGGTTGTGTCTGATGATCTTAAAGTAGCTAAACAGGTAGAAAAGGTGACGGCAAAAGCTAGAAGGATGCTTGGGTGCATACGGAGAGGAATGGCTAGCAGAAAAAAGGAGGTGATAATGCCTCTGTATAAGTCTTTGGTGCGACCTCATTTGGAGTATGGTGTGCAATTCTGGAGACCGCACCTTCAAAAGGATGTGAACAGGATGGAGTCGGTGCAGAGGGTTGCTACTAAAATGATTAATGGGCTTCATTATAAAGCATATGAGGACAGACTTAAGGATCTTAATATGTACACCTTAGAGGAAAGGCGGGCTAGCGGTGATATGATTGAGATGTTTAAATACCTCCGTGGCATAAATGTTCAGGGAGAGAGCCTCTTTCAATTGAAAGCAAGTTCTGCTACGAGAGGACATGGGATGAGGGTGAAGGGAGATAGATTCAGGAGTGATATGCGGAAATATTTCTTTACAGAAAGAGTAGTGGATCCATGGAATAGTCTCCCAGTGGAGGTGGTAGAGATGAGGACAGTAACTGAATTCAAAAAAGCATGGGACCATCACAGAGGATCTCTAAAGGTAAAAAGTGGACTGTTGTAGTTGTTGTTATGGAAGGACAGACTAGATAGGCCATGTGGTCTTTTTCTGTCATCATGTTTCTATGTTTCTTTTTTTGGGAGGCAACAGTTCCTATAGCAGGAAGCTGCTCTGCATAAACAGGGTCGTGGGGACCTGTGTTTGGGGCTTCTCTTAGGTTCCCTCTTTCTCTCCAATAAGGATTCTCTTAGCTTTAGTTCTTCTGGCCGGGCCCACCTCTTGCCCTTTAGAGAAAATGGTGTACTTAGCTTTTCCTCTGGGGTATATAGCTTCTACTCCTTCCTCTGTTAACCAGGCCTTTCTGTCTGGGCTGTAGCGTGCCTTTCCCCGAGAGTTCCAAACACCAGTAGTTTGAGCTGGGCTGTAGCCACTTTCTGGAAAGGTTTTACTCCTGCTGCTCCTTGCTACCGGGGCATACCCACTGCTTCCTGGATCCAGCAAGCTCTCCTGTTTGGGATGTCTGCCCTCTACCTGCTTGGTCACTCTTCTCGGGTCGATGCCCCCTCTGGCTTGGGAGACCCCTGCACTGGCTCTTCCAGCACTCTCTGGTTCAGCTGTCTCCTCTCTCACTGGCTCGGCATCTGTGACTCCTCTAGCCACACCTACTTCTTCTCTTCCTTCCAACTCTCTGCCCTCCCTTGCTGGGATTTCCCAACTGCTTTTATCCTCTTGTCTCTTGCATGTCGTACGTGCTTCCCTGCTCAGGTGAACCTGATTAGCTCTCTGACTTTCTGCTGCGTCATACCTGGTGTGGGGAAAGTTTGTTCTACTATTCTTTGGCTCATTGTAACCTGAATGTGTTTGCTGCTTATGTGACTGCAAGGTAAGTTCTTCTTTTTCCCCTATTATCATAGGTTCTGTGCTGGCTACTGCATCACATATCCCCCCCCCCTTAAGATATTACGGGCTGGGGGACTCATGTCCTCGCAGCATGTAATTACAGAATGGCCCGGGAGCTTTACCTTTAATTGGCCAAAAGCCGCTGTCCGCTCCTGCCAGGATTTTAGGACGTTAATGTGGTACACCTGACAGCGCCCCCTGTCGGTTTTCATCACATACAAGACCGGTCCCTTGCGATCCACTACGGTATAGGGTCCCCTCCACTGGGCTTCGAATTTTGGCCCAGGGTCTGCCACCAGTACGATTACCTTCTCACCTATGGCTAGTTGACGGGGTTTCTTCCCCCGGTCATAGTATCGCTTCTGATGCTGCTGACTGTCCCTTAAGTGACGTTCAGCGGCCTGTGAAGCCCTCTGTAACTGTGACCTTAGTTCTCGGAGAAACTGCGGTACTACCTCTTCCCCTTTTGGCTCTGCCCACTGTTCCCTTAAAATGTCCAGGACACCCCTTGGGGTACGGCCAAACATCAACTCATATGGAGAAGCTCCCAACGAGGCTTGTGTGCGCTCCCTGCTGGCGTATAAAACGAATGGGAGCATAATGTCCCAGTCAGCCATTTTCCCATCCAGTCCCCACCTCAACATTTGTTTGAGGGTCTGGTTAAAACGTTCCACCAACCCGTTGGATTGTGGATGGTAAGCTGCCGTTTTTATGTGTTGTATCCCGAAGGCGTCCCAGACCTGTGCAAGGTATCGTGACAGGAAATTGCTTCCCCTGTCCGTTAGCATCTCCTTCGGGAACCCCACTTCACAAAATAATCTAATCAATTCCCCCGCTATAGTTTTCGCCAAAATGTTCCTCAGCGGTACTGCCCAGGGGAACCGGGTGGCCTGATCCATTATAAAATGTATTCGAATCCCCTAGGGGTTTTCACTAGGGGACCGACTATATCCATCGCCATCCGGCGCACTGGTTCGGATATAGTGGGGGTTGGTATCATAGGAACACCTTTCAGTTTTGCGGCTGAGACCCTCTGACACGAAGGGCATGCCTCGCAAAAGCGTTTGGTCTCCTTAAATACCCCCAGCCAGTAGAAACGGGCCAGAATCTGGTCTAGGGTACCTAAAACACCTTTATGCCCACCCACCAGTGATCATGAGCTAATCTCATAACGACCGCCTTAAAGGCAGTGGGCACCACTAGTTGTTTTCTAATGGCCCCTGTCTGGGGGTCGTTACTCTCCCGATATAACATATCTTCCTCCACCAGGAATCTGGGAAGAATATCTCTGTCGGACTGGGCGTACTCAAAGGCATGCTTTAACGCGGGATCTGCCTTTTGCTCTTTCGGGAATGATAGGAAACTTTGTACTAGATCGGCCGGCACCCAGGGAAAACCTAACCCGTCCCCTGCTCCTGCCCTCAATTGAGCCCTGTGGTGGCGTTCCCGTCGTTTTTCTCCTTTGCTTTTCTTACTACCTTTTGAGGGTGGATTGATTAAATCTTCGTGTTGGGGCAGCTCTCCTAAAGTTTCATCTAGGGGCCTATCCTCCCCTACCCGAGATCCCGCCTCCTCTTCTGAAGAGTGGTCAGTGTCCTCTGGGGGTTCAATTTGCTCCCCCGAACCTTATTTATTTATTTATTTATTTAATTTATTTATAGACTCTTATATACCGCACTATTAGGCATCAGCGCGGTTCACAAAAAACAGTGAGATACACCTTGGGCCTGTGACCTTGTACAGACCATCCCCCTTTTCAATTGCATGCCCTCTCCGATGCCCTTACAGAACGGCGGCCAGTCTCGGCCTAAGACTATATCATAGGGCAACCTGGGTATCACTGCCACTAGAACCTTTCTTCAGGTGCCTAAACCTTTTACCGTCACCCTATATAGAGGGTAAGAAGTGGAGGACCCGTGTATGCAGCGTATCCTAGATCTACCCTCCGGTTGATTCAGGGGGGACACATTACCGTCCTGTAGACGGCGCCAAAATTTCTTGGACACCATGGTTTGGTCCGCCCCCGAGTCAAGTAGGGCTTTGGCTACCACGCCTTGTACCTCCACATCAATGCGAAAACCTTCCCGCTTATACTTTCCATCACCACTCATCAATGCTGTTCGCCAAGTACATTCATCCTTCCTATGACCCCGCTTCCCACATTTAAAACATTTCTTTGGCTCATTGTAACCTGAATGTGTTTGCTGCTTATGTGACTGCAAGGTAAGTTCTTCTTTTTCCCCTATTATCATAGGTTCTGTGCTGGCTACTGCATCACAAAATACATATTAAGATCTTTAAGTCTGTCCTCATATGTTTTATAACAAAGACCACTAACTATTTTAGTAACCACCCTCTACATTGACTCCAACCTACTTATATCCTTTTGAACGTGTGGTCTCCAGAATTGCATACAATGCTCCAAATGAGGTTGCACCAGAGACTTAAACAGAGGCACTATCACCTCCTTTTTTCTGCTGGCCATTCCTCTCCCTATACACCCAAGCATCCTTCTGGCTTTTACAGTCACCTTTTCTACCTGTTTAGCTACTTTATTTATTTATTTTAGCTGTATTTATAAACTCCCTTTCACCAGGTCAAGGTGGTCTTTACCTGTTTCCTGAAGGTTTTGAGATCTGGTTCCTTACTGGTCCAGTAGAGTGTTCCATATGTACAATGTATATAGCTGGAAGGCTCTTTTGCATGCTTGTGGTTGGATTTTGTTTTGATGTGGGGGATGATGAGGGTGTTCATCATGGAGGTCCATCTTGATCTTTGCAGTTGGGAGGTCTGAAGTAGCTTGTGGAGGTGCGTGGGGTGGGGGGGGGTTCAGAGTAAATTGCTTTGTGTGTTAGCATGATAGTTTTGAAATTTATTCATCTCTGCAGTGGGGGCCACTGAAGCTGTTTGAGGATGGGTGTGATGTGATCGTGTCTTGCTGCTGCTTGTAGGGTCCTTGCTATTGAGTGGAGAGCAGTTTTTAGAGGTAGGAGTGTGAATTTTGGTAGGCCTTCATAGATGGTTTTGCAGTAATCCAAGTGTGGTATGATGGAGGCTTACAGCACAATACAGAAGTCTGTTGGCTCTAGGAGTGGTCTGAGATGTTGAAGTGTCTCTGTTTTATAGAATATTGCCTGTGTGATTTTGTTGATGTGAGCTTGGAATGTGAGGTGTATATCTTAATTGATGTGTTGTTCAGAGTTATTGATGGAGGAGGGATGAAAATGGTGTCTTTCATTATAAAGAGTGCCTCCATTTTGTTGTAATTGATTTGGAGGTCATTGGCTCTTAGTCAATTGGCTACATCGTTGAAGCATTCCTGGTGGGCAGATAGTGAGGGCTGCTTTGTGTTGATTGGGTCATAGTTCATGATATTGTTGGCGTAGATGTGCACAATGAGGTTGTGTGATCTTATGATTGTACAGTAGGGTTGCAGGTAGAGGTTAAAAAGGAGTGCAGAGAGGGTGGATCCCTGGGGGACAACTTGAGTCTGTTTTTATGGAGAGGAGATGTTTTTTCTGATCTTTATTTGTTAGTGTCTGCCTGTGAGATATGATGTGAACCATTTTAGTACTGTGCCTTGAATCCCATTGGTTCGGAGATGTTGCAGCAGGATATGGTGGTTTACTGTATCAAAGGCCGAAGAGATGTCTAAGAAGATTAATAGGAAGCTTTGGTTGATGTGTTGCATTCCTTGAACTAGTATGTTTACCAGGGTGATTAGAAGTGTTTCCACTCTATGATGTGGACGGAATCCATGTTTTAGTGGGTCCAGGAGGTTGTGTTTATTGATATGTTCTTGAAGTTGGTGCTGGACAGTTTTCTCAATGATCTTGGCTGCAAATGGGAGGCTGGCGATGGGTCTGTATGATGTAGGGTCTGCGGGGCCCAGGATAGGTTTCTTCAGTGTTGGACTTATGGATGATGTTTTTAGACATGTGGGCATGATGCCTTGTTGTAGTATTGAGCGTGTGATTTTGGTGAGTGTGCTGCTACTTGTATGTAACTCACCTTGAGCTGCAAATGAAAAGGCATGAGCTAAATTCCAGATTATTAGGATATATGGATGTGACATGTGGGAAGGGTCAGTGGCAATGCTGCCAAACCATTTTTTGTATCTTCTTGATTTCTTCATATTTATGTTAATTATGATGCTATGTTATTTTATTGTCTTGTTTATCTGTGTTATTTTATTATGTGAACTGCTCTGCTTGCAACAGCTGAAAGTAGATACATTTTTAATAAATAACAAACAGTGGAGGAGATGGATAAGTAGAGAAAAGAGCATGGAGATTAGAAAAATAGTTTATTCTATGTTTTATCTATTTATATAAGTTTATTCTGTATTGATGAATTTTGTATATTTTATTTTACAGCTTTATGGTCATTGCTTAGTTTTCTTCTGTTTATTTTTTTTTGTTTAATGAAATTTAAAATTTTATTTTTAATTATAGCCTATTTTACTAACAATTGAATTGGATATAACCATAGCTGGCTATAATTTATTTAGAAGAGATAGAAAAGGCAGAAAAGGAGGAGAAGTAGCTCTATATGTCAAAAGCAATATTAAAACCACTGAAATGCAGGGGGCGTGGGGAAACACTGTGGATTGTGTTGGAAAGAGGAGATAGCACTATCATCCACACTGGTGTAGCCTACAGGCCTTCAACTCAAACTGAGAAAATGGACAGAAACTTGATCATTGATATTGCAAAGGTAGCTACGAAAGGAGAAGTGATCATATTGGGTGACTTTAATCTGCCAGATATGGATTGGAGTATTCCTTCTGCAAATCTGGAAAGAGGTACGAAGATGGTGGATGCCTTCCAAGAAGCATTGCTCAGACAACTGGTGATTGAATCGACCAGGGAAAATTCAATGCTGGATTTAGCACTCACCAATGGAGATAGCGTGTTGAATGTCTGGGTGGGAGCCCATTTGAGAAGCAGCGATCATCACATAGTGTGGTTTGAGGTAAAAGCCAATCACAGTACACTCAAGGTCCTAGACTTCAAAAATGCTGACTTCAGTAAAATAGGAAAGCACCTGAAGGAGACGTTGGCAGGGTGGAAGGAGATAAGGGAACTGGAATTGCAGTGGGCTAAATAAAAAGAGGCAACGGATATTTATCTAAGAAAGTAAATAAAAGCAAGAGGAAAATGAAACCTACTGCTGCTGTATCTTCTTAATTTCCTCTCGCTATATTCCCTATCTCTTTTCTGTTTTATAGCTGATGTTCTGTTATATATTTTATATTGATGTATGACTGTAAACCATGTATGTCTTGTCATTGCCTGTTCTATGTAAACCCATTGTCTAGCACATTAGTCCCTGCATGTCTCTCTCCCTGCCTTTGTATGTCCTTGTAGTACAGTGTACACCGCTTTGATTGAAGGAAAAGGCGGTATAGAAAAACCTGTTAAATAAATAAATAAATATATGGTTCACCGAATAAGAGGCTGCACAAATAAAGGCAAGGACACGGTTTTCACAAAATTCAGAAGATCACAAAAGGAGGAACACAGAAAAAAATACAGGATAAAGCTAAAAGAGACAAAGAGCAAAGGCAAAAGCGGAAGAAAAGACGGCTAAAGATGTGACACATGGAGACAAAATCTTTTTCAGGTATATTCAGGAGAAGAGGAAGATCAGAGGTGGAATTGCAGGACTCAAAAGTGCCGAGGACAGATCTGTGGAAAGTGACATTGAAAAGGCAAAAATGCTAACCAAATACTTCCATTCTGTATTCACGAAAGGAAATCCTGGAGAAGGACCACGTAAGATGGACAAATATACAAATGGGAATGAAGTAGATACCACACAATTCACGGAAGATGATGTTTTTGAACAGCTTGCAAAACTGAAAGTGGACAAGGCCATGTGACCCAGGATATTTAAGGAGCTCAGAGCGGTTCTGGCAGAGCCTTTAAAGGATCCTTGCAGATGGAAGAGGTTCCGCAGGATTGGAGAAGAGCTGATGTGGTACCTCTTCACAAAATTGGTAATAGGGAAGAAGTAACAAACCATAGACCGGTAAGCCTTACCTCTGTTGTGGAAAAAGTAATGGAGGTGCTCTTGAAAGAAAGAATAGTGGGCTTTCTGGAAACCAATGGCTTGCAAGATCTGAGGCAACATGGTTTTACCAGGGGAAGATCATGCTAAACAAATTTTATTGAGTACTTTTACTGGGTGACCAGAGAACTAGATCAAGGGCATGCGATGGATGTGATTTACAGATGTTTGTGAATATTGGTAGCTCAGGATGGCGATCGTGATGCTGGATTGTTCTCCAGTTTGATTGCAGATGTTTCATCACCATTCAAGCGGACATCATCAGTGTGAGGTTCCAGATGGTAATGAGCCTGAATGCTTGCGTTTGTACTTATATTGGGGTTGGTGGTGACTCAACACTTTGTTTCGCAGGGATTGATTGGTTGGTTTCCCTGAGGGTTGCTGGGGTGTGGTTGCTATATCTGAGACTTGTTGGTGATGACTCAGCTCTTTGGTCCATTGCTGATCATCTCTGTCCCAGGCACACCTATTTACAATCTAGCCAAAGACATATGGAGACACCTTAAACTACTACTATTACTACTACTGAACATTTGTATAGCACTACAAGACATACACATTACTACTACTGAACATTTGTATAGCACTACTACTACATACACATTACTACTACTGAACATTTGTATAGCACTACTACTACATACACATTACTACTACTGAACATTTGTATAGCACTACAAGACATACACATACAATCTTACCTGCACGCTCCCTACACTTCCCTGTATATAGCTCACGCTGTAAATAGCGCACACTAATCAATCCACCCACACACACACACTTTCATTGTACATGATGCACACACTGAACCCAAGCACCACTCCCACTGATTGTTTGCTGTGTAACTGCCTTGATTGAAGGATAAGGCGGGATAGAAATACCATTAAATAAATAAATACACAGCACTGCACAGACACATGTAAAAGACAGTCCCTGCTCATCCGAGCTTACAACCTGGTCAAGACAGACAACACAGTAGCTGTAGATATGGGATACATCTAGGGGGAATGGTAAGGAATCACGAGGGAAATCGGGTGAATCAAGATCCAAAAGTGGCAGCAAAGAAGTGAGTCACAACACTCTATAAACAATGCCCAACAGTTTCTGAACCAACTAAAAGATCATCGGATCGATGCAGAGGAAGAGCACTATTTACATCCATGGAGCAAAAACTGGCAATCAGTATAATCGCAAACCTACTCAATGACCAAACAATGCAAACATGGTCCCTCACAACACAAATCATATGTGAACTCCTCGAGCTGTGCCTATCAACTTACTTTGAATTCGATAGACAAATCTATGAACAAATGAAAGGATCACCAATGGGATATTTAATAATGGTTTATGGACCTTTCCTCCAGGAACTTGTCCAAACCATTTTTTAAACTCAGCTACACTAACAGCCTTTACTACATCCTCCGGTAACAAATTCCAGAGTTTGATTACACGTTGAGTGAAAAAATATTTTCTCTTAATAGTCTTCAACGGGTTACACTGTAGCTTCATTGCATGTCCCCTAGTCTTTCTACTTTTTGATGCTGTAAAGAATTGATCTACATTTACCCATTCCACTCTATTCATTAATTTTTAGACCTCCATCATATCTCCTCTCAGCGTTCCATTCCCTTCTGAGAATTACCATGTACACTGCTCTTAGGATACGAAAGGCAGTATAGCAAGATTTTTAATAAACCATATATCATCCCCAGTCAACCAGTAGATTTTTGCTTAACTCAAAGCAAATCGGGACCTTTACTTTTTAGTGATGAACTCCACTCGTTGTTCCAAAGGGCTGCTGTCATAGATCCACAAATTTAAAAATTCCATTACAAGTTTTCACAGCAGCGTGCACATTGAGTCCTGCTCCATTCTCCACTTGTGCATTTAAAAATAATTAATTCACTCCAACCTGGCCATTGGTTTCGCCAAAGCTAAAAGGGTTAGTCAGGGAGCATCCATTTCAACTAAAAGTCAAACATACAAATATAGCTAACACATACAATTCTACAATAATTTAAACTTTCTTATTTAAAAACTAACATTTCTTACCATATTGTTTGCTATTCACTGCTTCCACATTTGACTGCCATGCATGCTTTTGTCCAATCCCAATATCACACAAACATTTAATTGTCAGGAATAGACATCAATCAAAATGAATAAAAACACTTCCATTCAATTTTCTGATTTAAGCCTTTTGGAACTAAAGTTCCTGTTCTCGCTGGTATAATGACCGTATGGGATCACTGCCTACTTTCAATTTTACTTTCTCTACTACAAAGAACCTCAGTTGATTAATGGAATGACCTGCCTGCTTCCAACGAACAAGAAGAGCTGCTTCTACTTGATGGTGGAGGGCTGAACAGTGTTAAATCATCTGCACCTTTACTTGTCTAGAAACATTACCACAATATAGATTTTATTACAAGAGTATATAATCGCATATACAGAACTATTACAATCAAAAAAATGTCTAATTTTATGCTTAATACCCTAACTGGGATGTTCAACTTCAGTTAATTTCATCACAAGTAAGCATACTACACACTTGGCACATTTCTTTTGGCCCTTATCAGTCTCACAGATCATGTCACAAGAGTACATCAGTCAGCCAATCTCACAGATTGCATTCCGTGAAAATAAACGAATAGACTGCAAAACATCCCAATACTTCAGTACAGCTTTTTATATTCTAAAGGCCTCAGATGAATATGGTAATACTGAAACATGAGCGGGTGCTTCCCACTGTTGTGGATGATTTAATAAAAAGTCCCGATTTACATTTTCCACTCTTTTATATGTCCGTTTCACTACCCACGAGGGATAGCTCTATTGTAAAAAGCGTGATTGCATATCATGCGATCACTGAATCAAGCGGTCGATATTATCATTTGCTATCTGAGAGAGTTACAACTTTTCTGTGGCTGGTAAGACCTAAGACATTCAGTATACTTGCCATTGCATTAATGAGAAATTACTTTGAATTTGAGAATTAATTTTTCATCAAATGTGTGGTTTGGCCATGGGAGCTACTGTGTCTCCATCATATGCCTATATGTTCAGGTATTGAAAGATGTTCAGCCTGATATTCCAAGGGCATTTCTATCATTATAGCACAGTTAAACATGGTTAGTGGCATTGAATATCTCCTTCAAACCCCACTACACGCCCCAATGCTCTGCTTTTTGGCCACGGATGCCAACTGGGTAGCGGTGCAATATCGCCACTACCCGGTTAGACTCGGCATTGCTGCGGCATTGAATATCCAGTGTTAAGGGTAGGTGGGCAGAGCTATGCGCCATAGTGGTGCATAGCCTGCCCAATACAATATCGGGCCTGTTATTAAGACATCTACATATTGAACCCATATAGTGATGTGGATTCATTTTATTGATGATATATTCTTTTTTTAAAGCTTTATTTATGTCTTCAAACATTACACTAATGAAAACAAACACACATTAACAACATTGTAAGAACAAAGCAGAAAATGACCTCTTTCCCCGTCCCCTGGCTTCCATTATCCCTGCAGACAAATATCTGCGATGGTAAACTGCAATTGAACATGTATTTAGGTACCATATTTTCGTATTGGTTATAGGGCTGCGGCAAAATGTTCATCTAAGGTCTTCCAGTGAAGACGCCAATGAGTGGAGACTTGATGCGTTGACCAGTAGGATGCCTCATATTTGCGATAAAGACATACTAGGTTCCACCAGTGGTGCAGCTCCAGAGTGTTTGAGGATTTAAAATGATTGATAATGAGCTTGATGGATAAGCCAATCAAAAAGTTAAAAAGAAATGTATCATGTGTCTGCAGGTTCCCAATGTTAGTCTTGGATAAAAAAAAAACTAAAATCCAGTAGGAGAGTTCCCCCTACATATAAGAACATAGGATATGTCATACTGGGTCAGACCAAGGTCCATCAAGCCCAGTATCCTGTTTCCAACTGTGGCCAATCTAGATCATAAGTACCTAGCAGTCTCCTCAGAAGACACAGGTTCCTCAATGTTTGTATTGGGTCAAGCAGTGATATCCTGGGTCCCTTTTAATAATGGTTTATAGACCTTTCCTCCAGGAACTTGTCTAAACATTTTTTAAACCCAGCTACACTAACATCTTTTACTACATCCTCCGGTAACAAATTCCAGAGTTTGATTGCACGTTGAGTGAAAAAATATTTTCTATTATTAGTCTTAAATACATTACCGTGTAGTTCATTGCATGTCCCTTAGACTTTTTAAATTCTGATGACGTCAACAATCGATCTATGTTTACCCATTTCATTCCATTCATTAATTTATAGACCTCTATCATATCTCCCCTCAGCCATAAGAACATAAGATATACCATTCTGGGTCAGACAAAGGTCCATCAAACCCAGTATCCTGTTTCCAACAGTCGCCAATCTAGGTCATACGTACCTAGCAGTTTCCCCAAAACATACAGGTTTCACAAGGCTTGTATTGGGTCAAGCAGTGATATCCTGGGTCCCTTTTAATAATGGATTATGGACCTTTCCTCCAGGAACTTGTCCAAACCTTTTTTAAACCCAGCTACACTAACAGCTTTTACTACATCCTCCGGTAACAAATTCCAGAGTTTGATTACACATTGAGTGAAAAAATATTTTCTCTTATTAGTCTTAAATAGGTTACCCTATAGCTTCATTGCATGTCCCCTAGTCTTTTTATATTCTGATAGCGAAAGCAATCAATCTATGTTTACCCGTTCCATTCCATTCATTAATTTATAGGCCTCTATCATATCTCCCCTCGGCCGTCTCTTTTCCAGGTTGAAGAGCCCTAACCTTTTTAGCCTCTCATCAAAGGAGTATCCTTCCATCCCCTTTATCATTTTGGTGGCTCTTCTCTGTACCTTTTTTAATAATGCTATATCTTTTTTAAGGTACGGAGACCAGAATTGCACACAATATTCAAGGTGCAGTCGCACCATGGAACGATATAGAGGCATTATAATATCCTTTGTTTTATTTTCCATTCCTTTCCTTATCATACCTAGCATTCTATTTGCTCTCTTGGCCGCCGCTGCACACTGGGCAGAGGGTTTTAACATGTTATCCACGATGATTCCTAAATCTTTTTCCTGGGTGGTGGTTCACAATGTGGAACCTTGCATTGTGTAACCATAGTTTGGGTTGTTCTTCCCTAGGTGCATAACTTTGCACTTGTCCACATTAAATTTCATCTACCATTTGGATTCCCAGTCTTCCAATTTATCAAGATCCTCTTGCAATTTTCCACAATCCTCTTGGGTTTTAAGAACTTTAAATAGTTTTGTACCATCTGCAAATATGATAACCTCACTCGTTATTCCCTTTTCCAGGTCATTTATGAATACGTCAAAACGCAGCGGACCTAGCAAAGATCCCTGGGATACTCCACTATTCACCTTTTTCTATTGGGAAAATTGGCCATTTAGCCCTACCCTCTGCTTTCTATCTTTTAACCAGTTCCTGATCCACAATAGTACACTGCCTCCTATCCCATGACTTTTTGGTTTTGCCAAAAGTGTCTGATGAGGGACCTTGTTGGAGGCTTTCTGAAGGTCCAGATACACTGTATCAACCGACTCACCTTTGTCCACCTGTTTATTCACTCCTTCAAAAAAACATAACAGATTAGTAAGACAAGATCTTCCTTGTCTAAAGCCATGTTCACTGTCTCCCTTTAAGCCATGACTATCTACATGTTCAGTAATTTTGTTCTTTATGATGGTTTCTATCATTTTTTCCGGTACTGACATCAGGCTTACCGGTCTGTAGTTTCCTGGATCACCCCTGGTACCCTTTTTAAAAATTGGCGTTATATTGGTGATCATCCAATCTTTTTTTTTTTTTTTAATTTTATCTTTATAAATTTTTGCATACAATGAAGCATACAAAAACTTCATGTAAATTAGGAAATTGGAAAGAAACCAACATTGATAATAATCAATATTATTAATACAGAAAATTTAAGGAAAACAAATCCAAATCCTACTATAGCCCCCCATAATAGAAGATCCAAGAAGGAAATAAATTAACAAGATAAATCAAGAAGATAAAAAAAGAATGTGTGCTAACAATCGCAACTAACCTAATAGCAGTGGACCTAGAGACACATTAGGGGGGGCGCCGAGCACTTAGAAAGCTTAATAACTGGGAGGGTTCAAAGAAAATATAGGAAACATTGTTCAACCTAATCAGCCACTTACAAGGAAACTTTAGGAAATATAGACCAAGCGATCCTCCAATCTTGAGGTATTACAGATGATTTTAATGATAGTTCACAGATTACTAATAGCAGGTCTGCAATCTCATATTTCATTTCTTTCAACACCCTTGGATGTATACCATCCGGTCCAGGTGATTTTCTACTTTTCAGTTTATCAAATAGTTGTAATACATCTTCCTGGTGTATCAATATTTCTTTCAATTCTTCCGCAGTATCACCTTTAAATACCATTTCATTCATGAGTAACATCCCTACATCTTCCTCAGTAAAGACCAAAGCAAAGAATTCATTCAGTCTCTCCGCTATAGCCTTGTCCCCTATTAATGCTCCTTTTACCCCTCTATCATCTAATGGTCCAACCGACTCTCTCACAGGTTTTTTTGCTATGAATGTACTTGAAGGCCTATTAAAAGTTGATTTGCTTCTAAGGTAAAGGCTTACCAATTTCCTGGGTGACTCACACAGCCCTTGGTTTGATAGAAGGGGCCTTTTGAATAGTCTCTTTGATCTGTCACTTTTCTTTAACACCTATTCAAGACAACTTCACAGATCTTTTGCCTCCTAACTGGAAGGCCTCTTTGTAAAGGTCACTAGAAACAAGTTTATTTCTTCCTACTCAGGACTATTCTACCTGTATGCTAAGTTATGCTCTGATAAAAAGCTCTCTAGAGACAACTTTATTTCAGTAACTATTTACTCTATTTAAATTTCTATGTTTAAGCTATACTCTGATGTGATTGAAATGAAAAGCTCTCGGGGGCGGAGCCTGATGTCCAGCGGGATGGTCGCATAACGCTGAGGCTCCCGAGAGGCCTACTCAGAATCCTGAATTAACACCGTACATACTTGGAACTTCTACTCTGATCTTGCCGGGGCACATTGGTGAGATGGCGGGGACCAAACCCACGCGCCTGGAATTTGGATCTCCAGCGGCTTCTCACGGCAAACGTTCCAAAACTGAACCTCCGTCCCCGCAGAAGGGGCTGGCCTTGCGCGAGGGCCCCGAAATGCAGCAGGAAATCCTCGCAGAGATTAGAGGGGTCAAAAACCTCGTGCAGTCAAACGGTGAAGCACTCCGAGCGCTGCGGGAAGATTTTGGTGTGCTGCAAAGCAAGCTAGAAGGGCTTTCTTCGCGTCAGGACAAAATGGAGAGCATATTGGACTCCCATGCGGCCCGGTTGTCCAAACTCGACAAAGTTGAACGTCAGGTGCGGGCCTTGCAGAAAGAAGTGGAAGATGGCAATAATAGAGCGCGCCGCAACAACATACGACTCGTGGGCATACCGGAGGGAGCGGAATCGGGAGACATGAAAGAGTTTTTATGCAAAATCCTCCCTTCCCTGCTCCAAATCACCTTTACCAAAGATTTGGAGATCGATCGCGCTCATCGTGTACCCACAAGCATAACGCTCAACAGGAAGACCCCGCGGCCTATCATTTTTCGACTTTTGAGATATCAACACGTTGAGCAAATTCTAAGTGCCTCTCGGGCAAAGGGCCATATGGAGTTTGAGAGCCACAAGATCTCCTTCTATCCCGACTTGGCTAAACCCACGGTCGACCGCCGAAAGCGCTTTCTGGAATTCTGGCCGAGGCTTCAACAACTACAAGCACACTATGGCCTGATGTACCCGGCCAAGCTCCGAGTCACGCTTCACAATCAGACAAGAACATTTGAGGACCCTGATCTACTAGCGGAGTTTTTGGATTCCAAAGAAGCCGACTTGATGCGCTGACTTCCAGAATATTCCTGCAAGTATTCTCATATCCGCTGTACCTGCCATATTGGATCTGCCGCAGCCCAGCAAAGAGTCTGGCGAGGGCAGTTTGTTGCCTTACTTTTGATGATATCTGTGACCCGACTCCATCTACCCACAGTAGCCTCGATGAGTATCAGAGACAGTGTTAATTATGGACTCTGGTGTTTCTTTTCTTTTTTTTCATGTCTTTCTATTTCCTCTCTAGGGCCTCCTCCCGCAGACATATGGTCGCCATATTCTTTGGGGGTTTTGCTTCTTCTCTAAGATACTTTGGTACATACTTTTCAATATGGGGTGTATTAGCCAGAATACTCGGTGATTATGTCATTGTTGCACAGATTCTGATTATGTTTTCTGTTTTTCAAGCGCCCTTACCTAAAATGTCTATTACCGATTGATGGCACCATGTAAGATTTTCTCATTGAACGTAAAAGGAATCAATAATCCGATAAAACGGAAGAAAATCCTAAGCTACCTAAGTCAGGAAGCTGCGGATCTGATTTTTCTCCAAGAAACGCATTTAAATTAGAAGGAAACTCTTAAACTCAATATTAAACCTTACATGGTGGCCGCCTATTCCCCAGCCGTTTCTAAGAAATGTGGGGTTGCCATACTGGTTAGGAAATCTTTGCATGCTACTATTATTGCGACTAGCTCAGATACAGAAGGTAGATGGTCCAGAGTTCACCTCAAGATAGGTAGCCTTGAAGTTACATGTATATGCCTTTACGCTCCTAATGTGGATGACCCTGCCTTTTTTGCTACCATTGCTCAGGTTGCGCAGGCCTCTGCTAATACTTCATTGATAATTGGGGGGGATTTCAATCTAGTCCTTGATCCCCTGATTGACAAACAGCCGCCGCCTAGGACAAGTGGTCCCCCCAAGAGTCACACCACGCTTACCTCCCTGATCAAAGATCTTGCTTTAGTTGATCTATGGAGGTTACTACACCCCAATGAGCTTGACTTCACCTTCTTCTCTTCCCCTCATAAATCCCAGTCTCGCATAGACTTCTTTCTAATATCAAAACTGTTAGTTCCTCAGGTGGACACTGCAAAGATTCACTCCCAACATATTTCAGATCATGCTGCCATTTCCTTTCAATTACACACTACTGCACCCCAAGGGAATTCGGGGGCCTGGTTCTTTGATAGAGCCCTGTTAACTCAGCCAGAGTTCCAGTTAGAAATTCGAGCAGCCATACAGGATTACTTCCATTTTAATCTACCCCAGGATACTGCGAATTGGGCTTGGTGGGAGTGCTTCAAAGCGGCCATTCGAGCAACGATCACTAGCTATCAAATCCGCCTGCGGAAACAACGCAAACAGCAGCTACTCATACTAGATCAACAAATAAAAGCAGGCGAACGAGTTCTAACTTCACGTACTGATCCATGTGTATTAATTTGATTACAGCGTCTCCGTTTTCAATATAATTCAATCCTCTCAACTGCAGCTTCTAAGAGTATTGAGCTTCAGCGAGGGACATATTATCGTGAACATAACCGAGCCGGTCGACTCTTAGCCAACGCCTTGAAAGGTCAAAAAGAAGCCAAACGCGTAGCGGCCCTTCGAGCTCCACAGGGAGGGGGCATAGTGACCACAGACTCCGACATTGTAGAGCTCTTTCGGGATTTCTATACCCGCCTATATCAATCTGAATGTGAGTTCTCGTCAGAGACATTCGAGCGATTGCTTTCTGGCATTCAGCGGCTGACCCTCTCTGAAGATGATAGGGATGCGATGGATGAACCCTTCTCTACTTCAGAGATCCAATCTGCCCTAAAACGGACAGCCTCGGGCCGTGCCGCAGGGCCCGATGGTCTCCCGACCGAATTCTACAGAACGTTCAGTGCAGATTTAGTTCCCTATTTAAAACTCTATTTTACTGCCCTTGCGGTAGATACATCCTCTTTGGGATCCTTTTCTGCAGCTAATGTGGTAGTATTTGAGAAAGAAGGCAGAGACCCGCTACTAACCGCCAACTACCGTCCAATCTCCCTACTTAATGCCGATTATAAGATCTTCGCAACGATCTTGGCCACCCGGCTATCTGACAGGATGGCCACCCTAATTCACCCCGACCAATGCGGTTTTATACCCGGCAGATCAACTGCTGACAATGCTCGGACCTTGTGCCATGTGCTATCCAGTGCTGCCAATCTAGATCATCCATGGGTGGGTCTTTCCCTGGATGCCGAAAAAGCCTTTGATCGCCTAGAATGGCCCTTCTTATTTGTAGTTCTCCGATGGTATGGCTTTGGGGAGGGCTTCCTCCGATATCTCCAAGTCATGTATACTCAACCCGTCGCCAGTATTTGTGTAAATGCCATCAAGTCTCAGCCATTTAATCTCCAAAGAGGCACGCGTCAAGGTTGCCCCCTATCACCAATGCTCTTTGATCTAGCTCTTGAACCCCTAGCCCTCCTTATTAGACAGTCCGCACATATTCGAGGTGTCCCCTTCAGTCATAGGGAGATTAAACTCTCTGCATATGCAGATGACCTTATGCTTTTCGTATCCCTCGATTCGGTTCCAGCTGTCTTGGATCTGATTGACGGATACTCACAATTATCGGGCTATAAAATTAACTGGACCAAATCTGTAGCATTCCCACTGAACCGCTGGGTACATGAGGCTGACATGCAGGCCTTTCCCTTCCTTTGGCAATCCCGCATGGTGAAGTATTTCGGGGTCCATTACTGTTCTCCTTTAGAAGACACTATCAGTTTTAATGCCAAAGAGGTAGTCTCCAAAGTCCGTGAGCTCACGAATCGTTGGTCTCCCTTATCTCTTACATGGTGGGGCCACTTAGAAACTGTGAAAATGATGATAGTCCCCAAAGTGAACTACATTTTAGAAATGCTGCCATGCTTACTCCCGCTACATACTTATAAAGATATTGAGGGCCTTCTCGTCCGCTATCTCTGGCAGGGCAAGCCACCAAGGATAGCTAAACAAAAACTACAGTCTGCAAAGGAAAGAGGGGGTACCAGATTTCCTGATTTTCTTAGATATCATCAAGCCTTCCTACTTAAGCAAGGTGCCCGATGGCTAGATGCCTCAACAGACAGCAGACCAGTTTGGCTTGACATAGAAGAGGAGCTTAGTAGCCCAATTCCGTTGGCCCATCTCCCCGGTATGTCCTATCAAGTAGACACCCGCCATCCACCAATGATTGTCGATACTCTTGCGGCCTTTAACACTCTCATTCTATCACTGGGCCCGAACGTATGTCCTCAGGACGGACTCCCGCTATGGAATAACCCCAGAATTCAAGTCCTAAATAGAACGATAGCATGGAAACCCTGGTACTCAAGGGGGATCTGGACACCCCAACAGCTTTTCTCTGCAGCTCGTTGGAAAACCTTTTCTGATTTACAAAAGGAATTTGCGTTACCAGCGAAACACTACTTTCAATTGATGCAGCTTCAACACTGCCTCAAAAGTGCTCGAATCATGCCGCCCTCTGCCCCTACTGAGGACGGGCTATTAGAGATAGTTCACTCTATTAGTAGTACACATGGGGTAGCCTCTAACTTTTATAAAATATTATGTCAGGGTACAGACACGGCCACTTTTAGAGCCCAACAAGCCTGGGAGCGCGAACTGCAAACCACTTTAACCCCTGTGCAATGGAGCGTTTTCTGGAGCAAAGTAGTGCGGGTTTCCCGGTCTGCCTCTGTTACCCAAACTCTCTTCTTTTTTGCACACAGATGCTTTTATACCCCAGAAAAAATAGCCAAATGGAACACAAATGCTAGGGACCAGTGTTGGTCTTGCCATACTGCTGTGGGAACCTTCGCTCATGTTATTTATGAATGTCCTCAACTACAGGTTTATTGGGGGCGGGTCTGGGGTTGTATTCAATTTATCTTACACCTTCACGAACCTCTCTCTTGGAAGATCGTGGGACTCCGCTCTGTGGCGGAGGTCCCCTCTCTTCCTAAGAAGGGTCGCTTTCTCCTTGATTTCATGCTGGGTATAGCCATATGCTTAATCACGAGGAATTGGAAGGATAGCTCTCGACTTACTGTCAATGAATGGTGGAACCTCGTCTGCTTATATAGTAAATATGAGCAGATACCTCGGAGAGCTATTCCCCATGCCCAACCTCACTCTCGCTTGTCTAAATGGCAGATGCTTAATGATTATGTACAATCTGCTCATTGCTCCAACATGCCTGTATAATGTGCACTCATCATGTTTCAGATCACCGTTAGGTTTTGTAACACAATAATGTAAGTACACGCCCGCTTCGGGAATGATTAGTTTTCTAGAGAAGAAGCAGGGGGGAGGGGGGTGGCAGGGGTTTACTTTGGTGTATGTATTACACTTTATGTATCTGTCTTTTAGCTGTATGTCTTCCTTTTCCTTTGTTGTTATAAAACGAAAATAAAGAATTTAAAAAAAAAAGAAATGAAAAGCTCTCTAGAAACAAATGTCAGAGTCTATTTACTCTTAATTTACTTTCTATGCTAAGCTATGACTTAAATACAAAACTCTCTGGTGGTACTAAGACCTGACTGACTCAGCAAAGCCACTGGATTCTAAAATACACAGATTTATCAGTTTTAACCCAAAATTTTCCCTTTTTTCCTCCAAGATTTAGAGTTTATTTTAGAAGATTAATACTCAGAGGTGTAGATCTATTTCCTTGTAGCAGTCCCTTTTGGTAGTCAACATAATGGGCAGTCCCTCTTCCATTCCCTGTGAACAGTATCTGCCCAAACCAATTCTTCTGATTTTACATAGCTTAACTTCAGCCCCGAGATATTTCCAAATCTTTGGAAGTCCTCCATTAATGCTTTTAAAGAATCCTCAGGGTCCACCAGATGCACCAAGATATCATCAGCAAAGGCAGCCACTTTAAATTCCTGCTGCCTAATCTGCACCTCCCGTAACCCCAGGCATTCTTGAATACTACGTAGCAGTGGGTCCAAACTTAGGATGAAGAACAGGAGAGACAGAGGGCACCTTTGTCTAGTGCCCCTCTGGAGCTCAAAGTGGTCAGTGACCATGCCTTTCACCAGGATAGATGCGCATGGTCCCCTATACATAGCCATCACTGCCCCCTGAAAAACCTCTCAAATTCCAAAAATCTCTAGCACCGCAAAAAGGTAGTCCAAGTCCACCCAATCAAATGTCTTTTCATTATCAAAGATGATCAAGGGAGCAAATCCCACTTTAAGTCAGTCAAAATCCTACACACATGTTTAATCCTATACCTCCCTCTCACAAATCCAACTTGGTGCTCTGACACCAGGTCTGGGGCAAATGCCACCAGGCAATTATCCAAAATCTTGGAGTAGAACGTCAAATCACAATTTAAAAGGGAAATAGGTTAATATGAAACATCCAATGGATCTTTCCCCGGTTTTAAAATTAATGCAATACAGGCCATATTCATCTTGAATGCCACCTTGGAAGTCTGCATCATCTGATTAATTCCAATGTGGGAGAAATCTTCACCCCAGAATTTTATAAAATTTCCCACAGTATCCATCAGGATCTGGCTTCTTATATCGGCCCATCCACTTGATCACCCATCTCTCCAAAGTAATAGGGGCATCTAAGTACACCCATGCCTCTTCACTCAGTCTAGGGAGTCCTATCCTTTGCAAATATCTGGCCAACCCCTCTCCCCTCCCCTCCATGTGCCTGTAGAGATTCTCCAGAAATGCCCCAAATTCCTTCCCAACATCTTGTTCCAAGTTCAGCATCCTACCATCCCACCAGCACACTCACAAGATATGTGTTGCTTCCTTCCCCTTCATCAAGTGTGCCAAAAGACGCCTAGGTTTGTCACTATGGTGGAAATATGTATACTGATAATACAGCAGAGATTTTTTTGCTCTTTGATGCAAGAGGGTATTCGATGCTGCCTGAGTTGCTTTATACTGCTCACAGGCCTCCCTAGAGGGATAACAAGCAGCCTTCTGTCTATCCTGTTTTTCCAAGCTAAGTAACGGCTTATGCAAGTCTCTTTGCTTATGTACACTATACCCCAAAATGTGTACCCTCAAAGCAAAGTTGGCCAAAATAAGATTGCCTACACCTGCTGCTAGCCATTAAACTCCACATACTCCCTCCACTTCTTCTGGAGAAATTCCCAAAATTTCAAATTGTAATATAGCGCCAGAGGGAACCTCCACCGCCTGGCCGTATCTCCCCCCTCCCCTCCATGTCCACCCATACCAGTGCATGGTCTGACACTTCCATCGGTCCAGTAACTGCCTCCTGCTCCTTTGAGAACAAGGACCAAGAGACCAAAAAATAGTCAATCTTGGATTGGTTGGAATGGGCCCTTAAAACATTATAATCTCTCTCTTGGGGGTGCAGGGCCCTCCACGCATCCATCATGTCCAAATGCTCACACATCAGGGGGACATCCCACTGTTTATCAGTCCTACTGTTACCTGGGTTATTTTATCTATCCATCTATGGTCAGTTACCACATTAAAATCCTCTCTAACCAGCAGAACACCCCCCCAACCCTGCAGTGTGCTAATTACCCACTTGAAAATTTTGCAATCATGTACATTAGAAGCATATGTACTACAAAGCACCAGACAATGCCCTTAAAATTCCCCATGGACAATCAGAAACCTACCCTCTAGGTCCCCCACCACTTTATGGATTTTGTATGGCCTTTTTAAGAAGTAGTATGGCAGCCCCTGCTCTTTTCATCCCTGATGATGCCCCAAATAGCTCCCCCACCCAGCCCCAGGCTAGCTTGGCATGCTTCTTCTCTGAAAAATGCGTCTCTTGGATCAGTGCAATACTGGTTTGTCTCCTCCTCAACACCTGTAACACTTTATGCTTTTTAATGGGTGAATGAAGTCCCCACATTCCAAGTCACAAAACTTAATGGTCAGCACTTTCCCTCCCACTTCCCCCTCCCCCACACACACTGACTCCCCCCCGAAGACCTCCGCGCCAAAGCATTTAAACAACCTAGCATGCTAGCAAATCCCACAGTTAAGGTTCCTCCCTCACTACCAAGCACTCAATGTCCAGTGGTCCTAATACAATTGGGAGGACACAACGAGCAGAAGCACAGCGATGACCACGGTGGCTAGGTGAACCTTTTATTGAAGATCCCCGATGCGTTTTGGCTTACGCCTTCCTCAGGGGGACTTATAAAACAGAAGAAATCATTATATTAAAATAATACATAATGTGATATAGAAACAACCAAGGCATGATAAAACACATAAAAATACAATGCAAAAGAAAATTAAAATTAAAACTGAATGATTTTCCAAAATGTTCTACACATAAAGTGTAAAAGCATGACACACATAATAATTAACAAGAATGTGAAATTAATAATTAAAACAATATTAAAACAATGTTAATAACACAATACTACAAACACAATATAAACAAGTTAAAAATGACATGAGAGAGACGCAGGGCAGAGAGAACAGGCTACTCACTAAAAATGGCACCACAGTGTTGTGCAAAATCAGGAAACAATGTGGTCTTCGGTCTGATTCCTAATTATGTCACTAAACCATAGGGAATAAATATACAAGTCAATATAAACTAGTAAGAGAAAACTGAAAACCAGGATACTTAAAAACCATGCTGCTAGGTTCCTGTTATAATTGTGAAATCCAAATTATAGTTTAGTGCAGAAAGACTGTAAAATCCCCCAATTGGAGGGTACTAAAAAACTTTGTTGTAAAATTATGGTTACTTTATGCTCTTCTTTAATTAGAAATTCGATAAGATTTATCATAAAATCAAATTTTACTAAGATTTTACCATGATAAATATTATCGTTTTTTAATGAGAAGAAGTGCAAAAGTAACCACAAGTTTGTAATATTGTTTTACAGTACCCTCCTTTGGGTGTTTTAAAGTCTCTCTCCATCAAACTCCAGTTTGGATATCACAATCACAACAGGTAGCCACAATATGCAGTGCTCCAAGTTTTTTTAGATGTCCGGTTTTTAGATGTTTATTTATTTATTATTTTTATCTATTATTTATTTTTTAAATGTCTTTTATATTTGTTCATCCAGTGGTATAATTATAAACTATCCCGAAGACCACAGTGTCTTCTGTATCTGTTTAACACCGTGGTACATTTTAGAGTGAGTAATCTACTCTCTGTGCTCAGCGTCTCTCTCACGTCATTTTAACTTGTTAATATTGCGGTTTTAGTATTGTGTTACTAACGTTGTTTTAATATTGTTTTAGTTATTTATTTCACGTTCTCTTATTAAGTGTGTTTAGCTTTTACAATTTTTGTGTATAGCATTTTTAAATATAAAGGGATCGATGTTCCAGAAATGCGTTTTTTAAGCTGATGATGCACGATGGCACAGATTGAGTTAAATTCTCCGTGCGTCCACAATACGTCATATAGAGTAACTAATCTCTTATGCACGACCCCACTAATACAAGAAAATAGTGCCCTATCACTTTTGGTATAGAACATACAGGGTCACTGATTAAGTCATTTCCTCCACGTTCTTACAGCTAGCATTGTTATTAATGGAACACTTGCCGGGCATTCATTGTTTTTAAGTTTTTTGACTAATAACACAAAGGCAGCTACACAGGATACAATTTTCTATTGTCATTAGGTTTCACATTCCTTCAGCGATGGCTGATTTAATTCCGCCTATTCAGCGCGAAAAAGTAGCGGTTTTAAGTATAATACATAGTATGTAGGTAGTTTTAGTTCAGGGGAACACACTGTGTCTTAGTCCTTTCTGCCTATCGTGAGTAAATATGAATTAAAGTCCCTCTTAGTAAAATTTGATTTTATGATAAATCTTATCGAATTTCTAATTAAAGAAGAGCATAAAGTAACCATAATTTTACAACAAAGTTTTTTAGTACCCTCCAATTGGGGGATTTTACAGTCTTTCTGCACTAAACTATAATTTGGATTTCACAATTATAACAGGAACCTAGCAGCATGGTTTTTAAGTATCCTGGTTTTCAGTTTTCTCTTACTAGTTTATATTGACTTGTATATTTATTCCCTATGGTTTAGTGACATAATTAGGAATCAGACCGAAGACCACATTGTTTCCTGATTTTGCACAACACTGTGGTGCCATTTTTTAGTGAGTAGCCTGTTCTCTCTGCCCTGCGTCTCTCTCATGTCATTTTTAACTTGTTTATATTGTGTTTGTAGTATTGTGTTATTAACATTGTTTTAATATTGTTTTAATTATTAATTTCACATTCTTGTTAATTATTATGTGTGTCATGCTTTTACACTTTATGTGTAGAACATTTTGGAAAATCATTCAGTTTTAATTTTAATTTTCTTTTGCATTGTATTTTTATGTGTTTTATCATGCCTTGGTTGTTTCTATATCACATTATGTATTATTTTAATATAATGATTTCTTCTGTTTTATAAGTCCCCCTGAGGAAGGCGTAAGCCGAAACGCGTCGGGGATCTTCAATAAAAGGTTCACCTAGCCACCGTGGTCATCGCTGTGCTTCTGCTCGTTGTGTCCTCTGTGTTGTCTGCAGGAGCCTTGCTCTCCTTTGCCTAATACAATTGGACTATGAGTCTCCCTCACATATTTGAATGCTGAGAACCCTCCCCCTTGGGTTTACAAAGGGAACCTTTTATTTAATTCATAATAGAGTGTATTATATAACATTTGAATAAACTATAGGTGTATTAAAAGTGAGATAAAATCATATTGAATTGAAATTTAATAATAATATTGTGAAGCTTTGATAGGTAAGAGATGTCACATTTGATATATTTTTAAGTTCTCCAACAGAGGCCAATCCAGATCAACTGCACCAGACAGGATCCCAAAAGGTAGACAGATTCCAAGCTAGCAACCCCAGGGGTAAGCAAAGGGTTTCTCCAAGTCTACCCTAATGGTTTATAGAGTTTTCCTTCTGGAACTTGTCCAACCCCCCTATGCTCAAAGCTTTAGCTACATCCTCCAGCAACTAATTCCAGAGCTTAAGTGCATGTTGTGTGAAAAAATACTTTCTCCTATTTATTTTAAATGTACTACTTAGTAATTTCATGGAGTATTCCATAGTCTCGGTCCTTTTTCAAAGTGTGAACAACAGATTTGCATTTCTCACTTCCACATAACTCTTTATTTTATCGACCTCTATCATATTTCTCCTCAGCCGTTTCTTCAACAAGCTGAAGAGCTCTAACATTTTCGGACTTTCCTAATAAGGGAACCCTACCATCCCCTTTATCATCTTCCTTGCCCTTCTCTAAACCTTTTTAAATCTGCGGCAATCAAAATGTGCAGTCGCAGCATGGAGAGAGACATTATGATATTTTAAATCTTAATATCTAAGCCTTTCCTAATAATTTCTGCTTCTTTTTCTGGCATAATCAAGAGGATCAATATTCAAAGTGATTAAGGCGGTTAGCAGATGTACTAACTGCGTTAATCGCAGTCACCAGGATATTCAACCACTGATGCATGATGGCTTTCTGGGGTGCAGTGAAGGCAGGCAGCAGCGATATTTAGTGCTTATCCGGATTGCAACGTAGGCCTGCTTTTCATGTAACCTAAGTGGTCTGGACAAGGGCTGCTGCCAATCACTCTAACCAGGTAAGTGCCATCACTGGTGCCATCCTTACTTCACCCACTGACTGTATAGTGCTGGGCTGGTCTGTGGAAATATATTCAGCGACACTATCGGGCTTCTGCCACTGAATATTGCGGGCAGCACCCTTATCCCTATGGCCATCTACGAGCTTTGAATATCGGGCCCTAAGTCTTTACGATTATCCATCTGTATATCTTTGGTTTACTCACTGTGTGCTGGTTATGAAGCTTTTCCAAGAGAGTCCCATCTGTGCCTTTAGGGAATCGACTTTCTTCATTGATCAATGCCAGCAAACCCAATCTCTAAATCCCAGAGAGTAAGAGAAAAAGGGAAGAGGTGAACTTGAAAAGATATTGTCCATAGCATATTTGAAATCAAACCAAACATAATGACAGATGGTTCATTTTGTGGTTCAAGACTTCAACCCTGAACACTGTTATTTTCTTACTCGATAACTTTCCATCATCTATTCAGAAAAGATGAAAGAGGAGTCGGTACCTTTTCTATGAGATCCAGACACTCAGCATTATCCATCCAGTCAATAGCTTCCCAGCTTACTCCCTCCCTGGTGAAGACAAACATAGAACGCAAGGAGGAACCAGCAGTGAGACAGTGTGATAAGAGGTAAATGAAATTTAAAGTATAAATAAATAAGGTTAAATATGTTCCATGCGCCACTGTGTTGCAGTTCCATGTAAACCACCCCTGATCGCTGGAAGGGGCAGTATAAAAAAAAAAGTTTCAAATAAATAAATTAATAAAATAAATCCAAATTCCAGAACCCCTCACCATTCATAGTATCCTAACTACTCCCAATCCAATGATCGCTATCGAACACTTGCATTTTGTTGGAATGTCTAGAGCAGTAGGGAGAGGCAGGATGTACTCTTATGGTTTATGTCATTTTTGCTGAGGCACAGAAAGCGAGTTTGTGTTAACGGATTTTTCCGAGTGGAGATTGCTATCATGGTATTCGCATGCTTTATTTAATAAATATCTCTGACCACTTTATGATTTATTGCAGGGACTGAGGGAACACTTCAGAATATATGCAGATGATATTTTTGTTTTTATGCCTGTTGGATCAGACTTTCAGGAATGTATGCGTAAGTTGAGTGAGGTATTGAAGATTGTTGTGGGATGGTTATCAGTTACAAATACGTTACTTTACTTTGCGAAAATGAATTAATTGTGATAGGGAGACAAATTGATTTCCAGAATACCTACAGTTTGATAATATTCAGATTCCTTTCTGGAATGGGATAAGGAACCTTGAGATTCAATTTGATTTAGGATGGTCAAAATGCAGATTCATGAGGTGGTTTGTAGTCGATTTTACAAGTTTTATGTTATGCACCATATTAATTCTGATGGAGCTAATTGTATAAAGTCATTCTCGCCCCCGAAGTCTCTGAATGCAGCTGAGCCTGGAGCAGCACCCGGCACTTGACACTGTCCTTCTGCTGAGAGAAGTCCCACGCCGAGCTGAATCGCCAGACTCCAGAGCACAGCACTTATCTTCAGTGCCGGTGCCCAAGGCCCCCCACCTTTGCCAGGCCATATCATCACCAGAGGCCGATGCCAACCATATGAGAGGGCACACCCCTTGGGAAAGCAAAGGCTCCGACTGCAGCTGAGCCTGGAACAGCACCCCATGCGAAGTTTAAAACCTCTTGGTAGGATCAAGACCTACAGAATCTCAAGAGATCATTATGTAAACTGGAAAGGAAGTGGTGACACACTGAGGGAGTGGTAAAGCATAGTGCTAATCAGGAAGCTCTGACAGAATATAGGAAGAGTATAGATGGCTCAAGAAAAAGTTCATATCTCTCAGATGCTCCATGCTTCCCTATAGCGTCCAGGTTTGTTGTTTGAAATAGTGGGATCTATGGTTAGAGCAGCCATGTTGCATCCTGAGGTTTTTGCACAAAACTTAGATGCCAAGCTCCAAGCACAGAGGTCAAATAGGAATATTAATAGCCTAGAATCGAATGAAGAATTTGCATCTATCCAAGTAGATATAATTAAGAATTTGATTATGGCAACTATTTGCTTGACCCCTGCCCTAAAAGTTGGATAAAGGCAATGAGGCCAATTCCGTTCAGGGCACGTCCGCCCATCCCGATGTCCAGAATCTGGATGGGCTGGATCTGCACCCGACTCTGATCCCATGGAGGCTATACGTCCCTGCAGGACCAGAATCGGGTGAAACCGGCCTGGACAGTCAGGACATGCCACAATGCTGAGCCACCAGATGCACAAGGCACATCCCACGCAACCCAGCCACAGTGCCTGCAGACGCCATGCAGACACCCCAATCCCCCACCGAATCCCAAAAGCTGTTTCCCCACCACCCGACCCCTGAAAGGACCTGTCGAGGCCAGGGTCAGGCTGCAGGGAACCTTCTGGGCCTGCCATACCGTTCAGGGGGGCCACCTCTGCCAATTGCTTGCCACAGGGTGACTTATTCCACTCTCAAGATGTAAGAAGTCCTTTTCTTCAAGCCCAGACATACAGGGCCATGACCGGAATCGACCCTGTTAATCCGGGGTCAGGGTCACGCCTCTAGCCCACCTCACTCCTCCTCCGGCCCTCTATCTCCTGCCCCCATCCAGAGCTCCCCGCTCATCTCCTGTGTACGTGCAGGAAGCTCTGTCATCGCCATCGGGTCCAGGGGAATAGCGGGAGATGGACGTCCATGTTGGACATCCAGCCCCCACTATTCAGGATTGGGATGACCCCCAATATGATCAGACACTGGGAAGGAGTTAGTTAAAATCATTTACACATTGCTTCAGTCAGGAATGTTATCTAAGAGACTAAAAATGGAAAGTATGTGCCCAGTATTAAAGAATACCAAATTAAACAGCCAGGAATCTAGATCAGATGTATACTCCATCCAAAAACAGAAAGATTAGAGGACACGCAATGAAGCTGCAATGTAGCCCACTGAAGACTAATATCAGAAAACACTTTTTCAGGCAACGCATAATCAAACTCTGGAATTCATTACCGAAAGGTGTAGTAAAAGCTGTTAGTGTGGCTGCTTTTAAAAAAGGTTTGGACAAGTTCCTGGAGGAGATGCACTGCTTATGTCGTGACAAGCATTGTGGAACCTATTTAGCTTTCCGGGAACCTACAAAAGACAACAATGTAGCTGCTGCCTTCAAAGGCTCAAAATATATATATTTATGCTTATATATACAATTTATGTATCAGTAGACACCAACCCCATATACATATATGTATGCTGGAATACCTTCAATAATTTTATTAAATACTCACATTAAATAAACGTAGATCAATTACATGATGCCATTTTCCAATTCAATGTACAATTACAAATTGATAAAACATTTTACCATAATTTATAAATATTATCACAAATACAATACCTCCAAAATCACACGTACACTCCCTACTGTTCATAAAAATCTATAGGAAAATGAGATCCAAAAGAAATCGAAAGGCAGCTAACAAACGGAATAGTTTTAATTGCTGCAATTAATTGGAACACAGTGAGCCCTTCGGGGCTTAATGGCCAAATTGAGTGGCATTGGTTCTATTAAATTGCGGTTTGGGGCCCCTGCTAAACAGGTAAAAAAGGTGACAGCAAAAGCTAGAAGGATGCTTGTGTGCATAGGGAGAGGAATGGCCAGCAGAAGAAAGGTGATAGTGCCTCTATATAAGTTTTTGGCGCGACCTCATTAGGAGTATTGTGTGCAGTTCTGGAGACCGCACCTTCAAAAGGATATAAACAGATTGAAGTCAGTGCAGAGGGATGCTACTAAGATGGTTAGTGGTCTTTGTAATAAAGCATATGAGGACAGACTTAAAGATCTTAATATGTATACTTTAGAGGAAAGGCGGGATAGAGGTGACATGATTGAGACATTTAAATATCTCCGTGGCATAAATGTACAGGAGGAGAGCCTGTATCGATTGAAAGCAAGTTCTGCTTCGAGGGGGACATAGGATGAGGGTGAAAGGGGTAAGAATCAGGAGTAATATGAGGAAATATTTCTTAACGGAAAGAGTGGTAGACGCGTGGAATAGTCTCCCAGTGGAGGTGGTAGAGATGAGGACAGTATGGGCCTGATTCCATCCCGCACATCCGGACCCTCGGTGTATCCATCCGGAACCAGACGCACAGAGGGAGTCACGATTATCATCCTACAGGGCAAGTCTAGCCCCTCTAGCCCCATGGGATTGCGAACAGGCCTGTACATGCAGGCTAGGACCCTGATTCCATCCGGCCTGCACGTACAGGCCTTCCCCGGCTAACTCAGTCAGGGGTCTTCAATGGAGCCGTGGCGCCATGGCGTTCGGTTGCCATGGCACTGCGGCTCCATTGAAGAGCCTCAATCCCTGGCCGTTGGCTCCAGCAGTGATTTCCCTGCAGCCCGACCATCGATCTGGCCTCCTAAGGCCAGGGTAGAGCTGAGGGGAATGAAAGTAAGCCCAAAACATAACAACCATGCAATCATTCATAAAGTCCACCAAATAAGAATAAATTGGGAGAATATACGCAAAAGATACTAACAATCAATCAAAGTACACAGAAGCTGATCCAGTGCATAAACAATAATACCCCTCTTTAATCATCACCCACCAGACTTTATTCAACCATTCTTCCCCTTTAAGAAATCCTCAAGTTGGGAAGGGTCAAAAAAGTATAAGAAACACTCTGCAATGAAACTAAGCATATGCAAGGAAACTTAAGAAAGAAATCTGAAGCATGCCAAAGTACGTGTTTGCAACCGTAAAAAAGACTTGCGTTACAGCTGTGTGGAGCGACTTATATCCGGGAAAGCCAAAATGGATTTCCCGCAAAATAATTCACTCCTCTTTTTAAAGTATAAATTCAAAATTTGGTTCTTATCTGATTCAGAAAAACAAGATGCTAATAATGTAGCCCACATAGGAATCTTGTCTATAGAAGATTCCTAGAAGGCTATTAAGTCTAAACTTTCAAAAGGAACCAACTAGTCTAATTCTTCTGTTACCTCTGAGTTAACCTACGCCTTCAAATCCCTTGGCAAATAATAAATATTATTGGCCTACAGGTTTTCTGCACCAGGAAAGGATAACACCTCTTTTAAGTATTTCTTAAACAAAATCAAAGGAGACAGAAGATGGATACATGGAAAATTTAAAAACCTGAGGTTTCGCACCCTGGGGGCATTTTCCAGTGCCTTCATACAGTGGTGAATCAGTAAGCTATCCTTAACAGATGAAGTAGCTATGGTTTGTAACATGGTAATCTGGCCATCTACTTTAAAATCATGGGCCTCTAGCTTAGTCAACTGACCATCATATTTTATTTATTTAATTAATTAATTTTATATTCCACGCTCTTTAGAAATCAGTGCAGTTTACATAGAACATGAATTTAATGTTTACATTGAAAATATTGATTAAACCTTGCAACAGAATCAACAGTGAATGTGGAAAACTACTGTTACACCTCAAGGTCAGAAATAAGGTCCCAAAGATCGTTTAATGAGACCTCCCCTACCATTGTCCGGAGTGTCTGATCCTTAGAAGCCCTATTTGAGACCACATTAATGGGAAATATCACCAGACTAGGTACCAGCACCTGAAGGGGGGTCAGAAAAGTCATGGGAGAGCACCCCGTAGTTGCAACAGAAGGCGAGCCTTGACCAACCTCCACCGTCGCTGCTACCTGACTCAGAACAGCATTTGAACTTGTGAGTGGGGCTGGGGTAAACTTCCCGAAAACCAAGGATGAGAGCAAACAGTCCATCACAGAAGAAGTATCCAATACCTGTGACACTGCTAAATGTCATTCCATAGGTCCTAACACTTTAACAGTTTTTGGAGGGTTAATAGTACTCAATGGTGTCGTCTTCTTGTTCCCCATACCTCAGGAAACTACAATTCCCAGTTTCCTCGACCTCCTCAGATAGTCAAAGGGGCATCAAAGGGTCTGAACCAGCTATTTGTATACGCCCCTTCGGATACACCCACAGCCATGTCCTGCGGCTGGGACCTTGTTTTAATAGGTCCCTGAGTGATGGCCACAACAGCGCCTGAGCACCCGCAGTTCCTCCAGATCAGCAAATGATGGTAAGAATGCTCCAGTTCACACAGCGGGTGGGACCTTGTTCTTATAGGTCACCGAGTGTTGACCACAACAGCGCCTGAGTGTCCACAGGTCCTCCAGATAAGCAAACAATGGTAAGAATGCTCCCACTAAGACACAGATATTCAATGTCAGGGTCATATCTGGCCATCAGCATTGAACATCTTGGTTGGCTGGATAGTAAAGAAGCTAACCCAGCAGCGACAATATTCAGACACTGCCTGGTTAGCTTATACAAGAACATAACATAAGACCATAAGAAATGCAATATTGGGTTAGACTAAGGTCCATCAAGCCTAGTATACTCTTTCCAACAGTGGCCAATCCAGGTCACAAGTACCTGGCTGGCTCCCAAAAAGGTACACAGGTTCCTCAATGCTTGTCCCTGATCCTCTTTAATAATGGTTTATGGACCTTTCCTCCAGGAACTTGTTCAAACTTTTTATAAACCCAGCTACACTAACAGCTTTTACTACATCCTCCAGTAACAAATTCCAGAGTTGTATTACTCTTTGAGTAAAAAAATATTTTCTCTTATTAGTCTTAAATGGGTTACATTGTAGCTTCATTGCATGTCCCCTAGTCTTTCTACTTTTTGTATTATATATTTTATTGAGCAATCACAATAAATGCAAGGGAGGAGTGGCTCAGTGGTTGGGACAGGTTATCTCAGGCCAGAAGGCCAGGGGTTGAATTCCCGCATGGGGACAAGCAACCTCAGGCTGGAGGGACTGGGGTCTCTAGTCCCATGGCCACTCCTTGTGGCCTTGGGCAAGCCACTTAACCCTCCATTGGCTCAGGTACACTTAGATTGTGAGCCCTTTGGGGACAAGGGAATAAAAAGTACCTGTTAGTATACATGTAAACCGCACTGATTCTAAAGAGTACAGTATAAAAAATAAATAAATAAATATAAAAACGTAGGCATATCTAACAACAACATAGCATATTCTATTGTGAGTTCAACCAGTTTTTGAACTAAACCAAACCATGTGATAGGATGATCACAGACAAAAAAAAGAGTCTCCCCATCAATGGAAGGTGTAATTAACTAAATTGGAGCTCATTAGAACCCTACCCCCCCTTACCCGTTTTGTCAGCAGAAATGCAAACAGATACACCATGCATTATCTCTCCATCCCCCCAATCCCCCCTCCTACACCTCCCCCCCCCCCAGACCCCTGCCTATCCCCCCCCCTCCAGCCCATACCCACCCAAAGCAATTCCAATATCCAGGTTGCAGGGGATAGCATTTCCATAGCAAAAGGAGGGTTAACATGAGAGAAAGGAGTGAGATAGTCAGAGTGGGTACCTTTAGATAATGGACCCCATTAGTATAGTGTGTATGTGAGGGCATTAGCTGGCTTACCAAGGCTCATGAATCAGTACCCATATCCATAAGGTGTCTCCCTGGAAGAGGACATCGCTGGTCGCCGCAGTAATTTTATCCATACGTTAAATCTCCCATGCCTTGATCATTTTTATTTATTTATTTATGCAGGCTCTGGATATACCGCTAGGGCTGGAGCATAAAAGTGGTTTACAATAAAAAAGACTGCTAAAAGTATGAAAAAGAAAGGAACGCCAATCAACTAATAGGACAGAGTAGCAAAGGACAGGGGAGACGAGGGAGACAGAGAAAAGACAGGTGAAAAGAAAGCAAGGTCAACATCCAACCAAACACACAGACTGAACGTTATGATGGATGTAGAGGCAAATTGAATGCTTGATCTTTATCTTTATCTTTATTAAAACACTTGATAGACTGCCCAGGCCAAAGCATCAGGGCGGTGTACAATCATAAAATGTGACAGCTGCTGAGAAAGGAAGGAGAAAAGAACGCCAAAAAATAATAGAACAGCAAAAGAAATAGCAGAGAATAAAGAGAGAGCAAAACAGTAAGACAGTAAAACTGATAAAATAAAAATGTAAAAGCAATAAAAATAATAACTTAAAAATAAGATGGATTAAAAAGGCAGGGGAGGGGAGGAGGAAACACGAGCCAGATATAGGTGGAATAGGGGGCGAGACTAGGGGGACAAACACCATCAGTAAGGGGAAGAACAGAAGGGAGTAGGGGGGGGAGAAGAAATGGGAAACTAGGGGGGGAAAACATCATCATTAGGGGGAGGGAGATCGAACGCTTGACAGAAAAGGTGGGTCTTGAGGAGGGCTTTAAAACGAGTGTAGGATAGTTCTAAGCGAAGAGGTAAGGGAAGAGAGTTCCAGAGGGCGGGACATAGAAAAAAGAAAGCAGAGTGTCGGGTGGATTCGAGGCGGGCCTGAGTGGGTGAGGGAAGAAAGAGGCGGTTACCATGGGCAGATCGGAGAAGACGGGGAGAGGGCTGAAGATGAATAATGTTAGCTAAATACTGGGGGGAGTCAGAGAAAAGAGCCTTGTGTGCAAGGATGATGGAAAAGATGTTTTCAGAGCAGCTTTAAACCTGCGAAATGAGGTTTCAGAGCGGAGAGTGAGGGGAAGACTTCCACAATGCAGGGCCTTTGAAGAAAAAAGCATCACCTCAAGTGTTTATTTATTTAAAAGGATTTATATACCGCTTTGTCCTGAAATCAAAGCGGTTTACACTTCAAACAATCAAAAAATCAAAAATCAGTGTTAGTAGGGGTAGGCATGCAGTGTTAACACGGATGAGTATTTGTGTGAGTGAAGGTGAGGATTTCTTGGTGTGCTATTTACAAGATGAGCTATGTACAAGTGGTTATATACAGGAAGGGTAGGGGGGTAAATTGGGGGTCAGGTGGGTTGGAAGGTATCATAGGACATAGGACTATGGTGTACAATGAAGAGCATAGTTTTGGGCTGCTTCCTGAAGTCCTTGAGGTCCATAGTTGATCGTGGGTTGGTAGGTAACATTGGATATAGGACTATAGTGTTCAATGAAGAGCATAGTTGATCTCGGTCGAGGTCCACAGTTGATCGTCGGTCATTCGGGAGGGAGTTCAATGTGGTTTAGCTTAACATTAACTTATACAGAGAACCTCAATTTCAAACAATAACTTAATATTAACTTATACAAGGACATCAATTTTAAACAATGACAATAACTTCTACAAGGAACTTTCAATTGTAAACATTAACATCATATTTTAACAATTTAAACAGGCTTGTAACTTCATGCTCCTTTTACTAGGAGCATTCCATTGTAAATTGTAACATTGCATTTCAAACGTAGACAGTCTTGTAACTTCCTACATTAAGATTGAGATTGGTGTGATTGGTGGTCTTCGTTATAATGTTCAATGAATAAGGCAGTCTTGAGTAACTTTCAGAAGTCATTTAAATCAGTTGTGGATCTTAGCTTCTCTGGAAGTGCATTCCAAATAGCAGGGGCAGCTAGGGAGAAAGCTCGCATGGATGTTGATTTATTGGTATTTGTAAATAAGCTAGGAGTTGGTATTGAGTTTTTAGTGCTGTTTCTGTCCAGTCTTTCTTTTGTTTTGGTTCCGATGAGCTCTTGAAGTATTTCTGCTGACATGTTTTTGATCTTGAAGATTGTGAGCGCTGATTTATATTTTGCTCTTGAGGAGATTGGTAGCCAATGCAGATCTTGTACGCTCAATCATCTTCTACGCTGAATCGTCCATTTAGCAACAGTAGGTGCTCTGGATCGTTTCCAGAAGCGAACTATGACTGATCTAGTAGCAAGAAGGAGACTTGCGGAAATACATCCAGAAGGTGCCTCCCACCAACCATAAGGCAATGAACCCAATACACAAGCTTCAAGGGTAAAGTCCAGGGTTACATTCAAAGTTTGGATGATGTGAGCATACACTGCAGACCAGAAGACCTGCAGATGGGAGTACGACCACTGCATATGCTCAAAATCTCCCTTCGTTCCACACAGGCACCAACAAAGCGGATTGTCAGCACGCTTCCACCAGAATAAATCGATCGGAAGGATCAACATTTGAAATAGGTTCCATAGCTGCAGGAAACTAATGAGAGTGAGATTGAACAAGAATGGGAGTATTGGTAGATATCAGTCCAGAATTCCTCTAGGCTGTCTGGTTGAATCATGTTTCATCGCTTGTTAGGAAGGTGTACACCAGAAGGATTAAGAATTTCAGAGGCTATTGCTTGGTATAATCTTGCGAGAAAGGATTTGTTACGTGTCGAGTCAAATAGGACGCGCTCACAAAGGTTTTTTGGATGTAATAGTGCTGCCCGGACTGCCGGAGTGTCAAAGTAGTGGCGAAGCTGCATGGATTGAAAATACAAAAGCAAAATTCCCCATAATTGTTCTAGCTGATTTTTTGAAAGCATGATGGAGCTTGTGATAAGGAAGCTTATCATAGCTCAGGAAGGAGCTATAGAAAAGGTGAGGTGACTCTGAACAAGCAACCTGTCAGTTCTGGTAGAAATAAGAAAACCGAATTTTCCCATAAAAGATTACCAGTCCCAGAATGCACCAGGTTTCCAACAGCCATTAGAGGAGCTGAAGTGGGGAAACGTGTGTTCAATCAGGAGGGCTATGAGGTAATCCCTAAGCACTCATCTCAAAGGGCAGGGCCTGATTCAGCACAGCTGCGCTATGTTAGGGAGGAGCACTCATCTAAGCAGAATAAAGGTAGAGTTTATTCTACAGAGAATCAGTATCTTGGACAGCTGGAGATTGATCATCTTCATCATCAGGAGGATCATCAGAAGCAGAAGCCAAACTGGACGGACAGAGAGGGAAAGAAACCCTTTGGAAGAAAGAGGAGAAAAGCCTTTGAGAGGTCTAGAAGAGTCCAGAGCAGTACATATACTGGGAGGCATTCCAAGGGCCAGCATACACCATTGGACTGGGGAAAGCCAGAGGAATGGTGCTGCAGAGCTAGGAATCTCCAGACGGTACCTGTGAGAGAGACGGCTGCACGTGGAAGGGACCCTAAGACCCGTGCCAGAAGGTATGTGAAGAGAGATCCAGTGTCCAGGGATCTGGATTGGAAGGCTGGACATAAGAACTGGACTACATACTGGCCAGGCTATATAGAGAGGAACTCTAACAGCAATGGAAGCTCAGGTATGAACACTGATCTATGCCCTAGCTATAACCTTGAAAGACAGCAGGGAAACAAGTATTCTCCTGAAAGTGCTCCATTGAGAGATTCATCTATGCCAATCCATGATATTGAACCCATGCTTGTTGAAGAAGGGGGAATGATTGCAGATGAAGAATGTGTTTATATGGACTGCTCTCTGTCTAAACTCCTTTGGTAACTTTCTGTTACAAAGTACAGCAACCATCACAAAGAAATACAAACTTGTTCTTTAATCTACTCAGAAAAGCTCCTGAAGCAGGATTTGACCCACACAGTAGAAAGCAAGCCAGCTAAGGGGTTTCAGCTGGATAACTGCTAGCAATTGAGCCTTACCTAATTGCTTGTGAGCTAGGAGAGAATCACTTCTGAATCTATGTGGGAAGATATAAGAAGTTAACCTGAAAAGAACAGTTTTTTTTCTCTTTGTAGCTTTTGGTTTGTTGTTTGATACTTGCTAAGAGGATATTAGCTAAGCCTACAGAAAAAGACCAGTTTGTTATCAACCAGGTCTTATTTCTTTTGCTTTTGATTGCCTGACAAGTTTAAAGGTTGTTTTCCTGATTTTGTTTTTTTTTCCAAGTTTAACACTGAAAGCAAGTAACCTGATTTATGTGCTACCAAGCATATCTGTTTTGGGAGAAATAACCCCATAAATAAATATCTTATTGGCTTTACACTTGAGCACAACTAAATTATTGTTAGCAGCTGTGTCTGGTGTGAATGGACTGCATTGACCACAATCCCTTGCAAATCATATTGACATATGCACTTGCCAAGACTGTGAAGATTCTCACCCAGGCAGCCGTCTGACAAGCTGTCATAGAGCACTTCAAGATGCTCAGAAGACATATGTACAGAAAGCTGCCTCCCAAAGGTTCTCAGGAAGTCGAAAGAAGCTAATGAAGTAAAGGGGGAGATACGCGCTGAGAGGCCAAATGCAGAACAGACACTTCGCCAGGCTCGCAGAAGGGGTTTAAGAAAGGGGTGTGCCAGTACCTTGCACATCTCATCAGAGTGCTGGAGAAAAGGGACTGCAGCAAGCGGTATTAGAGCCATCCAAATTCTCTCCAGGGTGTTCCAGTCAACCTCTGAGGCGGACATCCAAGTAAACACAGCTCGCAAACAAGCACAGCGGTGATATAGCTCTAGATCTGGGAAACCCAAACCTCCAATAACCTTAGGGTGAATCAGAACTCTCCAGTCCAGCCAGGGTTTGTGATCCTGCCAAAGGAAGTGTATTAGTATGCACCGCAGAGTCTTGAAAAAGTGTTGAGGGACTGCAAGCAGAAGCTGAGTGAATAGGAATACGAGTTTGGGCAGTAACCGCATTTTGGTCATTTATTTATTTATTGTTTTTTATACACCATCTTTCTACAATTCAAGATGGTTTACAGGGAACTCAGAACTAACAGTGTGAGAACATCTGTTTTACAAGGAACAAAAACTTAATAAGCATAAGCATAAGTAACCTTTGTTTATCATGCCAGGAAGGCAACTATGTACAATAGAAGGGAGAAGTTTAGGGGAGGGGGAGAGGGCAGGGGGAGGAGTTGAGTGGAAGGGAGGGGGTTGGGCAATCTAGGTAAGATTTTTATGAATGTTGTATTGTAGGTTGGTGTTGTAGGACTCATGGAAGAGGAGCGTTTTAAATTTTTTGCGAAATTCGGTATGATCTGAGCAATTTTGGAGGGCAGGCGGGAGGGCATTCCATTCTGTGGGGGCATAGAGGGAGAAAGTATGATTACAGGTAGATTGTGGGCTTTTGAGTCTTTGTGACAAGATGTGTAATAGATTTACAGAGTTTGGTCTGCGGGATCTGGAATTAGAAGGCTTATTTAAGAGTGAGCCAAGACAAGGGGAAGATTTGTTATGGATAATTTTGTGAATTAGTGTAAGGGTTTTAAATTTTATCCTGAACAGGATGGGTAGCCAGTGGAGTTGTTGTAATATAGGGGTGATGTGGGAGCTTCTGGAAGTCATAGAGATCAGTCGTGCTATGGTGTTCTGAGCTAACTGGAGGGGTTGAATGTTGTTCACTGAGAGGCTATAGTATATTAGGTTGCAATAGTCAAGGGTTGGGGTGGTGAGGGTTTGGCAAATGGAGCAGAATGAGTCTGGGTTTAGTAGAGGGCAGAGATTTCTTAACGTTCTGATCATGTTGACTCTGCCCAACCAGGAGATGGGGGTAGAATACCAGGAGGTCAATTCTAGCTGCAGACTCCTGAGATGAGGGTCATAATTGAGGGAATAGAGTTGGGAGAGGCTGCGATGAATGGTAATACCTATTTAATGGAATTGATGCACCACCTGAAAGCCCTCCAGAGAGTCTTCAGCCATCAAGGAAGTTTTAGAGAAACAAGGTAGAAGCGTTGACTTCTGTTTATTGATGGAGAACCTGGATAGATGTGAAAATCGATCTAGGACATACATGATAATTGGTAGAGACAATGAAGGATCTCTCAGATATGTGTCATCTGCATATAGAGAAATGGAATGATAAGTGACTCCCAAAAGAATGGCAATCTCTGAGGCACATCGCCGGATATGGACTGCTAAGAGTTCAATTGCAAGGGCAAATAAAAACGGAGACAGGGGCAGCCCTGACAAGTACCATGCCCTAGGTGAAAGGAGGAGGATAGAAAACCATTGACAATAATAGAGGCCCTGTGGTCTAGCATATATAGCCACAATCCAACAGCGGAAAGACGCCCGAAACCGAAGGAGTCAAGGACTTCAAATAGATATTGCCATTCGACTTTGTCAAAGGCTTTTTTCGCATCTAGCAATAGAATCGCATAGCTACCTTCCTGTGTTTGAAGATTGTGCATTATGTTAACCAGGCGTCGTACATTATCTGAGCCATATCTATGTTTGATGAAACCAGTCTGGTCTGAGTGCACAATGTTCTGTATTTTAGAATCTAGGTGATCCGATATCATTTTAGCAAACATTTTGTAGTCAATGTCAGTGTTCAATAAGGAAATAGGGTGCTAATGACTACAAACTGAAGGATCTTTGTCTCCTTTAGGGATAACAGTAATGGTAGCATGCTAAAAGGATGTAGGCAGACATTTCATCAGTAGGATATCATTAAATACTTGAACCAGGATTGGAGCGAAGGCGTCAGATAGGCTATTATATACTTCTGCTGGAAGTATGTCTGGACCCGCGGCCTTAGAAGACTTGAGGCTCTGGATTGCCTGAAGCATCTCTGGAAGAGAGAATAGGTGATCAATGGCATCCCTATCCTCTTGAGATAATTGTGGAAGCGCTACCTCTTGGAGCCAGCTGTGGATAGAGGAAGTATCAGTGCGCAGATTGCAAGAGTAGAAGTCACTGTAAAATTTTGCAAATAAAGCAGCCATCTCTCCCGAGTGGCACGTAGGGGTTCCAGAGACAGAGTGTAGGACTGAAATTTGGTGATTTTTGCCTCTGTTTTTTAAGCTGCCATAATAATGGTTTTCCCACCTTATTGCCTTGTTCATAAAAATGTCTTTTGGTCCATTGAAGCAAGGAAGCTATAAAACCCATATCTACTTGGTCCACAACTGGAACACCACAATCTCCGCTGTGGCCAGCACAATAAATAAGACTAAAACCAGACACACCTCTGCAAAAGCCCGATGGTTCACACCCAACCTCCGGAAGCTAAAGACCAAACTCAGAAGAGCAGAAAGAAAAGGGAGAAAAACCAAAAAAGAGCACGACAAAAAGAATTACATATAAGAACATAAGAATATAAGATATGCCATACTGGGTCAGACCAAGGTCCATCAAGCCCAGTATTCTGTTTCCAACAGTGGCCAATCTAGGTCATATGTACCTAGCAGTGTCCCCAAGGGACACAGGTTCCACAATGCTTGTATTGGTTCAAGCATTGATATCCTGGGTCCCTTCTTAATAATGGCTTATGGACCTTTCCTCCAGGAACTTGTCCAAACCTTTTTTAAACCCAGCTACACTAAAAGCCTTTACTACATCCTCCGGTAACAAATTCCAGAGTTTGATTACACGTTGAGTGAAAAAATATTTTCTTTTATTAGTCTTAAATAGTTTACCCTGTAGCTTCATTGCATGTCCCCTAGTCTTTCTATATTCTGATAAGGTAAACAATCGATCTACATTTACCCGTTCCACTCCGCTCATTAATTTATAGACTTCAATCATATCTCCCCTCAGCCGTCTCTTTTCCAGGTTAAAGAGCCCTAACCTTTTTAGCCTTTCTTCATAGGAGTATCCTTCCATCTCCTTTACCATTTTGGTGGCTCTTCTCTGAACCTTTTCTAATAACTCTATATCCTTTTTAAGATACGGCGACCAGAATTGCACACAATATTCAAGGTGCGGTCTCACCATGGAACGATATAGAGGCATTATAATATCCTTTGTTTTATTTTCCATTCCTTTCCTTATCATACCTAGCATTCTATTTGCTCTCTTGGCCACCGCTGCACACTGGGCCGAGGGTTTTAACATGGTATCCACAATGACGACTAAATCTTTTTCCTGGGTGGTGGTTCCTAATGTGGAACCTTGCATCGTGTAACCATAGTTTGGGTTGTTCTTCCCTAGGTGCATAACCTTGCACTTGTCCACATTAAATTTCATCTGCCATTTTGATGCCCAGTCTTCCAATTTATCAAGATCCTCTTGCAATTTTCCACAATCCTCTTGGGTTTTAACAGCTTTAAATAGTTTTGTGTCATCTGCAAATTTGATAACCTCACTCGTTATTCCACTTTCCAGGTCATTTATGAATATGTCAAAAAGCAGCGGACCCAGCACAGATCCCTGGGGTACACCACTATTCACTTTTCTCCATTGGGAAAATTGGCCATTTAGCCCTACCCTCTGCTTTCTATCTTTTAACCAGTTCCTGATCCACAATAGTACACTGCCTCCTATCCCATGACTCTTTAGTTTTGCCAAAAGTCTCTCATGAGGGACCTTGTCAAAGGCTTTCTGAAAGTCCAGATACACAGTATCAACCGACTCACCTTTGTCCACCTGATTATTCACTCCTTCAAAAAAACATAACAGATTAGTAAGACAAGATCTTCCTTGTCTAAAGCCATGTTGGCTGTCTCTCATTAGTTCATGACTATCTACATGCTGAGTAATTTTATTCTTTATGATGGTTTCTATCATTTTTCCCGGTATTGACGTCAGGCTCACCGGTCTGTAGTTTCCCGGATCACCCCTGGAACCCTTTTTAAAAATTGGTGTTACATTGGCGATCCTGCAATCTTCAGGTATTAGAGATGATTTTAATGATAGTTCACAGATTACTAATATACGAATTGGACGCATACCACACAGAAACAGACAAAGCAAAAAAGGCCTTCCATACAAAGATAATAAACACATCAATAAACAAACCACGAGAACACTTCAATATTGTCAAACAACTGACAAAAGCACCCAACCACTCCGACCAACTATCAAACATCCCACCTGAACTACTAGCACGACATTACAAGCAGCTTCAACAACCACAGAATCCACAACTGAACGCAGAGACAACAACAGAAAACCACCCCATCACACCACAGACAGAGACTGGAACACATTCGAAACAGTCACAAAAGAGGAAGTATCATCCACCATCTCTCGACTAAATACCACCACCTCCCCACTAGACCCCTGTCCTACAGAATGGATAAAGAAAACAAAAGATGACCTGAGCACACCATTAACCCGCATTGTTAATGAATCCCTCAGCCAAGGACGCATGCCAGATCTCCTTAAAACCTCAGTCATCCGACCAACCTCAGTCATCCGACCAACCAACACAACCTGGATCCCCTCAAACCCACCTCCTCCAGACCAATAGCAAGCCTCCCGTTTACCGCCAAACACATTGAGAAGGTAGTCCAGAGTCAGCTCCAAGAACATTTAGATGCTAACAACATATTGGACCCACAACAACATGGCTTTCGTCCACTCCACGGAGTCGAGACCCTCATGACGTCGCTAATGAACACCCTTGTCATGGGAACTCAAGCTAAGCACTCTGGATATGCCATGATCTTCCTAGACATATCAGCTGCCTTCAACACCATCTCCCACAACATCCTCATACACAGACTACAAGCAATCGGCATCAAAGATAACATACTCCAATGGTTCCGTTCCTACCTGACCAATAGACAACAATTGATCCGCACAAATATATCAACCTCCCCCCCTTTCCAGCAACACCAAGGAGTACCCCAAGGATCCACATTATCTGCCATGCTCTTTAACATCTACCTGCAACCAGTCTGCTCAATCATACGCATATACAACATTAACTACCATATCTATGCGGACGACATAATGCTCTATGCTCCAATCACAACATCAAACCTAACCAATAAACACTTATCAGAATGCTTCACCGAGGTATCCAGCTGGCTACAAAAGAACAACCTATCCATCAACATAAAGAAAACTGAAGCCCTCATAGTAACAAAGGACCCAGACTTCACACCACCTACACACCTCAACATTGGAACCACAAAAATACAAATACAACCACAAATAAGATACCTAGGAGTCATCATAGACCAAGCACTCACATTCAATCAACAGATAAAAAAAACCACTGCAACAATCTACCACAAGGCTAAAACAGTACAACACCTCAGACCTCTCCTTGAACCACAGGACTTCAGAACAGTGATGCAAGCCTTGACACTCCCCCACCTGGACTACTGCAATATAATATACCATGGACTTCCAGCCACTCATACCAACCCACTTCGAACTGCCTTAAACACCACAGTAAGAATTATCAAGAATGCAAAAAAACAGGACCACATCACCCCAGTCCTGAGGGAGCTACACATACTCCCCCTAGAAGCAAGAATCAAATACAAATCCGCCCTACTCACCCACAAAGCTCTCTACCAAACTCAATCTTCTCAGCTCTGCACTCTACTGCCTCAACCAACCCACAACAGAACAACCAGACAAACCACCAACAGCTCCCTCACCATCCCACACAAAAGAACGAAATACAGTCAACGGACCTGCAACAGAGCCTTCAAACTATATGCACCATCCCTCTGGGACTCTCTACCAAATCACATCAGAAGCAACACGGACCCCTTATCTTTCAGGAAACAACTTAAAACTGCACTATTCCAAGAATTCCTCGGACCAGAAAAAAACACCCACCACTGACTCCCTCCCAACCACCATATTCCATCCCCCTGAACATATGTCCTATGTAACCATAACACAATGTCCATGTCTATGTCTATGTCCCAATTAATTGTTAAAAATCATTATTGTTGGCCACCTGGTGATGGCCCCAAACCCTTGTAATTGAGCATTGTATGTTCCACCGCTTTGACCCGGCGAAAAGCGGAATATAAATACAGCTAAATAAATAAAATAAATAAATAAATCTACAGCAGCAAATTCACCTCATAAGCGAACTAGTTGTTGACAGACTCGGTGGCCTCCTCCCCTCCTATGTGGACACTCTAAGGAGAGACTCTCCTGATGCAGCTCTTCTTGCTTAGCCAATACCTTTCCTTTTGTATGCACTGGATAGGGAGATAAGATGCTCATGCAGAGATAAGATGCTCATGCAACACTGCCCTACCAGTGTCCCAAAGAGGAAATGACGATATCTCTGGGGAATCATTAAAGGTTCTTGCCAGCCTGACCATATGGCTGTTACAAATTCTGTATTTAGTAGTAGATCTCGCTGTAGGGACCACATGACTCCACATCTATTAGAGACAGTTGAAAGGAAGATAAGAACATAAGAACATAAGATATGCCATACTGGGTCAAACCAAGGTCCATCAAGCCCAGTATCCTGTTGCCAACAGTGGCCAATCTAGGTCATATGTACCTTGCAGTTTCCCCAAAAGACACAGGTTCCACAATGCTTGTATTGGTTCAAGCATTGATATCCTGGGTCCCTTCTTAATAATGGTTTATGGACCTTTCCTCCAGGAACTTGGACAAACCTTTTTTAAACCCAGCTACACTAACAGCCTTTACTACATCCTCCGGTAACAAATTCCAGAGTTTGATTACACGTTGAGTGAAAAAATATTTTCTTTTATTAGTCTTAAATAGTTTACCCTGTAGCTTCATTGCATGTCCACTAGTCTTTCTATATTCTGATAATGTAAACAATCGATCTACGTTTACCCGTTCCACTCCATTCATTAATTTATAGTCTTCTATCATATCTCCCCTCAGCCGTCTCTTTTCCAGGTTAAAGAGCCCTAACCTTTTTAGCCTTTCTTCATAGGAGTATCCTTCCATCCCCTTTACCATTTTGGGAGCTCTTCTCTGAACCTTTTCTAATAACACTATATCCTTTTTAAGATACGGCGACCAGAATTGCACACAATATTCAAGGTGCAGTCTCACCATGGAACAATATAGAGACATTATAATATCTTTTGTTTTATTTTCCATTCCTTTCCTTATGATACCTAACATTCTATTTGCTCTCTTGGCTGCCGCTGCACACTGGGCCGAGGGTTTTAACATGTTATCCACAATGACACCTAAATCTTTTTCCTGGGTGGTGGTTCCTAATGTGGAACCTTGCATCATGTAACCATAGTTTGGGTTGTTCTTCCCTAGGTGCATAACTTTGCACTTGTCCATATTAAATTTCATCTGCCATTTTGATGCCCAGTCTTCCAATTTATCAAGATCCTCTTGCAATTTTCCACAATCCTCTTGGGTTTTAACAACTTTAAATAGTTTTGTGTCATCTGCAAATTTGATAACCTCACTCGTTATTCCCTTTTCCAGGTCATTTATGAATATGTCAAAAAGCAGCGGACCCAGGAGATTAAGGCATGATCAGATGGACCCTCCATAGTGCCCTATGTACATCTGTGATAACCAAGGAAGAATTGACCTGGCAATCAGCCACATGTCTATGCATGAGTGACTGTTGTGGGCATGTGAGAAGTGGGAATAATCCCGTTCCCCTGCATGCGTGCTTCGCCAGGCATCATATGAATCCAAATTCGATATCAACTTCAATAGTTGGGGCGGTGGAGTAAGTGCGGTAGAACCAACCCCAGTGCCGTCCAACTATGACAGCAGACAGTTAAAGCCTACCCCCATTATAATTTCCCCGTCGAGAGGACTGCACCAATTCCAGGACTTCTCAAAGAGAATTACCAATTAACAGAGGCGGTACATATACGTTTACAAAAGTAAGAATCATGTCATTAAGCAACCCAATGAGGACAAAAAACCTACCCTCCAGATCCGCAGTCTGTTCAATAATTTGAAACATCAGCTGAGAGGAAAAGAGAATAGCTACTCCCCGTCTCTGTGAGGAAAAGTTGGCTAAAAAAGCCTGGGGGAATATCTGCATGGAAAACTAGAAATGGACCCTGGCAATCAAGATGTGTCTCCTACAAGAACATTATATCAGTTTTTCACGCACCAGTTGATCCAGAACTCTACGTCGTATAACGGGGCTGATTAGCACATGGACATTGCATGAAATTATTTTAACCATCGTATAATCCCACAGCCGCCAAACTATAGACAAACACAAAGAAAAGGAGATGACATTTGTTCAGACCTCCCCATGCATTCCAGAATTGTGTAATCACTCCTGTTTGTATAACTTTCCAAACTCTCACAAAAAGGAAAGCAATATACCCATCTATGATCCCATATCCTTCCCCCAACCCTCCCACCCCCATCCCCTTCTCAGGAAGGAGACAGAAAGAAATAGACTAAAGATAGTAGAGGCACTGAAAGTGCAGTTAAAATGGTGCAAGAAGAGTAAACAAGAAGACAAGAATAGCTCAAAACTCCTCCCCCTCAATCCTAATTGTCTACAAGATCCAAAGATAGCTTGGAAGAATCCCCAAAAGTCCCGCGTCCACTTAGTGCCTTTCACTCCTCCAGCATTCAACCACCCCAATTCAAATCTTCCCCAGACAAATTTCTGTATTGCTGTGACATCTCCTGTCTCCACCTATTCCACCAGAAAAACCTAGCCCGAGAGAAGAGGGAGAGAGACAAAGAGGGAGATATCGCCCCGTCAAGCGCTGGAGCACAATCAACACTATTCGGCAATGAGCTGATAGGAACAAACATATTAAGAGGAGCAGTTGTGTCCATGTCTTTGGTAAGGATACCATCCTGGTCGTTCCCTGATACCTGTCTGGAACCAGGCACCTTACGCCTCTTGAGTGTTGAAACTTCCCAGTTGCCATGGGTATTTCTTGATCTCGGCGAATTGTCCTCATTGGCTTGAAGCGAATCCAGGAAATTCAGACAGTCTACTAGTTCTGAGATGTGATGCGCTGGATTGTTCCACTCATAGATGACAGAGAAGGGGAATCCCCAGCGATATTGCACTGATCTTCTTTGCAGCATTTGTGTTAGTGGTTTGAAGCTTTTCCATCTTTCCAATGTGTGCTGAGAGAAATCGTGGAAGATCTGAATTTCCTGGCCTCAAAATAGAAGAATGAGTTTCCCATGCAGTCTTCGCATAAGGGTAGCTTTGTCCTCGAAAAAACTAAAACAAGCCATAATTGGACAAGGATGAGATCTGGGCTCCAGCCGGGTTCCCAGACTATGGTGAGCACACTCCAGTTTAACAGGACCAGGAGCCTCTGGCGCACAGAAGGCATACAGTTCCTGAATAAGCAGTCCCACATTCTCCTGCCCTTCGCTTGATCTGGTATGCCAAGAACTCTTATATTGCTGCATCTCTGGTGATTCTCCAAATCGTCATGTTTTTCTTGCAGTTCTTTGGTAAGATGCTTGATTTTCTTCAATTTGGCCTGAAAAAGGGCCATTGAATCAATTTGTTCACCAGTATTAATTTCATTTTGTGTCACTCGATCGTCAAGTGTTTTAAGATCCGACCAAATATCACTCACTGTTTTAGAAAGGTCTAAACAGAAGAGTTTTAATTCTTGGAGGATTTCCACTAGATCTGCCTTTGTTACTGGAGAGGTCGCTCCCAAAGTTCCAGTTGGTGGGGATGGGGAGGAGCCACTTGATGTCGGAGCTGGTGGCACAGTTGAGGCAGAGTCAATAGTGCGAGCATATTTAGATAAAGCAGAAGAGTAGGATTTGGAGCTGGACATAGCTGAGTACACAGGCTTGGTAGTATAGGGTTCAGGGATTTTATTTATTTATTTATTTAATAGTTTTTGGGTTTTTTTATACCACTCAACTTCTTGTTAATTCAAAGCGGTTTACCCTAGAACAAATACAGCAACGAGCTTTTACATGAAACAGGGAACTAACTTGGAGGAATATGAAAGGAGTAAGTGATACATTTAACAATGGCTAACTATATACAGAAATATTGTTGCAGATTGATATGTTACTTCTACATTAAACAGTTGTCTGCTATATACAGTTGTATTATTTCAAAGTGGCATTATTTTTCCAGGTGGGACCATAGTCTTCGAGGAAGAGGTGGGTCTTAATAGCTTTCCTGAAGTCTAGGAGATCTTTGATTGTATGTATTGAGGCAGGCAGGTTGTTCCACAGCTGCGGAGCATACAAAGAGAAGGCTCTACTGCAAGTGGATTGCTTCACTGGTCAACATTGAAATCGTTACTGACTTTAAAAGACCCTAATCTGTAGTATCTTGGTGAGCTGAACACGAATATAACATTAAAAACATTTTATTGGCTCTCGTTTTGAAGATATTGCATGTAGTTCATTTTTGACCTTTCACCGTGTAAATGTATCCAGTAGGACATCAACAACATCCCAAATAAGCCTTGAATGATGTAATATTGCATCACATTGCATAATACCAGCATGCATACATCATCCAGAGTTGATTGCATCATTTTCTGATGCCATGCAATACTACTGCCAGACAGCTGCTGAAACCATCTGACATCAGCAGTGTACTATATGCAGTCGGAAAGGAAAGTAATCTGATATTCTGTTCCGATACTGAAAGCCTCATGAATGCCTTAAAAATCACTCATGACGCACAAGACTGGAGACTATTTATAGACTCTTCAAAACTGAGTCTGAAAGCTGTGCTTTTGAACAATGGAAACTGTCTTCCATCTATTCCAGTAGCACATGCCGTCCACATGAAAGAGACATACGATAACTTAAAGCATCTACTGACTTCCATTAACTATAACAAGTACAGCTGGCACCTCTGTGGTGACTTGAAGGTAGTTTCCCTTTTAATGGGACTGCAGCAGGGATATATAAAATACTTGTGTCTCTTATGTGAGTGGGATAGCCGAGCAAGGGATTGGCACTACTTGCGGAAGGAATGGAATCACAGACAAAATGTAACAGTTGGAGAGAAGAATATCCAGCACCCAGCTCTGGTTGAGGCTCACAAAATCCTGCTACCACCCCTTCACATCAAACTATTGTAGGTTTGATGAAAAACTTTGTGAAAGCCATGGACCGCACTTCGACAGCTTTCCCATACCTGCATGAAAAATTCCCTCGACTCAGCGAAGCAAAGATTAAAGAGGGAGTTTTTGTGGGTCCTCAGATTCGAGAGCTTCAAAGATGACCTGTTCAACAACTTGCTGCAGGGTGATGCGGAACAAGCATGGAATGCTTTTCGCCTAGTGTCAACAAACTTTCTCAGGAATGTTAGGGCAGAAAACTACAAGGAACTAGTAGAAGACATGCTGATGCAGTATCAGAAACCTGGCCGCAATATGTCTCTAAAGATCCATTTCCTTGATTCCCATCTCAATTTCTTTCCTGACAACTGTGGTATGGTTAGTGATGAACAGGTCAAATGTTTTCACCAGGATATCGCAACGATGGAGCAAAGATACCAGGGAAAATGGTCCACTACAATGCTGGCTGACTACTGCTGGACACTCCCCAGAGAAGCTCCCGAACAGCTGTACAAGAGACAGGCGAAAAAAATCTAAGAAGTAGTCTATGACTTGGTTTTTTACAGGTATTAACCGAAGGCCTATTATATTTACTATTGACATGCATTTCGTGATGTAAACATTAATTCTTGTAGATTACAAAAAATCTAGAGCCAACTTTGCAATTTCACTGTCATATTTGTGTTCAGCATATAAAAATTGATAAGAAATTACTATTTTTATTTCAGTAACATGAGTTTTGTAAAAATGTGTTGACCAGTGTATTCTGAAGCTTGGTGGGGTTTCCAGGATGTTGATGCCTGCACCTCTTCTCTTATTTAGCATTTTTAAGATTATTAATATGTTCTTGTATTTAGTACAGACGGTAATAGGAAGCCAGTGTAGTTGGTACAGTGTAGGGTTATATGGCTGTATTTTGCATTGCCTGTAATTATTCTTGCAACAGTGTTTTGCACCAGTTGCAAAGGGAGTATTGTTTTCTTAGGTAGACCATGATAGATCACGTTGCAATAATCTATTATTGGGGTTACTATCAGGGGCGGCTCAAGGCAATCTGCTGCCAGAGGCAAAGTATGAAAAGGCGCGCCCCCCGCCCCCACCTTTGAGGGGGCAGGGCTTTTTCAGACATCCAATCAGAGACTGAACCAAACCAAAAAGCCGATTAGATTATATGGAGGAAATGCAAGATGTTTGCACACAGGGCCATATCGAGCTGCAATCACACCCTGTGCAACTTGCAGCTTGGGCGCACGCCCCCCTCTCCTCCCCCATACCTCTGCGTCCAGCGCTGCCTGCTCTTTCCCTGCTGCTGCTGCCCTCTGTTTTTTTCACAGAGCCGCCAGCAACAGGGAAAGAGCAGGCAGCGCTGAACGGAGGTATGGGGAGGAGGGGGGCATGTGCCCGATCTGAAAGGCGCCGGCACTTTAAGCAGATCTGTCCCTCCCTGCTCTGACATCACTTTGGAGGAGGGAGGGACCAGACCTGCTTAAAATGCTGTGAGAAGTCTTGGAGGGGGGGGGGGGGGGCGCATTTTGGTTGCCTGCTATTGTCCTGCCAGTGGCAGCAGGGCGACATCAGACAGCCGAAATACACCTCCCAAGCCTTTCCGCCCTGTGTGGCTGCACCACTTGCACAGGGCTAGGTAAGGTCCCATTTGCACACCAAGGAACTAAAAGACAGCAAGAACTAACAGCACAGTTTATAAAACTAAATTATAACTCATTTTTATTTTGTTGCTATGAACTGCGTTATGGTTCTTGCTTTTTCTTTTTCAGGATATATTTTGCATCCACAGTAGGTGCAGAGCAGAACCAGGACATTCACCCACAGAACTCAATATTTAAAAACAAATCTGATTCTGATCATCTAACAACCACCACTATTCTCCAGTACCAGGCATATTATGAACTAATACAAAACCCTACAACAAAGAGCAAACCTACCATACCATATCAGCACAAACTTCCAAAACTCACATGAGGAGCCCATCCAAAAATAGCATCACTGTAAATACTACAGTGGGCCCTGGAACATCCATACACCTATCAGAAAAGCTGAACAAGTCAAATTACTACAGTACAGTATAGATCTTTATATACAAACTCCATGTTAACAGAACACCTGACCTCAGTCACACACGCACAACATTGACTTTCACCAAGTACAGAATAAGTAACCACAATCTAAAGTAAAAATAATAATATGTAGACTAAATTTAAATTGAAACCCCAAGAAGTCAGAGTCCACATGCAGTGCAACATCAGACAAATAAGACATGCAGTTCCCCCATACTGTGTAAAATATAAAAATAGCACAAAGTCCATTCACTAAAATTAAATACAATTATTTTTTCTACCTTTGTTGTCTGACCATTTTATTCTCTGATCATGCTGGTCCCGATCTGAGGTTTCTGCTTTCCTGTCTTCTCTTAGCTCTCTTTCTGTGGTCTATGGTCCATGGTCCATCTGCCATTTCTTATCTCTTCTTTTGTTTTCTTCACTTCCTTCCATCAGCCCATTTCCAGTTCCAGTAACCCTCCCCAGTATCAGCTCCCTTTCCAGACCTTTCCTCCCAGTACCTTCCAATGTCAACTGCCTTGCATTCCCACAACTGCAACTGGTGTCCATTCCCTTCCAGTCCCCCTCCTTCCCCACTGTCCAACCCCTTCTAGTCCAAATACCATCCCAGATATCAGCTTACATCCACTCTCAGAGCCACCCCCCCAGTCATTTCCCTTCCAGTCACCCTACCCTCTGTCCATCCCCCTTCCAGTGCCATTCGCACGTCAGCTCCCTTCCAGCCTCCTCCCCATTACCCAGCCACCTACCACTCCCACCCCCAAGTGTCAGCTCCCTTCCAGTCCCCCTTCAGTACATCCCAGGTGTCAGCTCCATTTCAGCCCCCTCCTTCCCCTGGAAGACCCTCTCATTATCTGCTCCCTTCCAGTCCTATTCTACCATCCTGCCGCATCAGCCCATTTGTAGCCCTAGCCCCTAGTTTTCTTCCAGGGCCAGCAGCACTCTCCTTCCCTCCCCCATTAGCCCATTTCCAGTCCCAGCCCATTTCCAGTCCTACCCCCCTTATCAGCCCACTCTAGTCCTAGCCCCCAATCAGCCCATTACCAGTCCTAGCTCATTTCCAGTGCTAGTCCCCTATCTGCCCATTACCATTCCTAACCCCCCCCAATCAGCCCATTTCCTGCCCTAGACCCCCTAATCAGCCCATTTCCAGTTCTAACCCCCTCCCAATCAGCCCATTTCCTGTCCTAGACCTCCTAATCAGCCCATTTCCAGTTCTAGCCCCCTCCCAATCAGGCTATTTCTATTCTTAACCCCCCCCCATCAGCCCATTTCTAGTTCTAACCCCCCATCAGCCCATTTCCCGTTCTAGCCCCCCCTCCCGATCAGCCCATTTCCAGTTCTAACCCCCCCATCAGCTCATTTCCAGTCCTAGCCCCCCCCCCCAGGGAAATAAAAAAAAGAACCTGGCTGCTTAAGCAGCTGCCGCTGTGGCAGCAGGAAGTGCCCTGCAGCCGCCCCACAGAGCCCTCCTCTGTCCCTCAGCACGGCTTTACAGAGCCGCGAAGGGAGAGTTTCCCTTTCTCGTGGCTCTGTTAAGCCCCCCAGCGCTGATGGGAAACAGGCATTTCCTGTTTCCCATCAGCGCCGGCAGGCTTAACAGAGCCCGCATTATTACCCGCACAGCCAAGAATGAGCACATCACACCGGTACTTCAACAACTGCACTGGCTCCTAATAAACGTACGGGCAAGATTCAAAACCACCACAAACATACACAAGATCATGCACCAATGCACAGCAGAGGTTCTCCACAGCCCGATAACCAAGGACACAACCATCCGACCCAGACGATCTGGCAACAGCAACAAACTACGCACACCAGCTGGATATCATAGAACAAAACAAGTTACATCCAGCAGAGCCTTATCCCTCTCAGCACCGGCCCTCTGGAATACCCTCCCGGATGAACTGAGAGTGATAAATGACCTCAAAGACTTCTGCAAATCTCTTAAGACCTTCCTATTCAGAGAATACTATAACCAATCAGAGAAAGGACCCATCAACAGCGCTTGAATATAAAGATAACCCCCTCTATTAACCTTTATGTATGTAGTGTCATCCCATTCAATGCAAACCCAAGTGTGTTGCCCACCACTTTGATTGAAGGAGAAAGTGGTATATAAATCTGGATAAATAAATAAATAAATAAAATAATTAATAGCAGTGGCTTCAGTGTCAGGAGCAAGAGCACTGACTTTGCAATTATCAGAGGAGGTAGTGGATGCCCCACCTTCTTATCGCATTCAGGGAGAGCAGATGTTAGAGAGCCAGCATTTCAGCGAGTTTGGACTGCCGCAGGCGCCATGGATTCCCACTTTCGGAGCAGCGTGACAGGAGCAGATGGGTGAGCTAACATAAAGCTGCAGCACAGAATCTCCATTGGTATCAGCATTAGGGGCTTCAATATTTTTGAGAAATATTGCTAAATTATGAGTGGACTAAGAGGTCTGGAGAGCTATTCTATTCCGCGGCCATCTTCTCTGGGCTCACTAGTGCCCCCTCTTTCTACTTTTTGATGGCATAAACAACTGATCTACATTTACTCGTTGCACTCCGTTCATTAATTTATAGACTTCTATCATATCTCCCCTCAGCCGTCTCTTTTCCAGGTTGAAGAGCTCTAACCATTGTAGCCATAGGGGTATCCTTCCATTCCCTTTACCATTTTGGTGGCTCTTCTCTGTAGCTTTTCTAATAACGCTAAATCCTTTTTAAGATACGGTGACCAGAATTGCACAAAATATTCAAGGTGCGGCCGCACCATGGAACAATACAGAGGCATTAGAATATTCTTGGTTTTATTCTCCATTCCTTTTCTTATGATACTTAGCATTCTTGGCCGCTGCTGCACACTGGGCCGAGGGTTTTAACATGTTATCCACAATGATACCTAAATCTTTTTCCTGGGTGGTGGTTCCTAATGTGGAACCTTGCATCGTGTAACCATAGTGTGGGTTGTTCTTTCCTAGGTGCATAACTTTGCACTTGTCCACATTAAATTTCATCTGCCATTTGTATGCCCAGTCTTCCGATTTATCAAGATCCTCTTGCAATTTTCCACAATCCTCTTGGGTTTTAACACCTTTGAATAATTTTGTCATCTGCAAATTTGATCAACTCACTCATTAAGCAGTGAAAGTTCAGGTACCTAACGTTTGTCACTTTGTGATAACCAGGAAGCAGCTCAGTATCACAGCTGCCAGTTATTGCCAGGTGCCTCTGCCGGGTACCGTTCCAGAATGTGCCGATGCTAGTCCGCTAACACCGGGTCATGCAGAAGCAGCACCTGCGGATATTCGGTGGCACTAACCATATTAGTGTCACTGAATATCCTGGTCAGCGTGATTAATGCAGTTTGCAGGTCTGATAACCACTTTAATCACTTTAAGTATCTCCCCTCTAAAGGTTTAAGCACGGTGTAATGTATACAATCACATAGGGGATCATTTTACAAGCTCTGTTCATGATTCCCAAGCCTGAAATTGGCCATTCAGATGTGGGAATCGCAAAATTCCTCATCATCTCTCCAGTCTAGTCCAGATGCGTAGGTTTATGACATTCTACCAGCTGATGCTACACGCGGCTCCTTGCCCCGCCTCCCACTGATGTCACTACCGGCCTCCTGGAACATTAAAAGACCGCGCTTCAGGTGCACTGCCCTTACCCAGCCAGATCGACATTGGGGACAGGAAGGTAGGAAGGCTCATCACCACTCTGCAGCTCCGAGAGAAGGGAAACCCGCTACAAACGTCTTGCACAGAAGGAGAAGGGAAGGTAAGCCAGCTACACACAGCTCCATGCCCCGCCTCCCACTGACATCACTACTGACCTCCTGCGACATTAAAAGACCGCGCTTCAGGTACACCCGTGCCTGAGGGCCTTGCCAGAGGGCCCTTAGGCATGGCCCTTGAGCGTGGACATTGAGCAGAGTTGCTAAACAACGTTTGATCATCTCTCAGTTTTACAGAAGGCAACTGAAGGTACTAAAGATCTTTAATTTCATATCATTATGGCTTACAATAACTACTTCAGGGTCTTGTTAACCATTCTAATTTTACTTGTATTAGTCACATCTAGGTACACTCAAGCCTACACAATTGTCACACACAACATTCCAATCATACATCACTAGAAAAATCCCAACCTCTACCACAATACATATAACTACAAACCACTATATAACCATGGACAAAGAAACCAACTTATATACATCACACCTGTGAATCCTTTCCAACAGAACAATCAGAAACCTAGACCCACATCTAAAGACCACCAATGCATCCTCATAAATGTGAGATCAATTAGAAATAAAGTACCAATCATAGCTGATATCCTTACTGGCAATAAGCCTGACATCTTTTTTATAACAGAAACATGGCTCACAGACCATGATACCATTCTCCTAAACCAACTGAAGATTGATGACTATGAAATATTTCACTGCCCAAGGGCTTCAAAGAGGTGGTGGTGTCATCACTATTATAAAGAACACTCATAAAGCCATCCTCATATCTACTAACAATATTGAGGACATGGATGTACTCATGATAGAAGCACCAACACTCACTATTGGTCTAATATATAGATCACCATCCACAGATACAAATTCTTTAACCTTCATTTTAGATACAGTATGCTCCCACAATACAACAAAAAAGCAACAAGTAATTATAGGAGATTTAAATCTTCCCTCAATTAAACCTAACCACTTTAAAGCATTCATGGAAACTATGTCAGAACTGAACCTCGAACAAATCATAGACTTCCCGACACACATAAAAGGGAACACTCTTGATCTAATTTTTATTCAAAAATCACTACATGGCAGATACAATCTCATCCAACCCCAAGCTACTCCTGTTCCATCGTCTGACCATTATCTAATAAGATTCAATCTTCCGCAACACAACAAGATCCCAACCCAACAGTCTATTCAAAGACCTGCTACAATGTTCAAAAAATTTGACAAATACAATTTCTTGAAGCAAATAATGCCACATATTTCTCTACCAGTAACTGATATCAACACCAGTATTACAAAATGGAATGAGACTATCACAAAAGCAGCCATACTTCCCAACCCTAAAACAAACAAACCTAGATATAAAGAGACGGCTGAGGGGAGATATGATAGAAGTCTATAAATTAATGAACGGAGCGGAACGGGTAAACGTAGATCGATTGTTTACGTTATCAGAATATAGAAAGACTAGGCGACATACAATGAAGCTACAGGGTAAACTATTTAAGACTAATAAAAGAAAATATTTTTTCACTCAATGTGTAATCAAACTCTGGAATTTGTTACCGGAGGATATAGTAAAGGCTGTTAGTGTAGCTGGGTTTAAAAAAGGTTTGGACAAGTTCCTGGAGGAAAGGTCCATAAACCATTATTAAGAAGGGACCCAGGATATCAATGCTTGACCAAGTACAAGCATTGTGGAACCTGTGTCTTTTGGGGAAACTGCTAGGTACGTATGACCTAGATTGGCCACTGTTGGAAACAGGATACTGGGCGTGATGGACCTTGGACTGACCCATTATGGCATATCTTATGTTCTTATGTTCTTAAATATTTACATAAAAAGCGAAATCAGATACCTTGGTGTCATTATGGATGAAACTTTGAAGATAACAACACACATTAAGAACACAACAAACATAATATACAATAAATTAAGATACTTTAAAAATCTAAAACCCTTATTACCACAACAGGACTTTAGATCAGTCCTCCAAGCACTAATCCTACCTCACATTGATTTTAGTAACACTATCCTACAAGGTCTCCCAAAACATGCACTGCACCATCTAAATATAGCACAACATGTTGCTGCCCGAATGCTTACAAGAGCAAGTGCAGCTGAGCACATCACCCCAATCCTGTTTAAACTCCACTGGTTGCCTGTACAAAGCAGGATCAGATATAAAGTGATCATGGCCATGTTTAAACTAAAGGGAAATAGCACCATCGCATCTATCTGGTCTACTAAACAATCCCACAAGGAACAGAACAATGAGACAACGGAATCTGAACATTCTACTCATTCCTAACTCCTTTACAAAATTCTATAAAACTACAACTAATAGAGCATTCAGTTTCTCAGCCTCTTCATTATGGAATGCACTGCTGGACAAACGTAGAGCTACCACCGACCTAGCAACCTTTAAAAAAGATCTAAAAACACATCTTTTTACAGAGTACTTTGGCACCTCAGAACCAAGTGAAGAAATATTCCCCTTAGACCCAAACATACTCCCTTCCATCACAATACACATCCCCTTAACACTAACACCATCATCTCATTTGATAAAAACAATCAACATTCCACATAATCTATAGCAGACAGAATAATCTTCACATAGACATTACCAGTGATAAACTCACTATACACCCTGGTTAATACCATATTCCACATGAATATACAAATGTATCTGACTGAATGCATATACAATGCAATATGTAACACTCAAGAATGATGAACATCAAGGGTGGGGACACAATAGCACAACAACAGCATACCAAGTGTACAACTAAGAGAAGCAGGAGCTCTCACAGGCAAGAAGAACACATGGAGGTTGGGGGGGGGGGGGGGAGAGGAAGCCATCAAGAAGAAAGAGAATCAGAGAGCTACTTCTGGAGAGAGATCTGCAATTGTAAATATTTACTTATGGGAATTTTTCTAAATCTTGGGGAAAAAGGAATTCTTTAGATTAAAGTTAATTAATCTGTGCAAATTCGAATCCAATGCATTTGTTAAATCAGTCAGGACCTAGTATCAGCAAAGAGCCTTTAGTTAAATGAAAAACTCAGCAGGTAGCTTTCAGTTTAAGTTTAAGACCCAGCGGAGAGAGCACAGTTACTTACCTGTAACAGGTGATCTCTGGGAACAGCAGGAATTAGTCCTCACATATGGGTACGTTGGAACCGACGGAGCCTGCGCGGGAAAGCTCCCCAGCTTCCCAGAAAGGAAGCTTTTGGGGCCTCCCACTGCACATGCGCGCTGCCTTCCCGCCTTCCTGACCAGCTCTCCTCAGTTCGAGTTTATAGCTGAGACAATAGAGAGAGGAAAGGAAGATAGATAGAAGATACAACTCCTAGGGGAGGTGGGTGGGTTGTGAGGACTAATTCCTGCTGTTCCCAGAGATCACCTGTTACAGGTAAGTAACTGTGCTATCTCCAGGAACAAGCAGGAATAAGTCCTCACATATGGGGACTCCCTAGCTAAGATGCCTGGGAGATCCCCTTCCAAGGGTTCGCCATCTTCGTATGGATCTCAGGCATCCATCCTGGGAAGGTGGGCAGGAGTTGTTCAAGTATGGAACAGGTGTTTGAGGACAGCCTGACCAAACAAGGCATCCCGGCGGGAGTCCTTGTCCAAGCAGTAATGGGCTGTGAAGGTATGAACCGAGGTCCATGTGGCGGCTCAACAGATCTGATCTATGGATACAGAGTGAAGATGAGCCATAGAAGTGGCCATGGCTCTCACATTGTGAGCTGTGACATGGCCTTCCAGAGAAATGTTTTTACTCTGGTAAGCAAAGGAAATACACTGAGCAATCCAATTGGAAAGTGTACGTTTGGAGACTGGAAGTCCCAAATGAGAAGGATCAAAAGCCACAAAAAGTTGGGAAGACTTTCGATGTGGCTGAGTCCTGTTGAGGTAAAAGGCGAGAGCTCTTTTACAATCTAGAGTATGAAGGTTCCTCTCTGCACTGGATGCATGAGGAGCTGGAAAAAAGACAGGTAGATATACCTCTTGATTAAGATGAAAAGGCGAGACCACTTTGGGCATAAAGTGGGGATTCGTCCTGAGGACCACCTTATCATGATGAAACCTGGTATAAGGTGGATGAGCCACCAAGGCTTGTAGTTCACTGATGCGGCGAGCCGAAGTGACTGCAATAAGGAAAATGACCTTCCAGGAAAGAAATTTCAAGGAGGTAGAAACCAACGGTTCAAAAGGTGGCTTCATAAGCTGACCTAGAACTAGGTTCAAATCCCATGCTACCGGAGGAGGCCGGATGGGAGGTTTAGTTAGAGTCAGGCCTCTCATGAACCTTGAAATAAGAGGATGAGAGGAGACAGTTGTCCATTTATAGGTTGTAAAGATGCTGCAATAGCACTCAAATGGACTCTTACTGAATTTGTCTTAAGGCCTGCATTGGAAAGATGCAGGAGATAGTCTAATAGAGAATTCAAAGGAAGTGCTAGAGGGTCAAGACCTTGTTGAGCACACCAAATGGAAAAGCGTTTCCATTTGAAAGCATAGGAACGCCTCGTGGAGGGTTTCCTAGAAGCATGAAGGATATCTTTCACTGGCTGAGAAAGATTGAAGTCATGAAGGCTTAGGCCTTCAGTAACCAAGCTCTGAGGTGTAGGGACTTGGGGTTTGGATGCCACAAAGTCCCCTCTTCCTGAGAGAGAAGGTCTGGCGCAGCTCCCAGGTCCAGGGAGGATCCCTGGGAGAGATGCAGAAGTAGAGGGAACCACACTTGGCGTGGCCAGCGTGGAGCTATGAGGATCATCGATCCGTGATCCCTCTGGAGTTTGAACAGAGTCTTGGGAATCAAAGGAATGGGTGGAAAGGCATATAGGAATTCCTGACCCCAATGCAGGAGAAAGGCGTCGTTGGCCTGAGCTCCCTGACACGGAGTCCTGGAACAGAACCGGGGAAGTTTGGCATTCCACGGACTTGCAAAGAGGTCTATGTCCGGGGTTCCCCATTCCTGAAAGATTCTGCCTATCTGGTCCATATGTAGGGACCATTCGTGTGGAAGCAGAACTCGACTGAGTCTGTCTGCCCGAGAGTTTTGAACCCCTGGAAGATATACTGCCAGAAGATGAATTTGATGCTCTCTGGCGAAGGCCCATAATCTGAGAGCTTCGTTGCAAAGCGACAGAGAGCCTGTCCCTCCTTGTTTGTTTACGTAGAACATGGCCACCTGATTGTCTGTCTGAACTAGGACGGTCAGGTTGATAAGGAGGGTATGAAAGACTTTGAGGGCAAAGAAGATTGCTCACAGTTCCAGGAGGTTGATGTGAAGGGTGGTCTCCTGTGGAGACCAAGTACCCTGAGTGGAGAGGGATTGTAGATGGGCTCCCCACCCTGTTTGGGAGGCATCTGTTGTGAGGGTTGCTTGGGGCAACAAAGGTTGGAAGGGGGCCCCCAACAACAGATTCTTGGTGTACATCCACCATTGGAGGGACCAAAACAGATGCTTTGAGGTGAGGATTTGGTCGGAGAGCGCTCCTGATGCTTGAGTCCACTGGGTGGCCAAGGTCCATTGAGCTGCTCTCATGTGAAGACGAGCGTAGGGCACCACGTGAACCGTGGAGGCCATGTGGCCCAGAAGTCGCAGCATTTCTCTGGCTGTCAAGTGACTGCTGGACTGAGCTTGGGAGGCCAAGCACACCAGACGTTGGCCCCGGACTTGAGGTAGGTAGGCCCTTGCAGTGGTGGTGTCCAACTGGGCCCCTATGAATTCCAGAGACTGAGTAGGGATAAGTTGAGATTTGGGAAGGTTTATCACCAGTCCCAGATACTGCAGAATGTGCCTTGTGCGGTCCAGGGAAATCTGGGCCTCTGACTGAGATGGAGCTCGGATGAGCCAGTCGTCCAGATATGGGAATACAAAAATTCCCAGACCTCTTAGAAATGCGGCAACAACTGCCATGCATTTGGTGAACACTCTTGGAGCAGAGGCTAGACCGAAGGGAAGTACTCTGTACTGGAAATGTTTTCCCTGAAACAGAAATCTTAGATATTTTCTGTGGGATGGGTGGATGAGTATATGTGTGTACGCATCCTTGAGATCTAGAGAACAAAGCCAATCCTGACTCTGAAGGTATGGAAGGAGAATGCCTAGAGAAAGCATTTTGAATTTCTCCTTGTACAGAAATTTGTTCAATTCTCTCAGATCTAGGATAGGTCTGAATCCCCCTGTCTTCTTTGTTATGAGAAAATAAGGGGAGTAGAATCCTGTCCCTTGTTGAAGAAGAGGAACCTCTTCTATTGCCCCTTGGGCAAGGAGAGAAGAGACTTCCTGATCCAACAGGCCCAGGAGAGATGGGGGAGAATTGAAGTGCCTCACCATGGTATATGGAGGAAGGTTGGAAAAATGAAGTTTGTAGCCCTCTCTGATGATAGAGAGGGTCCATTGCTCTGATGTAATTTGCTCCCATCTGGGAGCAAAGTGAGCTAACCTTCCGGGAATGGTGAGGGGCTCTGGTTGTTCTAGAGCCAGAAATGTTAAGTTCTCTAGGGGCAAGTCAAAACCCCTGAGGGGGTTGAGCCTGCTGAGGAGTGGCAGACGCTGCAGGCTTTGACCTTGCCTGTTTAGGTTGCTGACGTTTAGCAGCAAAGCGAGGCTGAGAAGATTGTTGGCCAGTATTTGTGGAAAATCTGGCCTTCTTGTAGTAAGGCCTCTTGAAAGACTTTTTCTTGGCAGGAGTAGAGGTAGACTTAGAAAGTCTATCCAATGTAGCATTTTCTGCGTCCATTTGAGTGGCTTTAATTTGCCAGTCTTTACCAAATAAGTTCTCACCTGTACAGGGCAGATTCCGTAAGCCATCCAGGACCCAGGGTTCTAGGTCAGAGGCCTGGAGCCAAGCAAGTCGTCGGGCTGCAATGGCAATGCCCGAAGCTCTACCGGCACCTTCAAAGGAATCAAAGGCTGCTCTGTTGGAGAACTTAGAAACATCTAGAAGCTGTTTCACCAGAGAAATGAACTCCTCCTTTCTATCCTCAGGGATAAAGGTGGCAAAATGCCACACCTTTAGGGCAAGTTCCCTTAGAAACATGCCCATATACAGACTATATGAATTAATCCTGGCTATAAGCATACTAGCCTGGAAAATTTTCCTACCAAAAGAGTCTAGGGTCTTACATTCTCGCCCTGGAGGGGTAGAAGAGTGCCTTTTGGTACTCTTAATCTTTTTCAGTGCAGACCTCACCACAATGGAATGGTGAGGCAACTGAGTCTTTTGAAAACCAGGAGAAGGAGGGACCCGGTACATGGTGTCCAACCTACGAGAATAAGGAGACAACGTTAGAGGAGCCTCCCATAAGTCCATCAAGTGTTCTTGAAGGATTTCATGGTTAGGCAGGGTGACTGCCTCTTTAGGAACCTTAGGGTATCCTAAAATATCCAATTTCTTTGACCTAGGTTCTTTTTCAGAGGATGTGGTAATAGAAAGTCCTTTAGCTAGCTCTATAATGAAGTCTTGAAAGGACAAATCCTCTGGTGGAGACATTCTCCTCTTTGGGGAAGAAGGGTCTTCATGAAGAACTAGAGACAGCTCATCAGAGTCCTCAGAGGAGTCAAAATCCTCAGAAGAATCAGAGTATTCTCTATTTGCTTCCAACGCACGATACGCATACCGATCGGTATCGACATTGGGCGTACCGGGTATGGGATCGGTATCGGGTAAAAACCCGGATCCGGCATGCAGAACCGATCTGCGTTTGGAAGTGGATGGTCTCGGTTCCGGTATGGGAGACGATACCGGAACCGGACCTGGTACCGCTGAACGCGGTACCGAGGGCGTCGCAGCATTAATAAAAGCCAGCATGGCCTGCTGTATGGTCTGAACAGTATTGCTCATAGACGCCACTGCTGACTGGATGTCGGTACCGGTATGGGCCGGTACCCCAGAGCAGTCTAACAGGTGATCAGTCGAGGCCGTGCCATCGATGTCAACCTGTAACCCCATAGATGGTGCTTTGGAAGCCAGAGCTTCCCGCCGGGGTTGTTTGGCTGGGGCAGGATCCTCAGATTCAAAAGTGAGAGCCTCTCGATGCTTTGAAGGAGATTTGCTCTTTGAGGACCTGCCCGAAGAAGGTTTGGTTACCTGAGATCCATCCGGAGAGGAAGACCTGGATGACTGTGATGCTGGATTATCTGAAGCAAACAGCACATGGAATTTGTTGGCCCGGTTCTGCAAACCACGTTTAGACATCTGGGAGCAGGATGGGCAGTCTGGAATGGAGTGGTCAGGTCCCAAACATTTAAGACACCATTCATGTGTGTCTGTGACAGAAATAACAGCACTACACTTGGTACACTTCTTAAAACCAGGGTCTGGTTTCTCCATGAGGAGAATTTGTGTAGGCCTGAGGCCTAACCGAAGTCACCAAGTTGTGCAAAGATAAAGATTTTTTTTTTTTTTTTTTAAAGAAAAGAAAAGAGAGACCGGCGGTACCGGTTTCGGTATGGGGAAGGCAGGTACGCAGTCTAAAGAAACAAACTAAAACAATAATTTCTTCAGCGGTGACAGGAACACGACCTGCTGGCTCCGCGGAAAAAGAGAAACTGAGGAGAGCTGGTCAGGAAGGCGGGAAGGCAGCGCGCATGTGCAGTGGGAGGCCCCAAAAGCTTCCTTTCTGGGAAGCTGGGGAGCTTTCCCGCGCAGGCTCCGTCAGTTCCGACGTACCCATATGTGAGGACTTATTCCTGCTTGTTCCTGGAGATCTTTCAGTTTCAGTTTAAAACAGCAGAGAGCTTTCAGTTTAAATTTAAAACCCAGCAGAGGGCTTTCAGTTTAAATTTAAAATACAGCAGTGTTATTTCAGTTTAAATTTAGAACCCAGCAGAGAGGTTTCAGTTAAATTTAAACCTCAACAGAGAGCTTCTAGTTTAAATTTAATACTCAGTCAGGGCTTAGTATCAGCAAAGAGCTTTAATTTAAATCAAATCAGAGTATAACTTAGCATAAAAGGAAAAACAGGGTCAGTATTCTTTGAGCAATAAATTGTTTCTAGAGACCTTTACAAAGAGGACTTCTAGATAGGGGGCAAGAGACCTGTTTTAAATAGGCCAAGTGACAGATCAAAGGAGCATTTTGAAAGACCGTCCCCCCCCCCCCCCTCACCAGGCAAGGGCTGTGTGAATCACCCAGGAAAATGGTCACAGATTACCTTAGAAGCACAGGACAGGGTACATAAGATATGCCATACTGGGTCAGACCTAGGTCCATCAAGCCCAGTATTCTGTTTCCAACAGTGGCCAAACTAGGTCATATGTACTGTCATGGGGTAGACAGCACAAAAAGTGAAATGCTAAAGGCTAGTGCAGAGAATGAGCTTAATTGCCAGGAGATAGATAGCACTAAGCCTGAAACACTAAGAAGCAATACACAGGAGAAGCTCACTTGTCAGAAGCCTGATAGCATTGAGCCTGAGATAGTAAAGGACAGTGTGGGGGAAGGGCTTAACTGGCAGGAGTTATACAGCACAGATCCTGAAACATTAGGAAATAAAATGGAGGAAGAGCTTACCTTGCAGCCTCAGGGGCAAGTGAGGCATTCACAGGGCAGAGAGGCAGGAAGGAAGAAAGCAAACATTCCACAGGGTTGGTGTGACGCAGGAAGAATTGAGGGGGCTAATCAGATCCACCTGAACTCAGACTCACGTTCCACATCAGGGGAGCTGAGAGATAAAGGCAGGTGGAAAATCTCACAGAGGCAGAGCAGGCATGGGAGGCAGTTGAAGGAGCATTGGCAGTTGGAGTCCGAAGCAGGACTGGAGCCAAAGTTTGAGTGCCAGGAGGGAAGGAAAACTCCCAAGCAAGTGCTGATAGACCCTTTACCGAGGAGAGCCAGAACTGAGGGAAAACCGGCTGGCCAATCCAAGAGGGGTAAAGAAAACTGCAGCAGGGTCTTCCCAGCCAGAGGGGTCCTCCTACCAAGGCAAGCTGCTCAGTCAATAGGAGGCAAAGGTCACATACAGGGAAGCACCCAGGAAACAGGAAGTAAGTTGCCATCAGTCAAGCAACGTAACCAGATTTCCCTCAGAGAACCAGGAGGCAAGACAGATAGAAAGTCTTGGCGAGAAGCAGAGGGATTGGAGCTTAGCTTTGGCAGAAGAAGAGATAAGTACCCAGTTTTTACTAAAGAGAGGAAAAGGAATCCCAGAGTTGGAGACCAGGCATATAGTCAAGGGGACTCCTATCTGTATAAGCCGTGGAGAGAGATCTCCCACACCTCTCCTGATATCTGGGACTTACGAGGGCAGCTCCAACCAGTGACAGATGAGGTTTACCCAGGGCAAGATACAGAGGGCAGCCTCCTAGGGGCTCAGTGTCCTTATACTGGAACAGGACCCAGCCCTATGCAATGGGAGAGCCATAGCACGGAGAATATCCCTGAAGCCATGGAGTATGAGGAGTATGTGCCTGAGGAGGCTAAGAGTCTTTATTGAAGTCAAGCAAGAAGTAGTATTTTGTGCACAGTGAAAATAATAAACGGTATTGCTGAAGGATATTGTGCACAGTGAAATACTGGAGTGTATGGCTGAGAATATTGTGCACAGGGAAATTCTGGACTGTAGCACTGAGAGATATTGTGCACAGGGAAATACTGGACTGTATTGCTGAGAGAAAGCAGTATTATCATTTCTGGTTTAAAACCCTTTTGACCTGGTGAATTCAACCGTTCATTTATGTTGTCCCTTATGCTGTAACATCCTAAAGGGAAGGGGAATAAAACCCATCTTTTCATTTGGACCACAACTACAGAGTCCTTATTTCTTCCACAACACAATGCTACCCGGCTCTAGGCATCCGCCTAGGACCGGCTAGTAGTCACAGTACCTAGCAGTTTCCCCAAGAGACACAAGTTCCACAATGCTTGTACTGGGTCAAGCATTGATATCTTCGGTCACTTCTTAATAATGGTTTATGGACCTTTCCTCCAGGAACTTGTCCAAACCTTTTTTAAACCCAGCTACTGTGTAACAACCAACTTTTAATAGGTCTTATTTCCCTCACTCCCTCTCTCTCTAACTCTCACCCACACTGAGGATAATAGTAGTTTATAGGTGCTTAAACTTCTTAAAGGGAAGGAGGTGCCACATTCACTCTCAGGTGCAGCTGTTTATCCTCATCAAGCACATATTAAGGAGATTAATGAAATTTGAGGTGAACAAAGTCCAATAAACGTATTGGGGGTTATTCTGTCCCTCAAATAGCAGGAATGGACTACTATTGGGACGTCCATCCCCACTATTCGTGGGCCTCACCACCAGTGTCTAACTTCCCCGCCGCTTGAACAGGGAAGTTAGATGGGGGCGGAGATGGGGCAGATCGGGGCGGAGTTAGGGCGGTCGGTAGGTGGTCACCGGCCATAGACGTACAGGGCCGATTCTAATGTCGGTAATTAGGTATAGTTTTATTAGTATAAATATCCCCAGCAAACCTTAGTAAGTAAACAACTTAAATACCTAAACACAACCTTGACACTAAGATGCAGACAGCAATCCAGCAGCGAGATGGGGGCTTTCCATTTCCTGCATTGAGTGTCATATGTATGATTTTTTCCCAGTTGCTGAGGAGTCTTACATGTGCACTAGGTCAAGGAGCTCTTTGCTCTCAGGGAACGAGTCCTATATCTGGAGGCTAGATTAGCAGACTTGGATGACATAAAGAAGACAGAGAGGTACATAGATGAGACCTACAGAATGTAGTAGCGAAGTCCCACCTCCAATCTAGCAGCACTCCTGTTGCCAAGGAGGAGAGAGGTCGCGTGACAGGAGAGCATCACCCTGGTATGGCAGGAAGTGATCCTGTAGCTAGGACCTCTCCTCCAGGTGATGTAAAACCCTCTCACACAGAGGAGGTTTCTCCAGGGCTATGTGCTCACAAGGGTAGGGTTAGGATAGCCGTTATAGTTGGTGATTCAATCATTAGGCATGTAGATAGTTGGGTGGCTGGTGGACATGAGGATCGTCTGGTAACATGCCTGCCTGGTGCGAAGGTAGCAGATAGAGCTGGGGAGGAGTCTGCTGTCTTGCTATATGTTGGTACCAATGACATAGGAAAGTGTGGTAGGGAGGTTCTGGAGGCTAAATTTAGGTTTTTAGTAGGAAGTTGAAATCCAGAACTTCCAGGATAGCATTCTCTGAAATACTTCCAGTTCCATGCACAGGACCCAAAAGGCAGGCAGAGCTCCAGAGTCTCAATGCGTGGATGAGACAATGGTGCAAGGAAGAGGATTTTGGAATTGTTAGGAAATAGGGAACATTCTGGGGAAAGGAGGGGTTTTTCCAAAGGGAGGGCTCCACCTTAACTGGGATGCAACCAGACTGCTGGCATTAACTTTTAAAAAGCAGATAGAGTATCTTTTAAACTAGATAATAGGGGAAAGCCAACAGTCGCCCAAGAGTGCATGGTTTGGAACAATGTATCCTTGAAGGATACTAGCAAAGATTGAAACTAGAGCATATCAACAGAGAGGTAACAATAAGGCGAAAATTAACCCAAATGCCCTTGAATACAGAGCAGACAGAGCTTAAAGAATGCAAATTATCCCTGCCTACCAATAGCCAGATTTATATGAATAAAATACAGCCTATAAAATGCTTGTATGCAAATGCTAGAAGTAAAAAAAAAAAAAAATAAGATGAGAGAGTTAGAATATATAGCACTAAATGAGAGGTTAGATATGATTGGAATATCAGAGACAAGGTGGGAGGAGGACAACCAGTGGGACACTGTGATACCTGGGTACAAACTATTTATTTACATTCTCTTATATACTGCACTATTCTGCATCAGTGTGGTTTACACTGAACAAACTGAAATTACATTGAACAGGGCATTATAACTTGGAGATAACTATTTTACAGGGAACATGGGCTATGGAGGGTTAAGTGGCTTGCCCAAGACCACAAGGAGCACCTGTGGGACTAGAAACCCCACTCCTTCCGGCCCAAGGTTGCTGTCCTCTAGTGAGATTTGAACCCCTGACCTTCTGGCCTGAAGTACCTTGCCCCAACCACTAGGCCACTCCTCCAGTCATATTGTAATGATAGAGCTGATCAAATTGGTGGAGGGGTTGCGCTCTATGTTAGAGAGGGCATTGAGTCAGAAAGGATTAAAGTTTTGCAGGAAACAAAATTTGCTGTAGAATCTCTATGGATTGAAATCCCATGTAAAAAGGGGAAGGCAATGGCAGTGGGGGTATACTATCGTCCGCCTGGCCAGAATGAACAAATGGATGATGAAATGCTCAAAGAAATCAAGGAAGCTAACAAAAGTTACAGCGCGGTGATAATAATGGGTGATTTCAATTACCCCGGTATCGACTGGGTCAGTGTCACAGCAGGACATGCTAGGGAGATAAAGTTCCTAGATGAAATAAATGACTGCTTCTTGGAGCAGCTGGCTCATGAACCGACCAGAGGGGAAGCCATATTAGACCTAGTCCTTAGTGGAACACCAGATCTAGTGCAAGAGATAAGGGTGTTGGGGCCACTTGACAATTGTGATCATAGCATAATCGTGTTTGATTAAATAAATGGAGGAAGGATGGTAAGAAAATCCACAGTTCTACCTTTTAACTTTCAAAAGGGAGACTATGATATAATGAGAAAAATAGTTAAGAAAAACTAAAAGGAGCAGTTGCAAAGGTCAAAGATTTACATTAAGCAAAGGTGTTGTTTAAAAATTCTCAGCCGCGCAATCAGCATGACAGCCTTGTGCCTGTCCTACCCCCATCCCGTCCCGTCCCCCCCCTGTCGGTCACACATTGCACCACACGTTTTCTTTCTTTAACACATTTTGTTTATTTATTAACAATGGTAATTTACAGAACAAAAATTGTTGGCCACAGCATGCCCCCTCATTTCCTGACATTTATACACTTCATAATTCCTTACAATCGACAAACACTCATAAACCATTTTCATTTTCAGCCCCCTCGAGAGACACAGCCAATATTTATTTTTATTTTATTTATTTACATTCTCTTATATACCGCGCTATTCTGCATCAGTGCGGTTTACATTGAACAAACTGAAATTACATTGAACAGGGCATTATAACTTGGAGATAACTATTTTACAGGGAACCGGCCAGGTAAGTGGGGGAGGCAAATTCGCCATAAAAGTTTTTTTCATCTGTCCTTAGTCCTCCCCGTATCCTCCGGGAGAAAAGGTGTTGGGCCTGCCGTTCAAGTTGACTTAGCAACCCTTTTCCCCTCCTTTTCCCTCCTGCACGCCGTCAAAGCGAATCAGGGGCCATCTGCGTGGTGTTCTTGCTGCACGTTGTCAATCTCTCCGGGGAAGGTCCATGTTTCTCTCCTGCAACTCTCCCCCTTTACCCAAAGCCTGGGCTGTGTTCTCTCTCATCGGGGCCGTGCGGTCTCCTCAGGGCCCTCTCTCTCCTTCCAATCCCCGGTAGCGATTCCTCGCTTGCTGAGGGGGCCCCACCCTTTTAGTACGCCGCTGTGGCCAACACCTGCTTCTGCCATAATCATTCCACCGTGTCTTGTATGGCGCACAGGAACACATCCATTCCTATGTTGGACAAGTGTACCCCATCTGTGCGAAACAATCCCGGACAACTTTCTTCGATGAAGTCATGCATGATGCTGTAACCTCCTATTGCCTCCATGAAGCGGGCCTTCCATCTGTTCACTTTTTGCCTTGTCCTTTCCAATGCCTTGTGCGAGTTTTTGCCCTTCCACACCCGGCGTGGTATGATGTGAGACCTTGCCAAGGAAGTCCCGGTGAAGGTATTTGCTAATGTCAGCATATCGCTTTGCATTTTTTTTGTAAGCTCAATGCTGCATGTGAACGCTAGGTCATTGCCCCCTAAGTGGACCACTATCATCACCGGGTACCCCTTTAGTCTCTTCCTTTGTAAAAGGGCCGGCACGAGCTGGTCCCACTTCATACCCCGCCATCCTAGCCATACCACAGAGACCTCCGCGCTTGGTAGTCCCAAATTAAGCCCCTGAGGTCTGCACCGTGTCCGCCTTTGCGCCCAGTGAACAAAGGAATGGCCACATATCCACACTTCCTGAGTCCCAAGATGGTGACTCATGCCTACATTGGATCACAAATCAGAAACAGACAATTATTACAGAATTAATGCTATTACATTCTCAATACGCTCTTATCCCCCCCCCCCCATTCTCTTTTTTTTTTTAAAAAGTCACCCACTGCCACAAGCATTGAAATACAACAAAAAAACACCCCACACTATGTGCTGCCCCTTTTTTGTTTTTTTAATAGAAGCCCATCAGGCCTTCATTCAGCTGGGCGTATGTACAGTTTGTATCTGTCCGAGCACCACCTGCCTATATTCATGATCTGTTCCTTTGACATCCCAATGTTGGCTGCCGTTGAAGCAGCCCCGATGCGAAAGGAGTGCGAGCCATAAAAGCGCGCTTCCCGTCCCGCTCGTTCTATAACTAGCTTGAGTACCCTGGTAAATTGAAAATGTGAAAGGGGGGACCGTTCACGTGCAGGAACCATTGATCTGCTATGTCGGCCCATAGCTGTTGATATGCTATGGCATTTTTTACAGGGCATGATGGGTCACCAGGCAATGCTGACAACACCACTCGCGCACCCTTACCCACTGTGTCGGTTTTGGAGCTGCGCAAATGTAGCGCTACAACCCTTCCTTGTATGTCTACATCACATTTTTTTATTCCGCCATAGGCTGTCCTGTGCCTAGAGGAGGCCATGAGCTCCCCTATCCGAAATGCCCCATAGAACGCCCAGGAAAAGGCACATCTGAACAGCATCTCATAAACATCAAAACAGACCTGGCCTGCTAACACCATCATTTGTTGCAGCATCTGATGAGTTATCGGGCGTCGTTGGTCTACCTTACTAGCCTGCCCTACCGACCAGCCTTTCATTACTCTCATAATGACGAAGTCCATCCTAGGGCTCCTCTCCCCCATTGCCCTGGCAAAAAATGCTATAGCTGCCAAGCGGGCTTGCACTGCCGCTTTTGTACTCCCTCGGCCCTTGCAATGTAAAATCCATCTCAGTATTGCCCCTACCTTAAGTCTGTCTTCTTTTTGAATTCCATTATCTCTGCAAAATTCCTGGTATTGTTCCCATGCTGCAACGTATTTTCGTATTGTCTGCTCTGCTAAGGAGTCCAACAGGAGCTCCCACACCTCGGTGGACCAAACTCCCAGACATGGTCGGGTACCGCTGTCTTGACCACGTCCGCCTCGGGGGCGAGTTTGTGAAAGAGCTTGATCTTACAACAAGAAACAGCATCAGCAATTTTATTACGTACACCCTTTATATGCTCAGCTTTAATGGTTATGTTGTGTACCAGGCATAGCAACACAATTCTTCTTAACAGTGCCACTACCTCTGGCGACCTGGCTCGCATTCTGTTCACTGCCCAAACCACCGCTAAGTTATCGGTATGGAAGGTGATAGCTCTGTTGGTGAGCCAAGGTGCCCAGATAGACAATGCTACCATTAGCGGGAACAGTTCCAGGAAAGTGATGTCTTTGGTGGCTCCTTTTGCGTGCCATTCCCTGGGCCATGGCTCTGAAAACCACGCCTCTTTGAAGTATATGCCGAAACCAATTCCCCCAGAGGCATCAGTGAATAATTCCAGATCGGCATTAGATACTGGAAGCGCCTGCCAGAAGGCAAGGCCATTGAACATATGCAGGAATTGCAATCAGACCTGAAGGTCTTCCCGTATTTCCCTAGTAACTCGGATGCGGTGGTGTTTTTTCTTAATCCCTCTCATTGCCAATGCCATGCGGCGGCAGAAAACCCACCCCATCGGTATAACCCTACATGCAAAGCAAAGCAGGCCCAGTATTGACTGAAATTGCTCCAATGTAGCTTTTCGTTGATCGTGTATTTGTTGAATGTCTCTTCTTAGCTTCAGCACCTTCTCTGCTGGTAAACGTGACCTATGCGCCGGCACGTCTAGCTGTATCCCTAGGAATGTGATAATCCCTGTAGGGCCATCTGTCTTTTCTGTCGCTAATGGAATTCCAAATGACTGCGCCACCTGCTCAAAGATACCTAATATCCTTTTGCAGTCACCATAATCGTTTCCAATGAATAGGAAATCATCCAAGTAGTGCACCACTGTGTTGGGGCCCGCCAAGTCCTCGACTACCCAATGGATGAATGAGCTAAATTGCTCAAAGTATGCACATGATACTGCACATCCCATGGGCAAACATTTATCATAGAAGAATTCTCCATTGAAAGTAAAACCCAACAATGGAAAGGACTCTGGGTGCACTGGCAATAGCCTGAAACCGGATTCTATATCCGCCTTCGCCAGTTGTGCCTGCTGCCCTTTGCTCCTTATGAGCATGACTGCCTGATCGATGGTTGCATATTTAACGGAGCATAAGGCAGGATATTTATAGTCATTAACTGACCGCCCTTCGGGGTATGATAAATTGTGAATTAACCGGAATTGTCCTGGTTCTTTCTTTGGTATCACACCCAATGGGGACATTACTATGTCCTTAAAGGGCGGTGTTTTGAAAGGCCCCGCTACTCTCCCCATACCTATTTCCTTTGCTATCTTGTTGTGTGCTACTGAGTTATGTTTACGTACTGAAGGGGGGTTGTTTTTCACATGCTTGTGATTTAGTTGGTATTAGGGATGGGATGCAAAAACCATAAGAGAAGCCATTTTCAATATTGATAGCTTTGTCCCGCTTTGGATATGCCCTCAGCCAAGGGCGCATATGCTCAAGCTTGATGGGTGTTGGGGCCATGGCCCTTGTTTGTGCGTTGCTGTACCGTTCTGAATGTCTTAGCCTCCCTCATTGCTCTGCATGTGTAAGCCGGGTGTCCACCTCCACATACTGAACAGGAGTGTCTGTATCTGCAAGGCTGCCATGTACAACTTCCTGTGTTGTACTGGTGGCACGCCCGCCTCCCGACCAGCTGACTAGCCTGCCGCCATTGCGTGTCCTGAAAAGGCTGCCGCCATAGTGTGCACTGAAAAGGCTGCTGCAGCCCGTCTTGGCTCCATGGCCTATTGGGCGCCATTTCTTCGGTCCACAGGTCAAGTATCCTGTGATGCCAAGCTAGTGTGGGATCCCCAGCCATGCTTCTCCTGAACTTTACATCTTAGTTCAGCCAAGCCCATCCCATGAATTGTTTATCTGCTCGGGTAATAGTGTCCAGGTACCTGGTCAGATATGGCCCTGATTCGGGTTCCTTTTCCATCACCATACTCATAAAGATGTGGAAGGCTGTCACCCAGTTATTAATGGACTTTGGGATTTTTGGCTTCCTATCCCTGTCCCTCTCCCCTCTTTTTTCTCTCTCTTTCCTGCTATTTGACTCCTCTTCCTGATCCCTAAGCAAGAGAGAGAATATGTCTATATATTCTCGTCTCCAAATTCACTTTTTTATCTTTTTTGGCACTGAACTTGCCAGTGAACTCACACCACACTGTGGATCACGGCTGGTATCGCGCCACTCAACTTGCATTCCTTGGGTCGCCCCCGCTGCCATGCTGTCTCGGTTTTCACCCCTCTGACTCTGCCCTGACTATGCTCACATTAGAGGACTTAATTGCAGAGTGGAGGAGTGGCCTAGTGGTTGGGGCAAGATACTTCAGGCCAGAAGGTCAGGGGTTCAAATCCCACTAGAGGACAGCAACCTTGGACCGGAAGGACTGGGGTTTCTAGTCCCACAGGTGCTCCTTGTGGTCTTGAGCAAGCCACTTAACCCTCCATAGCCCATGTTCCCTGTAAAGTATCCATCTTTTCATGTAGTGCCGAGAATTGTGCAGACAAGGCCTCTGCCACTGCCGTGGAGACCTCCTCCAGGAAGGCCGGTGAAGTCGGAGATCTCGGCACTGTTAAGGAGTCGGCCGTTTTGGCTGCTGGGGTTCCACGCTCCTTCTCCCTTCGAGCGGTTTTGACGGTTGCTGCCATCTCGCCAGTATTTCTTGAGAGCAGCTCTGGGCACGGAAAGATTTCCCAGCAGGATAGGCAATATTTTTAGCTTAGTTTCAGCTCTCAAAATGGCACTAAAGTCGCGGTTTGGGCCGAGGGAGACCGGAGAGCCAGCGGTGTCCGTCTGCTGCCCTCACCGCATCACGTGGTCTCATTCCCATGTTCCCTGTAAAATAGTTATCTCCAAGTTATAATGCCCTGTTCAATGTAATTTCAGTTTGTTCAATGTAAACCGCACTGATGCAGAATAGCATGGTATATAAGAGAATGTAAATAATATTGTTTTGGTTTTCTATGTTTTTTAAATTTTTTTAATGCATTCTGAATCACATCTGCCAATGCTAGGTCCCGGTCACTATCGGAATCGGAGTCCTCCAATGATGAGGCTAACAGCTCTGGCGCCCCACCTTTCACACCCCGACTTACCATTTGCCGTGCTAGGTGGCGATGTGTTATTGCTCGCTGTCAGCTGCTCTTCGCTCCTGAAGCCTGGCATCCCCAGCCTTTGTTTAACTGAGGTCAGGCCGTGTTGTGTAACTTGTTCACGTACCATCTGTAGCAGCTCGTCCAGCTCCTGTCTTTGTGTAGGGTGTGTGGTCATCAGTTGCTGCGGTGCCGTTCTCCTATTACTGCGCCTGGGTTTTGCTGCTGCGCTGCCTGCTGTTTCGGTGCTGTCCGCAGCCGCTCTCCTTCTGGCTGCACCATTATCTGCCTTGCTTTTGCTGGTGGTGCTTTCTTCGTTGTGACCCTGCTACTTGCCTGCTGGGAGCTGCGCTTCCTGGGGGCCCTTTGGTTGTCTTTTCATGGCATCTCTATCCTTGGATAAAATTACTAGGCGGGGGATGTTGGAAAAGACTAATTAGTACCTGTCTTAGATGTTTGTCCTAATCCCGTGCAACTCTTGCTTCATCATCTCCCCCCCCCCCCCCGCCTGAACACTTATTCCTGCTTGCAATAGTTATTAATCCATCATTTCACCTTATTTCAAAATTTCATGCATATAGCTATTCAACTATATTCTTTTTATTTATTAGCCCAAACGGATATTCACTATTGAGCACATATCTAAATATATTTGCATTCAGTTATTCTTATTATCTATTATTCATTCCCATTTAAAGTCTTGCGCCTCCATCTCTCCCTTATTAGTATTTTTTTTTTTTTATTAAATCCATATATATTTTTAAATTAGCTAACCAAGGCCATACTTCCGCCTCTTTCTACTAGATGGCAGCATCTCCCCACTTTTGAGTCAATTCTGTGTATTTATTTATTTTCTTTATCACCACGTTTGCTGCAATTCATCTCTAGCTGTCTACAGCTTGCTTGGAGTAGGTTATTTACTTTAATTTTTGCCTGTTCGTCTTTGCCAGAGGCCCTGTTTTTATTTTATTTTATTTTTAGGAGCCAGTGATAACCATCTGGCATCTTTCAACTTCAACCTGTTGTAGCTACTGCTACCGCTTGTGTCCATCCACCATAATGCATATGCATGAGAGAGAGGCCCCCACGTGTTATCCCATGCAGGCTCCAGGCTCCCCTTGCTGGCACTGCACTGCTACACCTCCGGCACCAAGCAAAACCTGTCCCACAAGCCAAAGAGGCCTCAGGTGATCGGGAATCGCGCCCCTGGCGTTCCGGGCAATGATCCGCTGCTGCCACATGCAGCCCGCTCTTCTTCTTCCCCCTCGCCCCTCACTCAAGCACATGTGCGAGGCTCCGGGCTCCCCCTAACGTGACTCACAGCAGGCTGCCTGCACGAGCGACCCACAGCCGGCCCCCCATGTCTGCAAGAATTCCCTTGCCGCCCTAGCTTGTTCTGCAATCTGAACGCTCGATTGCATTACGTGTCCTCTGCAGCTGATCGTGGCACCGCTAGCAAGAGTCCCTCTGTCCATCCTCCTCTAAGGAAGGGGGGGAGCGGTGAAAGAGGATGGGCCGGCGCCGTACCTGCCCTTTTATATTCAGCCATGGCCCACCCTCTCCGTCCCCCACCCTTCCTGCCCCCCACAACCCTAACCCTCAGCCCGCCGATGCGCACTTGTGCGCAGCTGCGGTAATTCGCGGCTGGGTCTATCTTGAAAGCTCAGACCAGCTGTATTCCGTGCTTTTAGAAAAGTGGAAGGAAGTCCAAAAAACTGCCAGCATGGTTTAAAGGTGAGGTCAGAGAGGCTGTTGTAGCCAAAAAAGCATCTTTCAGAAATGGAAAAAAGTGCCAAATGACAAAAAATGGAAACAACATAAGCACTGTCAAATTAGATGCAAGGCATTGATAAGGCAGGCAAAGAGAGAATTTGAGAAGTAGCTTGCTGTGGAAGCAAAAACACAAAATAAAGACTTTGTCAAGTACATTCATAGCAAAAAGAAACCTGTGACAGGGTCAGTTTGACCATTAGATGATAGAGGAGTAAAAGGGGTACCAAGAGAGGACAGTGCCGTAGAGAAGAGACAGAATGAATTCTTTGCTTTGGTCTTTAATGAAGAAGATGTAGAGATGTTACCAATGACTGAAATGCTATTTAAAGGTGATGCCACAGAAGAATTGAATATGATTCAGAGAAAGATGTATTACAAATCACCTGGACCAGATGGTATACATCCGAGGGTGTTGAAGAACTGAAATATGAGATTGCAGACCTTCTATTAGTAATCTGTGATTAGTAATCTATCATTAAAATCATCTGTAATACCTAAAGATTGGAGGATGGCCAATGTAATGCCAATTTTTAAAAAAGGCTTCCAGGGGTGATCCAGGGGTGATCCAGGAAACTACAGACTGGTAAGCCTGACATCAGTACCGGGAAAAATGATAGAAACCATTATAAAGAACAAAATTAGTGAACATGTAGATAGTCCTGGCTTAATGGGAGACAGCCAACATGGCTTTAGCCAAGGAACGTATTGTCTTACTAATCTGTTAAGTGTTTTTTTGAAGGTGTGAATAAACAGGTAGAAAAAGGTGAGTTGGTTGAGATAGTATATCTGGATTTTCAGAAAGCCTTTGACAAGGTCCCTCATGAAAGACTTTTGGCAAAATTAACAAGTCATGCGATAGGAAACTGTTTACTTTTGTGGATCAGAATCTGGTTAAAAGATAGAAAACAGGGTAGGGCTAAATGGCCAATTTTCCTAATGGAGAAAGGTAAATAGTGGAGTACCCCAGGATCTGTGCTGGGTCCGCTGCTTTTTGACATATTCGTGAATGACCTGTAAATGGGAATAATGAGTGAGGTAATGTTGAAACCCTCTGCCCAGTGTGCAGCGGTGGCCAAGAGAGCGAATAGAATGCTAGGTATCATAAGGAAAGGAATGGAGAATAAAACAAAAGATATTATAATGCCTCTGTATCGTTACATGGTGCAACCACACCTTAAATATTGTGTGCAATTCTGATGGCCATATCTTAAAAAGGATATAGCGTTATTAGAAAAGGTACAGAGAAGAGCCACCAAAATGGTAAAGGGGATGGAAGGATACTCCCATGAAGAAAGGCTAAAAAGGTTAGGGCTCTTCAACTTGGAAAAGAGACGGCTGAGGAGAGATATGATAGAAGTCTATAAATTAATGAACGGAGTGAAACGGGTAAACGTAGATTGATTGTTTACGTTATCAGAATATAGAAAGACTAGGGGACACGCAATGAAGCTACAGGGTTAACTGTTAGACTAATAAGAGAAAATATTTTTTCACTCAATGTTGTAATCAAACTCTGGAAATCGTAGTTGTGTTTAAAAAAGGTTTGCACAAGTTCCTGGAGAAAAGGTCCATAAACCATTATTAAGAAGGGACCCGGGAAATCCACTGCTTATCCTAATATATGTATTGTGGAACCTGTGTCTTTTGGGGAAACTGCTAGGCACTTGTGACCTAGATTGGCCACTGCTGGAAACAGGATACTGGGCTTGATGGACCTTGGTCTGACCCTACTACTGCTACTACCACTGAGCATTTGTATAGTGCTACAAGTCATACTCAGCGCTGTACAGACATGTAAGAGACAGTCCCTGCTCATCAGAGCTTACAATCTAGTCAAGACAGATAACACAGAGGGTGTAGGCAGGGATAAAACAAGGGGGAAAGGAAAAGAAAAAAGGAGTTCAGGTGAGTTAAGATCCAAAGGCAGCAGCGAAGAGGTGAGCTTTCAGCCTGGATTTGAAGAGGATTAGAGAAGGTCCCTGGCGTACAGACACAGGTAGTCTGTTCCAGGCGTAGGGTGCAGCAAGGTGAAAGGAGTGAAGTCTAGAGTTAGCAGTGGAAGAGAAGGGCACAGATAGAAGCAGTTTGCTAGAAGAGTGGAGTTCCCGAGGGGGGTTGTAAGGAGAGATAAGAGAAGAAAGGTAGTGAGGAGCTGCAGAGTGAATGCATTTATAGGTCAGCAGGAGAAGTTTGAACTAGATGCAGAAACGGATAGGGAGCCAATGAAGTGACCCGAGAAGAGGAGTAATATGGGCATGATGAGGCTGGTGGAAGATTAGTCGCTCAGCAGAGTGTTGAACAGATTGAAGGGGAGAGAGATGATTCAGAGGGAGACCAGGAAGGAGTAGGTTACAGTAGTCAAGACGGGAGGTGATTAAGGCGGGGATAAGCGTCTTAGTAGTGTGTTTAGAAAGGAAAGGGCAGATTTTGCTGATGTTATAGAGAAAGAAACGGCAGGACTTAGCTATCAGATGAATGTGTGTGGAGAACGAGAGAGAAGATTCAAAGACAACCCCAAGATTGCGAGCAGAGGATACAGGAAGGAGTAAAGAGTTATCCACAGAGACTGAGAAAGGAGGAAGAGGAGGAGAGGTTTTAAGGGGAAAGATAAGAAGTTCAGTCTTGGCCATGTTAAATTTCAAGGGCAGTGAGACATCAAGTCAGCAATGTCAGAAAGGCAGGCAGAGATCCAGGTCTGGATAGTTGGAGAGATTACAGGCATAGAGAGGTAGATCTGGGAGTCATCAACATAAAGATGGTACTGAAAGCCATGGGAAGAGATAAGCACACCAAAGGACTGGGTATAGAGAGAGAAAAGGAGCAGACTCAAGACAGATCCTTGGGGTACACCAACTAGGAGCGAGATAGCAGAGGAGGAGCCACCAGAACACACACTGAAGAGCGATGGGAGAGATAGGAGGAGAACCAGGATAGTACGGATCCCTTAAAACCAAGCGATGACAGGGTATCGAGGAGAGGGTTGTGGTTAACAGTGTCAAAAGCAGCAGAGAGGTCAAGTAGGATGAGGACAGAGTAAAGGCCCTTGGATTTTGCCAGGAACAAGTCACTGGAGACTTTGGCAAGAGCCATTTCAGTAGAGTGTAAAGGACGAAAGTTACTGTAAAGGATCCAGGAGGGCATTAGAGGAGAGGCAGTGACAGTGAACCGCACGTTTTAGTAGTTTAGAAATGAAGGGAAAGAGGAAGATGGGTCGATAATTTGAAGGACAGAAGGGATCAAGTGAGGGTTTCTTGAGGAGAGGTGTGACCACAGCATGCTTGAAGGCTGAAGGGACAGTTGCAGTGGAGAGCAATAGGTTGATAATATTAGAGATGGAAGGGACAACAGTGGAGGAGATGGGGCTTAGGAGACAGGTGGGGTTAGGATCAGAGGAGCAGGTATTGAGTTTGTAGGAAGAAAGAAGGTGTGCAGTTTCCTCCTCAAAGATCACAGAAAAGGAAGAGAGGGTAGCAGAGGTGGGGGGGGGGGAAGTTGGGAGTGAAGAGGGGGAGGAGGGGAAGTCGCTGAATTTTATGGGGAATTGGAGGGTGATCTTGTGGACTTTGTCATGGAAATAGTCAGCCAGGGTTTGGGCAGAAAAGGGGGGGGGATCATAGGCGGAGTCACTTTGAGGAGAGAGCTGAGAGTAGTAAAGAGACGGTGAGGGTCAGAGGCAAGAGAGTTAGTCAGATGGGCATAATAGTTTTGTTTGGCAAGAGCTATGGTTGACTGGAAAGAGACAAGCATGAATTTGAAGTGTAGAAAGTCAGCAAGGGAGCAGGATTTGAGCTAAGCACGCTCAGCAGAACGAGCACAGGAACATAGATAGCGGGTAGTGGAAGAAAGCCACGGCTGGGGTACAGTATGCCTCACAGGATGTGGCATGGGCAGAGCGAGAGCATCCAGAGCCGAGGAGAGTGCAGCATTATATGAAGCTACTGCCTCGTCAACAGACTTAGATGACATAGTGGAGGAAAGAGATGAAGAAACAGTGGAAGAGAGAACCAAAGGATCAATAGCATGAAGATTTCTAAATGGGTTGGAGGAGACAGGACAAGGTTGAGGCAGCAGGTGATAAAGATTGAAGCTTAAAAAGGTGATGGTCAGATAAGGGAAGAACTGAACTACAAAAGTTTGAGGGTAAGCAACTAGAGAAAAATACCAGGTCAAGGCAGTGGCCATGCTGGTGAGTGGGGGTAGTGGAACAAAGCTGGAGTTCAAACTAGGAGGTAAGGGAGAGGAGCTTTAAAGCATAAGGATCAGAGGGTTTATCGACATGAATGTTAAAATCCCAGAGAACAGGAGTAGGAGAAGAGGAATCCAGAAAGAAGGAAAGCCATAAGTCAAAGTCAGTGAGAAAGGTAGAAGCAGACTTGTCAGGAGGTCGATAAATAACAGCTACCTGGAGAAGAAATGGAGTGAAAAGGCGGATGGAGTGGACTTCAAAAGAAGGAAAGGAGTGAGACTGAGGCAGCAGGAGGGGTTGGAATTGGCAGGAGGGAGAAAGTAGAAGCCCAACACCACCACCATTGCCAGTGGGACGAGGCGTGTGGGAGATCTGAGAGCCCCCATGACAGTAATGGCAGATCTTATGTTCGTATGGACACGACTAGATGCTATTGTAAGCCTGAGAAAAAAGCAAGATTTTCAGACTGATATTGAACCTTTTGAAGGAGGATACTTTATGGAGGTCAACCAGCAAAGAGTTAAAACATAGAAACATAGAAACATGACAACAGAAAAAGACCACATGGCCTATCTAGTCTGTCCTTACATATCAACAACTACAACAGTCCCCTTTTTTCCTTTAGAGATCCTCTGTTTGTACCATGCTTTTTTGAATTCAGTTACTGTCCTCATCTCTACCACCTCCACTGGGAGACTATTCCACGGATCCACTACTCTTTCCATAAAGAAATATTTCCGCATATCACTCCTGAATCTATCCCCCATCACCCTCATCCCATGTCCCCTCATAGCAGAACTTGCTTTCAATTGAAAGAGGCTCCCCCCCTGAACATTTATGCCAGGGAGGTATTTGAACATCTCAATCATATCATCTCTATCCCGCCTTTCCTCTAAGGTGTACATATTAAGATCCTTAAGTCGGTCCTCATATGCTTTATAATGAAGACCACTAATCATTTTAGTAGCCACCCTCTGCACCGACTCCATTCTGTTCACATCCTTTTGAAGGTGCGGTCTCCAGAATTGCACACTATACTCCAAATGAGGTCGCACCAAAGACTTATACAGAGGCACTATCACCTCCTTTTTTCTGCTAGCCATTCCTCTCCGTATGCACCCAAGCATCCTTCTAGCTTTTGCTGTCACCTTTTCAACCTGTTTAGCTACTTTAAGATCATCAGACACAACCATGCCCAGGTCCTGCTCTTCTTTAGTGGACCAAAGTACTTCACCCCTATATTATATTGCTCCCTTGGATTGCTGCAGCCCAAATGCATGACCTTGCATTTTTTAACATTAAATCCCAGCTGCCAAATTCTAGACCATTCTTCAAGCCTAGCTAGATCCCTCCTCATGTTATCTACACCTTCCTGGGTATCTACTCTATTGAAGATTTTGGTATCATCCGCAGAGGCAAACCTTACCCGACAGCCCTTCCGCTATATCACTAACAAAGATGTTAAAAAGAATCGGACCAAGGACAGATCCCTGGGGCACACCACTGGTAACATCCTTCTCCTCAGAGTGAGCTCCATTTATCTGTACTCTTCGTCACCTCCCACCCAACCAATTTGTAACCCAAGCAGTAACCTTAGGGTCCATACCTAGGATGCTCAGTTTGTTTATGAGTCGCCTGTTAGGAACAGTGTCAAAGGCTTTACTGAAATCTAAATACGCCACATCTAGGGCTCTCCCTTGGTCCATCTCCCTGGTCACCCAGTCAAAGAAATCAATCAGTTTTGTCTGACAAGAGCTGCCTCTGGTGAATCCATGCTACCTCAGATCCTGTAATCCCCTGGACTCCAGAAACCTCATTATTTTCTCTTTCAGCAGTGTTTCCAATAATTTACTCACCACCGAAGTTAAACTAACCAGCCTGTAATTTTCAACCACATCCTTACTTCCACTTTTTTGTAATGGCACCACATGAGCCTCTCTCCAGTCCTTTGGCACCACTCCCGACTCCAACGAGGCATTGAAAAGGTCAGTCAGTGGAGCTGCTAGAATGTCCCCAAGTTCCCTCAGTATGCTAGGGTGTATCCCATCCGGTCCCATCGCTTTGTCTACTTTAAGTTGAGCTAGTTTCTCACGAACACAGTCTTCTGAAAATTGTTTAAGATGTCACTTGCTTCTATTCCTATTTGTGGGTGTTTTCTGAGGTCCTGCTTGGTTCTTCATCTGTGAACACAGAACAGAAATATATGTTAAGCAATTCCGCTTTATCCTCAACAGCTTCTACATATTCCTCCCCTTCACCCTTGAGTCTGACAATACCACTTTTGCCCTTCCTCATATCTGAAAAATATCTTATCCCCCCCATTTTATTGCATTGGCTTTTTCCTCCTCTTTTTGAATCTTTGCTTTCCTCACTACTTTGCTAACTTCTCTTTTTCCAAATATAGATGCCTGTCTTCTTCTCTCTGTGATCTCTTGTATTTCATGAAGGCCTCCCTCTCTTTCTTCACTTTTTCAGCTACTTCTTTCAAAAGCCATAGCGGTCTCCTTTTCCTTTTACCTTTATTTACCATTTTAAAAAAAGGTTGTTTGCCCTTAAAATATCCCCTTTCAGTTTTGCCCACTGTTTTTCTACATCCCCCAGCTGTTCCCATCCCACTAACGACTCCCTGAGGTATTGGCACATCTTGGCAAAGTTAGTCTTCCTAAAGTCTAATACCCTCACTTTTGAATGGATTCTAACAGCCCTAGTCCTAATACTGAACCACACCATCTGGTGATCACTGGATGCAAAATGATCTCCTACTATAACATCAGGAACTCATTCAAACCTGTTCTGAATCCAGCTACACTAATAGCTTTTACTACATCATCCAGTAATGAATTTCAGAGTTTGATCATGTACTGAGTGAAAAAAATATTTTCTCCGATTAGTCTTAAATGTGTCTCATTGTAGCTTCATTGCATGTCCCCTAGTCTTTCTACTTTTTGAAGGAGTAAAATAACTAATCTAGGTTTATCATTCCATTCCATTCGTATTATAAGATGGATGTCATCTGGTTAGATGTATGAGTTTATGTTGAGATCTTGGATGAGGAGAGCAAGAGGGGAGATGAAAATATTGAAGAGTGTCGGGGCAAGAATGGATACCTGAGGGACATTATAGGATGAAGGGAAGAAATTAGGTAAATGGGCATTTATGTGGACTTCAAATGTGCAATAGGACTGATAGGAGCAAAACCAATTCAAGGCAGTGGAGGCGATCCCTGAATCTTGTCACGCTGCCGCCCCAGAGGCCAAGGTTGGTATGGGCAGGTCAGATGGACATGAGAGTTTTTTATATATTTTGAATTTGGTCCTTCTGTAAGAGGTCTTGGTAATGTTCCCAGGACCTACCGGGGGCCAAAGTTCAAGAGAACACACTAGCCAGAATGTAGGGAAAATAAGGCTTTATTTCCCTTTAAGCACAATGGTTCAAGTTATGGGAGACTACTTCAACAAACTGAAAGAAACCTTGCTTCAGGCAACAAAAAGAAAATATATTCACACTTGCTTTGTTTAACTGTTGCTTCACAGTACTTGGCATAACCAAACTTTACAGGCATTCGCTACTGTTCACTGTTTTATGTTTCATGCACAGACCTTAGGCTACCTGCCTGACAGTAGCTACAGTCCATCGGGGTTTCAGGTGGGTCTTCGTTGAATTCCACCTGCATGGGCTGAGTATCAGACAGCTGTGAATCAGTGTCAGTAAACTCTTGAGGAGTGTACTGAGGTTTCTCATATAACACATTTACTAGCTTCCAATGTTCAGCATTCAAGTCAGGGCCGCGCCCATGTGAGTGTTTGTTATGGCAGTTACTTCCCCTTGCAGGCTGCCTTATGTTATACAGTCTTTTTACCAAGGGCTTGTGCCCTGTTTCACAAACAGTTTGATAGGGAGGATATACTCCAGTATCTTGTGTTTCCTGTCTTCTTAACTTATATTGCTTATCAGAATAAAAAGGTATTTTACCTTGTTTAGTTGAGTCCCACGGCCTGGTCCTGCTGTAGTTCAGCCTGTCTTGAGCAGTAGGCTTTTCACACTCCAGCTGGCCTTCATGCAGAGTCACCACTCTCTCACATTCACACCTTTTACCATTTGAATAAGGAATATTACCATTTGCAGCAAAGACTTCATCCTTGCTCAGATAATGCTCACTGTGTCTTGCATTTACTGCTGCCGGTTCTTCACACCAAACTCTGGGGTTTATTTCTCCCCTTGTGCCTTTCTTTCCAGTACCTCTCAACCAAGGACTCCTGGAACTCTGTGGCCTCGGATTCACTATGCCCTCCTGCCAGGAACTCCTTCCTCTCTGGTGCTCTGGACACTCCTTATGGTGCTCTCCTTCTTGGTTCCTTTCCAGAAGCTCTCTGTGGTGTGACTCTCCGTGGTCTGCTTTTCCTTGATAAGCCTCTTCTTGATATGCCTCCTTTTGGTAGGCCTTCCTTGGTATGCCTCTCCTTGGTCTCTCTCTCCCTGGTCTGCCTCTAACTTGTCCTAGCTCCTCCTTTTCAAGTTCCCAGCCTTTCTTCAGGGGAACTCCCCCTTTTCTCCATTGGCTGTTAGGTTGCATTACCTCATCAGCTCTGAGGTGCAGTTCTCTGGGCCTTGGAAGGTCACTCCTGCTCCCTCTATTGGGCTCCTCATAATATTGCAGCTGATGATAAAATCTTTTTTCAGGATTTAAAACCCTTTTTCCTTCATGAATAGGCTCTGCGGTACCACATTTCCCCCCTCTTAAAATATGACGGGCTGGTGAAGCCCCCTTCACACAGCACGGAATTCGTAGCTGAGCAGCAGTATTGTACTGTAGCTTGCTGTCACCGTATATCTTCCGCCTGTTATTGACTAGTTTTTCTCCTGGGTGATAAGTGTTGGCTACTGCGGCTAGCAACCCTGATCGGTCGCGCCACGATCGAAGAGCGTTGATATGATAGATTTGCGTGCGTCCTGTGGTATCTTGTACCTCGTAAGAGGTGGGTCCCTTAGGTTGAACTACCACATGAGGTCCTCTCCACCGGGCCTCGAATTTGGGGGTAGCTCCCAATACCAAGACCATTACTTTTTCTCCTGCTTGTAGCTGCCTGTGCTTTACCCTCCGGTCATAATAATGTTTTTGTTTCTGTTGACTCTTCTTCAAGTTTTCTTCCGCCACCTGGGAAGTTCGCTCCAGGCGAGTTCTGAGGTGCTGCAGAAATAGGGGCACCCCTATTTCGGCCTCAACGGGCTCGATCCATTGTTCCTTTAGGACGTCGAGTAAACCTCTCGGGGAGCGTCCATAGAGGAGTTCGTACGGGGACGTGCGCAGGGAAGTCTGTCTTCGTTCTCGGCAGGCATACAGAACGAATGGTAATATGGTATCCCATTCTGCCATTTGTCCCCCTAGCGCTCGTCGGAGCATTTGTTTAATGCTCTGGTTAAGGCGTTCTACTAGACCGTTACACTGAGGATGGTATGCAGCGGTCTTTTTGTGGTGTATGCCGAAAGCCTCCCACACCTGTGCGAGGTACTTTGACAAAAAATTGCTGCCCCTGTCAGTCAGTATTTCCTGCGGAAATCCAATTTCACAAAACAGTTTAACCAGTTCACTGGCAATAGGCTTAGCTGAAATACTTCTTAGGGGAATGGCCCAAGGGAACCGGGTGGCCTGATCGATGATTACCAGGATGTACTGGTACCCCTGGGTGTTTTAACCAAGGGTCCGATAATATCCATGGCTAGTCTTCTCACCGGGTCTGTAATCACCGGCATAGGCACTAATGGTACGGCAGGAGGTTTTCGAGCGGTCACTCTTTGGCAGGTTGCGCAGGATTCGCAGAATCGAGTTGTCTCCCGAAATATCCCTGGCCAATAGAATCTGGCCAAAATCTGGTCCAGCGTACCTTGTGCTCCCTTATGACCCCCTACAGGGTGGTCATGGGCCAGTCGTAGAATCAATAACTTGAACGTGCTTGGTATCACCAGCTGTTTCCGCAGCTCTCCGTTCGTTGTTCCTTACTCTCCCGATATAACAGGTCATCCTCCATACAGAATCGGGGGTAGGAATCCTTTTCATCTCGGGCCTGCTCAAAGGCATGAGCTAGTACTGGGTCCGCTTTTTGCTCTCTCTTGAAGGAGGGAAACTTCTCCATCAATTCAGCTGGAACCCAGGGCATCCCTTCTCCAGCTTCCAATCCTGCTCTTCCCTGAGAGCGACATCTTCGTTCACGCCTCCGTTCAGCCTTCGGCTTTCGCTCCTTCCTCAAGGGATCTCCCATTAGGTCATCATGCGATGGGAGGGTTCCAAGAGAATTATCTCTAGAGCAGGAGGGTCGTTCGTCATCCTGTGTATGGGACCTCGTGGAAACTAGAGCTTCTCTGGGATTGGCGTCTGTCTTTGAGCTTATAGGCTGTATTTCCAAGTTATCTATGGACTCATGCCTACTGCAGGTGGAATTCAGGACTATCTGAGGAGATAAACCCTCTCTCAGAGTCTTTTTAAATTGCGGCCAGTCGCGACCCAATACCAGCTCTTGTGGTAATCTTGGGACCACGGCTACCAACATTTGTTTTCTCATTCCCCATGCCTTAACCCACAGCTTGTACACGGGGTAGCTTGTAGCTGATCCATGAACACATTTAATTTTGACCTGCGCTTCTGGACATTCAGGGACGGACCATCCTTGGTCTTGGATCATAGACCACAGCTGTTTGGACATCATGGATTGGTCCGCACCTGAATCCAGAAGTGCCTTAGCCTGAACTCCGTGTATTTTTACTCTCAACACAAAACCTTCTTTTGTTGTTTTTGGGACTTCTCCCACTAATGCAACACGTGAATAACATTCCTTTTTTATATGGCCCTTCTTACCACATGAAAAACATCGTCTTACAGTTTCCACATCCTTAGGGTCATAATTACTCCTAGGGCTATACATTGGTCTGGAGGAACCATCTACCCTCCTAGCTTCCATCCCTAAGTGCATTTTAGGAACCACTAGCTTTGGCTGGGACACTTTTTCTGCCTCAAGATATCTCTCTGTTAGGCTTACGGCCTCGGTAGTAGTGCAGCAATTCTGAAGAATTATAAAATTTTGCACTCTACTCGGTACTGCATTTAGAAACTGTTCTAAGATTATGGCGTCCATGAGAGTTTCAATATTCTTTCTCTCAGGCTGTAACCATTTGTACGCCAAGCTCTTTACTCTAAGTCCCAAGGCTTTCGGAGTTTCATTTGGGTTAAGCATAGTGGCTCTAAACAATTTCCTATAAGCAAATGGGGTGAGACCTAGGCGATCTTTAATTGCCATTACTACCTCATCATAATTGTCTGCTAAAGCTGGAGGCATCGACCGGTAGGCGGCTAGAGCCTCTCCCGTCAGGGATGCAGCTAGTCTGACTGCCCACTGTTCAGTCGGCCACCGAGCTGACTTTGCTATTCTGCTAAATGAATCCAGAAAATCATCCAGATTATCACTGGGGCTTAACTTTCCCATTGTCAGGTCACTACATGACCACTGTCCCAACTCTGTGTTATGGAGTTCAGAGGCTCGCAATAGTTCCGCTTCCTTCTTTGCTATTTCTTCCTTCTGCTGGGTTAACCATTTGTCCAATGTGTGCAGAAGAGGTGACTGCTGTTCTTGCATGGCTTTCAGCGCTTGCGCTTGGTTCTGCAGCGCTAGTTTCGCCTGCTTGTCAAATTGATTAGCCATCCACGCACATACTTCTTTGGGATCCATGGTAATCTGTAGTAAGGAAACAAAACAACAAAACACAACCAAGTGTGGCTCTTTCACAAAGAAAATTTCCTTTCCTAATCCTTTTTTTTTTTTTTTTTTTCTTATACTATCCTTGGTATCCTACACTTTTCAGGTATATCTACGTTTTACCTGATGACAGTGTAGAATCAGCTCTGGAACAGTATACGTCGCTGTCGTTCCGCGATTCTCCGCCGACAGTTGGATACCGGATTTCTCTTTTCCAGGATTTTCTTCCAATCCGCTCCGGATTTGACTGCTCCACTCCGGGTTTTTTTTTTGTTTTTTTTTTGTAATCCAAGTGGGTTTTTTTTTTTTTTCCGTTTCTTCTTCTTGAGACCTATAGCTCAAGCTTCTTCTCTGTAGGCTGGACGTAGGCTCCACGAAAACATCCTGCCAATTACGCCATTTTCATGTCATGCTGCTGCCCCAGAGGCCAAGGTTGGTATGGGCAGGTCAGATGGACATGAGAGTTTTTTATATATTTTGAATTTGGTCCTTCTGTAAGAGGTCTTGGTAATGTTCCCAGGACCTACCGGGGGCCAAAGTTCAAGAGAACACACTAGCCAGAATGTAGGGAAAATAAGGCTTTATTTCCCTTTAAGCACAATGGTTCAAGTTATGGGAGACTACTTCAACAAACTGAAAGAAACCTTGCTTCAGGCAACAAAAAGAAAATATATTCACACTTGCTTTGTTTAACTGTTGCTTCACAGTACTTGGCATAACCAAACTTTACAGGCATTCGCTACTGTTCACTGTTTTATGTTTCATGCACAGACCTTAGGCTACCTGCCTGACAGTAGCTACAGTCCATCGGGGTTTCAGGTGGGTCTTCGTTGAATTCCACCTGCATGGGCTGAGTATCAGACAGCTGTGAATCAGTGTCAGTAAACTCTTGAGGAGTGTACTGAGGTTTCTCATATAACACATTTACTAGCTTCCAATGTTCAGCATTCAAGTCAGGGCCGCGCCCATGTGAGTGTTTGTTATGGCAGTTACTTCCCCTTGCAGGCTGCCTTATGTTATACAGTCTTTTTACCAAGGGCTTGTGCCCTGTTTCACAAACAGTTTGATAGGGAGGATATACTCCAGTATCTTGTGTTTCCTGTCTTCTTAACTTATATTGCTTATCAGAATAAAAAGGTATTTTACCTTGTTTAGTTGAGTCCCACGGCCTGGTCCTGCTGTAGTTCAGCCTGTCTTGAGCAGTAGGCTTTTCACACTCCAGCTGGCCTTCATGCAGAGTCACCACTCTCTCACATTCACACCTTTTACCATTTGAATAAGGAATATTACCATTTGCAGCAAAGACTTCATCCTTGCTCAGATAATGCTCACTGTGTCTTGCATTTACTGCTGCCGGTTCTTCACACCAAACTCTGGGGTTTATTTCTCCCCTTGTGCCTTTCTTTCCAGTACCTCTCAACCAAGGACTCCTGGAACTCTGTGGCCTCGGATTCACTATGCCCTCCTGCCAGGAACTCCTTCCTCTCTGGTGCTCTGGACACTCCTTATGGTGCTCTCCTTCTTGGTTCCTTTCCAGAAGCTCTCTGTGGTGTGACTCTCCGTGGTCTGCTTTTCCTTGATAAGCCTCTTCTTGATATGCCTCCTTTTGGTAGGCCTTCCTTGGTATGCCTCTCCTTGGTCTCTCTCTCCCTGGTCTGCCTCTAACTTGTCCTAGCTCCTCCTTTTCAAGTTCCCAGCCTTTCTTCAGGGGAACTCCCCCTTTTCTCCATTGGCTGTTAGGTTGCATTACCTCATAAGCTCTGAGGTGCAGTTCTCTGGGCCTTGGAAGGTCACTCCTGCTCCCTCTATTGGGCTCCTCATAATATTGCAGCTGATGATAAAATCTTTTTTCAGGATTTAAAACCCTTTTTCCTTCATGAATAGGCTCTGCGGTACCACAATCTTTAATGTGGTCAAGCAAAGTGTGTGATCAATCACATTGAAAACAGAACTTAGGTCTAATTGAATTATCAAGATGTTATGAAGATTATCCAGATGAATCATGCTGAATGGTCTTGAAAAATCAAGACTGTAGGATTTTCGCACACTGTGCTGCTCAAAGAACAGCCTCCTTCTGTACATAGCTCAGAAATTGAGCCAAAAACCCATCAAGGCCGAGGGTCTGATTCCCCCCCACAAGCTGACTCGACAAGCCCTCTCCAATTTCACAGGACCATAATGTTGCACCAGGATTAAGTTCCTAGGGAACCAAGTCGCCAGGAACCCTAGTAATTCAGCATCTTTAATGCTTTCAAGCAGGCCCACTACTCTTGTATTTTTCTGCCAGCCCTGATTTTCTGAATCATCCAGCTTGTTGAGTAACAATGTTCTTTAAACCAATCCCAATAATGTTATGCGAGGTCTTTCAGGGCAGAAACCTGCACTTCACTTCATCCAGGCAAGTCTGAAACTACTCAAACGACTGTGAGTGAATCAATCTTGGCCAGAAATTATATAGAAACAAAGAAACATGATGGCAGAAAAAGTCCACAAGACCTATCTAGTCTGTCCTTCCATATCATCCTCAATAGTCCCCCTTTTTCGTTTAGAGATCTTCTGTGTTTGTCCCATGCTTATTTGAATTCAGATACTGTCCTCACCTCTACTACCACACTTTCCATAAAGAAATATTTCCGCATATTACTCCTTAATCTATCCCCTTTCATCCTCATCCTATGTCCCCTCATAGCACTTTATAGCAGGCTGTGAAGTTCTAATGGTGGAAAATTTCTATACGGAAAGGCATAACAAAGTAGCATGCCTCCTCCAGTGGAAACTCTGTAAACACTACAGCATTACTGTCCCTGAAAAGCACTGGGATCATGACCCTAAGAGAATAACAGAGGATGAAGAAATTATGATCAACCGGGACATTCCCATTCTGACAGATAAGAAACTGGATGTGAGAAAACCTGACATAGTGGTAAAGGAGAAGAACACCAGAATGGCATTGACAATAGAAGTGTCGGTACCAACTGATTATTCTGTGAACCACGTGGAGAGGCAGAAGATCCTGAAGTAACAAGAAATGCAGTCAGAGACGAAGAAAATGTGACAGAAAGATACTGAAATCTTTCCCGTTGTACTGGGAGCAACAGGCTTCATAAAGAAGAATTTACAAGCACATCTTGACAAACTACCCACACATGTTACATCCTACGAACTCCAGAAGGAAGCTCTCTTTGGCACGATGTAGGTATCACACCTAGCATTAGCAGTAACTTTGAGAGACTAAGATCATAGTTGACATATCCTGGCTTAGAAGTGAGGTTCACAATTGTCATGATATCCATAAAATTAATCAATTTGGAGAAAATGCCCAGAGATAGCTTTCAATCAAAAAAGGCTCTCCTCTTTGCATTTATGCCATAGAGGTATTTAAACATCTCTATCATATCTCCCCCTCACTTGGTTTGCAACTTGTCATGCTGTGAGGGCTTGTGTGCATCAGTGGTATCAGCTTAATTACTGGTCTCAGCTGAGGTGTCAGACTAAGTCCAACCACCCATCTGGGCAGCAGCAGAATGGGATGGTGTTGGTGGCGGAATATCACATTTCTGTGACAACGGCAACAACACTAGAATTGCTCGCATGGAAGAAAGTCTTGGCAATCTACCACAAAAACCCAATGGATAGTGTCACCCAGCAGACCTGGTTGAGAGGAAGGAAAATGCTTTAAATAAAGAAAAAGATACATACAAGCTGCAATATCTGGAGGAACCAGATAGAGGGAGCAAGAGGGACGCAAGAGTGACTGAGGAACCACGCCCCACTGATCATGAGGTAATGCCAGCCAACCTCCAATCCTCGAGCGCAGGAGGACTTCTTAAGGAGGAAGACTGGAAAGCAGAGAGGGGGAGAAAGAGCAGCGGGAAAGGCAGCGGTGAAGGCAGCTGGAGAGACGGCTGGAGAGGAGGCAGCAAGAGTGAATGCAGCAGGACAGCGTGGAGCAGGAAGGAAGGCAAGACAGAGGAAAAGAGGTTAGAATGCAAACCTGAATATTCCACTGCCAGAAGATCACCCAGAGTGAAAGGTGATTGCCAGGGAGCTAAGGAGGAACCTGGGAAGGTCTCAGCTCACAGAGGAGTAAAAGCTGTTTGCCCAGAGTGGCAAAGGCATTGCTGCAACTATTGTCCAAAACTAACAGGGTCACAGCCTGAAGACCTAAGCCGTGCTGTACAGGCAAGCCAACGGAGAAACTGGTGCAGGCCTCAACCTTCACTGGAAACAGAGAAGCCAAATTCCCAAGGTAAAGCTTTTTATGATACAAGCTATAGGAAAAGTTTACCTGATAAAAGAGTTTTGAATAATAAGTGTTTTTATAAAGCTGCCATAAAACCTCTAAGGAGAGAGGAATTTCCTCCATACAAAACAGCACAGAGCCGATGCCGTACGAGTTACCCAGAACTTTGGGCAGTGCTAGAAGTGCTATATAAGAAGCCTGACTATAACCTACCTGAACCCAGGGACTCAGAGTAAGAGGCTTCCGTCTATGAGCCAATGCAAATGGAACTGGCAAATGAGGTTTCAGATACCGAAAGTACTGTACCACGGGAAGCCTAGAGTCTTTGCCAGGCTTGTAAGCTGTTTGTGTTGCTGCCTAGAACATTATTGTTTGAGTGAATACCAGCGCTACTGTGAAAGTAACAGTTTTGCTTTCAACTTTTGTTTTACTTTTTCTTACCTGAAGTAAGGACATTTGCGTTGTTGTTATTGCCCAATCCTTTGAACCCTTGTGAGAAGGGGAAATAAAAGCCTTTATTTTCCCACCACTTGTGCAGTTGATTTCTTTGGAGATTAGGATCCAGGAAACTAACAGGACCAAAAGCCAATTGGGCCTCTGGATTACTGGCCAATCTCCTCCCTATACAGTTGTGTCCGACCTGCCCTGACTCCTACTTACCGCCAGGGTAGTGCTCGCGACAATAGTCACAACAAAACAAATTGCACTATAGTGCTGGAATATGAGACCCCCAGGGTGGAAGGCACTCAACCTGCTACTAGGGAGGAGTCATCAACCACCTTCGCTATGATGATGATACCACATTACCGGCTGAAAGTGAAGATGATCTGAAACATTGGCTTCTCAAGATCAAGGAATATAGTCTTAAAATGGGCCTGCACCTTAATGTAAAGAATACAAAGACCTGACAACTGGCAAAAATCAATCAGTTTGTTGTTGATGGAGAAGAAATTGAAATAGTGAACAACTTTAATCTACTTGGATCAACTATCAATGAAAAAAAACTACAAGCAGTCAAGAAATCCAATGACGCATTGCTCTTGGCAGAATGGCTATGAAGGACCTAGACAGGATTCTCAGGGGCAGAGATGTCTTTCTCTATACAAAGATTCGACTTGTTCAAGCCATGGTATTTTCAATAACGTTATATGGATGTGAAAGTTGGACAGTGAAAAAGACAGACAAGAATAAAATCAATGCCTTTGAATTATGGTGGTAGCGATGAATACTGTGTACACCATGGACTGCCCGAAGAACAAGCCAGTCAGTACTAGAGGAGATCAAACCTAAGCTTTCCTTAGAAGCTCAGATGACAAGACTTAGACTTTCATACTTTGGACACATTATGCGAAGAAAGAGTTTATTAGAGAAAGATATCATGCTTGGCAAGGTAGAAGGTCAACGCAAAAGAGGAAAGCCAGCAATCGGATGGATCGATACATTAACAGCAGCTACGGGTGCCACTCTCTCAACAATGAGCTACCTGACTGAAGATAGAACACAGTTTAGGACAGCTATTCAGAGGATCACCAATGGTAGACACCTACTCAACGGCACTTAAGAACATCGTATCTCCTCTATCCTGCCTTTCCTCTAACATATACATATTAAGATCTTTACGTCTGTCCCCATATGCCTGATAATGAAGACCACCAGCCATTTTAGTAGCCACCCCCTGCACCGACTCCATCATCTTTATATTCTTTTGAAGGTGCGGTCTCCAGAAATGCACACAATGCTCCAAATGTGGTCGTACCAGAGACACTATCATCTCCTTTTTTCTGCTGGCCATTCCTCTCCCTATGCACACTAGCATCATTTTGGCTTTCACTGTCGCCTTTTCTACCTGTTTAAAATCATCAGAAAAAAATCATGCCCATGTCCCGCTCTTTTTTCGTGGACAGAAGGACTTTGCCCTCTACACTGTACCACTCCCTTGGATTTTTGAAGCCCAAATGCATGACCCTGTATTTTTTAGCATTAAATCTCAGCTGCCAAATTCTTGACATTCTTCAAGCTTAGCTAGATCCCTCCTCATGTTATCTACTCCTTCCAAGTTGTCTACTCTATTACAGGTTTTGGTATCATCTGCAAAGAGGCAAACCTTACCCAACAGCCCTTCTGCAATATCACTAACAAAAATGTTAAAAAGAATCAGACCAAGGACAGATCCCTGTGGCATACCACTGGTAACTGCCTTCTCCTCAGAGTGAGCTCTATTTATCTGTAACATTTGTCGCCTCTCACTCAACCAATTTCTAACCAAGTCAGTCACTTTAGGGTCCATCCCTAGGATGCTCAGTTTATTTATAAGTTACCTGTGTGGAACGGTGTCAAAGGCTTTACTGAAATATAAATACACCACAACTAGGCTCTCTCTCGGTCCAATTCCCTGGTGACCCATCAAAGAAATCAATCAGATTTGGCTGAGAAGACCTGCCTTTGGTGAATCCATGCTGCCTTCAATCCTGCAATTCATTGGACTCCGGAAACCTAACTATTCTTTTAGTAGCTTTTCCAATAATTTACTAACCACAGAGGTTAGACTAACCGGCCTGCAATTCTCAATGTCATCCTTACATCCGCTTTTGTATAAAGGGACCACATTTGCCTTTCTCCAGTCCTCCAGCACCACTCCCGACTCCAAAGAGGCAATGAAAAGGTCAGATCGTGGAGCTGCTAGAATGTCCCCAAGTTCCCTCAGTATTCTTGGATATATCCCATCCAGACCCATGACTTTGTCTACTTTTAATTTAGCTAGCTCCTTACAAACACAGTCTTCTGAAAATTGTTTAAGATCCCCGTCACTTCTGTTCATATTTCTGAGGTCCTGCTCATAGCCCTTCATCAGAACAGAAATATTTGTTAAACAATTCTGCTTTATCCTCACCAGTTTCTGCATATTCCTTCACTGCACCCTTGAGTCTGACAATACCACTTTTGCCCTTCCTCCTCTCACTAACATATCTGAAAAATGTCTTATCTCCGCATTTTATTGCATTAGCTATTTCTTCTTCCTTTTGTACCTTTGCTTTCCTGACAACTTTGCTAGCTTGTCTAAGTTTTTCCAAATATAGATACCTGTCTTCCTCTCTCTGTGATCTCTTGTATTTTTCTTCACCTCCCTCTTTTTCTTCACCTTGAAAGCTACTTCTTTTGAGAGCCATAGCAGCCTCCTTTTCCTTTTCCTTTTACATTTATATTTATTTACCTTTCTAACAAAAAAGGTTTGTTGCCATTAAAATATCTCCCTTTCAGTTTTGCCCACTGTTTTTGTACATCCCTCAGCTGCTCCCATCTCACTAACGACTCTTTGAAGTATTGTCCCATCTTGGAAAAGTAAGTTTTCCTAAGGTCTAAGACCCTTGCTTTAGAATGGACTTCATCAGCCCTAGTCCTAATACTGAACCACAGCATCTGATTATCACTGGATATGAGATGATCTCCCACTATGACATCAGAAACACTTTCCAGTTAATTGAAGCACCCTCCAACACCCCAGCCACTGCTAAAGTGACCTCTTCCACCATGTTATCCATACTTGGTTGCATCTGGCTTGGGTTTCTTTTTCTCTCTTTTGGCTCCCTTCATGGCCATGTGCACGCTACGTGTAGCCATCTCAGTTCAGTAAAATAATAAGACACTTATCTGCAACCAGATTCAGGCTTGAAGGGTCTAGAATGTATAACTTTGAGAAGTGTTCCCGAGCAGGTCGGCTCGGAGCTCAGAGAAACACAACCTCTCTGGCTGAGAACAGTACATGCTTCCTCAACTAACTGTCTTCTGAAGAGAGTCTTAGATCAGGTTGCGATATTTTCGCAAGAGACTGTGACTAAGTTTAAAGGTAAAGATATGAAAGTTCATAGGGTTGAACAGAGGCTGGATAGGTTTGACTTCCATCTGGCTTCTATTCAAATTGAAGCCTCTAATATTAAAGAAAGCATTTACAATCCCTTTCTCTTCCTCAGAGATCCTCTGTACTTGTCCCATGCCTTCTTGAATTCAGAACAGTCCTCATCTCCATCGCCTTCATTGGGAAGTTGCTCCAGGATCCACTGCTCTTTCAGTAGAGAAATATTTTCTCTGATGATTATTCCTGAGTTTATCCTCTTTTACTTTCACCGTTAATCATTCATTTCAGAGTTTTCTGACCAATTTAGCAGTCATCCTTTGGACAGGGCTTTAAAATTTGTTCTGAAAAGGACAAAACGCCAATGCAATTTGTCCAGGATGGAGTAATACCATCACTAAGATTCAGGTTCAGCAGAATCCTGGCAGTCATGTTCCATAGAAACTGCAATCTATTATTTGCTTTTTTTAAAGATCCATGACTAAAGGCAAGAGCATGAAAGATTAGCTGAATTAAAATAAGAGAGAAGACCATGAGTTATGAATACCATGGCTTGAAGGTCCATGACCTTCATCTTTTATTGACGGAAGTAGGCAAATGGGTAGAGTGTTTCTGATGTTGCAGTGAGGGACCAGCAAGTTAAATGAGACGCTGTGCATAATGTTAGATGGGTTCCTCCTGAAGCAGCTCTGACAGCGAAGCATGGTGTTGTGGTGAGGACAGACGGTGATTTGCTTCAGTTATGATGGAAATATTTAGTTACAGAAGACTTTTTCCTCATGTTAAAATTATATATCTTGCAATTTAAAAAGTCTTATTATTTATTTATTTATTTATTTATTACAGGCTCTTATATACCGCTCTATTCAGCATCAGCGCGGTTCACAATATAACAACATACCAGAACAACAAACTGTTTGGTTTTACAGAGAACAAGGTCAGAGAACTTGGATGAAACATGGGACGTCATTACTGCAACTATTTACATGAGTATTTACAAGTATACATAACAGGGTTTGTTCTTAGTTTGAGTAGTGATCAAGATTGGTTAGCTGGTCAAGTAATATTGGGGGAAAAGGTGGAATTTGAGTGCCTTTCTGAAAAGGGATAAATCAGTGATAGCCCGAATCTCTGGAGGTAGAGCGTTCCAGCACTTAGGGGCATAGAATCTGAAAGCCCTGTTAGATGTCACTGATAGGCATTTTGTCGCTGCTTTAGGGATAATTAGAACATTTGTTGATATAGTTCTCCTGGATCTGTTGGGTGGAACGGTCTGAATGAGGTCTATTAGAGAGGAGGAGGTGATGCTTTTAGTGGCCTTAAAGGTTAGTAATAATGTTTTGAACAATATTCTGCCATGTATGGGGAGCCAGTGCAGTTGCTCTAGGATGGGTGTTACATGGTCCCTTCTTGATGCTCCGTAGAGGACTCTAGCAGTGGTATTCATGGCGAGTTTTAAAGGGTTTAATGTGGAGTGTGGGAGGCCTTGGAGAATAGCATTGGCATAGTTAAGGTGTGGTAGAGTTAAGGCTTGAAATATAGTTCTGAAGTCATCAAGATCAAGCAGGGGGCGAAGATGGCGGAGAGTACGGATCTTGAGGTAGATTGCTCTGACTACGTTGGTTATATGTAATTTCAAATTCATGCGTTGGTCCAAAGTGACCCCAAGATAACGAATGGAAGGTTTTGATTGGAGCTCGGCTTCTTTCACCTTTATATGGGATGGGGGGGTGAAAAGTGGGTCCCTAGTGATGAAGAGAACCTCAGTCTTTTTGTGTTGAATTCGGAGGTTCTGGGATTGAAGCCATTCAGATACTGCATCAAAACATTTGGCTAGCGGGGAAAGGTCCATATGGACTGTGGAGAAAGGCATGTATAGGAGGATGTCATCCGCGTATATTAAGCATTCAACCTTGAAGGACCTGATGATATTGCAAACTGGTTGTATGTATATATTGAAAAAGAGTGAAGATAGGGATGATCCTTGTGGTACGCCTTGCTTTTGATGGTAAGGTGCGGATGTTGCGGTCCCTGAGGTAACGTACTACCATCTCTGATCAAGGTATGACTTGCACCACTCCAGGGCAGTGTTATTGATGCCTTTTTCTTTTAGTCGCCCTATTAACAGATCATGTATCATTATTAGTATGGAGGAGTAGCTTAGTGGTTAGAGCAACAGTCTAGTACCCATGAAATCTGGGTTTAATTCCCACCGGAATTGCTTGTGACCTTGGGCAGGTCACTTTACTCTCCATTGCCTTGGAAGAAAATACCTGACAATCTACTTCTGGTCATATCGTGCCAAGAAAGCCCAGGGCTACTGGGTCACCAGGAGTCAGAATTGATTTGATGTCACTTAAAAAAAAATCAGTATATGGAAAATGGTGATGAGGAGATTTTCAAGAAGGGTACGTATATTTTTTGTGAATGATGCAAGTCTGGTGTTTGGTGTGTCAGGATTATGCATAATATTCAAACTTTTTATTGTGGGATGTGATTTAGTATTGTATGAAAAAGAGAAATTAGACTTACCTGCTAATTGTTGTTCCTTGAGGAACTCCAGTCCAGTCCCGCACCTCTGGGTACTGCACCTCCTCCTGCAGCTTGGAGACTGGGCATGTCAAATCTTGAAGCCACTTGGATATATACTGCTGGCATCTCCAGCCAGCTCCCAGTGACCTATTGACAAAGCAAACTCAGAGGAGCAGCAAATAAGTAGCTACAAAACTATATAAACCCATTAAATGAACCCTTAACCCAACAGATAACTATAAACTTGACCCACAAATGTTCCCCCACCATCAGAGGAAAATTCCTCCTCCGCTGCCGAAGGAGACGTGGGCAAAGAAAAAAGGGCAAGAGAGAACGCCACTAGGTGTGAGAGAGAAAGAGCGAGCAAAAGGAAGAAAATATAGCAAGAAAAAATAGTCTGAGACACCCAAGGCTCGCGGCTATCCTTCACACTGACTCTACTGAATGAAGTATACAAATTCTGCATCAAACCACTGAAAGAAACCCCGGGTGGGATTCGGGACTGGACTGGAGTTCCTCAAGGAACAACAATTAGCAGGTAAGTGTAATTTCTCTTTCCTTATCATCCCTCCAGTCCAGTCCCGCACCTCTGGGATGTACAAGAGCAGTAAATTAATGGGAGGGACCTGAAAAACCGGCCCACAAAACCGCCGACCCAAAACAGGCATCCCCTGCCGCCTGGACATCCAGACGATAATGTCTACTGAAGATATGCAAAGAAGACCATGTTGCTGCCTTGCAGATTTCCAGTGGAGGAACCAAAGTATACTCCGCCCATGCAGCTGCTTGAGCCCTGGTAGAATGAGCCCACAACCCCACAGGAACCTGACGACCTCACAAAATATATGCTGAAGCAATCGCCTCTCGAATCCATCTGGATATGGAAGATCTGGCTGCTGCCTCGCCCTTACGGGGTCCACCAAACAGAACAAACAAACGATCAGTCTTGCAAAAAGGCTCAGAAGCATTCAAATAATGATGAAGTACTCTCTTTACATCCAGCAGACGCAAACAACTGTCAGATGCATTCTTCCCTGACGCTCTCAAGACCGGTAAAGATACCGTCTGATTCACATGAAATGCCGAAACCACCTTAGGCAAGAAGGACAGAATGGGATGCAAAACTACCTTATCCTGAAAAAAGGTCAGAAAAGACTCTCAACAAGACAAAGCCTGCAATTTGGAAACTCGGTGCGCCAAGTAGATTGCCACCAAAAAGACAACCTTCAAGATCAAGTCCTTTAATGACCCCTGGTGCAAGGGTTCGAAGGGCTCTCTTGTTAACATGCTTAAAACCAAGTTGAGATCCCAAGATGAAACCACCACTCTCCTGGGCGGACACAGACGAGACACTGCCCTTAAAAAACGTAAGACATCAGGGTGGGAGCCCAAAGCGACCCCCTGAACTTTTCTTCGATAGCAAGAAAGAGCTGCCAACTGAACTCTCAAGGAACTGGCTGCTAATCCTTTATCAAATCCATCCTGAAAAAAACTCAATACCTCTGGAACTGCAGTCAAGGCTGGATGCACCTTCTGCACCAATCCTCAAAAACATGCCACATGCGAATGTAAGCAAGCGAGGTGGACTGCTTCCTGGTTAAAAGCAATGTAGAGATTACTGCCCCTGAGTAACCCTTCTTCCTTAGCCTCACCCTCTCAATGGCCAAACCGTAAGCGAGAACTGATCCACTTGTGGCATTCTGAGAGGCCCTTGTAGGAAATCTCCCCAAATCAGGAGCCGCCAAGATTGCCCATTGAGGAGCCATACCAAATCGGCATACCACGGTCACCAGGGCCAATCCGGTGCAACCAAAAGAATCCTTCCCTGATGGGCCTCTATGCGCTGAACCAACCGACCTATGAGCGCCCAAGGTGGGAAGACATACAGGACCCCTTCCGCGGGCCATTGTTGTAACAGAGCATCGAGACCTTCGGGCATTCTTTCTCGCCTCCTGCTGAAGAAGCGGCTCGCCTTGGCTGAAGAGAATGTTGCCATCAGATCCATTATGGGAGTTCCCCATCTGTGGACTATCTGAACAAAGACCTCCGGGTGTAGCTCCCACTCCCTGGGGTCTACTCGAACCCGACTGAGATAATCCGCTGTCACATTGTCTACTCCCACAATGTGCGCCACCGACAGGGTCTGAAGCCGCAACTCTGCCCAACTGAACAAGGCTGCCGCTTCCTCCTCCAAAGCCGCGCTGCCCGTACCCCCTTGCTTGTTGAGATACGCCACTGTGGAGGCATTGTCCAACAGAACACGGACCACTCGACCCCAAAGAATGGGCTCAAAGGCGTGACGTGCTAGAGCTACCGCTCTCAACTCTAGCCAATTGATCGACCACTGAACCTCCTGTCCCTTCCAACTTCCTTGTGCGAAGAGTTCCCCGCAATGAGATCCCCATCCCACCAAACTGGCATTGGTTAAGACCGGAACCCACTGCGGTTGTTCGAGGGGCATGCCTGCCTCCAAATTCTCTGGAAGAAGCCACCACCGAAGAGACTCCCTGATTCCCTTCGGACAGGGAAGACATTTGGACAGAGAATCCTCCTGATGGGATCAGCGATGGAGCAAGAACCTCTGCAGATGTCACATGTGAGCCCTTGCCCTTGGCACCACTTCCAGAATTGCTGCCATAGTCCCCAGCACCTGAAGATACTGCGAGGCAGTTGGCGCCACGCACTTTAAGAAGGTGCACACCAGGAGACTGAGACCTTGAGCCCGGTGATCCAGCAGAAACACTGACCCCACTCGCGTGTCGAATCGGATTCCCTAATATTCCAGAACCTGAGAGGGTACTAATTGGATCTTGGCCACGTTGACCACCCAATCGAGGCTCTCTAGAAGCTGTACCACTCTGGCTGTTGCCTGTACACTTTTGACCCTGGACTTTGCTTGGATCAACCAGTCGTCGAGATAGGGATGTACTAACACCCCCTCCTTGCAAAGGGCCGCCGCCACCACCATCATCACCTTGGTGAAAATACGTGGCGCATTTGCAAGACCGAAAGGCAGAGCCTGGAATTGAAAATGCCCTTGAGGCACTGCAAACCTTAGAAAGTGTTGATGATCCGGCCTGATCGGAATATGCAGATATGCTTCGGTGAGATTGAGAGACGTCAGAAACTCCCTCTTGCGCACCACCATAATAACTAACCGCAAGGTTTCCATGCAAAAATGTGGCACCCAGAGACAACGGTTGACCCCTTTGAGATCCAGAATTGGGCGAAAAGACCCGTCCTTGCGAACCACAAAATGAATGGGAGCATTGACCAAAGTCATACTGGTCTCGAGGAACTGGAACCACCACTCCCAGCTGAAGCAGGCGAGCCAGTGTCTCTCCCACCGCCATGGCCTTGGCCTGCGCCCTGCAGGGGGAGAGAACGAACGAGTTGGTTACTGGCCGAGCAAACGCGAGGGCATAGCCCTCACGAATGATTTCCAGTACCCAACGGTCAGATGTTATTTGGACCTAGGCCGAGAAAAACACCCGTAGTCGACCTCCCACAGGTTGTACCACAGCCTGGGTCCTCCTCACTTCATTGGGCCTTCCGGAATCTGAGGAGGAGGGACTAGTGAAACCTCTCTCCGCTCCCCGGAATCCTTGAAAACTTTGCCCGCGAAAGGGAAATCTCCCTCTTTGGAAACCCCCAGTCGAGAGGCCCAAAAACACCTGAAATCCCGCGGCTGCCCCCTTGTTGTCGGTGCTGCTGGACCGGGCTTTGGCTTATCCTCTGGCAAGCGACCACCTTTTGATTCTCACAAGTCCTTGACTAACTTGTTGAGGTCCTCCCCGAACAACAGCTTTCCCTTAAAGGGGAGCTTGCTAAGCCGTGATTTGGATGAACTATCCGCCGCCCAATTCCGAAGCCAAAGATAACGCTGAGCTGCCACCAGGGACGCCATGCTATTAGCCAACCCCCTAATGAGGTCATAATGTAGATCAGCCAAGTAAGTCGCTCCAAACTCCAGTCTGGTAACATCCGCTACGTGTTCCTGCACCTGTTCCCCAGGCAGCTGCAAACGCTGCAACCAACAGAGACAGGCTCTTGCCACCCAAGCTCCACAAATAGATGCTTGCAGAGATAACACATTAACCTCAAAGGCCTGCTTCAACAAGGAGTCTAATCTCTGATCTTGCCCATCCTTCAAGGATGCACTGCCCTCTTCTGGGATGGTAGTCTTCTTGGTAACCGCTAAAACGGCTGCATCCACGTGCAGACAACGAAATACCTCACTTTCCTGGTCCGACAAGGGATAGAGGCGATTCATAGTCCATACCCCCTGCAGACCTGCCTCAGGTAGATCCCACTCGTCCTGAATCATTTGCCTGACGACACGATTTATTTTTATTTATTTATTTTATTTATTTATTTATATTTCCTATATACTGCGCTATTATAATCAGTGCGGTTTACAGTTAAAACAGAACATACTACAATGTAACAGGTCACATTGAGTTTACATTGAACAGGGGTAGTAAACATGGAAGAAACCGGGGTAACTATATACAAATTATGAATACTCTTATGAAGGACATATAAGGATCTTTAAACAGAGACATATGCTCATGGGTCAGGGAGAGAAGGTAGGGGAAAGATGATTAACCATTCTCTACGGGAGGCTGATCTATGGGGCGGGATAGGTAGGAAGGCAAGGTGATGGCTGTGTGCTTTCCGGAATTGGTATCAGGGTAATGTTGTAGGAACAGATGGTGCTTGAGAGCTTTTCTGAATAACGCTAGGTTCGATATGGCTCGGATTTCAACTGGGAAGGCATTCCAGGCCATAGGTGCGAAAATGGAGAAGGCTCTACTGGCTGTTGTCTTTATACATTTTAACAACAACTTAGGGACTTCAAGTATATTCATCAAGCTAGCAATGACCTTCTAGACTTCAGAAAGAAACTCAAAACGCACATTTTCCAATCACATTTCAACCTGAACTAAACCCACAGATGGAGCAGCCCCTGACCACTGTGTCCAAGAAGATTATCCTGTATATATGTATTTATGTATATATGTAAATGAACTCCCCCATAGCTAAGAAGTGTTAACTCTGTATGATGTGCTTTTCTGACAATCTGTATGTAAACAAAATTTGTACCTGCCTTGATTCGGCAGTTTCACAATAGTAATCCTACCCGCTTCTGATCGCTGGAAGGAGCGGGCTACAAATGCTTGCTAAATAAATAAATAAATAAATGTAGATCTCCTGATTCTGTTGACTGGTGTGCTGTGGAGAAGTTTACTGATGGGTGTGGGGGGCTGGTTCTTGAGGGCTTTGAATGTCAGGACTAGAGTCTTGTAATGGATTCTAGCCTGCAGCGGTAGCCAGTGTAGGTTCTTCAGGACTGGCGTTATGTGGTCTGACCTTGAAAGTCCTACCAGTACCCTTGCAGCTGAGTTCATGGCAAGTCGGAGTGGGCTTCGAGTCGACTGTGGAAGTCCGTGTAGGATGATGTTAGCAAAGTCGAGATGTGGGATAACTAAGGCTTGGAAGATTAATCGGTAGTCAGAGAAGTCAAGTAGTGGTCGGAGATGACGTAGTGTTCGGATCGTATGATATATTGCTTTTGTGGTGTTTTTGACTTGTGCTGACATGTCTAGCCGCTGGTCAAAAGTAATGCCTAGATAGCGGATTGTGGGTTTAGCCTTCAGTTCAGTATTGTTGACTTGTAGTGAGGGAGGTGGCGTGAACTTCTGGTTTCTCGTGACGAATAGAACGTCCATTTTACTGTGGTTAATTCGTAGATTTTGAGAGAGGAGCCAATCTGCTACTGCTTCAAAGCATCTTAATATTGGAGAGAAGTCAGGTTGATCAATCTTGAAAGGTGTGTAAATGAGGATGTCATCTGCATAGGCAAGGCATTGGACATTGAAGGAGCAGATTAAAGCACAGATGGGCTGCATGTAGATGTTAAACATCAATGCAGATAGGGATGAGCCCTGAGGTACACCTTGCTTCAGTGGAAATGGCTCTGATGTCGTGGAACCTGCTCTGACTTGTTGCCATCTGTTGCACAAATAAGATTTACACCAGGCTAGTGCTGAGCCTTGTATCCCTTTTTCTTTGAGGTGAAGTAAAAGTGTCTCGTGGTTCACCGAGTCAAAAGCAGCTGCTATGTCCAAGAAGATGAGGACAAATCCTTGGTGGATGTTGTCAAGTCCTGTGACTAGGTCGTTGAAGAGGGTTGTGAGGATGGTGTCAACACCGTGTGCTTGTCTAAAGCCGTGTTGGAATGGGTCCAGTGGTGCTTCAGTGTCAACGTGGTGTTGTATTTGTCACTGGACTACCTTCTCAATGATTTTGGCAAGCAGTGATATGCTCGAAATTGGTCTGAAGGACTCCACTTTAGATGGATCGAGTCCACTATTTTTTAAGAGAGGGCGGATTGATGTGTATTTTAAGCTTTGAGGGAAGGACCCTGTTGAGAGGGATTGGTTCAAAATTCTGCATATGGTTGGACTAAGGTCATGGCGCAACTCTTTAATCCAGCTTGCAGGGCAAGGATCGTTAGGAGCAGTGGTGAGGTTAATAGAGGAAATAATATCTACGATCTTTTTGTTGGATACCTCGGAGAATTTTAGCAGAGAGGTTGGTTGGGAGGACAAATGCAGGGTGGGAAAGGATATGATAGTTGAATTCATATTGGTCTGGATCATCTTCGATTGTAGGTAGTTGGAATAGTCTCGCGGCTGGGGCATGGGTGGTTGGGCTAGTGCTGGATCACCTGTTAGGGACTTTACGATATTGAATAGGTCATGTGGTTTGTTCAATGATCGCTTTAGTAATTCTGAATGAACCGGAAAGACCGCCTGTGTCTTCCTCACTGCCTGAATGAGCGGATCTTCCACCGTTTCATCCTCCGCCAGTTGAACCACCGACAGGTTAAGAGCCTGAAGAGACTCAGTAATTAAGGCTGGCAGTTCCTCTCTACGAAAAACTCGTATGATCCTAGCCTGGTCCTCCGGCTCTGGAATTTCACCTTCCTCAAGTTCCTCCACGCCGGTGTCTGGCTGTACCTCAAAGTCATCCTCCTCTAACCAGTCTGCCTGCAAAGGTTGTTCCTCTACTAACCGAGCCCTCTTGCCCGGTCTTGCACTCGCAATTTCCACGCTTGCCGTCGTAGGCTTAGCCGCTGCTGTTCCGAGTCCTGAAAGATTTGTAGTGGTCCCTTGTTGACGTAAACAAAAAGCCTGATGTAATAAAAGAACAAATTCTGGGGAAGACCCCACTAGGGCTCCACTCACCACCCCTGCAGAGACTGAGGGACCTGGAGTCGATGGGGTAGCCCCCCGCGGAGGCGCAGGAGTCTCCAGTGGCGGAGTAATCTCCAAAGAAACCTGAGTCCCCTGTTCAGGCGATGAGGCCATCTATTTAGATTTATCCTGGAGCTCCTGCTCCATGTTAAGAGCCTCAGCTGCACAACCACTGCACACTTCATCATCCGAGACCGCCCCACGACGGGTACCGCAGACGAGACACTGCGGACGCACCAGCATCAGCCCAAATCCCTGTGCCTAGGCAAACTTGTAAGGTCAGAGATAGCAAGCAAATCAATTGTGGTATTTGTCTTCTTTTGGGGTTTTTTTGACACTCACTAGCTCTTACCGCCCCCCCCCCCCAAAAAAAAAAAATTACAACCCTATTACTTTCCAAATGCTAAAAAATGGCTGTTTTAGCTTTAAAGGAGGGAGAACTGTACAAAAAAGTACCCCCCACAGAAAAAAGCACTCCGAGAAAAACACGGGAAAAAATGGCAGAGCTAACTTCGAAGAAGAAACTCTACATGAGGAAGCAGGCCCTGACTGACAGGCCTGTCGAGTGTTTCCCCGAGTTGCAGCACTCACCTCCACCGAATCGGACCAGAATGGATCCCACAGAAGAAGGCTGTAAGCAAACACCGCAGCACCAGAGAGATTAGCAAAGACCGGCAGCAGCAGCGAGTGAGGAGACCCGCTGATGGCCCCTCACTTGCCAAAGAGATCGGGAGCCATCAGATCGCCGTGGGAACACCTCACTACCTCAACTCCTCTCTGTATAGACAAGGACGGGAGTGAAGAAGGGGAAAGAGAGCAGACAAACGGCAGAAGGGAAATCCTCCTCCTGATCTATTCCACGTAGTTCTCTGGTTCCCTTTAGTCCCCCCTTTTTTTTTAAACAAATTTTATGAACTGTTCCCAAAAGAAAGAAAGTAGATTAGAAAGAAAATGAAAACCCTAGCTACTCTAAACCTAATGCTTCTTATCCTAGAGTGAGCCCAACACCTAGGTTCACTACCACCTCCAGCTGCTTGGAGAGTGAGCACACTGGGAGTTGGTGAGAGGTGCCAGCAGGATATATCCAAGTGGCTTCAAGATTTGACATGCCCAGTCTCCAAGCTGCGAGAGGAGGTGCACTACCCAGATGTGCGGGACTGGACTGGAGGGACGATAAGGAACAAACACTTTTTGAGTGATATAAAAATGTTTTTCAGTGATACCAATTATTCTGTTCAGAACTTTTTTTGTTTTTTTTTTTTTGTTGTGAAGAATCGCTCTGAATATATTGTGAGCATAGCAAAGGCAGGTAAACCCTTTGGGACGATTCTATTCACGACGTAGTCTCCTTTGTACGTCCGGGCTGACCCGGACATACAAAGGAGTTCGCGACTCTGATCCCACGAGGCATGTCCAGCCCTGTGGGATCAGAATCACGAACAGCACTGTATGTGCAGGCCAGGACTGTTATTCAGACCCAGCCTGCACATACAGCGCTAGGCCAGCTAACTCAGCCAGGGCTTTTAAATGGAGCCGCGGCACCATAGCGTCCCGTTGTCATGGCACCGCGGCTCCATTTAAAAGCCGCGATGCCGGCCGCTGTCCCAAAAAGTTAATTCCTCGCAGCCCGACCCCCGATCTGGCCTCCTAAGGCCAGGGTCAGGCTGAGGAGGATTAACTTTGTCCCCCCCCCCAGCCCCTTCTACACCCCAAATCGGAAAAAAAACCATCCAGGGAGATTATTCCATCCTGGTGGTGGATTAACCTCCCCAGCCAATTCATTGCCTGCCCACTCTCTACCCCTGACCGCCTCTTCCCAACCCCGACTAACTTTCCCGCAGAACCAGCGAGGAAGTTATTCAGGGGCCTGCAGCCACATGAACAGTGGGGATGGATGTCCCGTTGGGATGTCCATCCCCGCTATTCGTGGTTCGGAATAACCCCCTTTCTGTTCTGATCACTCTCCCCAAGGGCTGCGTATAGATGTAAAACACCAGGGCAAACTAAATGGAACCCTCTAGAACTCCATAAAACTGAGCAAAGATGAATAAGAAACCTCAGTGCTGACTAAAAAAGATCTAAAACATGAAATTCTTGAGGACCATGAGGCGAGTCACTCGTATGGCAGAAGGGAGAGAGAGAGAGAGAGAGAGAGAGAGACAGAGAGACAGAGGTGTACGATTAATAGTCAGGGAGCATTAAGAGACTCAGTAACAGCGACTGCATCTGACCTACCTGTTGTACTCCAGCTGCTCCAAGGAGAAGATATGTTTATTGAAGTATTCCTGCAGCTTCTCATTTGCATAATTAATATTAAACTGTTCAAACCGGTTCACCTGGCAGATTGAGAAGCAATGAAAAAATATGAAATGTTACCTTAGTCAGGTCTTCATTAGTCAGAAGGTTCTGGGGAAAAAAACTTTCATGGAAGGCAAACTGCAGCAGTCTCACTGATTGATTTACTGTATAGGCAACTTCTAACAGCGCATTCATAATAACATCAGCTAAGCAAAATTGTTAAGAATCAAACCATCAGCTCTTCTCCCCCACCCCCAATCTCACTTCTACCAGTTCCTCCTGGCCACCCAAATCTTCAGGCATCCCCAAAATTGAGAATAATTCTCTTTCAATCATATGAATTGTGGCAAAACATTGAACAGTATTGGCCTGGCAACTGAGAATTTAGTCTCAACGCCGACCCACGCATTGAGCTGCCCACACCCAATTGATTAGGTCCAACTGATGTAAAGGCTTAACTCAGTAGGTACCAAACAAGGACTTCCCTTAAGTACCCCAGCTGATGTTCAAGGTGCAGAGCTTAAACTGGTGAAAGAACTGGCAGATTTGCAAATACTAGCCAGCAATAACTGGGCCCCAGCATTTTGCACCATTTAAAGGGATCTTAGGTTTACTTCAGGCAGCTCAAGGTAGATCTTATTATACTAATGAGGAAAAAATCCCTTATGGGCATATAAAGGGTAATTCTGTAAGGCACAGCTAGATATCCACATGTTTGTGCATATAAAGGATGGTATTCCAGTGACTTATACATACGAATTACCACTTAAGCATGGAGTTTATTCAGTCAGTATTCTGAAAATATGCGCTGCGGACTCATGGTGCGTGCTTTCACTGTGGGTGTGGAGACTGAGTGGAGCATAAGCGGGGCCCCAGTTTACTTAGGAACATAGGAACATAAGATCTGCCATACTGGGTCAGACCAAGGTCCATCACGCCCAGAATCCTGTTTCCAACAGTGGCCAATCTAGGTCATACGTACCTAGCAGTTTCCCCAAAAGACACAAGTTCCACAGTGCTTGTACTGGGTCAAGCATTGATATCCTGGGTCCCTTCTTAATAATGGTTTATGGACCTTTCCTCCAGGAACTTGTCCAAACCTTTTTTAAACCCAGCTACACTAACAGCCTTTACTACATCCTCCGGTAACAAATTCCAGAGTTTGATTACATGTTGAGATATCCCTGCATAATGCCTTCACAGCCTTGGCTAATGAGGATGCCCAATACAAAGAAACTGAAGGGTCCTTAAATGAGTCAGACAATGCCCAATCTCCTGCTAAAGCACCAAATATGAAGAAAACCTCACCAAGCAGAAAACTACTACTACTTGGAGATTCCATCATCAGAGGCACCAACTTGGGAACACAGTTCAAAGGAGAGAAGATAGACATGTTCCTACCAGGCTCATCAGACAGCAGGAATATAAACCAAGTTGTTTAAGTACTTAGCGCAAAAAGTGAACACTCCAAACTTAATGTTGTTATCCACTTGGGCACAAATGACCTGGCTAGAAACGTTGCCTCTACAGTCCAAAAGGACTTCCAATCTCTGAGAGAGAAACTCAAGCCCATTTTTAACACTGTTGCATTCTCAGAAGTTCTACCTGCTCTTTTTAAGGGGACAAAAAGGCTGCATCACATAAACAGCTTTAATACATCGCTCCAGACCTGGTGCAAACAAGAAGGATTCAGATTTATTGGCAACTGGGGACACAGATGGACCAACAAGAGACTATACTGTGCTGATGGACTAGGGAAAAGAATTCTAAGTGAAAAATTTGCATTTAAACTAGGAAAAGGGGGGTGACGGATGTGGAGGGTCAAGATCTGCACGCCAACCCCTGCAAAAGCAGAATAACATCAGAAACAGCCACACTTTTAAACCACACATCAAAAACAAGTGGGAAGAAGAGGGCAGAACAAAATCAATTCAAAATACACACAAGCCAGGTAAATGCTGGAAAGCAATGAGCACAAATGCTCGAAGCTTAGCCAACAAAGTTCCAGACCTGGAAGCCCTAATGGTGGAAATGGATTTGGATATTGTGGCCATGTCATAAACATGGTTTAATGAATCACATGATTGGGATATAGCCATAGCTGGCTATAATCTATTCAGAAGAGACAGAGAAAATGTAAAAGGAGGAGGAGTAGCCTTGTATGTCAAAAGCAATATTAACTCTCACTACTTCAGAAATAGCTTGAAACAAACAACGCTCAAAGTGGACACAATCATTCATGTAGAGAACAGTTGATTAATTGGGGAATAAAATGTAACATTATCACCACAGTGCCCAGAATGTGTCAGACCTCATAGCGCTTACTGCCTATTCTTTGTATTGCGCAATATTAGCATCAATGACCGTTCTGGGATTCTTTCTTATGATAATCACCAGTTCTCCACCACCTTCGTGTCAAATCCCCAATTAATCTCCAATTAATCAACTGTTCTCTACTGTTCTCTACATGAATGATTGTGTCCACTTTGAGCGTTGTTTGTTTCAAGCTATTTCTGAAGTAGTGAGATTTTATTCTACTCCGTAAAGACCAAGATTAGTTTTGTATAGTTATACAAAAGCAATATTAAAGCTACTGAAACACAGGGGTCATGGGGAAAAGAAGAAGCGCTCTGGATTGCGTTGTAAAGAGGAGACGGCACTGTCATCCATACTGCTGTAGTCTACAGACCTCCAACTCAAATTGAAGAGATAGATAACAAATTGATTATAGATATTGCCAGGATAGCCACAAAGGGGGAAGCGATTATTTTGGGTGACTTTAATCTACCTGATGTGGATTGGATTACTCCTTCTGCACATTTGGAAAGAAGCAAAAAAATTGTGGATGCTCTCCAAGATGCATTAGTTAGACAAATGGTGATGGAACCAACCAGGGAAAGCTCAATGCTGGATTTAGTGCTCACCAACGGTGATAGCATGTCGAATGTCTGCATGAGTGCCCCTGTGAGCAGCAGCAATCATCACACGGTGTGGTCTGAGATAAAAGTCAAGGTACAGGCCAATCATAGCAATAAAATGGCGGAGTACCTAAGGGAGGAGATGACGGGGTGGAAGGAGATAAAGGAAGTGGAATTGCAATGGGCTAAACTAAAGGTGGCAATAAAAGGGGCAACAAATAAATCTGTAATAAAAGTAAAGTGGAGGAGTGGAGTGGAGGAGTGGCCTAGTGGTTGGGGCAAGGTACTTCAGGCCAGAAGGTTGGGGGTTCAAATCCCACTAGAGGACAGCAACCTTGGGCCGGAAGGACTGGGGTTTCTAGTCCCACAGGTGCTCCTTGTGGTCTTGGGCAAGCCACTTAACCCTCCATAGCCCATGTTCCCTGTAAAATAGTTATCTCCAAGTTATAATGCCCTGTTCAATGTAATTTCAGTTTGTTCAATGTAAACCACACTGATGCGGAATAGCACGGTATATAAGAGAATGTAAATAAATAAAAACAAGAGGAGAAGGAAACCTATTTAGTTTTCCAAAGAAGTGGCTGCTCAAATAAAGGCAAAAAACACAGCTTTCACAAAATTCAAAAGCTTGCAAACAGAAGAACACAGAAATGACTACAGGATCAAACTCAAAGAGAGAAAGAGAGAAATAAGGATAGCAAAATCAAAGGCAGAGGAAAAGATGGCTAAAGATGTTAAGGGTTGCGACAAAACTTTCTTCAGGTATATTCGGGAAAGGAAGATGATCAGAGTTGGAATTGCAGGACTCAGAAGTGCTGGGAAAGGACCCGTGGAAGGTGACATTGAAAAAGCAAAATTGCTAAACAAATATTTCTGCTCTGTTTTTACTAACGAAAATCCTGGAGACTCCCAAATATAAAAATGGGAATGAAGTAGATGCCACACCATTCACAGAAGATGAGATGTTAGAACAACTTGCTAAACTGAAAGTGGACAAAGCCATGGGACCGGATGAGATACATTCCAGGATACTGAAAGAGCTCAGAGAGGTTGTTGCAGGGCCGTTAAAGGATGTCTTCAACAGATCCTTGGAAACAGGAGAAGTTCCTCAGTACTGGAGAATGGCTGATGTCGTACCTCTACACAAAAGTAGCGACAGGGAAGAAGTGTCAGACTACAGGCCCGTGAGCCTTACCTCGGTGGCGGGAAAGGTAATGGAGGCGCTCCTGAAAGAATGAATAGTGAACTTTCTCAAAACCAACAGGTTGCAAGATCTGAGGCAACATGGTTTTACCGAAGGATGGTATTGCCAAACAACTCTGATTGAGTTCTTTGACTGAGTGACCAAGGAACTAGATCAGGGGCATGCAATGGATGTCATCTACCTGGATTTCAGCAAAGCCTTTGATACTGTTCCTCATAGGAGGTTTGTTAATAAACTCAGTAGCTTGGGGATGGGTCCCAAGATGGTAAACTGGATTAGAAATTGGTTGACTGACAGACTACAGAAGGTAATGGTAAATGGAGCTCACTCGGATGAAAGGAAGGTGATTAGCGGGGTGCCCCAGGGTTCGGTCCTGGGCCCGGCACTGTTCAATGTATTTGTGAGTGATATTGCTGAAGGACTGAATGGAAAAGTCTGTCTTTTTACAGATGACACAAAAATTTGCAACAGAGTGGACTCCCGAGGGATTGGATAACATGAGGAAAGATCTACAAAAGCTGGAAGAATGGTCTAATGCTTGGCAATTATGATTTAATGTGAAAAAGTGCAGTGTCATGCACTTGGGTAGCAGAAATCCAAGGGAAAAGTACACGATAGGGGGTGAGAGGTTGGTGTGCACGGTTCAGGAGAAAGACCTTGGTGTGATTATCTCTGATGATCTCAAGGTGACAAAACAGTGTGGCAAGGTGGTGGCAAAAGCCAGGAGGATGTTGGGCTGCATACAAAGAGGGATTACCAGCAGAAAGGAAGAGGTACTTATGCCACTGTACAGGTCGCTGGTGAGGCCTCACTTGGAATACTGTGTTCAGTTTTGGAGACCGTATCTTGCAAAAGATGTAAAAAGACTGGAAACTGTTCGGAGGAAGGCGACCAAAATGATTTGGAGCCTGCGTCAGAAGCCTTATGAGAAGAGACTTGAAGACCTAAATATGTACACTTTGGAGGAGAGGAGGGACAGGGGAGATATGATTCAGACCTTTAAATACTTAAAGAGTAGTAATGGAAAAACAAACCTCTTCCAAAGACGGGGAAGCTGTAAAACTAGAGGGCATAACATGAAGCTGCAAGGGGGTAAATTGAAAGGCAATGTCAGGAAATACTTTTTCACTGAAAGGGTGGTGGATGCTTGGAATACCCTCCTGATAGAAGTGGTGTGGGCAAACACGTTGACGGAATTCAAAATGGCATGGGACAGACACAGCGGATCCCTTTACAGAAACAGGATAAAAACAAAATAAACGGAACCATCTAACTTCTGAAACATCTAACTTCTCAACAAATAGGGGTGTCCTACATGGAGTGGTGGGTTCACCCCTAAACAAAAACATGGGGAGGGGTGGCCTTCACAGAGCGACAGGTGCGCCTACTCTTGCCATATTGCTGGGCAGACTGTATGGACCATGCTGGTCTTTATCTGCCGTCATTTACTATGTTACTATCTGTATCCTACCCTCCAAAAAGGAAACATCTAGTTTTTTAAAATACAAACATAATAACGCTTCCTTATCCTGAGAAATACAAAGGATACCAACAACATAGCCATAGTTCAACCACCTCGGTGGACTGCTCTAGTAACTCAGACAGGTTCCTTAAGTCCAAGGAGTCAGAAGAGACCTCTAACAAGGAGGTGTCGACTTTCTGCAAAGCATCTTTGGTAGTTGTTGGGGGGGAACTGATTAAACAAGTCCTAGGTGGACACAATGAAATTTGTGAAAAATTCAATAAATGAAAATTTAAGCTTCTCTGTTGGTTTTCCAAGTTCCCTATTTAACATTGATAAACCAGTCTGTCCTGCACTAGGACCCCCTGCTGTTCCTGTAAATGTTGAGTTTTAACCTTGAGTCCTGTCAGTTGTCCTTGCTGGTGGTGTACGGTCTTTCCCAAACTCTCCAGCCTAGGAGAATGAAGCTGAGGCCTGCAACACACCAGCACATACCTGGTAGAGAGACTGCATCACATCCCAAAGGGAGACCAGGGTCACCTCTGTAGGTCGAACAAGAGGAGGAAGTTCCTTGGTAACCACACTCTCTCAAGCGGAGGGTAACCCCCCTTCCTGGAGACTGATGATCCCACTGTCTTCAGCTGCCAATGAAACCAACCCTGAGACTGAGGCATGCTGAGTTCCAGCGTCTGTTCCAACTTCAGAAGCACCACACAACCACTCCAGGTGCAGGAGGAGTGGATGGCCAGCCAGGCTCAGTGAAACATAGCTGCCCAAGCTGGGGACCTCCCCTGCCCTGACAGCAGGTATGCCCGATAACTTTGCCTGGGTGAAGTTGTCCATGGTGTGCTGTCCCACCGATACAGCTGCGGGCATGGAGAGGATATCTCCCTTGACCTTAGCCTTCTGCTTAGGCATCAAGGAAAAAGGTCAGTGGGGAGCAAACACCAACACGACTTACTCTGTCGCCATCTTGAATCCAAGGGTCTTTTGTAGGTTTAGATATATATAGGCTGACACGTAACCCTCCATTGCCTCAAAAAAAATTGAAGTTATTAATGACCCTGTTTAATGTACATTACCATGTTTAAGTTACAATGTAAACCGCTTTAACTGAAATGATAAAGCAGTATAAAAAAAGATTAAATAAATAAAAAAATTGTAATAGATAGTCCTTTATGTAAGGGGTTTGCTTTTCTCTTCTGGATAGGTTTATTTTCCCTTTACCTCTAGTGGTGTTTCTACATCTAACTGGTTATAAGTCATCTCAGGCATATCTCTTGTTTGGTAACAGAACAAATAAATAAATAGATTTGATACTGGAGAGTAGTTACAAACTGCTAAACTCTTCAAGCTCTTTTTCAACAAGGATCAAATCACTGCTTTATATCATTTATTAGATTTGATATACCACCCTACTGTTGGAAACATAAAGAGCAGTTTGCAATTACTTAAAATCAAAAAGGAGAAAATGGAAAAGAACACCATTAAAACAGGAGAAAGACAGCCTAAAATAAACAAACTAGACAAAGAGCATTTACAACACATAGAAAGAGCACCATGGGGGGAGGGGGGGGGGGTGGAGGCAGACCAGTGCCACTTAGGCTTTGCTTAATTTGCCTCAGTGCGAGTGCCTGTTGAAATAAGTACATTTTTAGAAAGGTCTTGCGTTTTTTGAAGTTTTGCTATAAATAAATGGCTGAGGGGAGACTACAGACCAAAAGATGTGAAAGCCCTCCGCTTTAGACACTTGGACCACCCAGGGGGACAATGGTCATCTGCTTCCTGCAGCTCATCCTGCGTCTTGCTGTTAATCCTGCGTCCTATCACTCATCCTGTGTCCTGCAGCTCATCCTACGTCTTGCTGTTAATCCTGCATCCTATCACTCATCCTGTGTCCTGCAACTCATCCTGCATCTTGCTGTTAATCCTGCATCCTATCACTCATCCTGCTTCCTGCAGCTCATCCTGAGTCTTGCTGTTAATCCTGCGTCCTACCACTCATCCTGTGTCTTGCTGTTAATCCTGCATGCTATCACTCATCCTGTGTCTTGCTGTTAATCCTGCATCCTATCACTCATCCTGTGTCCTGCAGCTCGTCCTGCATCTTGCTGTTAATCTTGCGTCCTATTACTCATCCTGTGTCCTGCAGCTCATCCTGCGTCTTGCTGTTAAACCTGCATCCTATCACTCATCCTGTGTCCTGCAACTCATCCTGCATCTTGCTGTTAATCCTGCATCCTATCACTCATCCTGCTTCCTGCAGCTCATCCTGTGTCTTGCTGTTAATCCTGCGTCCTACCACTCATCCTGTGTCTTGCTGTTAATCCTGCATGCTATCACTCATCCTGTGTCTTGCTGTTAATCCTGCATCCTATCACTCATCCTGTGTCCTGCAGCTCATCCTGCGTCTTGCTGTAAATTCTGCATCCTATCACTCATCCTGTGTCCTGCAACTCATCCTGCATCTTGCTGTTAATCCTGCATCCTATCACTCATCCTGCTTCCTGCAACTCATCCTGTGTCTTGCTGTTAATCCTGAGTCCTATCACTCATCCTGGGTCTTGCTGTTAATGCTGCATCCTATCACTCATCCTGTGTCCTGCAGCTCATCCTGGGTCTTGCTGTTAATCCTGCATCCTACCACTCATCCTGTGTCCTGCAGCTCATCCTGCGTCTTGCTGTTAATCCTGCATCCTACCACTCATCCTGTGTCTTGCTGTTAATCCTGCATCCTATCACTCATCCTGCGTCTTGCTGTTAATCCTGCATCCTATCACTCATCCTGTGTCTTGCTGTTAATCCTGCATCCTACTACTCATCCTGTGTGCTGCAGCTCATCCTGCATCTTGCTGTTAATCCTGCATCCTACCACTCATCCTGCTTCCTGCAACTCATCCTGCGGCTTGCTGTTAATCCTGCATCCTACCACTCATCCTGTGTCCTGCAGCTCATCCTGCATCTTGCTGTTAATCCTGCATCCTACCACTGATCCTGCTTCCTGCAGCTCATCCTGCATTTTGCTGTTAATCCTGCATCCTATCACTCATCCTGTGTCCTGCACCTCATCCTGCCTCTTGCTATTAATCCTGCATCCTATCACTCATCCTGCTTTCTGCAGCTCATCCTGTGTCTTGCTGTTAATCCTGCATCCTACCACTCATCCTGTGTCTTGCTGTTAATCCTGCATGCTATCACTCATCCTGTGTCTTGCTGTTAATCCTGCATCCTATCACTCATCCTGTGTCCTGCAGCTCATCCTGCATCTTGCTGTTAATCCTGCGTCCTATTACTCATCCTGTGTCCTGCAGCTCATCCTGCGTCTTGCTGTTAATCCTGCATCCTATCACTCATCCTGTGTCCTGCAACTCATCCTGCATCTTGCTGTTAATCCTGCATCCTATCACTCATCCTGCTTCCTGCAGCTCATCCTGTGTCTTGCTGTTAATCCTGCATGCTATCACTCATCCTGTGTCTTGCTGTTAATCCTGCATCCTACTACTCATCCTGTGTCCTGCAGCTCATCCTGCGTCTTGCTGTTAATCCTGCATCCTATCACTCATCCTGTGTCCTGCAACTCATCCTGCATCTTGCTGTTAATCCTGCATCCTATCACTCATCCTGCTTCCTGCAACTCATCCTGTGTCTTGCTGTTAATCCTGAGTCCTATCACTCATCCTGGGTCTTGCTGTTAATCCTGCATCCTATCACTCATCCTGTGTCCTGCAGCTCATCCTGCGTCTTGCTGTTAATCCTGCATCCTATCACTCATCCTGTGTCCTGCAACTCATCCTGCATCTTGCTGTTAATCCTATCACTCATCCTGCTTCCTGCAACTCATCCTGTGTCTTGCTGTTAATCCTGAGTCCTATCACTCATCCTGGGTCTTGCTGTTAATCCTGCATCCTATCACTCATCCTGTGTCCTGCAGCTCATCCTGGGTCTTGCTGTTAATCCTGCATCCTACCACTCATCCTGTGTCCTGCAGCTCATCCTGCGTCTTGCTTTTAATCCTGCATCCTACCACTCATCCTGTGTCCTGCAGCTCATCCTGCGTCTTGCTTTTAATCCTGCATCCTACCACTCATCCTGTGTCTTGCTGTTAATCCTGCATCCTATCACTCATCCTGTGTCTTGCTGTTAATCCTGCATCCTACTACTCATCCTGTGTCCTGCAGCTCATCCTGAGTCTTGCTGTTAATCCTGCGTCCTACCACTCATCCTGTGTCTTGCTGTTAATCCTGCATGCTATCACTCATCCTGTGTCTTGCTGTTAATCCTGCATCCTATCACTCATCCTGTGTCCTGCAGCTCGTCCTGCATCTTGCTGTTAATCTTGCGTCCTATTACTCATCCTGTGTCCTGCAGCTCATCCTGCGTCTTGCTGTTAAACCTGCATCCTATCACTCATCCTGTGTCCTGCAACTCATCCTGCATCTTGCTGTTAATCCTGCATCCTATCACTCATCCTGCTTCCTGCAGCTCATCCTGTGTCTTGCTGTTAATCCTGCGTCCTACCACTCATCCTGTGTCTTGCTGTTAATCCTGCATGCTATCACTCATCCTGTGTCTTGCTGTTAATCCTGCATCCTATCACTCATCCTGTGTCCTGCAGCTCATCCTGCGTCTTGCTGTAAATTCTGCATCCTATCACTCATCCTGTGTCCTGCAACTCATCCTGCATCTTGCTGTTAATCCTGCATCCTATCACTCATCCTGCTTCCTGCAACTCATCCTGTGTCTTGCTGTTAATCCTGAGTCCTATCACTCATCCTGGGTCTTGCTGTTAATGCTGCATCCTATCACTCATCCTGTGTCCTGCAGCTCATCCTGGGTCTTGCTGTTAATCCTGCATCCTACCACTCATCCTGTGTCCTGCAGCTCATCCTGCGTCTTGCTGTTAATCCTGCATCCTACCACTCATCCTGTGTCTTGCTGTTAATCCTGCATCCTATCACTCATCCTGCGTCTTGCTGTTAATCCTGCATCCTATCACTCATCCTGTGTCTTGCTGTTAATCCTGCATCCTACTACTCATCCTGTGTGCTGCAGCTCATCCTGCATCTTGCTGTTAATCCTGCATCCTACCACTCATCCTGCTTCCTGCAACTCATCCTGCGGCTTGCTGTTAATCCTGCATCCTACCACTCATCCTGTGTCCTGCAGCTCATCCTGCATCTTGCTGTTAATCCTGCATCCTACCACTGATCCTGCTTCCTGCAGCTCATCCTGCATTTTGCTGTTAATCCTGCATCCTATCACTCATCCTGTGTCCTGCACCTCATCCTGCCTCTTGCTATTAATCCTGCATCCTATCACTCATCCTGCTTTCTGCAGCTCATCCTGTGTCTTGCTGTTAATCCTGCATCCTACCACTCATCCTGTGTCTTGCTGTTAATCCTGCATGCTATCACTCATCCTGTGTCTTGCTGTTAATCCTGCATCCTATCACTCATCCTGTGTCCTGCAGCTCATCCTGCATCTTGCTGTTAATCCTGCGTCCTATTACTCATCCTGTGTCCTGCAGCTCATCCTGCGTCTTGCTGTTAATCCTGCATCCTATCACTCATCCTGTGTCCTGCAACTCATCCTGCATCTTGCTGTTAATCCTGCATCCTATCACTCATCCTGCTTCCTGCAGCTCATCCTGTGTCTTGCTGTTAATCCTGCATGCTATCACTCATCCTGTGTCTTGCTGTTAATCCTGCATCCTACTACTCATCCTGTGTCCTGCAGCTCATCCTGCGTCTTGCTGTTAATCCTGCATCCTATCACTCATCCTGTGTCCTGCAACTCATCCTGCATCTTGCTGTTAATCCTGCATCCTATCACTCATCCTGCTTCCTGCAACTCATCCTGTGTCTTGCTGTTAATCCTGAGTCCTATCACTCATCCTGGGTCTTGCTGTTAATCCTGCATCCTATCACTCATCCTGTGTCCTGCAGCTCATCCTGCGTCTTGCTGTTAATCCTGCATCCTATCACTCATCCTGTGTCCTGCAACTCATCCTGCATCTTGCTGTTAATCCTATCACTCATCCTGCTTCCTGCAACTCATCCTGTGTCTTGCTGTTAATCCTGAGTCCTATCACTCATCCTGGGTCTTGCTGTTAATCCTGCATCCTATCACTCATCCTGTGTCCTGCAGCTCATCCTGGGTCTTGCTGTTAATCCTGCATCCTACCACTCATCCTGTGTCCTGCAGCTCATCCTGCGTCTTGCTTTTAATCCTGCATCCTACCACTCATCCTGTGTCCTGCAGCTCATCCTGCGTCTTGCTTTTAATCCTGCATCCTACCACTCATCCTGTGTCTTGCTGTTAATCCTGCATCCTATCACTCATCCTGTGTCTTGCTGTTAATCCTGCATCCTACTACTCATCCTGTGTCCTGCAGCTCATCCTGCATCCTGCTGTTAATCCTGCATCCTACCACTCATCCTGTGTCCTGCAACTCATCCTGCGTCTTGCTGTTAATCCTGAGTCCTATCACTCATCCTGGGTCTTGCTGTTAATCCTGCATCCTATCACTCATCCTGTGTCCTGCAGCTCATCCTGGGTCTTGCTGTTAATCCTGCATCCTACCACTCATCCTGTGTCCTGCAGCTCATCCTGCGTCTTGCTTTTAATCCTGCATCCTACCACTCATCCTGTGTCTTGCTGTTAATCCTGCATCCTATCACTCATCCTGTGTCTTGCTGTTAATCCTGCATCCTATCACTCATCCTGTGTCTTACTGTTAATCCTGCATCCTACTACTCATCCTGTGTCCTGCAGCTCATCCTGCATCCTGCTGTTAATCCTGCATCCTACCACTCATCCTGTGTCCTGCAACTCATCCTGCGTCTTGCTGTTAATCCTGCATCCTACCACTGATCCTGCTTCCTGCAGCTCATCCTGCATTTTGCTGTTAATCCTGCGTCCTACCACTCATCCTGTGTCCTGCAACTCATCCTGCATCTTGCTGTTAATCCTGCGTCCTACCACTCATCCTTCCTGCAACTCATCCTGCATCTTGCTGTTAATCCTGCGACCTACCACTCATCCTGTGTCCTGCAGCTCATCCTGCATCTTGCTTTTAATCCTGCATCCTACTACTCATCCTGCTTCCTGCGTCTTGCTGTTAAATCCTGTGCCCTACCACTCATCCTGCTTCCTGCAGCTCATCCTGTGTCTTGCTGTTAATCCTGCATCCTGCAGCTCATCCTGTGTCCTGCAGCTCATCCTGCATCTTGCTGTTAATCCTGCGTTCTGCCACTCATCCTGTGTCCTGCAGCTTATCCTGCATCTTGCTGTTAATCCTGCATCCTGCAGCTCATCCTGTGTCCTGCAGCTCATCCTGCATCTTGCTGTTAATCCTGCATCCTACCACTCATCCTGCTTCCTGCAGCTCATCCTGCGACTTGCTGTTCAGCCTCCTGCAAATACAGTGGGAAGAGATACAAGGCCGTGTCTCTCTCCAGTACTTGTGGCTTTCAGCCAAACAGGAAGTTCATATTAAAATATTTTATAATGGTTTTCGAAGTTTCATGTGGTAATTTTTAAACATTGTCTTAATGTCTACTCTTTCTCATAGTCTCTGCATTCTGGACAAGTTATTCTGTTAAAAGCATTGAAAGCAAATGGACTACACAGTGATGTGGAAGGTCCTCAAATGTTCAGGCTTTTTGGGAACAGTCTGTTGAAATGGTCACACTTTAATATGAATTTCATTTCCTGCTACCCCCATGTCATTTCCATGAATCACACACAACTTCCTACCTGAAAGTTCTCAAAACCAAAGATGTCCAGGATTCCAACAGACTTGAAGTCCTCCTTGCCTCTGATCTTCGCATTAATCTTACTAATAAGCCACGAGAAGCACTGGGCATACAGTGCCATAGCGAGTGAATCTCTGGAGTCCTCTGCCTGTAGACAGAGAAGGAAGATGGTGATAAGCGTCTGTAGGTGCAGAGAAACATGGTAACTCAAGAAACTGTAGATGGAAACTCTGAGGAAACGTTTTTACACACAGATGTTATATCATGTTTTAAAAACTTTGGAAAAGTCCATATAGAATTTGCATCAGCTATTAATGAAGGAACTTTTTCCATGGAAATTTTTCAGAAATCTAGAGAATGCTCCACCCCATCTCACCCCCAAAAATCTTCCCTCATGTGTGCATACAGTTATGTACGTATGTGTTGGGCAATTTTCAAACCGTGTTTTCTGTGCAGATATGTCTTTGAAAACTGCTCAGAATAAATTTATTTAGTTATTTACTTATAGCTATTTCCTAGTCCATCTTTCATGTATAAAGTATCAAAGCAGTCTACCCAGTCTAAGTTCTCTACCAGTTTGGGTAGATTTTCGTTCTAAATTTATTTCTTGTTTTGCGCCTTTCCCAAAGGCAGGCTACCAAGTGTAGAGACTCCTATGCTTAAATAATCACCTGCTTCCTCACTTTCCATCTCCCAATCCTTCTCCTACTACTGTCTTCTATGAGCCTGAGTTTATAAAAGGCTGCCTATGTGAGAAGTCCAAAACAGCAGATAGTTTATACCTGTTTCATAAAGGCTTCATTCTGAAATAATATACAAGTCAAAAAAACAAAAACAAAATATACTAGCAAAAACTGTATAATGTAAATTTCTTCATACATCTTACAGTCCTATCTCATGGAACATTCCTAAAGGGTCTCCACTGCAAGCAAGGTGATACTGTGTGGCTCTTGAATGGAAATGCTCTGCTTGAGAGCTCTTAAAGCATTTTTTTTTCTTTTTCATTTTTCTGAAATGTAGCTGTATTACAAAAAGGGAATTTCTTTGTGCTCTTGGGCAAAGATTTTTTTTCTGCTGCTAGAGAACATTTAGAACCCATAGCAAACCCACCATATCATACCAGCACTACCAGGACTCACAAAGCACCAAACCCTACCTATCAAAAAGGCAACACTCCAAATATTAAACCAATGCATCTCAGACAATACCAATACATCTCACTGAGGGAAAGAGAACTAGTGGGACTGTCAAATACAGGATGGCCCAAAAAAAGTGAGAACATCTCGTAGCATATAAGCTATCTAAACATTCAAAAAGACAGATGTAAACAATTGACAAATTTAAAAAAAAATGGCGACTGGAAATTGTCGAAATAAAGACGTTATATAGCTAAAAAAGGTAAATAAGTAAACTATTTAATCTTTTAATTTACAAAATGTTCTCACTTTTTTTGGGCCATCCTGTTCATGTTGTTTCTACAGAATTCCTCAGCTCGGTTACACATTTACTACATCCTCCGGTAACAAATTCCAGAGTTTGATTACACGTTGAGTGAAAAAATATTTTCTTTTATTAGTCTTAAATAGTTTACCCTGTAGCTTCATTGCATGTCCCCCCTAGTCTTTCTATATTCTGATAACGTAAACAATCAATCTACGTTTACCCGTTCCACTCCGTACATTAATTTATAGACTTCTATCATATCTCCCCTCAGCCGTCTCTTTTCCAGGTTAAAGAGCCCTAACCTTTTTAGCCTTTCTTCATAGGAGTATCCTTCCATCCCCTTTACCATTTTGGTGGCTCTTCTCTGAACCTTTTCTAATAACTCTATATCCTTTTTAAGATACGGCGACCAGAATTGCACACAATATTCAAGGTGCGGACTCACCATGGAACGATATAGAGGCTTTATAATATCTTTTGTTTTATTTTCCATTCCTTTCCTTATGATACCTAGAATTCTATTTGCTCTCTTGGCTGCCGCTGCACACTGGGCTGAGGGCTTTAACATGTTATCCACAATGACGCCTAAATCTTTTTCCTGGGTGGTGGTTCCTAATGTGGAACCTTGCATTGTGTAACCATAGTTTGGGTTGTTCTTCCCTAGGTGCATAACTTTGCACTTGTCCACATTTAATTTCATCTGCCATTTTGATGCCCAGTCTTCTAATTTATCAAGATCCTCTTGTAATTTTCCACAATCCTCTTGGATTTTAACAACTTTAAATAGTTTTGTGTCATCTGCAAATTTGATAACCTCACTCATTATTCCACTTTTCAGGTCATTTATGAATATGTCAAAAAGCAGCGGACCCAGCACAGATCCCTGGGGTACACCACTGTTCACCCCTCTCCATTGGGAAAATTGGCCATTTAGCCCAACCCTCTGCTTTCTATCTTTTAACCAGTTCTTGATCCACAGTAGTACACTGCCTCCTATCCCATGACTCTTTAGTTTTGCCAAATGTCTCTGATGAGGGACCTTGTCAAAGGCTTTCTGAAAGTCCAGATACACTATATCAACTGACTCACCTTTGTCCAACTGTTTATTCACACTTTCAAAAAAACATAACAGATTAGTAAGACAAGATCTTCCTTGTCTAAAGCCATGTTGGCTGTCTCCCATTAGGTCATAACTATCTACATGCTGAGTAATTTTATTCTTTATGATGGTTTCTACCATTTTTCCCAGTACTGACGTGAGGCTCACCAGTCTGTAGTTTCCCGGATCACCCCTGGAACCCTTTTTAAAAATCGGTGTTACATTGGCGATCCTCCAATCTTCAGGTATTAGAGATGATTTTAATGATAGTTCACAGATTACTAATAGCAGGTCTGCAATCTCATATTTCAGTTCTTTCAACACCCTTGGATGTATACCATCCGGCCCAGGTGATTTGCTACTCTTCAGTTTATTTAATAGTTGTAATATATCTTCCCGATGTATAGATATTTCCTTCAATTCTTCCGCACCTTTAAATACCACTTCAGTCATGGGTAACATCCCTACATCTTCCTCAGTAAAGACCGAAGCAAAGAATTCATTCAAGCCCTCCGCTATCACCTTGTCGCCTGTTAGTGCCCCTTTAACTCCTCTATCATCTAATGGACCAACTGACTCTCTCACAGGTTTTTTGCTACGAATGTACTTGAAAAAATCTTTATTTTGCGTTTTTGCTTCCACAGCAAGCTTCTTCTCAAATTCTCCCTTTGCCTGCTTTATCAATGCCTTGCATTTGATTTGCCAGTGCTTGTGCTGTTTCCAGGTTTCGTCATTTGGCTCTTTTTTCCATTTCCTGAAAGATGCTTTTTTGGCAACAACAGCCTCTCTGACCTCACCTTTAAACCATACTGGCAGTTTTTTGGACTTCCTTCCACTTTTCTTAAAGCGTGGAATACAGCTGGTCTGGGCTGCCAAGATAGTATTTGTCAACCACTAACCATTTTAGTAGCCACCCCTGTACCGCTCCATCCTATTTATATCCTTTTGAAGGTGCGGTCTCCAGAATTGCACACAATACTCCAAATGAGGTTGCACCAAAGACTTATACAGAGGCATTATCACCTCCTTTTTTCTGCTAGCCATTCCTCTCCGTATGCACCCAAGCATCCTTCTAGCTTTTGCTGTCGCCTTTCTACCTGTTTAGCTACTTTAAGATCATCAGACACAACCACGCCTAGGTCCCGCTCTTCTTTAGTGGACAAAAGTACTTCACCCCTATGCTATATTACTCCCTTGGATTGCTGCAGCCCAAATGCATGACCTTGCATTTTTTAACATTTAATCCCAGCTGCCAAATTTTTGACCATTCTTCAAGCTTAGCTAGATCTCTCCTCATGTTATCTACACCTTCCTGGGTGTCTACTCTATTATCTTTTCAGGCAATATTCTGTTCATATGTAAATAGTCAGTGTTTAGTTTTCTTTGTAAATAATTACCCTGGTTACCCAAGTTTTTGGTTCTGTTCTATGTAAAAAAAAACAAAAACGGATAATATGTATCTTATCTGATGTTTCATTGTTCTATGTAAACCGCGCTGACTGTAAATAGTGCGGTATATAAAAGTTGTTAAATAAATAAATAAATAAATAAATTACAGATTTTGGTATCATCCACAAAGAGCCAAAAAGCTTACCTGAGCCCTTCTGCTATATCACTAACAAAGATCAAGGACAGATCCCTGGGGCACACCACCGGTAACTTCCTTCTCCTCAGAGCGAGCTCCATTTACCTGTACTCTTTGTCTCCTCCCTCTTTTGATTGAAAGAAAGCTCTACTATGAAGGGACATAGGATGATAGTGAAAGGGGATAAACTCAGGAGTACTATGCCAAAATATTTCTTTACGAAAAGAGTGGTAGATGCGTGGAATAGTCTCCCAGTGGAGGTGGTGGAGATGAGGATGGTATCTAAAGTCAAAAAAGCATGAGACAAACACAGAGGATCTCTAAAGGTTAAAAGTGGACTATTGTAGTTGATATGGAAAGGCAAACTAGTTAGGTCATGTGGTCTTTTCTGCCCTCATTTTCTCTGTTTCTAATAAATTGACGGACTGAGACCTCAGTCTGTTTGTACCACAGACAACAGAGGATGAAAGGACTTCCTAAAGATCAGAAAGAGCATTATGAGGAATTGAGCCCTGGCTAATCTGGTTCCCATTTGCTGTGATACCAGTAAATCACGTTGTTTCCTGTTCCTTTAGATCCATAGAGGACAATAAGATGCACTTTGGTTTGACTTGCGTCAGCCAATGCTGTCTTATAGCAAAAACAAAACCATGACTGTGTCCAGACATTCATTTGGTGCCTGTGTATTACACTGTCTTAGCTAATCATTGCCCAAGTTCCCACTATTTATGCTCTTACCCCCAGTCCTCCAATACCCCTTCTCATCCCTGGTACTTCCACTGATATTGGGTTTAAACTCCCTTTTCCACCCAATACACCCTCAAAGTTCTTGCTCCTTTAGCTGGTTTCCACACTCAATCACCTCCCATAAAACTCCCTGCTATTCTCTCTCTTAATTCCCCCCCCCCCAAAAAAAAATTGATCTGTCCTCTCTCAAACCTTAGCCAGCCCTATTCCCTCAAATCCACCCACTCAATCCTCCCTACACTAAAACATTTTCCTCACAGCTTTAGTCAGTGACTCTTGAGACAAATTTTATCTTGTACCTACTGTCACAGCACAATCTCTTTAAACCACAGAGCTCTTACCCCTGTGAAGAACAAGTATGCTGTGGTTACACCTCTCCTCAAAAAGTCTTCACTAAATCCTACCTATCCTTCCAGTTATCGACCTATCTCTCTCCTCCCCTTTGCTTCAAAACTACTTGAACAAGTGATTCACCGCCACTGTCTTGACTTTCTTTCCTCTCAAGCCCTTCTGGACCCACAGCAATCTGGCTTTCGTTCTCTAAATTCCACAAAAATGGCCCTTGCCAAAGTTTTCAGTGACTTGTTCCTCACCAAATCCAAAGGCCTCTATTTGATCCTCATCCTTCTTGACCTTTCTGCTGCCCTTGACACTGTTGCTCAGCAGCTTCTCTTCGACACCCTGTCTTTGCTTGGATTTGGGGCTCTGTTCTGTCCTGGTTCTCTTCTTATCTCTCCCATCACACTTTTAGTGTGTGTTCTGGTGGATCCTCCTCTACCGTCATCCCGCTTTCAGTTGGTGTACTTTGGGACTCTGTCTTGGGATTTCTCCTTTTCTCTCTCTACACTCAGTCCGTTGCTGCACTTATTTCTTCCCATGGCTTTCAGTACCATCTTTATGCTGATGATTCTCAGATCTATCTTTCTGTGCCTGAAATCTCTCCAGGAATCCAGGCCCAGATGTCTGCCTGCTTATCTGACATTACTGCCTGGATATCTTACCGCCATCTGAAACTGAACATGGCCAAAATTGAGCTCCTTATTGTTCCCCCTAAACCTACCTCCCCCCTTCCTCCTTTCTCTATTTCTGTAGAAAATACTACACGCCTCCCTGTTTCCTCAGCTCACAACCTTACGGTCATATCTGATTCTACTCTCTCTTTTTCTGCACACATCCAACAGAAGTGACAGGTTTTAGCTTTCTCTGTAACACTGGCAAAATTCGTCCCTTCCTTTCTACACACACTACGAAGACCTTCATCCACCCATTAGTCACCTCACGCCATGACTACTGTAATCTGCTCCTCACTGGCCTCCCTCTGAATCATCTCTCTCCCCTTCAATCTGTTCAAAACTCAGCTGCACGGCTTCTCTTCCACCACTGCTGCTATGCTTATGTTACCCCACTTCAAGTCACTTCACTGGCTCCCTATCAGTTTCCATGTCCAGTTCAAACTTCTCCTACTGACCTACAAGTGCATTCATTCTGCAGCTCCTCACTACCTTTCCTCTCTTATCTCACTCTACACTCCCCCTCGGGAGCTCCACTCCTCTGGCAGATCCCTTCTATCTGTGCCCTTCTCTGCCACTGCCAACTCCAGGACCATTCATGCCACCTTGCTGCGACATATGCCTGGAACAAGTTACCTGAGTCTGAGCATCAGGCTCCTTCTCTGGCCCTATTCAAATCCAGGCTAAAAACCCAGCTCTTGGCCAGTGCCTTGACCTTGTATTTTTCTCTATTTGCTTATCTTCATACTTCTTTACCTCAGTTCTTCCCTTATCTGACCATCATCTGCTAAGCTTCACTCTTCATCACTTGCTGCCTCAACCTCGTCCTATTTCCTCCAACCTGTTTAGAAATCTTCATACTATTGATCTTTTGGTTCTCTCCTCCACTGTTTCTTCATCTCTTTCCTCCACTATGTCATCTGAGTCTGTTGATGAGGCAGTAGCTTCCTATAATGCTGCACTTTCCTCTACTCTGGATGCTCTTGCTCTACCCATGCCACGTCCTGTGAGGCGTACCGCACCCCAGCCCTGGCTTTCATCCACTACCTGCTATCTACATTCCTGTGCACGTTCAGCTGAGCATGCTTGGCTCAAATCCCGCTCCCTTGTGGACTTTTTACACTTCAAATTCATGCTTGTCTCTTTCCAGTCAGTCATAGCACTTGCCAAACAAGACTATTGTGTCCATCTGACTAACTCTCTTGCCTCTAATCTTCACCGTCTCTTTACTACTCTCAGTTCTCTCCTCAAGGTGCCTCCGCCTCCGACTCCTCCCTCACTTTCTGCCCAAACCCTGGCTGACTATTTCCATGACAACATCCACAAGATCACCCATCCAATTCCCCACAAAGTCAGCTACTTCCCCTCCTCCCTTTCTTCACTCCCAACTTTCCCCCTCTACCTCTGCTACCCTCTCTTCCTTTTCTGTGATCTCTGAACAGCACACCTTCTTTCTTCCTCCAAATTCACTACCTGATCCTCTGATTCTATCCCCACCCATCTCCTAAGCCCCATCTCCTCCACTGTTGTCCCTTCCATCTCTCATATTCTCAACTTAGAGCTCTCCACTGCAACTGTCCCTGCAGCCTTCAAGCATGCTGCAGTTACACCTCTCCTCAAGAAACCCTCACTTGATCCTACCTGTCCTTCTAACTATCAACCCATCTCCTAAGCCCCATCTCCTCCACTGTTGTCCCTTCTATCTCTCATATTCTCAACCTGCTCTCCACTGCAACTGTCCCTGCAGCCTTCAAGCATGCTGTGGTCACACCTCTCCTCAAGCAATCCTCACTTGATCCCACCTGTCCTTCTATCGACCCATCTCTCTCCTTCCTTTCATTTCCAAACTATTTCAACACGTGTCACCACTGCTGCCTTGACTTCCTCTCCTCTCATGCCCTCCTGGATCCTTTACAGTCTGGCTTTCGTCCTTTACTCTCTATTGAAACAGCTCTTGCCAAAGTCTCCAGTGACTTGTTCCTGGCAAAATCCAAGGGCCTTTACTCTGTCCTCATCCTTCTTGACCTCTCTGCTGCTTTTGATACTGCTGACCACAAACCTCTCCTTGATACCCTGTCCTCGCTTGGTTTTAAGGGCTCTGTACTATCCTGGTTCTCCTCTTATCTCTCCCATCACTCTTTCAATGTTTGTTCTGGTGGCTCCTCCTCTGCTGCTATCCTCCTCTCGGTTGTTGTACCCCAAGGATCTGTCCTGGGTCCACTCCTTTTCTCTCTATATACCTAGTCCCTTGGTGCGCTCATCTCTTCCCATGGATTTCAGTACCATCTTTATGCTGATGACTCCCAGATCTACCTCTCTACACCTGAAATCTCTCTGGTAATCCAGACCCGGATCTCTGCCTGCCTTTCTGACATTGCTGCTTGGATATCTCACCACCACTTGAAACTGAACATGGCCAAAACTGAACTTTTTATTTTTCCCCCTAAAACCTCCTCTCCTCTTCCTCCTTTCTCTGTGGATAACTCTCTACTCCTCCCTGTTTTCTCAACTTGCAACCTTGGGGTTTATTTATTTATTTAACATTTCTTATATACCACCTTTCATGATATCAAGGTAGTTTACATTGAACAAACTGAAATTACATTGAACAGGACATTATAACTTGGAGATACGTATTTTTACAGGGAACATGGGCAAAGGAGGGTTAAGTGGCTTGCTCAAGACCACAAGGAGCATCTGTGGGACTAGAAACCCCAGTCCTTCCGGCCCAAGGTAGCTGTCCTCTAGTTGGATTTGAGCCCCTGACCTTCTGGCCTGAGGTGCCTTGCCCCAACCACTAGGCCACTCCTCCACTCCAGGGTTGTCTTTGACTTCTCTTTCTCCTTCTCCACACACATCCATCTGATAGTTAAGACCTGTCATTTCTTTCTCTATAACATCAACTAATAAAATTTCATCTCCCCTATTGCAACACTACACAACCCAAATCCACACATACACTCAAACACAAAGGTTTTAAGAAATTTAACAAAGATGAATTTTTAAATCAAACTATCCAACACCTTACCCAAACCCCTACAAATCTTGAAGAAGCAGTGACATTGTGGAATGACACAATATCAAATGCAGCTATTCCACACACATATCACACCCATTCCGCAAAAAAACTAAATGTTCCATAGTTCCGACCTGAAATAGAACAACTAAAAGCAAACCTACGAAAATGTGAGCGAAAATGGTGCCACACAAAATCTAAAATATACCGATCTCAATACCTAAATACCCTCAAACTCTACAGAGAAACCATTAACACTACCAAGAAGGACCATTATTCCAGCTTATTATCTAACTCCTTAAACCGCCCAAGGGAACTATTTGATATAGTAAAATTCCTAACTAATAATCCCGCCAACAAAGACTCAACTGACCCCAGACCCTAGCCAGCCACTACAAGGATAAACTAAAGAAACAAGTTTCACCTATAATCAACCAGAACACAGTCCACCCCACACAAAACGCCCCCTGGACAACTTTTTCCCCTACTTCAAAGGACACACTCAAAAACATCATCTCCAAGCTAAATACCACTACTTTCTACCTCAATCCCTGCCCAGTAAGCTGAATAAAAGCATCAATATCTGAACTATCTTCTTTTATGTTCCCTCCTATCAACCTCTCATTTCAGAATTGCTACTTACCATTCTCCCTTAAACATGCACTCATCCGTCCAATCCTGAAAAACAACTCCATAGATAAAACCTCCCCAACATCTTTTAGACCAATTTCAAGTCTCCCTTTCATGACTAAACTAATAGAAAAAATTGTCCAAATCCAACTCCAGGATCATATTGAATCCTTTGCCCCTCTAGACGAACATCAATATGGTTTTCGTCCATTTCATGGAGTCGAGACTCTACTCACGGTCCTAATTGACAGGCTCTCACTCATGGTATTGATGACACTAAACTGGGTTTTCTCCTTTTATTTCTGGACATTACTGCAGCCTTTGATAGCATAAACCATCAAGTTATGCTCAACAGACTCCAGCAGATAGGTATCAAGGATACAGTTCTAAATTGGTTCTCTTCATACCTATCAGATAGAACACAACAGGTAAGAATTGAACAGCAAATATCCGAACCTTATAAACAAGGATAAGGCCTACCACAAGGTTCCGCCCTCTCGGCCCTACTCTTTAACATTTATCTCCAGCCTATTTGCTCCATTTTTAAAAACTTTCAGGTAAATTATCATATATATGTGGACAATATAATGATATATCTCCCGTTTAACATCTCAAACCCATCACTTCAACAACTTTCTGACTGCTTTTCAGAAATAATAGATTGGCTGGAAAATCACAATCTCAAGATCAACTTTACAAAAACAGAAGCCATATACATAACTAGAAACCATAGCTGCTCCCCCCCAACATCTATCAGGTTTCAAAATATAAACATATGAGTTAAAAATGAGGTAAAATACCTTGGGGTAATCATTGATGGCACCCTCAATATGACATCACATATAAAACAAACAACTAAAAATATATTTTATAAGCTCAAAATGCTAAAACTCCGCCCACTACTTCACCACCATGATTTTAAATCTGTCATCCATTCAATCATTATACCCCATTTTGACTTTGCCAACACTACCCTACAAGGCGTCACAAAACAGGCCTTAAGACAACTCCAGCTAGCATAAAACGTTGCAACAAGGATATCTGTGAACATCAACTCAACGGAATACATTACCCCAACACTGTAGAATCTCCATTGGCTCTCCATCCAGAGCCGCATAAACTACAAAATACTTGTTACGACCTTCAAATTAAATAAAGATGTTGCCCCTTCATATCTATCCATGCTCATCACAAAGAAAGCCCACAATCGCACACAACGAGACCAGAAAAAAATAAACTTACAATACCAATGGATTTCAGGAAATCAAGAAAGACAACAAAGTATTTGCCCACATTGCCCCCAATCTTTGGAAGTTCTCCCAGCCTACCTAAGAGAAATAAATGACCTCACATTCTGAAAAAAAATTAAAACTCACCTATTTACCCTTCATTTTGGTACCCAATATGAACACAATAGCTCAGATTCCATACTCCCCCCTCCTAAAAAACTTACCATAGCATTCCCCCTCTACTTCTCATCCAGTTGTATATAGTTTCACGTTAATTCTTCACTATTTATAATATCTATAAACAATGTTAATGTATATAGTTCTAATACGTTTTATGTAACTGAATTTGTACCTGTTACCGTACTATTCAAACTTGTTATTTGTAAATCGCTTTTGATCAACTGGACAAATGCAGTATAAAAAGTTTTAATAAAATAAAATAAATCAATAAAATCTGCCCATTTTTTCTGAACACATTACCAAGACACTTATCCGCTCCTTAATCTCCTCTTGTCTTGACTACTGTAGCCTACTCCTTGCTGGTCTCCCTTTGAATCATCTCTCTCCCCTTCAATCTGTTCAACACTCTGCTGCGCGGCTAATCTTCCACCAGCCTTGCCATGCCCATATTACCCCTCTTCTCAAGTCACTTCACTTGCTCCCTATCCATTTCTGCATCCATTTCAAACTTCTCCTGCTGACCTATAAATGCATTCACTCTGCGGCTGCTTACTACCTTTCTTCTCTTATCTCTCTCTAAACCCCTCCTCAGGAAATCCGCTCTTCTGGCAAATTACTTCTATCCACGCCCTTCTCTTCTACTGCTAATTCCAGACTTCGCTCCTTTCACCTTGCTGCACCTTACGCCTGGAACAAACTAGCTGTGTCTGTACCCCAGGCTCCTTCTCTGACCCTTTTCAAATCCAGGTTGAAAACTCACCTGTTCACTGCTGCTTTTGGATCTTGACTCATCTGATCATCTTGTTTTTTTCCCATTCCCCCTAGATATATCCCTGTCTACACTTTCTGTGTTGTCTGTCTTGACTAGATTGTAAGCTCTGATGAGCAGGGACTGTCTTTTACATGTCTGACGTCTTGTAGCGCTATACAAATGCTCAGTAGTAGTAGACGATTCCAATGCCTCCACCTCTTTTGGTCACTACTTATGTGTATCTTACCATGCTCTTATCCCCAGTTTTGCAATATTATTTCATCTTGATTAGATTGTAAAGCTCTGATGACCAAAGACTATATCTTATATCTTTATGTACAATGCTGCGTACACCTTATAGCACTAGAGGAATGATTAGTAGTAATGGTAGGGTACTGAGTTATACTGAGGAACAGGGCACCTCTGATACAGTTTCTTCTTTTCCAGTGTGCAAGTATTGCAGTGACCGTTAGCAGTAAATCTGAGAGACTGAGATTATACTCCACATACTCTGGCTTAGAAGTGAGTTTCACACTTTCATGGTATGCACAAAACGAACCCATTTGGAGAAACTGACCCAAGAAAGTACATCCCAAGAAAGCAATCTACTGTAAAATTATCCCCAATATGAGAGATTTCAAGGACATTGCACAGCCAGCACGGGTAGGCACCCATGGGTAGAGGGGGTTAGGGGAGCGGGCAAGGGAGACATAGAGGCAATATACTACTACTGTAGAGAAAAGGTCAAGTTGAAGAGAGAGATAGCATACTCTAGTAACAGAAACAGATTTCACACTGACCTGTTCTGTGGTGAGAGGAGAGCTGATTGCCTCCCCTCGTAAGATTCGAGATCTTTGGGTCAACACCTCAGAAAGCTGTAATGAGTCCAATCCCAGTAGATCCTCAATGTTACTTAGAACTGGAGGTAAAAAAAAAGGTCCATAATGGTCAGTGCTCTGTCTGGTGTAATTACAAGTTACTTTGCTTCTTGCCCCTTCTATTCTCACACTACGAATGACTCACCTGGAACTTCAGTTCACTTTCTTATTCTCTTCGTTTTTTCTTTTAGAATCTATTGGCATACATGGTATTGTTCTAAATTGTTTATTCACATTTCTTGCTGGACGCAGGCAGAGAATTCACATTAAAACTCATCGTCTGGACTGGCTCCCTATTAGTTATGGTTTCCCACAGGGATCTTTGCTTTTCGCATCTTTATTTCATATTTATTTGCTTCCATTTTGCGAATTCCTGGCTTTTCGTATATATGCTGATGACATATTGTTATTTTGCCCGATTGATAGAAAAGAACTTAACTCAATTCATTCCATCCCACTAGTGAAGGACTTTTGGTTGACTGCTGATTTTTTTTTTTTTTATTAATGTACAGGTTACTTGATTTGCAGGGGCGGAGCTTGATGCCGAGCAGGAAGGTCGCATAGTGCGGAGGCTAAGGAGAGACCCGTCAAGAATTTTGAAAAGAATTGCGTTGCGCCACGAATTGAGGCTACCTGTCGGGTCATGGTGAGCCCCAGGGATGGCGGGACCTAAACCGGTGTGGCTTGATTACTCGGGCGCGCTGAACAGCAGTGCAAAATGATCCAAAACCGAACCCCCTTCTCCCCAGAAGATGGCGGCTGCACGGGAAGGGCCTGAAGCTTTCCAGGAGCTCCTCACAGAGATTCGGGGAGTGAAAGAACTAGTAAAAGCTAACGGAGAGTCTCGAGGGAGGAGTAGCCTAGTGGATGGGGCAAGGTACTTCAGGCCGGAAGGTCGGGGGTTCAAATCCCACTAGAGGACAGCAACCTTGGGACGGAAGGACTGGGGTTTCTAGTCCCACAGATGCTCCTTGTGGTCTTGGGCAAGCCACTTAACCCTCCATTGCCCATGTTCCCTGTAAGTATTAGTGTATGTGTCTCATATCCCCGCGTGTTAAATGTATCCCCCAATTGTGTTGTGACCGCTTTGATTGAAGGATAAGGTGGTATACAAAAACTGTCTAAATAAATAAATAAAATAACTACAGTGCACAATGAAATTACCGCGTTGCAGGGTAAACTCGAAAGGATTGTCCTTCGACAAGAAAAAGTTGAAGGCATTCTGGCCGTGCACGGGGCCCGCTTAGAGAAAGTGAGCAAACTTGAGAAACAGCTGCGGGCGCTGCACAGGGAGGTTGAAGACGGGAACAACCGCGCTCGTCGAAATAATATACGGCTGCTTGGAGGGGGCTGAGGGCACAGATATGATAACTTTTTTAGGGAAGCTGATCCCCTCGGTGCTCAAGCTCACTTTTGAGAAAGACTTTGAGAATGATCATGCACATCCGGTTCCTTCACACTCTACACCACATGGCAAGCTGCCGCGGCCTATTATCTTTCGGGTTCTGCGGTACCCGCAAGTCGTGCAGATTATGGAAGCGGCACGGAGGTGGGCGCCTTTGGAATTCGAGGGTCATAAGCTATCCTTCTATCCTGATTTGGCCAAGATTACTGTTGACAGGAGGAGAAGATTCATGGCGCTTAGACCGCGCCTTCAGCAACTTCAGGCGCGATTTTGTATTTTTTATCCGGCCAAGATGCGTGTAACGCTTCATAATCAAACCAGGTCCTTTGAAGATCCGGATGCTCTCCTGACATATTTGGAAGAGAAAGAAGCGGCGCAGATGCAGTGAGGAAATCTGGAAGGAAAATGGATTCTCGGATTGTTGCAGACCGATGTTGGACACATCACCAGCGAAAGAATACGAACATTGTTGATTATTAAGTTACAGAGTTATAGTGTAGAGATTAAACTCCAATGGTGTAACGCTGTCGTGCATCAAGGTGGCAGTTTGTTCTGGAGATGATGTGCTTCCTGTTATTAGTACTTTAGGAGGGAGATGGGGGGGGGGGGGCGACATGGTGGCGGGTAAGTGATGACCTGTAGGTTGTGGGGCACGTAGTGTTTTGATGCATTGGCGGGTCTCTCCGGCCCGCCCTGTTGGGACAAGCCCACCAATAGATCTCAGGGGTAATGCTTCTCCTCTAAGGTACGTAAATAAAAATATGTCAAGACTGTTAGATATGACTATTAAAAAGTATCAAGGTGTGTTAGACCTTTGCCATGGTCTCCATCACAGGCGATATTGGGTAATTCTAACTGGCATTATACAGAATAGGGTAATAATATATAACTGTGGCCCCGTTTAAAGTTTTGTCATTGAATGTTAAAGGGATAAACAGTCCGATCAAGAGGAAAAAAATTATTGAATATGCTCGACATGAGAAAGCTGATATCTTGCTACTGCAAGAAACACATTTAAATCAGCGGGAGTCCTTAAAACTCAGTATAAAGCCATATGCTGTAGCCGCATTTTCTGCAGCAGCTAAGAAAAAAATTGGGGTGGCTATATTGGTAAGAAAGTCCTTACATGCTAACATTGTGCACACTATTTCTGATACTGAAGGAAGACGGTCCAAGGCTCTACTTAAACTGGGGGAATGGAGGTGGTTGTCATATGCGTATATGCCCCCAATGCAGACAGCCCAGAATTTTTTGCTGCACTAGCAAAAGATGTGCATCTGAGTGCAGGGGTGCCATTGATCATTGGGGGAGATTTTAACCAGACAATTGATCCACTGGTTGATAGGCTGCCACCACGGACCTCTAAACCTCCCAAAGGGCACTTTGTGCTTACCTCGCTGATTAGGAAAATGGCTCTAGTAGATATTTGGAGGTTACATCATCCCTCGGAGCTGGAGTTCACTTTTTTCTCACCCCCACACTTATCCCAATCGAGGATAGATTTTTTCTTAGTATCTAAGGAGTTGGTTTCACATGTAGAGGCGACGTATATACACCCAGCACATGTGTCTGATCATGCGGCTATCTCGATGGTAATACGAGACGATCGGTTATGTGCAAAGTCCATAGATTGGTTTTTCAATAGAGCTTTACTTGATAGCCCGGACTTCTGTATGGAAGTTAAAGCATCTATCGGAGAATACTTTCAATTTAACTCTCCACAGGCCACCTCCGGATGGGCCTGGTGGGAGAGATTTAAAGCCGCAATAAGAGCGGTTATCACTAGTTTTAGTATCCGCCTGGCGAGGCAGCGTAAACAAGAGATACTCACTCTAGAACAGCAAATTAAAATTGTAGAGCGTGTGTTAAATCGGCGGGCAGATCCGTGCATTCTGCTGAGGCTTCAACGACTCAGGTTCAAATTCAATGCAATTTTGACCACAGAGGCTTCCCAAAGTATTAAAGCGCAGCAGGGAGTCTACTATCGGGAAGGAAACAAGGTGGGCAGGCTGTTAGCCAATGCGCTAAAATGCAAAAGGGAGGCAAAAAGGGTAGCAGCCCTTCGAGACCCGCAAGGGCAAGGCGTGGTGGTCAGGGATGCGGAGATTGCCGAAATTTTTAGAGCTTTTTACACACAGCTATATGAGTCAGAATGAGAATTTTCACAAGAAAACTTTGAGCAGTTTGTCTCAGGAATACATAGTGATGAGTGATGAGGTGAAGGAAGAGTTGGATAGGCCCTTTTCGGGAGCAGAGATCAAACAGGCGATAAGTTTGTTGGCCACTGGTAAGGCAGCCAGTCCTGATGGACTACCTGCTGAGTTTTACAAAATATTTGCTAAAGAGTTGGTCCTATATCTGGGTCAATATTTTGAGATGTTAGGGGCGGTAAAGTCCCAAGTTGGTGCCTTTGCCGCTGCGAACGTGGCAGTCTATGAGAAAGCGGGTAGCTAATTATCGACCTATATCCTTGTTAAATGTGGATTACAAGATTTACGCAACTGTACTGGCTACCCGATTATACGGGATAATGCCCTTACTGATCCACCCAGATCAGTGTGGTTTCACTGCAGGAAGATCCACTGCTGATAATGCATGACTGTTCTGTCACATTCTCGTGGGATCAGAAAATATTACACAGCCCCTAGTTGGTCTTTCATTGGATGCCGAAAAGGCTTTTGACCGCCTGGAGTGGCCCTTTTTGTTTTCTGCGCTTAAGTGGTTTGGCTTTGGTGCTGGTTTTCTTAGTTTCCTGGAGGTAATGTACGCTCAGCCCACTGCTAATATTTGTGTAAATGGTATAAAATCTCAGCCAGTCGAACTCCATCGAGGCACACATCAGGGATGCCCTTTATCTCCCATGTTATTCAATCTTGCATTAGAGCCGTTAACCCTCGTTATCCGGCAATGTCCGGAGATTCATAGAGCTTTGATTGCTGGAATGGAAGTTAAATTGTCAGCGTATGTGGACGATCTCCTTCTGTTTGTTTCTCCGGACTCAGTACCTAAGGTGCTGGAGCAGATAGATCGCTATTCGATGCTCTCGGGGTATAAAATCAATTGGTCGAAATCGGTAGCTTTTTTGTTAAATCGCTGGTTGCTTAAGGAGGATATGAGTGCCTTCCCGTTTGTTTGGGAATCTAGTATGGTTAGATACCTGGGAGTTCATTATTGCTGTCCCCTTGAAGAAACTGTTCGCTTCAATGCTGAAGCGATAGCATCAATCGTCTGAGATATGACCGCCAAGTGGTCCCCTCTGGTGCTGTTTTGGTGGGGGCGTCTCGAGACCATTAAAATGATGATAGTCCCGAAGATCAATTATATCTTGGAGATGGTTCCCAGCCTAATGCCGATGCAGATTTATAAGAAGGTGGAACGCATATTAATGTTGTTAAAATGTAAACCGCACTGATGATGAATAGCGTGGTATATAAAAACTACTAAATAAAAATAAATAAAATAAGTCAGTTCCTATGGCAGAATAAGACTCCGAGAATTGCGCTGTGGAATCTCAAGCTTAGTCAGGAGGAGGGTGGTGTTTGGTTCCCTGATTTCCAATCCTACCATAGGGCATTCCTCTTAAAGCAGGGGTCAAGATGGTTAGATAGTCGATCAGCAGCTAGCCCTGTTTGGTTAGCTATTGCCATTGGGATCTCTTCCGGGTATGCAGTTTTAACAGTGTGCACAATGTCCCAGTATGATACTTAAGCTCCATGAACAGAACAAGGGCTGGAAAAAATCATATCGCTAAAGCTGTTGCCCCCGCTACAGCTTCTGCCTCGGTCCAGACAGAGGTCCTAATGCCAGTTGAAGGACCGGTTCCATGTGCAGGGTGCCTGCATGCTGAAGCTCTCAGGAAACAAGTGGAGGAACTCAGAGAGGAGGTGGCGAGGCTGAGGAGCATTCAAGACAGTGAGAAGTACATTGATGAGATGCTTCTAGCAGCAACCAAGCTCTCCAGCAGAGGAGAAGATGGGTGCCAACAGAATGTCGATGGTTGGACACAAGTCACCAGGGCCTGCAAAATCACCAATCCAACTTCTCCAGCCCTTGAATTGAAGAACCATTATGCAGCCCTGGAAGTGGAGGAGGTGAAAGCATCCCTGGAAAGGGAAGAGAACCAGAGCTCAAGTACCCCAAAGTTGCAGAATCAGTGACCACAAGGAAACGAAGGGTAGTGGTGGTTGGAGACTCTCTTCTGAGGGGTACTGAGGCGTCCATCTGCTGACCAGACTTGATGTCCAGAGAGGTATGCTGTCTGTCTGGTGCCAAAATCCAAGATGTTATGGAAAGTTTGCCAAGACTCATCAAGCCCACTGACTATTACCCAATGTTGCTAATCCATATTGGAACAAATGATACTGCCAGGTATACCTCGGAACATATCAAAAGTGACTTCATGGCTCTGGGACAGAGGGTGAAGCAGTTAGGTGCACAGGTGGTGTTCTCTTCAATCCTCCCTGTTGAGGGTAAAGGCTAAGGCAGAGAGGCTCGCATTCTGGAGATGAATGCATGGCTGCGTGGATGGTGTCATCGAGAGCGTTTTGGTTTCCTAGACCATGGGATGCTGTTCCAAGGGTTGCAGAGCAGAGATGGCATCCATCTGTCCAAGAAAGGTCAACGCGTCTTCAGTAGTAGACGGGCTAATCTACTGAAGAGGGCTTTAAACTAGATTCGTTGGGGATGGGTGAAGAAAGCCCCCAGGTAGGTAATACATTAAATAACTTTATGGAAATGGGTAACAGGGGTAACATATGGAAAGCAGTGTGTATAAATGCCCGTAGCATGGGAAATAAGATCCCTGATGTTGAAGCTTTGGTGGGAGTGGCTGACTTGGATTTAGTGGCAGTTACAGAAACATGGTTCACAGAAAACCATGATTGGGATGTAACTATACCTGGCTATACTTTATTCAGAAAGGACAGGGTAAGAAGAAGGGGGGGAGGAGTGGCACTATACGTAAAAACTACTATGAAAGCTTTGGAATTATAGAGCTTAAAAGGGAGAGGGGAAGCATTGTGGGTTAAACTAGAAAGAGGGAAAGAGAAATCTATTTACATTGGTGTGATATACAGACCTCACTCACAAGAGGAAGAGGTGGACAGAGAGTTAATTGAAGACATGCGCAGCATTGCTAGGAAAGGGAAAGTGCTACTGATAGGAGATTTCAATATGCCAGATGTTGATTGGCACATTCCTGCTGCAGTATCATCTAGAAGTAAGGAGATCCTGGATTCTCTACAGGGAGAACTATTCAGGCAATTGGTAACAGAATCCACACGTGAAGGGGCCATACTGGACTTGGTGCTTACCAATGGTGAAAGTGTTTCTGATGTTGTAGTGGGAGATCATTTTGCATCCAGTGATCACCAGATGGTGTGGTTCAGTATTAGGACTAGGGCTGTTAGAATCCATTCAAAGGCGAGGGTCTTAGACTTTAGGAAGACTAACTTTGCCAAGATGGGCCAATACCTTAGGGAGTCGTTAGCGGGATGGGAACAGCTGGGGGATGTAGAAAAACAGTGGGCAAAACTGAGAGGGGATTTTTTAACGGCAAACAGCCTTTTTGTTAAAATGGTAAATAAAGGTAAAAGGAAAAGGAGACCGCTATGGTTTTCGAAAGATGTAGCTGAAAAAGTGAAGAAAAAGACGGAGGCCTTCATGAAATACAAGAGATCACAGAGAGAGGAAGACAGGCATCTGTATTTGGAAAAACTTAGAGAAGCTAGCAAAGTAGTCAAGAAGGCAAAGATTCAAAAGGAGGAGGAAATAGCCAATGCAATAAAATGGGGGGATATGACATTTTTCAGATATATTAGTGAGAAGAGGAAGGGCAAGAGTGGTATTGTCAGACTCAAGGGTGCAGGGGAGGAATATGTAGAAGCTGATAAGGATAAAGCGGAATTGCTTAACAAATATTTTTGTTCTGTGTTCACAGATGAAGAACCGGGAGCAGGACCCCAGAAAACACCCACAAATAGGAACAGACGCAAAGGACATCTTGAACAATTTTCAAAAGACTGTGTTCGTGAGAAACTATCTCAACTTAAAGTAGACAAAGTAATGGGACCGGATGGGATACACCCGAGGATACTGAGGGAACTTGGGGACGTTCTAGCAACTCCACTGACTGACCTTTTCAATGCCTCGTTGGAGTCGGGAGTGGTGCCAAAGGACTGGAGAGAGGCTCATGTGATGCCTTTACACAAAAGCGGAAGTAAGGATGTGGTTGAAAACTACAGACCAGTTAGTTTAACTTCGGTGGTGAGTAAATTATTGGAAACGCTGCTGAAAGAGAAAATAGTGAGGTTTCTGAAGTCCAGCGGATTACAGCATCCAAGGCAGCATGGATTCACCAGAGGCAGGTCTTGTCAGACAAATCTGATTGATTTCTTTGACTGGGTGACCAGGGAGTTGGACTGAGGGAGAGCCCTAGATGTGGTGTATTTAGATTTCAGTAAAGCCTTTGACACTGTTCCTCACAGACGACTTATAAACAAACTGAGCACCCTAGGGATGGACCCTAAAGTTACTGCTTGGGTTAGAAATTGGTTGGGTGGGAGGCGACAAAGAGTACAAGTAAATGGAGCTCACTCTGAGGAGAAGGATGTTATCAGTGGTGTGCCCCAGGGATCTGTCCTTGGTCCGATTCTTTTTAACATCTTTGTTAGTGATATAGCGGAAGGGCTTTCAGGTAAGGTTTGCCTCTTTGCGGATGATACCAAAATATGCAATAGAGTAGACACCCAGGAAGGTGTAGATAACATGAGGAGGGATCTAGTTAAGCTTGAAGAATGGTCTAGAATATGGCAGCTGGGATTTAATGTTAAAAAATGTAAGGTCATGCATTTGGGCTGCAGCAGTCCAAGGGAGCAATATAGTATAGGGGGTGAAGTACTTTTGTCCACTAAAGAAGAGCAGGACCTTGGCGTGGTTGTGTCTGATGATCTTAAAGTAGCTAAACAGGTAGAAAAGGCGACGGCAAAAGCTAGAAGGATGCTTGGGTGCATACGGAGAGGAATGGCTAGCAGAAAAAAGGAGGTGTGATAATGCCTCTGTATAAGTCTTTGGTGCGACCTCATTAGGAGTATAGTGTGCAATTCTGGAGACCGCACCTTCAAAAGGATGTGAACAGGATGGAGTCGGTGCAGAGGGTGGCTACTAAAATGATTCGTGGTCTTCATTATAAAGCATATGAGGACAGACTTAAGGATCTTAATATGTACACCTTAGAGGAAAGGCGGGATAGAGGTGATATGATTGAGATGTTTAAATACCTCCGTGGCATAAATGTTCAGGGAGAGAGCCTCTTTCAATTGAAAGCAAGTTCTGCTACGAGGGGACATGGGATGAGGGTGAAGGGAGATAGATTCAGGAGTGATATGCGGAAATATTTCTTTATGGAAAGAGTAGTGGATCCATGGAATAGTTTCCCAGTGGAGGTGGTGGTAGAGATGAGGACAGTAACTGAATTCAAAAAAGCATGGGACAAACACAGAGGATCTCTAAAGGTAAAAAGGGGACTGTTGTAGTTGTTATGGAAGGACAGACTAGATAGGCCATGTGGTCTTTTTCTGTCGTCATATTTCTATGTTTCTATATTTCTATGATAGTCGATACACTTGAGGCTTTTAGGGTTTTTATCCAAGTCTGTAGACCAGCTTTGTGTCCCCCAGGCTGGTTGCCGTTGTGGCATAATCCTCAATTTAAAATTCAGAGGAAACCTATCGCTTGGCACCAATGGTATTTAAAGGGAATATGGACTGTTAATTAGCTTATTAAAGACAATAGGTGGAAAGATTATTGTGAATTACAGCAGGAGTTCGGCCTGCCGCTCAAGTTATATTTTCAATGGTTACAGCTCCGGAATTGTATTGAAAGCTCCAAGTTAGATCCCCGGACTGGAGTTTATTTATTTTATTTATTTAGCAAGCATTTGTAGCCCGCTCCTTCCAGCGATCAGAAGTTGGAGAAAGAGGAGTGGTAGAGGTTGCCCAAGCAGAGGGTGTGGCTGCGCTCTTCTATAAGATGCTAAGTCAGAGTGGCTGCCTGCAGATAAGGGGCTTTCTGAAAGTCTGGGAGCGGGACACTGGGATGACCATGTCAGCGCAGCAATGGGGGAAATTTTGGTGCAAGCAAGTACGAGTCTCCAAATCGGCCTTGGTTACTCAGACTCTTCTTTTTTGCGCACCAATGTTTTTACACACCTGCTAAGGTAGCCAAATGGGATAGGAGTGCTAGCGCCCTTTGCTGGACATGTCGTAGCCAGACTTGTACCTTGATCCATATTGTATACGAATGTCTGGGGATACAAACCTTCTGGGAGCAAGTCTGGGCGCAGATACAACGTATTCTTAAATTTCAGGACTCCCTTACCTGGCGGGTCATTGGCCTTCGATCAGCGGCAAGGCTCCCTTCCTTACATAAAGAGGGGTTTTTCTTGCTGGATTTCATGATGGGGCTTGCAATTCACTTAATTGTGCGTAACTGGAAATGTACAGCTAACTTTAGTATGCAAGAATGGTGGAATCATGTATGTTTATATAGCAAATGTGAGCAGATGTCCCGGAAAGCCCTGCCACAAATGAGTGGCAGCAGTCATAAGTGGAAAATGTTAAATGACTTTGTGAATACCGCCAAATGAAAAGGGAGATAGAGTGTCTTGTTTAAATATGGATGCAGACACATGTTTCAGATACCTTGAGCTTGTCATAAAACAGCTATGTAGTGTCTTAATGGATGAGACGTACCCTAGAGGAGGGGGTGGAGGGGAGGGGGGTTGGGGGGTTGATGCTATCGTTTTAGTTTTGGGTTTCTTGTAATGTGTTGTTTTATTTTGGAAATGAAAATAAAGTTGTTAAAAAAATGTACAGGTTACTTATTAATTATTCTAAAACTGAAGCTACAAATTATATTTCACAATGTAAATAGTGTGATAAGGAAGCTTATCATAGCTCAGGAAGGGGCTATAGAAAAGGTGAAGTGTCTCTGAACAAGCAACCTGTCAGTGCTGGTAGAAATGAGAAAACAGAATTTTGCCATAAAAGACTACCAGTCCCAGAATGCACCAGGTTTCCAACAGCCATGAGAGGAGCTGAAGTGAGAAAACGTGTGTTCAATCAAAAGGGCTATGAGGTAATCCCCAAGCACTCATTGCAAAGGGCAGGGCTTGATTCAGCACAGCTGCGCTGTGCTAGCATGGAACACTCATCTCAAAGGGCAAGGCCTGATTCAGCACAGCTGCGCTGTGCTAAGGTGGAGCACTCATCAAGGCAGAATAAAGATAGAGTCTATTCTACAGAGAATCATCCAGAGCTGGGATGTCATGATCCTTGGTATCTTGATCAGCTTGGAGAACCTGATCTTCATTCTCATCAGAAGCAGAGGTCAGAACGGACGGACAGAGAGAGCAAGAAGCCCTTTAAAAGAAGGAAGAGAAAAGCCTCTGGGAAGTCTACAGGAGTCCAGCACAGTACGTATACTGGGAGACAGACAAGAGGCCAGCATACACCATTGGACTGGGGGAGACCAGAGGAGTGGTATTGCAGAGGCAGGAATCTCCAGACGGCACCTGTGAGGGAAACAGCTGCACGTGGAAGGGACCCTAAGACCCATGTCAGAAGGTATGTGAAGAGAGATCCAGTGTCCAGGGATCTAGATTGGAAGGCTGGACACAGAAACTGGACTACATATTGGCCAGGCTATTTAAAGGGGAACTCTAACAGCAATGGAAGCTCAGGTATGAACACTGATCTATGCCCTAGCTATAACTTTGAAAGGAAGCAGGGAAATGATTATTCTCCTGGTAGTGCTCCATTGAGAAATTCCTTTGTGCCAAGCCAAGATATTGAACCTATGATTATTGAAGAAAGGGGAGAGGTCTTAGAACCAGAATGTGAATATATGGACTGCTCTCGGTCCAAACTCAAATGGTAGTTTTCTGTTACAAAGTGCAACAACCATCACAAAGAAATACCAACTTGTTCTTTAATCTACTCAGAAAACCTTCTGAGTAAGATTTTGAGCTACACAGTGAAAGCAAGCCAGCTAAGGGGTTTCAGCTGGGTGATTGCTAGCAATTGAGCTTACCTAATTTCTTGTGTGCTCTGAAGGGAATCACTTCTGAATTTATATGTAAAGATATAAGAAGTTAACCTGAAGAAAAGAACAGTTTTCCTACTTTGTGGGTTTATTTGGTTGCTTACTGCATTGCTAAGACATTATTTGCTAAAGCCTACAAGAAAGACCAGTTTGTTGCCAACCAGGTCTTTAATCCTTTGCTTTAATTACCTGACAAGTTCAGATGTTGTTTTTTTTCCTGATTTTGTTTTCCTAACTTTAAAACTGCAAGCAAGTATCCTGAGTTCTGTGCTACCAAGCATTATCTGTGTTGGGAGAACCCCTCATAAATAAAAATCTTATTTGCTTTACCCTTGAGCAAGTATAATTAATTATTGGTCACGGCTGTGTCTGGAATGAATGGACTACATTACCCACAAATCCTTGCAAATCATATAGAGGTATGCTTTTGCCAAGACTGTGAACATTCTCACCCAGGCGGCCGTCTGACAATAGTCAGTTTCCAATTGGTTTCCAATTGGCCAATATGATAGTCCCTTTGGTCTCTGAAGTGCATTATTTAGGGATAACTTTGCATGCAGATTTACAGTAACTATGAGATTGCAAGTTGTGATAAGGAAGCTTATCATAGCTCAGGAAGGAGCTATAGTAAAGATGAAGTGACTCTGAACAAGCAACCTGTCAGTTCTGGTAGAAATAAGAAAACAGAATTTTGCCATAAAAGACTACCAGTCCCAGAATGCACCAGGTTTCCAGCAGCCATTAGAGGAGCTGAAGTGGGGAAACGTGTGTTCAATCAGGAGGGCTATGAGGTAATCCCTAAGCACTCATCTCAAAGGGCAGGGCCTGATTCAGCACAGCTGCGCTGTCTTAGAGAGGAGCACTCATCTAAGCAGAATAAAGGTAGAGTTTATTCTACAGAGAATTATCCTGAGGATCATCATCATCTTCATGATTAGCTTAGATATCCTCAGTTTCATCTGGAGGATCATCAGAAGCAGAAGCCAAACCGGACGGAAAGAGAGGGAAAGAAACCCTTTGGAAGAAAGAGGAGAAAAGCCTTTGAGAGGTCTAGAAGAGTCCAGAGCAGTACGTATACTGGGAGGCATTCCAAGGGCCAGCATACACCATTGGACTGGGGAAAGCCAGAGGAATGGTGCTGCAGAGCTAGGAATCTCCAGACGGTACCTGTGAGGGAGACGGCTGCACGTGGAAGGGACCCTAAGACCCGTGCCAGAAGGTATGTGAAGAGAGATCCAGTGTCCAGGGATCTGGATTGGAAGGCTGGACATAAGAACTGGACTACATACTGGCCAGGCTATATAGAGAGGAACTCTAACAGCAATGGAAGCTCAGGTATGAACACTGATCTATGCCCTAGCTATAACCTTGAAAGACAGCAGGGAAACAAGTATTCACCTGAAAGTGCTCCATTGGGAGATTCATCTGTGCCAATCCATGATATTGAACCCATGCTTGTTGAAGAAGAGGGGGTGATAGCAGATGAAGAATCTGTTTACATGGACTGCTCTCTGTCTAAACTACACCAACCATCACAAAGAAATACAAACTTGTTCTTTAATATACTCAGAAAAGCTCCTGAGTAAGATTTCTAGCCACGCAGTAGAAAGCAAGCCAGCTAAGGGGTTTCAGCTGGATAACTGCTAGCAATTGAGCCTTACCTAATTGCTTGTGAGTTCTAAGAGAATCACTTCTGAATCTATGTGGGAAGATATAAGAAGTTTACCTGAAAAGAACAGTTTTTTTTCCTTTCTTTGTGGCTTTGGTTTGTTGTTTGATATATGCTAAGAAAACATTAGCTAAAGCCTACAGAAAAGACCAGTTTGTAACCAACTAGGTCTTATTTCTTTTGCTTTGATTGCCTGATAAGTTAAAATGTTGTTTTCCTGATTTTGTTTTTTCAAGTTTAACACTGAAAGCAAGTAACCTGATTTATGTGCTACCAAGCATATCTGTGTTGGGAGAAATAACCCCATAAATAAATATCTTATTGGCTTTACTCAAAAGCACAACTAATTATTGTGAGCAGCTGTGTCTGATGTGAATGAACTGCATTGCCCACAATCCCTTGCAAATCATATAGATATATGCACTTGCCAAGACTGTGAAGATTCTCACCCAGGCAGCCGTCTGACAAAGTTTATAAAATAGTTCATGGTGCTTTTTATAGATCAAGAACAGTGCATGGTCTGAAACACTTTCTGAATATTGAAGATTTTCAAGTGATTGTACAAATGCTGATTTTGTCATTTTTAGATTATTGTAAAAGGTAGTCACTCGTCTGTAGACGTTATTCTCTGTGGACAGCAGGAATAAGTCCTCATGCATGCGTGGCATTGTTGACGGAGCCCTATGCAGGAATTCTCCCCAGCTTCTATTGGAAGCTTTTGGGAGGCTCCACCACGCCTGCACACCTCCTTCCCACCTGCTGCCTCCACGGCACCATCTCCTTCAGTCTGATAACATAGCTGCAGCAGAATTCAACTCTTCGGGGAGGTAGGAGGGTTGTGAGGACTTATTTCTGCTGTCCAAGGAGAACACTTGCTATAGGTGAGTAGCTACCTTTTCTCCATGGACAAACAGGAATGAGTCCTCATTTATAGGACTCCCTAGCTACAGGCTACTGAAAACCGAGGCGGCTCCGAGAAGCCGAACAGGGGCAACGCAAAACAACAGAACTCAAAAACCCAACTATGTATAGTGATGGGAATTCTCCCTTTTTTTTCTCCGCTTTCCTATGTTTTTCCTTTCTTTTCTTTTTTTTTTTGGTAGCCTGGAGGGAAAGATGACCATTGTGGGGATGGAGTTGGATTCTAATCCTCAAACAGATGCCGGAGTACAGATTTCTGAAGTTGCTGTCGCATCAGGAATCCCCATCCAGACAGTAGCGAGATGTGAATGTGGGGACAGAAGACCATGTGGCAGCCCTACGGATCTCTTCCATGGAGACAGAGTATAAGTTGGCCACTGACACAGCCAAGGCTCTGACATTGTGAGCTGTGAGATGACCAGCAACGTTCAGGCCTTCCTGGGCATGAGTGAAGGAAATGCAGTCTGCTAGCCAAATTGAAAGAGAGCATTTGGAAATGGCAACCCCCAGCATCCTGGGGTCAAAAGAAACAAAAAGCTGGATGGACTGTCTATGGTCCTTTGTCCGCTCCAAATAGAAGACCAAGGCTCACTTGTAGTCCAACAGGTGCAATACTGCTTCCCCTTTGTGGGTGTGAAGCTGTGGAAAAAATGTTGGCAGCACTACGGACTGACTGAGATGGAAATCCAAAACCATTTTCAGAAAGAAATGAGGATAAGTACGAAGAACCAGTCTATTGTGATGGAATCTGGTGCATGGTGGATGAACTACTAAAGCTTATAGCTTACTTACTTAACATGCCTGCCTGGTGTGAAGGTAGCGGACCTCACGCGCCACCTAGATAAGGTCTTAGATAGTGCTGGGGAGGAGTCTGCTGTCTTGGTACATGTCAGTATCAATGACATAGGAAAATGTGGTAGGGAGGTTCTGGAGGCTAAATTTAGGCTTTTAGGTAGGAAGTTGAAATCCAGAACTTCCAGGGTAGCGTTCTCCGAAATGCTTCCCGTTCCACACGCAGGATCCAAAACGCAGGCAGAGTTCCGGAGTCTCAATGCGTGGATGAGACAATGGTGCAGAGATGAGGGTTTTGGATTTGTTAGGAACTGGGGAACATTCTGGGGAAAGGAGGGGCTCTTCCGAAGGGATGGGCTTCACCTTAACCGGGATAGAACCAGGCTGCTGGTATTAACCTTTAAAAAGGAGATAGAGCAGCTTTTAAACTAGATAATAGGGGAAAGCCGACGGTCGCCCAAGAGCGAATAGTTCGGAAGAATGTATCCTTGAAGGATACTACCAAAAGCAGAGAGGTTCCAAAAAAGAGTAAAGTAGCCCAAATGCCCTTGAGTATGGAGCAGACAGGGCTTAAAGATCCCAAATTGCCCATGTTTACCAATAGCCAAATTAATATGAATAAAATACAGTCTCTAAAATGCTTGTATGCAAATGCTAGAAGTCTAAAAAAATAAGATGGGAGAGTTAGAATATATAGCATTAAATGAGAGGTTAGATATGATTGGAATATCAGAGACATGGTGGAAGGAGGACAACCAGTGGGACACTGTGATACCTGGGTACAAACTATATCGTAAAGATAGAGCTGGTCAAATTGGTGGAGGGATTGCGCTCTGTTAGAGAGGGCATTGAGTCAGAAAGGATTAAAGTTTTGCAGGAAACAAGATTTGCTGTAGAATCTCTATGGATTGAAATTCCATGTAAAAAGGGGAAGGCGATGGCAGTGGGGGTGTACTATCGACCACCTGGCCAGAGTGAACAAATGGATGATGAAATGCTCAAAGAAATCAAGGAATGACTGCTTCTTGGAGCAGTTGGTTCATGAACCAACCAGAGGAGAAGCCATATTAGACCTAGTCCTTAGTGGAACACAAGATCTAGTGCAAGAGATAAGGGTGTTGGGGCCACTTGGCAATAGTGATCATAGCATGATCACATTTGATTTAATTAGTGGAGGAGGTATAGTAAGGAAATCCACAGTACTACCTTTTAACTTTCGAAAGGGAGACTATGATAAAATGAGGAAAATAGTTAAGAAAAAAACTAAAAGAATCAGTTGCAAAGGTTAAAGACTTACATCAAGCTTGGGTGTTGTTGAAAAATACTATCTTGGAAGCCCAGACCAGCTGTATTCCACGCTTTAAGAAAAGTAGATGGAAGTGCAAAAAACTGCCAGCATGGTTTAAAGGTGAGGTCAGAGAGGCTGTTGTTGCCAAAAAAAGCATCTTTCAGGAAATGGAAAAAAGAGCCAAACGACAAAACCTGGAAACAGCACAAGCACTGGCAAGTCAAATGCAAGGTATTGATAAGGCAGGCAAAGGGAGAATTTGAGAAGAAGCTTGCTGCGGAAGCAAAAACGCGAAATAAAGGCTTTTTCAAGTATATTCGTAGCAAAAAACCTGTGAGAGAGTCAGTTGGTCCATTAGATGATAGAGGGGTTAAAGGGGCACTAAGAGGTGACAAGGTGATAGCGGAGAGACTGAATGAATTCTTTGCTTCGGTCTTTACTGAGGAAGATGTAGGGATATTACCCATGACTGAAGTGGTATTTAAAGGTGCGGAAGAATTGAAGGAACTATTGATACATCGGGAAGATGTACTACAACTATTAGATAAACTGAAGAGTAGCGAATTACCTGGGTCGGATGGTATACATCCAAGGGTGTTGAAAGAACTGAAATATGAGATTGCAGACCTGCTATTAGTAATCTGTGACTTTTCATTAAAATCATCTGTAATACCTGATGATTGGAGGATCGCCAATGTAACGTAACGCCAATTTTTAAAAAGGGTTCCAGGGGTGATCCGGGAAAACTACAGACTGGTGAGCCTGACGTCAGTACCGGGAAAAATGGTAGAAACCATCATAAAGAATAAAATTACTCAGCATATAGATAGTCATAGCCTAATGGGAGACAGCCAACATGGCTTTAGAAAAGGAAGATCTTGTCTTACTAATCTGTTATGTTTTTTTGAAGGTTTGAATAAACAGGTGGACAAAGTTGAGTCGGTTGATATAATGTATCTGGACTTTCAGAAAGCCTTTGACAAGGTCCCTCATCAGAGACTTTTGGCAAAACTAAAGAGTCATGGGATAGGGGGGAGTGTACTATTGTGGATCAGGAACTGGTTAAAAGATAGAAAGCAGAGGGTAGGGCTAAATGGCCAATTTTCCCAATGGAGAAAGGTGAATAGTGGTGTACCCCAGGGATCTGTGCTGGGTCCGCTGCTTTTTGGCATAATCATAAATGACCTGGAAAGGGGAATAACAAGTGAGGTTATCAAATTTGCAGATGACACAAAACTATTTAAAGTTGTTGAAACCCAAGAGGATTGTGGAAAATTGCATGAGGATCTTGATAAATTGGAAGACTGGGCATCAAAATGGCAGATGAAATTTAATGTGGACAAGTGCAAGGTTATGCATCTAGGGAAGAACAACCCAAACTATGGTTACACAATGCAAGGTTCCACATTAGGAACCACCACTCAGGAAAAAGATTTAGGCGTCATTGTGGATACCATGTTAAAACCCTCGGCCCAGTGTGCAGCGGCGGCCAAGAGAGCAAATAGAATGCTAGGTATGATAAGGAAAGAAATGGAAAATAAAACAAAAGATATTATAATGCCTCTATATCATTCCATGGTGAGACCGCACCTTGAATATTGTGTGCAATTCTGGTCACCGTATCTTAAAAAGGATATAGCGATATTAGAAAAGGTTCAGAGAAGAGCCACCAAAATGATAAAGGGGATGGAAGGATATTCCTATGAAGAAAGGCTAAAACTGTTAGGGCTCTTTAACCTGGAAAAAAGACGGCTGAGGGGAGATATGATAGAAGTCTATAAATTAATGAACGGAGTGGAATGGGTAAATGTAGATCGATTGTTTACGTTATCAGAATATAGAAAGACTAGGGGACATACAATGAAGCTACAGGGTAAACTATTTAAGATTAATAAAAGAAAATATTTCTTCACTCAACATGTAATCAAACTCTGGAATTTGTTACTGGAGGATGTAGTAAAGTCTGTTAGTGTAGCTGGGTTTAAAAAAGGTTTGGACAAGTTCCTGGAGGAATGGTCCATAAACCATTATTAAGAAGGGACCCAGGATATCAATGCTTGACCCAGTACAAGCATTGTGGAACCTGTGTCTTTTGGGGTAGCTGCTAGATATGTATGGCCTAGATTGGCCACTATTGGAAACAGGATACTGGGCTTGATGGACCTTGGTCTAACCCAGTATGGCATATATCTTATGTTCTTATGTACTCGCGTGCCAAAGTGATAGCTACAATAAACAAGACCTTCCAGGTCAAAATCTGCAATGAACAAGAACAGAGCATCTCACAGGGAGCTTTCAAGAGCTGTATCAGTACCACACTGAGGTCTGAAGCCACAGCCAGGGGTTTCTACGGAGGCTTCAAGAGGAGCAGTTCTCACATGAAGCGGACAACTAAAGACTGTATTGAAATGAACTTTTTCTACATTGCAATGATAAGTTCCAATCGTGCTGAGATGAACCAGGACAGATTTGGATTTAAGCCCTGAATAATAGAGGTGAAGCAGACTCCATATGGGACAGACAAAAGGATTTAAGGCCTGGCTTTCACACCAGATAGCAAACTTCCTCCAGGCATAAGAACTTCTCATTGTGGCTAACAGGACATCAATGATGTTGTCACAAAGATTGAGCTAAGACTATTCTAGCCTCTCAACATCCACGCCATGTGCCAAGAATCGGAGGTTGCTCGTCATCCTGTGATATTAGATCTGGTGGATGGCCGAGCCGGAGGGGTTCCTGAGTGGACAATTGCAGCAAGAGAGGGAATCATGGCTGTCTGGACCAATACGGCGTGATCATTATCATTGTACCCCTGTCTGACTGGAGCTTCAGGAGGGTCTTCACTATGAGAGGTATTAGAGGATAGGCATACAGAAGACCCTTCCCACAGTGCAGGAGGAAAGCATCGGATGCCAGCCTGTTTTTATAACCCACTTTGGAGCAGAAGTGATCTACTTGGGCATTTTGCGGAGTGGCAAACAAGTCTATTAAGGGAGTGCCCCACATTCGAAAGATACGGACTGCCACCTTCCTGTTCAGAGTCTATTCTTTTGGCTGAAGGACATGACTCAGTCTGTCTGCCAGTGTTTTTGGTCTCCTGGTAGATATGTGGCTCTCAGCTCCATCCTGTGAGCGATGGCAAATTTCCACAACCTGACTGTCTCCCGGCACAGGAGATATGAGTATGTGACCCCCCTGCTTGTTGATATAGCACATAGCGACCTGATTGTCTGTCTGAACAAGGACAATTTGATTAGCAAGTTGATCTCAGAAGGCCTGTAGAGCATTTGCTATGGATCTCAACCTAAGAAGTTGATCTGGTGAAGACTTTCCTGAATGGGCCATTTGCCCTGACTGCGGAAGCCATCAAGATGAGCTCTCCATCCTAATTTGGATGCGTCTGTCATCAAGATCTTCTGGGGCGAGGCCTTCTGAATGGGGAGACCTTTGAGCATGTTCTGAGGAACTTTCCACCAATGCAGTGATTGGACCAGGGATTTGTAACATACACCAGGTCATGCTGGAGACTGTGGCCTGGGTTCATTGAGTCTACAGAGTCTGTCTCGTTTGAAGATTTGCCAAGGGCATAACATGCACTGTGGTGGCCATGTGGCCTAGGACGGTTAACATGTTGTGAGTCATCACTCGCTGAGTCAGTTGAGTGTCCCATTCCAAGGCTGTCAACCTCTGGAGCTGGTCTTGCCTGAATTGTATTGAGCACGGCCCCTATGAATTCTAACTGCTGGGCAGTCTGAAGGTGGGACTTGGGGTGATTGATCATGAACCCTAACAGCTCCAACGCTCGAATGGTCAAGCATGTTGACTCTCAAACTCCCTCATGGGTGGTACCCTTTATTAGCCAATCATCCAGGTAAGGGAAAACAAATACTCCCAGTGTTCTGAGGTAGTTTGCCACCGCAGAAAGACATTTTGTGAAAACTCGAGGCACCAAAGCCAGGCCAAAAGGTAGCACTCAATACTGAAAGTGTTGTCCTCACAGGACGAATCTCAGAAACTTCTTGTGAGTGGGATGAATTGGCATGTGAGTTTACACATCTTTTAGATCCAGGAGTATAGCCAAGCTCCTTTTTGAAGGTACGGGAGCAGAGTACCCAGAGAAATCGTCTTGAACTTTTTTCTTTCCAAGTGAGAGTTGAGGTCCAGGATGAGAGAGAATCTCCTCATTTTCTTTGAGATCAGAAAGTACCTGGAGTAAAACCCCTGCCTCATTTGCTCCTGTGGTATGTGCTTGATGGTGAGATCAGCCAGGAGGGCAGAGATTTCTCTCTGAAGCAGCTCCTGATGCAGAGGGTAGAGGTGATGTGCCCTTGGGGGACAATTTGGAGGTAGCTCAAAGAACCCATGAGTCTGAAATTATGAGGGGCCATCTCAGAGAAAAATGCATGAGCCTTCCCCTCACTGGATGGTTTCTCATGGGGATCACCGGTATATTGGCTATGCTCCAAAGTAACCAGTCAAAACCCTGTTGCTTCTATTGGGAGATCTTGGATTCAGGGAAGTACTGATGCCTACAAGGGTGGTAGGTCTTTCTCTGGTCTCCACCTTGGTATCTCTTATGATCGGCCGGTTCAGATGTGTGTCTTGAGAGCCTGGTAAGTGACATGCTGCTTTTCTATGATGCCAGCCTTCTTCTCTAAGTGTTCATTGAATAGATTCTCTCCATGGCACAACATGGTCATCAGATTATTCTGAACTGATTGTTCCAGGTCCAAGGACTGCAGACAGGCAAGCCTCCGGCTACAATACCCAAGGCAGTAGTTTTCGATGCCATTTTGAAGGCATCATAGGTTGCCCAAACCATGAACTTTGAGCAGTCTTTGCCATGGTGCACCAGGATATGATACTATTCTAACTTCTATGGAGGAAGAAACGGGGACATGTCCTCAAGGTAACACATGAAGTACTTCAAGAACATGCTCATGTAGAGCTGGTAAATGTGGGATACAAGTATGGAGCTCTGAAAACACCATCTCCCGAAAGAGTCCGATGTCCAAGCTTCCCTTCCTGGGAGTGCTAAGGAATGAGTCTTGATACTCTGGATCCTCTTAAGGGTGGACGTGATCACCAAGGAGTGTTGTGAGAGCTGAGGTTTCTTGAAACTGAGTCTTTTGGATCCTGTATATCGAGTCCAGTCTCCTACTGACTGGCGGCACTATGAGGGGCTTTTCCCATATCCTTATCTGTACCCTCTGCAGTATGTGGTGCATGAGCAGTGGAGGAGTGGCCTAGTGGTTGGGGCAAGGTACTTCAGGCCGGAAGGTCAGGGGTTCAAATCCCACTAGAGGACAGCAACCTTGGGCCGGAAGGACTGGGGTTTCTAGTCCCACAGGTGCTCCTTGTGGTCTTGGGCAAGCCACTTAACCCTCCATAGCCCATGTTCCCTGTAAAATAGTTATCTCCAAGTTATAATGTAATTTCAGTTTGTTCAATGTAAACCGCACTGATGCAGAAAAGCGCGGTATATAAGAGAATGTAATAATAAATAAATAAACTGCATCTTTAGGTGATGAGGAGTACTGCAGGATCTCCAATTCCTCTGCCCTCGGTTCATCTTCAATCTCTAGTGAGAATGCTATTTATTTATTTACAAGTTTTCAATACTACCTTATCCTATATTCAAAGCAATTTACATTAAAACAAATGGTTCTTTACATTGATCAGGGAAGTTAAACTTGGGAGCTTAAACAGGTTACATAAGAACATAAGATATGCCATACTGGGTCAGACCAAGGTCCATCAAGCCCAGTATCCTGTTTCCAACAGTGGCCAATCTAGGTCATACATACCTAGCAGTTTCCCCAAAAGACACAGCTTCCGCAATGCTAGTACTGGATCAAGCATTGATATCCTGGGTCCCTTCTTAATAATGGTTTATGGACCTTTCCTCCAGGAACTTGTCCGAACCTTTTTAAACCCAGCTACACTAACAGCCTTTACTACATCCTCCGGTAACAAATTCCAGAGTTTCATTACACGTTGAGTGAAAAAATGTTGTTGTTGTTGTTGTTAAGTGCCGTCGAGTCGGAGTCGACTCATGGCGACCCTCTGGATAGCTATCCTAAATTGTGTTCGGTCTTCAGTCAGGCGGCTCATTGTTGACAGACTGGTACCCGTAGCTGCTGTTATTGTATCGATCCATCTCATTGCTGGCCTTCCTCTTTTGCTTTGACCTTCTATCTTGCCAAGCACGATGTCTTTCTCTAATGATCTCTCTCTTCGCATGATGTGTCCAAAGTATGAAAGTCAAAGTCTTGTCATCTGAGCTTCTAAAGAAAGCTTAGGTTTGATCTCCTCTAGTACCGACTGGTTTGTTCTTCGGGCAGTCCATGGTATACACAGTATTCGCCGCCAGCACCATAATTCAAAGGCATCAATTTTCTTCCTGTCTGTCTTTTTCACTGTCCAGCTTTCACATCCATATGATGTTATTGAAAATACCATGGCTTGAACAAGTCGAATCTTTGTATGGAGAGAGACATCTCTGCTCCTGAGAATCTTATCTAGGTCTTTCATAGCCATTCTGCCAAGAGCAATGCGTCGTTTGATTTCTTGACTGCTTGTTGCTTCTTTATTGATAGTTGATCCAAGTAGGTTAAAGTTGTTCACAATTTCAATTTCTTCTCCTTCAACGATGAACCTGTTGATTATGAAAAAATATTTTCTTTTATTAGTCTTAAATAGTTTACCCTGTAGCTTCATTGCATGTCCCCTAGTCTTTCTATATTCTGATAACGTAAACAATCGATCTACGTTTACCCGTTCCACTCCATTCATTAATTTATAGACTTCTATCATATCTCCCCTCAGCCGTCTCTTTTCCAGGTTAAAGAGCCCTAACCATTTTAGCCTTTCTTCATAGGAGTATCCTTCCATCCCCTTTACCATTTTGGTGGCTCTTCTCTGAACCTTTTCTAATAATTCTATATCCTTTTTAAGATACGGCGACCAGAATTGCACACAATATTCAAGGTGCGGTCTCACCATGGAACGATATAGAGGCATTATAATATCTTTTGTTTTATTTTCCATTCCTTTCCTTATCATACCTAGCATTCTATTTGATCTCTTGGCTGCCGCTGCACACTGGGCAGAGGGTTTTAACATGGTATCCACAATGACGCCTAAATCTTTTTCATGGGTGGTGGTTTCTAATGTGGAACCTTGCATTGTGTAACCATAGTTTGGGTTGTTCTTCCCTAGGTGCATAACCTTGCACTTGTCCACATTAAATTTCATCTGCCATTTTGATGCCCAGTCTTCCAGTTTATCAAGATCCTCTTGAAATTTTCCACAATCCTCTTGGGTTTTAACAACTTTAAATAGTTTTGTGTCATCTGCAAATTTGATAACCTCACTCGTTATTCCACTTTCCAGGTCATTTATGAATATGTCAAAAAGCAGCGGACCCAGCACAGATCCCTGGGGTACACCACAATTCACCTTTCTCCATTGGGAAAATTGGCCATTTAGCCCAACCCTCTGCTTTCTATCTCTTAACCAGTTCTTGATCCACAGTAGTGCACTGCCTCCTATCCCATGACTCTTTAGTTTTGCCAAAAGTCTCTGAAGAGGGACCTTGTCAAAGGCTTTCTGAAAGTCCAGATACACTATATCAACCGACTCACCTTTGTCCACCTGTTTATTCACACTTTCAAAAAAACATAACAGATTAGTAAGACAAGATCTTCCTTGTCTAAAGCCATGTTGGCTGTCTCCCATTAGGCCATGACTATCTACATGCTGAGTAATTTTATTCTTTATGATGGTTTCTACCATTTTTCCCGGTACTGACGTGAGGCTCACTGGTCTGTAGTTTCCCAGATCACCCCTGGAACCCTTTTTAAAAATTGGTGTTACATTGGCGATCCTCCAATCTTCAGGTATTAGAGATGATTTTAATGATAGTTCACAGATTACTAATAGCAGGTCTGCAATCTCATATTTCAGTTCTTTCAACACCCTTGGATGTATACCATCCGGCCCAGGTGATTTGAAACTCTTCAGTTTATCTAATAGTTGTAATACATCTTCCCGATGTATCGATATTTCCTTCAATTCTTCCGCACCTTTAAATACCACTTCAGTCATGGGTAACATCCCTACATCTTCCTCAGTAAAGAGGGAAGCAAAGAATTCATTCAGTCTCTCCGCTATCGCCTTGTCGCCTCTTAGTGCCCCTTTAACTCCTCTATCATCTAATGGACCAACTGACTCTCTCACAGGTTTTTTGCTGCAAATGTACTTGAAAAAATCATTATTTCGCGTTTTTGCTTCCACAGCAAGCTTCCTCTCAAATTCTCTCTTTGCCTGCTTTATCAATGCCTTGCATTTGATTTGCCAGTGCTTGTGCTGTTTCCAGGTTTCGTCGTTTGGCTCTTTTTTCCATTTCCTGAAAGATGCATTTTTGGCAACAACAGCCTCTCTGACCTCACCTTTAAACCATGCTGGCAGTTTTTTGGACTTCCTTCCACTTTTCTTAAAGCATGGAATACAGCTGGTCTGGGCTGCCAAGATAGTATTTTTCAACAACACCCAAGCTTGATGTAAGTCTTTAACCTTTGCAACTGCTCCTTTTAGTTTTTTCTTAACTATAATCCTCATTTTATCATAGTCTCCCTTTCGAAAGTTAAAAGGTAGTACTGTGGATTTCAAGGCCTCCCACACTCCACCTTAAACCCCTTGCAACTTGCCAAGAACACTGCGGCCAGAGTCCTCTACGGAGCATCAAGAAGGGACCATGTAACACCTATTCTAAAGCAGCTCCACTGGCTCCCCATACACGGGAGACTGTTGTTCAAAACATTATTACTCACTTTCAAGGCTATCAAAGGCATCACCTCCTCCTCTCTAATGAACCTCATTCAGACCGTTCCACCTAACAGATCCAGGAAAACTATATCTACCAACTCGCTAATAATCCCTAAGGCAGCAACTAAATGCTCACGAGCGACATCTAACAGGGCGTTCAGTTTCTATGCCCCTAAGTGCTGGAACACTTTACCACCTGAAATTCGGGCTATCCCTGATCTAACCTCATTCAGAAAGGCAATCAAATCCCATTTATTCCCCCACTACTACCAGAACACCCTATCACCTTCCTGACCTCCAACCCCCATTGAACACCCAACCTGATCTAAGAATAATACTGTTATATGTACATGTAAATACTTTGTAAATTGTTTCAGTTAAATTTTCCCCATGTATTATCCAAGTTCGTTTTCCTGTTCAATGTAAAACCAAACAGCTTGTTGTTCTGGTCTTTTGTTGTACTGTAAACCGCGCTGATCCCAAATAGTGCGGTATATAAGAGCTTGTAATAAATAAATAAATAAATAAATATCTAACCTCTCATTTAGTGCTATATATTCTAACTCTCCCATCTTATTTTTTAGACTTCTAGCATTTGCATACAAGCATTTTAGAGACTGTATTTTATTCATATTAATTTGGCTATTGGTAGACATGGGTAATTTGGGATCTTTAAGCTCTGTCTGCTCCATACTTGAGGGCATTTGGGCTACTTTACTCTTTTTTGGAACCTCTCTGCTTTTGGTAGTATCCTTCAAGGATACATTCTTCCGAACCATCTGCTCTTGGGCAACTGTCGGCTTTCCCCCATTATCTAGTTTAAAAGCTGCTCTATCTCCTTTTTAAAGGTTAATGCCAGCAGCTTGGTTCCATCCCAGTTAAGGTGAAGCCCATCCCTTCGGAAGAGCCCCTCCTTTCCCCAGAATGTTCCCCAGTTCCTAACAAATCGAAAACCCTCATCTCTGCACCATTGTCTCATCCACGCATTGAGACTCCGGAGCTCTGCCTGCCTTTTGGGTCCTGCACGTGGAACGGGAAGCATTTCGGAGAACGCTACCCTGGAAGTTCTGGATTTCAACTTCCTACCTAAAAGCCTAAATTTAGCCTCCAGAACCTCCCTACCACATTTTCCTATGTCATTGGTACCGACATGTACCAAGACAGCAGACTCCTCCCCAGCACTATCTAAGACCTTATCTAGGTGGCGCGTGAGGTCCGCTACCTTCGCACCAGACAGGCATGTTACTAGGTGATCCTCATGTCCACCAGCCACCCAGCTATCTACATGCCTAATGATCGAATCACCAACTATAACAGCTGTCCTAACCCTTCCCTCATGGGCACATGGCCCTGGAGAAACTTCCTCGGTGTGAGAGGGTTTTACATCACCAGGAGGACAGGTCCTAGTTACAGGATCACTTCCTGCCACACCAGGGAGATGCTCTCCTGTCACGTGACCTCGCTCCTCCATGGCAACAGGGATGCTGCCAGACTGGAAGTGGGACTTCAGGACTATATCCCTGTAGGTCTCGTCTATGTACCTCTCTGTCTGTCTTATGTTTTCCAAGTCTGCTACTCTAGCCTCTAGAGAACGGACTCGTTCCCTGAGAGCAAAGAGCTCCTTGCACCTAGTGCACACGTAAGACCTCTCACCAACTGGGAAAAAATCATACATGTGACACTCAATGCAAAAGATTGGAAAGCCCCCATCTTGCTGCTGGACTGCTGTCTGCATCTTAGTTTTAAGTTTTTGTTTAGATCTTTAAGTTCTTTACTTACTAAGGGTTGCCAATAAAACTGTACCTAATTCGCAATAGAGATATTTTATGTATCTCAGACTAGGAGAGTTCAGGTATGGGCTACAGTAAATAGCACAGGAATAACTTGAACAAATACGTTGGAGATGATAAAGTTGTCAGCGTATGGCAGGGCTAGTGTTAGAGTTGTAGTAGAGAGCCAAGGGCGACACTGTGCAGGATAGAGGGCAAGAGTGGGGATGTGAGGGAGGCATATAAGCTTTGGCCATATCCCTCACAAAATACTGGAAAATCATATCCTCAGGAGGAGTTTTTCATCATTCGTAAGGGGGAGAAGGGTCTGACGTGAGCTCTGAAGATCTTCATTTCGAGAAGTCTTCTGATTCAATATTGGTTACCTAGCTATCAAAGTCTGATTCTAAGAGGAAGTCAAAATTCCTGAGAGTCTCTGCCTGGATCTCCCACCTGCTTTGAGGGGAATGGGAGCTCTTCCAAGAGTGACAATGCACTGATGCCCATATGGATTTTGAGGGTACATCAAATTCTAAGACCCTGGAGAGGGAAATCAACTGTGAAGGAACCGGTGTCGTGGCCCTTCGATGCTCCGATGTTGAAGCTTCTGCTGGAGGCAAGGCATACATTTCCAGGATCAGCTGCATGATGGCCAATGGTTTGCTGCATCGTGAGGAAAGCAGTGAAGTGATCCTCATGCACCTGTAGGAGCCATTTCTCTATGGCTGCCAATTCCAAAGATGGAGAGGCCTGTGCGACTTCAACCGATGTACTTGGCATCTGTACGGGGGGTATTGGCAGCTGGGCTTTGGCTGTTTGAAGGCTGTCGGTGTCCCTGCGATACCCTGGAGACTGAGCAGTCCTCCCATTGGGGCACCTTTGATGGGCGCCCATGCTGACCCTCATTGCTCTCGACAGGCTTTGGTGTCAATGCACACAGACCTTCACCCAGTGCTCGGCATGATTACCCCTCAATGTCAATGGAGACAAGGCCAGATCCCTCCTCACTGGGAGGCTGACTGATGGTCGATACTCCGGGGCATGACAGGTGCTCGGCTCTGACTGAGCTTAAGAGCTCCTCTATGTCAATACACCGCCCTTATGTGCAGCCTTCGAAGCCATGGGGACCAATGCCATCAGTGTTGAAGGCACTGGATCGGACTTTGAAGCACCAAAGAGGGACTTTCATTGTTTCTCCTGACCCTTGAGACCTCTCCTTGTTACCTGCAGACACAAATCACATGAAGAGGGCTGGTGATCGGCTCCTAGGCATTGGAGGCACCAGTTGTGCTTGTCCATGACTGAAATAGTGCGAGCATACTTGGTACATTTTGTAAAACTGCTGACCATTTTTTGGTACATGGGAAAAATGGTCATGACAAAATCAAATGGCTCGATGGTGAAGGTAGACCCAACTGGGTTGCCGCTGGTGCCACAAATACTATTTGTTTAATGCAAAGAAAAGAAGCAAACAAAGAGGACCCGCGATAGCAGGAGTAGCAAATATGATTAGATTAGATTAGGACCCCTGCAGGGGAGAAAACATTTTACCAATGGAGAGCGATTTGGAACACGTCCGTGGGGATCCACAGAAAAGGAAAGACTGAAGAAGATGGCATCATGGCGGCAGGCAGGAAGGAAGCGTGCAGGTGCTGTGCAGCCTCTCAAAAGCTTATAAAAGAAGCTGGGAAGCATTCACGCACAGAGTTCCATCGGGGACGTCACCCATGCATGAGGACTTACTTCCTGCTCGTCCACGGAGAATACTGTTTATTTTGGTTATCTAAATCAATAATCCATTCTTTAAACATTATCCAGAATGCTGCAGTTTGCATGAAAAAATATGATCACATATCAGAAAAGGTAAAAGAGCTTTACTGGCTTTCAGTTGAGAAACATATTCTTTTTAAAGTTGTTTGATTCATAAATTGGTTTATAATCCCTCGGGTTCTGAACTTTCGTTATTGCTAAAATGATATGAATCATTTCATTCTTTATGTTCTAATCATTGGGTTATTGACTGTACAGTCTGCAAGATAAGCAAGGAAAGTTATTACTGCATCAGCTGCCTTTTCAGTTCAAGGGTCCATACACTGAACCAGTGTTCACAAGAAGGTAGATAGGAAAGCGATTTTGTAAATTATTGGAGACATTATTGTTTTAAATGTTAAGTGTTCTTTTTATAACTTTTCTTTTACATGTATATGTGCGTGACTTGTAACCCGTTCATCCCTTCTGTCTGGTATACATGGTCTTCTCTTTGCTGTCCTTTTGATATTGTAATTTCTTTACCTCTTCCAGACCATCGGCCGTTTACTTTGATTTTGGACTATTGTACACTGCTTTGCTTTTGAATTGAAAGGTGGTCTATCAAATTCAATAAACATAAATATAAACACACCATAAACGGTCTATAAGTTTAATAAATTAAATGAAAATTGAAGTAAGGCTGTAAAGTTAATACTGGCATGACAGAAAATGAAGGAGTGAGCAATGCTCTATTACTACTCTATTACTCTATTAATGCTCTATTACTCTATTAATGCTCTATTACTACTACTACTACTACTACTAGCAAAGATTTATAAGCAAATGCAGCGCAGTACAAACACAGATAGAGACAGCCCCTACTCCTCAGAGCTTACAATCTAATCAAGACAGACAAGACAAACGATAGAGCAGGGATCAGGAGCCAAAAGCAGCTTGAAGGGGGTGAGCCTTTAGCAGAGATTTGAAAAGGGGCCGATATGAAGCCTGACGTACAGACTAAGGAAGTTTGTTCCAGGCATGAGGAGCAGCAGGGTGAAAGGAGCGAAGTCTGGAGCTGGCAGTGTAAGAAAAGGGCACAGAGAGGAGCAAGCCAGTGGAAGAGGGGAGTTCACGAGGAGGGGTGCAGGGAGAGAGGAGGGAGGAAAGGTAGTGAGGAGCAGAAGAGTGAATGTTTTAAAGGTCAGAAGGAGGAGTTTGAATTGGATATGGAAACGGAAGGGAAACCAATGAAGTGACTTGAGAAGAGGGGTTATATGAGTAAATCAAGGCTGGCGAAAATTAGTCACGCAGCAGAGTTCTGAATAGATTGAAGGGGAGAGAGACGACTCAGAGGGAGACCAGCAAGGGGGAGGGTGTGTAGGGAGAGATAAGAGAGGAAAGGTATTAAGGAGCAGCAGATTAGATTGTAAGTTCTGACAAGCAGGGACTGTCTCTTACTTGTAAATGTACATCTTGTGGTGCCGCACAAATGCTAAGTAGAAGTAAAGCCAACCATGAACAGAGACTGAATATCACGCTGTGACTACAGCCAGTGGCTGTGGCTGCATCCCATGCGCAGCTAGTGCCAGGGACTGGTCGTTCAGCAGCGCTGAATAGGGGGGGGGGGGGGGTTAATGTCATGGCCAGTGTGCATTTATTTAAAAGGATTTCTATTTCGCTGTATTCAAGGAGCCAGGTGGATTACAACTAAACATCCACGGTAAGTAATATACAAACAATTCAGAAATTTCATGTTAAAAGACTGAGGGGTATGTTTAGTGGCTGTGATGTGGCATGGAAGCCATTACTGCTGTTTAATAAACATACCCCTAAGACTAACTGCACTGTGTGCCTTGGAGTCATTGCTGGCTCCTGGGTTTTCTTGGCAGTGTCACTGGAAGTAGACTGCCAGGCCTTTCTTCTGAGGCAACGGAGGGTTAAGTGACTTGCCCAAGGCCACAAGGAGTGCTGGTGGGAACTAAACCCTGGTTGTTTGGTTCCCAAGCCAGTGCTCTAGCCACCAGGCTACTCCTCCACTCCTATAGGGATCAATAAATAAATGAGTGACAAAATAACGAATAGAAAGTCCATAATAGATCTCATAAAACATACATAATGAGTAATATACACAAACTCTGTAATGTAAACTGCATTAAAAAGAAAATTTCACAGCAATCGATAAAATAAATGAGTAACATAAAATAACATAATAAAAGGAAGAAATGAGAAGAGCTTGGTCAGTTACCCAACATCACCTGCCGCACATTCAGGAAACATGCTAAACGGGAGCCAGAAGTCTACCCAACCCCCACCCCAGCTCCTAAGGGATTGTGCATATGCCTGCTGGTACACCTGCTTCAAATAATGCAGCCACTGCTGCGTCTGAATATTGAGCTGTTAATCTCTGCAACCCATTAGCTGTTTACCAGAACCATTTACAGTCTTTATTAGTACTGATCAGCAGTAGTGGTTACCTGCTTTTGTGGTAATCTGGGCTCCACCAGTTGTCATGAATTCAATGTTCCCCAAATGGAGGGTGCCAGAGAGAAGTCTGAACACATCCCGAATCTCTTCTGGGCTGAAGCCCATCACCTTGAAAGCTGTCTATTTAAAGCATATGAAAGCAAGTCAAATAATAACACATTGATTATGAGAAAAATGCGCTAGAAAGCATGTGAAAGCAGAGGCAATGTGCAGGCGGGAACAGGCGGGAACAGGCGGGGAAGAGGAAAGCTGCAGTAGAAAGACACAAGGCAGCTAGGGATGTCGCAGCAAGACAAGGGGAAAGGATGAGAAACGGGATGGAGGAACCAAGATGGACACTGAGGGCCTATGATGAGGGTGGAACAGGAGAACACAGGAAGCTAAGAAGAGCTCAGAGAGTCAGGAAGGAGACGGAAGCATTGTACCATGATTTTCTTAAACATGTCCGTGTCATTCAGGCTGTCATCTGTCACACAGCCAGTCTGCTTCAGGTAGTGGTATGTCTCTGGCTCTGAGAGACACAGGGCATCTAGAGATGAAACAGGAAAATCCTTATCAGAGAGAGACTGGGAGCTTGATGGCACCGTACCACTGAAAAATCATACAGAACCTTGAGATACCAAATCTAGGGAACACCTAGACAAACAGGACTGGCAAAGCTCAGGCGTGACTTGGTCTTTCTTGGAATTTCACGCTTCTTTCCATCTCCCTCTCCCAAATTAAGCAGGATTTGCCAGGAGAAAGGCTGGAATGGTGATTTAATTAAGATCATTGTTTTACTTCCAAACTAAATCAGTAAATAACTGAAAGTTTTATAACCAACGTGGGCCTGGGAATTGACCTTCACCCTATAAGGCGGACACGTGATGGCAAATGCCTCCCTCCAAAGAATCGCTTGCCCTCCTTTGCCTTCCCAGCTTTGGTCCAGTAACTATGGGCTCGACTCAGAGAGGTGACTTGCAGAGCTGCGCTTCCTTGCGTGATGTGCAGCCCCGCAAACAGTCCTAACCGTATTCCCCCACAGGTTCTCCCGACACGGCCAGAGCAGCAGTACGGGCAGAGCCAGCGGGGGCGGGAGGGGGTGGAGTGTGGGTAGAGCAGGGGCAGGCCGAGGCGGCAGAATGTACAGGGCCTATTCATGTCACGGCCCTGTACATCCTGCAGGTCAGGGGTAGACGTGCTGCTTATTCTACCTCGGAGGTGGAATAAACTGTTAGGACAGAGGTGATCAGGGCCAGACCCCCCCCCAAGGCCGGGACAGGACCAGGTAGGACCATGCTGCTGATCTAGGCCCTGGATGCCCAGCCCTCAGTCGGGTAATGGGGTAACAGGGGGTCAGTGCTGTGGGAAGCACACCAGCTTGCGGGGAGGACGTCTCTGCCTATATACAGGGGCACGCTGGGCCATCCTCGGGCCTGATTCTGTATGCCGCAGGAACATTTTGTTCCCGCATTACAGAATCGGGTCCTAACAGGCTCGTTCTGCTCGGGGTCATCTGGACATCCCGGACATGCCCCTTTCTGAATCAGGCTCTATATGGGGTGTGGCTGCTTCTTCTGCAATTGGGAGTGAGGAGTGGGTCCCTTTCTCCTGCAGCCCACATATTTGACTTGCACATGATCCATGAACTTAAAACAAGTGATGCTTGCAACACATGGGTTTCGATAGATAGAGAGTATCCCACAACTCAGACAGCTGATGTTTCAATGATAGGGGCCATAGAAAGAAGGAGGAAATAAGCAGTAGGATCAAGATGCCAAGCTGCAGGTTCTTTAGAATATTCCTTGAGAGGAGAGAGAATAGAGACCAGAGAGCAGCGACTCAGAGATTGGTTGGGGAATGGGGAAGAGTAGGAAAAGATAAAGAAGGAGAAGTTTGACTGGGATTAAAGATGGAAGTGGAAGAGGCAGACATGTAAGAGTTAGGGGGAAATAGATATTCGAGGACTTGGGAGTATAATAGGTGATATATCAGATATAAAATTAACTGACTGTGGATCAGGGGGAGAGCAGGGACTCTGAGATTTGGGCAGGAATGTAGAGATTCAGAGAGAAAGTGGAAGGGACTTGGAGCACAGGGATTAAAGGGATCGGGGGACTTTGGTAATTGGTTGAGTATAAGATAGGCTGGGGGGATATGAGTGAGGGTAAGGAAAGGGAAGAGAGCACCTGATAGATGATATGGATGAGAGGAAATGGAAAGGGAGGTGTCTGGGAAGGAAAAGAAAGGAAGAGTTGTGTTGATAGGCATTCCTCGTAGACGAATAGAGATTACGCGTTCGCTGACTGCATTGTATTTCATTACAGTTCTTTCAAGTTTCTTCTTCTTTATTTATTTATTTAGACAGTATACCACCTTATCCTTCAATCAAAGTGGTCACAACACAATTGGGGGATACATTTAACACGCGGGGATATGAGACACATACACTAATACTTACAGGGAACATGGGCAATGGAGGGTTAAGTGGCTTGCCCAAGACCACAAGGAGCATCTGTGGGACTAGAAACCCCAGTCCTTCCGGCCCAAGGTTGCTGTCCTTTAGTGGGATTTGAACCCCCGACCTAGTTCTGGCCTGAAGTACCTTGCCTCAACCACTAGGCTACTCCTCCCTTTGGTTTATTATAAATGCAACACCATTTCTTCTTTGTCTTTCATTTCCAGCATAGTAAACCATGTGATCATCTAATGCAAAGTGCCTGATGTCAGTGCATTTCAGTTCGCTGACACCCAACAGGTTAGGTTGTACACGTTCCATTTCATTCTTGACCACCCACAACTTCCCTTGGTTCATGCTTCGTACGTTCCATGTTCCAATGTGTAAGACATCTTTACAGCTTCTGACTCTCATTTCATGCGCAGCTACATCAGCAGTCAGACTTCCCGAGGACTTTGATCCAACCACATCATAAATGCTGGCTTTACTCTGAAAAGTCTTCAGCTCTTCACCAGTAGCTAGTTGAGTGCCTTCTGACCTGGGGGTCTCATCTTCCAGCACCATAGCACAATTTGTTTTGTTGTAACTATCCATTGGGTTTTCATGGCAAGATACAGAAGTAAATTGCCGGGCCTTTCTTCCGCGCAGTTTAAGTTTGGTGTTGTTGCCGTTGTCACAGAAATGTGTTCCTCCGCCATCAACACTATCCCATTCTGCTGATGCCCAGATGGGTGGTTTGTCTTGGTCTGGCACCTCAGCTGAGACCTGTCCATCTTGGGAGACCCTGCCAGTAGTTAAACTACTGATAGTTTAGCTCTCAGCATCACTGATGCACGCAAGCCCTCACAGCACGAAAAGCTGCAAACCAAGTGAGATGATATATATATATATATATATATAATATATAATATACATTATTATTATATATATATATATATTTTTTTTTTTTTAGGACCAGAAGTCAGTCTGCCCAACAGTATGGAAACTGCCACTGCCAGGGAAGGCTGCTCTGAATAGGGCAGGCCGGCTCTGGCTTCCTTAGAGCCTTCATTTTAGTGTCCCACAATCAGAAAAGTCTGCTCTGGATGGGGTGACACGAGGAGGAGTAAAAACTCCTTAGTGCTGCCACTGCCGGAGAGGTCTGCTGTGGAGTGGGCTAGTGCTACTGGCAAAGGGGGAATAAAAAAGTAAAATGAAAAACATAAAAGGTTTGAAATGAAAAGAAAATAATGAATAAGCTACGTCCACACTTGGCCGCAGATGAAGAAGACTGAAGGGAAGAGCAATGGGTGCACAGGAGGGGCTCACTCGCACATGCTCAGAAGAGTTTTCCTCATTCTTCTGGGAGAGCAAATCCAGCCTAGTGCCATCAGGGGTGACACCCTCATGTGTGGCTGATTATCTCCTGCTTGTCCAAGGATAAAGCGCAGGTGTGTCATAGGCACATAGTTTACCCCACTAACCAAACAGGTCCCTGAATAATCCTAACTATACCCAACCAGCCACTGACTAGAGAACGATTTTCAAACGTATGGATATTGTAGCCCAATTCCATGGTTAGGCGTCTAGTTCTTTTTCAGTAATCGGTGATTCCAATCACATGACATACAACCCAGTGCCCATCTCACCTTCTTTTATGTTCCCGTGACACAATGTGTACCTTAGAAGGAAGGACACTGGCTTGCAAGAAAAGATCCCTTGCAGCCCCCTTACTTTTGCTTCATCTTTATCCTCCATATCTCCCAGTTATCCACATTTCTGTTCATCATCTACCCTCCCCCCCCCCCCCAGGGGTGGCGGAAGAGCTTTTTCTTTGGGAGGGCCCGAGAATCACCCCAAGCTTCACCTTAACTCTGCCCAAGTCCCGTCCCGTGAGCAGAAACCCTTCCTTTTCGCAGATAGGGAGGGTCTTTGGAGCAATGATGGCTATTCATCTGCCCGTGGGGGATGGGATCCCCATGGGCAGATTGCTGCCTCCCAGCCGTGATTATTGCTGACCCTCCTTGTCTGCCTGTTGGGATCCGATGTCCCGCGGGCAGACAGGAGGATCTGTGTCATGATCGTGGCATTTGTCTGCCCATGGGAGATGCGATCCCTGCCGGCTCATGATCACTGCTTTCCCCTACTTCTATCTGTGGGAGATTGGATCCCCATGGGCCGAAGTAGGGGAAGCCCTGATTGCAGCAGCAGATTTTTGGTGGGGCCAAGGCCCCTGTAGCCCCCCCTTTCTGAAGCCTATGTCCACCTCTGATGCCTGTCTCTCATCTCCTTTTCTATTCCCAGCTCTCCATGTTCTTCTCCCCTTTCCAGGACTGGATCAAGGGTTTCTGCCACCCTATGCAGGCCCACTCTCCTGCTGCCTGCCAGGCCGCCGTCACAGGTCCTACCCCCTGCCCCTGCCATCCACCATCTCCCTCACCTGGGGGCGGGGGGGGGGGCGACACTGAACCCCTCCACCATTCTGCAGCCTCTGACACTGGTTTGCAGAATGGTGGAGGGGTCATGGAGCTGCCCACTGGGGTCTGCCGCCCAAGGCAGCTGCCTAGTGGACAGGCAACCCTGCCCCTTGCCACCACCCAGACTACATAGTAGGATGCAAGAGGGAACCTTCTTACCTTTCTCCTCCTCCCCGGTGCCTGCAAGCAGCGCATAAAAGATGTGGTAATTCCTTTCCCCTGGGTTCTGCCGCACAACTCTATTCTGCAAGATGAAAATGAGAGACGTGAAAGAAGCCTAATAAATCTTCGCCTGGGATATAACAAAGAACAGCAGCGTATCTCTGAACTGAAACAAGACAGTCATTAAAACACACCCAGAGATAAATCAAGCAGCACATGGAACTGGCCCTCCCCCACCAACATAAAGCAGGCTGCACTCTGAAACATCTTACCTGCCGATGTAAAACAAGCGTAAAATAAAGAAAAAGTCATTCACTGAAATCTTAACACTGGACTAGAGAAATCAATCAAGATAAATTGTCCTCAAAAATGCCTGAAATAGACAGAAATGTCTTCGAGGTCTCAGTAAAAACTATAGCAAGGCCTTTTAGACTCACGTCAAAATAAGGCTAATTGCGCCTTCACATCAGTGACCTCCTCAGAAACAGAGTCAGAACCCTAAATCGCTACGGGGTTTTCTTCCAAAATTAACTCTTCTCAAAAGGTAAGCTCTTCTCAAAATGTAATTGAAATGGTTTCAACAAGAAGATAATAAAGTCAATTTCCCCGAAATAAGGGTCTGTACTCTTTCTCCTCCTCTCTTGCTGCTTCGGATCCCAACGTCAATCCCCGGGTACCTCTAGGACGTTTCACAATACTGTTTCCTCAGGGGATCATAAAGTAAATCTAAAAACAAAAAATAGTGAAAAACCTCAATAAATCTCCAATCCTACCCTTTAAAATTCTTATCCCTCACACATAAAATCACCCTAATAAACATCAATAAAAAACTTACCAAAGATGCTGCCGCGTCTTCACTTATACAAGTGTAACTCCCAAAGATTTCATTCCACTTCACAAAAACGCCGCGCATGTCACCTATCCCTCAAGGCGCCATTTTTAAAGGCCCCGGTTTCAACCAATCAAAGGCAAACAGCTGTTAATCATACCACTACTTCCATCTTTAAAGATATACCACCTTCATCTAAAACCCAAAAATCCAAGCATACATCTCAAATCTTCTATATATCATGAAAAACTGTATTATCCACTATAGTCTTTTTTACCATCATTGCAGACCAGGTCCATGAAAATTGAACTCAAACAGTGTTTATCTACTCTACGCCGCACAGGTTAGCACGTCCTAATTCATGTTGACCCTACAGACCTCCAGGAAGCTAAATGCATGCTGCCCACTCTATGACATTATTTAAACCCCTTGGCTCCAAGGTATTAAAGGTATAAATTAAGCGCTGCTCCTGTGTGGTTAAAACTTGATCTAATGATTTACCTGTCCTCCCCCGCTGAATTTGGATCAAACACAAACATCGTAACTGCTCAAAAATATGATTATGTTGCATACAGTGTGTCACTAGCGGAGCCGCTAATACCTTACAGTTTAAGCGGCTACGGTGTTCCCTCATTCGCACCCTAAAAGGCCTAGTTGTCTTCCCTATATAACATAATCCACAAGGACACACTATGGCATAAACTACGTTGGGAGAGTCACAACTGTAAATCCTATATGTATGTAATTTCATTTACCATATCAACTCAAATACATTGTATATAGTTTTAATCATATATATATCATCATATGTATTCCCTTTATGTAAATAGTTTTGAGTTACGAACTTAATGTTACCTTTTCTACATGTTCAATGCACCCTACTATTGTTTTATGTAAACTGCTAATTCTGCAGAATTTAAATGTTTGATGTAAACCGCTGCTGATCACTGGAAGGAGCGGTATAGAAGTGAGTTCAAATAATAAATAATAATAATAATAATAATAAGTATCATTCAAGAAGTAGGGGCCACTAAAATTTTGATGTAAAACAAGCAACATGATCAAAACCCCTCCAATATAGAACATGCCATATGAGAAAACCAACCCTCCCCCAAAACAAAGTGAGCAGCTCAAGCACCCACTCCCAGTATTATCGAAGCTGCTGAATGAAATATCACACAGCACCTCCCTAACACAAATGGCAAGATGTGCTCTTGACCAACCACCACCACTGAAAAAAGCCACACCCACATGCAAAGAAAGCCACAATGAACCAATGAAAAATGCACCACCCAATAAAACCTCCAACACAAAGAACCACACACTGAACCAAATTCCCAATGCAAACAAGCTGTACTCGAAAGAAACCCTGATGAAAAGGGAGCCCCTGATACACATAAGAACATAAGATATGCCATACTGGGTCAGACCAAGGTCCATCAAGCCCAGTATCCTGTTTCCAACAGTGGTCAATCTAAGTCAAACATACCTAACAGTTTCCCCAAAAGACACAGGTTCCACAATGCTTGTATTGGGTCAAGCATTGATATCCTGGATCCCTTCTTAATAATGGTTTATGGACCTTTCCTCCAGGAACTTGTCCAAACCTTTTTTAAACCCAGCTACACTAACAGCCTTTACTACATCCTCCGGTAACAAATTCCAGAGTTTGATTACACGTTGAGTGAAAAAATATTTTCTTTTATTAGTCTTAAATAGTTTACCCTGTAGCTTCCTTTCATGTCCCGTAGTCTTTCTATATTCTGATAACGTAAACAATCGATCTACGTTTACCCGTTCCACTCCGTTCATTAATTTATAGACTTCTATCATATCTCCCCTCAGCCGTCTCTTTTCCAGGTTAAAGAGCCCTAACCTTTTTAGCCTTTCTTCATAGGGGTATCCTTCCATCCCCTTTACCATTTTGGTGGTTCTTCTCTGACCCTTTTCTAATAATGCTATATCCTTTTTAAGATACAGCGAACAGAATTGCACAAATATTCAAGGTGCAGTCGCACCATGGAACGATACAGAGGCATTACAATATCCTTTGTTTTATTTTCCATTCCTTTCCTTATGATACCTAGCATTCTATTTGCTCTCTTGGCTGCTGCTGCACACTGGGCCGAGGGTTTTAACATGCTATCCACAATGACACCTAAATCTTTTTCCTGGGTGGTGGTTCCTAATGCGGAACCTTGCATCGTGTAACCATAGTTTGGGTTGTTCTTCCCTAGGTGCATAACTTTGCACATTAAATTTCATCTGCCATTTTGATGCCCAGTCTTCCAATTTATCAATTTTCCACAATCCTCTTGGGTTTTAACAACTTTAAATAGTTTTGTGTCATCTGCAAATTTGATAACCTCACTCGCCAGTCCCCTTTTCAGGTCATTTATGAATATGTCAAAAAGCAGCGGACCCAGCACAGATCCCTGGGGTACACCACTATTCACCTTTCTCCATTGGGAAAATTGGCCATTTAGCCCTACCCTCTGCTTTCTATCTTTTAACCAGTTCCTGATCCACAATAGTACACGGCCTCCTATCCCATGACTCTTTAGTTTTGCTAAAAGTCTCTGATGAGGGACCTTGTCAAAGGCTTTCCGAAAATTCAAATACACTATATCAACTGACTCACCTTTGTCTGTTTATTCACACCTTCAAAAAAACATAACACATTAGTAAGACAAGATCTTCCTTGTCTAAAGCTATGTTGGCTGTCTCCCATTAGGCCATGACTATCTACATGCTGAGTAATTTTATTCTTTATGATGGTTTCTACCATTTTCCCAGTACTGATGTCAGGCTCACCGGTCTGTAGTTTCCCGGATCACCCCTGGAACCCTTTTTAAAAACTGGTGTTACTTTCGCCATCCTCCAGTCTTCAGGTATTACAGATGATTTTAATGATAGTTCACAGATTACTAATAGCAGGTCTGCAATCTCATATTTCAGTTCTTTCAACACCGTTGGATGTATATCATCCGGCCCAGATGATTTGCTACTCTTCAGTTTATCTAATAGTTGTAATACGTCTTCCCGATGTATCAATTCTTCTGCACCTTTAAATACCACTTCAATCGTGGGTAACATCCCTACATCTTTCTCAGTAAAGACCGAAGCAAAGAATTCATTCAGGCTCTCCGCTATTGCCTTGTCACCTCTTAGTGCCCTTTTAACATCTCTATCATCTAATGGACCAACTGACTCTCTCACAGGTTATTTGCTACAAATGTACTTGAAGAAGTCTTGATTATGCATTTTTGCTTCCGCAGCAAGCTTCTTCTCAAATTCTCCCTTTGCCTGCCTTATCAGTGCCTTGCATTTAACTTGCCAGTGCTTGTGCTGTTTCCAGGTTTCATCGTTTGCCTCTTTTTTCCATTTCCTGAAAGTTGCTTTTTTGATAACAGCCTCTCTGACCTCACCTTTAAACCTTTGAACCAACCCCCCATATGTAATGACATTCTGAACCTCTCTGCTGATGCAAAGGGAGCAACAGAATGTCTCCATGCCCCCAATACAAAGTGAGCTGAACCCCCTGAAAATGTGAACCAAATAATGAACCAACCCCCCACTCCTGCAAGCAGAAAATAAACCATTCCAAACCTCTGGCATAGAAGTTGTTCATTGAGCTCCCTCCAACACAAAGCAGGAGTAGCCTAGTGATTAGAGCAATTGCCTAGAAGCCAAGAAATCAGGGTTTGGTTCCCACCTTGGGCAAGTCACTTTATCCTCCATTGCCTTGGAAGAAAAAGCCTAGCAATCTACTTCTAGTTATACCTTACCAAGAAAACCCATGGGCTGCTGGTCACCAGGAATATGCACTGACTTGATGACACTTAAAAAAACACAAAGCAAACCACACTGAAATCACCTGGGACATTCCCATTCTGATGGATAAGAAACTGGATGTGAAGAAACCTGACATAGTGGTAAAGGAGAAGAATACCAGATATTAGAAGTGTCAGTACCAAGTGATTATTCGGTGAATTGCTTGGAGAAGCAGAAGATCCTGAAGTACCAAGAAATGCAGTCAGAGAAGAAAAAAATGTGGCCGAAAGATACAGAAATCTTTCCCATTGTATTGGGAGTGACAGACTAGATAAAGAAGAATTTCTTGATAAACTTCCCATACCTGTTACATCTTATGAACTCCAGAAGGAAGCTCACTTTGGCACGATGAAATTACTTTGCCGAGCATTGGCAGTAAATTTGAGAGACTGAGATCCTACTCCACACACCCTGGCTTAGAAATGAGGTTTGCAACTGTCACGGTATCCACAAAACGGACCCATTTGGAGAAACACATCACACGCTCAACTCCCAACATAAATCAAGCCACACTAACATCCCCACACGCAAAGCAAGCCACAAGCTCAACCTCCCTCTGAAACAAGGAGTTGTACGCTGAACCCACCCTTTCCTTTAGCACATGGAGGGTAATCTTATAACTGACCACCTAATTCAGAGGTTCAGAATGTGTCTATTTTAAGCCTGTGTGTCTTTCTCAAACGCTAGCACAAATCCTGCAGAAATACCACCGAAACTGAACGTGAAGACATCCTACCTTATCTCAAGCAAGCATAGATATTGGTGTCCACTTTATAAAATATGCGTGGAAATGATGACTCTCCCCAAACCCCTTCCCTAAGCACACCTTCTCTGTAAGTACCAGCAGGATTGCACCATGTGCACTTCAGGCCTGACCTAATTTTATAAAGGATTTTTTTTACATGCCTAAAATGTGTTGTAAATGTGAAAATACCGTAACTTACAAACATAGAAACATGATGGCAGATGAAGATCATATGGCTTATCCAGTCTGCCCTTCCATACCAACTACTAATATCTACAGTCCTTTTATGTCTTTTAGAGATCTTCTGTGTTGGTCGCATGCTTTCTTGAATTCAGATTGTCCTCGTCTCTACTACCTTCACTGGGAGACTATTCCATGCATCTACTACTATTTCCATAAAGAAATATTTCCACACACACATTACTGCTGAGTTTATCTCCTTTCACCTTCATCCTATGCCCCCTCATTACAGAGCTTTCTTTCAATTGAAAGAGGCTCACCTCCTGTGCATTTATACCATGGAGGCATTTAAATGTCTGTATCATATCTCCCCTGTCCCATATTTCTTTCAAAGTATATTATTGAGATCTTTAAGTCTGTCCTCTTATGCCTTATGACGAAACCCATTGACCCCTCTGCATCGACTCCATCCTGTTTATGTTTTTTTGAAGATGTGGTCTCCAGAATTACACACAGTACTCTCAATTAGGTCTCACCAAAGACTTATACAGAATCGCCTTAAGATCATCAGAAACAATCACTCCTAGGTCCCGCACTCCTTTCATGGTCAGAAGTACTCCACCCCTACACTGTACCACACTCTTGGATTTTTGCAGCCCAAATGCATGACCCTGCATTGTTTAGCATTAAATCTCACTGCCAAATTCTCAGCCATTCTTAAAGCTTTGCTAGATCCCTCTTTACATGTTCCTGGGAGTCTATTCTATTGCAGATTTTTGTATTAACCGTAAAGAGGCAAATCTTACCTGACAGCCCTTCTGCAATATCACTTACAAAAATGTTAAGAAGAATCGGACCAAGACCAGATCCCTCAGAATCATCTCGCTCCCCTTCAGTCCATGCAAAACTCAGTCGCATGGCTAATCTTCCACAAGTCTCACTATGCTCACATAACCCTTCTTCTCAAGCCATTGCACTGGCTCTCTATCCATTTCCACATTTAATCCAAACTTCTGACTTATAGGTATATTCACTCTGCATCTCCTAACTGCCATTCTTATCACTCCTTACACCCCTCCTCGGAAACGCCGCTCCTCTGGCAGATCCCTTTCATCTGTGCCCTTCTCTGCCGCTGCCAACTGCAGACTTCGCTCATTCCTTCTTGCTGCTCCATATGCTTGGAACAAACTACCCAAGTTAGTCGGCCAGGCTCCTTCTCCAGCCCTATTCAAAACCCACCTTTTCGAGGCTGCGTTTGCATCCTGATCTTTTTATTCTCCTGATTATCACCTATCTGCATCTTGCGATTCCCCTTGAATTACCCTAATCCTCAGCTGCTGTTGTGTCGTCTGCCTTAATTAAGTTCTGATGAGCAGGGACTGTCTCTTACTTGTACGTGCGCAGCACTGCGTACGCCTTGTAGCACTACACAAATGAAAAATAGTAAGTAGCAATAGCTCCATTTACTTATATCCTTTGTCACGTCCCACTCAATCAATTTCTAACCCAGTCAGACACTTTATGATCCATCCCTAAGGTGCTTAATTTATTTATAAGCCACCTGTACAGAATAGTGTCAAAGGCTTTACTGAAATCTAAGTACGCCACACATCTAGGGCTCTCCCTCTGTCCAACTCTTGGACCATCCAGTCAATGAAATTAATGAGATTTGTTTGACAAGATCTGGCTCTAGTAAAACCATGCTGCCTTGGATCCTGTAATCCATTGTATTCCATAAACCTCACTATCCCGTTTTAGCAATGTTTACATTAGTTTGCTCACCACAACATAGAAACATAGAAACATGACGGCAGAAAAAGACCACATGGTCTATCTAGTCTGCCCTTCCATATCAACTACAATGGTCCCCTTTTTTCCTTTAGAGATTCTCTGTGTTTGTCTCATGCTTTTCTGAATTCAGATACTGTCTTCGTGCCCTTTCACCTCCACTGGGAGACTATCCACACACCCACCACTCTTTTCGTATAGAAATATTTCTGCATATTACTCCTGAGTCTATCCCCTTTCACTCTCATCCCATGTCCCCTTATAGCAGAGCTTGCTTTCAATCAGAAGAGACTCTCCCCCTGTGCATTTATGCCATGGAGGTATTTATACATCTCAATCATATCACCTCTATTCCGCCTTTCCTCTAAAATATACATATTAAGAAGCCTGTCTTAACTCATTGGGCTTTATTTCTCAACCTCATCCTTACTTCCGCTTTTGTGTTAAGGGACCACATGTGCCTTTCTCCAGACCCTGGGACCAGTCCCGACTCTAAAGAAGCATTGAAAAGATAAGTCAGTCAAGCTGCTAGAACTTCCCCAAGTTCCTTCAATACTCTCGGATGTATCCCAACCGGCCCCATCACTTTGTGTACTTTTAGGTTAATTTAGTAACAGCACATAACCTGTGAAGACACATTGGCGCATATGTTAGATTTATTTATTTATTTATTTATTTAGCAAACACTTATATACCGCTGCTTCCTACGATCAGCTGCGGTTTTCTTTACAGAATCATCATGTATCGTACAATACAATGAATTTTTTAAGAATACAATTTTGATTAGAGCAATGATTACATAGCACACGGATTAGAGATTAGATACTTTTCACAACTTTAAATATACATTAGATTAAAAGGTGCGTGGGAGGGGGATATAATATACATATATACAGGATTACATATCAGTCGTCAATATGCTGCGTGTATTCCGAGTGTCATTATGGTGGGCAGAAGGGAACTTATTGTGGTACGGTGCTGTAATTAGGTTGGGTTGTAGTATGCCTGGAATAAATGGGTTTTGAGGTTCCTTCTGAATTCATTCAGGTTATTTGACATTCGGAGTTCAGAGGGGAGCTGGTTCCAGTGGATCGGCGCTGCATAGGTGAATGCTCTGTTGCTTGTTTCTGTTTTAACGTATCTTATGCTGGTTGGGACACAGAGAGTGTTGAGATGTATGGTTCTTCTGTTCCTGTTGTGCGCTTGCTTAGTGATTAGGTTGCCAATGTATGAGGGCGCAATATTGTGAATGAGTTTAAACGTTGTTATGAGTAGTTTGTAGATGATACGAGCGGCTACAGGGAGCCAATGTAGTTCCATAAGTACTGGTGTTATGTGATCTGTGACCTTTTTTTTCCATGATGATTCTTGCAGCAACATTTTGAGCCATTTGTAAGATATTTAGGGTGTTCTTTGGCAGCCCTTGGAGAATGGCGTTGCAGTAGTCCAGGTGTGGAATGATTAGCGCTTGTGCGACAGTCCTGAAGTCAGATTTTTCCAGGATACTGCGAAGTGGTTGGAGGACTTTTAATTTGTAGAAGATGGCTCGGTTGACTGTTCGGAGATGGTTATTCATCTTAAGGTTGTTGTCTAGTAGGACTCCTAGGTACTTTATTGCAGGCTTCGCATGGTATATGTTTTTGTTGAGGGTGACTGTGGTGGGTGGGGAGAAGTTGGTTTTTTTGGAGATGAACATGACCTCTGTTTTTTTGTGGTTTATTGACATGTTGTTTTGTTGAAGCCATGTTTGTAACATGTCAAGGCATTTTTCCAGTGGAGTGAAATCCGGCTGCGTTGTGTTTAGTCGTGTGTACAGCATCACATCGTCAGCATAGATGTGGTAGTTGATGTTGCACTTCTGAAAGATCTGACAGATTGGTTTTATATACAGGTTGAATAGTAGAGATGACAAGGCAGATCCCTGCGGGATCCCCTGCGTCTGGGGGAAGGCAACAGCTTTGTCATTGTTGAATAGGACTTGTTGCATCCTATTGGATATATATGAGGTAAACCATTTTAGGGGGGTCCCTGTTATACCTATTGATGATAGGCGGTTTAAGAGGGTGCTGTGATTGTACTGTATCAAATGCTGCTGAGATGTCTATAAATACAAGTATGAACATGTCATTTTTGTTCTCCAGACCCCTGAGGAGGTTGTCGAGGAGTACTAGTAGCAGGGTTTCTACTCCGTGATGCTGACGGAACCCATATTGATGCATGTCTAGGGCTTTCCTATCGTCAATGTGATCTTGCAGCTGTTGCTGGACTGCTTTTTCAATCGTCTTTGCTAAGAAAGATATACTCGAGATTGGCCTATATGATGCAGGATCACTTTTGTTGAGTGATTTGTTCTTTAGGATGGGCCTTATAAGCGATCTCTTGAGATAGGTAGGCATTACACCTTGTTGAAGTGACTGATTGACAATGTGGGTGATTGGTTTTGCTATTTCATTTTTAGTTGCTTTTATCCATGCCGCAGGGCATGGGTCAAGAGGGGAGGTTGTGATCTATTTTACAGAGCTGTAAATGCCTTTGGTGCTCTTATGAAATATACCTATCCCCCCTCAAAGCTCATGAAGAATATTATCCTCCCTCCGAGACACGGATAAGTAGATTATGAGATGCACATTCAACTTGCCACTCCACCCACCCTCTGCCCTGGGAACTCCTATTGTGTGTTTTATTTATTTATTTATTTGGTTCTTCTATACCACCCCTTCCAGAGATCAGGGGCGGTTTACATTTAACACAACATATTACAAAAACCAGAGGATGAACTATTTACATAGATCTATAGGTACATTTAACGTGAAGCGAATGCTTTATATACATGGTGTAAAAATATGGCACATTTTAGACAAGATGTGGAGAGGGGAATTTACATATCCAAGTCACAAAGTGGAAAATGCCCATAATATTTTACAGGAGGCCCTACAAAACAAAAATCCTCTTGTAAAATCATTGTGGTCTCAATGTTGATGGCTCCCCATGTCCAGAGGGAGCAGTGATTTTAAAAAGCTGCACATGGGGACAAACATGTAACACCTCCATATGTGCAGCTTTCTAAAATTGCTCATTGGCAAAATTTAAAATTTCTCTAAAAGTCTAGGGCTGAAATTCAAAGGTATTTACACAGTTTGCAGACCTGTAAATGATGTAAATGACGCTACATGGGATATTTAGCAGCATTAACGCAGTTAATACCACTGGGTCCCTGTTAGCATTGGGCATGCTGGAGGTGTCCCGGGGTCAGCAGCTCACAGCAAAAGTCAGGCACAGTAAAGACTGGCCTAACTTTCACTGCAGAATCTAACCGGGCAGCGACAGAATATTACCACTGCTTGATTAGCCTCATGGCAAGCCGGGCAACCCAGATATGGCCTTGCATTGAATATCCAGGGTTGTTGTTGTTTTTTTTAAGTACAAGGCTTTATTGAACCAAACAACAAGTTAAGCATTCCAATTAGCCAACAACAGGTATACCAAAATATATTACAGACAAGAATACCCCATTCTCTTTTTTACAATTCCCCCCTCCCCCAAAACAACTAATTCCCAACCTAAAACAGCAGGTGGCCAGTCTACCTCACCTCCCAAGTCCCCGCCCCCTCTTCTCCCCCTTCCCCCCAGAGGAGATTCCACCCCTGAGTCACTTCCACGCAGTCTGTACACTCTCACAAATGGCGCCCAAGTTTGTTCAAAGTGTAGCTGCACCAGCTTATGGGAGCAAGTCGCCCATTCCATATTATACAGATCCCTTGTGTGTACACACCTTGAGCCAAGGCCGGGGCAGCAATCTGCTTCCACACTGAGGCCAGGTTGAGCTCATACAATGCGTTGTCAGCGCTATCTGCGGGGCCCTAGCCCCAAGCATCATCCTGTTGAACAAGAAAATGCACGGATCCCATGGGATATGCAAAGCAAGCATTCGATGCACCCGGAAATGAATGCCCATCCAGAAACCCTGGATTCTCGGACAACGCCACCATATGTGCGCATGAGTCCCGCTCTCCCCACATCTACGACAGCAGAGCACTGACATCACTGGATAAGCTCAAGCCAGGCGCACATATACCACCCATACAAAATTGTATAACTATTCTCCTGGGCACTGACCGCCAATGAGCTCTGGCACAACTGTCCTTCAATCTGCTCCCACTGCTACTTGGTGTACTGCAGCTGCAGCTCCCGGGCCCAATAGGCTCTGTGGTTCCCCACTTTAAAGGCCATCTCTTGTTGGCAGGCATAGAAAGCAGAAATTAACCCCTTACTGGTAGTCTAGTCCTCGCATAAGGACTGCAACACAGTAAGTGCCCTGGCAACTTGACTTTTGACACGCTTCCGCTCTACCCATTGTGCCACCTGGGCATGATAATAAGCATGATTTTGAGGCAAGCCAAACTCCTCTTCCAGGTCCCGGAAAGGAAGCAGCTGGCCATCCTCAACTGACCAACTCTCTGCAATCCTGCCTTCCTCCAAAACCGGAAGATGCCTGAACGGGTACCTTGCCCAAAGGGCTTATTATCAACAATAAGGGATAATGGTGTAAGAGAAACTCCCCATTGCCCAAAATATCTATCCCAGCATTTAACGGCATTTCTTTATTTATTTAACAGGTTTTATATGCCGCCTTCTCCTTCATTCAAAGTGGTTAACATAACAATGAGTAAGTACATTACAAATAAGACAGAAGGGAGGAGGCATTCAGGATACTAATACTACAAAATATTATTAATTATGTCCTAATAGATAGTCTCGAAGTGATTTCTGAATAGAAAAGTCTTTAGCTGCTTCCGAAGATCCTTAATTTCTGTAGCTCTCAGGGAATCTGGGAGACGGTTCCATAGGACAGGTGCTGCACGGGATTGAGCCCTTGCCAAGCTAGAATTTAGGGTTGAGGTGTATCAAGAAGGTGTCTTTATAGTGTCAATAATACTAAGCCTCCTAGGTCTGGAACTAGAGTTAGAAACATAGAAACATAGAAAAATGGCGACAGAAAAAGACCACATGGGCTATCTACTCTGTCCTTCCATATCAACAACTACAACAGTCCCCTTTTTTGGGGGGGAGGGATCCCCTGTGTTTGGACCATGCTTTTTTGAAATCAGATACCATCCTCATCTCTACCACCTCCACAGAGACTATTCCACGGATCCACCACTCTTTCCATAAAGAAATATTTCCGCATATCACTCCTGAATCTATCCCCTTTCACCCTCATCCCATGTACCCTCATAGCAGAACTTGCTTTCAGTCGAAAGAGGCTCTCCCCCGTGCATTTATGTCATGAAGGTATTTAAACATCTCAATCATATCAACTCTATCCCGCCTTTCCTCTAAGGTGTACATATTAAGATCCTTAAGTCTGTCCTCATATGCTTTATAATGAAGACCACTATCCATTTTGGTAGCCACCCTCTGTACTGACTCCTTCCTGTTTATATCCTTTTGAAGGTGCGGTCTCCAGAATTGCACACAATACTCCAAATGAGGTCGCACCAAAGACTTATACAGAGGCACTATCACCTCCTTTTTTCTGCTAGCCATTCCTCTCCGTATGCACCCAAGCATCCTTCTAGCTTTTGCAGTCGCCTTTTGTACCTGTTTAGCTATTTTAAGATCATCTGACACAACCACACCTAGGTCCTGCTCTTCTTTAGAGGACAAAAGTACTTCACCACCCAATACTACTGTATATTGCTCCATTTGGATTGCTGAAGCCCAAAGGCATGACCTTACATTTTTTAACATTAAATCCCAGTTGCCAAATTCTAGACCATTCTTCAAGCTGAGCTAGATCCCTCCTCATGTTATCCACACCTTCCTGGGTGTCTACTCTAATGCAGATTTTGGTATCATCTGCAAAGATGCAAACCTTACCCAATAGCCCTTCTGCTATATCACTAACAAAGATGTTAAACAGAATCGGACCAAGGACAGATCCCTGGGGCACACTACTGGTAACTTCCATCTCCTCAGAGTGAGCTCCATTTACCTGTACTCTTTGTCACCTCCCAGTCAACCAATTTCTAATCCAAGCATTGACTTTAGAGTCCATCCCTAGGGTGCTCAGTTTGTTTATAAATCGTCTGTGAGGAAGAGTGTCAAAGGCTTTACTGAAATCTAAATACACCATATCAAGGCTCTCCCTCGGTCCAACTCCCTGGTCACTGATTCAAAGAAATGAATCAGATTTGTCTGACAAGACCTGCCTCTGGTGAATCCATGCTGCTTCGGATCCTGTAATCCACTGGACTCCAGAAACCTCACTATTTTGTCTTTCAGCAGCGTTTCCAATAATTTACTCACCACTGAAGTTAAACTAACCAGCCTGTAGTTTTCAACCACATCCTTACTTCCGCTTTTGTGTAAAGGGACCACATGAGCCTCTCTCCAGTCCATTGGCACCACTCCCGACTCCAAAGAGGCATTGAAAAGGTCAGTCAGTGGAGTTGCTAGAACGTCCCCAAGTTCCCTCAGTATTCTAGGGTGTATCCCATCAGGTCCCATTGCTTTGTCTACTTTAAGTTCAGCTAGTTTCTGATGAACACAGTCTTCTGAAAATTCTTCAAGATTCCCCTCGCTTCTATTCCTGTTTGTGTGTGTTTTCTGAGGTCCTGCTCCTGGTTCTTCAACTGTGAACACATAACAGAAATATTTGTTAAGCAAGTCCGCTTTATCCTCATCAGCTTCTTCATATTCCTCCCCTTTACCCTTGAGTCTGACAATACCACTCTTGCCCTTCCTCTTCTCACTAACATATCCGAAAAATGTCTTATCCCCCCCTCCCTATTTTATTGCATTGGCTATTTCTTCCTCTTTTTGAATCTTAGCTTTCCTGACTACTTTGCTAGCTTCTCTAAGTATTTCCAAATATAGATTCCTGTCTTCCTCTCTGTGATCTCTTGTATTTCATGAAGGCCTCCCTCTTTTTCTTCACTTTTTCAGCTACTTCTTTTGAAAGCCATAGTGGTCTCCTTTTCCTTTTACCTTTATTTACCATTTTAACAAAAAGGTTTGTTCCCCTTAAAATATCCCCTTTCAGTTTTGCCCACTGTTTTTCTACATCCCCCAGCTGTTCCCATCCCGCTAACGACTCCCTGAGGTATTGGCCCATCTTGGAAAAGTTAGTTTTCCTAAAGTCTAAGACCCTCGCTTTTGAATGGATTCTAACAGCCCTAGTCCTAATACTGAACCACACCATTTGGTGATCACTGGATGCAAAATGATCTCCCACGATAACATCAGAAACACTTTCACCATTGATAAGCACGAAGTCCAGCATGGCCCCTTCACATGTGGGTTCTGTTACCAATTTCATGAATAGTTCTCCCTGTAGAGAATCCGCAGCAGGAATGTGCCAATCAACATCTGGCATATTGAAATCCCCTATCAGTAGCACTTCCCCTTTCCTAGCAATGCTGCGTATGTCTTCAATTAACTCTCAGTCCACCTCTTCCTCTTGTGAAGGAGGTCTGTATATCACGCCAATGCAAATAGATTTCTCTTTCCCTCTTTCTAGTTTAACCCACAGTGCCTCCTCTCTCCCTTTTAAGCTCTGTAATCTCAAGGCTTTAATATTACGTTTTACATATAGTGCCACTCCTCCTCCCCTTCTTCCTACCCTGTCCTTTCCGAATAAAGTATAGCGTGGTATAGTTACATCCCAGTCATGGTCTTCTGAGAACGATGAGAATCTTCAGACTGTCAACAGAGTGGAGGAGTGGCCTAGTGTTTGGGCAAGGTACTTCAGGCTGGAAGTTTGGGGGTTCAAATCCCACTAGAGGACAGCAACCTTGGGCCGGAAGGGCTGGGGTTTCTAGTCCCACAGGTGCTCCTTGTGGTCTTGGGCAAACCACTTAACCCTTCATAGCCCATGTTCCCTGTAAATAGTTACCTCCAAGTTATAATGCTCTGTTCAATGTAATTTCAATTTGTTCAATGTAAACCACACTGATGCAGAATAGCGTGGTATATAAGAGAATGTAAATAAATAAATAACAGATAAGTTATGTTAATTTTAAAGATATTTAGTATAGTTTTGAAATGAATATGAGATCTGATAGGAAGCCAATGGAGCTAATTCAAAATAGATTTGATGTGATCATGCCAGGTGGAACCTAATATGATACGGATCACAGTGTTTTGAACCAGTTGAAGAGGCCTGATAGTTTGCTTTGGAAGGCCAAGATAAATAGTGTGACAGTAGTCCAATATTGGTTTAATAACAGCTTAGCAGACAGTCCAGAAGTGTTAGTCGCTGAGGAGGGTTTTAAGTCTACGTATTATAGCTAATTTGTAGAACACATTTCTTGTAGTCTTACTGATATGAGATTGGAAGCTAAGATTGCAGTCCAAAGTGACTCCAAGATATTTTATGTCTTTCCTGATAGGTATAGCATCATTTGTTAGATTGATTCATTGAGGGGGAGTAAAGGATGTATTTATTACGTGTAATAATGAAGGCTTCCATTTTATTAAAATTAATAGTTAGGTTGTTATGAGAGAGCCAAGTAATCATATCGTGAAGGCAAGTGACTATAGTCGTGTAGTCTAGATTATCCAAATTGAAAGGAGTGTAAATCATTATGTCATTCTCACAGATAGCATAAAAGATATTACAATTCTTAATGACATTGCAGATGGGACGTATATAGAGGTTGAAGAGCAGGGCAGATAAAGATGAACCTTGTGCAACACGATATTATTATTTTGCATCATACCTCCCCTCTTCACCCTGACCTCTCCCCTCTTAATTCTTGCCTTTCCTCTGTAGCTGACTGGCTGGTCTCTAACTGTCTACACCTAAATATCTCTAAAACTTTAGCTATTTGGTTCATCCATGACAGTTCCCCTCCTTCACTGGCCCCATCTTTTTCTGGTTCCTCCATCCCTCTGGTCTCACATTTTCAGTATCTAGGTGTCCTTCTTGACTCAGACCTCTCTTTCCGAGATCACATATCCCATGTTACTAGGTCCTCTTTCTTTTTCCTTCTGCAAATTCAAGCCATCCATCCCTTCCTCACACCTCAGGCCCTCACTACTCTCATCTTGTCTCTGGTTATCTCCCGTCTAGACTTTTGTAACTCTGTCCTTTCTGGTGTCCCTAAATCCCAGCTCCTCAGACTGCAACACATACAGAACACAGCCGCATGCCTTATCTCTCACTCCTCACACTGGGAACCCGTCACTCCCCTTCTTATTAATCTTCACTGGCACCCTCTGGCTCAATGTATCCATTACAAACTTCTTATGCTGGTCCATCAGCTATATATACCCGCACCCCACAGTACCTAGCTGTGATAATAATATTAAGTTTACTTACACTTACCATAAGAACACTTTGACGTATTTGGATGTCAACGTGGTTAGGGGAACAAATGTTTGGGAGACGACGATTTATAAAAAACCCACTGATAGAGTTACATTTCTCCGATATGATAGTATGCATCCAAGACGATTGAAGGAGGGATTACCCTTTTCCCAATTTTTATGTTTTCGCCGCAATTGTTCTAGTAAAGCGGATTTTAAGATCAAGTCTAAGCAGTTATTCCGTGATTTTGAGAAAAGGGGTTACCCTAGGCAGATTCTTAAACGGGCTTACTCTCGAGCTTTATTCAATCATAGGGCGGCATTATTGACAGTGAGACCCCCTGGCTTAATGCAAGAGTCTGATGAAACAAATATAAATTTTGTTTCAAAGTTTTCCCCATTAAGCACCGGCATCCAGAAAATCCTTAAAAAACATTGTAATATTTTGACGGTGGTGCTGGGGCTTCAAGATAAAAAGGTGTGATGCGTGTGGCAACGCCACCGCAATTTAAAGGAGTGGTTGAGTCCCGCAGTTTTGCCCGAGATCGGAGGTGACAACGAGGGGGTGCAACAGGTCGGTCATAAAGCCTGTGATGCTTGCGATATTTGTGATGTTACTATCACAACTTCGCTTTTTGAATATCAGGAAATTGTTTTTCCGTTGAAACAAGTCACGACTTGTGACTCTCCCAACGTAGTTTATGCCATAGTGTGTCCTTGTGGATTATGTTATATAGGGAAGACAACTAGGCCTTTTAGGGTGCGAATGAGGGAACACCGTAGCCACTTAAACTGTAAGGTATTAGCGGCTCCGCTAGTGACACACTCTATGCAACATAATCATATTTTTGAGCAGTTACGATGTTTGTGTTTGATCCAAATTCAGCGGGGGAGGACAGGTAAATCATTAGATCAAGTTTTAACCACACAGGAGCAGCGCTTAATTTATACCTTTAATACCTTGGAGCCAAGGGGTTTAAATAATGTCATAGAGTGGGCAGCATGCATTTAGCTTCCTGGAGGTCTGTAGAGTCAACATGAATTAGGACGTGCTAACCTGTGCGGCGTAGAGTAGATAAACACTGTTTGAGTTCAATTTTCATGGACCTGGTCTGCAATGATGGTGACCAGTGTGCCCCTTAGGTTTCCTGAAAATCTGTTGTCATTAAGATCACCCCCACTGTCCTCCTGTCCATCATGGGTGCTTGTCACTCACTTGAGTCGACTTGCGCTGAATGGGCCGCTGCACTGAAGGTGTAGGCAGGGAGTCATCTTTCATTGGTCCCGCCATTTGCAATGCATGCCATGCCTTGGAAAGATCCTTAGCAAAAGTCTTCTTCCCATCAACCATGAAGTTCATATGAAAAGGAAATGACCAGGAATATCAAATACCTCCATGATGGGTTTCATTTCTCACCTTCACAGCAGGGTGAAAGCCTAGAGGTCCTGACAGAATGAAACATGTACCTCCCGATAGTGCAGGTTCTTTTCCACCCATGGTGCAGCACCAGATCTGCGTCCTGACACCGGAGGAAACGTACAATGAGGTCCCTGTGTTCTTTCCAGGGGGTTTGCCTAGGGCTCGATGAGCTCTTTCAATGTCCACAGCCACTGCCTGGACCTCCCCATCCTCTCCACACAGAAAATTCTTATATATGTCCCATATTAGGGCTTCTACATCTTCTGTGCCTGTGGCCTCTGGAACACCACAGATGAGCACAATGTTGTGCCTGCTGCGATTTTCTATATCATCCAGTTTGCATGTTAGCTCCCATGCCTGCAGCTTGTGTCAGTCAACTATACACTGCAAGCCATTCAACATCTCCGCATGCTCCTCCACTTTCATTTTCACTTCTTCAACTTGGCCCCCCCAGCTCCTGGATGTCTCCATTGTTGTCTTCAATTTTGCTCAGTACATCTTTCCACATTGCATGGAACTCCACAGCCATCTCCTCAAATCCACAGTGAAATTTGTGTTTACGTAGTGCCTGCTACGACCCTGGTGACCCATTCCTCTCTCTGCTGCCGCACTCCTCTGACTCCAACTCAATGGATGCCATGCTTGCAAGCGACTCTGCATGTGCACCGGCCTGGCTCTGCAGCCACTGTGACACCTGTGACTTCTTCTGGCTGTCTGCTGCTTTAGCTTTTGTGGCCATTGTGCCCCTGGCACTTTGCTCAGCTGGCGGCTCTACTTATAACCTCTCTCTGATGCCTTTGCTTGCTGGAGATATTGGAGCTGAGCCCCTAAGCTGCCATTCTTCAGGTTGATCAAATTTCCAGGTTTAAAGTTCAGCACTGACAGCTAGCCGTGTTAGTTTGAATAGCCGCCGCTGCTGAATATTGGGCCCTTTCTTTTTTTCTTTCCTAGCAATTAAGGCTGGCAGGCTGGCACCAGTTGCTGCTGCCTTCACCTCTCCTTCTTTGCTTTTCCTGGTAAGCTATTGATTTGGGGGTTATTCTGTGCCACGAATAGCGGGGATGGATGACCCAATGGGATGTTCATCTCCACTATTCGTGACTTCTCCCGGCCTCGACTAACTTCCCTGCCGGTTGTGTGGGAAAGTTAGAAGGGAGCGGGGAAGGGGCAGCTTCGGGGCGGAGTCTGGGCAATCGCTGGCCCTGGTCGTACAGGGCCGATTCTAATGTCGGCTCTGTATGCCCAGGGCTGTCAACATATGTGGGGATGTTATTCCACCTTGGAGGTGGAATAACTTCCCTGACCAATTTTTTTTTGGGACAGCTGAGGTGTGGATGAGGCAGGGCGGGGCTGGAGGACATTCCCCGCAGTCTGACCCTGGCCTTAGGAGACCAGATTGGGGGTTGGACTGCGGGGAATACTCTTTATTTTGTGGCAGCCAGCATCGCGGCTCTTCAATGGAGCCATGGTGCCATGGCAACATGATGCCATGGTGCTGCAGCTCGATTGAAGAGCCTTGACTGAGATAGCCGGGGACAATGATGCACGTGCAGGCCGGACTGAATCGCAGTCCCAGCCTGCACTTGCAGGATTGTTCGCGACTCTGATCCTGCCGGGCTATCTTTATCTTTATTTAAAACTTAATATACCGCCATGGCCAAGGCATACGGCGGTTTACAATACAACAAAGAGATACTGCTGAGAAAAGAAGAAACGGAAAAGAACGCCATTCATTGACAGGAAAGAGACAGCATTAGGGGGAAGAGACAGTGGGCAACAATAGTAACAAAGAATTTAGTACTCTTGGTTATCAGCAAGGGGGAGGAGAGAGGGAAGGGGAGGGGAGAGGAAGGTCAAAGGCCGTGCAAAAAAGATGAGTTTTGAGTTTCGCTTTAAAGGTGGGAAAGGAAAGTTCCAAACGAAGGGCAGATGGCAGATGGCAGATGGCTAGACGTGCCCCGTGGGATCAGAATCGCGATCCCCTCTGTACGTCCAGTTCACACCAAATGTACAGACGGGATCGACGTCTGGAATGGAATCGGGCCCTTTATGTCTTAGTTCTTATTTATTCCTTTAATTTCAGGCTGCTTTGCCAATGTTAATTTCTGGATTCTTTTGAAATTTAGATTTTGATGTAAACCATCTTAATGTCCTGCAAAAGACAATATAGAAAGTGAGTTTAGCTTAATTTTTGATATACTGTCTTTAGACAAAAAAGGATGCTTCAAAGTGATTTACAATAAGTCAAAAAGATAAAAGAAACAAGGTAAAAGGGAAGAGAGAAAGTTAAAAGAGAGAAGTAGGACAAAGTATATAGAGAAAACCAATGTCAGCCTAGGATTTCATCAGGAGACTCGTGAAAAGCTAAGGTGTAAAGGTAGGATTTTAGGGCAGACAAAACAAGCAGCATCATTTCAAGTGTTGAGGAAGAAAATTCCAAGTAACACAGTCTCTGATGTAACGGTCATAAGCAGTGGGAAGGATGAATGACGTGAATGCGAACAGCTGTAAAGCATTTTTAAATTAGATAGACAGCATGAAATGGAGTTGTGCAATTCTGTATGGATAGTGGTGCGTATTTTGAATTGAAGTTGGTAATATAATGGAAGCCAATGAAGACTCTTTAAAGCAGAAGTGATATGGTCGTATTTCTTAGCATTTGTTTAGAGTCTAGCAGCCGATGAGTTGAAGACAGTTTAAAAAGGATTGACTCTTTTTTTTTCTTCCATTTCTTCCCTCTCCCCTGTCTACCTATGTCTCTTATCCCCCTTTTTGGGGCAATTTTTGTTTCGCACTTAGATTTTGGGCCCGGGACATGGCCAGGGCGGTGTGATGCTGGTATTCCCCCTCAAGGCACCACTCTGTAATTTAAGTTAGGTGGAGATATTGCCTACCTTCTGTTATAGTTCTTTACTTCTTCAGGTTGACCGTGTTGTTTTTAATCTGGTTCTCCTGCATAGGAGTTTCCATATACCAATATACATCCAAGGGCAGATGATGATGTTTGTCAGTGGGTGGTTTTGCAAGCTCATGCTTGTGCAATTACTGAAGTTGGTCAATTGGATCTCAATGTCTTTTTTACTGTAAAGTTTTCTTTTTCTCTATTTGATTGCTAAAGTATGTGAATGTTTGTAATATGCTAGTAGAACATCTGCTGCTTTCCATGTGACGGCTGTAACTTTTGTTTTTTGTTTTCTTCCTTGCATAGTTAAAAAAATAAAAGTTTCAAAAACAAATAAAAAGGATTGACTCAGTTGGTGGTAAAGAAAATTGCAGTAATCTAATACATTTAACATAAGGGTGTAGACAATTATCTTCAGGTTATTTGTATCTAGAAATGGCTTTGTGCAATAGATTTTCTTCAGAAAAAAAGAAGAAAGATTTAAGAATTGCTGAGATGTGCATACTGAAGGTTAGACAAGAATCAAACTATTCTCCAAGAACTGTAAAGTGACCATGGATTAGAGTAGCCTGATGTTAATAGAAGGTGCAATAATGGGAGAAGGTTAACAGCATGTCACCCACATGACCTTAGACTTAGAGAGGTTTAGTTTCACACCATGGTTTTCCAAGCAGTAGGCAACCCTCTGTAACTCTAAGTCAAGGGTGGAAAGGATGAGTGAAAGGGGATCTGTATAAATAAACCAGTTGGTTATTGGCAATGAGTGGAGGAGCAGCCTAGTGATTAGAGCACTGGCTTGGTAACCAAGAGACTAGGGTATAATTCCCACTAGCACTCCTTTTGGCCTTGGGCAAGTAACATAGCAACATAGAAAAATAACTACAGAAAAAGACCACATGGCCTATCTAGTCTGTCCTTCCATATCAACAACTACAACAGTTCCGTTTTTTCCTTTAGAGATCCTCTGTGTTTGTCCCACGCTTCTTTGAATTCAGTTACTGTCCTCATCTCTGCCACCTCCATTGGGAGACTATTCTATGGATCCACCACTCTTTCTGTAAAGAAATATTTCTGCATATCACTCCTGAATCTATCCCCCTTCACCCTCATCCCATGTCCCTTCATAGCAGAACTTGCTTTGAAATGAAAGAGGCTCTCCCCCTGTACATTTATGCCACAGAGGTATTTAAACATCTCAATCATATCACCTCTATCCCGCCTTTCCTCTAAGGTGTACATATTAAGATCCTTAAGTCTGTCCTCATATGCTTTATAATGAAGAGCACTAACCATTTTAGTAGCCACCCTCTGCACCGACTCCATCCTGTTCACATCCTTTTGAAGGTGCGGTCTCCAGAATTGCACACTATACTCCAAATGAGGTCGCACCAAAGACTTATACAGAGGCATTATCACCTCCTTTTTTCTGCTAGCCATTCCTCTCCGTATGCACCCAAGCATCCTTCTAGCTTTTGCCGTTGCCTTTTCTATCTGTCTAGCTACTTTAAGATCATCAGACACATTACTCGATATGAGGCTAGACTTTCAATCACACATCAGCAAGACCACCAAAAACGCATACTTCAAATTGAGAATAATCAGACGCCTCAAACCACTCCTTACACACGAGCACTTCCGCACAGTCTGTCAAGCTCTCATAACGCCCATGCTTGATTTCTGCAACCCGATCTACACAGGCATGTCAAAACAGGCACTCAGACCACTACAAATGGTCCAAAACATGGCAGCACGAATGATAGCCGGTGCATCCAAACAAGACCATATCACTCCCATACTAAAAGACCTACACTGGCTCCCAATCAGCTCACGCATAAAATACAAGACAATTCTAAACATATTCAGGATCAAACACAGGAACTCTGCCCACAGCCTTCAACGCCTCATAAAACCTGACACCAGTACAAGACCCAGAAGAAAAGCCACATCAGACACAATCAACACGCCAAAAGACTACACAAGAGCACGTAAATCCACCGCACGAAGAGCACTGTCACTGGCAGCACCTGGCATGTGGAACTCACTCCCGGACGAACTGCGAGCCACGGAAGACACCAAGGACTTCAAGAAACAACTAAAGACTCTGCTATTCCTGGAGCACTACGGACCAAACACACAATGAGTGCTACAACCATGGACCAATCTTACCTGCACCCTCCCTACACTTACCCTGCACCCTCCCTACACTTACCCTGCACCCTCCCTACACTTACCCTCATGCTGTAAATAGCGCACACTAATCACCCCACCTACACACACACACTTTCATTGTACATGATGCACACACTGAACCCAAGCACCACTCCCACTGATTGTTTGCTGTGTAACCGCCTTGATTGAAGGATAAGGCGGGATAGAAATACCATTAAATAAATAAATAAATACATAAATAAACCATGCCTACGCAGGTCCCGCTCTTCTTTAGTGGACAAAAGTACTTCACCCCCTATACTATATTGCTCCCTTGGATTGCTGCAGCCCAAATACATGACTTTACCTTTTTTAACATTAAATCCCAGCTGCCAAATTCTAGACCATTCTTCAAGCTTAGCTAAATCCCTCCTCATGTTATCTACAACTTCCTGGGTGTCTACTCTATTGCAAATTTTGGTATCATCTGCAAAGAGGCAATTTAACCCTCCATTGCCCCCACCATTGCTGGACAGCCACGGAGGAGTCAGATGTAAAGGTAGGTAGCTCCATGGGGCTCCCCACAGCCCGATCCCAGCATCTGCAGGCCCTATTAGGGGTTGAGCTGGGGGAAATCATTATTTGCAATCATCGCAGTGGATTGGGGCTTCTGTATGGTGTCCTGGAGCCATGGTAACAGGACTCCATGCAGAAGCATTGGGTGGTCTAGATGGGGGGGGGGGGGGTTCCTGTGTATCCAGCAGTACCGAATTGAGGCATAGCTGACACGACCAGGCCCGTTACATCCGATTCTGATCCTGTGGGAACATATAGCTCTTTCAGTTTCAGAATCAGGTGCAGATCTGGCCTGTTCAGATTTTGGACGTCCGGACAGGCCAGACGAGCCCTGATGGTAATTGGGCCCTTTCTGTACTGAGCAGTGAAAAATTAATCAACCATTTTACATACCATTTACTTACATCAACTGCACAACACTTCTTAAACAACAAAAGCTATGGTGTCAAAACAACTTAGCTTCAGAAAATAGTTGTACATTGAATCCAACTCCATACTGCAGTAAAATGCCTCACAGACAATAAATTGCTCCAATGCTGGCAGCGTTTCACACAATATGCTGCATCAGGAGGCTAATTTGATGGCATTACCATCACTCTGCATTCAAAGGTCAGTCATTGAACTCAAAATGCTGACCACCAGGGAGGGCATCCTACGCCAGTCGTCAAGTTCTAGGAAGGAACTACAAGGGGCATTGGAATGGTGTACCCATAGCATTTTTGGGGGATTTTTTTGGTGTCATATGCTATCCCTTTTGGAAGGTTTTTCTGTCTGGTAACCTCAGAGCTTTGGCAGAGTATAAGACACAAGCCCAGAAGCACAGCACATCCAAGGGCCTGCATTGGAAACAGAAGAAAAAGGAAATATGGGGACATTTTCCGAGGAGGTGGCTCGCACTCTTACAATGTCTGGCCATTGCGTCTTTAAATTGAGCCTGGATATTCAATACTAGGCCATATCCGGTGATTTGCAGCCACTAATTTCAAGTTAGGACAGCCTTTCACCTGAAAGCGTAGTGGACGTCTGGAATTCTCTCCTGATGGAGGTGGTAGAGACAAAAACAGAATTTACAAAGGCATGGGACAGACACAGAAGATTCCTATATAGCAAGAGAATGAAAACAAACTTAAATATCTTTTATACTTCAACAAATAGAGGGGTGGCCTGCATGAAGTGGTGGTATAACACTCTGGCCACTTTACTGGGCAGACTAGATGACCACACTGGTCTTTATCTGCCATCATTTACAATGTTACTATGTATGTTTTTAGTCAATTTGGCCAACCAATTAGTGGCTGAATATCAGCACTGATCAGCTAGCTAATGGTAACACCCCCAGTCTGCCCTGCAATGCCCCACAACTAAGCGGTGTTTAAATGACCGGCGGGATATTCACTGGCACTAACCAGTAAGTGACATTTATGCACTTTGCAGGACTGCAAACCATACAAATACTTTTGCATATGCCCTCCAAGTCCAAAAATGTACGTTCATAATTTGCAGTAGAGCCAAATAATCAAACTGCAGAGAACACACTCAGTCATTACCTAGAGTCACTGGCAGTTTCCAGATGATTAAGAAACTCCTGCATTGTAGCCACCGAGGCAAATTATTTAGTTCTCCCATTGTGGATGACCCTCATTTGAGCTAGAAAAAGCTGCAAGAACTGACTTCACTTTTCAAATAATTGAGAACACACAAGAGGAGAAATCTTCCTTAGCATTTTCATTTAAAGATTAATAAACTTGGAAGACAACCCTCTGACCCTTGAGCTTCAGACTCTTTTTGCAGACCACTCAAAAACATCCTCCTTTTGCATAAAGTTCAGGACTTATCACAACGCACAGCGGAGTCATATCAGTTCATTTCTGTTCCAAACTGTGGGCCCATTCCAGTATCAGGGGCAACTCTACCAGTATCAGTTTATACAGAAGCTGTGTTCCAGGAAACTATGTACTTTACCATCACCCATGCTTCTCAGAGACACCGTTGAAGGCTTTTTCCATCTCAAGAAATGTTCAGACTCATCTAATTCTTCCTCCTGAGCAGCCAAACATTTCTTGAGCTCTTCTGCCTTGGTAGTCACCACATGTATCATGCCCTCAAGTATAGCAATCCTTTGCGTTGCCTCCATTATTCTTTGGCATATGCTTCCAATGTGCTGAGCACATTGTCTAATTTCCCATAGAGCATTTGCTATCTATAGTTCTTGCCACGGCTTCCATCACTTCAGCCACAATTGTCGAAGCTCCTCCTCTAGTTGTGTCAGCAACCACATCTTCCACCTGAACTCATCCAGCCCTATCTTTTCACATTCCATCATCCTGCCCAATTACAGCTCTGCAGCTGTCACAACCCTGAAACCAGCCAATCGTACATAAGAGGGACACACAAGTTGCATGCAGTTGAGCGGGGAAAATGGCAAAGAAATCACATTGGCCCCAAAGCCCTATGTTTTCCGCAGTCTCATCACATCACATGACATTGTATGTGAGCAAGTTTACACACATACTTTAGGCAATGTTATAAATGCTGATTTCAGCACAAGAAAAGCTGGTTTTCTTGCATAAACGAATGACCTCCAAAGCGAGCTGAATACTGCTTTGACACCCACTGAAACAGAACAAGCTAAATTCTACCCCCTCTCCCACTAAAATAAAGTAAGTCCCCTGTTAAAAATCTTGATCCAGGAAAAAAGCCAAATGAATGATGAACCCCCTTCCCTTGCCACATACTAAATGATGATAGATAAGACCACAAAGATCCAAAAGCATGGGGCAATTTATAATGACCAGCATGTATAAAAAATCAAGTTTGGAAATCAAAAGTATATATGAACTTTCACTTTGAAAATGAGTCCAGGGAGTTTATGTTCTCATACTTATATCTGATTTTTAGCACGTGCACATTTTCAGGGTTAGTTCCTTTTCAAATGCACCCTGACCTGCCGTGCTGTAAAGATAAATGTATACTCGTGCAGGATGTATGGAGGTAAGTTTTCTTGTATTTACGGTGGGGAGGTTAATAAAAACCAGTTTACACATGCAAAGTACAGAAAAGGCCAAATGAATAAGACACTGAAGCCTCTGCTAAAAAGGCATGAGCAATGCTGAAACATGGTTTGCATGAAAGGATTGTGATGGGTTGTGAGATAAAGTTTATGTGACAGGTTTGTGCAGCGCTGTGGGACACAGTTTGCCTTAAAAGCCAGTGATGGGTTGTGAGATATAGTTTGCATGAAAGGCCTGTGATGGGTTGCAAGAGAGAGTTGACTAGATTGAAAGCTCTGATGAGCAGGGACTGTTTTTTACATGTCTCTGTATAGCACTACGTATGCCTTGTAGTGCTACACAAATGATCAGTAGTAGTAGTTTGCATGACAGGCTTGTGTAGCTCTGTGGGATACAGTTTGCATCAAAAGCTTGCAAAAGATTGTGAGATACAGTTTGCATGAAGGACTGTGGTGGGTTGTGAGAGACAGCTGGCATGGAAAACCTGTGCAGCTGTGGATCAGATTGCATGGCAGGCACTGATGGATTGTGAGATACAGTTTGTGTGGCAGGCCTGTGCAGCACTGTGGAATACGGATTGCGTGAAGGACTGTGATAGGTTGTGACAGACAGCTGGCATGGGAGGCCGCTGTGGGACACAGTTTGCATGAAGGACTGTGGTGGGTTGTGACACCTAGCATGGGAGGCCTGTGCAGCACTGTGGGACACAGTTTGCTTGAAGGACTGTGATAGGTTGTGAGAGACAGCTGGCAAGGGAGGCCACTGTGGGACACAGTTTGCATGAACGACTGTGGTGGGTAGTAAGAGACAGCTGGCATGGGAGGCCACTGTGGGACACAGTTTGCTTGAAGGACTGTGATGGGTTGTGAGAGACAGCTGGCATGGAAGGATGCTGTGGGACATAGTTTGCATGAAGGACTGTGATGGGTTGTGAGAGACAGCTGGCATGGGAGGCCGCTGTGGGACACAGTTTGCATGAAGGACTGTGATGGGTTGTGAGAGACAGCTGGCATGGGAGGCCGCTGTGGGACACAGTTTGCATGAAGGACTGTGATGGGTTGTGATAGACAGCTGGCATGTGAGTCTGCTGTGGGATACAGTTTGCTTGAAGGACTGTGATGGGTTGTGACAGACAGCTGGCATGGGAGGCCACTGTGGGACACAGTTTGCTTGAAGGACTGTGATGGGTTGTGACAGACAGCTGGCATGTGAGTCTGCTGTGGGATACAGTTTGCATGAAGGATTATGATGGGTTGTGAGAGACAGCTGGCATGGGAGGCCTTTGCAGTGCTGTGGGACAGCTTTCATGAAGGACTGTGGCGGTTGTGAGAGACAGCTGGCATGGGAGGCCTGTGCAGCACTGTGGGACAGCTTTCATGAAGGACTGTGGTGGTTGTGAGAGACAGCTGGCAAGGGAGGCTGCTGTGGGGCATGGTTTGCATTGGTAGGAATGGACAGCTTGCTGTTCTTCTCCATGCAGAGCTTCAGATGTTGCACATTTTCCCTTGTGTCCTTCTGTTTATTAGAACAAAGATGATGCTGTGAGCTCTTCTGATAAAGTTTCTTGGTGGGGAGGGGAGCAGTGGAGCAATTTTGATCCTAAAGATTGAAGGGGTTGAGGAGAGTAGATGGAAGACACCAGTCATTGCAGCTTACCTTCTCAAGTAAATCTGTGAATGATCACTAAGGATGAACAGCAGGGAAAGGTAGGAACCAAAGCTCAGTGCTCAGAAGGCAGTACCTGAGAGACATGCCCACAAGACATCTATCACCAACTTCACCTTCCACCATGGAGTGAGGGGGGAGGGGAGCAGGCGAAACAGCTGAGAGGTCTTCTCTCAACTTCCCTTCCAACTGCGAGAGAAGCAAGGGATCTCTCTCCAAAGTCTTGTGCCTCAAGAAGAGGTGACATGGTCTCTCCCCAATGCTTTCTTCCGGAGGAGCAGCAGGGAGTCTCTTCCCAGTGGATGAGGGAGAGAGGAAAGGTCTCACCCCAAATCCTTTGTCTGGGAGATGTGATTATTAATTTGATAACCACCTGTCACTACGCTTTAAATGGTTTAGAGGTGAGGGTATGTGCTAATTTCTCCTTTCGCCTTGGGGAGGGATCTTTGTCCAGTTTCTCTGTCTGCAGATAGGGGAGATGGTTTTGTGGGAAGAGATTTATCCTCAATTATCAGTTGCAAATGGCTACTGTGCACCCCCTCAGACATTCCCTCTTTCACCCTTTGTTCAACTCTTCCCATTTGCAGGAGAGAAGGATACAGTGGACAATGTGTCCTCCTTGAATGTGTCCAAGCTGGGAGAATTGCAGCAGGATGAACTTCCCAAAGCGACTGGAATTATTGTTATAAACTGTCTTCGCATTTCCAAAGGCCTCCAGGATAGGACTGGGGAAGAAACGCAATTATAATATTAGAAAAGTATTCATTAGAGCTGTAGCCACATACATACTAACAGGCAATAATATCACAAAAGACAGATAATGCATGCTTTCACTGCCAAGCCAGCATAACATGCATGCACACACTTAAACATTAACTTCCACCAAACTCAAACTAGGAAACACAATACAATGCACAGAGCGCCGAGAACGCTACCCGAAGGAAGTGTTCACAGTCCACACGTGCTCTTTGCATCAGTTTGCAAAGTGAAAATATTGTGCGTGTATTCACTTTAAAAACTAGCTAAAGAAAATGTAGCAGCAGACACTGACACTTCCTTTTTCTGTGGATAATGTTTCTGTCAAGTTTTGCTGTCTTTTGTCTTGATTAGATTGTGGAGCACGGACTGTGTCTTACATCTATATGTACTGCACTGCATACGTCTTGTAGCGCTATACAAATGATTAGTAGTGCTAGCTTATTAAAATACAAAGCTACACATCAGTCCTCACCCTGTGGTTAAAGGACAGTTGTCATGGAACAGTGCTTTTACTCACACAAAAAGTGAGTAATTTTCAAATAGAATATTTCTGTGAGAACATTGCTTTTTACCAGTAGACAGGACTTTGGAAATGTTCCTTATTAATCCGCATACTCAATGACAGAAGACAAAGGAGTAGAGCGATTTTCAAAAGGGTCACTGGAGATTTCCCTTTTTGAACTTCACTAGCAGTACTGCAGGGAGTCTTTAACCATATTTCCTGCAGTATTTGTGTTAAATCTGTGAAATGCCTGCATATGTATTTATAGCTCAAAACCCCCAAATGTCAGTAGTACGAGAAAACCACTATATCAATAAACTACCAACCAACACCCATCCCAGAAAAAAATATATAGTTATTTGATTGAACTTTTTGTCGGATGAAGCTAGAGGGGGCCAAAATTATACTCTAAACCCACCAAGTGACAACATCCATTTTTTTAAAGAGCCATTCATGTAGAGGTAAAAACTTAACTTAGAAACTCCAATGGAAATTTCATAATTCCAATGATGATTTCAGCAATTCAAAGCACAAACACAGTGTCCAATAAGTAAGGCGCGACGTGCACGTTTTGGGCAGAACTCCCTGTATCAAGCGCATTCCTCTTTTTGCTGTGCTGACCGCCAAAAGACGCCGGGTTTATACCACTCGGTATATTCTCTGGGAGGGATCTCCTCATTGGATACAAACAGCCGTCACTCACAACAGCAATCCAATTCAGCCTCAGGAACTCCCCACAGGATCAGGGGAACACTGCTGCGTTATGGATGATGTCTAATAAAGGCTTACCCAGTCAATTTCCTTATTCAATCCGAGAGGAGCCACTATGTTAAGTTAAAAAATCCAACATTGTTCACGGTGCTGTAACAAAGCGATACGATCACCCCCTCGAGGATCAAGGGGGATATAGTCAATTATCGTCCAATGCAATTGAGTAAACTCATGATGACATGACAAACAGTGGTCAACAATTGGAGCTGATAGTGTCTTGTTCCTGACCCGAGATGCATGTTCATTCAGACGGGTCAGGAACAAGACACTATCAGCTCCAATTGTTGACCACTGTTTGTCATGAGGATCCGTCTGAATGAACATGCATCTCGGGTTTTTCTGGGATGGGTGTTGGTTGGTAGTTTATTGATATAGTGCATATGTATTTTAACATGAAATCCTTGTGCTTGTAGCTGTCTTAGCTCCGTTGCCCTCATCAGTGCCCTTCTTCATGAAAAAACACATTTACTCATGGAAATTTCCAGTACAGTATATGATAAAGGACACACTCATTCAGGACCCCAACTCACCCTACTACTACACTCACTGCCCACCTTCCCATACCAAAGTGCTTCCCCAACAAAATCCCATTGCTGACCCAAAACATGTTCCCTGTAAAATAGTTATCTCCAAGTTATAATGCCCTGTTCAATGTAATTTCAGTTTGCTCAATGTAAACCACCTTGATATCACGAAAGGCGGTATATAAGAAATGTTAAATAAATAAATAAATAAAACTTTCTCATGTACAACTGCTTACGCTTGTATGTCATTCCCATCTAGGGATCAGGGTCTCTCCAGCCTGGATATTCATATCACCAGACCCTTGCTTTATATGCATGTGAAACAAGAACATTCAGCTCTTGCACAGGATATCTCATGACATCCTGTTGTCTTCTTCCTCGGGTACCTGCACTCCGTGATAGCGTCTTCCACACAGCTGCTCTTCTCTGGCACCGCAGCTCCACCTGAACTCCGGCTTCTGACCGAGAAGAATTTGAGCAGCAGCTTGGTGCTTTCGGTTTTGCCAGCTCCGCTTTCCCCACTGGAAAAAACAAAAATTCAAGAACCTTGTAATGAGCCAATGTAAATATCAAACTAGTTTATGCAAAAGCCTCGATTTATTTATTTAGCTGGGTTTTTTTCTATACCGCCTTTCAGAGTGTCAAGGTGGTTTACAAGGAACAATTCAAACAGTAAAGTATCTAGAACATTTGCAATAATAAGCATGTTCACTGGGGGAAATTAGAGCAATGAGGAACCTATGTGCAAAACGTTCTATGGAAGAAAGAAAGATCCTCGATATAGGGAGGGGAGGGGGAGAGAAGGAAACTAAGAGGGGATAAAATAGACAAAACATAACTGTTAGCCTAGAGGAAGAGAAATCTTGAGTCCTTCAGAAATCCATTCTAATCAATCATTCCCCTAGTCCCAGGGACCGATTTCTCCAAATGGGATGGAGGTGTATAGATTTAATTTAATTAAATTCAAATACTAATATTCCATCTTTTCATTACATTTAAGATACAAAATGGATTACATAAAACAAATATTTATATCTATACACACACAATGCTTCAAAAACAACTTAAGACTCACTTATTTACAGAATATTTTGGAACTCAGCTACCCTCCCAGAATACTGAACCAACATAAACCACAAACAGTCGACCAACATCACATCCCATAAATTGGATTATCTTATAACAATTAATACTCAGCCTCTATATTCATCATCATCAGTATCCTCCCAACAATAGCCTAATATCCTGAGTCATATCTAGTCTTATTACATCAATTTATTATATCACTATACTGAGTCATTTATAGTTCTGTTACTTAATAGTTACATCTCTGGTCTAAAACCGTCTTCAACCAACATACCACTGATCGTATGTTGATTGATTGCTGTTCTTAATTCTCAACCTACATCATATCACTTTTCTCCTAACTTTTTGATTGCTATTCTTAATTCTCAACCTACATCATATCACTTTTCTCCTAACTTTGTAGTTGTTACTTACGAGGTGTGATTAAAAGGTATCGAGACTTGTTGTGTCGCACCACGACAAGTCATGCAATACGTCGCAACACGATGCTATTAAGCATGCAGTGACCTACTTATGTGCTCTGTGCAGAGTGTGGCATGGCTGCAGCACACCTGTACATTTTTTAATCATGTGATACTTGGTATCGTATAAAAGCAGTTCGTCAGATTTACAATGAGTGAAGAAATTGAACAGTGAATTTGCATTAAATTTTGCCAGAAACTTGGAGATTTGTGCAAAGAGACTTATGACAAGTTACAGCAAGTGTATGGTGATGAATGCATGAATTGTTCTTGAGTTTATGATTGGTACAAATGTTTCCAAGAGGGCTGCCAAAGTGTTGACAGTGACAAACATTCTGAAAGGCCATCCAAGAGCAGGAACGAAGACAAAGTTGAACCAGTGTGTGATGCAATATGCTCAAATCATCGATTTATTTATTTATTTTATTTATTTATTTCTTTTTTATACCCTGCTCTTTAGAATCAGTGCGGTTTACATGTATACTAACAGGAACTTTTTATTCCCTTGTCCCCGAAGGGCTCACAATCTAAGGGGTATGTTTACTAAACCGTCTTAATGTGCGCTCTGTGACTTTATTGCGCGATAAGGTACCTTATCACGCGATAATGGTGCTTTATCGGGCGGCGGTTTAGCAGCGCAAATGAGTGCTGAAGGCGGAGAAAGGCTCCCGGAGGGCGGAGGAAGGCTCCCCAAGGGCGGAGAGAAGGGGTCAATGGGTGGAGAGTGGGAGGGGAGAGGCTCCCCGCACACTAACGCTGTGAAATCCGAGGCTGAAAACTAACGCCAGTGAAACCCTGGCGTTAGAGCTGATTTAAAGGGAAAAGAAACCATTTCCGTCAGCAATGTACAGCAAAACCAGGGAAACCTACAAAAAAGTGATAAGTGTGATACATGTGCACGGAACAAAAGGGCAAATAAACAGTGAAAATGAACAGAAGAAAATGGAAAAATAAAATAACCAAGCTGGCCAATAGTGATATCAATGGGAAACATCAAACAACACTCCCAAGAAAGCACCAAAAAAAGGATATGAATTCTGGAAGGGTCCATGCTCCATCCCCATACAAGGTGAATGAGCCCACAGTGAAATTGCGCTGTGCAGGGTTTTCCTCTCCATCGGACAGGTTTCCTATGGCGTGCACATGTGCGGCAACAGCAGGGCGAGCATGTCGGAACAGCCAACTGGACAGATGCTTGAAAATGGGATACAGAGGGCTGCAGGCGGCACATGCTGTGGTGCAGCTGGGGCACAGTGCGGACTAGGCAGATGCCTAGGTGGCACTTAGGAATGCTGAAACTGTACAGCAGCCAGACAGCAACTGATGAGGGCCCAACATGGGCACGAGTGTGTTTATCACACTGTCACAGGGGACAGTACCCAGCAGGTACCTCCAAGGGCACAGAACATTGGCAGGCGGTGTTGGGGGGGGGGAAGCGTGGACGTCTATGCAGGCACCCCTACCCCAGAACACGCACCATAGGCAGCCGCCTACCTGCACACTGGATGGCCTGAGACTGCGCACCACCAGCACTACCAGCAGAAGGGCATGTCAGCATGGTGGCAGAGGGGTACTGGTGGTGGAGGGGGGCAGTGGCAGCTGCCCAGAGCAGACCATGGCCTAACCCTGTGTAGGTGGGTGCCGTGCACTGCAACAGACAGGCCCTGCCGGACGAACAGTCATGGTATCACCAGGGAATGCACTGTCTCTGTGGCAACATGGTGGTGCAGTGCACACAGCCAGTGTGTTCAGAGGCAGAAGGTGACAGGTTCAAGTCACAGCTGTGGTTCCTGCCAACCCAGCCCCCATATTTTAACCACAACTAAAACATGCTAATACAGACAGAATCTTTATTGCAGATGACGTAAACATGCCCAAAACACCTACATTTTACCCTACAGAGCACAGACACCATAAACAGGCGCATTACCTAGAGCAGAGACTCCCAAATGCAGTCCTGGAGGGCCAAACACCATTCAGGTTCCATGCTGCCTCTAATAAATGTGGCTGTGCTGCATTGCTATGCACCGCCCCCATGGTATGCAGATGTATCTCATGCATATTCATTAGGGACAGCATGAAAACCCGAACAGTGTTTGGCCCACCAGGACTGGAGTTGGGAACCTCTGCCCTAGAGCAGCGGCCAACAGGGGCAGACACACCCGCACCCACAGGCTCCATTATCCCAACCCTCCTGGAGAGGCAGGATGTTGGGCCCTGCGTGCATCTCCCCATACTAGCACTTGCATACCTTAGCAATGCCACCCTAAACATGGGAAAACTATACACAGCTATCAAAAGGTTGCTATGATAACTGGCAGATAGCAATTCCTACGTTAAGCACAATTGGCTGATTGAGCTGCATCATAGCAACCTTTCTGATGTCTGTGGAGTGTGCCTCAGGTCTGGTGTCTGACAGAGTGACCCCAACAGTATTGCGTACCATAGCCATGCCTGTACTGTGCCCAGGACTGGTGTGGTGGCCAGGGCTGCCCAACACCTCTATAGCTGCACAATGCTGGCATAGGTGTGTGGAGTGTGTGTCTGTCTATCCAGTGTGTGGTGGCTGCCAACACCCTCCACAGCCCACACTGCTAGCACTGTTGCCAGTATTGGCCTGCCAATGTGCATAATGAGGAGCAAGGTACTGTGGGAATAGCCTGGATAGTGTGGCCTGGCCTGGCCGCATCTGCACAGGGCATAGGGCAATGGCTCTGACATGGTAGTGCCCGGCCACCACCTGCACGGACAGCGTGGCCACAGCATGTCCTGCTGGGAGGTCACTCTCACCCTGACTGAGCAGTGACCACGGCATGGCTAGGTTCCCCCATAGTGCTATATAGTATTTCTCTCATGTGATATTTATGGATCCCTTTTGGAACCCAATCACTGACTTATCTGCTTGGTGTGTATGCTGACATCCCAGTTCTGGGTACATGCATCTCCTCCAGGAACATGCACTATGGACTAGCTAGCAGACTGTCTGCAGCTAGTATGTGTCTTTCTGGAACACCTTGCAGGGTGCAGTGGCTGGAGGCTTGCTGCTGGAGAATGTCAGATAGTGGTGGGGGGCAGCTGAGCATTTCCAGGTCTACTGTCTGTCTGCTATTGCTTTATGGATGTGTACAGCTCTGCATTGCCTGCCCTGTAGGGTGTCTGTTCCCCAGCAGGACTGGGGTTGATGGTCCCCTCTACTGCTACCATTGTAGAGAGGTAGAATGTGGATCTATTGGTGGGTGATCCCTTTCCCACCCTGAGCCCCAGAAGGTGGGTTTTGTGGTGGTACATAATCCACCTATGGGTCCAAACACCCCCCCCCCTTTACCTACATCATGTAACCATGGCACCAACACAGGATATGCACTATTCTGGGTGCATCATAGCCTATAAGGGCTAGACATGACTTAGAAATACAAAAGGACACAGATGTAACCTAGGTGTGTCTGCAGGAACTACCTATCACACACATTAGCACTGATGGGAACCTGCAGCATGGCGTATTTCAGCCATGAAAGGTGTGTGGACCTGGTGCTGGGCGCCCCACCTCACCCTCAGGGTGAGCACAGTACCCACACAATGTGACGGTCTGTGGCTACTCTGTGCCAGTACCACACACGGTCAGTTCCTCCTACCAGGCCGAGGTGCTGTGGGGGTGCATACCCCATCTTGTGCCCATCTGTCGACTGCTGATTTGCATGTGCAGTGCATCATGGGTATGGGTGGGTTAACCCTATCCTGGTAACCACAGCAGACAGTTTGTGTGGTGACGTGCAGTCCTTCTGCAGCCAGCCAGGGGTTTGTTGGCAGCTATAGAGCTGTAGCCCACTGGTTATTTCACTGCCTGTGAAACCAGAGGTCATGGGATCAAACGCATGGTGTGGTTATTTGATAGGGCTGTCTGTGGCATTGTCTATTTTTAATGTACATTAGTGCTGCCAGCAAAAACACCCTCAGAGTACTGTAACCTTAAGGTGCCTCATAAGGTGCCCCATAAGGCACCCTATCAAGCGCCTTATAAGGTGCCTTATAAGGTGTCCTATAAGGGACATTATAGGGTGCCTTGGCGGACAGTGCACTTTATAATGTGCCCTATGGAGTGCGTTATGGGGTGCCTTATGCGGCACCTTAGGTTACACCACCGTGAGGGTATGTTTGCTGGCAGCACTAATTAAAATAAAAGTAAAATGCCTCAAAAATCACTACCTAAAAGTAAAGGGTGATGCCTCATGCATTAAGCACACTCAGGGATTGAACTCATGGCCCCTGTACCATCAGTCAGTGTATTAACCATTGTGCTACACCTCTGTTTCTATGTTTGCATGCCTGGGCGCCTACTTAAGATTACCGCGTGTTAATGCGCTTAGCGGTGCTTCGCCCGATAATGTGCACAGCAGCGCGCATTATCGCACGATAATCCCGTTTTGCTACTTTAAGACTGAAACGCCCACTCCTTTTATGGCAGCCTGCATACTATCGCCGGGCGCACGTTAAGACGGTTTAGTAAACATACCCCTAAGTGTACCTGAGGTAATGGAGGGTTAAGTGGCTTGCCCAAGGCCACAAGGATTGGCCATGGGACTAGAGACCCCAGTCCCTCCGGCCTGAGGTTGCTTGTCACCATGTGGGAATTGAACCCCTGGTCCTCTGGCCTGAGGTAACCTGTCCCAACCACTGAGCCACTCCTCCCTCCTCATCAGGATATGGACATCAGTTTCAGGTCGATAGAATCCATTCTTACAGTCAATCTGGGGATGAGACGTGTGACTGCAAAATTTGTGCTGAAACTCCTGTCCCCTGACCAAAAGGAAGATTGACTATCTGCAGGTAGGGAGTTGTTGGAATGCATTGAAAATGACTCCGATTTCATCAAAAAGATCATTACTGGTGATGAATTCTGGATTTATGGTTATGACCCGGAAACTAAGGCTCAATCCTCACAACAGAAGACGCCAAACTATCCCAGACCCAGGAAAGTATATCAGGAGAGGAGCAATGTCAAGGTCATGCTCACAGTTTTCTTTGACTACTGTTCATCATAAGTGTGCTCCAAAAGGCCAAACAATCAATAAAGAGTACTATGTCCAAGTTCTGACTCGTTTGAGTGATGCAGTTCATAGTAAGAGGCCAGAGTTGCACAGGTCTGGTAAATGGTTGCTTCATCGTGATAATGCCCCAGCTCACGCATCATAGCTTATCCAACAGTTCTTGGCCAAACACCAAATTGAGCAAGTCCATCAGCCTCCGTACTCCCCTGACTTCGCACCCTATGACTTTTTCTTATTTCCAAAACTGAAAATACCACTGAAGGGAAGGAGATTTAATGACCTGGAGACCATTAAGCAAAATTCGATACAGCAGTTTCACAGCATAACGAAAGAGGCATTTCAAAATTGTTTCCAGAAGTGGCAGGAAGGCTGGAGTAAGTGTGTTTTATTGGAAGGAGATTACTTTGAAGGAAGCTGAATGTAATAACTGTCAGTGTTATATTTTTTTTGTTATTGTACAAGTCTCAATACTTTTTGATCACACCTCATAGTAATTATTTGTATTACTAATGTTATTTTATGTTACTTATGTTTCTTATGTTATATGCAACATGTTTTAGTTATTAGTAAACTGCCTTGATTTACAGATAAGGCGGTATAAAATAAAACCACTCTGCTCTGCTTAAACCTACACTTTGGAAGGCTCCAACCTTACTATCAAAACAACATTTGCTGCACATTGCTCCTCAGTCTATTCACGTGAAACATCACATCATGGAGGAGCAGTTTAATGTGTCGAGAAGCTGGCTGAGAACCGGAAAACCAAGATTCAAATGCCACTGCTGCTCCTTGTGATTTTGGGTAAGTCAATTAATCCTCCATTGCCTCAGGTACAAACTTAAGAACATAAGATATGACCAAGGACCATCAAGCCCAGTATCCTGTTTCCAACAGTGACCAATCTAGGTCACAGTACCTAGCAGGTTCCCAAAAAGAGACACAAGTTCCACAGTGCTTGGATTGGGGGAAGCACTGGATTTCTCCAGTCCCCTTTAATAATGGTTTATGGACCTTTCCTCCAGAAACTTCTACAAACCTTTTTTAAACCAAGCTACACTAACAGTTTTTACTATATCCTCTGGTAACGAATTCCAGCGTTTGATTATACGTTGAGTGAAAAAATATTTTCTCTTATTAGTCTTAAATAGGTTACACTGTAGCTTCATTGCATGTCCCCTAGTCTTTCTATATTTTGATGGTATAAACAATCGATTTACATTTACCCATTCCACCCAATTCATTAATTTATAGACCTCTATCATATCTCCCCTCAGCCGTCTCTTTTCCAGGTTGAAGAGTCCTAAACTTTTTAGCCTCTCTTCATAGGAGTAGCCTTCTATCCCCTTTACCATTTTGGTGGCTCTTCTCTGTACCTTTTTTAAGAATGCTATATCCTTTTTAAGATACGGCGACCAGAATTGCATACAATATTCAAGGTGCAGTTGCAACATGGAATGATACAGAGGATTATAATATCCTTTGATTTATTCTCCATTCCTTTCCTTATGATTCCTAGCATTGTATTTGCTTTCTTGGCCACCACTGCACACTGGGGAGAGGGTTTCAATGTGCTATCCATGATGACGCCTAAATCTTTTTCCTGGGTGGTGGTTCCTAATATGGAACCTTGCATCATGCAACCATAGTTTGGGTTGGTCTTTTCTAGGTGCATAACTTTTCACTTCTCCACATTAAATTTTGTCTACCATTTGAACATTCAGTCTTCCAATTTATCAAGGTCCTCTTGCAATATTTCATAAACCTCTTGGGTTTTAACAACTTTGAATAATTTTGTGTCATCTGCAAATTTGATTACCTCACTCGTTATTCCCATTTCCAGGTCATCTACGAATATGTTAAAAAGCAGCGGACCCAGCACAACTCCCTGAAGTACTTCACTATTCACCTTTCTCCATTGGGAAAATTGGCCATTTAGCCCTACCCTCTTTTAACCAGTTCCTGATCCAAAATAGTACACTGCCTCCTATCCCATGACTTTTTAGTTTTGCCAAAAGTCTCTCATGAGGGACCTTGTCAAAGGCTTTCTGAAAATCCAGATACAAAATATCAACCGACTCACCTTTGTCTACCTGTTTATTCAGACCTTCAAAAAAACATAACAGATTAGTAAGACAAGACCTTCCTTGGATAAAACCATGTTTGCTGTCTCCCGTTAAGCCATGACCATCTACATGTTCAGTAATTTTGGCCTTTATAATGGTTTCTACCATTTTTACTGGTACTGACGTCAGACACACCGGTCCATAGTTTTCCGGATCACCCCTGAAACCCTTTTTAAAAATTGGCTTTACATTGGTGATCCTCCAATCTTCAGATATTATAGATGATTTTAATGATAGTTCACAGATTACTAATAGTAGGTCTACAATCTCATATTTTAGTTCTTTCAACATCCTTGGATGTATGCCAACCGGTCCAGATGAGTTTGCTATGAATGTACTTGAAAAAGTCTTTATTATGCGTTTTTGCTTCCACGGCAAGTCTCTTCTCAAATTCTCTCTTTGCCTGCCTTATCGGTGCCTTGCATCTAACTTGCCAGTACTTAAGTTGTTTCCAGTTTTCGTCATTTGGATCCTTTTTCCATATCCTGAAAGATCCTCTTTTGGCAACAAGAGCTTCTCTGACCTCACCTTTAAACTATGCTGGCAGCTGTTTGGACTTCCTTCCAGTTTTCTTAAAGCGTGGAATACAGCTTGTCTTGGCTTCCAAAATAGTATTTTTAAACACCCATGCTTGATGTAAATCTTTAACCTTTGCAACTGCTCCTTTTAGTTTTTTCTTAACTAGTTTCCTCATTTTATCATAGTCTCCCATTTTGAAAGTTAAAAGGTAGTACTGTGAATTTACTTGCCATCCGTCTTCCATTTATTAAATCAAATGTGATCATGCTATGATCTATATTGCCAAATGGCCCCAACACCCTTAAATCCTGCACCAGATCTTGTGTTACACTAAGGACTAGGACCAAAATGGCTTCCCCTCTGGTCAGTTAATGAGCCAGCTGCTCCAAGAAGCAGTTATTTATTTCATTTAGAAACGTTATCTCCCTAGCATGTCCTGCCGTGACAATGACCCAGTTGATACCGGGGTAATTGAAATCACCCATTATTATTACTGTGCTGTAACTTTTGCTAGCATCCCTGATTTCTTTGAGCATTTCATCATCTATTTGTTCACTCTGGCGAGGCGGTCAGTAGTACTCCCCTACTGCCATCGCCTTCCCCTTCTCCTTTTTTACATGGAATTTCAATCCATAGAGATTCTACAGTGAATTTTGCAAAACTGCAAAACTTTAATCCTTTGTGACTCAATGCCCTCTCTAACATAGAGCACAACCCCTCCACCAATTTGACCTGCTCTGTCATTACAATATAGTTTGTAGCCAGGTATCACAGTGTCCCACTGGTTGTCCTCCTTCCACCATGTCTCTGAGATACCAATCATATCTAACCTCTCATTTAGTGCTATATATTCTAACTCTCACATCTTATTATTTAGACTTCTAGCATTTGCATACAAGCATTTTAGAGACTGTATTTTATTCATATTAATCTGGTTATCGGTAGGCAGGTATACTTTAGAATCTTTAAGCTCTGTTTGCTCTGTACTTAAGGGCATTTGGGTTACTTTTGTCTTTATTGGAACCTCTATAATCGCTATCCCTAACTTCAGTCTATTGCTATTATCCATCAAGGATAAATTATTCTGACCATCCGCTCTTGGGTAACTGCTGGCTTTCCTTTATTATTTATTTATTTATTTATTTAAAGTCTCTTCTATACCGCGCGTGTTTGTATGGTTTTAGACAGTGGTGATTTGGGTGGTTTCGGCAAATGGTGCTGAGTTTCTATTGGTTTCAGGGTAATGTATGAGGAAGAGGTAGTGTTTCACGGCCTTCCTGAATTGGAATATGTCTGGGATTGATCTGATGTTGTGAGGGAGGTTATTCCAGATCACTGGTGCATAAAGTTTGAAAGTCCTGCTGGATGTTGACTTGGTGCATTGAGTTATAGATCTTGGGACTATCAAGGTGTTTTGAGCTACTGACCTTCTGTCTCTGTTGTGGGGTGTCATCTGGATTAGCTCAGTTAGTGAAGTTGACGAGAGACCTTTGGTGGCTTTGAAGGTGAGCAGCAAGGTCTTGAATGTAATTCTACCTTGAATCGGGAGCCAGTGGAGTTGTTTCATTATAGGTGTGACATGGTCTTTCCTGGATGCTCCGTGCAGTACTCTTGCTGCGGTGTTCATTGCCATTTGCAGTGGGTTTAGGGTGGTTTGGGGGAGACCTTGAAGTATTGCATTTGCATAATCGAAATGCGGGATAATTAGTGCCTGATAGATAGTCCTGAAATCATCTGGCTCCAGCAGAGATCTTAGGTATCTAAGGGATCTAATTTTATGATATACTGCCCTTACAGTGTTACTTATATGAGCCTGCATATTTAGGTTCTGGTCTAGTGTGATGCCGAGGTATCTGATCGCGGATTTGGTCTGGAGGTCTGCTTCCTTCACTTTCAGTACTGTTGGGGCAGTGAAGTTACGGTTCCTTGTAATGAACATCACCTCCGTCTTCTTGTGTTGAATCCGGAGGTTTTGGGATTGTAGCCAATTGGATATTTCGTTTATGCAGCATGTTATTGGTTCGAGGTCTGGGTTTTCTGTTGCAAAAGGCGTGTATAATAGCACATCATCTGCGTATATCATGCAGTTAATGTTGAAAGACCGGATCAGGTTGCAGAGAGGTTGCATGTATATATTGAATAGTAAGGCGGAGAGGGAGGATCCTTGTGGGACACCTTGGCTTTGGTGGAATGGTTCTGATGATGTGTTTCTGGATCTCACCTGCTGCCATCTGTCCGAGAGGTAGGACCTGCACCACTCGAGTGCTTTACCGGAGATTCCTTTTTCTTTGAGGCGTTCTAGGAGGCTCTCATGGCTAACGGAATCAAACGCTGCCGCGATGTCAAGGAAGACAAGGACAAAGCCTTGGCGGGTATTGTCGATGCCTGATATTATGTTGCTGAAGAGTGTGGTAAGAAGGGTCTTGACCCCGTGAGATTCTCTAAATCCATGCTGGCAGGGATCTAGTGGTGCATTGGAATCAATGTGATCTTGTATTTGTCTCTGAACTATCTTTTCCATTATTTTTGCAAGCATTGGTATGCTTGCTATGGGTCTGTAGGATTCTGGTTTCTGTTGGTCGAGTTTGTTGTTTTTTAGTAGAGGTCTTATTGAAGTTTGTTTGAGGGTGCGTGGGAAATCACCTGTTGTGAACGATTGTTGAATAAGTCTGGATATGATTGGACTGAGGTCAGTCCGGAGTTCCTTGACCCAGAAAGCTGGGCATGGATCAGATTGCGCTGTGGACGTATTGATGGCTGCTATGGTGTCTTCGATGCATCGTTTGGATGGAGTTGTGAAGGTAGTGAGTGGTGTTTGATTGTAGGGCTGAAGGATGATGCTGGACGTTGGGTTGTTGTTTATCTGACAAAGTTTCGTTTGTAGATAATCCGCATATGTTTGAGGATGGATTCCATTTGTTTGTTCTGAAGCAGGTTCTGTTGTAAGTTGCTTAACGAGGGCAAACAGGTCACGAGGTTTGTTGAGGGATCTCTTTAAAGTGTCGGCGTGGTAACGTCTCATGGTTTCAGTCACTGCGGTACGGTGCGCAGTGAGTTGTAAATTGTATGCCTTTTGGTCTGCTTCTGAGCGTGAGCGGCGCCAGCGTCTCTCAAGTTTTCTTAGTGTCGCGAGTGAGGCTTTCAACTCAGTAGAGTACCATGCTGCTGTGTGTTGTTTCGCTTGAGGTTTGCTTTTTGCTGGGCGAACCGCTATTGAACTGAGTATTTCGTTCCAGTTGGAGACTAGTTCATCAGGGTTGTGTGCTGGTGAGTTCATTAGTGGGATTGCTGATTTCAGGATTAGATCTTTGTTGAATTATCTAGGTTAAAAGCTGCTCTATCTCCTTTATTAAGTTTGATGCTTGCAGCCTCGTTCCATACCAGTTAAGGTAGAGCCCATCCCTTCGTAAAAGCCCCTCCTTTCCCCAGAATATTCCCCAGTTCCTAACAACTCTAAAAACCCTCTTCCTTGCACCATCATCTCATCCAGACATTGCGATTCTGAAGCTCTGTCTGCCTTTTGGGTCCTGCGCATGGAATGGGAAGCATTTCGGAGAATGCTATCCTGGAAGTTCTGGATTTCAATTTCCTACCTAAAAGTCTAAATTTGGCCTCCAGAACCTCCCTACAACACTTTCCTATGTCACTGGTACTGATAAGTACCAAGACAGCAGACTCCTCCCCAACACTATCTAAAACTTTGTCTAAGTGGTGCGTGAGGTCCGCTACCTTCACACCAGGCAGGCATGTTACCAGGCGATCAGCATGTCCACCAGCAATCCCAGCTATCTACATGCCTAATGATCGAATCACCAACTATAATGGCTGTCCTAACCCTTCCCTCATGGGCACATGGCCCTGGAGAAACCTCCTTGATGTGAGAGGGTTTTACATCACCTGGAGGACAGGTCCTAGCTACAGGATCACTTCCTACCACACCAGGGTGATGCTCTCCTGTCACGTGACCTCTCTCCTCCATGGCAACAGGGATACTCGTCTATGTACCTCTCCGTCTTTCTTATGTCTTCCAAGTCAAATACTCTAGCCTTCAGAGATCAGACTCGTTCCCTGAGAGCAAAGAGCTCCTTGCACCTAGTGCACATGTAAGACCCCTCACCAACTGGGAGAAAATCATACATTTGACTCTCAATGCAAAAGACTGGAAAGCCCCTATCTCACTGCTGGACTGGTGTCTGAATCTTAGTTTTAAGGTTGTGTTTAGGTATTTAAGTTGTTTACTTACTTAGGTTTGCTGGGAATCTTTATACTAATAAAACTATACCTAATAGGGGTCATTCCAAGGCACGAATAGCGGGGATAAATGTCCCATTGGGATGTCCATCCCTGCTATTCAGGCCTCTTCTCGACCCCGACTAACTTCCCCGCTCGTTGTATAGGGAAGTTGGATGGGGGCGGGAAAGGGGTGGATCGGGGGCAGCATTAGGGTGGGCAGTGAGCGGTCATCGGCCCTGGAAGTACAGGGCCGATTCCAATGTTGGCCCTATATGTCCAGGGCCGGCAGCTTGAACGGGGATCTTATTCCTCCTCTGAGGTGGAATAAATTCCCCTAGTCAGGTAGAACAGGCAGGCCTGGGGCTGGTAAGAGGTGGCAGGGGGCAGAGGGCATTCTCCGCAGCCCGACCCTAGCCTTGGAAGGCCAGATCGGGGGTCGGGCTGCGGGGAATGCAGCATTGTTACTGTCGGCTGGGGATCGCGGCTTTTGAATGGAACCATGGTGCCATGGCAACCGGACGCCATGGCGCCACGGCTCCATTGAAAAGCCCTGACTGAGCTATCTGTGCAAGGCCTGTACATGCAGGCTGGACTGAATCTGGGTCTCAGCCTGCACGTACAGGCCTGAATGCAATTCTGATCCTGTGGGGCTGGACATGCCACACGGGATCAGAATCCCGGCTAACTCTGTGTGGTTCTGTCAGAATCGGGCTTAATACATTTAATTGACTTTGTTCACCTCAAATTAATTAATCTCAGGTCCTTAATGTATGTCTGATGAGGATAAACAGCTGCACCAGAGAGTGAATATGGCACCTCCTTCCCCTTAAGAGGTTTGTTGTTGCTTTTAAGTGCTGTCAAGTCGGTGTCGACTCATGGCGACCCTCTGGATAGCTGGCCTAAACTTTGTTCGGTCTTCAGTCAGGCGGCTCATTGTTGACAGACTGGCACCCATAGCTGCTGTTATTGTATCGATCCATCTCATTGCTGTCCTTCCTCTTTTGCATTGACCTTCTACCTTGCCAAGCATGATATCTTTCTCTAATGATCTCTCTCTTTGCATGATATGTCCAAAGTATGAAAGTCAAAGTCTTGAAATCTGAGCTTCTAAAGAAAGCATAGGTTTGATCTCCTCTAGTACTGACTGGTTTGTTCTTCAGGCAGTCATGATTTACATAGTATTCATTGCCAGCATCATAATTCAAAGGCATCGACTTTCTTCCCATCTATCTTTTTCACTGTCCATCTTTCGCATCCATATGATGTTATTGAAAATATCATGGCATGATCAAGTTGAATGCTTGTATTGAGAGAGACATCTCTGCTTTTGAGAATTTTATCTTGGTCCTTCATAGCCATTCCGCCAAGAGTAATATGTTATCAGATTTCTTGACTGCTTGTTGCTTCTTTATTGATAGTTGATCCAAGTAGGTTAAAGTTGTCCACGATTTCAATTTCTTCTCCTTCAACAATGAACTTATTGATTTTGCCAGTTGTCATGATCTTTGTCTTCTTTACATTAAGGTGCAGGCCCATTTTAAGACTATTTGAGTGGAGGAGTGGCCTAGTGGTTGGGGCAAGGTACTTCAGGCCGGAAGGTCGGGGGTTCAAATCCCACTAGAGGACAGCAATCTTGGGCCGGAAGGACTGGGGTTTCTAGTCCCACAGGTGCTCCTTGTGGTCTTGGGCAAGCCACTTAACCCTCCATAGCCCATGTTCCCTGTAAAATAGTTCTCTGTGTGCTGTGCTTTCCTGTCTAATCAATGTGTTTATACCTCAAAAATTTCCTGTCATGATTTGACAATTTCCAATCTGTAATCAAACTGCTGCTGATCACTGGAAGTAGCGGTATACAAATGTATACTAAATAAAATAAAAATAAATAAATATTTTCCTTGATCGTGTGAAGCAAATGTTTCAGATCATCTTCACTTTCAGCCAGTAATGTGGTATCATCAGCATAGCGAAGGTTGTTGATGAGTCTTCCACCAATCTTCACACCTCGGTTCTCTTCATACAATCCTGCTTCTCTGATGAATTGTTATGCAGATAAATATGCAGCCTTGTCATACACCTTTGCGGATTTTAAACCATTCTGTTTCTTCTATTTCTGTTTGAACTGTTGTTTCTTGATCAATGTAAAGGTTGTGCAAGAAGGTGTTCTGGTATACCCATGCTTCTTAATATGGCCTAGAGTTTCTCATGGTTTACACAATCAAAAGCCTTGCTGTAGTCAATAAAACACAAATAAATTTCCTTTTGTCATTCTTTCGTCTTTTCAAGGATCCACCTCACTTCCACGATAATGTCTCTCATTCCTCACCCTTTCCTGAACCCTGCTTGCACTTCAGATTGTTCTCGCTCCAGGTATGGTTGTAGTCTCTGCTGAATAATCTTCAGTAGAATCTTGCTGGCATGTGGGATCAGAGTAATTGTGCAATAATTTCCACAGTCAGTTGGATCATTTTCTTTAGTATTGGTATAAACACAGATCTTTTCCAGTCAGTTGGCTATAATGTTGTCTTCTAAATTTCCTAGCAAAGCCTTGTAAGTATGGTAACAGCTGCATCAGATTGCTGTAATACTTCTATGGGAATGCCATCAATGCCTGGTGCTTTGTTCTTTGATAAGGCTTTCAATGCTGCATCAACTTCTTCTTTCATCACCAATGGTTCCAGATCATAAGATACAGGTTGAAACGACTGTTGGTCAACTTGATCTTTATTTATGTTTTATTTATTTATTTGAAGAGTTTTTCAATACCACCCCTTCCAGTGATCAGGGGCTGTTTATATAGAACTATAAAACATAAAAGATACATGGAACATATTGAACTGTTATAAATTGAAACAAGGAACTAGACATAGTGCTAGCTGGTTCTCTTAGCTATTTACAAGGTCTTCTCAGCATCATTCAACATAGATCCTTCAGCATCTTGTAACATTCCAATTCAAGGCTGGAATTTTTTCTTTAACTCTCGTAGCTTTAGAAAAGCCAATCTTGTTCTTCCTCTAATAGTTTCTGCTTCTATTTTCTTGCATGCGTCATTGTAATATTTCTTCTTGTCTTGTCTTGCTGCACGTTGGAAATATTTTCCAACATTTTGCCTTCTTTGTTGCCAACTTTTGCGTTCCAGTCACCCATGACTATCAGAATATTCTGTTTGCATATTCTGTCAATTTCAGCTTGTACCTGTTCATAGAACTCATCAACTTCATCCTCTTCTGCAGCTGTTGTTGGGGCATATACTTGAATTATAGTTGTGTTGATAGGCAATCTTCGTAGACGAATAGAGATTAAGTGTTCGCTGACTGCATTGTATTTCATTACAGTTCTTGCAAGTTTCTTCTTTATTATAAATGCAACACCATTTCTTCTTTGTCTTTCATTTCCAGCATAGTAGACCATGTGATCATCTGATGCAAAGTGCCCGATGCCAGTCCATTTCAGTTCGCTGACACCCAACAGATCAAGTTGTACACGTTCCATTTCATTCTTGACCACCTCCAACTTCCCTTGGTTCATGCTTCGTACGTTCCATGTTCCAATGTGTAAGACATCTTTACAGCTTCTGACTCTCATTTCATGCGCAGCTTCTGACTCTCATTTCACGATTCAATTGGAAAATATATAGTAATCATATACTATATTACTAAATATTTTCCAATTGAATTGTGATATAGAGAGAGCCCCACTGTTTTCTTCATCCAAATTAAAATATTCCACAATTTTATGCATTCTGTCTGTGTGCAAGGTCTCTTTTTGAAGCGATAATGTGATAGGCGATGGCCTAGCATGTAGCAGAGCTAGTTCTGAAGCCCTTTTTCTCCTGCTTTAAAATGTTATTGCTGATTTTGGAAAATTACAGAATGCTGTTAGCTGTTAGAAAGAGGAAAATTACAGAATGCTGTTAGCTGTTAGAAAGAAATACCGTTCTATTCTGGTTTGATAACATGTTCTGCTCTCCTGGAGATAAGAGAATTAAAACTATACGCTCTCCACTGGCTTCCTATCTATAGTAGGATTCAATATAAAACACTTGTCACCACTTTTAAACTCATTAATGACCTAGCCCCATCACAGTTGGCCACTCTACTCCAAACCCCACAAGAAAACAGAACCAGAAGAAAAACTAACCTCAACATGCTATTAATTCCCATTGCCGTGAGAAAATCAAAACAAATAACCACCAACACTGCTTTTTCATATTATGCTCCCAGCCAATGGAATAAACTGCCACTAAACCTCAGAGAGATTAAAGATCTTACAACTTTCAGGAAGGAACTTAAAACCTACCTATTTAGTCAACACTATAGCAACATACAACCTGAAATCAAATTTACTACACAAAAACATGCAACAAACCAAACACAAGTCTACCCCACCTAATTCCATTTTCATATCCACCCAAGTTAGTCTACTCCCAACACTGTACTTATGATCGCAAATAACTATTATAATCTCTTGCTAACCATGTAAAGCTACTTTTTGGTTCTTTGTAACATAGTTTTATGTTTCCTTTTATGTTAATAACCCACACATTGTTTTCCATGTAACCTAGTTCTTATGTAATCTAGTTTTATGTTCACCTAATGTTTAATGTAATGCAATATTGCACTGTTTTGCTATATTGTTGTTTTAAGTTCCTTGTAAACCGCCCCTGATCTCTGGAAGGGGCGGTATAGAAAAGCACACAAATAAATAAATAAATAAAAACTTTCTTACTGTTTATTGTTTAGGTAAGCCAGATGTCTGTTTCAGTAGAATGCCGCGCCACTGTATCTTTGCTAGATGTACACTGACCTTGTAATTAGGATGAAAATATAGCAGAAAAGCTGAACAGTGTAAGAATATTTAGTCTAGCGTTATGATTGTTTAGTGTTTTGAGCCAGGGCTAGAGATATGTGCCTGCAGCCATTGCAGGACAAATTACCACCCCAAATGCCGCAATTCAAGCAGTCATCTTTCCAGTACCTCTTAGTGCATGGACCCCCAGATATACCAAAGTGGAGATGGACCATTATTGTCAAAAGGAGGGGGGGGGGGGAAATTATCCGACACTGGGTGGATTGTGTTGCCACCGCCTGAAGGGAGCTTAACCCCTGGTATGACTGTAATTCCTGAAGCATTAGGCCCTGCTTTTGTCCAAGCTTTTCATCAGGCCACACACTATGGTAAAACTAAGATGGCTGAAACTCTGAAGCCATATTTCTATATCTCACTGTTAGGACCTTTAACCACCTCAGTAGCCCGAAGCTGTGTGACCTGTGCCAAAAACAATGCCCGCCAGGGTCCTGTCCTACCCCCAAGAATTCAGTCAGTGGGAGTTACCCCCATGGGAAATATCCAAATAGACTTTGCAGAGATGCCACGAGCAAACGGATACCGCTACTTGTTGGTCCTAGTTTGTACCTTTTCTAGATGGGTGGAAGCTTTTCCCACCAGAACTGAGAAGGCCAGAGAAGTCACTAAGGCCTTGCTTCATGAGATCATCTCCAGATTCGGAATACCACTGACCATGGGGTCTGACAATGGGCCCTCCTTTGTGTCACAAGTAACCCAGTAGCTAGCCCATGCCCTGCAGATACAATGGAAGTTACACACAGCATATAGGCCCCAGAGTTCAGGGAAAGTAGAGAGAATGAACCGGACCCTGAAGTCACAGATATCCAAACTCTGTCAGGAAGCCCACCTGAAGTGGCCCCAAGCTCCCCCATTGCCCTTCTCCGAATACGGTCAGCACCCATCACGCCATTAGGGGTATCCCGATTTGAGATCCTGTATGGGAGGCCCCCGCCTATAATTTAGGGGATAAGGGGAGATATGAACCAAATTGGAGCACAAATCACTAGGCAAGAATTGTTGGCTCTAAGTTCTGTTTTGCAGGGTCTTCATACCTGGGTGCAGGACCAGTTGCCTATCAATCTAACCGAACCCTTGCACCCTTTCAAGCCTGGAGCCTCGGTGTGGGTAAAAGAGTGGAAGAAGACACCATTGGCGCCTCATTGGAAAGGCCCATATATCGTCTTGCTATCAACCCCAACAGCAGTAAAAGTGGCAGAGATCGACTCCTGGATCCACCACAGTCGAGTGAAACCAGCAACAGTTCCTGAGAGTCGCCCCTGGACTTTGATCGCTAATCCTGCATCACCGTTGCGAATCACACTGCGGAGAAGAGATCCATCATCGTAGAGAACGTTGCCAACTTGTTTCTGAACATCACAGAGACGTTCTTCAGTTCTGCATTAACTACATTCCAGACCCTATTAATTCTTATCTACCACACAGTGATCCCTCTACTATGGTCTGAAGTATTTTTTTTGTGTGATTAGATTCTCACCCTTCCACACTTGCGGGTGTGAATAATCAAAAGGAGGGAATGTGATAGGCGATGGCCTAGCATGTAGCAGAGCTAGGTCTGAAACCCTTTTTCTCCTGCTTTAAAATGTTATTGCTGATTTTGGAAAATTACAGAATGCTGTTAGCGGTTAGAAAGAGGAAAATTACAGAATGCTGTTAGCTGTTAGAAAGAAATACCGTTCTATTCTGGTTTGATAACATGTTCTGCTCTCCTGGAGATAAGAGAATTAAAACCTTTACTGTTTATTGTTTAGGTAAGCCAGATGTCTGTTTCAGTAGAATGCCGTGCCACTGTATCTTTGCTAGATGTACACTGACCTTGTAATTAGGATGAAAATATAGCAGAAAAGCTGAACAGTGTAAGAATATTTGGTCTAGCGTTATGATTGTTTAGTGTTTTGAGCCAGGGCTAAAGATATGTGCCTGGAATATTACAGAAATCACCAGTAGCTATTAGAAACACGTCTTAGCCTTGCTTTGTTTGGCCTTGCTTTTGATGAGAATGCTTCTGATATGCCTTCCACTATCTTTGCAAGCTAACTGACCTTGCAAGAGTAGCGAAATATACTGAATACTTTAGCAGAAGTATTATGTTTAGTGTTATGTCTACCAAGACCAGGACCAATGAGAAGTTTTGCCTGTATTAGACTAGAGAAGAAAGGTATATAAACTGTCATTTTTCTGAGCTCTGGGCTCAGACATTTTGTATGCCAGTGCTGAGACTGTATATACAATAAAAGGGAGTTGAATCCTCGTCCATTGACTCCGGGTATTATTGGGGTTGCGGGCCCTTCGCTATTACAATGCAATATAATGGTGTATTTGGCAATCTGCAAAATAGTGTTTGGGCTCCAGGTCTCATTCAGAAGGGGACACTACGAGAATGGTCAGATTGTCCCCTGCTCATTTAATATTTGCTGCATGTACCATAGCCCCCGTCGTTCCCAGTCAGCATAAACATTAACTGCCATACCAGAGGGAAAATTTGCATTACCGCGAAGGAGTAAAAAGCCTAATCCCCCAGGTGAGATCTGCCATCACGCACAAAGAGTGAGCTATAAGGTCCTAATAGGCTGAATCAGACAGCTTTTGCTGAAACGAGAGAGGAGCGAAGCACAGTCTATCTGTAAAACTCCCTACAAGCTGTAGGGGAACACAAACTCCTCCTCAAACTTCCGCGGGGTATGCATGTTAGTAAACCCTAACCAGTCCTGGCGGTGCCTCATTTGGCATGCGAATGTGTATTGTTGTAAGTCCGGAAATCCCAGCCCGCCGTGTTTCCACCATCCGCGGACAGCGCTATTTTGGCTTGGTCTCCTCTCCACAAGAACCAGCAGATCTCTCTTTCAAGGCATTTCAAATCTGATTGGCAAATAGAAATCGGGAGGGTCTGTAAATAGCAAAGGATCCTAGGCAGCAAAACCATATGGTATGCTTCTACTCTGCCAGCCAAAGAAAGTGACAATGGGGTCCAGTCATGCATGCTTGTCTGTACTTTCCATAGTAGCACCTCATAATTCAGCTGATATAGCTTACTCGGGTCCTGAGGCAGCTGGATCCCCAAGTACATAAATGGCCTCTCTGCTTATCTAAGTGGGAAGGAGGGGCCCTAAACAAATCTCAATTGGCCCAGGACATCCAGGCTTCTCACTTAGTCAACAAAGTTTTGGACCTGGAAGCCCTAATGGTGGAAAAGGACTTGGACATTGTGGCCATTACAGAAACATGGTTCAATGAATCACATGATATAATCTATTCTGAAGAGACAGAGAAAGTGGAAAAGGAGGAGGAGTAGCCTTGTATGTCAAAAGCAATATTAAAGCTACTGAAATGCAGGGGGCATGGGGAAAAGAAGAAGCGCTCTGGATCGTGTTGGAAAGAGGAGATGGTACTGTCATCTATACTGCTATAGTCTACAGACCTCCGACTCAAATCGAAGAGATAGATCACAAATTGATTATAGATATTGCCAAGATAGCCACAAAGGGGGAAATGATCATACTGGGTGACTTTAGTCTACCCGATGTGGATTGGATTACTCCTTCTGCAAATCTGAAAAGAAGCAAAAAAATTGTGGATGCTCTCCAAGATGCGTTATTTAGACAAATGGTGATGGAACCAACCAGGGAAAGCTCAACGCTGGATTTGGTGCTCACCAACGGTGATAGCGTGTCGAATGTCTGGGTGAATGCCCCTGTGAGCAACAGTGATCATCACACGGTGTGGTTTGAGATAAAAGCCAAGGTGCAGTCCTATCATAGCAAGCTCAAAGTCCTAAACTTCAAAAACACTGACTTTAGTAAAATGGCCAAGTACATAAAGGAGGAGCTGACAGGGTGGAAGGCGATAAAGGAAGTGGAATTGCAATGGGCTAAACTAAAAGAGGCAATAAAAGGGGCAACAGATAAATATGTAAGAAAAGTAAACAAAAACAAAAGGAGAAGGAAACCTATTTGGTTTTCCAAAGAAGTGGCTGCTCAAATAAGGGCAAAAAACACAGCTTTCTCAAAATTCAAAAGCTTGCAAACAGAGGAACAAAGAAATGAATACAGGATCAAACTCAAAGAGACAAAAAGAGAAATAAGGATAGCAAAATCACAGGCAGAGGAAAAGATGGCTAAAGATGTTAAGTGCGGTGATCAAATTTTCTTCAGGTTTATTCGGGAAAGAAGAAGATCAGAGGTGGAATTGCAGGATTCAGAAGTGCTGGGAAAGGACTAGTGGAAAATGACATTGATAAAGCAAAATTACTAAACAAATACTTCTGCTCTGTTTTTACTAAAGAGTGGAGGAGTGGCCTAGTGGTTGGGGCAAGGTACTTCAGGCCAGAAGGTCGGTGGTTCAAATCCCACTAGAGGACAGCAACCTTGGGCCGGAAGGACTGGGGTTTCTAGTCCCACAGGTGCTCCTTGTGGTCTTGGGCAAGCCATTTAACCCTCCATAGCCCATGTTCCCTGTAAAATAGTTATCTCCAAGTTATAATGCCCTGTTCAATGTAATTTCAGTTTGTTCAATGTAAACTGCACTGATGCAGAATAGCACGGTATATAAGAGAATGTAAATAAATAAATAAAGTCCTGGAGAAGGACCACCTGCGACTCCCAAATATAAAAATGGGAATGAAGTAGATAACACACCATTCAGATAAGATGAGGTGTTAGAACAACTTGAAAGTGGACAAGGCCATGGGACCCGATGGGATACATCCCAGGATACTGAAAGAGCTCAGAGAGGTTCCTGCAGCGCCGTTAAAGGATGTTTTCAACAGATCCTTGGAAACAGGAGAGGCTCCACAGGACTGGAGAATGGCTGATGTCATACCTCTACACAAAAGTGGTGACAGGGAAGAAGTGTCAAACTACAGGTCCGTGAGCTTTACCTGCTATATCACTAAGAAAGATATTAAAAAGAATCAGACCAAGGACAGATCCCTGGGGCACACCACTGGAAACTTCCTTCTCCTCAGAGTGAGCTCCATTTACCTGTACCCTTTGTCACCTCCCACAACCAATTTCTAACACGATCAGTAACTTTAGGGTCCATCCCTAGGGTGCTCAGTTTGTTTATAAGTCACTTGTGCAGAACGATGTCAAAGGCTTTACTGAAATCTAAATACACCACATCTACGGCTCTCCCTCGGTCCAACTCCCTGGTCACCCAGCCAAAGAAATCAATCAGATTTGTCTGACAAGACCTGTCTCTAGTGAATCCATGCGGCCTTGGATCCGGTAATCTGTTGGACTCCAGAAACCTCGCTATTTTCTCTTTCAGCAGCGTTTCCAAAAATTTACTCACCACAGAGGTTAAACTAACCAGCCTGTAGTTTTCAAACACATCCTTACTTCTACTTTTGTGTAAAGGGGCCACATGTGAGTTGTCCAGGCTGTACCTGCCCGATGGAAAGGGGAAGGGAACAGCACCTCCCAACACCTCCGCTGCAGCGGTAGTCTCCGGGCGCGTGAACGGCTCCAGGCACCTCCTCACAGCAACAGCTGATCCACTTGAGTAAATCTCCAAGCACAGCTTTATTCTCGGCAGGTAAGACCCCCGGTTTGAGTTGTCCCGGCTGTGCTGCCCGATGGAAAGGGGAAGGGAACAGCACCTCTCAACACCTCCGCCGCAGCGGCAGTCTCCGGGCGAGTGAACGGCTCCAGGCACCTCCTCATAGCAACAGCTGATCCCATGACCTTGCATTTTTTAACATTAAATCCCAGCTGCCAAATTCTAGACCATTCTTCAAGCTTAGCTAGATCCTTCCTCATGTTATCTACACCTTACTGGGTGTCTAACCTATTGCAGATTTTGGGATCATCCGCAAAGAGGAAAACCTTAGCCGACAGCCCTTCCACTATATCACTAACAAAGATGTTAAAAAGAATCGGACCAAGGGCAGATCCCTGGGGCACACCACTGGTAACTTCATTCTCCTCAGAGTGAGCTCTATTTACCTGTACCCTTTGTTCTAACCCAAGCAGCAACTTTAGGGTCCATCCCTAGGGTGCTCAGTTTGTTTATAAGTCACCTGTGAGGAACAGTGTCAAAGGCTTTATTGAAATCTAAGTACCCCACATCTAGGGCTCTCCCTCGGTCCAACTCCCTGGTCAACCAGTCAAAGAAATCAATCAGATTTGTCTGACAAGACCTGTCTCTAGTGAATCCATGCTGCCTTGGATCCGGTAATCTGTTGGACTCCAGAAACCTCGCTATTTTCTCTTTCAACAGCGTTTCCAATAATTTACTCACCACAGAGGTTAAACTAACCAGCCTGTAGTTTTCAAACACATCCTTACTTCTACTTTTGTGTAAAGGGGCCACATGTGACTCTCTCCAGTCCTCTGGCACAACTCCCGACTCCAACGAGGCAATGAAAAGGTCAGTCAGTGGAGCTACTAGAATGTCCCCAAGTTCACTCTGTATTTTCGGGTGTATCCCATCAGGTCCCATCAATTTGTCTACTTTAAGCTTAGTTAGTTCCTCCCAAACACAGTCTTCTGAAAATTGTTCAAGATGCCCCTCGTTTCTGTTCCTATTTGTGGGTATTTTCTGAGGTCCACCTCCTGGTTCTTCTTCTTTGAACAAAGAGCAGAAATATTTGTTAAGCAATTCTGCTTTAAACTCATCAGCTTCTACATATTCCTCCCCTTCACCCTTGAGTCTAAGAACATAAGAACATAAGATATGCCATACTGGGTCAGACCAAGGTCCATCAAGCCCAGTATTCTGTTTCCAACAGTGGCCAATCTAGGTCATATGTACCTAGCAGTTTCCCCAAGAGACACAAGTTCTGACAATACCACTTTTGCCCTTCCTCTTCTCACTAACTTATCTGAAAAATGTCTTATCCCCTCATTTTATTGCATTGTCTATTTCCTCTTTTTGAATCTTTGCTTTCCTGACTACTTTGCTAGCTTCTGTAAGTTTTTCCAAATATAGATGCCTGTCTTCCTCTCTCTGTGATCTCTTGTATTTCATGAAGACCTCCCTCTTTTTCTTCACCTTTTCAGCTACTACTTTCGAAAACCATGGTGGTCTCCTTTTATTTACCATTTTAACAAAAAGGTTGGTTGCCCTTAAAATATCCCCTTTCAGTTTTGCCCGCTGTTTTTCCACATCCCCCAGCTTTTCCCATCCCGCTAATGACTCCTTGAGGTATTGGCCCATCCTGACAAAGTTAGTTTTCCTAAAGTCTACAACCCTCGCTTTTGAATGGATTTTATCAGCCCTATTCCTAATATTGAACCACATCTTCTGGTGTTCACTGGATGCAAAATGATCTCCCACTGTTGTTGTTAAGTGCCATCGAGTTGGAGTCGACTCATGGCGACCCTCTGGATAGCTATCCTAAATTCTGTTTGGTCTTCAGTCAGGCGGCTCATTGTTGACAGACTGGTACCCATAGCTGCTGTTATTGTATCGATCCATCTCATTGCTGGCCTTCCTCTTTTGTGTTGACCTTCTATCTTGCCAAGCATGATGTCTTTCTCTAATGATCTCTCTCTTCGCATGATGTGTCCAAAGTATGAAAGTCGAAGTCTTGTCATCTGAGCTTCTAAAGAAAGCTTAGGTTTGATCTCCTCTAGTACTGACTGGTTTGTTCTTTGGGCAATCCATGGTATACACAGTATTCGCCGCCAGCACCATAATTCAAAGGCATGAATTTTCTTCCTGTCTGTCTTTTTCACTGTCCAGCTTTCACATCCATATGATGTTAATGAAAATACCATGGCTTGAACAAGTCGAATCTTTGTATGGAGAGAGACATCTCTGCTCTTGAGAATCTTATCTAGGTCTTTCATAGCCATTCTGCCAAGAGCAATGCGTCGTTTGATTTCTTGACTACTTGTTGCTTCTTTATTGATAGTTGATCCAAGTAGGTTAAAGTTGTTCACAATTTCAATTTCTTCTCCTTCAACGAGGAACCTGTTGATTATGCCAGTTGTCATGATCTTTGTCTTCTTTACATTAAGGTGCAGGCCCATTTTGAGACTATGTTCTTTGACTGTGAGAAGCAAATGTTTCAGATCATCTTCACTTTCAGCCAGTAATGTAGTATCATCAGCATAGCGAAGGTTGTTGATAAGTCTTCCACCAATCTTCACACCTCTGTTGTCTTCATACAATCCTGCTTCTCTGATGATTTGTTCTGCATATAAATTTAACAGGTAGGGGGAAAGTATGCAGCCTTGTCTTACACCTTTGCTTATTTTAAACCATTCTGTTTCTCCATGTTCCGTTCGAACTGTTGCTTCTTGATCAATGTACAGATTGCGCAAGAGAATGATCAGGTGTTCTGGTATACCCATGCTTCCAGAGTTTCTCATGGTTTACACAGTCAAAAGCCTTGCTATAGTCGATAAAGCACAAATAGATATCCTTTTGGTATTCTTTAGTCTTTTCAAGGATCCATCTCACATCCGCAATGATGTCTCTTGTTTCTCGCCCTTTCCTGAACCCTGCTTGCACTTCAGGTAGTTCTTGTTCCAGGTATGGTTGTAGTCTCTTTTGAATAATCTTCAGTAGAATCTTGCTGGCATGTGGGATCAGAGCGATTGTTCAATAATTTCCACAGTCAGTTGGATCACTTTTCTTTAGTATTGGTATAAACACAGATCTTTTCCAGTCAGTTGGCCATGATGTTGTCTTCCATATTTCTTGGCAGAGCCTTCTAAGTATGGTAACAGCTGCATCAGATTGCTGCAATACCTCTATAGGAATGTCATCAATGCCTGATGCTTTGTTCTTTGATAAGGCTTTCAATGCTGCTTCAACTTCTTCTTTCATCACCAATGGTTCCCGATCATAAGGTACAGGTTGAAACGGCTGTTGGTCCACTTGATCTTTATCATATAAAAACTCTGTATATTCCTTCCACCTTTTCTTGATCTTCTCAGCATCATTCAACATAGAACCTTGAGCATCTTGTAACATTCCAATTCGAGGCTGGAACTTTTTCTTTAACTCTCGTAGCTTTAGGAAAGCTGATCTTGTTCTTCCTCTAATAGTTTCTGCTTCTATTTCCTTGCATGCGTCGTTGTAGTACTTTTCCTTGTCCTTTCTTGCTGCACGTTGGAAATCTCTGTTGACTTCTGCGATTGTCTTTCTTTCTCCTCTGGCTTTAGCTTCTCTGCATTTCTGGGCAATTTTCAGAGTTTCTTCCGTCATCCATTTTGGCCGTTTTTGCTTTTTCACCTTTTGTAGAGACTTCTCGCTTTCTTCCAACACAACCTTCTTGATGTCATTCCATAACTCTTCCGGAGCTCTGTCATTTGTATCTAAAGCAGCAAATCGATTTTGCAGGCAGTCTTTAAATTCCAGTGGTATATTCTCAAGGTCATATTTTGCTGCATTCATGAGTGGTTTGCTCTTTTTCAACTTTAACTTGAGTTTGCATACTAGTAGTTGATGATCTGCACCACAGTCAGCTCCAGGTTTTGTCTTTGTTGATGTTATAGAGCTTTTCCATCGTTGACTTCCACAGATGTAGTCGATTTGATTTTTATACAATCCATTGGGTGAAGTCCATGTGTACAGTCGCCGCTTGTGTTGCTGGAAGAAGGTGTTTGAGATGAATAGATCATTGGTCTTGCAGAATTCTATCAGTCTTTCTCCAACTTCATTTCTGTTGCCAAGTCCATATTTTCCAACTACTTTGCTTTCTTCTTTGTTGCCAACTTTTGCGTTCCAGTCACCCATGACTATCAGGATATCCTGTTTGCATGTTCTGTCAATTTCAGCTTGTACTTGTTCATAGAACTCTTCAATTTCATTCTCTTCTGCAGCTGTTGTTGGGGGATATACTTGAATTATAGTTGTGTTGATAGACAATCCTCGTAGACGAATAGAGATTAAGTGTTCGCTGACTGCATTGTATTTCATTACAGTTCTTGCAAGTTTCTTCTTTATTATAAATGCAACACCATTTTTTGTCTTTCATTTCCAGCATAGTAGACCATGTGATCATCTGATGCAAAGTGCCCGATGCCAGTCCATTTCAGTTTGCTGACACCCAAGAGATCAAGTTGTACACGTCCCATTTCATTCTTGACCACCTACAACTTCCCTTGGTTCATGCTTCATACGTTTCATGTTCCAATGTGTAAGACATCTTTACAGCTTCTGACTCTCATTTTATGCGCAGCTACATCAGCAGTCAGACTTCCCGAGGGCTTTGATCCAACCACATCATAAATGCTGGCTTTACTCTGAAAAGTCTTCAGCTCTTCCCCAGTAGCTAGTTAAGTGCCTTCCGACCTGGGGGTCTCATCTTCCAGCACGATAGCACAATTTGTTTTGTTGTAACTATCCACTGGGTTTTCATGGCAAGATACAGAAGTAGATTGCCGGGCCTTTCTTCCGCGCAGTTTAAGTTTGGTGTTGTTGCCGTTGTCACAGAAATGTGATCCTCCGCTGTCAACACTATCCCATTCTGCTGCTGCCCAGATGGGTGGTTTGTCTTGGTCTGGCACCTCAGCTGAGACCTGTCCATCTTGGGAGACCCTGCCAGTAGTTAAACTACCAATAGTTTAGCTCTCAGCATCACTGATGCACGCAAGCCCTCACAGCACGACAAGCTGCAAACCAAGTGAGAGGATCTCCCACTATAACATCAGAAACACTAAGTCCAGTATGGCCCCTTCACATGTGGGTTCTGTTACCAATTGCTTGAATAGTTGTCCCTGTAGAGAATCAGGGATCTCCTTACTTCTAGAAGGCACCGCAGCAGGGATGTGCCAATCAACATCCGGCATATTGAAATCCCCTCTTAGTAGCATTTCCCCTTTCCTAGCAATGCTTTGTATATCTTCTATTAAATCTCCATCCACCTCTTCTCCCTGTGAGGGAGGTCTATATATCACGCCCATGCAAATAGATTTCTCTTTTCCTCTTTTAAATAAACTAAAGAGCACTGTGTACGCCTTGTAGCATTATACAAATGATAAATAGTAGTAAATGAAGCACCCTGATGGTTAGGCTGGCCCTGGGATTTTGGTCACCCGCTTCAAAGAAGGTAACTCCAGTGGGATGTCTGTAGATACATCCTGTAGATATCCATCCTTGAGCTCCACTGGGAAGGTGCCCTGCGGCCACCAACAGATCTAGAAACCAAACTGCAGCAACCACCATCTCCTGGAGACAGACAAATACTGAAGGGTGCTCCGAGCTACACCAGCACTAGTACCAGTGATGACGGCCCTAGAAGCTTCTAGTTTTTCCTGGCTCCATTATCTACTGGCAAGGGGTCTAGCAGAATGATCTGGAATGCATTTTTTACTCTCGTACATTATTTTAATGAAAAACTTGCCACACAGAAAACACGTGTAAATGTCTGTGGAACTGGGTACCTGCAGCATGTTTCAGAGTGACAGGACAAGTGAGGAGTGGAGGAGTAGCCTAATAGTTAAAGCGGTGGGCTAAGAACCAGGCAATACAGTCTTCAAATTCCACTACTGCTCCTTGTGACCTTGGACAAGTTGCTTAACTCTCCATTGCCTCAGGTACAAACATCTATTGCAAACCTTCTGAGGACAGGTAACACCTATTGTAATTTGCTTTGAACTTCTGAGAAAGAGCTGAGGTTCTAATTACAAAGACATAGCATGACCTGGAAATCTGCAAAGATTATCATACTAGCTACAGAGGACTAAGAGAACATGGAAACATAGAAGCATGATTGCAGAAAAAGACCAGAAGGCCTATCCAGTCTGCCCTTCCATACCAACTGCTATAGTCCCTTTTTTCCCTTTAGAGATCTTCTTTGTTGGTCCCATGCTTTCTTGAAATCAGATACTGTCCTAGTTTCTACTGACAGGAAGGACAGAGTAGGAAGAAGGGGATGTGGGGTGGCAATATATGTAAAAAATAATATTAAAGCTATAGAATTTTATGGTCTAAAAGGAAGAGAGGAGGCACTAAGAGTTAAACTAGAAAGAGAGAGTAGAAGTGGACAAAGATTTAATAGATGACATACACAATATTGCCATGAAAGGGGAAGTGCTACTGATAGGGGATTTCAATGTGCCGGATGTGGATTGGCACATCCCTGCTGCGGTGTCATCTAGAAGTAAGGAGATCCTGGATTTTCTACAGGGAGAACTATTCAGCTAACTGGTAACAGAACCCACGTGAAGGGACCATACTGGACTTGGTGCTTACAAATGGTGAAAGTGTTTCTGATGTTATAGTGGGAGATCATCTCGTATCCAGTGACCACCAAATGGTATGGTTCAGTATTAGGATTAGGGCTGATAAAATCCATTCAAAGCGAGTGTCTTAGACTTTAGGAAAACTAACATAGCCAAGGTGGTACAATACCTCAAACAGTCGTTAGTGGGATGGGAACATAGTAACATAGTAAATGATGGCAGATAAAGACCAGTATGGTCCATCTAGTCTGCCCAGTAAGATGGCAAGAGTAGGTGCACCTGCCGCTCTGTGCAGGCCACCCCTCCCCATGTCTTTTTTTAGGGGTGAACTCATTGCTCTGTGTAGGACACCCCTATTTATTTCAGTGAAAAAGTACTTCCTGACATTGCCTTTCAATTTACCTCCTTGCAGCTTCATGTTATGCCCTCTAGTTTTACAGCTTCCCCATCATTGGAAGAAGTTTGTTTGTTCTTTATTTCTCTTTAAGTATTTAAAGGTCTGAATCATATCTCCCCTGTCCCTCCTCTCCTCCAGAGTGTACATATTTAGGTCTTCAAATCTCTTCTCATAAGGCTTCTGACGCAGGCTCCAAATCATTTTGGTCGCCTTCCTCTGAACAGTTTCCAATCTTTTTATATCCTTTGCAAGATACGGTCTCCAAAACTGAACACAGTATTCCAAGTGAGGCCTCACCAGTGACTTATACAGTGGCATTAGTACCTCTTCCTTTCTGCTGGTAATTCCTCTTTGTATGCAGCCCAACATCCTCCTGGCTCTTGCCACTGCCTTGTCGCACTGTTCTGCCACCTTGAGATCCTCAGAAATACTTACACCAAGGTCTTTGTCCTGGTCCATGCACACCAACTTCTTGACCCCTATCGCGTACATTTCCCCTGGATTTCTGCTTCCCAGGTGCATGACACTGCACTTCTTCGCATTAAATCGTAACTGCCAAGCATTGGACCATTCTCCCAGGTTTGCAGATTTTTCCTCATGTTATCCACTCCCTCGGGGGAGTCCACTCTGTTGCAAATTTTCATGTCAAAGACAGACTTTTCCATGCAGTCCTTCAGCAATATCACTCACAAATTCATTGAACAGTGCAGGGCCCAGGACCGAACCCTGGGTCACCCCGCTAATCACCCTCCTTTCATCTGAGTGAGCTCCATTTACCATCACTTTCTGTCATCTGTCAGTCAACCAATTTCAGATCCAGTTCACCACCTTGGGACCCATCCCCAAACTACTGAGTTTATTGATAAGCCTCCTATGAGGAACAGTATCAAAGGCTTTGCTGAAATCCAGATAGATGGCATCCATCGCATGCCCCTGATCTAGTTCTCTGGTGGCTCAGTCAAAGAACTCAATCAGATTTGTTTGGCAAGATAGTCCTTCGGTAAAACCATGTTGCCTCGGATCATGTAACCTGTTGGTTATGAGAAAGTCCACGATTCGCTCTTTCAGGAGTGTCTCCATTACTTTTCCCGCCACCGAGGTAAGGCTAACGGGCCTGTAGTTTGATACTTCTGGAGCCATGTATTAAAGCTGTTTATGCGATGTAGCCTTTCTGCCCTTTACCATGAACAGGTAGAACTTCTGAGAATGCTACAGTGTTAACAATGGGCTTGAGTTTCTCTCCCAGAGTTTGGAACTCCCTTTGAACTGCAGAGGCACTGTTTCTAGCCAGGTCATTTGTAACCAAGTGGATGACAACATCGATTTTGGAGCGGTCACGTTCTGCGCTAAGTATAGTACATCAACAATTTGGTTTGTATTCCAGCTGGCTGAAGAGCCTGGGAGGCATTTGACTATCTTCTCTCCTTTGAACTGTGTTCCCAAGTTGGTGTCTCTGATGATGGAATCACCAAGTAGTAGTAGTTTTCTGTTCGGTGAGTTTTTCTTCATATTTGGTGCTTTATCAGGAAATTGGGTATTGACTGTCTCATTTAAGGGCCCTTCAGTTTCCATGGATTGGGCATCCTCATTAATCAAAGCAGAGAAGGCATTATGCAGGGATATCTCTTGATGTATAGGGTGTCTCTGCGTTACAGGTCACAATCTACCCGAGCCCACTGTGATCCATTTGTTCCTGGGATGTTTGACAGCTGAGGGATGTAGAAAAACAGTGAACAAAACTGAAAGGGAATATTTTAAGGGCAACCAACCTTTTTGTTAGAAAGGTAAAAAGAAAAGGGGGCTGCTATGGTTCCCAAACGTAGTAGCTGAAAAGGTGAAAAAGAGAGTGAGGCCTTCATGAAATACAAGAGATCACAGGGAGAGGAAGACAGGCATCTATATTTGGAAAAACTCAGAGAAGCTAGCAAAGTAGTCAGGAAAGCAAAGGTACAAAAAGAAGAAGAAATAGCCAATGCAATAAAATGTGGGGATAAGACATTTTTCAGATATGTTAGTGAGAGGAGAAAGGGCAAAAGTAGTATTGTCAGACTCAAGGGTGCAGGAAGGAATATGCAGAAACTGATGAGGGAAAAGCATAATTACTTAACATATATTTCTGTTCTGTGTTCATAGATGAAGGGCCAGGATATGGACCTCAGAAAACACCCACAAATAGGAAGAGAAGTGATAGTAATCTCAAATGATTTTCAGAAGACTATGTTTGTGAGGAACTAGCTAAACTAAAAGTAGACAAAGCCATGTGTCCAGATTGGATACATCCAAGAATACTGAGGGAACATGAGGACATTCTAGTGGACCATGGGAGAGCCCTAGATGTGAGGTATTTAGTTTTCAGTAAAGCCTATGACAGTGTCACACACAGGCGACTTATAAACCAACTGAGCATCCTAGGGATGGACTCTGAAGTGACCATTTGCATTAGAAATTGGTTGAGTGGGAGGTGACTAGGGGTATAGGTATATGGAGCTCAATGAAAAGAAAGAGGTTACCTGTGATGTGCCGCAGGGAGCTGTCCTTGGTCCAATTCTGTTTAACATCTTTTTAGTGATATTGCGGAAGGGCTGTCGGGTAAAGTTGTTTGCGGATGATACCAAAATCTGCAATAGAGTAGACACCCAAGAAGGAGTAGATAACATGAGGAGGGAGCTAGCTAAGCTTGAAGAATGGTCGAGAATTTGGCAGTTGAAATTTAATGCTAAAAAATGCAGGGTCATGCATTTCGGCTGCAAAAATCCAAAGGAGCAGTACAGTGTAAGGGGTGAGGTACTTTTGTCCATAAAAGAAGAGTGGGACTTTGGCGTAATTGTGTCTGACGATCTTAAAGTAGAAAACAGGTAGAAAAGGCAACTGCAAAAGCCAGAAGGATGCTTGGGTGCATAGGGAGAGGAATGGGCAGCAGAAGAAAGGAGGTGATAGTACCTCTCTGAAAGTCTCTGGTGCAAACTCATTTGGAGTATTGTGTGCAATTCTGGAGAACCACACCTTCAAAAGGATATAAATAGTTTGGAGTCTGTGCAGAGGGTGACTACCAAAATGATTAATGGTCTTCGTTATGAAGCATAGGAGGACAGACTTAAAGATCTTAATATGTATACTTTAGAGTAAAGGTAGGATAGGGGCGATATGATGCAGACATTTAAAGGCCTCCATGGCTTAAATGCACAGGAGAGTCTCTTTCAATTGAAGGCACGCTCTGCTACAAGGGGGACATAGGATGAGAGTGAAAGGGGATAGACTCAGAAGTAATATGCAGAAATATTTCTTTTTCGGAAAGAGTGGTAGATGCGTGGAATAGTCTCCCAGTAGAGGTGGTAGACCCAAGGACAGAATCTGAATTCAAAAAAGCATGGGACAAACACAGAGGATCTCTAAAGGTAAAATGGGGACTATTGTAGTTGATATGGAAGGGCAGACTAGATAGGACATGAGGTCTTTTTCTGCCATCATGTTTCTACCTCTACTAGGGACTGTTCCACGCATCTACCACTCTTTTCGTGAAGAATATGGAAGGACAGACTAGATAGGCCATGTGGTCTTTTTCTGTCGTCATTTTTCTCTGTTTCTAATATTTCCGCCTATTATTCCTGAGTCTGTCCCCTTTCACCTTTATCCTATGCCCCCTTGTTACAGAGCTTTCTTTCAATTAAAAAAGACTCTCCTCCTGTGCATTTATGCCATGGGGGGTATTTAAACATTTCTATTATATCTCCTGTCTCCCACCTTTCCTCCAGAGTATACATATTGAGATCTTTAAGTCTGTCCCCATATGCTTTGTGACAAAGTCCAGTGACCATTTTGGTAGCCACACAGAATCCATCCTGTTTATATCCTTTTGAAGGTGTGTTCTCCAGAATTGTACATAATACTCCAAAAGAGGTCTCACCAAAGACTTATACAGAGGCACTATTACTTCCTTTCTGCTCACCATTCCTCTCCCTATGCACCAAAGCATCCTTCTGGCTTTTGCTGCCACTTTTTTACCTGTTTAGCCATTTTAAGATCATCAGAAATAATCACTCCCAGGTCCTACTCTTCTTTTGTGGACAGAAGTACTTCACCAACTATACCGTACCGCTCCTTTGGATTTTTGCAGCTCTGCATTTTTTAACATTAAATCTTAGCTGCCAAATTCTTGACCATTCTTCAAGTTTAATGAGATCCCTGCTCATGATCAACTGCTAGCCCGGCTCCATGAAAAAGGGATACAAGTAACTGCTTGGAACTGGTGCAAATCATACTTGGAGGATCGCTGACAACAGGTTCGGATCGGTAACATTACGTCCCAGCCTTTTCGACAAAAACAAGGAGTACCGCAGGGTTCCTCCCTCTTGGCATTGCTATTCAATATCTACATGCAGCCAATCTGCAACATCTCCCGTTCATTCGGAATTTCATGCCTTATCTATGCTGATGATGTGCTTCTATTCACACCAATTAATGTGATGAAACCTGACTACATACCTTTAATCACCTGCTTCAATGCAATCTCAGATTGGCTGCTCACACAAAATCTCCGAATCAATTTTAAAAACAGAAGTCTTGATTGTAACAAGGAATAAAGACTTCTCTCCTCCAACAACGTTAAGAACAAGAGATGCCGATTTACCATTCAAAACCACGATACGTTACCTAGGTGTCATACTCGACCAGCGGCTGGAATTCAAAGAACACATAAAAGTACAGTAAAATCCATATTCCACAAGATCAGGACTCTACAACTTCTCAGACCCATGCTTGAACCAAATGATTTCCACACAGCCTTCCAAACATTAGTCACCCCGCACTTTGACTATGCCAACATTGTACTGCATGGCCTTCCCAAGAGCGCGCTGAACCCACTACAGTTGGCCATGAATACAGCAGCCAGGGTTTTATATGGGGCTTCAAGGAGTCAACATATTACTCCCATCCTGTTTGAACTTCATTGGCTCCCAATAACATGTAGGATCTTATACAAAACCCTTCTTTTGACCTTCAAAGCGTTCCATCAAATCTCCCCATCCTCACTTTCTGACCTCCTTCACCACTCTCAAAACACCAGATCTAGAAGATCTATAACAGAAAACACCCTAATGATCCCAAAAGACCTAACAAAACTCACTCAGACAACTACCATGAGAGCATTCTCATCCTTTGCCCCCAGATGCTGGAACATGCTGCCACCTAACATCGGATCACAAAAAGACCTGTCCCAATTCAGAAAATCTCTAAAAACACACCTCTTCCTTCAATACTTCTCCCAAAGCATTAGCTCCCCACCTCCTCCCCTTCCAACCCAAACCAACGACTATGGTTAGTCAAGTAAGTTCTCTAAACTGCATTGCTCGCCCCAGATTAAAATCTCATGCATCCTTAACCTATGAAGCTCAAAACCTATGCTAATTTGCTATAAATGGCTGTGAATATTTGTTATTTATCTTATCTTTAACCCCATTTATCCCTGTTTCACTCCCTGTTATCTGTAAACTTGACATATGTTTTATGCTTAAGTACAAAGTTGTTAAAATGTAAACCGCGCTGATGATGAATAGTGCGGTATATAAAAACTGTTAAATAAATAAATAAAATAAATATTATCTATTCCTTCTTGAGTGTCTATTGCAGATTTTGGTATCGTCTGCAATGAGGCAAACCTTACCCAATAGCCCTTGTTAAAAAAATACAGGGAGAGCATCTTTAAACTCAGAGGATCTTCTGCAGTATGGGAAAAGAGAGGACTTCAGCTTTTCTCCAACAGACTTTCCTACCAAAATTCAAATTCAAACCCCACCTCAATCCCACCAATCTGTTTTGAGGAGTGCTACATAAAAGAACAGACATCCACTATTTAACCACTTTGTCCTGAAGAAAACCACAATATGGTGGCTGAATCATTGGTTCCAGCTTGACCCGGAAAACTGTAAAGATCATCATATTCCTATCAAGGCATATTCCTATGCCTTGATACTCCTACTTGTATATAGTTACAACTGGTATGTTCTGCCTAATGCGGTACAGACAGTACTTCTGTTTAAAATTGTCACACACACTGTTATAGTTGAAATATCCTGATTAGTTGTTGAATCCCTGAATTATGCAAGTTACGATGTTCTATGTAATAAGTTATAATGTTCAATGTTCTATGTAAAACAAACTCTGCTTTGTTAACTGTTGTTAATTGTACACCGCAACTGATCGCTGGAAGATGCGGTATATAAATAAGTGTTAAATAAAAATAAATAAAATAAAATAAATAAATATTAGCGGTGGAAGCCCAAGAGAACAGAGCTAAATCCAGTTTCAAATAATTTCACTTTGAAATTTGAGCAAAATGTGGGGGTAAAACGTATTTTCAGGCTTAGTGATGTGAACACTGAGAAGACTGTCCTTTAAATACCCAAGACTGTGAAAGCATACAAAGACCAGCAGTGCTTCAGGCCCATCAGCATTGTGCTTCCAAGAAGCCACTGGAAGAAGCTGCAACTTTGAACAGCAATGGTGGACGTCCAAGAAAGCTGGGAGATGAGTAAAACCAAAACTTTAGGAGGTAACAGGAGGTTGGATTTTTAACTTTAGGGGGTAACAGGAGGCTTGTATATTGACTTACATTTTGATTTTCTCAGAAACAAAGTTCAAGATGGCAAATCTGAAGTGGCTTACCAACAGGGATGGTAGATGCCGTCATGGACGTAAGATATGGGCATGCTAGGAAGGAAATAGAGTGGTGGGAATTGGGAAAAAAAAGTCAAAAGATGTTGGAAGAAGAAGCTGAGTTGGGCAATATGCAGGAACTCATACGTATCTACATCATAGACCTAGCCTGTAATCCTGCAGACCCCTCCAAACCAAACTGGCTGTTGGGTGACTTTAACCTGGCTTCCTCTAAATCTACCTTAGCCAATACTTTCTTAGAAGCAATGTCTCACCTTAACTACAAGCAAGTAGTGATGGACCCTACCCACCAACATGGGAACCTCTTGGATTTATTTATTTATTTATTTATTTAGCTGTATTTATATACCGCTTTTCACCGGGTCAAAGCGGTGCTACATAGGGGGGGGGGGAATTAAGTACAGGGGGGGGGGCCATCACCGGGGGGGCAACATTGATGATTCTGACATAGGACGGACTTTGGACATAGTACAGACATTGGACATAGACAAAGGCTTTGAGTTAGAGGTTCATTGTGGGTGAACCCGGGGTTTGTGGCTTTTTCGGTGGGGTCGAGTTGAAGTATTCCTGGAAAAGGATGGTTTTTAGCTGTTTTCTGAAAGATAGCAAGTTGGTATTGTTTCTGAGGTAGGTCGGTAGGGAGTTCCATAAAGATGGAGCATAGAGTTCAAAGGCTCGTCTGCAGGTCCGTTGTGAGCATTTGGTTCTTTTGTGAGGGACGGTGAGGGAAATACTGGAGGCTTGTCTAGTAGATTTGCCGTGGGCTGGGCGAGCCAGTAGGGTGCGAAGGTGGTTGTCCTGGGTTTGATGGATAGCTTTGTGGGTGAGTAGGATGGCTTTGTATTTTGTCCATGCTTCGAGGGGGAGAATGTGTAGTTCCTTCAGAATTGGGGTGATGTGGTCGGTTTTCTTGGCGCTCTGAATGATTCTCGCAGTGGTGTTTAATGCAGTTCGGAGGGGGTTGATGTGTGTGGCTGGAAGTCCATGGTAGATTATGTTGCAGTAGTCCAGATGTGGGAGTGTCATGGCTTGCATCACTGTTCGGAAGTCTTGATGTTCCAAGAGGGGTTTGAGACGTTGTACTGTTCTTGCCTTGAGAAATATAGTTCCGGAGGTTTTAGTGATCTGTTGCTTTAAGGTGAGGGCTTGGTCAATAATAATGCCCAGGTATCTTATCTGTGGTTGAATTTGGATGCTCGTAGTTCCTATGTTGAGGTGCGAGGGTGGCGTGAAGTCTGGGTCCTTTGTCACTATGAGGGCTTCGGTTTTCTTTATGTTGATGGTGAGGTTGTTTGTTTGTAACCAGTCAGACACTGCTGTAAAGCACGCTGACAGGTGGGTGTTTGTTGGGTTTGTGGTTGTAATGGGGGCATAGAGCATGATATCGTCAGCGTAGATGTGGACGCTGACGTTGTGGGTGCGTATGACTGTGCAGAGTGGTTGGAGGTAGATATTGAAGAGCATGGCTGACAGAGTGGATCCTTGGGGTACCTCCTGATGTTGCTGGAATGGGGGGGAGGTTGAAGCGCTGGTGCGGATTAGTTGTTGTCTGTTAGTTAGGTAGGATTGAAACCACTTCAGTACGGTGTCCTTGATCCCGATAGTCTGCAGTCTGTGTATGAGGATGTTGTGGGAGATGGTGTCAAAGGCTGCGGATATATCGAGGAAGACCATGGCGTAACCGGAGTGTCTTCCTTGAGTTCCTGTGAGGAGGGTGTTCATCAGCGTGGTCATGAGGGTCTCAACACCGTGTAGCGGGCGGAAGCCGTGTTGTTGAGGGTCCAGTATGTTGTTAACATCGAGGTGTTCCTGAAGCTGTTGCTGGACGATCTTCTCGATTATTTTGGCTGTGAAAGGCAGACTTGCTATGGGTCTATAGGATGCAGGGTCTAGAGGGTCCAGGTTATGCTTTTTCAGGGAAGGTCGGATGATCGTGGTTTTGAGGGCGTCTGGCATGTGTCCTCTGGAGAAGGATTCGTTGATGATGCGGGTTAATGGTGTGCTCAGTTCGATTTTTGATTTCTTTATCCAGTCAGTGGGGCATGGGTCCAGCGGGGAGGTGGTGGTGTGGAGGCAGGAGATGGTGGTTGAAATTTTTTCTGTTGATGTTTCCTTGAAGGTGGTCCAGTCGCTGTGCAAGTTGGGGTGGAGGTTCTCTGTAGTTGACTGCGAGGTTAGCTGCGGGTTTTGTGGTTGCTGTAGCTGTTTGTATTGTCGGGCCAGTAGTTCTGGTGAGAACTGTGGTAGTTGGTCGGAGTTGTGCGGTGATTTTGTCAGTTTTTTGATTATCTGGAAGAGTTCTCGAGGTTTGTTTATGGAGGCGTTGATGATTTTCATGTGGTAGATTTTCTTTGCTTTGTCAGTCTCATAGTGGTATGCATTGAGTTCATATAGGTATGTTGTTTTGTCATTTTCGTCGTGGGTTTTTCTCCATTTTCTTTCAGTTCTCCTGAGTTTTGTTTTTAGCTTTCGGAGACTGGGAGTATACCATCTAGCCCTTGTGGAAGGGGGTCTGGTGGTGGTTATGTTTGTTGGAGCTTCAGACGCTGTGGAGATCGCGTAGTATGCCAGTTGTCTATGAGGTCATCGATGTCATCGGAGCTTGTTTGTAATTTGGGTAGAATTTGTTCTAAGAAGTCTTCTTTGTTAAATGGTTTAAATCGTCTTATGTGGTGAGTATCATCCTTGGTGGTCTTATGTTGGTAAGTGTAGGATAAGGTGATGAGGTGGTGGTCAGACCAAGGTACTGGCGAAATCCGTGGGTCCTTTGCTGTGGCGGTGGATGAGTTGTTGAGGAAGATGAGGTCCAGTGTGTTTCCTTTTTCATGGGTGGGTTTCTGTATGATCTGCACAAGATCCATTGCAGTCATAGCGGTGTGGAATGTAGTTGTTTGATCTTCCTGAAGTGATGGGAGGTTGAAGTCTCCTAGGATGATTTGTTCCTTAGTCGAGCTGGTGCTTTCCGATATGTGTTGTAGTAATTTTGGTAGGTCGGTGGTTGCAGTGGGTGCACGGTAGATTAGACATATTGAGAGGTGTTTGTTGGTGAGGGTGAGGAGGTCAGCTTCGGCGGTGGTTTCCGAAGAAAGGGTCCTGAAGTGAAGGTCGTTTCTTGCTATGATGGCGACACCCCCGCCTTTGGCGTGCTCCCGGGGGCGGTGATGGAGGGTGTATCCTTCTGGGGCCAGTTGGTTAATTTAGTCTTCATCCCTCAACCAGAGTCGATTAAACTGAACCAAATCGATCTCGCTATCACCCCTGTCCCATGGTCAGACCATAATCTGATAACATTTCAAATACCAACGTTTCAAACTACAGATAACTGCTCAAGCTCAACAAAATCTTCAACAACTACCAGATTCAAACAACTTGACAGAGAGAAGTTTACAACTCATGCACTTCCTAAACTAGCCCAGCCAACAACCAACCTTAATGAAATGGTAAGCAACTGGAATGAAACCCTCTCCTCATATGCTTTGCACCCGGTCACTGTCAAGAAAGCGACTCCCAACAACCCAACCACCAAAAAACAATCGGCGCCATGGTTCTCCCCTGAACTGCGTACTTCACTTATCCACCTCAGAAAACTAGAGAGAAAATGGAGATCCTCGCATAATTCCTCCGACCAAGCCACCTATTTAGAACATCTTAATCGACATCGTGAATCAACCTGGGCCAGGAGGAAGGAATTCCATGCTGAGATCCTCAACCGCTCATTGAACAAGCCAAGGGAACTATTCAACTTAGTAAAATCCTATACCAGCCAACCATCCCCGCCTCAACAAGAGTTTATTCAGCCCCAGGCTTATGCGAACTATATACAATCAAAAGCAATAAAAATAACAACTGCAACACCACATGAACCCTCCCAGTCTTCACACCTGCAGTTCCCAATCACCAAACTTGTCCCACCATCTGCAAAGACCATAGAGATGTAATTGCCTCCATTAACACGACAACGGCCCCAACTGACCCATGCCCTGCACACTGGATTAGGACCATGCACACAGAACTCAGTCCAGTCATAGCCAACTTTGCGAAGATGTCATTTGAATCTGGTGTCTTCCCAGACACCCTCAAGCAAACCTCCTTCCGTCCACTTCTAAAAAACAATCAACTGGACCCAAAGAGAGAAGACTCGTACCGTCCAATTTCTAGTATTCCATTACTAGCCAAAATTCTCAAGAAGCTAACCCAGAGACAGATCCAGCAGCATATAGACTCCTCTTCCCCATTAGATCCCTGTCAACACGGATTCAGGGAGGCCCACGGTGTAGAAACTCTACTAACAACTCTAATTAACACTCATCAACGGCATCGACAGTCTTAAGATGGGCTTTGCTTTAATCTTTCTGGATATAGCGGCTGCGTTCGACTCCGTGAATCACACACAGCTTCTGACGTGTCTCCACGAGAAAGGAATCCATGACTGAGCATGGGAATGGTGCAAATCTTACCTTGAAGGCCGACTGCAACACATACGTATTGGTAACGCTACATCTGATCCCTTTCAGCAGACAATGGGAGTCCCTCAAGGCTCCTCCCTGTCTGCACTTCTGTTCAATATCTACATGCAGCCAATTTGTGACATCACACGCTCTTTCGGCATATCCTGCCTCATGTATGCAGACGATGTGCTGCTATTCTCTCCCATATCTGTCGCATGCCCAGACTACACAGTGTTAATCAACTGCTTTAATGCAATAACGGATTGGCTTCTTACTCAGAACCTCCGTATCAATTTCAAAAAGACGGAAGTTCTAATAATTACAAGAAATAAACGTTTCTCTCCTCCACCCACCCTAAAAGTCAGAGATGCCGATCTCCCAGTCAAATACAATATACGCTATCTGGGAGTGATACTGGATCAACAACTGGACTTCAAGGATCATTTAAGACGCACCGTAAAAACCATATACTTTAAGATAAAAACCCTGAGACACCTGAAACCGATGTTGGAACCTGATGACTTCAGAACCATCTTCCAAGCTCTAGTTACACCTCACTTCGATTATGCTAATATAATACTCCATGGCCTCCCGAAGAACACCATCAACCCACTTCAGTTAGCCATGAATGCAGCAGCTCGGATCCTCCATGGAGCCTCAAGGAGTGACCACATCTCCCCCATTCTAGAAGACTTCATTGGCTTCCAATAAGCTCTAGGATCCTATTTAAGGCCCTCCTCATCACCTTCAAGGCCTTCAACAAACTATCTCCTGCAGCCATCTCAGATCTCATCACACACACAGAGAACAGGCCTAAAAGAGCTTCTGCCATGGACATGCTAATCATACCAAGCAACTCCATCAAGTCCAACCAATCAACGATTAACAGAGCTTTTGTTAACTTTGCCCCCAGATGCTGGAATAAACTCCCTCCCGGCATTAGAGCGATCAGGGACCTTAGACAGTTTAGAAAGGCCCTCAAACACTACCTTTTTATCACTCACTTTAAGCTTCTGGACATACCTCCCCCCCTCCCACACTTACCCTCACAACCCCTTACCTATCCTTTATGAATGTACAGAGCTGACATATGTCCCAACAGGTAGTTTCAAAGATTGTATATAGTTCCCATGGTTTACCTCCATTTTAATTCCCTGTTATCTGTAAACGAAAGCCAGTTATTTGGCCTATGTGTTTTATTGTTACAATGTAAACCGCACTGATGACAAATAGTGCGGTATATAAGAAATGTTAAATAAATAAATAAAAATAAGTGCACATCAATTGGGGAGACTGCATCAACCATCATTTATTACAATGCTATGTCTCGTACTGTTATACAGACTTGTGGTGAATACTCAAAATCTTACCTGATAAGGATACATTGACTATCATGATGCTTCCAAAGACAACAGTAACACTCATTGGCAATGGCAAAAATGTGGGGAGGCAGCTCCCCCAGTTGGTGCTGCTTATAGAGTCCCACAACAGCCATGCTGTAGAGATCTGCAATCACTTTGTAGGGATTGACAGATACCAAAATGGAGCCAATATTTGTCTAAAAACCAAGAGAAAAGGATATTGTTAAAATTGAATGCCATTAGGTACTCCAAGTGTCCCCAACTCTTTGATACTGTAAATCACTGATAGAACCTATGCCCTATCTTGTCCCTTATACCAATGTAATGCAATCCTGCAAAGATCTCATACAACCATTTATTTTACTTTCACTACCTTAGTCTTAAAGTAATTTAGCCTTCCCATAAACTTTCCATTTTTTGGACTACAGCCCATAGACTGAAACATAACAAAGAAAAAGTCAAAATTCTTTGGCTGGGAAGAAGACCTTGGAGAAAAAGACAGTTCCACATCTGCTCTTGCCGCCTTGCTGGGCAGACTAGATGGACCATACTGGTCTTTATCTGCCGTCATACACTATGTTACTATGTTACTATATAAAGGCAATGTACAGAGTCATCGGGCCTAGATTGAGACAAAGGCAACATCTTCCAAACTGTGACAGGCTATCTCTGCCACTGCCGCAACATCACCATCATCTAGGCTTGTCCTGCTCTTCTCTCTTCAGTGAGTAATAATTTGCAGAAAGAGCAATCATGCAATCAAGGTCCTGTGGAAGCCCTGGACCCTGCCCCCTTCTCAGCGTGGCTTTCCTGTATAAGGGGCTGCAACTGCATGCTCGCTCCTAGGCTCCATGCTGCATCTTCAGCAGGACATTACTACTCCAGTTCCAGGACTTGCTGCTTGCAAAGGAAGAACATGGAAGGAACGGGTCCTGAGGTGAGGGGAAGATCAGTACTGGGAGGGGGGGGGTGTTGTCCCTTGCCATTAATTTGTGAGGGTGCAGTGGGACTTCCCAAACTTCATTCTTCTCCATCTTATATACCTTTGATAATCTTTAGGGTGAATGAAGAGTCTGTCTCCCTCCCCCATGCCATGGACATTTAAATTCTAGATTAGGTGCTGGGAATCAGTTTTGGAGGTTTTGTTGCCTTTGGAACCTCCGATTTAAAGTGTGGTTAAGAAAAGCCTCTATTAGAATGATCTTGGTTAAGCAGCTCTGGTTTATTCTTAACAGTAATGCAAGTGAATTCATTGTACCTATGCATGTCTAGCACAGGAGATGTTTAACTCTCTAAAAGGAAAGAGCCCGGTTTATCTGAGGGATAAACTGAAGTACTGTAGTATGTCTCGAAGCAAGAACGTAGATTCATTCAAGGGCCTTGCTGCAGGTCTCCCTGCTGAAGGAAATTCAGAGTACACCAGTTAGAGCTAGGGCCTTCCCGATGGCTGCTCCTATACTCCAGAACTCGCTCCCTTTCGAAATGAGATTATTTGTCATTCTGAAAAAAGGTCAAGACGTGGTTTTTTCCACTTATCTAATGGAGTAGTTAAAGGGGACGATGGTGACATTGAGATGGGCCTTTGTGGTGATATATGGCGAAAGGGTGATGTGATTGGAGAGAGACTAGAGGTGGAGGGTTATTTTATTCTATGTATTTAGGTTTATTACTTTTATTAGACAATTGCATATTATTAACTTTTTATATTAGCTGGTTTTGTTTAGTATTTAAAGGGCAGGAATAAATGGAGCTTCTGGGTCGCCAGGAGTCAGGACTGACTCGAAGGCACACATTGCATTGCCCACTTCTGACTTGGATTGGCCACTACTGGACACAGGATTTTGGGCTTGATAGACCGCTGTCCTAAGCCAGCATGGCATGTAAGACTTAGCTGAGACCTCCTCATTGGTAACTGGATGCAAGGTACACTCTGCTACAGTAGGATGAAGCCTTAAGTCTGGATCTCTCTCTTATAGCCTTGTGCTAATGCAACCCTTTTACTCCTAGAAAGAATTAACAGTTGTATCAGTTTTCAATTTGTTTCATTATCTGTCATTTCAGTCATTATAAAGTTCACTACCACCTGTCTGGCACATTGTCTTTCATTTAGGGATATGCTTCCACTGAAAATGACATTTTAACAATATTTGTTATTTTGTTTTCACATAGTAAGTGATGGTAGATAAAGAGCAGCATGGCCCATCTAGTGTTCTGTGCAAGGTGCTGGGTTGTATCTGCCTCTCCGTGCAGGTTACCCCCCGCTGGCTCACTCTGTGCAAGATGCTGGGTTATATCTGCCTCTCCGTGCAGGTTACCCCCCGCTGGATCACTCTGTGCAAGGTGCTGGGTTGCATCTGCCTCTCCGTGCAGGTTACCCCCCGCTGGCTCACTCTGTGCAAGATGCTGGGTTGTATCTGCCTCTCTGTGCAGGTTACCCCCCGCTGGCTCACTCTGTGCAAGATGCTGGGTTGTATCTGCCTCTCCGTGCAGGTTACCCCCCGCTGGCTCACTCTGTACAAGGTGCTGGGTTGTATCTCCCTCTCAGTGCAGGTTACCCCCCGCGGGCTCACTCTGTGCAAGGTGCTGGGTTGTAGCTGCCTCTCCATGCAGGTTACCCCCACTGGCTCACTCTGTGCAAGGTGCTGGGTTGTATCTGCCTCTCTGTGCAGGTTACCCCCCGCTGGCTCACTCTGTGCAAGATGCTGGGTTGTATCTGCCTCTCCGTGCAGGTTACCCCCCGCTGGCTCACTCTGTGCAAGGTGCTGGGTTGTAGCTGCATCTCCGTGCAGGTTACCCCCACTGGCTCACTCTGTGCAAGGTGCTGGGTTGTAGCTGCCTCTCCGTGCAGGTTACCCCCGCTGGCTCACTCTGTGCAAGGTGCTGGGTTGTAGCTGCTTCTCCGTGCAGGTTACCCCCGCTGGCTCACTCTGTGCTTTCTACTTTGGGTTGCAACTGCCACTCTGTGCAGGTTAGGCCCCGCTCTGTTTCTTTTTAAATTTGGGCTATAACTGCCATTCCGTGCAGGTTACACCTGCTTATACTTTCTATTTTGGACTGTAATTGCCGCTATATGCACATTATCTACATTCTTTGCTTTTTTACTTTGGGTGGCGACTGTTGCTCGATGACATCTATCTCTTCTGTGCTTTTTTACTTTGGGTGGCGACTGTTGCTCAATGACAGCTATCTCTTCTGTGCTTTTTTACTTTGGGTTGCGTCTGCTGCTTGAAGACAGCTATCTCTTCTGTGCTTTTTTACTTTGGGTTGCGTCTGCTGCTCGATGACAGCTATCTCTTCTGTGCTTTTTTACGTTTGGTGGCGACTGTTGCTCGATGACAGCTATCTCTTCTGTGCTTTTTTACTTTGGGTGGCGACTGTTGCTCAATGACAGCTATCTCTTCTGTGCTTTTTTACTTTGGGTGGCGACTGTTGCTCGATGACAGCTATCTCTTCTGTGCTTTTTTACATTTGGTGGCATCTGTTGCTTGATGACAGCTATCTCTTCTGTGCTTTTTTACTTTAGGTTGCGACTGTTGCTCGATGACAGCTATCTCTTCTGTGCTTTTTTACTTTGGGTTGCATCTGCTGCTCGATGACAGCTATCTCTTCTGTGCTTTTTTACGTTTGATGGCGACTGTTGCTCGATGACAGCTATCTCTTCTGTGCTTTTTTACTTTTGGTGGCAACTGTTACGCGATGACAGCTATCTCTTCTGTGCTTTTTTGAAGCATAAGCATTTAAGTTTTGCGGTGAACAGGAATGCTCCTCTTCCTGTAAAGGGATCTCTATGTCTGTCCCATGCCTTTTTTTAAATTCTGTCACTGTTGTTGCCCCCACCACCTCCACTGGGAGGGCATTCTTGGGCAAAAAAGTATTTTCTAATGTTGCTTTTGAATTTTCCTCCTTTCATGTCCTCTAGTTGTATAGCTTCCCCGTCTCTGAGGCCCCCATCCTCAGGCTTCAGATGGGTAGTAGTACTTGTTAGAGCACAGCACAGACGGGGCAGAATTGGCTCAACTGCTCTTAACCCTGTTTGAATCCTGGAGAGCTGGAATGAAGGATAAAAACAGTAGTGGGCTTGTTCCAAGTTTAAGGTGTGGATTTAATTGGCAGGACTAGCAACTGCCAGCTTTACGTTTGTGCTGTCATGTCAATGCTGACTCCTGGTGACCCAGCAGCCACTGGGTTTTCTTGGTAAGTAGATTGCCAGCCTTTTCTTCTGAGGCAATGGAGGGTAAAGTGACTTGCCCAAGGTCACAAGGAGTGCCAGTGGGAATTGAACCCACATTTTTTGGGTACTAAGCTGTTGTTATAACCTCTGATCTACTTCTCCATTCTCTTCCTGAGTGCTAAAAAATAATCTCCTTCTACCCCAAAAGAAACCCAGATACAAACCCCTCTCAAATTTAGAAAAGAACAAAAAATGAAACTTTTTGCCAGCATGCTCCTAGTTTAATCATTACTACTACTATTACTACTGAACATTTGTACAGTGCTACAAATGTTCAGTAGTAGTATTAGTAATGATTAAACTAGGAGCATGCTGGCAAAAAGTTTCATGAACTCTGTGCAATTCACAAAATGCTGTGAAGCTATCTGATAGAAATTCATAGATTTCTAGGGATAAGGTATCTATTTAGCAGTGGAAATGAACAGAGACTGAACTCAGGATTTAACCACTTCAGCCTGCTTCAGCTTCCACTGCCCCCCTCACCCCACATCAGGAAACCTACGTAGATCTGGTCCTGCTGGTAGCGTAGGTACAGGTTGAGGAGAATCGCTTCCTGATGAAGTTCTGACAGAGTGGACATGTCTTCGACTGTCTTCATACTGGCAAAGCTCTTCTGAGACCAGGAGGCCTGTGGGCAGCATGACACCTGCAGAGAAAAAGGGGAAAGAGACATGCCAAGAAAGTGAAAATAAGTTAAACTATGGAGCAAAGCCAAAGATAATAGAAACCACAGAGATTCCAGCCTCAAACCGACTGATGCAAAAGCCAGCGTTAGACTTGTACGCTATAAGCCTGTCCATGGTTTTCTAGCACGAGAATAACAAAGAAGTAATGCATTGGCTCCCCATCCATTTCTGCATCCAGTTCAAACTTCTGCTACTGACCTATGTGCCTTGATTCAACTGCTCCTCCTTTCACCCCTCCTCAGGAACTCCGCTCTTCTGGCAAATCCCTTCTTTCTGTGCCCTTCTCTTCTACTGCCAGCTCTAGACTTCGATCTTTCTACCCTGTTGCTCCTTGGGCCTAGAACTATCTACTTGAGTCAGTGCGCCAGGCTCCATCTGTGGCTCTGTTCAAATCCAGGCTAAAAGCTCACTTCTTTGAGACTGCTTTTGGACCCTCTTCACCTCCTATGTGTTTCCTTACCTTTCCCCTAGATATATCCTAATCCCCAGTGGCATTGTCGGTCGACTGTTGAGTTGTCTGTCTTACCTAGATGTGAGCTCTTGTGAGCAAGGATTGTCTCTGTACGGCATTGTGTACACCTTGTTCCGCTATGCAAATGATAAGTAGTACTAGGAGAAGTTGTGTGCGTGAATGCAGCAAGGAAATAACACAGAAAGTGTGCGCTAAACCGGCAGACACATGCACACAAGCACCTGCATTAGTCCAGGCAGACTAGCTAATTGCTTGCTTATGCATTTACATGGGCTGTGCATCACCATTGCTGCTGGCTTTTGTACACTGAGTACATTTGCACTGGTGCTTTTTCTACATTGCAATGCAACGTCTATACATAGTTCAATGTAAAGTTCATGGTTTTGTTTGTTGTAAACTGCCCCGATCTCTGGAAAGGGTGATCTATAAAAACTGTTACATAAATAAAGAAATAAAATAAATACGTGCAGATGGCCCCCTTTCGTTTCTGCGTTGGCCCCAGAGTCCACAGGATTTTCTTTTGTCAACACAGAACAGAAGTACCGGTATTTGTTTAGCAGGTCTGCTTTTTTCCTTATCTTTTTCACAAACTGGTCCTCAGCATATCTGAGTCCTGCAATTCAATGTAAAACTTACTGTTAAAACACTGTGAAGTCTTCTCAGGTCAACCTCTGTATCTTGCTCGTCGTCTGATACCTCAAGCTTCCTTTCTATCCTACTAGAGCTACCACCGCTACCACTAATCATTTGAATAGCACTACAAGGCGTACACAGCACTGTACATATAGATGTGAGACTCAGTCCCCGCTCATCAGAGCTTGCAATCTAATTAAGACAGAATACCTAGCGAAACTGGGGACTAGAGTATGCTCAGATCCACATGAGGAGTGGACAAGAGAATGAGGAGCACCTGGATAGGAAAGCAGCTTCAAAGAGGTGGGTTTTAGCCTAGATTTGAATAGGGCTAGAGATGAAGCCAGACGTTTAGAAACATAGAAATCTATTTATTTATTTAATTCAACTTATTTCTATACCACCTTTCTACCATTCAAAGCATTTTACAGAGAAATCAAGCAGGGCATCAAAATGTACTCTTGTGCAGTGAAACAAAACATATAAAAAGGCTACAGTAACGCGAGGATGCTATCAATTTATTTATTTATGCTTTTCTTCTATACCGCCCCTTCCAGAGATCAAGGGCGGTTTACAGGGAACAATTCAACAATTTTACATAGAACAGAACTTATAACTATTTACAGATAACTTTACATGAAACTGTGCCAATTAACTATTTTCAATGAACAAAACATATTTACAGAGAACAGTGAAATATAAACATATTACACAAATAATCTTAAGTGGGACTTGGTAGTTATATGTGTCGGTCTTATCATGAGTTATCCTCTTGTGAGTTATCTTCTTCTGGGTTCTGGAGGGGGGGTAATAGGGTGCGGGTTCTGGAGGTTAAAGGGTTGGTTTTGGGATTGCTGGGAGGTAGGGGATTTTGGTTGGGTTTACATAGTGCTCAGTGAAAAGGTGAGTTTTAAGGTGAAGGTCTTTTGTCATGCGTAGGGTCAGTGGAAGCTCATTCCAAAGGCAGCAAATGTGAAGGCTCTAGAGCTTGTAGTTTTTTTTGTCTTGCAGATGGTTTGGGGTATGATGAGTGAGTGGGTTGCATTTTGCCTACGTGTTCTGGATTCAGATGGGAGGTGTAGGAGGGTAGTTAGTTGGGAGGGGGAGATGTCATTGAGGAGTTTAAATGTTGTAAGGAGTATTTTATATTTTATCCGGCTATTTATAGGGAGCCAGTGCAGTTCTAGTAATATAGGGGTTATGCGGTCGGTAAGACGTGCCTTTGTTATGACTTTTGCACAGATGTTCTGGGCTCTTTGTAGTAGATTTGTATTTTTGAGCGGTAGACCAATTAGTAGACTATTACAATAGTCAAAGTGGGGGGTAATGAGTGCGCTGACTACGGATCTGAAATCGTGAGTGTCAAGAAGGGGGTCTTAGGTGTGGTGTGATTTTTAGTTTGTAGAATATTGTTTTTGCTGTCTGTTTTATGTAGGGGTGCATACTGAGTGTGTGGTCTAATATTATCCCTAGGTATTTTACTTCTTGTCTTACAGGGATAGTAGTGTTGTTGATTGTGATGGTTGATGGGTAGGTAGCATCAGGTTTTCGTGTTACAAACATTGCTTCTATTTTTTTAAGGTTAATGCTTAAATAGTTTGTTTCTAGCCAGGTGTTAGCCTCACTGATACATTCGGACAATTTTTGGTAGGAGGGGTTATTGATGTTTATGGGCATAGCGAGCATGATGTCATCGGCATAAATGAAGTGGCAAATTTTGTGTTTTTTAAATATATTTGTGATGGGCTGTAGGTATAGGTTAAAAAGGAGGGCGGAGAGGGCTGAGCCTTGTGGGATTCCCTGTCCTTGAGAGAAAGTTTCTGAGGTGGTTTGTCCTAATTGGACACGTATCAATCGGTGGGTAATGTATGAGATGAACCATTTGAGGACTGTCCCTCCTATTCCCAGGTTTTCTAGTCTAGTGATTAGTGTGCTATGGTTAATGTTGTCAAATGCAGCAGTTATATCTATGAATAATAGAATGAATCCTTGTTTGTTGTCATCTGTTCCTTTGATGAGGTAGTCCATAAGTGTTATTAGTAGTGTTTCAACGCCATGGAAGGGGCGGAAACCAAATTGGTGTGAATCAAGGGGAGCGTGTATATCAATGTAATCTTGTAGTTGAAGTTGAATGATTTTTTCTATTACTTTGGCGATGAATGGTATACTGGCTATAGGCCTGCAGGAGCTTGGGTCCTTTGGATCTAGTTTATTATTTTTTAGGATCGGGCGTATGGAGGTGAGTTTAAGGGCATCAGGCATGATGCCTTGTGATAGTGATTGATTCACTATGTTTTGGATGTTTGTGGTGAGTTCAGTTTTGGTGGATTTTATCCATGATACTGGACATGGGTCAAGAGGGGAAGTTGTAGTATTGATCATTGTTATGATTTTGAGGAGGTGTTTTTGTTCGACCTTGTGAAAAGTTGTCCAATTGTTTATGCTTTTTGGATCTGTATGTATTGTTGTGTTTGTTATATGGGTTTAGTTTTCAGTTTTTCAGCAAAATGTAAAGCTAGAGTTTGTACACTAATAATGGGGGTGGTCTGGTTCAGGCTTGTGATTTTTTGCTAGTGTTTTTACGATTGCAAATAGTTCTCTAGGACGATTGATGGCCATGTTTATAACTTTAGAGTGGTAGTTACTTTTAGATTTGTTGATTGCGTCTTTATAAGCACTGAGTAGTCTTGTGTATTGGGATTTATGTCGTTTGATTTTGTTCTTCTCCATCTTTTTTCTTGTTTTCTTAGTTGTTTTTTTAGTATGGCAAGGTCTTTGGAAAACCATTTTTCTGACCTCTTTATTATTTGTTTTTGAGTAATTTGAGTGGGGGTGGCTGCTTTTTGGATTGTTATGTTCCATTGATTTATGAGTGAATTGATATTAGATGAACTTGTTGTGAGTTTGGGTATGACATTATCTAAAAAGGCATCTCTGTTGAAGTGGATAAAACGTGTAGTATGTGGCGTGGTAATTGTTGTATTGTTGGAAGGTGTTTGTGAGAGGAGGTAGAAGGTTATTAAGTGATGGTCAGTTATGGTTGGGGGGGTATGGAGTTGGTGGTTGTTGAAAGGGGTGGGGAGGAAGACGAGGTTGAGGGTGTTTCCTTTTATGTGTGTGGGGGCTTGTATGATCTGTTCGTATCCCAAATCAGTCATGGTGTCCATGAAATTTGTTGTGTGGGGTGGGTTAAGTGATGGGAGGTTCAGGTCTCCCAGTATGATAAGTGGTTTTCTCTGTGAGGCTGTGCATGCGAGTTCAAGGATGGGAGTGAGGTTTTTATGGTTGGTGGATGGGGGTCTATAGATGAGGCATAGTGCAAGAGTTTTATTTTCTATGTTGATGATGTCTATGCCATCTATACTATTTATGCTTGTTAGGGTGTACTGCAAGTCTTTTTTGGTGAGGATGAGTGCTCCTCCTCCTCTTTTGGTGTCCCGGTGGCAGTTGAATAGGTCGTATTGTTGGGTGTATAGTTGATTTAGTAGGACTGTATCTGTGGGTGAGAGCCATGTTTCCATGATGAAGAGTATGTCGGGTTTTTCATCTCTGAGCATGTCATTGATGATTGGCAGTTGAATAGGTCGTATTGTTGCGTGTATAGTTGATTTAGTAGGACTGTATCTGTGGGTGAGAGCCATGTTTCCGTGATGAAGAGTATGTCGGGTTTTTCATCTCTGAGCATGTCATTGATGATTGGCAGTTGAATAGGTCGTATTGTTGCGTGTATAGTTGATTTAGTAGGACTGTATCTGTGGGTGAGAGCCATGTTTCCGTGATGAAGAGTATGTCGGGTTTTTCATCTCTGAGCATGTCATTGATGATTGGCAGTTGAATAGGTCGTATTGTTGCGTGTATAGTTGATTTAGTAGGACTGTATCTGTGGGTGAGAGCCATGTTTCTGTGATGAAGAGTATGTCGGGTTTTCATCTCTGAGCATGTCATTGATGATTGGCAGTTGAATAGGTCGTATTGTTGGGTGTATAGTTGATTTAGTAGGACTGTATCTGTGGGTGAGAGCCATGTTTCCGTGATGAAGAGTATGTCGGGTTTTTCATCTCTGAGCATGTCATTGATGATTGGCAGTTGAATAGGTCGTATTGTTGCGTGTATAGTTGATTTAGTAGGACTGTATCTGTGGGTGAGAGCCATGTTTCCATGATGAAGAGTATGTCGGGTTCTTCATCTCTGAGCATGTCATTGATGATTGGCAGTTGAATAGGTCGTATTGTTGGGTGTATAGTTGATTTAGTAGGACTGTATCTGTGGGTGAGAGCCATGTTTCTGTGATGAAGAGTATGTCGGGTTTTTCATCTCTGAGCATGTCATTGATGATTGGCAGTTGAATAGGTCGTATTGTTGGGTGTATAGTTGATTTAGTAGGACTGTATCTGTGGGTGAGAGCCATGTTTCCATGATGAAGAGTATGTCGGGTTCTTCATCTCTGAGCATGTCATTGATGATTGGCAGTTGAATAGGTCGTATTGTTGGGTGTATAGTTGATTTAGTAGGACTGTATCTGTGGGTGAGAGCCATGTTTCCATGATGAAGAGTATGTCGGGTTTTTCATCTCTGAGCATGTCATTGATGATTGGCAGTTGAATAGGTCGTATTGTTGCGTGTATAGTTGATTTAGTAGGACTGTATCTGTGGGTGAGAGCCATGTTTCCGTGATGAAGAGTATGTCGGGTTTTTCATCTCTGAGCATGTCATTGATCATTGGCAGTTGAATAGGTCGTATTGTTGTGTGTATAGTTGATTTAGTAGGACTGTATCTGTGGGTGAGAGCCATGTTTCTGTGATGAAGAGTATGTCGGGTTTTTCATCTCTGAGCATGTCATTGATGATTGGCAGTTGAATAGGTCGTATTGTTGCGTGTATAGTTGATTTAGTAGGACTGTATCTGTGGGTGAGAGCCATGTTTCCGTGATGAAGAGTATGTCGGGCTTTTCATCTCTGAGCATGTCATTGATGATTGGCAGTTGAATAGGTCGTATTGTTGCGTGTATAGTTGATTTAGTAGGACTGTATCTGTGGGTGAGAGCCATGTTTCCGTGATGAAGAGTATGTCGGGTTTTTCATCTCTGAGCATGTCATTGATGATTGGCAGTTGAATAGGTCGTATTGTTGTGTGTATAGTTGATTTAGTAGGACTGTATCTGTGGGTGAGAGCCATGTTTCCGTGATGAAGAGTATGTCGGGTTTTTCATCTCTGAGCATGTCATTGATGATTGGCAGTTGAATAGGTCGTATTGTTGCGTGTATAGTTTATTTATTTATTTATTTAACAGTATTTCTAAACCGCCTTATCATGATAATCAAGGTGGTATCACAGCAAACAATCTGGTAGTGTGAGTGTGTTATACATGCAGTGAGGGTGGAAATTTAGTTGGGTGTGTGTTGTGTTGTGAGCTAGATTGGTTTGAGCTATGTACAATGTGGGCTATATACAGTGGTGCTAAAAACATTTTATATATACATATGGTGTTAGTCGGTAACGTGTGCTGCTATACAGTTTACTTAGTTTATGTGATGTGTCCATAGTGTTCTCTGAACAGCATGGTTTTCAGCTGTTTTCTGAAGTCCTTGAGGTCTGTAGTTGCTCTCAAATCGTCCGGTAGTTTGTTCCATATTGTTGGAGCAGCCATGGAGAGTGCTCTGTCTGTTGTGTCCTTGCGTGTGTGTTTGTATTCACTTGGGGTGCTGACTCGGTTGTGTGTTTGTTTTCTTCTAGGCCGAGTGCTGGTGTCTGGTTGTATGAGGGCAAGTAGGCTGTTGGCTGAAGTTTGCTGTTTTATCTTAAATAGGTTTATGATAGTTTTGTATCTGATGCGTGCATCGATTGGAAGCCAGTGTAAGTCCTTTAAGGTGGGTGTGATGTGTTCTTGTCTTGCAGTTCCGGATATGATTCGTGCTGCGGTGTTTTGTGCCAGTTGGAGTGGTTTTGATAGCTTGTTTCGGTAGTCCAAGGTATATCGGATTGCAAAAGTCCAGCAGAGGGGTTATCAGTGCTTGACAGACGGTACGGAAGTGTTCTGGGGCGAGGAGTGGTTTCAGTCTCCTGATGATTCGCATCTTGTAGTAGGCTTTTTGTATTGTTTTGCTTATGTGTGTCTTGAGATTGAGTTTATTGTCCAGCGTAACCCCGAGGTATCTCACTTCTGACCTTATTGGTATAGTAATGTTTTGTATCTTTATATTTGGTGGGTGTATGAAGCTTTGGTTCCGAGTGATGATTAAAGCTTCAGTCTTGTTGTAGTTTATGGCGAGGTTGTTGTTTTGACACCAACTGGTCATTTGTGTAAGGCAGTCTGTTATCCTAGAGAAGTCCGGGTTGTCGATTGATATCGGGGTGTATATCATGATGTCGTCCGCATAGATTGTGTATTGAATGTTGTTCTTTTTCATGATGTTGCATATTGGTTGGATGTAGATGTTAAATAGGAGTGCTGAGAGCGCAGAACCTTGAGGTACTCCTTGACGGACTTTGATGGGTCGGGATGTGATGTGTCCCACCTTGACCTGTAGCTGTCTTTCTGTTAGGTATGAGTGGAACCATTTCAGTGTGATACCGTGTATACCAGTGTTCTGTAGTCTTTCCAGGAGCGTGTTGTGGTCCACTGTGTCGAAGGCTGAGGAGATTTAGTAGGACTGTTGATTTAGTAGGACTGTATCTGTGGGTGAGAGCCATGTTTCCGTGATGAAGAGTATGTCGGGTTTTCATCTCTGAGCATGTCATTGATGATTGGCAGTTGAATAGGTCGTATTGTTGCGTGTATAGTTGATTTAGTAGGACTGTATCTGTGGGTGAGAGCCATGTTTCTGTGATGAAGAGTATGTCGGGTTCTTCATCTCTGAGCATGTCATTGATGATTGGCAGTTGAATAGGTCGTATTGTTGCGTGTATAGTTGATTTAGTAGGACTGTATCTGTGGGTGAGAGCCATGTTTCCGTGATGAAGAGTATGTCGGGTTTTTCATCTCTGAGCATGTCATTGATGATTGGCAGTTGAATAGGTCGTATTGTTGCGTGTATAGTTGATTTAGTAGGACTGTATCTGTGGGTGAGAGCCATGTTTCCGTGATGAAGAGTATGTCGGGTTTTTCATCTCTGAGCATGTCATTGATGATTGGCAGTTGAATAGGTCGTATTGTTGTGTGTATAGTTGATTTAGTAGAACTGTATCTGTGGGTGAGAGCCATGTTTCTGTGATGAAGAGTATGTCGGGTTTTTCATCTCTGAGCATGTCATTGATGATTGGCAGTTGAATAGGTCGTATTGTTGCGTGTATAGTTGATTTAGTAGGACTGTATCTGTGGGTGAGAGCCATGTTTCCGTGATGAAGAGTATGTCGGGTTTTCATCTCTGAGCATGTCATTGATGATTGGCAGTTGAATAGGTCGTATTGTTGGGTGTATAGTTGATTTAGTAGGACTGTATCTGTGGGTGAGAGCCATGTTTCCGTGATGAAGAGTATGTCGGGTTTTTCATCTCTGAGCATGTCATTGATGATTGGCAATTTGTTTCTTATGGAACGGATGTTTATGAGGATGAGTTTCCTTCTAGTGGGAGCATTGGGTGAGTCATTCACATTAATGGGTTGATGGTTTATTTGGATTAGTCTGGGATAGGGCCTGTGGGTGTTGTGGTGTGAGTTTTGGTACTGTGTGTAGATATGTATTGGGGTGTGAAGTGTGTTTCGGTATGTGTTGTGGATAATGGGGATGGTGCTATAATGGGGTTGGTCTGATTTGTGTGTGTAAATGTTGTGAATTAGGAGGGTTATCAGGAAGAGTGGGAGAAGAAGGGCTTGAAGTTTTATGCGGGCCATTATAAGCTTGTGAAGGGGGTAGGGGGGAGATTTTTGAGTGGGATTTTTTAGAGGAAATTCCCTTTAGCGTATATCGATTTTGCAATACAGTTCTAAGTAAATGGCATAAATACTGGTACAAATTATGAAATGTAGTTCTAAGTAGAAGGCACAGGTTTTGGCATGGATTGGGGGTATTATGTCAAAGCAATACAAACTAAGGGAGGTAACATAATTTATAGCAGATTAGCAATTTAGCAATTTGTGGTGTGGTTCTGAACAGGAAGGTGTACAGTTCTCGCAGAGTTTCAGTGGTGTATTGACAAAAGGAATACAAACTTTAGGATATAGCACAGGTTATATTGAGGTTATAGCAAGTTATAGCACAGGTTATACTGAGTTAGTACTGCAGTATTGAAGAAAGTTAATACATTCTTACTTTATTGCTGAGTTGAAAGCTTGAGAGTCTTGCGTTAGAGAGTTCAGTTTTTTGGGTTCTGTGGCTCTCTGGCGAGGCCCTCAGGCGCGGGCACGCCTCTTGTACGGAAAGGAAATAGTCAATCAACATTTATAGATTGTGCAGCTCATGCAACAGCGGAATGTGTGTGTAGAAGACTGACTGCATGGTGGGTTGTGTCTCTGGGGCTGAAGATGTGTTGAAATGATCCTGGAAGAGAAATGTTTTCAGTCTCCTCTGAAAATCACTCTGGTCAGAACATGCTCTTAGGTCTGGAGGTAAAGAATTCCATAGTGTGGATCCAAAAAGGACAAATACAAGGTTACAAGTGGACTGCTTGCTTCTCATCTTCTGAGATGGGATGGAGAGTAGGTTGATGGTCCTCTTAATAATGCTTTATAGACCTTTCCTCCAGGAACTTGTCTAAACATTTTTTAAACCCAGTTACACCAACAGCCTTCATTACATCCTCTGGTAACTGAATTCCAGAGTTTCATAATGTGCTGAGTGAAAAAATATCTTCTCTTATTAGTCTTAAATGGGTTACATCGTAGCTTCATTGTGTGTCCCCTAGTCTTCCTATATTTTGATGATGTAAATAATCGATCTACATTTACCCATTCTACTCCATTCATTAATTTATAGACCTCTATCATATCTCCCCTCAGCCGTCTCTTTTCCAGGTTAAAGAGCCTTAACCTTTTTAGCCTTTCTTCATAGGAGTAGCCTTCCATCCCCTTTACCATTTTGGCAACTCTTTTCTGTACCTTTTCTAATTCCACTATATCCTTTTTAAAATATAGCAACCAGAATTGCACACAATATTCAAGGTGTGGTCGCACCATGAAACAATACAGAGGCATTATAATATCCTTATATTTATTCTCCATCCCTTTCCTTATGATTCCTAGCATTTTACTTGCTTTCTTGGCCGCCGCTGCACACTGGGCGAAAGGTTTCAGTGTATTCGCCACAATAACAGCTAAATATTTTTCCTGGTTGGTGGTTCCTAATGTGGAACCTTGCACAGATTTAGGTAGTTTGTTCCAGGCATATGGAGCAGCGAGATGGAATGAATGAAGTCTGGAGTTGGCAGTGGCAGAGAAGGGTACAGATAAAAGGGATCTGCCAGAGGAGCGGAGTTCCTGAGGAGGGGTGTAGAGTGAGATAAGAGAAGAAAGGTAGTGAAGAGCCTCAGAATGAATGCACTTGTAGGTCAATAGAAGTTTGAACTGGATGCAGAACCTGATAGGGAGCCAGTGAAGTAACTTGAGAAGAGGGGTTACATGAGCATAGCGACACTGATGGAAAATAAGCCATGTAACTGAATTTTGAACAGATAGAAGGGGAGAAAGATGATTGAAAAGGAGATCAGTGAGGAGCAGGTTACAATAGTCAAGGCGGGAGGTGACTAGTGAGTGGATAACGCCACTGTTATAATGTATTTTGCATTTGTTCCATGTAAACCGCCTTGACCCAGTGAAAGATGGTAAATAACTACAGCTAAATAAATAAAAATAAAACAAGGGTCTTAGTAGTGCGAATAGAAAGGAAGGGACGAATTTTGCCAATGTTATAGAGAAAGAGGCGGCAGGTTTTAGATACCTGTTGGATGTGTGCAGAGAAAGGGAGTAGAGTCAAAGATAACCAAGGTTGCGAGCTGAGGAAATAGGGAGGAGTGTAATGTCATCCACAGAAATAAAGAAGGGGGGGGGGGCAGGTTTAGGGGGAAAGATAAGGAGCTCAGTTTTGGCCATGTTCAGTTTCAGACAGTGGTGAGACATCCAGGCAGCAATGTCAGATAAGCAGGCTGATATCCAGGACTGGATTCTTGGATCGATTTGTATACTTTGTCTTCCATCTCCACTGACAACCTGGAGCCGTTTTACCCGTAAATCTACATCTTCTTATATGGCTTCTCTATTATGGAAAGTCTTTCTCCTGATGTCAGGTAACTTCTGAAGCTCATAAGAGTTTTTAAAAAATGCTTGTTTATCTGGACATTTTTTTTTTTAGTGCCATCAAGTCAGTGTTGACTCATAGCAACCCAGCTACCTCTGGGTTTTCTTGGCAATGTATCACTGGAAGTAGATTGCCAGCCTTTTCTTCCGAGGCAATGGAGGGTAAAGTGACTTGCCCAAAGTCACAAGGAGTGCCAGTGGGAATTGAACCCTTGATCTTCTGGGTACTATTTATTTATTCATTTTATTTATTACATTCTCTTATATACCGCGCTATTCTGCATCAGTGTGGTTTACATTGAACAAACTGAAATTACATTGAACAGGGCATTATAACTTGGAGATAACTATTTTACAGGGAACATGGGCT